>JAZGTH010000009.1:6562500-8962500 GCA_036877525.1 Chromobotia macracanthus
TCACTAGCACTGTGAGGAAAACAAGAGAGAGGTGGGGTGCCAAACGGGTGGAGATTTAGTGTAGTGCGAAGAGACAAACTGCCCTTGAAGTGTCATATGCGGTGTCAACACACCAACTCTCACTACTTCGACAATGCCAATTGAGTAAACACAGACAAATGCTAGGGGTGTAAAAGAAAGAAAAGGGGCCGTCCTTATTTGCTTTCCAAAGGGAGGGAGAGAACGTCCAGAGGGAGGAGGCAATCTGAAGAGCAGGATCAAGTAAGAGAGCAAGGAACAGAAAAGTGGCGCTCTGTTTTGTGGAGCAGTACAGGACCATGCTGTCAGAATGCTCTTTGATCTGGACCGGGGTGCTTGTGCTGGGGCTCCAGGCTTTGATGACCCGGGCATCTGACTTCAAGCACCATGGCTATGAGGAGATGGTGAGAGCTCTGTTTGCGGTCCAAAGTGACTGTCCCTACATCACCCGCATCTACAGCATCGGTCACAGCGTGGAGGGTCGACACCTTTATGTGCTGGAGTTCAGTGATAATCCAGGCATCCACGAAGCATGTGAGTCTTTCATACATCAATAGAGAGTCTGAAAAAATGTGAGAGACATTTTTTTTTACTTTTGTACCAAGGCATTACATTTCTCACCCTCATAGCTGTATGTTTCAGCAAACTCTTATGTTGTTGAAAAATGTTTTAACTGAGGCCATACAGCTGCCAGAATGGTTTGGTAAGGCAATCACGTGGGCGTGAGATTGGTGTTTCTGTGAAACAGGGTACATCTCTTTTCTCAGAACGCCAGTGGCAGTAGAACTGTTGAAGTGGAGCTTTCGCAGGTAATTCATGAGTTTGTCTGACCGGGCAGTATTGACTATTAGTTTGATTTATAATGCTGTTCCTCACACATTCACATACAGTAAATTGCATTTACTGTAGGCAACGAGAGTTATGTTTCAATGATGTGGCGATGTGTGCAGTCATGGAGAACATTACTCTTATCATCGATCTTTCACAAGAACGTTCCCGGAGGAAAAGAAAAACAAATTCAATTTTATTTATGTAGCGCTTTTAAAAAAATGTCATTGTTTCAAAGCAGCTTTACATATAATGAAAATAAAAACACACACAAAAAATCTGAAAAATGATCAAATGTACCACACAAAGTACAGAATACATGATATTATGAGATCTCCTTAACATCTTAAAATGAGATATTTGCTAAAGTCTCCTGTTTCTTAGATGTTTCTCCTGAAAAAAAATACCCCAGTAATCTCACACATATCTCCTCCAGAGATCCAGAACAGATTTTAACAGGCTCATTCCTAGATTTTCCAAGAATTTCCAACATTTGCAATCAAATTCACATTTGGATGAGGAACTTGAACATTTTCCACCAAAATTCTTCTCAAACCAAATGATCGGAGCAATGCTATTCAATAATTCTTCTGTATCTTCTTCTCTGCTCTCTTGTCTCCGTTGTGTCTAATTTTATTTTGTTCATATTTAAGACATTTACAGAGAAACATCTGAGCCGAAGTTATTACTACAGGGAAAGACAATCAGGAATGCCATAATATCTCACGACATACGAGAGAGCAACCTCTAAAGCAATTTTCTTGTAAACCACTTAAATTCAAAACACATTTAGTTCTCAGTTACTGGAAATAGCTAAGATCTGTCAACAAAGAACCTGAAGTGAGAAATATATAGCTTTAAAAGCACATGAATCTTTGTCACTGGCTGTAAAGATCTGCTTTTCTTGGCAATTTGCTTCCAAAGTTTAAATCTCAGAGAGAATTCCAGGATGTATACATGTTCCACAGTGAGTACAAAAACAGGAACTTGTACAGCAAAGTGGGCAAAGTCTTTCTGACCTGACCCCCTTAGATTCCAAACAATGTTTGTGCGAGAGCTTCATGTGTTAATTCTAAGATCTCCCGTTTGGTCAATCTGTGAATCTAATCACCACCATTAATTCATTTATTTCATGATTAATGGAAGGACTGTAACAAGCTACAGTGGCCAGTGGTTGTCGTCACTGCATCTGAAAAAAAAAACTAATGGAAATCTGCTTGTCCTTGTAATAGTAGATAATTGGGAATAACTGGGTGACAGGCTATGAGATGGGAATTTAAATGAGGGCAGCCTGCTGCACTGCTAAACATAAAGCTTTAAGAGGAGGATAAAAATAATAGGAGAATAAAATTTAATAAGAGCATAACAATAAATTCTTATTAAATAATATTTGAGTTGCATTTATGTCATCATTGTATTCAGCCACGCCACAGATGACATGATTATTTATGCTCATGTTGTTCCAGACATTCTTTCTCCTTCCATTATACTATGTAACGCAAAAAGAATTTTTTTGAAGATTGTACAAGCCGGTGAAGTGTGGATCTGGGCTTTCAGGCTTTTAAAATAACAGAAAAAAGCACCATAATATAGTGGTTTAATGAACTTAGTCCATTTCCCTTCTAAAATCAAGACTTCTGAAACCATACAAATAACTTTGTTTGATAGACAGAAATGAAGCCATTATAAAGCCCTCCACTGTAGAAAATTAATTCACGCATATGCATATTAAAAAGTTGCTGTACCACAACCCGTCAGACCTGACAATGAGAGTAAGTAAATGACAGAATTTTCATTTTTTTGATTTTTTTAAAATTACCCTGTTCAATTTTTAAAGGCGGCAATCTTCGCACTAAACTCTATAGCCAGAATCACAGTTGATGCAATTGCTTCTTTTGCATTTCATGCAACTACAGGGCTACACTGCTTTTTAGCCTGCTTGCATGCTGTTCACGGATGTGACCCTATGACCTCCCGACTTCCTGACTGGTGGTCACCTGACTTGTGTTTTTCAGTGGAGCCAGAGTTCAAGTACGTGGGGAACATGCACGGGAATGAGGTGCTTGGCAGAGAGCTGCTCATCTATTTATCCCAGTTCCTGTGCGAAGAATACCGGGCAGGAAATGAGCGAATCACACGGCTCATCCACGACACACGGATTCACATCCTTCCTTCCATGAACCCGGATGGATATGAGGTGGCGGCCAGGCAGGTATACATCCCTTATTAGCTAATTTACATTGTAAAGTACAGCACAGCTTCTAAAGTACTCTTAAGAAACTGCTGTTGTAACAATTACAATCTATTACGTGAACAAAGCTGTATTTAGCTGCGGTGTGGGAAGTCTCTCGTGGTTCCAAGTTTGTTATGGTAGAATCTGCCGTGTCACAGAGGGCATTGGTGGCTTTCTTTAGAGACTAATTATACCAGAAGAACTTGCAAGAAATAACACATCCAAATATAAACAATGCATGTACACCCAAATACGAAAGAATGACTTTTTCTTTTTGAGGAACAAATATACAATGCACAATAAACAATATACAAGCTTCCCGTCACTTTGGCATATAATACACCAATCAGCCATGCACACTTCAATACAAAATGCACAAATACACATGATAATACCGTGCTGGTAATACCCTGTTGCACATCACAGTCCCTGTGCAACAGACAGCTTCTAAAATAGATTAACCAGCAAGACTTCCTTGATAAACCAGCACTATCAGAAGGAACATCCTGGTTCTGGAAGTTTCAGAAGGATAGACACTTTTCTTCTTTTTTGAGACTAATTATATGCGCAGCAGTTTGTGACCAACTCATTGTGGCTTAATCTGGCCGTACAGACTCTTCATTCGACCACCGCAGCCCCAGACAACCACTCATAAAGGAAACCACCTCAGCATCAGACTGGGTTTATTTAACATCCTCTAACTCGTTAACACACACAGACAAGGACACAAACCACAAGAAGTGTTAACCTTATAACTTACATTCAATACTGAGACATGTTAAAAACAGGGTAGGGGTTTTGTTTTTCAGAAACATTTGTCATTCTGAAAATCTCATCAGATCCTGACATCACTAAGTGGTCTAAATATATATTTATATCAGTATATAAATATTGATTTTTATGGAAGGCGCAGGACTGTAAAATATTTAGCCAATTATTTCATTCAGTCCAAATGCAATAATAGGATGTCCTGTCTGCCTTTCAAACTATGTGTGGATCCGTGTGTTTTGGAGGAGGTGTGGCTTTGGAGAGCACTCTGAAGAGAAAATGGGATCTTATGCTTTCAAAGCTTAATCCTATAGCTAATGCTTGCTATTGCTAGCCTGCCCTAAATTGCCTACCCTAACTTTAATGGTGATATCCTACCGCGAAGGTTACTCAAAGGACAGGACATGATATACTGTATTTCTGCTACTTATCTGATTCCCAGGGTCCAGAGTTCAACGGCTACTTGGTGGGCCGTGGAAATGCAAAGGAAATTGACCTTAATCGCAATTTCCCAGATCTGAACGCTTTGATGTACTACTACGAAAAACACAATGGCCAAAACAACCACCTGCCGCTGCCAGACAACTGGGAACTACAGGTAGGCATCAATCCTGCCTGTGTTGACCTACAGTGATGAGGTATGAGAAACAGTCAAGCCATTAGTCATGGAGATTGTATAATGGTTTTAAACACTTAAGTGCGGAAATTTGATAAATATAAGACACAGTAATAAAGCTTACAAAAGGGGCAGTTATTTCTTTGGCAGACACTTCAATCTTAAACAGCTTATAGTGCACCCAGGGTACAGTACACATTATATACCTTAACTGCACTATGACTGTACTGTGTATAATAGCTGTACATCTGGTTAGATCAAGAAAATAAAAATCTTTAAGGTAACAGTTGCATGTCTTTATATTTACAGTGTGGAAGCTAAAATCACATTAGGCAAAAGAATGCACTATATTTAATAAACAAGGGGTAGAAAATGTGTTGAATTCTGTGAATGATGGGTGTCCCAATTGTGTAGATCTGTTATTGCATTAACATATACAGGCTTACATAAATTCTTGTTTCTGTCTCAAGTAAAATAAAGGGTAGTGCCAGTTCCCGCTTTGCGAATAAATACGTTTTTGTTTTAACGGTTGGAAAGAACACTTATGCTCTCCATTAGTCTGTCGGTAACTCCCCAGCTCTTGCTCGGCTGCTCTGCTCTCTGTCAACTGCCAACAGGTCCACCTCTCACAGAAAAGTGCCTGTGTAAATGGACTTTTCAAACTGTATTGCAGTTAATCTTCATTATGAGCTCTGGTTGTTTTGGTTAGCCTTTCACTTGCTGAGTAAAGCTTGGTGTGACTTCAGTAGATCTACTCTTCTCCAGGTCTTGGAATAAGATCAGTGACATTTCTCATCATGAACATCTCAGCTTGATTTGAGGAGATTTCATTTCTATAAATCAATTTCTGCAAAGGAATTAACATGGTCAAATTGCTCACAATTGATTCCATAGAATCAATGATTTAGATTCCATCTTAAATATTAGTGAATCCTAAATGTTTGTATTTACATGCATTTGGAAGTTTTTATCCAAAGCAACTTTCAAGGTACACATTTTATCAGTATGTGTGTTCCTTGGGGATCGAACTCACAACCTTTGTGCTGTTAACAAGCACGCTACCAACTGAGCTACAGGAATCTTAAATATTTATTCTTCGTTTCACATAATGAACTTTTTAATTTCTAAACATCTCTTATTTTTCTCTTGTTATTTTTCTCTTTATTTATTTTTCAAACTTTCTCTTTATTTACAGGTTTAATTGAAAGAAATCACATATTTTCAGTGTGGTCTGAGACATTTGGACCTCTGTATATTTTTTGTTTTGAGGTAGCACGCTACAGTAATATGAATCATTAAATCGGGAACAAGCTCTCTCCAGGAACAACTCAGTATTCCATTTCTGCACTGAAAACACTATTTTCCTCTGACTAAAATGAGAATTCCAGCTTTGGAAAAGTAAGTGTGTCCACCGGCAGCCAGGGTTCCCTCAGGATCAGAACAGAAGAACTGCCTTCAGAGAAATATGACACATTCTCTTCATTTCTCTTTGAGTCAAGAGCTGCCACTCACACATCAAACACAGCTCCTGATTTTCTGACCCCTCCATGGGCTTCAAACTACACAGAGCTAAGCAGGGGAAAAAAACATCTGTGTGAGCTCACAGCCTGAAACCTGACTCCTTGATGACAGCTGCAGCCAAAGGTTTATATAAACAGATCCATGCATAATAAATACTGAGTCTCCTTAAAACAGAGCTTGGATGAGATCAATATCCCAGCAGCGATCTCAAAGGCCCTGCCAGGCTGATCTCACTTGAAGCAACAGCTCCAGACAGAGACTCATTATGTCTTCACCTCTCATGGGATACATTACCACATGTCAGATCTCCCAGATAACACAGCTGAAAGAATATTCCAGAAAGGCAGTGAGAAAATCTAGTTTGAGCTGGTAGCTGTTTTAAAACAGGGTAGATGGTTTCTAGTTGGTCTTAGGTCCAAGCTAACAAGAATGTTGACTAACGTTCTCTAAAAGATTCTCCTAAAGTTCTAAAAAAAAAATTCTTGTGGTAACATTAGTACAAATTTTTTAATGTTGTATAATATATATAAAAAATGTTATTAGTGGAACAATTTATAAACCTTCCAAAATTTAAAAAATGTTTAAATAACATTTGTATAACCAAGCAATAATGTTAATACCTCTAAAAACTGGAAATTTTAAAAATACCTAGAACTTTCGAAATAACATTTTAATGTTTTTGTTACTTAATGGAAATATTAGGATTCTTACAACCTAAAATTGTTATTTGGGGTTGTAATTAGCTGACCATTGGCTGATTAACCTTCAACCATGTTGAAGATCAAAAATGATCTTGACTGCCAGCTGGTGTGTTACTGGTTAAGATGGTCTACCAGCTTGAATCAGCTATTAACCAGTTTGGACCATCTATAAACCAGCTATCATGTTCCAAGAGGCTGTTGGAATGTCATGGCAGAGAAAAACTAAAATAAGGGCTGAAAGGTTTGTGAAACTTGTGCTTGATGTGTGTTTATGTCTCCTGTGCTGCTGGTTCTTACAGGTTGAGCCGGAGACTTTGGCTGTAATCAAATGGATGCAGAATTATAACTTTGTTCTATCGGCTAACCTTCACGGTGGAGCTGTTGTTGCCAACTACCCTTTCGATAAGTCCAGAGAGCCACGGATAAGAGGCAAAACAACATACTCGGCCACCCCTGATGACAAAATATTCAAAAAGGTATAATGCTTTTTCATTTAAAGGTGAATGTATTTTAAATACTTTATCCTATGCCAGTTTGTTAATGAAAGTTAATTATAAAGTGAAGTGAAGTGAAGTGAAGTGTAAAGTGTAAACTATAAGTAAAGTTGATTTGGTATATTGATTTGACTCAACCTATGGTGTGAGTTTCGGGTGGGATGATCTGTTTGTCCAACCAATGGAAGTAGGGGCAGGGAGGGGGTGTGTTCAGGAACCCTGTTTGTTTAGTGGTGCTACATATTTTTTTTTACTACTTATTTTTTACACTTTTGTGTAATATCTATGCCTTATATGAAGGAAATATTTAGACTTTTGATGAAGAATGTCTTGTTTTTTATGTCATGATGCCCTGATGAATGTTTACAGATCTGTGTGTTTGCATTGCGTGTGTGTGCAGTTGGCAAGGACATACTCCTATGCCCACAGCTGGATGCATAAGGGCTGGAACTGTGGTGATTACTTTGATGAAGGAATTACTAATGGAGCCAGCTGGTACTCTTTGTCAAAGGGTAGGTTATATTTTACATACCGCAGTTCTCGTTCAATTACTTCAATAAGGCTTGTGGTTTCGTCTTATCCAAAAGCCTTTTAATTTAGCTAAAATGCGGGACATAAACCCCCTTTTATCTTTAAGTAGAGGAGAAACTGTTCTAGTTTTCATGTGCTTTATACTAGTTCCTGTGCCAGCCCTCTGCTGTACATTCTGTATTTTAATGTACATTACTGATCAAACGTTTGAAGACACTGAAATGTTTCTATCATCTTAAAAATCTTTTCATCTGAAGCCATTTGCATAAACGTTTAAAATTATTATTGTAGACAAAAATAATTGTGCCAACATTTTAATTAGTGAGAAAATTACAATTTTATTTTAGAAATGTGTTTGAAATGGACCATTTGGACCAAATAATGAAGAACAGCACTATAAAGAAAGCGTCCAATAAGGGTGTAGGATAGAGGAGAACTCTTTGAAAACATAATTTCCAAAGTTACATTTGTGTCATTTCATAGTTTGATGAGTTTACTATTATTCTAAAAATTTTAAATAATGAATGAAGAATGAGTGTTTCCAAACTTATGACAGGTACTGTATGTTTACTGTATGTATCATTGTTTTATGTCTCTGAAGGTATGCAGGACTTCAACTACCTCCACACTAACTGTTTTGAGATCACTTTGGAGCTAAGCTGTGATAAGTTTCCCCCAGCAACGGCTCTTGGCAACGAGTGGCTTGCCAACAGAGAGGCTCTGGTGTCCTACATGGAGCAGGTGAGCTTCCTGTTGGCTCCGTCTGGCTGTATTGAAACAAGGAGAAGTTCAAACTTTGACTATTGGGTCATACGGCAACAAATAGAGAGAGCTTTAAATTCAAAATGAAGCAGGTGAAAAGAAGCCCAGTGTTCTGGTGGCCACAAGTAAAAAGGGCAAATTGGTTTACTATGGCACCAGTAGGTAATGAACCCGTCCCCAGATACTTAAAATGTGAACCTTCAAGGGTCGTTTTGTGAGTCCAGGTAACTCAACCCTGCATGCTAGTGCATTTAAAGTAATGAATGGAATCGTTTTACCACCCTAAATGCATTTCCTGACCGTAACTGGCGGCTGATCTTAAAACAGGTACTTAATTAACATGCCGTGACTCTCTCCCATCCTCCAGGTGCATCATGGGATCAAAGGCATGGTCTATGATGAAAACAACAATCCCATCAGCAATGCGGAGATCTCTGTGACAGGCATAAGTCATGACATAACCTGCGGTAAGTGCAGGTCTACAATAACTTTATAGTGCACACATGCTTTAGCATTTCATTTCACATGCTGTGTGATGTCTGCCTCAGGGGCGGATGGGGACTATTTCCGACTACTGTTGCCAGGGACCTACACCGTAACCGCATCTGCACCAGGGTACCAGCCTTTTACCAGCACGGTGACAGTGGGACCGGCTGAAGCTGTACAGGTGACATCACAAATGCACAATTAGTGACCCAGCTAACAAAGTTATCAAAACTTTTTCTTGAAGTAAAGTTAGTAGACCTTTTTTGTGTTTTATATCATATACATGAAAATGTTAATCTTAAGTAATTAGTGAAATGTTTTAAAAACCTTACAGAATAAAAATATTACAATGAAGTTTAACTAAATTAAAGTATAACTAAGCAACAATGTTAATACACAACATAAATAAACATTATATAAACATTAAATGTTCTTACAATCTGAAATTTTTAGCTGGGCAGTACTATTACAGTACAATATTTACAGTACCTTCAGCACTGTTTATCATTAAAAAATGTTAGCTATGCAATAGCTTTGTGGATGTCTAACATTTTCTAAATTTGTTCTTTTCAGTTACACTTCTATTTGAAAGTTCAGCCAAAAGTAACAAACTTGAATATTAAATCTCATCCCAACAAGAAGAGCCCTTCAACAGCTAAAGTTCCTCCCATCAACCTTGGGCCAAGATAAAAAGCAGTTTTGTCTAAAACAAAAAATGTTTGTCTTTGTTTTTATTAAAGTGAAGAACAGAGAACATGAAGGGGAAACATGGACTCTCACTGTGACGAACCTCAGATTTCTATTCCCTGTAGTTTCCAGTTATTTGTATAAATGCATAAACGTGTGTTCTTCACTGAGAAACATAAATGTAAGCTCTTCAAAAACAGGAGAGCAAATTATGTATGTATGTCTTATGGGGTTTGGATTAAAAGAACAGGAACAAAACAGGCAATGTAAACATATGTTTCTCTTTTTATGAGAATTTAGTCAGACTAATGGTGACCTTTAGATGGACTGTCATTGGATACTGTAAACCATGATACTGTATGAATTTGATATGAGGTCAGTTTAAGATTAATTATCTCATATGTGGATAATAATAATAATAAATAAACATTTTATCATGTAAAGAGCGGTCTTTAATATATATTTTGGGGCAATTATTGTTGAATGTTTGTAATTCTGCTTTGCAATTTGAAAATATGAACAGCATTACCATATCTGTTAGTTTTACAGCTTTACATCATATTTCAGTTTTTTCAATTTGTACACAACATGCAAATTCAATGTTATGTGAACACAGCAAACTTTGATTCAAAATGAACATACTGAAGCAGTTCAAGGTGTTTGCATAAATTACAACAGCCTTGTGTAAGTGTATATAGACAGCCATCTGCTGGCCAACATATTTATGGCCTACAAGCACATATTTGTATAAATATAATAATACTACAGTGTTATACCTTTTTTTTATTCATATTATTTGCTATTTCAATTTCAACAACATATTCTGTGCATGGCACGAAAAGGATTGCGGTCTTAAACCCTTAACTATCTAAAAAATAGTACCAAACTGTGTAGCTTTTGTATGTTTAGATGGGAGTCCTTGTTTATAAAGATAAAGTAACACTAGGGGTCAGTGCTGTAGTACTAAATTTCTGCTATTCCTCTGCTTAAAAATGTGGTACATACTTATGGAAAACACAGTGTAACTTCAAACCGCACAACAGACCAAAATAAAGTAAAAACTAAATATTCTTGGCCTGGCTGTGAGCTGAAACCCTCTCTGGTTGGACATACTGGCTTGTGTGCAATAGCATAAAACATTCCCTGATTTTAACTCCACTGTAAATTGAAATGTAATGTCACAGCTTCATTGACATGATCCATCAACAATACTTTTGATTTACGTTACATTTACTTTAGATTAATCTTTGCACCAAAAGTTTTGTTTTATCAGAGTAAACAGTGGGAACATGGCCTTCCTGCTTATCCATGGACACACGCAAATAGAATAACAATGCTGTCTGAATAACAGGATAAAGGAAAATGTACTTCAGGAATTTGGCTAACCAGAACTGGAAGACTCCACAGCTGGAAAAAAAAGAGCAATGTTGTCATAGCAAAAGCATAATTATATTTGGAGAGCTACGCCTTCAATGAAAATAAAATTTTACTGCGTGAAAAGCATGCCAGGAAAATGATAAAGCATACTGTACCAACCACTGGCAGATCACTTCCGATCATACTGTTACCAATCTGTCATTTACAAACCATGAACAATCTGTCACAACAGTCAAAACAAAGCATATTTATTGTATGTAAATGTTTCAATGCACTTAGGCTCATGAATAGATAAACAAGAATGAATGGGAACAAAGTGTGTCCAGCTCACATGGCTTTTCTCAATGAAAATGTCACTGTAGGAGCTGACAACAAAGCTTTTCATGCTTCCAGGATATGACGGATCTGGCATTTTCTCATAGATGGAGTGGGCACATTGTGTCAGAGCGGCTTACAACACAGAGTTGAATGCAACAATGTAACAAATACAGCAACAGCTATTATCTACCCCTGAACTTCTGGACACCCACTTGGCTTCAGATTTTCACCTAAATTATTCCAAATCCAGGTCAGATGATCCAGATCAGGTGACAGGAAATGGCTGTAACATGCATGAAATGATGCTCATATGTTACTCTGAGGTCAAGATCTGATCAAGAACAGCCACACACTAGCATTTTAGAGATCTGATCATGCAACTGGCCCTTTTTAAATACTTGCTATAATAAGATATATTATCTTTCTTTTAAAATATATCTTTTTACAAAATATCTTTCTTTTCTCATAGTGTTTGTGATACAAACAATGGTGCACAGTCATTTTGTTCACAGGAAATGATGAAGAATTATAGTCAGTGTACTGTGTGGTTTTTTGCTTTGGTGCTTGAAGAATTTATACTGTCATCAGTACCTAATAAAGAAAAGACTTCACTGACAGCTTCCTTTTATTGTTTCTATATATAAGGAAGTTGTGGTTATTGCAGACACAGCAAAAAAATCTTACTTCTGAGAATACAACCTAAAACGTCATGTTCCCTTATGATAATAACATGGACACTCATGAGCCACAAATAATCCCGAAGTACATTTTTTTAATACAGAACAGTTACAAACAAAACAAACATACGGGGATCTTTTCATTTTGTAGAAGCTTATTTGACGCTAAAAATGTTTTCAGTTCAAAGTGATAAAAAGCTTATTTTTATACTTTAATTATTATAATTAGTCATTACTAGAGAGCCATAACATCCATATCTGAACGTTAAACACAATAATCTGCAGACCTGGTCTCCAATTGCTGTCTAGTTTCCTGCCTGTTGTTAAAGATGTTACTTAACTGAGTTAGTTAACATACTTCATTCGCATCCTTCGTTATTTAAATAAAAATCAAGAAAATAAACTTAAGTATAAAATAAACTTTTAAGTGCACGAGCATATCACGCTATTGGTCCTGTGCACACGTAATTATCATTAAGAAAATATAATAGGTCGTTTGACGTAATATAATTATGTTTACAGTATATACAAATATATATATATATATGACACAGTTATACGTCGTTTAGAAAAAAAGCCGGAATTTCTTTCAGGCATGTTGAAGGCAGCCCTGTGCTCGGTCCCGGTCAGCAGAGGGTGGTGTGTTGATGTTGATGTCAGCATGGAGGGAGTAAAGGATCAGCCTGCTGGGTCTTACATTGGGATGACAGCTGATCCTGAGGTGGCGTAGATGACCAGCCAGATCAGATCATCAGCAACGTGTGAGCCGAGTAATGACAGGCAGGAGAAAACGCCTGTCGCCCCGATCTGACGTGTTTTATAAGCCACATTAAGCGATATACATTTAATGGCAAAAGGGGAACGGGCGCAAAAAGCATCCCCTCCATAGTGAAAGTTCCTCTGCTGTTGGTTGCTGGTCGCGCCTTTTCAACAAGCCACTTTTGAGACACAGAGGTAAGTAAAATTGGTTGGATTGAGTGTTTTTCCACGACCATCGAGTGGATTTAATAGCGTCGTTAACCTCCGTATCTTACAGATCGCACAATCGCTTTTATATCGCGGATGGAAGCATTGCAATAAAAGTTCATCCGCGATCTGTTCGGATATAACATTTCGTTTTGTTGTGTTTGAGGTTTGTTACCGTTGCCTTTTCTGTATTAATATCGGAAATGGGGGGAACTTGGCGGCGTGTCAGACCACCATCGACCCATATGCAAATCTGTCTACTATAATTAACCGCTTCCCCTGAATGTTTATTATTATTATTATTAATGTTTACTGTTATCGTGATGATTAGTCATATAAAGAAATCGCGGTGAGCAAAACGAAAGCATGTCTAGTGTTGTTGCATTTGGGTGCAATCGTTTGCCATTATTCATTTCAAATGTGGCGATTATGTGGCAGCTTTAAACCATAAATCTCCTGAAGATTAGCAGTGCAAATCTGACGAGACCGTAAGTATGTTAAAGCAGCATCTACTTTTCAATACTTGTCACCTGTCAGATGGCAACTGTCGTCAGTTGTTTCGTCTCTTTTGCCTGCCAGACAGGGACACTATTCATTAGCAAACATAGTATGCGTACTTATTCGTCAACAAGGGCGCTTGTATAGGTGTTGGCCCTTGTAACGGTGCTGTATTTACCCAAAGATGAACGGCACTGTTTGTCAATATTGTAATCTGATATAGTCAAACATAATTGTGTTGTCTATATTGCAATTAAATCTGTTGAAATAGGTTCAGTCTGTTTGTACTAGCATTAAAACACTAGCATGAGACTTGATTCCTGGTTACACACAATGAGTTTGCATTATTCATTTAGTTTGGCACTTGTATTCTCTGTCATTGGAGACTTGTTATGGTGATGTTGTAAGATGACAGCCTGAATCGTAGCTAATACAAGGCTAATGTGGTGTACAGTTAAGCTATACAGAAACAAAATTCTGCTTATGACTTAAATAAAGAATGCAAAACATTGTTAGAAATGAAACAAACATCAGTTATTGAGCGAGTACATGGAAGATCAGTGTTTAACATGATCTGCTTACCTTATCCCAATGTGTTTGTGTGATGCATGCTAAGAATATTTAAACATAACAATGTTTAACATAAGGTTGAAACAAACGTGGCTAATACTCTGAAATTACAGTTTTATTTTGCAGTATTGCAGTTATTGGCAATACCAAAATGGCCATTTATCTGCCTGCCCAGTATGTATGTTCTATCACTATTCCTAATGACTAGATGTCTAGATTGATTATGTAGAGTGTAGGTTATAGGGATAGCGTATTTTTTACTTTCCCCTCATGTTATTCCATGCTGGTATAACTTCCATCAGACAGTATGACTCAGTCTCCATTCACTGTTATTGTGTTAACCCTTTTAAATTTAACCCTTTAAATGTACAGCCTGTAGAGGCCTGCCTCCATAATGCTGTAGGCAATCAGATCCCAGATACAGAAAAGTTTGAAACATTCCTAACATGCTTTATCAGCCAGAACTAAAGTTTGCACTGTCTGACTCAACAGTAAGCTTACAATGCCTCTCTCATCCCTTGTACTGCGATTGATATCGGGTGTAGCCTGAGTGTGTTTTCACATCATCTGCACCAAACAAACTCAGACAGCATTAATCTCACAACAACTGATGGGAACCATTTGTCTATTATACCAGCTGTGTTCCCGGGACCTTTTGTCACAAGACTCTGTCTTTGACTCGAAGGTTTAGACCTGTCAGATTAGGGTACAGAACAGAGGCCACAGGGTTTTAATTGGGGTTAGGCAGAAGTTTAGCGGATTGGGTGAACCATGCGACCACATCATGTGACTGCCACATACGTGCTTGCTGCAGCCCCGCAGCAGGCCAAGCATGTTTGGAATAGATCCGAGATGGACATGGCATTTGAACAGTCTCGGCCCCTCTGAAGGTCTGTAGGACCTGTAGGAGTAGGACCTGTTTGGTTTTTACTGAGACAATGAGTTGTGGCCTGTTGTAGATAATCATCTTCTGTGTTTGTAAGAGCATTTTCAGCCAATAACCAACCTCACATGGATCTAAATGACATCTGTCCTACACAGTGAGTCACATGAACACAGTGAGACACATGTTCTAGCACGACCTTGTGTTGTAAAAATGGTCGTCACAGTAAGTCAAAGCAATATGTGGCCTAAACTATAAACTATTTTTGAATTACATGTACATGAATTACAAAGTGGTGCCATTAAAAGTAGGTAATAATAACTTGTTTCATATCCCTTTTTCACTAATGCAGACATGTTCCTCCAAACTCGGCCACCATTTCTCAAAAGAAAGAGTCTTGATGGTATTGTAGAAGTTTCACAGCCACCTGCCAGATTCAGCATACTCAGTGATTATTGTTTAATAAATTTATTCAGATTCTGTAGATTTGTCTGTGAGAAAAAATCCACTAAAGTCTTACTTTGCATAGCATTGGAGCTGCTTTCAGCATTAGTGGTGGGCAGTAGTCCAGTAACCTCATTAGATTCTCTGCTGGAGATTGTTTTCTGCATAGCCTGTAAATAAAGAACAGCCTCTCAAGGTTGTTTTTGGGTGGGGTGGGGAAGGGGGCTCTGGGAGAATTTGACATTTCAGAACGTTTTCTCACACAGGCCCACAAGCAAGTTGGTTTCCACAGCAACCATTTCCATTTGCATTGCGGTCCCCTTACCCCTCAGTCTTCGGTGTTTGTGCAGGGAAGGTTCTCCACCCCAAGCATAGTCTCTTTGTGAACTGTGGATTTCCTCATAAAACTCCACATGGACCTGCAAAGATACACCTCCCACCCTAGTTCTTGTGAAGTTAGCCTAGGAACATGGCACTCAGGAACAGACATGGAATGAGGAAGTTTGGGTGCTCTGAGAAATGGGGTAGGAGCCATACAGAAATTTTTAGAGAAAGAGTGCCAAAAATGTCCTTTATGTCTGCTGTCTTCAATTACCGGGAAGCACAGCTAAACCATTCAGAAGAACACACAGAAAGAGTTTGAGAAAGTAGCAGAGCTTGAATACTGTCTTATGTTACAGAGAAAACAGAGAAGTTGAAATTGTTTTTTTCAGTCAATGTATACTTGTTGTTATTTTGAGTTCAATTGTGAGACATCACAATTAGCATAGTGGAAAATGTCTGCCAGACATTCAGTATGTCAGTATATCAGGATACATTAGTACATTAAGGGTTATACTGGAAAGATTTTTTCTAGGAGGGTTCTATCTGATTTCACCATCAAACTGTTTGTCAGACACATCTGGATCAATCATGGTTGTGTCTAAACTTCAGAAAGGCTCCAGATTCAGTGTTTTGTAACATTTTGTCTACTTGGATACCTTCATCTAGTCATTTTCCGTAAGCCTGTATCCTTTAATAGACTCAGTAGAATCATTTCAATGTGGATTTGTTGTTTCTTTAGTCACACAAATAGAATAGGATTAATATTGTTATCAGAAATCGTTTGCTTCTTTGTTTATATGAAGTGGCATTAATACTTAACACTCATGGCGATGATCTTTTCTAAAGCTACTGTTGTTTTTTCACCTCTTTGTCACATGATGAGATACAAAAGTGAGCCACATCATCTAGAATGATCCAATTCACTACTGTTGGGACTGAAATGAATGCTTTTAGCTTTTAAATAGAAGCGGCGATCTCGCGCACAAAGCCAGTGCAGTAAACACCCAACAGTTACATGAAAAGCAGCAGTGCCACAACATGGAAGCTTCCAGCCCTCAATGTGTGTTGTAATACCGCTCACCCCCCCCCCACACACACCTCCCAACATTTCCCCCTATTGTTGGCACGAAATCAGACCTGTTCAATAAATAAAAGCAGGCGCTCAGCAGATCGGGTTCCAGAAGGGCAGTTCCGTAGTGGTGTAGGAAAAGGGGAAAGATATGAGAAAAGAGCTTAGGTTTGAGTTCTGGGGAAAGCGTCTCAGATCTAAATAGAGATCGTTGACATGTAGCCAGAAAAAAGTTGTTTTCACCTAAACTCTGTCCAAGACCAGATCAGAACCGCTTATGACAGTGAGAAAGACCAATACAGGAAGCGAATGGGCTGAGTGCCATATCAGTTTTAGAAGTGGAAGTTTTACATTGTTGCTCTTAAGCGTGACATAACACACTCCCAGCACAGTCCACACTGTCTGTGAAAATGCTGCATGATGTGACAAAATCACAGCCCATAAGAATATATTTAATGAAGTAAAAATTGATCCTGTTCACTTTCTTAAAAGTGTGGTTTTAGTGTTATTATAATGGTTCATTGAGGCACAGCACTTCATATAGCGATGTGTTAACTTGCTTCTTCTAAAATGACTTTGCTTTTGAGATTGTTACCAAGCCCATTTTATTTTTTAACCCTTTCCTATGACAGTGGTTTCTGTATTAACCAGTCATATAATTTATTTTATTTCTTAGTATATTATTTCGTTCACATTTCTCACATTACAGAAGTAACATGGGTCGCAAACACCATTTTAACAGGTTTAATGTGAAATACAATTATGGAGGCCAATGAGATTTCACTGTGGGCGTGGCTTCTCAGTGCTTTGCAGAATGTCTTGTTGTCGGTCTTTGTCGAAGCTCATTAGGACAAACTCTTCAGATTAAGAAATGGGATTTGTTGCTTGTCGGTTTATTGTAGATCACTGTGTTTGTCAACTGTAGTTCCCTGCTGTACTCTAGCCACTACTGTAGTGACACGCAGGGTCAATAACATGCAGTAACATGCACAAACAAACTTTCTGATACATACTCATATACAGCAGTGATATTATGTCACACTGATCCTCACTGCTAAATCTTTCCTCTAATGCACAGTTGCTTCTTTGTTTTCAGCCAGCTGTTTGAGTGTGTGTGTGTGACCCCTTTGAAAGACTCTAGAGTGAGTGTCAAGCTAGTGTTTACAAAGCTGTCTGTCGTTGTGCCACCACTGTCACTCCAGTGCCAAGTGTCTCACTCACACACAAATACACACACACAGACTCTCTAAGAGCCTTTCTCTCACTTTCACTAGTTTTCTTTGTTCATTCATCTTTATTTAAGATGGTTTTGTGCATCATTTTTATGTGACAAATACAGTTGTAATGAGATGAAAAGATGCTCATAAATGAATAAAAATGTAAGCAAATAAATAAATAAATGGATTGCACTACACAACAGATGCATGCTGGGATATGTTATGCATTGTAACATCTTTGAGGATTTTGATTGGTCAAGGGGCTCAGTAACCATGTATGCAACACATAGCCTGAAGACCTGAGACCAGAAGACATAAGAAGTATTTGGATGCCACAGAGCAATAACTAGTAGGTGTGTTTTACCTAAAAATTCATTTTTAAGAATTCAGCTTTTAGCCAGTCTAAACATACAACTGTTGAATAAAAAATGATTGGAACTGTCTGATTTTGTAGCACAGGTTTTACTTGGATTTGTTTGATGTAAAGGTGAGCAAACAACAGAATTTGAGAATTTCTGTTGGAATAGTGAACATTTCTGCTTTCTTCTAGGCCAGCAGAAACCCTTGTTTTCTGTCCTGCCTGGTGAACTTGTGTTCTTCAATAAAGTGTTAGTCTGGTTAACTGACCCTCAGCAGGACCATATGCTTTTCTGGCTTCTGTTTTACTGAGTGACCTTGAGGTACTGTATGAAGGGCAGTGTCCTTCAGTCTCACCTCCTGTCCATGGACAAGTAGAGTCTGGGAATTGTTAGGAACTGCAGACACATGTTAGGATAGAAGCTCTTTGCCAAGATGGAAGTTTTTTAATGATGTGTGCCAAAAAGCTCTCATTTCAGAAAATGGGTGGGACGTCTAAAACATGGAGTTCTGCTTCAACCTGCCTTATTGTTATTGGTGGGGAAAATTTTACATCTGTTGAATAGATGGCTTGTGTCACAAATTCCCTTTTCTCAAATGTTTGGAAGTGCTCTTGTTTGCCCGTAAGTTAGGAAGTTGCTGGGCAAGAAGTTACTGGTTTGCTACATCGGTGCTACATTGCTTATTCTTCCATAACATACATGTCTGCTCTTCATTCTTCTGTGTCAGAGGAAATTAGTCACAGGTACTTGAAGAAAACAAGAAGGATCACGTTCCCTGTACATTTAGACAGCTTTCCCAAATCATGGAATAAAACAAGATTTTAGAAGATAGACAGCTGTGGTATATTGTGGATATAGTAACTGCTAAAGGGAATATAGCATTATAGTATAGCATGACCCCGAGTGCCTTATTACTTTTATAAAATGGTTACTGAATGATTACATAATGTAAATTTGTGTTGTCATTAAACAGAAATCATTGAGTAAAGCGTTTGTACAAAACAGAAAAGTCCTGTTCGGTAAAATAAATATTAGTTGTGTTTTAGAAAAGAATGCATTTTAAGGGTTCCGCTTGTAGCCAATCTAAACAAACAATCATTAAATAAACATTATTGGGCCGCATTTTTTAAAATTGTTCAACATATAAATTTAAGCAAACAACATGTTTATGATAAATTATTGGAATTTGTCAGAACCCAAGTGGTGAGTTTAGCTGAACTTAATGTCCCATTACCCGAGTTTAAATAACAGATGTTTTGTCTCTCTTGCAACCAGTAACAAAAATAAAAAAAGCTATAAAAAAATTAAAAAGCATGGAAAATGTACCATAATACATCTGTGTAATATTATATCAAAGAATTAGCTTTATGAAATGCAGTTTATAACAGATGCAGGTAGACTGTGAGGCATACAGGCTCTCTGCATGACGCACTATGACTCAGTTACACTGAACTGAGTAGTCAGCTGGAAATATCTAGAATGTCTTGGACTTATACACTGGGATCTCCCAGTTCTGTGGGATTTTTTTCCCAAAGGGTCCCAAAGCAGAGAGCAGTATGACTGTCTCTCTCTCTCTCTCTCTCTCTCTCTCTCTCTCTCTCTTTCTTTCTGTTTCTCTCTTTCTCAGACACCCACACAGTCGTCTGTTTGTGGCTTTACCCTCATGTGCCTGAACATGTTCACAGTGGTATTTTCCTCATTGAAAGCCACTTATTTTACTGTGGGTTTAGTCAGCGTATCCAGAGAGTGTTACAGTGAAAGGAGTTTATTACTGAAATGAAAGGAGTCCACAAGTGTCTCATATTCTGTTTTTGTCAGAGGGATTTCCATGTTTTTATCATGTTTTGAACCATAAAGGGTTAAATTATTTTCTTTCATTTGTAAATGCTTTGTTCATTTTCCAAATATTTGATCAAAACCCACAATATATTTTTCAACTCTCAAATCATTTTACTGTGTTAGTGTTCTGATTGCATATTTCTATTTGTGAGTAAACAAGGCAACAAATCATGATAAATGTGTGATCCAACAATTCTCGAATGGTTATGATTATATATACATATATATATTGTTGTAAGTATTTTTATGGTTCATTGATCTCTTTCTCATTTTTTTGTAATTAATCTATGGGAGCGTTGTAGTTTTTTCTGTACAATTTTTTTCTGTAACTGACACAAACTGGCATCTTGCTTACAGATCTGACAAATAGTTACAGCAAAAGGTGTCCATGACGCTGCCTGACTGAAACGAAAACTTTATTTCAAATACCTTAGCAGACAAGTGAGCGGTTTTGTACTGCTCTCTGTACATGCTTCTGAGACTCAAAATATCTTGAATGTACCGTGTTACATGAAATGAAGAGAGGCGTAGTGGTTAACGCTTCACTTTTGTGGCTTATGTGTGGGATTTACAATTTCACTTTAAGGATCAGTGGGAAAAGTTGTGATAATCTTTCATGTGGTTACTCATCTATCATGTTGTGCCTGGCTGATTTTCGGATACAATCTCGCACCTGACAACCACTACCATAGCAACTGCACGAGTCTTGCTGTGACCCACGTCACCTCCTAGCAGGGTCACCTGTTAGCCCTCACCCGATACCCGAGATGTCCCGAGAGACACACACTCTGCCTCTCTCACACACACAGAAGACAGAGAGCCCTTTGAGCTTAGCAGACATGTGCATTTTATCTCTCCTTTTCTCTCTCGGTCTTTCTCTGTCTAGTATTCACACTCTCACAGTAGTATTTAATTCCTCCATTCATCCTGAATTGGCTGCATCAGTAAGCGAGATCAACGTCTTCACTTGTTTATAATGGAGGAGAACCGGGATAATGTAACTTTCCAATCTTGGTGAAAACATGCCCTTTATAAACATTATCATATGCACTGACAAATTTATGTTGTGATAGTCACTCACACACAGGTGCGTTTTACTATATTAGTAAGAGCATCTCAAAGACCTGTTTTTAAACAGACTAATGATATTTTCTACCGTCTATTCCTTAACATGACTCTCATGTAAACCTTTGGATAGAGTTAAAGCAGAATTAAAGCAAAGCATGATCTGGCAAATTTAGGAACATTTTATTCCAGTAAGGACCATGTAAAATCATTTTTGGCATGCTTCACTGTATTTGTAAAGGCGTTTTAATAAAGTTGGCCCTTGAATGTAAAACATAATTTTTTTAGTTTACTTGTGAGCACCAACTAGAATGTCCTCAAAAAGTCAAACACGACACACACGTTCATGCACATAGAACTTTATGACTCATTATCTGTTAACTTTGGACTGCAGTGTCACTTTTAAGGCCTCCACCCCATTATTCCTCTCATGTGAGTGGCTACATGTGTTTTAGATGGTGTATAAACACATTTTAGCTTGTTAAAGAGATCCAGAGAGTGGTGAAATCAGTCTCCCTTTTTCCATTTCCTGATAGAGTCACAGCAAGTTTTATGAAGCAAAGTAGATGTTACAACAACAAACAGTTTATGTGGTATTCCCTGATTGCTCATAGTGGAGGATTCTTGTTTTTGCAAGTTTCAAACAGCTGGTCTGAAGTCATTTTTTGAGCTCATCACTTCAGAATGTGAAATTACTGCAGCTCTTAAATAGTTAAAGGCATCCTGCTGACAAACAAATGTTAACGGTGATAAAACATTGAAAATTGCAAATGCAAACAGTAAGTCATTTTGATTGTTTGTTAGATTAAGCATTTAGATTTGAGTTTTTTTGGTATTTTCAATTTATAATGAGACCAGTTTGAATTAAAAGAGATGGTGCATGTAATTCAGCATTCTTAATCATGGTAGATTTGTTTGTTACAAAGAGATTGTTAAATTCTTCTGTCTGTTGTCTGTGATGGTCAGGTGATGAGCTAACATGGAGGCCGGATCGGTGGTGCGTGCCGTGTTTGAGTTCCTGCCCAGCGTCTCTGAGGAACTTCCTCTATTTACCGGTGATGTCATCGAGGTGCTTAGTGTGGTTGATGAATTCTGGCTGCTCGGTGTCAAAGATGGAGTCACAGGTGAGGTCCTGCTTTAAACTCACATATCATCTGACTTGTGTTCCAGTGTTGATATTTGTTCCATTCTTTCTGCTGTGTTTCTCAGGCCAGTTTCCCACCACTTTTGTGGAACCCATTACGATTCCAAGCATCAAGACAGGGGAGAATCTCTATGTGTGCATCAATGACTTTAATTCTGTGGAGGCTGGAAACTTACCCCTGAAGAGAGGTAGATACTTCACATGCTTATTAACTGGAAAATGCACATGGCAGATTCACTGATTCAACGATTACAATGTTTTAAGTGCAAAAACGTGCATCTTTCTTGTTAGGGTAAACACGCATCCTTTTTATGTACATTTGACTTGTTACATGGTATATTGTGCCTTTTATTGGCACAGTTAACATTGTGCCATCATCACCAATGCAAATTTAATTCAGCTATACGTATTTTGCTGTGTTTGTGTTGTTATTTGCGTTGCATAAGTATTGCTAAAACAACTCAGATGAGGCACGCACATAAAAGCACTGTTGTTTAAACCACATCCTGTTTCTTATAATCCATCCACAACTGACTGCTTGTCATAAAATGTTAACTGAGGTTGAATCCCTTTGTATTGCCATTTTCTTTTCCTTAGAATAAATCCTGATCATTCAAAGTGGCATAATGTCATATGTGAGAGGTAAATTTATTCTTTCAGAGTAGAAAGTAGAGCCGTGGGTCATGGGTCACCAGAAATCCTAAAAAAAACTAGAGCAGTGAAAAGATTTCCACGTTTAGTTAATCTGTTTGCTATTTCAGCCACTAGCAGAGATGTGAATCAAAAAACATTGTAATTACAGATCCTAAATCATGATTATTCCTGGTGTGTCTAGTTTTCTGGTCTATTTTGATGCTAAATAGAGATTCTTGTTTTTCAATTCGTAAACATCTTTAAGTGTGGTTGAAAATAGCATTTTCAGGAAGCACCGATCCCAGTTTACCACCAGATGTCACTAGCTGTGTTTTCGTAGTGTAGAGTAAAAGTAGTGTAAAAAAAACAGTCCTAATAGGTGATTTTAGGTGATATTATTTATACACGTTCTGTATTGTTTTGTCTTTTGTTAATTGCTCACTTTGAAAATTAATCTGTGTGTTTGGTGTTTTGCATAGCCATGATCTGTTTATGTTATTTATTACCGTATATCGTTCAAATGTGTGTGTAAACCTTGTGTGTAAACTGTAAATTGTGTGACACACTTTATTTTTGTGTGAAAAATGTAAGTGGATGAATTTTGTTTCCTCTATCATGTTCAGTGGGGATCATAAATGCTGTATTAGTTTTTAGTTGAACACAATAGGAGGAGGAGCATGTCTGTGTGGAATGTGACCCCTGTGATCCCAGTGGACATTTTGGCTCCTGCTGGTGTGTGTGTGTGTGCGTGCACATGCATGTGTGTGTGTGTGTTTGCAGACAAAAACTGATTACAGCAGTGACTTCACTACTGCCATTAAAACTGACCTGAGGTCAGAGATGAGCTTCACACGGTTCTAATGCTATTTACAATAACAGCGTTAAGAAACAGTGTTCATCTTTTGCCTTGTGTGAACAAAAGTATTAGAATCAGAATCAGAATGAGCTTTATTGCCAGGTATGTTTACACATACAAGGAATTTGTTCTCGTGACAGAAGCGTCCACAGAGCAACAGAATGGCAATGACAGGACCAAAACACAGATAAAATAATACAAATAAAACAATATAACAATTGACGAATGAACAATATACAAAATAACAATATACAAATTAGCATAATTTTAATACACACCTGCTGGATGTATTTCTCTGTACATTTAGAGCCTTTAGCAGATGCTTTTTAGAAAACGACTTACAAATCGTGATTTAGAATGGATGCAATTAAGTTATCTGCTGAGTAAAAAGCATGCTGCTTAAACAAATGTTTAAGAGTAGTATCTAATACAAATAAAACAAATACATCTTACAAATCCACCTAAATCTATAATCTAATTCAACTGAATCCTAATGTAAATATTAATGTGAAGTAGCACCTATTCAGTGAGTGGAAATATTATACATTTTGTTTTGTAATGTAAACATAAATATAACTAGCAGCTGTTTAACTGTGTTAATCCAGATATGTAATGTGTTAAGACAAACATTGTTTTAAATGCTGTTTTTGTCAATAGCATTGGAGCTGTGTAAAGACTGACTAGTTCAGCTAACTCTTCATATAGTTCATTTGTAAAGTATGTAGTTTTGCACATTTTTATAGTGAATATCAGTCTGAAAGAGCTGTAGAGATTTTGTTCCATACACTGGGAGGTCAGCCAGAATTTTTTGTAATACTTCAAATCAAGTCACAAATTGTGAAATTGTTTGTGGGATTTATTGCTAGAATTCCTAAAAATTCATGTTCACTCTGTGATACATTATCATTTTTCAAACATGAATCTTCTGCTCTCTCCTGCTGTAGGTGATGTAGTTGCTGCTGAAGACAGTGTGGACATGGTGTGGATCAAAGGGCATAATGCATGGGGCTCGCGTGGGCTGTTCCCGGTATCATGTGTTAAAGAGCTGGAGCTTTCAGGTCGGTCCAGGCAGCTATCAGAGCGCAGCGCAGCTGCCCAGGCCTCAGAGCTTCCACCACATGCGCTGGGTCAGGCCCGCGCCCTCATGAGCCTCCATGCTCAGTTGGAGGAAGAACTGGACTTTCGTGAGGGTGATGTCATCACCATCATAGGCCTGCCAGAGCCTGGCTGGTTCCAGGGTGAGCTGGATGGAAGGACAGGTGTTTTCCCTGAGGGCTTTGTGGAGCTGCTCGGACCCCTGCGCTTACCTCAGGATGAGCCCGAAACTCAGAGCCTGGAACAGTATCCAGCCTACAGCATGGAAGAAGAAGAGATGAGGGAGGAGGATGAGAGAAATGAGGAAAGCCCAGAAATGGAGGTTCCAGACCAGCAGGATGAAGAAGAGGAGGCAGAGGAAGAGGGAGCTGTCTTTGGTGTTGCCCTTTATGAATTCCGGGCCCTTGAGCCTGGCGAGCTGGACTTTGATGTAGGAGATAGGATCCGTATTCTGGCCACACTGGAGGATGGCTGGTTGGAGGGGCAAATACATGGCAGAAAAGGAGTTTTTCCCCATCGATTTGTTAAGATGGAGGGGCAGCTGCAGATTGCATCACAACCTGAGACTTTAGTTAGTGAAATGAGCGTACCTGAGAGAGAGGAAGAGGAGGGTTACATACCTAATTACAGCTCAACTCAACAGGATCGCACAGTGCCAGAATATGGGCAGGAGTGGGCTGCTCAGGAAGACCACACAGTGTGGGACCTGGATTACTTTGAGCGCAGAGAGGAAGAAAGAAAGGAGGAACATGTTCGATACACACACTCCAATATAAATTCTCAAGAGAGAGCAATGATGCAGACCCAATCACAGGTGCAAGCACAAAACAGGAGAGCAAGACCCCCACCACCTCACACACAAGCCCACAGAGTGAGTAGCTCGGCCCACAGAGGAGTTCAGAGGACCAGCACAGGCAGTCACTCTCGACCGCAGTTGCCTCCTAGGCCCAGTCTTTACGCCCTGAGCAACAGGCAATACAGCACAAGTTCCCACACCAACCTACGAGAACCTCCACCAACACCCATCACAAGGAACCAGAGTTTGAGGCTATCCATGAAAACTTTACCTAATTCCACCTGGACAAGAAACAATGGCCACTATGCCTCTCATGACAGCAGAAATCCCTTTAGCAGTAAAATCTCAACAGGCTCTGGTGAGAAGACTAGGGAGAAGAAGCTTATCCGCCATGCAAGCGTCAGTGATGCTGACCTAATGTCTGATGGTCACAGTGACCGGTGTGCATGGTCTCAGAGACAGAGTTTCAATGGGTTACCCACATCTCAGACCCTGGGAGCTTTGGCTGTGTCTGCTGGTGATCTTGAAGCCAAGCTTTCTCAGCAGCTTATAGAGTTCGAAAACAGTTTACCGGATCGTGGCAATGAAGCAACAGAACAGAGCAGATGGGAGGAGTGTAGCGCTGGATGGGACAACAAAGTTTCCCGCCATTTCTCCATTATGGACTACAGCAGTGAGAATGACATAATTCGTGGCTCCACCCACTTCTCAACAGACAATCTTTTACCCTCAACGTCCTCCCCAATGGGCTCTGCTTCCTCCTCTCTGGAGAGACGAAAAACACTACGGCCACCTCCTCCTCGACCACGGGTTCTTCGGCCACCAGTTCCTGCAAACTCACAATGTCCTGCAACTCACAATGGCCGCATTGCTCCTCAGCCGTATAGACCAGCAAGGCCCGCACCACGCCCACCTCATCCATGTCCCCGCACCAGCGTTGTGACACCCTGCCCACCTCTGCCCACATCCAACCCCTTCTACACATCACCAGAAGAGGATGAGGTAGTTGAAGAGGTTGAGGAGGCAGAGGATGCTCTGGAACGAGAAAAAGAGATGGAGAGGGAAAGGGAGAGAGAACAAGAGCAGTACAGGTTACTCTTGAGGTTGGAGGAAGTGGAAAGAGACATTGATATGTACTCCCACACAGCCCAGGAACTTCAGGCCATGTTGGAAGAGGAGCAAGATGAGACCTCGAGACAACAAGCTCTAGAAAATCTGGAGTTCTGCACCTACACAATGGAAACACTGACTCTGGAAAAGCAGCAGCTGCAAGGTAAAAGTCTCTAATTGTTTTCCTCAGTCTTAGTTCAGTATATTAGAGGTTTTAAAGTATGGATTAAAAAAGCCACTTTGTACTGTTATCTGTTGGTCACGGTGTCTGACAGAACAAAATACTAGCTCATATCAGTTCTAGAAAACCACCATCAGTTACTTATTGTGTTGAGGTTTGAATTTGAATACCTGGGTACTTGGATTTGCATAGCACTGTTATTTCGTGTGGCAGTGATTTAAACATGTTTTATCAGCTATTTGAAGTGCGTATTACAGGTGTTCCTGCCGAAATCTTTCAATATATTTTGAAGCTATCATTTAAGACACAGTTTACAGTAGTGGGTGTGTTAGTACACACAGGTATTATTTGTGTTGAATTTCTCCAGACCATGTGAGTCAACATGACTTATTTCCTGTGAAATCTATTTATAGCAACTTGTTTGGCCATTTAGCCAACAGCTTCTAAAGGTTGTGAGTTATATTATTGGAAGTATCTTGGAACGCTGACTCGCAGTCCTTCAGCACTGTTGTGTAGTATTCAGCAGTGTCTTAAAGATTCTCTCTGCTTAACCTTCACACCTTTCTAGGAATATGATGGGTGAACTAAGGCAGTAGACAATTCTATGGGAATTTAACTGATGTAGAGATTTTTTTGTTGCTGATTAGATTTCCAAATTATACATTTGTTGCAATCATGTTTTCCCAAATCCATATGACTTTCTTTTTGTGTGGAACTGAAAGTAACTAACAGCCATAGTCCATACTTTCATTATATGGGGAAAAACGTCTTCAGAAGTTTTTCCTTTGTGTTCCATACAAGAAAGAAACTCTTTTGGGTTTGAAGAGACATGAGTAAATTATGATTGTAAATGTTAATTGTTTGGCAAACTAACCCTTTAAATGCAATATTTTATTGAAGATAAATGAGTAGTAACCCCCACTAGTACAGGCAGAGATTGTTAACCCTCTTTAGCATCATTGTTGGCTTAATTTATGTTTAATCTCTAATCGTACAGCTATTAATTGAGACAATTACAGTAATTACTCTTGACAACTGACATATTAAAGCTGATACTTGTTATAGATTTCTCTTTTTAAAGCAAAACTAGAAGCACCAGAATCATAAACCCGAGAACAAATGTGTGTACATAAATATTTTTTGTATGGGAATCATTTTACCCAGCCTGATGGATTTATAATTATGATTTTAAATGAATTCCCTTGTAATTGCATTAACACTGATATATTATAAGTGTGGAATGATGGACCTATCGACTAGACGTTTCCCATGTACATATGAAGTAAATTCTAAACCTATAGTGAGAGGCAGCCAGGGGTCCCTCTTTTTGCACCCTTGTGCCCTTTCTCCATTCCAGTCTCTCTATGTCTCTTTACCCTCATAAGTCTAAATCTTACTTCAGTTCTGAGGAAATAGTTGGACATACAACAGTATTCAGGGTTCTATGGACTTTATGGGTATCAGAGGATTCTGAACCCGTCTCTGGAACTCTGTGGCCCAGCCTGTGGTGCATCTCACTGCCATTTTCAGCCGTGTTCTTAGAATCAAAACCACACGAGCGCCAGGTGAGACCTAAAAGATGCTGAAAATGACAGATGGTTTATAGATTGAGCTTGCAATATGTGTTGTCATAGAGTTTGGTTTTATTATGGTTTCTGTCTGTCTGTCTGTCTGTCTGTCTGTCTACCTACCTGTCTGTCTGTCTGTCTACCTACCTACCTGTCTATCTGACATGTTTTTCTAAACCCTTATGGCTTTCTGTTTGTGTGGAACTGAACTGGCCTCAGTCCACATTTTCATTATATGGGAAAAAGTCTTCAGAGGTGTTGTCATAGAGTTTGACTTAGTATGGTTTCTCTGTATTTTTTGTTTATGATGATGTGATAATCACTTTTGTTATCATCTGCTATTGCTGACGTTGTTCCTGTCTTTGTTTGTTTAGTGTTCAGAGCATGTGACAGCTTTATGCATGTCACATACAGTGTTTGAACATGGCTATGTACACATTTGTGTAAAGTGTAGCCTACTTATCCGTGTAGATATCCATTTTCAGAAAGAGACAAGGAATCATATTTTTGCAATACACATTCCTTTGTAGAGAACCTTTTTGCTTGATTATATATATAAAATAATACAGGATTGTATTGCAGTACTGTATTATATATGAAATAACACAGTAAGAAAATGTTAAAAATAGTTGAATGTTTATGTTTTTGACTGTAACAGTGGATGTCAGGTCTAGTCAAAGCCGTGTCATATTGAGTCATGGTGTAAGTAACAACATTTCCTGATGTGTTTGTCTTTATCCATTTAAGGGAGGTGAATGTGTGAGTGTGTTTCCACATTCATCATAACAGGGTGTGTTTCCCATCAGGGAGGGTAGAAACAATGGTTATTTATTGTTACAGTGCAAGGAGTCAGGCAAGAGCGTATCGGTTATGGATCTGTGTTTGCTGCGCAGCAGTTTTGTACAGATGGGAGGGGACAAATGTGTTATTTCATCATCATCTGTTTAGGAGAAAGAAAGAAAGAAAGAAAGAAAGAAAGAAAGAAAGAAAGAAAGAAAGAAAGAAAGAAAGAAAGAAAGAAAGAAAGAAAGAAAGAAAGAAAGAAAGAAAGAAAGAAAGAAAGAAAGAAAGAAGAGACTCCATAGAACTGAATGTGTTTCTGTTATCAGGCCCACAAGTTCTCATATTTCCTGTGTATCATTCTGTTCCTAGTAACCAATCTTCCCACAGTCTGATGTGATTGTAACTGATTGTGCTGATGTGAGTAATTCTGGTTTGTGACAGTCCTGTTTATATGTGTGTCTGTGAGTGTGTGTTTCATTCTAGCTTTGCACTGTGCCATCCGTAGCCCCAGTTCTAATTGGGGTCTGTTTGGGTGCTCATAAAAAGCATCAAGAGCTCATTTGTGTCCTGGATCTAATCTCCGGCTCACAGCCTTTCTGTATCTGTCTCATGCACGAAAGCCTATTCAGGTTAACAGAAGGCTTTTCCTTAAAGAGCTGCATGATCCCATCGGCTGCTGGAAAGGTTGTGAGAGTTTGAATGTGGGGCTGTTTTAATAACAGATGAGAGGAGTGGCTTTCAAGACCCGTGTTCTCATCTCTGCCGCAGGAATGCATCTAGATTCCTCATGGTTGTAATTGCTTTTTGGGGTCCTGTTATGTGCTGTGATGAGTTTGGACTAATCGAAATGTATGAAACTCATTGAGGGATATTGATGTGACTCAAATGCTTTCATATAAAAGCGTTTCAGTGTCTTAAATGAGATTCATACTTTTTCATTTTCATTCATACTTGACTAGCGCTGACTCATTTCCCTTATGGTATGTGTAGAGCTCCTAACACCTGAGGACCTAATTTGTTCAGTTATCAACCTAAAACATTCAGATTTTGTAGTGTAAATATTTTTGCTGCCTTTCATTTTTAAGTTTAACCAAGTTGGCTTGTCGTTTAAAGCTTGACTGGTGTTGCTGGAGTTACTGGAGTTGCTGCAAGTTATAAAAACGTATTTTGTAATGTAACAAGATAATGTAAAAACATGTTGTCATGACTTGACATTTTTACAGTGTGGATGTAAACGTATGAAAGGCACCAGGTGTGTACCATGTTTGGAAGTGAGTTCAATTCTAAATTTCAAAGGGTTGCACTTGTGCAAACAAAGCAAAACAACTCATGTTCCTACCATTACAAAAAAGGAATGTGGCTCTTGATGTCCCTGAAGTGAAAAAACAACACAGTTTCGGTCTGCCCAGCGTAAAGTAAAGTGAGATCTTAAACAATGATTATCAAAATACCAGTTTGTGCAGCAGAGAACTTTGGCAATGTGGTTTGCAAAATCTCCCATTCTTACCTTTCAGACTATGATTGTGTGAGTGATATCTTACATTTTAATCCCCTAAGTACTTATAGCAAAATACCTTTGCACTTATTTTCCTGTTCTCTGTTTACCGCATTTTCACAGTACTAGGATTTGTGCTCACTGGAAAGCTCCCAGTACTGTGTTCGGTAGGAAATCATAGTTCTGTGAACTGTTTTGTTCCTCATTGTCAAGGGGAGTGATATACTATACTAAAGCAAATGAATAGCAGTTTTTTCTTCTCGTCATGAAAAGATGCCATGGCCTGTGAAACCAGGGGCCGTCATTAACAATAGCTCATTGTGGAGTATGCAGGCACTCCACAGTGCACAGTGCTCTCTGCAGTATTCGGCCTGTGTCCAACTTTTCCAGATCATGTTGTTGAAACGTGAAAGTAGAGGATTATGAAATCATGGGAACTTCACCACTCTGAATATCAGCCGAGCATGCATCGATGTGCTGCTCGCAAACTAGTTATTGAACAGGTTCTGAAATGCGTAATGAGCAAGTCAGAGCAGAATACTTGATCCTGCTTTTGAAAGAACAGAGTTTTTCAGGCAGTACTCAGCAAATAGCAAATACACCTGCTAAACTTGTTTTCATATTTTATTTTCAAAGAAGAATGCTGTAGATTCGTAGATGTTTCAAAATGACTTTTTAGTTGCAACTTTAAAAAGTCTGAGCAGACAAAACACATTCTCAAGACGCAGATACAATGCCAAGTTTAAAAAACACCTCAAAGAAAGTTTGTGGAATGAAAGGGGGAATGTTTCCTCTTCTGCTGAGGGGGGTCAGTGAAGTCCAGCCTGTTTTCTTGCAAACAGAGACTCCGGCCAATCACAGCCTCCCTGTAATCCATTCATGTGACTACCTTCAATAATTAATCCTAAACGCCTCCCACTTGCCTCCTGTCTGTGTGTTCCTCCCTCCCCCACCTCCTTCCCTTTCTTCCATCATTGGCTGGGTAGGCGGGGAAAGATAGAGGGAGAGAGAGAGAGAGATTGAGTTTCTCAGCTCTGAACTAGACGGTCCTGTTCAGTCAGCTGTTGAAGAAGGAGAGTTTAGGCGAGACAGATAGTTTGAGCATGTCTGACAAGTGGATTTCTCCACATCTGGACTTGGAATGTGAAAGCTGGAAAAGCTAACACAGCGTGCCCTATTTGTGGGAAAAAAGTGAATTCTCACAGCTATTATGAAGGGACAGGTGGTACTAGGACACACTATGCCGTTTGCTCCGGTGCCCTGGGACGTCAGCAGGGCTCCACCCAGGAGAGGTAAGAGTGTGGAAGAATTGGTGAGTGAAAGTTGGGACAAGGAAAAATGCATGCAAATGCTGCATTTTCAACAGCAAACGCAACTTCAGCAGCAGCAGGTCATATGCCAGCAGGACTTCAGACCTGCACCTGTACACTTGGAGCACCAGGCCTACCTCGCACAAGCCAATGGGTTCCGTCAGCACAGCTGGGAATATGAGGACTGGGACAAGGTTCCTTATCGAGAGTGCCCTCCCCAGCAGTTCTTCTACCAATCTCCAGAGGCGGTCTATCAGGAGCCCAGGAAGCCACAGGAATGGACAGGTGATCACTGTTTTTATGAGCACAGAGAAGATTTGGATTATTTTGACCGTAGGGAAAATAGAGGCTATGTTCATGAGCCCAAGGACTAAGGAATGGCCTGACCATGTTAAGCGGTACAACTCTTGGGAATCAGATGATTACTATGAGGGTAAAGAACCATACAGTCGTAGAGATCGCTATGCACACAGTCTCGACCGTGATAATGTGGATTACTACGATAAGGAGCGAGACAATTATAGAGATGTGGATCGCAGGGATCGGGATTACTGTGACCACAAAGAACTGGATAAGTATGAACACTATGATCGCAGAGATAAGCATTATAACTGTAAACCTCGAGAACCCTATGAATCTAGAAATAAGGACAGGTACAGATATAGAGAAACAGATCGGTATGACTCAAGAGATGATGACCATTACGAACGCTATGATCGTAGACAGCGTCACCAGAAGAAAGAGGAACACTATGAGCGTTGCTACTTTGAGGATGACCGTCAGAAATGTGACAGATATCAATATAGAGATATAGACTCGCATGAACGAAGAGACTATGAGCGATATGTTGAAAAGAAAAGAGATTATGACTACAGAGAGAAGGAAAAGATCCGCAGCGATTTTAGAAAACCAGAGTACTATGACCACAAAGAAAAGACAGGTGCTGAAGTTAAAGACTACTCTAAATACAAGTCAGGAGACAATCTAGATGCCGAGGATGGGTATGAACGCAAGAAAGGTAACCAGTATGATCGGTATAACTACAGAGAAATTTGCCAGTATGAACAGAGGGATCGCTATGAGCTTAGGGATAGAGACTCCCTTGACCGTCATAGACAAAAAGACCACTACCAGTACAGGAAGAAGGAGCTTCATGACTACAAAGAAAAAGATGATAGAACCTATCAGAAAGATGAACGGTATGACAGTGGTGTCAAAGACTGTTATGAAGACAAGGGATGTGAAAGTGATCAATATGAACAAAAAACCAGGGAGCGATATAGAGATTTAAGGTCTGTTTCAGAAGAAGACAAACAAGAGGGTTACAACAGTGACCACAGCAGTGGAAGATACCGTAAGGAATGGGAAAAGGATGTTTATCACAAGCAGGCGTTAAGAGGCATGCGGTCTTACGAGGATCCTGTTAAGCTCAGCTATGACTCCAAGGACCAGGCCAATGACCGTCCAGATTCAGGAAAAGTGGATGTGGAAAGTCAAGGCCGCATACGAAACCCCCTTTATGTGGGTTCACTGGACAGGAACAGCTTTTATAGGAAGACAGCACCCAGCTCTTTCAGGAAGTTGGAGTATGCCACCAACAGGAAAAAGAAACAAGGTAAAATCATTCAATCAAAAGCCATTCAGTACCAGAACAACAAAATGGTGAGGTCAGAGCATGGGGCACCACACACCTTGAGGTAGCTGTGGGTATGATGCAGTGGAATGCGTTGAAAAATATTACAGAGTTACAAAGATGTGTACAAAGAAGCACATCATCTTCTTTCACTGTTCATTCTGTCACTAGCATCAGAACTTTTCCTACTTGTAAATGTATCTTTGTAAACTAGACTTGTTGGCTCTTATGGCAAAATGTTAAATGCTCTCTCTTTTATCCAAGTCACTTTGGATAAAAGCAATTGCTAAATGAATAAATGTAAATGTAGTTTTTGACCTTCAGCTGTGCTGTGTACAAATCAATTCAGGAAATACCAAAGGTGCTGATTGTGCTGTCACCATCTTAATGCATAGGTATGCATGTCTGTGAGACAGTCTATTAACGCTGTCAGAATGGAGCAGTGTGGAGTTTCACATGTGTTGTTCAGAGTGGTGAAGCTTACAGGGTGGGGGGAACTAGCTGAACCGGATTTGTTACTTCTCAGAATTTTTGTTGACGGTCTGTTCACCCCTTGCTTTCTGCGTCTCACTCTTTCTGTCACTCTCTCTTTTTGTCTTCTGTCTGTTCTTTTTTTTAACAGCAGCGTTTGGTGGCACTGTGACAATCAGGAACAATGATGCAAAGAAAAATACACCAACATGTTAATAATAAACAACAAACAATAATAAATAATAAACATAAATAAACAATGTGACTTAGTATTAGATTTCCATTGTATGTGTGGAAATGTATTAGTATAGGTAAATGTATTAGTATAAGTAAAATTTGTAGACACTTTGTAGTTGTCAAATTTAGTGAAACATAGCCGTAGTAAACTTCACTTGGTTATTCTGCAAGGACACCTTTGTAAACCTAATGCCATAATAGTGATTTAATTGTCCACATATTGTGGGGGCCACTGTATATATCTGTTCTGTTTAAATAGCATCAACTCCTTCAGGTTTCACAGGTTTCTCAGTTATTTCTCAGCCTCCTCTGCGTAATTAACATAAGGCGTCTGTGTTTGTTATTGGTGTCAGTGTTTGGGTGATGGGTGCTTCAGTGGCTGTCTCAGATGAAGATTTTGACTGGCCTGTGTCGTCTATGACACAAAGCAGGTGGCCAGTTCAGCCTGGGGTAATCCTGTATAGCCCAGTGCGCCAGTCAGTGGGTGGAGGAGGACAAGTTACTCCAGGGGGAAATCTCTGGGACTAGGATGTGCTTGGTACTAAAACCATCCCCCATCCATGTAGACCAAAAAGGCTTCTTCCTGTTTAGTTTGGGGCAACATAAAGGGGACATTTTGAGGTTATCTTTTTCAAGCTTGACAGAATTGTACTCCCTTTCAGTTTTGGCACGGCTTCACTTGCCTTGTTTTGTAAATGTCTTATCCTCTTAAATAGCACTTCCTAGAGAGCCACATTTACTCAGATTGTAGTGCTGTAGTGCTTAATGTTTTGTGTGAGAAACAGACCAAAGTTTGTTATATCTTACTCTCACTGCAGCTTAGATATTTTATATTCAAATACTGTAAAGTTTGGTTATGAGTGATTATGTAAAATACCGGAAGAGAAAATTATTCTGGAAGGGCACTTTGTAACGTATTTCTCCCCATGCAGAGTGTAATTTGATTTAGATATATATTTGTGACAATAGTTAATGAACAGTCAAGTTCACTCAGAATTCTCGAGTTCATTTGCTGCCAGCATACATAGTTAATGATTTCACACTGATAATTGTGTGCAAATCTGAGTGTGTTTGTGTGTAGCTTCATCTGTTGGGTCGCCTGTTGCTGGTCTTCATAATCTCTGTGCAGCTGCCAGTGCCAGGGGGCAGGAAAGGGATTAAGTGGAAACCTTTAGCCAACCCTCACGCAACATTTAAACAACATTAAGTCAAGGGCCAGCTTGGCAGACAAAAGCCTCAAGTCACAGGCTGAAGAGGGAATTAGCTAGTTTATGTAGGTCAGGATCTCACACACACTCCATGATAAACAAATGCTGCAGGTTACAGTCTTGCTTTCTGTCACACACCAGTACTTTCGCCCTTGACCTGCTATATTATTAAACTTGAGATAGAATATTTATCCACCTCCTCTGAGTATCAGCGTTATGGATAAGTGTTCAGTATTTGCAGTGGTAGAGTTTTAAAGCAGCGGTCCGTAACTTCTGATTCTCTACCGCCATCTCTGTTTGAACCATAAAATCGCAGGTACGTACATACTTTTTATTACATATGTTGAAGTCAAATAAAGCCAAACTGACATTGCCCGGGAAATCAGATCTGAATCATTATTATAAGATTACCATTAAGAATCAGGTTAAGGAAATGAGAGCATCTTGAGCACCGATCTGTTATGTACTTGCTCAATAACTGGGGTTTTTTTTGTGTTTATTTTAACCAAAAAAGTTACAGATTGCAGCTTTAATTACATGCTGTGTTTTAGCTGTTAGGTTGCAGTTTTATGTCTGTTAGTTTATCAGGCTCTGCCAAATCTGTGGTGTTTCAGACGTGATGGCCTGTGACATTGGGTTTGAAAATCTGTGGCAGTAGTGAAGGTCTCCTTTGTGTAGATCTGGAGGGTGGGCTCTCACTGGAGCCGTACATCACATGGTTTTTTTGTGTTAGACATCTTGCTTTGTCCTAGCAGGCCCCCAAATAAAAGGGCCCGGGGTGTTAGAATGCATGTAATTATAGCATATCTCTGTAAGGCTAATCTAAGCCTGTTGAGAGGATTATATATGGCTAAAAGACCTAAACTACACCATTACACCCACTGTCATGGGCATGAATTTGTCAGGTTTTGCAGACAAGATTGGTGTGAGGGGGAAAAAAGTAAATTTTTATTTATGTTGTGCTTTTCACAGCACATAGCTTTCAAAGCTATATTGAGAATCATTCTGTATGTTCCTGTTGAGCAGTTCAGTAACATTTCCTTAATACCTAAATGTTTTTGTCTTTGTGCAGGCCAAGGGCAACTTGCGTATCTTTTCAAAGACTGAAAAACTCTTTAAGATGTAGTAAAGGATAAAAAACAGCATAAACATAATGTCAATATTAGTTTAATATAAGTCATGTATTAACAGAGGTAACCGAGTAGATTATTTGGTCGGCAGTGTTTAAGACAAAAGGATATTTTTTAAGTTTTAGGATCAATTATTAAATCTTCATCTTGGACTGGCTGCTGTGGTAAGTGTACAACCAAGTTAGAGAAACCAAAAGTCACCAGCAGCTTGATAAATGAGGTGAGCAGACATCCCATTTTAACCAGCACAATCCCACTTTCACAGCATTTCATTTGTGGTTCTCAAAAGGATATTGCAGAGAAAGAAAGCTATATTTTTAACTGTTTTAAAGCTGCTTCCAGAGGAGTTCCCACAGGGTGTACTGTGATAATGAAGTCAAGGCTCGGGTATCGGTTTTAGCACAATAATGGATTCCCTCAGACAACTTCGGAGTCTCTTGACTAGAGTTCCTCTCGACATTCCTGTTACTTTGCCTCTATTTACCGCAGGCCAAACACTTCAGTGGCTGTGATGAATTTGAAATTACAGTCAAGGACGCTAAATGTCGTCTGTTTTTACACAAACATTGACAGCACAACAACTTTTTTAAATTTCTAAGTAAAGTTTACAGGTTAGATGTTCAGACAGATTCTGAGAGGATCTAGAGTGGTTACCCAGCTAACAGCTTCTCAGAAATTTGGCTAATGTTCTCTAAAAAAAAAATATATATATATATATATATATATGTCATTGTTAGTGTAGTAGTTAGTGGACTGTTTTAAAGACATTGCATTTCTAGATTTTTTTCTTATGTTATGTTTAATAATATTTAATAACAATGTTAGGGAAACTTTCTTACAACCTAATATTGTTAGCTGGGTCGCTGAAATGCTTGCTCACGTTTATTACAGGCGTGTCACGTCCCACACCAATCGGACTTCTGAGTTTAATAGATGTGGAATGTGAACCTGCAGCCTTTTAAACAACGAAACAAATATTAAGAGACAGTAGCTATGACGTAGATTTCTCCACTGGAATGAGACTGTGTGTGTGGAACTTGAATACTTGAGTTTGTAAAGAAGTTGCAGCAAGCCTGGTTTTTGTTCTTATGTAATACTTCTGAGATTATTTACGTCTTTAATTTCATTTACGTAAGATTTCAGCAGTAAACACTTATGCGTTTTAACCCACTGTCATTTTCCATGCAATATTTTGTTGAGTAATGCCTGAAATGTGTCTTGGATTGTTCCAATGTGGCTTTCAAAAGCATGCAGCTTTAATTTAAGACACATTAGACTCATACATTCACTCTAATACTGTGACCCGCACCCACACTTACTCTGAGATGTCAGTTGTGAGAGGTATCCATGGAAACTGGGCGTTCTTGTATGAACTTTGTGCTGAACACACAGCCCTGATAGTGTGTGTGACCTTACAGGGACACAAACAGCTCATTGAGTTTTGATCAGACCATAAAACACCCTTCAGTTTCACATGAAGAACAATGTTATCGTTTCGTTTTCATGTTTGTTGTTTGCTTAAGAACTTTCCACTTTCTTTGTAGCACATTGTAAAATGACCTTGCAGAATTAACGTTTGCTTTCAATCACATTCATTTATTTCGTACCTATCAGAAGTAAAATCAAGTGAGATTTCTTAAAAATCCCAATTATTTCTACTAGACAGCAGTGAGATTAAATGGAGAGTGTGAAGATTTCCAGATTTGTTTTCAGACCCTTTTTAGATTTACTGAGACACCAACATCTGCAAACACTCCTATTATTGTCAATGGATTCTTCCAGGATTAAATTATCTTTGCTTTTGTGTAAATTATATATTTAAAAATATATAATTTACTGTATGTTAAAAATTCAGTCTCATTTGTGTCAGTGTTTATACTTTCTAGAGACATTGTCTCATGTTGATGCCTAAATGAAGCATAACTGGGAAAATTTCTAATTTTGCATACTGTGAGTACATTTTGAATAATTACTCTGTAAAATAAACATTTAATTAACGTTGAGTGCCTTGGCACATATATGGATGTATTAGCATTTGCCATTATAAAGCATCATTTGAACACTAATCACTACATTGAAATTCACAGTAGGGGTTCAAAGTACATAAAATGAGCCCCCACCTGCTCCCCTGATACACCTGAACAAAGAATCGCGCTTTAAACAGAAAGAGTGAGAGCTCTGAGAGGCTAGGGGATCTTGGCATTGAGAGAACTTGAAGATCTTGATGGAATTCAGTCTCAATGGGGTGGGGCCAGCACCCAAGTGGCTGGTCACTCCAAAAACATGGAGTGGACCTTCAAAAATGATTTGCCATGGAGGGTCAGTGCTGTGCGTGAGCGTGTTTAACAGCACCAAGATTCCAGCTCCAGGCTTTAGTCTGCTGTGGCTATGTTCACTCAGTAGTGTGTAATAGCACGGGTTCCCATGTATTCAGATGGTAATACAGAACCAGAATGAAGTTTGTGTCCTGAAGAGAAAGCCTTCCCTGTTGATACAGTGGGACGGGGTGATTCCACTCCGCTTTAGAAGAATGCGCCCGTGATCTGTGAAGACAAGAAGTTTTAGGGGGTAACAGGTGGGTAAAGTCTTAGAGGCCTCTTTCAACTTTTTCTGTAGACACAGAGGCGCCTGAAGAGATATCAGTATTGCATGGGAAGCTGGATAGATGGGTTGATAAGTTTTGTGTGTAAGGTTGAGAGTTTGTGTTGCTATATACATTTTTTTTTTTACTTTTGGCTTAACAGATCAAAGGGTAGTCATTTCTAGAGCTAGTGAAGGCTAGTGGTTTATGAAGTGTGATAGATTTAATTTGGTCTTATGCATGATTTTAATCATTAAATAACCTTTGTTGAAGCTCCATACAGTTGGGTTCAGGTTGATACCAGTAGTGAAAATATGTTTTATTAAAAATGATATTATTAGAATAGCAACTTGAGTATGCTTAATGTATAATCAGTCATTTTGTTGTACACACCATTCATTCACCTGCTACTGCTTTGATCCAATAATGAAGCCATTTGAAAAACACAGCATCTAAGCGTTCTGCGTTATCTTTTATTTTAATATTAAATTTATTTTAATATTATTTTAAGTAAATTCCTTTTGTAATTTGGAAAACAAATTTAAATCTTCCTTTAAATGAGTCAAAATATAATTTATTGTTTTGTAGTCAATACAAAACAATAGTATTTATTGTTTGTCAAGAAGTGAAGGTGAAGGTGATCTATTAATCAACTGTATCAATATTTGTCATGTGAAATACTGTGGGTTATATTGGGTCAGCCCCTTCTATCTCCACTTTTGGGTGTGTTCTTGTGCCTCTATAGAAAACTTCTTGAACCACATGATGACGCTGGCTGGAGCACGACCCTGGAAGCAGACCAAACATAATGTCACAATGAATTACGGACACAAAGATAGAAAGAGAAGCTATTGTGTATGTGTGTGTGTCTGCTGAAGATTACTGTCTCGTCCATTGACCAGGCCATGGCACAGGCTCTGATCTCTTTGAGCGCTGGCACACATGGTCTTGAAGTTAAACCGTTGCTATCGCTCACCACAGCACAATGGACTTTGTTACTAAAGCTTGTATTTTTGTCTGTCTTTTCTGGCTGGCTGTCTGTCTATATGTGTCGCGCATTTACACCCACAATCACCTTTGCACTTTCGGTTAGGTTTGCACCACCCACTCACAGATAGCAAAACAACCTGAATCATCTCTTAAGTGATATCTGTATTGAAAGAGTTTTGGTTATGTTTCAGTGGGATAAAGAGAGCATGAAATAAATCTTGGGGTTTTTAGAATGACTCATAACAGACTCAATCTGTTGCCTGCTTGTGCTCATATTTGTGAACCAACTACCTAAGCCATCGAAGCTTCATAGGGGATCCAAAACACTGAGACCTCGTGAATGAACCATTGTGAGAGAATTTGTTCTTTAAAAAATATTTTATTGAGAACAATGAATACATTAGGCCTGTGAACTAAATGTGGGACAGAGCCGGTTGGATGTTAGGGCTAATGTATGTAAAGTAGAACAATTATCACCCAATTATTATGGATGGTTGATACTTCATAGACCAAGCATTGTTTTAATTCATAGCTAGCATGGACCACACACCCTGCATCATGTGGATGGGCTATGTACAAAGACCTGGAAAATATTTGTAAATTAGAGCACTATATTTTATAACTATAAATTTATAATATACATTTTCAGTGTGTTGGATTATACAACAGCACCCTAAATTGAAATATACAAGGATTTAATTGACAATAAATAAAACTTTTAATAAATGTTCCTAGTTTTCTTTCCCCTGATTCTTATTTTTCAAGAGTCAGATACTGTTTGCAATGGAATTACAAGGCCATTCAAATTTGATTCTTCAATCTCTTATCAGCCTTTTAGCGAATCAGCAACATTACAGATTTATTGTACTGTGATGTCAGTGTGAGTCACCGCATCAGATGGCCTGAAAGTCCTAAGCTTGATCCTAATGCTATAAATCTGCTTATCTCTTGTTTGAATATTAAAAGACTGAAACCCCAATATGCATGTCACAAGTCTATACACTTTCATATTCATACTGTATTCTCATTTTTAAATGCCATTTTTCTGCATCCATTGTTTACTTTGAAACGTTTTTGTCTTGTCTGACAGTCAACGGAGTCCCAGCTCCCACTTCAAATGCCTCCTCAAACCCCCTGACAGGGCCCATGTCTCACTGTGTGCTTTCACAGTCTTTTGTACACCCATAAAGAACTATTTTGGGGTGCATTGTGGAGAGGCACCGACGCGTGAGAGCATATCTCCCTCCCACACTCCCCTCTCCTGCCCCAGACCCGTTTGAGGGCCATTTCGGACCTAAGAGATCAAAGAGCAGAAAAGCTCAACTCTAGGCCATGACATCCTCTGGCTAGTCAGTGGCAACACACAGGGCAAACTGCCTAATGTCTGCTTTGCGTTGCTATTCTTAACAGCAGTTTAATTCATTCCTTCTTTATGCTTTCCTTTTGTTTTAAAACTGTTGCTGTAATTCATTCTGACTGCTATGGAAGTATTTTATTGTGCTTATATTGGCAAAACCAAAGCCTCATATTTCACAAAATAGTATAGGGGCATAAGTTTGATCTAAACGTGTGTGATGGGTGCATTATAAACTACTCAGCCTGGTTTCTGAATATTAATTAGGTGTGTTTGCTCAGTATAGTGGTAACTGGTTTGCTGAAAAGCAGGTTTTCCAACTAACAGAGACTGTTAGTATGTTAATATATATATATATATATTGACTGTGTTGTTGCTTTCTTTTGATTCAGAGATGACTCTGCTCACATCCCAGCCTAAGTCTCTAGAATCATCCCCGGCGTCAGCAGCCACCACTGAAGACCCTGAACAGAGAATGCTGGAGAAAAGGTCGAAGGTCATCGAGGAACTTTTGCAGACAGAGCACGACTACATCAAGGACCTTCAGATGTGCGTCAGGGAGGTCATTCAGCCCCTTCAGAAGAAACAGGTCAGTACAATCCCAGCCAACACCAATAGCATGTTAAGTGTTAAGCACTGGTATTGGATGTATGGAGAACAGTATAAACCCTCATGTTTAATATCTACATGCCTTGTAGATCCAGAGTATTGACTTTGATGGTCTCTTTGGAAACATCAACTCAGTAATTGACCTTTCCCATCGACTCTACAAGAGCCTCCAGGATACTGACTCGATAGGTTAGAGCAAAAGTCCCTTTCTCCAAAAAACTCAATTTCTCTCATTCATCTCACAAAGTTTACTTTTCAGACATCTCATATTGCACTTTTACCAGATACCATTTATTTGCTCTTCCAGGTAATGTGTTCCTGGAATACAAAGGTGAGTTGGAAGAGGTTTACAAGATCTATTGCCAAAATCACGACGATGCCATCTCTTTACTGGAGACCTATGAGAAGGATGAGAACATCCAGAAGCACGTGCTGGAGTGTCTCGAGAGGCTCAGGTAATTTTTAATCAGTTGACAGTCATGGTTTCTCATGGATCTTCGGAACGTTGCATGGTGTGGTTACTATTACCAAAGCATGATCCCTGATCCGGTTAAGCATGTAAATGCACTGAGTCATGGTTTGTAACTATATGAGAAGCTTCTAAACAGGTCACTAATTGTGTGGTATGTAACATTACACATGATGAATAATTTTCTGTGATATTTGGAATTGTATGTTACGTGGCTTAGAAAGGGTTGGTTTCTGGATCATAGTAGTACAACAGGGCGTGAGGTCTTGCTAATGTCATCACACTACCCTCAGTGTAGTCTAGATCTTGAGGAACCAGTCCATTTTAATTTAGTTGTGTTATGAAGGGACTCACCTGATTGGATGGGATGACTAAAGGCATCTGTGGAATTTCCAAACGTCATAAACATCGGAAACATCATTGTCCTTCTCATTGTCTTTTGTCGTTTATTTTTGCTTTTATGCTTTAACCTGGTTAGTATGCCTGATGCCAAGTACAGTACAGTTTAGCGAGATGGGACTAGATATGTTGCATTTTGTTAAAATATAACAGAATTAAAATAGGAAAAGGCTTGTCTCTCTGTTTCCAGTGTTTGATCTCTATAATAGTGGTTTAGTAATGCATGGTGAGAGAGGAATGTGCCTCACCTAGTTTCACCACTTTGTTGGTTTCGCTGTTATTGTGAGCGCCACTGGTCAGTTTGTTTCTTCAGAGTTGTGTTAAAGGGACAGTACACTTAAAAACACAAATTAAAATCATTTACTCACCTTCATGTCAGAATCTGTATGTCATGAGAAGTATGTTTCCATGTAGTGGAGGTTGACCGTAGCTAAATGTAAGACAAAATCAGTGAATAACAACATACAAGAAGCAGAAGCCGATCAGACATTCTTCTAATCTCCTTCTGTGTTCCATGGAATAAATAAAATAACATGGGTTTCGGAAGAAAAGAGAGTGAATAAAACAAATTTTTTTGTTCAACCGAAGCATCATTTTCCTAAAGCAACAGCAGTATTTTATGACCAGTTTCCTTTTGTAAACATTAGTGCTCTCACCTACTACTTTTAGGATAACTTGTTTCCTGTTAGCGCTGTAGCATGTTGCTTAACATGAGAGCAAACAGAGAATAGGAGGAAATGTTCGGCAGATTTTTAAGTTCCACAAATGTTTTCGCACTTAAAGCTTGTTGCAGTGGAGAGTGGGAACATGGGGCTGTTTGTCTTGACTATCAAGGCATTTGCAAAAGAAAGGTTTTCTTTGCCAAGATTACAGCTTAGCTCAATCCCAAATGGCTCTGACTCCAGTTGAGAAATTGCTGTTAATTCTCTGGCAGGATGGTACTGTAATGAACCCACTAAAATCAGAAAATAAATCCTCTCGGGAGCGTCTTTAGGTCTCGGTGAAGCAGTAGTGATTCTCCAGTACTGCAGAGACTTGCTTTTTGAGACGCTCTCGGGTGCACTAGACTCTGACTGACATTTCATTTTGGCTCTCTGTGGGAGATCAGACAGGGGCCAGTGGAGGCCCCAGCGCAGGCTTACTGTGCTCCTAAAGCAGGGCACCCCCGGCATGTGTTGCCATGGCAGCAGGCACCGCATATTAATCTTGCACACAAATAGTTTTGTGTTTGTTACTTTGCCCTTTTGCCTACATGTTCCTTACCGAACAGTGGCAAACATCAGCCTTATTTTACAAATAAGCTGTGTAAATCAAGGACATTATGTCTTAATAGCTTGCTAGCTTCTGTCACATATAAGATAAAGGTGGTTTAACTCTACACTGTGTGTTTTCTTCTGTTTCTCTCCTCTCTCTCCTCTTCACCCTGACAGAGGGATATACCGTGAGTGGTAAGTTTAAAGCGACTGCATGTGAAATGCCCGACAGCATGCTCAACATTTATTAACCTGCATAACCCTTTTCTCCTTGTGTTTGTGTGACCAGGGGGCCTTGCTGTGTATTTGTGTGTCTGTGTGCTGTGTGTTTTGTTGCCATTCAGGAGCCATATTCTGAATAATGTGCACAAATTGAATGTGATCGCAATTTGTGCACAGGATTGACTTTTGATCAAGTCAGAATATGATCCTAGTGGGAAAACTGGTTTATAATTTTTTTTTTTTTGGCAGCTGACCTAATGCTTCCTGGTGGCATGTTTAAACTGTTATTAACACAACCTTTAAGCTGATGATAAGGGAATTGAAGCAGTTAAACCAACACAACAGCAATGATATTTGTTGAAATGCAAAAATTAATTGTGCATATAAAAGTGCTATAAAAGCTGACTTTTTCACACATTTATTGCTTCATATGGTTGACGCTTTGATGACATCCATCAATAACTAACTTCAGATATATTCGTTTTGGAATGTTCCATGACATCCAAATCATATTTTCAATTTGGATCTGCTGTGCAAAAAATACTTTTGCCAAAAGTATTTTTGTGCTGTTTTCCAATAAAGATACATATATAAAAAGATCCAATAAACATCCTTAAAACAAGATACATTTAATTTAGAAGCAAAATACTTAATGTAAGTCATGTTTTTGGAGAGTATTTCGAATTAATTGTTTGTTTTAAGGATGTTTAGATATTTTTACTGGAAAACAAGACAAACTTACTGTATAAAAAAATGATTTTTTGCAGTGCATACACCCCCCTCAGTTTTGTATCCCATCAGTCAGAAAGTGTGTGCTGTTTTTCTCTTGTTAGAATATCTTGGTAGCCTGCTGTGTTTGCTGTAACCATGTTTTAAAACGGGTGACAGCGAGCCAATAGATAATTGATGGATGAAAACAATGTGTGTATTCTGTGACCCAGTCCACTGACAAAGCAGGATGAAGAATGCAATTTTAAGAATTATCTAAATATCTCTCTCTCTCACCCTTTTGTTCTGTCACAGGGGAAAGACAAACTACATTAATCTGGGCTCATTCCTGATAAAGCCAGTTCAGAGAGTGATGCGTTACCCCCTGCTGCTAATGGAACTGCTCAACACGACTCCCGAGTCGCACCATGATAGGAAGCAGCTCACAGAGGCCGTAATGTCCATCAAGGAGATCAACGTCAATATCAATGAATACAAGAGGAGAAAAGATCTTGGTATGTAGCTCAATGTGAAAATGTTAAATTGTTCTGAAGTTTAGCAAAAATGTACTGTATTGAAAATACAGCATACCCATATGCTGTGACTATACCCATAGGAAAATTAACCATGGTTTAACTACAGTTTAACTCAAACCAAACAACTATGGTTACTGCAGTTAAACCATGGTAACCATGGTTGTGCTACAATAACCATAGTTTAACTATGGTATTTGTAGTAAAACTATGCTTATAGAAATGGTAATCATTACACCAATAAAACATGGTTACTACACTTTACTATAATAAAACTGATTCATTTCCGTAAGGGTATTCACAATAAGCCAGCAATAAATAAAGTTTGTCATCATAAAACTAAGACACAAATCTCCATGTAAATGTTATTTTATTGAGCAGATTGATTAGACAGTTTTTAACCAGAAGATAGTTCTCTGACCTGTAAATTACAAACAAATAGTTGGTCTCTGTGGGTGCTGTGAAGTTATATGAATAGTAGCTAGGCAAATGAATGTGACCAGCTTCATCAAGCCGTGTTGTGGTCTGTGGCTGTTCCATAACTCAACAGCGCCTTCTGTTGTCTACAGTGGTGAAGTACCGCAAAGGTGATGAAGATCGGCTCATCGACAAGATCTCAAAGTTGAGTATGCACTCCATCATCAAGAAGTCAAACAGAGTAAGCAGCCATCTCAAGCACCTGACTGGAATTTCACCTCAGGTACCTCTACCTTAACAACACACTCTGTTGACTATCAGACTTGAGATACTGTTTAGAATTGTCTTGTATTTACGTACAAAGTATCCATTACTCTTCTTCAGATCAAAGATGAAGCTTTTGATGAAGCTGAAAAAAGATTCAGATTTCAGGAACGACTGATCAAATCCTTCATCAGGGACATCTCTCTCTATCTGCAGCATATACGGGTATTACAAAGATTCTTCTTCATTTTGCATTGATAGTAACATGTCCAAGTTCTTTTAGCTGATATGACTTGCTTATCTTAATCTTCACTCAGGTTCCTATTCATTGAGCTGCTTTCCTGTAACTCACTAGCTTTCCTTTAAAGTATTGTTCTAGTCACACCAAGGTCATGGGTTTGGTTCCAGAATTGACGATAAAATGTATAGCTTGAATGCGCTCTAAGTCCCTTTGGATGAATGCATCTGCCAAATGCATAAATGTAAATAATGATCAGAGCTTTATTACAGTATATTAAAACATTTCAAATGTCTTTTACATTAAACAGGAGTCTGCTTCAGTGAAGGTACTGGCTGCAATTAGCTTCTGTGACATCTACACAGAACGGCAACAGCAGATGGATCCCGAGCGTTTCCAAAGGGCTCATCGCTGCATCAGCGACAAACAGTTTACTGAGTTTGTGAGTACTAAAACTAAAAACCACCTTTCATTGACTGCTTGACTGACTGCTTAGATTTAGCACATACTGTACAACTGTTAAAATATTTATTTATTTGTTTGTTTGTGATGTGAATAAAAGATATTGTGGTGCTTGTTGTAGAGAGATGTGCTATCACTTTCTGCAGTGATTGTACTGAAAATTTACACCCTTTGAACAATAAAGATTGCATAGCAAAACCCTGGCAACCACTCACAACTTAGTGGTAGCAGGTTTTGCACAAAGAAGAATCAATTATATTTTTTTAACTAGTAATTAATTAATTTTATTTTGTTGTTGCTCACATTGAATTAAATGGAATCTTATGTCATTGTTTTGGCTTGAACTTTGTGTCTGTATGTTTCTGAGCAGAAGGAGAGGACAGAAGCTCTGGTCATCGCTCCGCTTACCCAGTTGCTCAACATGTTCACTGGACCCCACAAATTGATCTTGAAGCGTAGAGACAAGCTTCTAGATTATGATAACTGTAAGGAGCGTGCAGATAGGCTTAAGGACAAGCGCGTACAGGAGGATCTTCAGGCAGCGAGGAATAACTATGAAGCTCTGAACGCCCAGCTTCTGGACGAGCTGCCCAAGTTCCATCGCACAGCTGAGGAGCTGTTCACCAGCTGCGTGAGGGGCTTCGTCCAAGCCCAGAGAGATTTCATCTCGCTCACAGTAGGAGAACTTACACCACTGCTGCAGGTGAGGAAATCATCTACTGAATCATCTCTGATGGTTTTCCTAATTCTTTCACATCTTATGTTGATTTGTATCTGATTGTCTTATTCCGTGTTTCTTGTAGCTGTCTGGTTTGGCTGGCACAGAAGGAAATCTGGTTGCGTTGTTTCAGGAAGAGCACACACGCGTTCTGAATTTACTCCAGAGCTTCAGTTTCTTCCCTGACAATCTTCCCACTGCTATACGCAAGACGTCTGACAAGAAGACTCTGGAAAAGCAGAACTCCAAAAAGCAGCAAGGCCCTGTGAGTTTACTTAATGGAGCCTTATCCAAAACACACCAATACACTTTTTGTTATGCAACCACTACAGCATTTTACTAGCTGTTTAAAATGCAGAAAGGTTGTTGGTCCACACTGCACATCTTTATGCGGAAAGGAGGCGCATTTGTGCTGCAAACGAAGATACTCACTGTACAAGACTATTTTAGCACTGTTAGTGGCTCATTAAATACAGTTTGTTTTGAATTTGAAGTGGTACAGCTGTTTTGTCAATTTGCCCCTCAGAAACCAAATGTATGCTTTTTAAAGCCCACAATTCATTTCCCTCATTTAAATAAACTAATTTGTCAACTGACATAAGGTAGGGCATTACTCAGACAGTATTTTGTCTTTTGTTCATTCTTCTGTCTGCTTTTTCCTCTTTTCCTGCATGACTGTGTAGCCAAATTACGTGCTGCAGACGGACAAGCACCGAGCGGGGCTTCTGGCGAGATTCGGCCCAGAAAAACTCTACCAGGCTGAAAGGAACTTTAATGCAGCACAGGACCTGGATGTGTCCTTACTGGAGGGAGATATAGTGGGAGTCATCAAGCAGCAAGATCCCATGGGCAGCCAAAACCGCTGGTTAATAGATAATGGAGGTTTGTGTTGCATTTACTGTGTATGATGTATGTATATATTTTACCATTCCCTAATTCAAAAAGTGTACTACTATTGTTTAAATACTTAATCATAAGTATTTAATTTCAGTAACTAACTTTTGCACAGGCCAGCACCAATCTCATTTTTGTATAATATGAATCTGTTTATGCAGTCTAAATATATTTTGGATTTTTTCTGTTTCTGCAGTTACGAAGGGCTTTGTATATAGTTCCTTTCTAAAGCCCTACAACCCACGCAGGAGCCAATCAGATGTTTCTATTGAGAGTCAGTCTTCCAATGAGTCTGGCTATGGTGGTTCCTCCCCTATGTTCTCTCGGCAGAACAGTAACAGCACTCTCACGTTCAACCAAGATACATCCACTGTCAGCTTCTCAACGGCCACACCTCCGCTTCAAGCACACACCCGCCCAAGCCAGGAAACCAACCCCAGGAAAAACAGAGAGGCTTCATCAACCAACTACCCCCCCACCAATCAGAGAGATTCTCTTGACCCCACCTTTAGAAACTCCCCCAATCACAAAGAACTGTCTGAGACAGCCTATCGAAATACCAGGGACGTCTCTGAACCTTCTTGCAAAAATCCCACAATTCACAGAGACTCTTTAGACTCAAGTCAGAACACTCCAACCAATCACAGAGAGCTCTCAGACTTCTCTGAGACAGACTCATGCTCCCCTAGTAAGAACTCTAGATATGACACATCTTTGAGCTACAACTCACACGGTGCTTATGGCTCCCAGCAGAGACGAAATGGAGACTATTCAGTACAGCAGAAGAGTCCACAGTACCCTCCTGAGGAATATATAGATCCAGAACCTGAAGCCGAGTTGGATGGCCACCAGGTATGTTGTAATTGTTCATTCCATTGCTGTAATAAAAACAAGCATGCAGTGGTTGAAACTTAATTGAAACAAGATGCTAGTATATTTTGATAAAATAAAGACATTTTGTAAATGTAAGTAAATGTATTGCTTCATAATATGTATTGGCAGATTCACAATAGTTATTCACCTATGATTTTCCACATTAATTTTGTCACTTCACATTTTCCTTCAGATATATTTTGCACTCTACTCATTCAGTGCACGGTGTGCAAATGAGCTCAGCATTTCGGCCAATCAGAGGATCCGAATCCTTGAGTTTCAGGACATGAATGGAAACCAGGAATGGTGGCTGGGCGAAGCAGGAGGGCGGAGGGGATACGTCCCATCCAACTACATTCGCAAATCTGAGTACACATGAGAGACGTATTTGTTTGCGGGCAAAGCCCCATCTCCACCAGACCACTACAGACTGATTCAACGAGAAGTAAAACACTAAAAAAGTATATTGTTGTGCCTTAACTATTGAGGAGGTGCACTGATGTGGTGAACTGGTTATTGCTGCTGATACTGAAAGAAAATATCACCCTCCATAATGACTCCATTTAATACTTCGGTCTTTGTGTTCTGTAGAGCTAAATGTAACTTCTGAGTGGCCTCCTAGTGGTCACAGAGGAATAGCAATGACTGCTTGTGGAACTTGGAGTGAAATAAAGAAATACTTTGGATGGCTAAACATTAGGGGTGGTCAGACCTGCTCTTCTTAGGTCCTCTGGTTATAGTATTAGCGCTTAAAGGCTCTGTAGAGGGTGTAGATCTTCTGAACGTTTAAGATTGGAGTGGATGACTTGTATAGGGCTTGTGCATATGACACTGGGAAAAACACTTAGATTGGTCTTCCAGGACTGGCATGGTGATGAAGCCTGTAAGTATGGGAAAGAGTGAATGGATGTTTGGTTTGTGTGCTAGTGACAAACAAATACATACGGTTAAACGTGTGGTGTTTTGAGATGTTGCCATCCATCATTGGACAATCATAGTGCACCTAGAAAGAGAAAAATCATTGTAGCCTGCCCGGTATCAATGTGAACAAACCCATTTATAGAAAGTGTTCAACCTAAATCCCCATGACGACTCTCAGATCATAATGATTTTGTCACTGGTGACCATTTCATATCCCTGAAAATATAAGTAAAATGCAATAGACACTTTTTTAAAGGTACAGTGTTGTTTTTTTACCTTTTTACTTTTGATAGTGTTATGTTTGCACTTGTGAATGAATTTTAGCAGTTTATCAGGGCACCAGTGAGCTCATTTTGATGTGTTCCACCAACAGACGATCCCTGATTATGATCCTGTCATATTTATCTCTAATACTGTATATACTGAGAATGTATCTCTGCACTCCATCGTCAATTGATCTGTTTCTCTTCTTTTGAATAAAAAACAAAAAAACAGTTGAAAATAAGTTTGTGCTTTTTTACAGTACAACAATTGCGTTGAATTGTTCTAGTGCACATGATATATTTAACTTATAAATGTTATTAGGTAATGATTGCTTGATGAAGACAGAAATGCAGATCTAGGGGTCATCTAAGCTCAGGTCAACATAACTACTGCCTACAGTGGACTGAGATTTTCGTGGTGGTTGATGTGCATCTATCACTCATAAAATCATGTTTTTATTTATTCTACTTCTGATGGGCATGTCTGGCCTTACTTTGCCAGTGCGAGCACAGTCGGTATGTAACTGTGTGAATGCTTTAAAATCATTAAGCTTCTGTGATTAACTGCTATTTTACTGAAATTGTGTCAACTCTTTCCGGGTTCACAGGATGGGGAACTTGTTGATTACTAGTATTATTACTAGTATTGATAGTACTAGTAATATTAATAAATTAATACTAGTTGATTCCTTAGATGGTGAGCAATCTGTCTGGAGCCGATTTGTGTGTTTTTAGAGTTGCTAGTAAACTCATGCCATTGTCATTTCTCTCTCTTAATTTCTGACAGAAATATATGACTATACCTTAAATGAGACTGAGAAAGCATCTTCATCTTATACTTTTGAACTCGACCTTGATTGTATATTAGACCTCTTTAATGAACCTTTAGGCAAGACGTCTTTAGTAGATGATAATGTTTTAAAAAGGTTCAGTTTTTTTACTTTAATAGCCATATGAAACAGTACTGCACCAGCATGTGTTTTTAGTCATCGAGCAACAAACTTCTTTACTGCTTATGTGTTTAAATAAAGATCATTTAGACTGTATTACTGTGATACTTCATAAGTCTAAAATATTAACCAATCAGAAGCCTTGTTGATGTCACAGTTTACCCTCTTAATATGCAAATTCATGTTCAACAATTTTCTGCTTTTGTAGATGAATGTAATCCAAATCCCTGTCTGAATAATGGTGTGTGAGGCCACTGAGAGAGGAGGTTTTAAATGCACCAGTGACCAGTTACCAACTACAAAACATTTTTAATTAATTGTACGTATGATTGGCAGCACTTTTTGGTTTTTTTTTCTATTTAAGAGAGGAATGTGTGTAAGAAGGTAAAGTGTGGTCATGGTTTATGTGTCAGAACCCAAAAGCCCCCATTTTACGAATGCAAGTGCCAGCACACCTACAAGGCCCCTGGGTGCAGGAAAGGTGAGTGTTTCTGCCCATTTTTAAAGATAGACAAATGCATTACTTTTAAAATGTTTCTTTGCCAAGAGCAAACGTATACATTTTTACTAAATTCGCAACATTTGTTAAAGCTGCAATCTGTAACTTAATTTTGTTAAAAATAAAATCAGTGTTATAATAACAATCGCAGCTTCTAACTTGACCCATCTTGTTTATATACTTACATTTGAAGTGTAGCATCTGCTTGTATGCTGAGTCCATGCCTGAAAATTCTGCCAAGTTGGTGATTGTGATTGTGTACTTGGATCAGAATGATTGCTGTAAGGGAATGGAGAATCATATAGAGGTTTTGACAGTAGATGGACTGGAATGTTTACACTGGAAATACTATCGTATTCCATATGAGGAGTTAAAAGAGAATGATGCCACTGGACCCCACAATTACTGCAGGTAAGAATTTAGGGAAATCTCAGTAAATCCTATAATAATTTGTCACAGATGCTCTTGAATTTTGTCTTTGTGAAATCCAGATGGAGATTGGGAACGTTGGTGCTTTTTCAGTCAGATAGGCAAGGTGCATTGAGAGTACTGTGCTGTCAATCTCTGCTCTAAAGAAGGTTTTAAATTCCTTCTACTTATTCTATAAATTATCCTATATTTACTATAAAGGCTTTCTTAGGCCAACATGAAACAATGAATGTCGAGATGAATTGTCCTTTTTAGTCATTGTTAAAGTATAACATTAGCATTCAGTCATTTCGGGTCAACATTAATTCCCTTTAAGTTTTCTTTATAGTTCATTTCTTTCTCATCCATACCAGCTTTGCTGAAACTGAAGTCAATAAACTGACAGTGCACCAATGAGACCTATTCAATTAGAGGTGTGTGTACGACCAGAGTCATTACCAGACGAAACCCAGTGCACCATATAAGGCTACGGAGTCACTGGGAAAGGTCTGGCTTCCATATTGTTTACGTGGACATTTGCTATAGCTCCATGTCAATTTGTAAAAGCCAAGAATGAATGCAACTTCACCAATCGATTTTTATTGCAGATGATTCTGTCTGCTCCTCACCTGCTGGACACCAAAGTTCTGCTGATTTCTCAGAGGAGTTGCTTGTCTCAATGTCTATAGGAACAGAATGGATGATACCATGATGTGTGCTGGACATATGAATGATCTGGTCAGTCTTATTGACTGGATCAATGAAAAAATGCATTCAGCTAAGGTTTGTGCTACACATTGTTTTTTGCTAGTAGTATAAAAAAAACCCCACAGGAAATCATTTGCAGTTATGTTTATGGTCTATAGTTATGTACAACCCCAAATCAGAAAAAGTTGGGACAGTATGGAAAACACAAAAAAAGTAGTGATTTCTAAATTTACTTTGACTTGTATTTCATTGCAGACAATACAACAGCACATTATTTAATGTGTTCCTCATGATTTTTTTGTTTTTTCTTCAATAAAACAAAATTCCTATTTTGGTTCTTGCAACACATTTCAAAAAAAGTTGGAGCAGTAAAGAATTTACCACTTTGTAATGTTGCCATTCCTTTTCACAACACTTAAAAGACGTTTAGGGACTGAAGACACCAAGTGAAGAAGTGTTTCAGGTGTAATTTTGTCCCATTCTTGCTGCAAACAAGTCTTAAGGTGGGCAACAGTACGGGGTCTTCGTTGTCACATTTTGCACTTCAAAATGTGCCACACATTCTCTATTGGAGACAGGTCGGGACTGCAGGCAGGCCAGTCAAGTACCTGTATCCTCTTCCTTTGCAGCCAGGACTTTGTAATGTGTGCAGAATGTGGTTTTACATTATCTTCTTGAAATATGCATGGACGTCCCTGGAAAAGATGTCTTCTTGAAGGCAGCATATTGTGCTCCAAAATCTCTGTACTTTTCAGGATTAATGGTGCCATCACAGAAGTGCAAGTTACCTTTACCAAGGGCACTGACACAACCCTATACCCCAGATGCCTGAGCCCAGAGAAGTCGACGGCGCTTCTCAACACTGTTAACATTGTGGTACTTGACAAAGGTTTGCCAAAGTACTCCTGAGCCCATGTGGTGATATTGCTTATAGATGAATGACGATTCTTGATGCAGTGCCGCCTGAGGGATCGGAGAGCACGGTTGTTCAGCTTAGGCTTGCGCCCTTGTCCTTTATGCACTGAAATTCCTCCACATTCCTTGAATCTTTTAATTATGTTATGCACTGTTGAAGGTGGAAATAAGCAAATGTCTTCCTGTCTTTCTTTGATGAACATTGTTTTTAAACATTTCAATAATTTTCTCACATATTTGTTGGCAAACTGGCAATACTCGGCCCATCTTTGCTCCTAAAGGACTAGACCTTTCTTGGATGCTGCTTTTGTACCAAATCATAATTACAATCACCTGTTGACATCACCTGTTTCAAATCACATTATTTAAGAACCAAAATAGAAATTTTGTTTTTTTGAAGAAACAATAAAAATCATGAGGAACACATTAAATAATGTGCTGTTGTATTGTCTGCAATGAAATACAAGTCAAAGTAAATTTAGAAATCACTACTTTGTGTTTTCCACACTATCCCAACTTTTTCTGATTTGGGGTTGTACAGTAAGGACTGTACCAGAAAATCTCAGCTAATTTAATCAGAGCAAAAACAAAAGTTAATTTAACCTTGCTTCAGTACTTTCATGTTTCACTACTTGACTCATGTTGAAATGGAAAATACCTTCATCAACCTAAAGTTGATGAGTGTCACCTCATTAAGCCACATTACTCATCAGTTTTGTTGCATGCTGTTAAGCAAACTTAACATGAACACTACATAAGATACTGAATTATGTAAATGCCATTTTGGATTCAGAATAGCTCAAGTCTGTGTAGCTGTGAATGACTTCCAGTAAAGAGGGTTTTATTGATTGTTTATACCAGACAAATGTTTCATTCTCAGGAAAAACAAAACCTTTATTAGCATTCACAGAGGTTACGACTAATATCCCATCGAAAAATGCAATCAAAATATAACTCAGAAGATGTGCAATGAGTTCAGATATTATGCTTCCAACGGGATCTTTCTGCAAAAAGAACAAAAATGCTGTAGCCAATCGTAAAACTTAGTAATTGTAAAAAAACAGGAGCAATCAGGAGAATACTGGAAACAGCCAAGCACTCTGCACCGCATCACCTTTAACAGCTAACCAGCAAAACTCAACTGCTACACAACTGCGCCTAGTGCATAAAAAATACACAAGAGAGAGTATTAGAATCAGGCTGCTGTGAAATTTTCATTGAAACCATAAAACTCCTATTTGGTTATCAACAGGTCAAAGGTGTCACTGCACAAGTCTTTTTTCCTTTCTATTGCCTCGCCAAAAGGCAATCTTTATCCAGTCATGCCCTCTACAGCCAAAGAAAGTATATGTAACATCCAAAATTGTCCATTAATGATGTTTAAGAAAAAAAAGTAATTAAAATAAACTTTAGTCTGAGTTTCAATAACATGAAGTAATAAAAGCAAACTAAAAATGAAAAGAAATAATTTCACCTAACAGCCCCGTTTAATCAAAGATTATTTAATATCACAAGTAATTCAAAAGTATGAGACAAAGAAATTCCGGGCAACAGAAAACAAAAATCATTTAAAAGATTTAGACCAAATTACAATAACCTTTTGGTCTGATATATGGATTTTTTGGGTATCCTCAGACAGATGGCATCATTCAAAGTGATCCTCTGTGGCGTCATCTAGAAGAAATAAAAAAAAAAATTAGTGTGTATCCAACATGCGCATAAACAAGATACTGGCTCATTACACAACACTCAATTTTAAACCTAGGTTAAACAGAACAGGACTGTTTCTCTTTGTGGAAAGGATTACACATTAATCAAGGTAGCACAAATCTCTGCTGTGAGGACAAACCTCAAGGGAGGAAACAAACCTGGGGGTGGAATAGCCATTTCTGAGAACCACATTAAATGTCAAGGTAATCCAAACAGTGCCTGTCTAAACATTTTTGCCAATGGCATTTAATGCCTCATGATTAGCTTTACGTCAAGCACGTGTACTCCAAAACTGAATTAGTTGACTTTAAGAAATGGGTGGAAACCCACTGCCATGAATTATTTTTGTAAAATTAAACCATTACGTTGTCTTAAAGAGCCTTAACTGCTTGCAGCAGACAAATCAAGTTTACATTAATCTTTACTCAAAACTATTAATTCATTAGTTTGCGTGTCTCATAACTACCGCCCAACACTGATTAACCCTGGAGTTCTATGAATTACTTATGACGGATGCACTTTTTAGAGCTTCAAAATCTCAGGCACTATTCACAATCATTATAAATCTGGAAAAAGCCAGGATAGTATTTAATACAATCCTAATTCTGTTCAGCTGAATGAAGTAATTGGTAAGTAATTTATGGGCAAATTTACAATTTTTGGGTAAACTTCCCCTTTACATCGGCTCTGAGAACACACCCAAAACCCATCCTGCTTTTGCCTATGCCACAGTAGACATGAGCTTGTGACAAGGATGATGAAATACCTCAACACCACCTCAACACTCAATGAGGCTGACCTGCTCCATAGCAACCGCCAATCAGCAGCAGGCAGCCAATGGTCGGATCACACACTAACTGCTCTCAAACTGCCCCAAACTCCTCTTTTGCAAACAGGAAACAGCAGCTTGAAGGGAAGAATTCCACATTTAGATGAGATGTGAACTACCAGTGCCAGTGATTTAAAACATCGTTTAGAAATTGATTGAATAGCAGTCCTGTGAGGGTAAAACTCATACCCTGACGTGAAAATAGCCCTCAGTGTATATGGTGGTTAGGGCCCTGCTATAAAAGGTAAAACCTGACACCTACAGAGACTGAATGCCTCAACCACCAGGTAACCTACGTTGAGTTTAGCGTTGTGCATCAGTGCTTAGAAGTACTTCAAGTAAAAGAAAAGCAGAGGAGCGAAAACAGAAGAAAGCGTATCTGGATCCAAAATATTGTAGCAGCCATTTTTAAGTGATTACAAAATAACTGATCTGCTTGCATACAGAGTTCAATTTAGAGTTTTAGAGGATATGAAAAAATCTACGAGAAAACCACTCATTTGGGTTTTAGGAAAACATGTCAAGAATCCCCAGTAATCGTTTCCATAGACTCCTGGGCTTACCTAAAGTTCACGATTCCGCAACAGTCCCGTTAGTCTCCGGAGTTTTGGGTCTGCTTCTGGATCTAGATCTTGATTTTGACCCTTTGTTTGATTGAGGAGTACGACTCCTGGAGCGAGACTTAGACTTAGACTTGGACCTTGAACGGGACCTGGAAGCTGATTTGGACTTGCTTCTGCGTGGTGAGTGGGTTTTGGAGCGAGATCGAGACCTGGACCGAGAGTATGACTTGGATCTGGACCGGCTGTAGCGGGATCTGCTGCGGGAACGGGACCTACTCCTGCTTCTGGACCTGCTGCGCCTCCTGCGCCGAGGACTACGGCTAAAAAAAAAAAAAAGGCACAGAAGTCAGAATTAGAGTCAGATTTGTACAAGAGCAATAGGCATTAATCTTAATACTAAATACAATGGTTTGCAAAAACATGAGAAACAATAACCTGTCCATTTATCTCTGTCAGTTATAACTAATACAAGAACTCCCACAATATGAATGGTTAACAATAAACCATTGCATTTTGGCGGGAACTTTCGTTACCATGGCAAAGTCGCGGGTTTTTTTTTTTTTTTGCAGCGTGTAAGAAAAAAAGATAAACGCAAATATCGCTTGTCGCCACAAAATATATTTTCCGCACAGCTTCTTTACGGTTTCTCCTCAGCTTTTTTTTTATGTCGACACGCATTTTACTGTAAAACCGGAGCGCGATAATGAATCCGTAACATTGAGCACATTCAGACCGATGACGCAAAAGGCCGCGTTGAATACGTCACAAAACGCAAAGTACAAACAAAATAAAATCCAGAATCCGATTACAAACGGCAGGAAGTTAAAACTTCACAATATGGGAAACAAAAAGGCGCATGTGGCTGCCCCACCTGCGGCTTCTCCTGCCGGATCCCCCTCCGTATCTCCTCGGCGGGGGTCCGCGGCGGCTGTGGTGCGAGTCCGGCGGGCGCCCGTATCTCGCCATCTGCACGCGCAGCTCGCGCCCATCCAGCAGCGCGCCGTCCATGGCGTCCATCGCATCTTCGGCGTCGCGCTTATCGTGAAAGCGGACGAAGGCAAACCCGCGGCTCTCTTTAGTGTAGGGGTCTCTTGGGATGTAGATGTCCCCGACCCGACCGTACTTCTCGAAAACTCGCCGTAGCGTTTCTGGAGACGTGCGGTACGTCAGATTGTCGACTTTTAACGACGTCATGCCCTCGACATCTGGCGGAGGCCTGCCGTAACTCATCCTGAATCGGTAATATTACTGTGAAATATTACGCGAAGAATACCAAAGTTTCTTGTGAAGCTGCCAAAGCATTCAACACCTCCGGATGAACACGCCGAGCTTATAGTCCTCTAAAATGGCGGCAACAGGATTTCCGTGCATGGTGGAGTTGGTTTATATGTGTGTGCAGGAGGAGGAAGTACTGCCACCTAAAGGAAACTTAGTGACACTACAAGCTGCGCGCTACCGTACGCTTAATTGAAAGAAATGATCCAGTGTGATTGTTTAACGTTGTACATTATGTCTCCATAATGCATTTCATTGACTTTAAGGATTGAATTTTACAGGAATTGACTTGTTCCTTAAAGTGATCTGGTCTGCAGCTCAAATAAATCTGCCAACGTATTATCCTAATTCATATTATAAGAATCAAAGAAAGATATTCAATATATAGCTATAATCCGTAATGAGAAAGCCTGCCTTTTGTTCAGAAATATCTAACAATTAAGTCAGTCCCGTTAGGCCGGTGATTATTCATATTTATCACACACGGTCGGACAAAAAGACTAATGAATCAACAATAACACTGTTTATGTCCTTTGTGCACTGCACTGATTTCTTTTTTTTTTTTTTTTTGCAATTTCGGGGAAGGTCACGTTCGTCGAGGCAGGATTTGTTCTGTACTGCGCAAAACCTCAAGTCTGGATTTAAGCCTGACGTCAGGGGTGGCAAATAGCGCTTCTGAGGACAGTAATACAGCACTGATCATTGGGCGGAAAGTCTTATTAGATAACTGTTTCATATGAGGCAAAAAGCATGTTACTCTAGGTGGCGCTCTACGGCTCTAAAAGCTAACGTCCCGTTATTTTGCATTGGAATCCCAGGGCGTAAACTGTAATCAATATAAAAAAATCTATAAAAATTAAACTATAATCGTTTAATGTATTAATCACAGGGACCGATACCAGAAACATACCCCTGCACTCGCTATAGAAGTATCTGTAAAACAATGTTATTTCTGAATCAACGCTCACCGATTAATAGCAAACGATGATTGGTGTTTCCTCTTCAGCGCAGAGAAAAGTAACAAGTAGCATGTGACGACACGGTCTCACTGCTGCTTCGGCAGGTGGTCTAGAAAAACTAAAATGTAAACCTGAACGGCACAACTTGGAAACATTAACAGCACCAAACGGGAAATACGGCTTGTATTTTAAACGCTTAAAAATAAAAATCATTGTTCAGACCTATTGTATTTGAGCAATTAATAAAAGGCCTGGGCCGCGTAACTCCGCCCATTTTAGACTCCTAAGTCTTAGATATGGTCACTCTGACCTCTTCAATTTCTATGGCACCAATACGCATCTGCATCCCATCGCTCAAGCGCTAGAAGAACAGAAGATACAGGGACGATGATGATAAATATACCGAGAAACATATATAAACATATATATGTCAATATAGAAAGCACCTCACTCTGCTTAAAAGGCGGTATTTACACCGCAACTTGGCTGAGGATGAGGAGCGGCAAAGAAGAAGCAACCTTGTAAAAACGATACGGCTTGTAGGACGCAAAAAGCAGCTTGTGTCTGCAGACAAAACAACGACTGTGGGACTCTGTTGCGGAGCTTATAGGGCATTAAGAGAACAAACTAATCCTGTGCATGACCAAAAACATAAAAAAGCAAGAGCAAATAAACGGTTTAATGAAAAAGAAGATGTTTGCTTTACAGAAGACGGAGCAGCATTAGGATTTCAATCATTTAGTGTCATCTGAATTGCAGGCTGGGTGAAATGGGAGCTTTGACCAGCCGACAGAATGCCGGAGTGGAGGAGGTCGATATACCGTCCAATTCTGTTTACAGATACCCACCCAAAACCGGTAAGAACATTTCATGAAATAATGCATTAAACAAATAATATTAATGTCGAGATCAGTAGCTTGATAATAATATTAATAACAACGCTATTAATAATAGATGTTACACAGGACAATAATACAGTAATGAAAATGGGAATAGAATATACATATTTTACATATGCAGGTAAACTATACAAAAATGCTGCATAGAAGTTATATACGTGCAAATGTATACTAACATTAGACAGGAAGGTTGGGAAAAACTTGAAGATGTTATACTCTTAAGTATTGTTATATTTTTAATAGGGATTTGGCTTGTAACATCAGCTCAGAATTGATTTTATTCTACTTTCTCTTGGTTTTCGAATAAGAATGCCATTCTGTTCAGCTTTCCATCACGGGGACTGGGCCACCACCCACTGTGTCTTGCTCAGCAAGTCTGTCTCTCAGTAGAGTACAGCAGGCCCGTAGATGCTTGTCTTTATATTGGTATGGGGCTCATCAGTACCATCAGTGCTGTGTCGACTGAAAAGAAAGCAAAATGGTTTGCATGATTTCATCAGTCAGCATGCAGACAATAAACTGGATCTGAAATCGCAGTGTCCATTGTAGGCCAAATGAGTTTATTGTGACTTGTTGGGAAATCTATAAAGGTGCTATGTCTTAACGTCTAAACTAACCGGTTTAATTGAAGTAAAAAGATTAGTAACATGTCTGAATCAACATTATTACGTATTTAAAATTATTTGGGGTAAGATCCAACATAAAGGGCAATAACTGCATTTTAGCATTTCTTACAGTGAACACTTCTGAAAAATGAAGTTTATTTTACACCAGTTATTATCGACTTTACAAATCTGTCTTTACAAGTTTGAGCAGACAGGAAGGACTAACATAGAGAAGATAAATGTACGTGCGTCAACCACAAGTAACCAGATCCTGTATATGTGCAGCCTGGGTCTGATTCTGGCTACCTGCTGCTCCAGTTTCCTGCCTGGTCATCTATCTACCCTTGTGTCTTCCCCTGGCAGTGACCCCTGTATCCTCTGTCTGTCCTTGATCTTATCCTTCCTTAATCTATCGTTTCTCCAGTTTGTGCTATAGCAGTCATCATTTCTAAACCCTCTGCATCTGTATAACCATGTTCATATCTTTCAGTAGTAAAAAATTAAAAACTATTAACTTTTGTGGGCAAAAATCATTATATTTTACGTGCTTCGGCCACAGTGTGGAAACAAATTTAAAATGAAACAGCCTAAAGACAGAGGAGAAGCCGTTGCCAACCGGTCCTTTGAAATGGTAATAATCTGTGGCTAGCACCCACTACCAGCCTTTAACTATCGGTCGAACGTTATGTCACCTAATTATTATTCATGAGCCAGATTGAGTAGGTTTATAATGACCAAATCCTGCAATAATACATCACAATAATGTATTTCATTCTGATAGTTTTGATAGTGAGCTAATCTGTGCCTCATGCAGTGACATAAATAAAATGCTTTTATTCCAGTTAACAGTATTATGTAAAACGACAGATGAATCAACATAAATATATTAGGTTATATGAATAACACTAATGCTGACTCAGTAATTTTCAGGGTCAGTGTACATGTGCAGTTATGGGGATTTATGTCTTTTCAATATTTGGCAAATCTATTTGAAGCACAATTTATTCAGTGTCAATTTATGTTCACTACTATTTGTTCTGTGTTATACAGGAAGTTATTTTGCCAGTCATTTTATAATGGGAGGAGAGAAGTTTGACTCAACTCATCCTGAAGGATATCTGTTTGGTGAAAACACTGACCTAAACTTCCTCGGCAACAGACCAGTGGTGGTAAGAGTTTATTCATATCTTCGGTAATGTTTAAATGAAATTCAGCAATTTTGACTGATTATGACAGGAAGTCATGATATACCTGATGATCATAATCGTAATGATCAACAGTAGTGATTTCGCTTTATAAATGAGCCTAAACAAAATCTGCAGAATTGGTGTCACACTTTCTGTACTGATTTGGGGAAAATCTGTGAAACAAACATGGAGATAAAAGTCACACTCTGAAAGCACAGTCAGCCAAAATATTAGTTACATTAGTTTATTAAAATGTTTATATGTAGATCAAAGCGTGCTTAATGAATATATTTTAAACAGTCTGTTAAAATTAAAGTTATTTTCATCATAATTTTGACTTGTATTTGAGCTGCTAAGAAGTCTGCCTAGGGCTTCTATTCGATCTTGATATTCAGTAGATCCAGGCTATTCAGAAGCTGTAATTTATAGAATTAAATTTGCTAAAGTGTGATTCTGGCCTAACGCCACGTGTAACTGTATCCTATAAGCTGTCCTTATAATGCTTCATTTTGTTCAGATCCTCATCCTGGTAGGTATGGGTATTTTTTGGCCTTTATGCAATACATAAATATATTTCTGCACCTTATGGTCTCTGTAAGTGTTTATTTACACTATGTGCATTAGCTGCAGGGCCCCTCACTAAGCAGACAGACTAGTGATGCTGTGGATTTAAGCAACAGCTTACCGCAAGTAATACAGAGAGCCACATTCAGGCTGAACTCCCGGCTGGGGGAAGGGGAGGCAACAGGCTGGCTCAGTGTGACCCATGAGCAAACACACGCTTGCTGCCTCTCTGGCACGTGGACATGCCTGTCTATTGCATTTTTCGGCAGAGGAAACAAACATACATGCATCAATATAACAGTTTAGGTGGCTTTGTTGGCAGATACTGTATGTGATATATGTGCCTCCAGCACTCACTGTTCATTTGAAGACTGGTTCTGATTCATTTGTAAAGTGTTTAATGTGTGATTATGATTTGTAGTTCCCATACAACGCTCCACCTCCTCATGAGCCTGTCAAGACCCTCCGCAGTCTTATCAACATCCGCAAAGACACTCTGCGACTTGTACGGTAAGACCCTATATGGTTCTGATAATATATATATATATAGGATTGGACCGATCACCACAACTCTATAGCACTCTTGTAGCCAATCAGCAATAGGTGCATATCTGCCAGCTGACTGTATGCAACAGTCATTGCCTGTGTTGCATAATGTGTCCCTTATTTTGAGGGCGGAACATGGTGTCAAACATCATTGCCAAAATTTTAATCTTAAAATTCATTGCAGATGCACTGAAGACATGAAGCTGCCTGGACAGGAAGCTGGAAAAAGCCACAGCTGCTACAATATTGAGTTTACTTTTGATGCCGACACACGGGTTGCCATCACTATATACTACCAAGCCATTGAGGAGTTTCACAATGGTGTGCCAATGTAAGTTAAGCACTGGACACATTTTTAGGAGACCTCACAGTCTATTTATCCATAAAACAGTTCAAACTCAACCTATACTAGTCATTTAAAGGGCATCAAAGTAGGAAATGGCAACAAACCTTCTGATTTGTATTGCTCTGGTTATTGTGTATATTGACAGATACTTGCCACAGGACAGCTCTCTGCAGTCAGAGACGGTGCATTTCAAACGAGGCGTCTGCCAACAGTTCTGTTTGCCTTCTCATTACGTCAATCTATCAGAGTGGGCAGATGAGGAGGTATGACATCTGTGAGCTATGCCCTTGTGTGTCCATGTGTGTTTGTATTTGTCTTGAGGTTAAAATAGGTTAGATTGGAATGATCTCTCCTATTGAAGAAATTGTAGTAGTTTAAAATGCATGTTTGATTATATCAGCTAATAGTGGTGTATTGTTACTCAGCTTTTATTTGACATGGATAAAGACGTCTACCCCATGGTTGTGCAAGCAGTAGTGGATGAGGGAGATGGTGAGTTTGTTGTCATTATTTTCATTAATTCGTCTAAAAATTCATTTTGATTTTATAAGAAACTTGACATGTTTTGTTTTTATGCAGAACACTTAGGGCACTCACATGTTCTTCTCGCAACCTTTGAGAAGGTATGGTTTTTGTGTTTTAAAAAACTGTAGTCTAGACCAATTTATTGTAGGAGGTATCATGGTTTGAAACACTGGTTTAGACTATTGTTATTTCAGTGTATATTTCAGACACCTCCAAGTCTGAATATCTGCCTATGCAAAATATGCAGACTGGACTAAATATAGAAAACATGCAGTTGTATTATGTCTACCCGATCTAACCCTTAAAATGACAAGTTTACCATGTAAAGCATATTTTTCAGGTACCTGTTTTTTACAGTGAATGTTGCTCTTTATAACATATTACTGTCCATTTTTCAGCACATGGATGGAAGTTACTGTGTGAAACCTCTAAAACAGAAACAAGTGGTAAGTGTCAACTCACTTGGCTTTGTTAAGAGTCTCATAATATGAAGAGGCGAATTTCCAAATTATATAACTGTTCTTTAATCTCTTAAGCTTGTGATGAATTTCTCTTAGGTGGATGGTGTCAGTTACCTACTGCAAGAGATCTACGGAATAGAGAACAAATACAACAGTCAAGAATCAAAGGTGAGGCATTATTCACAGTCACAAAAAAATCAAATTTGAGAGATATGAAATAACTTATATTGTCATACTGGTTTTTATAGTAACTGAATAAACATTAATGGCCAGTATTTGTTCTTCTATATAATCACCTATTGCACATTATTGTTTGCAGGTAACTGAAGATGAGATTAGCGACAACAGTGCTGAATGTGTGGTGTGTTTGTCAGATGTGCGGGACACGCTTATCCTACCCTGCAGACACCTGTGTCTGTGCAACGCCTGCGCAGACACGCTGCGTTACCAGGCCAACTGTTGCCCCATCTGTCGACTGCGTAAGCACCAACCTCTGAACTAGATTCATTCAACAGTGCTCTTTGATTGAGATTAATTTCTATTAAAACATAATGTACAGCCAGTAGATCATTAAACAACCCTGCTTATTATGTGGCTGCTTAATACATAATGGACATGCAGTATTGTTCTAAATTATTTTATAGTGTTTGCTACAACACAGCATATCTTCCTCTATTGTAGCTATTTGGGTCTCTTACTAGTTCTTAGTTTTTTCAGAGTTGTTGTTTGTTGTTGTTTTTTTGCTTTAACTGGGAATCTCTGACTCTGCTGCAAAATTAATAATTTGAAACATTCTTCTCTGAATCTGTGTAGCATTCCGTGCTCTCCTGCAGATCCGAGCAATGAGAAGAAAGTTGAGCCCGCTCACACCAACTGGATTTAACCCTGTCATCACTTCCCATACCTCAGACTCAGAGGAGCACTCGGTAAAACACAAGACCTATATATGTGTGTGTGTGTGTTTGTTTTGTGTTTGTATATTAATATATATACACATATACAGATATATACATATATGCTATATATATGCATTGCTCCTTAACTGTACTGTTGTTCACAGCCGTGTGTATGTTTACTACAGGCATCAGAGCACATCCCAGCAGGCTATGAAGCTGTGTCCCTATTAGAGGCCTTGAATGGGCCCCTGAACCCATCTCCATCTGCTCCTCCACTACAGGGCCTCACCAGGGGCCATGTTTCTGGATCTGTGCCCACATACGGCAGCGATAGTCACCACACGCCTGTGCGCTCCCTCTCTCCACTAGAGCACTCCATCAACTCCAGCCAGAACGTGAAACACAAAAAAAGCAGCTCCAAGTGAGTAAACGCCAACTAAAGGAGTTAGTCATCGAGTACACAGTGCCGTAATATTTCAGTTCCTTTTTTACAAATTACATTTAATGTCTATAGAGCATTGACTGGGTATTATAAATTCAATTCACCTTGTAACGGTTAAATTAAGGGCTGAGGACGCAGGCAGGTAAGGAGGTCTTTGCTAATCATGGTCTGGGAACTCTTTAGATCTCTCTCCCAGAATTCTTCAGTGCTGCCCGAGGAAGAGGATGAGAAGTCATGTAGTGAGTCTGAGGTGCAAACGTGCAGGAGAAAGCTGCAGATAGAGCAGCAAGAGGTACATGTGTCTGAATAAAACTTAAAAAGAGTATTAAAAATAATGCGAAACCTTGTGTTATTGACTTTGCATTAGGTGTTCTTAACAGAAGCTGATTTTTAAAAAGTCATTATATCCTCTCAAATGTGGCATTCAGTAAAAAATATAAAACATAAGAAACATATTACAATTTTAGTATTTAGTATTAAATGCATTTTAGAATCTTTTGTTTTTAAAGTATTTCCATTACACAACGTTCATTTAGTATTCATAGTAGATTGTAAACAAAGGCTTAATGGTCAGTTGCTTATCATTGTGTTTTTTGTTCTTCTGCAGTCTGGGGTGACCCCAGAAAGTGACAACCTCACCCTGTCATCCTCAGGGGCCATAGATCAGTCTTCCTGCAATGGGACCCCTCTCTCCTCCACTATCACCTCCCCAGAGGGTACGACTCTTCAGTGTACTATAATCTAACTGAGGTAACCCACATCAAAGCTCATGTGTCTACATTCGTTCATCTTTCTGTTCACTTCCTGTCTTGTTCAGATCCAGTAAGCAGCAGCCTGGCCCAGTCTGTGATGTCGATGGCATCCTCTCATAGCCAACATTCCCAAATCAGCACCGACACACTCTCTTCCATGTCAGGATCCTACATGGCTGGGGCAGAGGGAGAGGAGACCCCTGAGACCCCTGCAGAGAGCAGGGTCCCCTCCCAGCACGAGGGTGAGGTAAGGGTTCAAACTTTAGAATTGGCCACTTGATCAAACTTTGGGATTGGTGTAGCATAGTCATTTGTTGTTTGTAACCATAGTGTTCCCAAAACCTGGAAATTTAGGAAATTTAAAATTAACTTAAAGACCTGGACAAGTTTGGAAAAATAGAAAGTGATAGAATCTTTAAGTCATAAAATTTTGTATAGGTAATACATTGCTAAAGCTATGCTATCCAAAATTTTTTATTGGCTAGAAATTGCTCTTTGTATGTGCAATCTCTACATAATGTACTTTTTGCAGCAATAACAAAAAACTTTTATCTACAAAAACTTTATCTAAACTATTATCTACAGTCTTGGTGCAAGTCACCATGTTACATTTGTGCCAATTACAATTACATTTTACAAAATCGTATTGACGTGTCCTCTGCAGGAAATCCCTATTGAGGCAAAAGAGCATAACTTTGTGGCTGCCGTTCTAGAAGAACAGGATTCAGAGGTGAAACATTACAACTGCAAATCATCTAACTATAAACTCAGCAGAATTCTCACATTTAGTTTTGAACTGTTTATTTACTCTTCTTTTTTCCATAGGGAAATGATGTCACAGAGGAAGATTGTGGATCTCCCACCACAGAACAGGGTAATTGTAACCTTATCTTGGATGATTATTGCTTGTGGTTATCACTTCACTGTGTGCTATATCAGGAGAAAGAACACTCTGTATTACTCAGATTTGTAGGTGGTATTTTACCCACAAGAGCTTGTAAAACTGCCTACACACCTGCTTGTTAAAAAGCTTGTGTTTGCAGGTGGGCCAAAGGTTGCTCAATAGAGATATAAAGGTCACATGACTCTTTTGTGTTGAATTCAAATAGATGTTCATGTTTTATTAATTCAGCCCACAGACAAGCACATTTGGCATCTGAATTTAAAACACATATCCAGTTTCCAGCTTTCTCCCTATCATGTAAGGTAGCTTTAGTTGAACATGCATTCGTGTTGTGATTTGATTTTAAGACCAGTTTGTAGATTATACTGATGCCCTGTATATTCTGGAGCAACCGGGTGTAAATTTTATATAATAAGTTGGGATAAAGGCTTTATCTGCTGAAATAAAAACAGCTTAAACCCGCCTAAATTAGCTTACTGGTCCAAGCCATTTTACAGCTGTTGGCCTCCCAGCCTGGTCAGGGTTTTTGGCAATTTTCAGCTAGTCAAAATTAGAGACTGGCTGATCTTCTAGCAAATCAGCTGAGTACCAGTTTGGCTGGGCTGTGAGACCAGCTAGACCAGGGAAACCATCTTAAATCATCTAAAACCAGCAAACTAGCTTAGGCTGGTTTATTATGTTTATTTAATAACCATTTTGAATGACCATTTTGCATCAGTATCTTTTGTCTGTGTTCATGTGCTGTGTGTATGTGTTTGGCGTACATAATGAGTGTCTACATTAGAGCTACATTTGTCAGTTCTTGTCATATGCACGTGCCAATCGCATCTGCTCTGCTTTCACATGAATATATGTGCATCCATTGCCACAGCCATTGCAGAATGGCTGCTGTAGCATCCTGCGCCCCGCCGCTCGGAGCCGCTCACCGCTGCCTCCACTCGGCTGCTCTTGTTTGACCTCTGACCTCGCTTGCAGGTGGGCGCAGGAAGAGCGAGGTGCCTTGTCCAGAGTTTGACAATAACAATGAAGGGCAGTCTGACACCCACATTATGACAGGCCTGGACAATGAGCAGCCTCCAGATGGCCGATTCGCTGGTGAGTGGCAACCTCTCGAACATGGACTTTCAGATTGAAGGAATTGGGTGAGGTGTCCCTTTAAGAAAAAAAGCCACTGGCTCTAAAACACTATTGGCTTTCTCTGCTCATGCACGTTCTTACTTTGCCCCTGCTGTCATTTTGTTTGGGTGAATCGGTACAGTGGCCATGCCCTCCCTCCCTTTTGTGTGTGGTTTGTATGTGTGGTTTGTGTATGGTTTGTGTGTGTGTGTGTGTGTGTGTGGTATATGTATGAGTGTAAGTTTGCAGTGAGTGTGTACGTGTGTGTGTCATACTAATGGCTAAGTTCATGTTCAGTGTCTGCCAGCTCAAAATAGCTTTGCGAGTCCCATTCGTTTCTACAATCATCTCTCCATTTCCTGCTCACCCTTCCTTTTATGCTGGCATATTCTATCCATTCCCACACTATGATGTTGTTATGGTTATCTGGAGAAAGAATTATTGTTTCTGGAAGGATACAAAGGAAGCATTTCTGATAAAATGTTTGATTGATTCTTAACATAATTCTTACTATTAGTGCTTGAATTGAAGAGGCCTGGGTGGGTTGGGACCACTCATAAGACATAATCAATAATCAGTTGACACAATCAGTGACACTGTACAACAAAATTGTTGAGATTTTCTTTGAGTTCAGATTATTCTCAAAAATATTGTGACCTGCTTTTAGAGAGAAAAGCACCTCTTACTGTTGACTAACATGAAAATATACCTGAAAATGTAATGTTCTGGGTTAATTTAAATAAATTGCTTTAAAGATAAAAGTGAAAGTGCAGTTTCTCAGAGGAACCCTGGCGACCATTCTCTCTCATCACCTCAATGCATCAAGCTTATTTTCTCCCTCGCAAATTCCTCTCTCAGTTTCTGTGGACGGCTACTAGATTCTCTTGATGTGCTGTAAATGTGCTCTTTTGCTCTTGTGCTCTCTGTCTTCCTGTATCTGTTTATCCTTCCATCATTTCCCATCTCTCTTTCTCTCTATCTTCCTGGATGTCTGTGGAATGGACAGATGAGGACTCGTGTCCTGTTCGCATTGAGGAATAGGTATGGACTTGTAGCAAGGCAATGCACAGAGGTCATGGACTCAGAGAGGCGTTTGCCTTTTTACCATTCACTATTGTCATCAGATAGATTCTTTTATGGATTTGCTTTTTGACCTATTTGGGGTAAAAGAGCCATTTCATCATTGAATTAGGATGCATGAAGGTTAGTCAATGCAGGACCTTTCAGTTCAGAGATATCTTGGAGAACAATGGATCAAAATGTCTTTGTTTGCTTTGAGGAACATTTTGGCAAAACGACTACTAAAAAGTTAGGCAAAACCTTAACTTGACTCCTGTAGGAAGAGCTGATTTTCCATTGATCTCCAAGAGATGCTCCAGTATAAAGGAAAAGGTCTAGTGAGGCCTAGTTCTTCTGATTTCCACTATCATTGCTTTCTTATCTTGTGTCTTTTTTACACAATCCCATTATTTTTAGCCTTCACAAATATCCTTATCCCCTTTTTGTTCCACCACTTTATGTCTTTGAGCCTTTGTCTCATCCTGACCTCATCTGTAAGTTGTGCTCTTTCTGTTAGGTCTGCTATACCTTGACGTATATCGTCATGGGCGAGATCCTTTGACACACCATGCGTCCACCAGCAACATCAACCTGGAGGAGCATGGGGTCACCAATGAGGAGTCTAACTCAAAGAACAAATCTCATCATGGACCTCTAGCTGTGTGAAATCATCCTTTGTCGTATCCTCTAATCCACCCAGGAACAAACCTACACGTTTTCTAAAGGCTTCTTTATGCCATCTCCACACAAAGTAGAAGTTCTCATGACTCTCATCCTACATGCAAACCAGGGTCTTGGAGTATGGATTGTGTGGTTTCCCCTCTCCATTGTGATAAGTGTTGTGTTTTTAGCGCTTTTGGGTGTTCATACTGTAAAGCACCACGTTTACACCAACGGTCTGCCCCCTCATGTGTGCGAGTGGAGGGATGACTCAAGCAGCTCTCCTGATGAAATCTTGAAAAACAAGAACATGGCTTCAACCTCTGATCCAGGCAGCATTTCAGCCTCTAGCGTGCAGTCAAATTTTAAGCCAGGGCTGTGACTATGCTTTTGTGAACTCTCAGATAAAACATGTTCTTAGCACTGTGTTAAAATTTCATCTAATTTTTACCCACATAAACATGAATCATCATCAAATACTGTCACCTGAATCTGGGTTCCATTTGGGAATTTCCACAATCTCACAGAACATTTGTATGATATTTGTGAGTGTTTAGACTTCCTGTGATGGCTGTAAGCTTAAAGGAATAACCCACCTAAAAATTAAAATACTTTTATTGTTTACTTACCCTCATGTCATTCCCCAGCTAACAGGGAACATTCTCTGAACATTGGCAAATGTTTGCTTAAGTTCTTGAAGTTATCAAAAATGTTCCTGCAGTAACTTTAGTACAACATTTTTTAAATTATAATATATCAAAAATATTATTCTTAGGTTGATAGTGGAACATTTTAAAAATGTTACAGAATTAAAAATAATGTTCTTATAACCTAGCAATATAGTTAGTACAATGTTTAAATCTGGATGTTTTGATCGTACCTAGAACCTGCAAAATAATGTTTTGATACTTAGTGTAAACGTTAGGGAAATGTTTTTGCAACCTAAAATTGTCCAAATCTGTCAAGCTCCAAAAAGGACAAAAAGCACTTTAACAGCACTATAAAGTAATTCATATAACTATGACCTGTGCATATGCTATAATTAAAACTTTCTGAAGCTATACACATACCATGTGTAATGCAACGCAAAGAAACAAATCCTTGTGGACCTTTAGCTGTGTGAAATCTTCCTTTAGCCTTTGTGTTGTCCTCAGACTGACCTAGGAACAGACCCTCTTGTGAAAGGCCTGTATCGATACAAAGTCAGATATATTTAAAGTCTTCTTAAGCCATTCAAAACTTCAGTGCTATGACCCAAATTTAATCAATATTCACTGATAGTCCACCTCTGCTGCAGCTTTCAAATCAAACATGGCATCATTGTAATAACTGGTTATATGTTATACTTTAATGGTGCTGTTTTGTCCTCCCTAGAGCTTGTCGTCTTTAGAGCCCATGGTCAATGTGAACTGAATGAAAAAGATCTATGTGAAAATTCATGAAAACTTCTTTTTGTTGCTACGACATGGTGATTGGAACAACATGAGAGGAAGTAAATAATGGCAGTTTTTATTTTTATGTGAACTATTCCTTTAAGCTTGCTGCATTACAAGAGAGCTGTTCAATAATGATAAAAAAGATCTCTCGTATTATACTTTTATTTATAAACTCCAAAACTCAACTAATCAACCCTTCACAAGATCTCTACAGAGCAATAAAACATTTGCTCATATTTCTGCCCTTGTTAGTTTGCAATAGCTCACTCTGAGATAAATATACAGCCCTGCATGTCATGAAGATACAAAGCTACTGAGCTGCCTAAACTGCGTGTCACGTTATACAGGCCACGGAGAAGATGCCGAACTGCTTACTGCTGAGCCTTTGAAACATTTTCTACAGGAAAACAAATTGTCCGGGAAAACCTGCCCTTGAGGTCCACATGTGTGGTCATACCTCACATTACTACTGTTAATGGTATTTTAAATGTCACAGAGCTACTGTCATACTTTTTGTTTGTGTAACAAACAAGTATTTATCTCTCGTGTTAAGAACAATCTAGCATATAGCTCTTCAAAAGAGTATTGCTGGACTGGGTTAAGTATTTGAATTGCTTTCCCGGGTAAATCATTAAAAAAATTCTAAAGTTGTCCTTCTGAAAACATTGCACTTTCCTGTATTCTACGAGCATCTCTTACTAAAACTGTTTATGTAGCACTGACACATTTTATACAGTGAGACTGTAAATGAAGGCAAGACAATAAACAGTGTGCCACAACGTAAAAAAGAAACAATCAAGAGCATTAAGTTTCTCAGCAGTTCTGCCAAAACGAACGAACAGTATTTAAGCTACGTAAACGGATAGTCATCTTATCTGTTTTCCTTTCTGTGGGTTCTTGTTTCAATTCTTCAACATCATTTCCACAATTCCTTTAGCTGAGATAGTTGATTTGATTTCTCTAGCACTTATCTAAACCTGTCTGAAACACAAAGAGAATTAACAGTACAATCATATATCAAGCTGTCTTTAAAATGTGTGCCGTACCCTGAAAAACAACCTTTTCCTTTGTGTGTAAAATATTTTATTTTCTATTTGTTTTATGTTAGCTTAGCTCTTGTTATTAATGTAATAGTCTGTTAAATGTGTTGTTTACTGTAATATATGAATGATGTGAAATTGCTTCATTTCTCCAAATGCGGTTGCATATGTTACACATGCACTAGTAGATTGTTTCCCCTTAACAGCAGTTGTGGTGCATGAGATAAGCGCATGGTAGTTGCAGTTAAAATGATAGAAATTTTCCACCTTTACATTTGCACTATATTTCTAGCCCTTCCACACTGAGCGTACATACACACCATGTAAGCAAGAGATACCGAATCACAAAGACAAGCAATACACAGGCATAACAGCACGCTGTCTTAGAGGCAATACAGATCAATAGCCATGCATTGAATGTTTTACAACTGAATGTCAAATTTACCTGCAAAGACGCTGCAATCTATAACGTGTATTAAGCATGGATGTGTTCAAGGGTTTTCCAGTTCAGTTGTCTGTGTTGCTTTTGTGATTTTATTTTGTCCTCTTTCTGCACCAGGAAGTGCGACACAAATGTAATACTATATGAGGAATGGGTTGTATCAATACATCACTTTTTTAGATGAAGATTACAAAATGTCAAAAAACACAATAAACCTTTTGTTAAAAACAAGATTTGGTGCATGTTATCACTGGAAAATGGGAATGATTGATGTTTTTTAACAAGCTGCTTCCTTCATTTTGGGATGTTGTATCATTTCTTTGTTGCAGAAACTGCAACAAGCTGCTTTTTCCATAAGACTGTCAGTGTGTCATTGTATTCAGGCCTATACGGTATGTTACAGTGTACCTATACAGTGTGACACTGAAACTTAAAGAAAAAAATAATATAGTAAGCCAGTAAGTAATAATAAGACTAGGAAATAGTCTCCATTTGCTCTCTAGTCTAAGCTAACAGATGTTATTCCTATAACATTTTTCAGATTTCTTGCTTGGGACTCTGAGGCCTTACTTAAGATTACTTAAGGTATGTACCTTCACAGGTCTCAGTGTGATCTAAAATGTAGAAACGTTTGAAAACATGCTACAGGTAGTCGGAAATAAGGTAGCATTTCTTCTCATCTGTATCGAGAAATGGAGTACCAGCAGACCGAGAGCAGCTGGGTGAAACCTCCAGCCGCTAGATGGCGCTGAGAGCGGCCGCTCAGGCAGACGAGACACGCTGTCAGCTGCGCCTCCTTGGCACGCGCGAGCAATGACGTGGATCTTCATCCATCTGTGAGAACTGACTCCACTCATCTGCTGTTTCTTTGCATCTTTTACAAGGTAATGACTTGCATTCATTGCTATTCTACACAATGTTAAAAGCTTGTGGTTCGGGTGAACTTTATCAATAGAAACTCTCTTACTTCGCCTGAACCATCTAGCTGTCAAACTCCTTGCATTCATTCTTACCGCATTGATTTAACGCACTAGTGCGTCGATCTGCATGCCAGATCGTACTGTTTGCCTTCATTTTAATGGTATAAATCATTTTAAAGCATAAATGTTTGTGTTGTTGTGTGTCTAGTAAAGAACAACGCATTAACATGAGTAAAGGCAAACTTGAGAATCTTAAAGACAAAATCGATGGCAATGAGGCTGACCTGAGTCTCAGTAACCTCACAGAAGTGCCAGTCAAGGAGTTGGTGAGTAGCCAGTTTTGTTAAGCTCATTTAGCCTAAATGTACAAATTAGTCAGTTACCTTGTCTTTGTTATTTAAGATTTTACTGAGATTTTGTGTTATCAATTTTACATTTTTATCACATACCATTGTCCTTTAATAAAGTGTGTAAAGAATATTTAAATTGAATGTATTGCTTTCTGTGCAGGCTGCATTTCCAAAGGCAACAGTTTTGGATCTGTCGTGTAATAACCTCACTGCCCTTTCTGTAAGTAGCAACTTGCACAAAAGAGTATATTACATTTGTCCTTTATTTAAAGTCAAAAGCAGTTGTCCTTTAATGATTTATATCTCATTGTTATTGTTATTTCACCAGCCTGAATTCTGTAGCTTGACTCACCTTATCAAAATTGACCTCAGCAAGAACCAGCTAGTCTGCTTACCAGAAGAAATCGGACAACTGGGTAATCTCCAGCACCTAGATTTATACAACAACAAACTGAAAACGCTTCCAGTCGGCTTCTCACAACTCAGGGTGGGTTCAGGATATCATGGTTAGGACCTGGGGTATCTCCAACATCATCTTCATTATTAGAACATGCTGTGTATGGATTCTAGTTTCAGTCTGTATTAATGCTTTTGTCAGTAGCAGATTGTAATGGTGGAAATTGTTTGTTGCAGAGTCTGAAATGGCTGGATCTGAAGGATAATCCATTGGAGCCAGCACTGGCCAAGGCTGCGGGTGATTGCTTAGATGAGAAGCAGTGCAAACAGTGTGCATCCAGGGTGAGTTATCTTACAGTAGTCAGACTTGAAAAATAGATTGTACAGAATAAATATGGTTATGTATTTACTTCAAAGTAGATACTGTGGAACAATCATATATGTCTCGAAAAATATGTATTTTTGTATATGCAGGTTCTCCAGCACATGAAGGTCCTGCAGGAGGAAGCAGACAGGGAGCGAGAGCGCCGACTGCTAAAAGAGAGAGGTAGTACTGAGCTACAGCTGTTAATAAGAACTTATTTTTTAAGCCATTTGATGGCCATTATGGTGTACAGTCAGGTCCAATTGTCTTACACCACTAGTGAAAGTATCTTGTATTTTAATTAGTTTCATTTTTCTAATTGCACATTATATTATCAGCATAACAATTTGAGATTTAAATTAAGATGAATTTTAAAATACGTCCATGTCCATCTTGTGCTTAAACCTGAACTACACAACTTTGTGCAAAGTGTGAGGGTCCATGTTAGCCCAGCATAGTCTGAGAAGAATGTCTTGCGTCAGTGGAACCAAGAAAATCAGACCATTTGTAAACATGTAAATGGTGTAAATAATGTCACAAATTAGCTAATTTGATTAGTTGAGTATACATATGTTATACATGCAGAAATATTTTCATCCATGTATTCTTTTCCTTTCAGAACTAGAAAAGAAAAAGGAAGCTAAGCAGAGGGAAAGGGAAGCCAGGGAAAGAGAGGCACAGAAAAAGAAGAAAGCAGAAGAGAAGGAGAGGAAGAGACAAGAGTATCAGGCTCAGATGGCCGCTCTTGCTGCACAAGAACAACAGAAGAAGAAGAGGGAAGAGAAGAAAAAGAAAGCTGCTCAAAATCAAGGTATATGTACTTTACATTCTACTCGTTTATCTAGTGCTCCTGTGCTCAAGTGGTAGAGTGTCACACTAGCAAAGCAAAGGTCACGGGTTCCATTCCCAGGTAACACACATGCTGATAAAATGTGTATCTTAAAAGGATAGTTCACCCAGATCATTTACTCACTCTAATGTCATTCTAAACACAAAAGATATTTTGAGAAATGTCTCAGTGGTGTTGTGGTCATACAGTGGAATTCAATGGGTGCCACTGTTGTTTGGTTACCAGCTTACTTCAAAATATCTTTGTTTCTCAGAAGCAAAAGTCATACAGGTTTGGGATGACATGAGGGTGAATAAATGGATTTTTTTTGGGGTGAACCTCTGTTCATTTGGATAAGAGCATCTGCCAAGTGTACTAGGTACAATTTTACTACATGTTCATAAAATTTAATTATTGTGACTGACCTTTTCTGGTACACTTCTTTCTCCACAGGTAAAATGACTCCATCAGAGTCTGTGTCCAAAGGCAAGCGATCCATCTGCTCCCTGTTCTTCTCTTTCTTTCTGAAACTCCTCCTTTTCCTTATTGTAGGAGTTTCAAGTGCTTTAGCAGTTTGTCAGCTGACTGAACTGAGGAAAGAGGTGTTCTGTGTTCCACTGAATGTGCACTTTGAGGAGATTGTGAGATGGGCTCAGGGTCTGGACATCATGCAGCAAGTCATTCAGAAAATGTCAGATCTCAGAGCATAAGAATGTGTCTGACGTGATACATCCGTTTATGATCTGTCCTGCCCCAGATCTGAGCTGGCAGGTGACACATTGGGACCAAATCACAGATCTGTCTGCAGAAATTCCTATGGAATTGACTTGCTCTTCCATTTAATAGCCATGGATCAGTCTGTGAATGACAATTTGGCTTGTATGTCTTTTAACTGCCAAAACAGAATGGGAAAAGAACTTGGACTTTAAGAAAGTTTATGAATAACAGTTGTGATCTTGAGTCTTACATAACGCTGTACCACAACAGGTTTAATTAAAGTTTGATTCATTTTGATAATCTCACATTTTCTGTTCGTGTTACTGTGCATCGTGATCTGCAGGTTATCTAGCAGGAAATAACAGCTGCAACTAGCAGCTAAAGTTTAGGTTGTAATAATTCAAGCCAGAAGCTATTGAAATCATACCCTGTGACATTAAAATAATCAACTTTATATTATAACATGGACCACAAGCCTTAAAACAGATACATTTAAATGACATTTATGTGCATAAAGGCAACTATTTCATTATTATATTGTGTATATACACAGTAATAAGCAATACAAATATAGGCTACCTCTAATTTCTATCAATTTTTCAATGCTTATTGTTTCATCAAAACAACATTCTCATACATATTGAAGGCTTTGGATTAGAATATGACAATTTGTTTATTTCCATGCTAGCAGGTTAAAATCACACAATACAACAATACAGGACAATGTTTGGTTACTTCAAGACAATTCTTGTTACACTTACACATAAAAATGTCACCTATTGGAAATACATTAAGCTGTTTGTGACACAACCAATGAATAATAATTAATATTAGGTCTGACATAAGGCTTTTTTAAAATAGACCATAATTTTCATACAATCTTCTATGAAATCTGGTCCTTCCTTAATTTTGTGTTACTGAAACTCTAATCACAGAGAAAACGGCACGTTTGCGGCTTGTCTGCTGTCTCTTGCCTTCCCATATTCTCTCTGGAGCATGAAGCCCATGTTTCCAAACAAAACCTTCTGTAGATCATCATTTACAGTGACGCCAAGAGTGACCTCCTGAAACATCTCACTGACAGAGAGCTGCAGATTACAAAATCGGTGTTAAAACTGAAAAGGTTTAAGTAAAGATAATATTAAAAATTTAAGGTGTTGTCTGAAAGGTAAAAAAAAATTAGACTTTGTAAGTACTTAGTCCATGTTTATATTTTGTTTTTCCTCACCTCATGAAAGTGGAATTTCTTGAACATGTCAATACTGATTTTATTATCCAAACCGATCTTGACTTCAAATTTTTGAATTCCAAGTTTGCTGATGCCTGTTCAGGTCAAAGCAAAAACACTCTACGGATAAGCATAGTTATTGTGGCAATGAATCTTCATGAATCAGCTCATCAGTTTCATCTTACCATAGGACATCATCATCCGAGTTACTTCTTTACCAAGTCCTTTTCCTCTATAGCAGGGCACTAAAGGAAATAATTACTAAGTGTTACAGTCAGACCCCAGTACAGTTGAATTAATGGAATGCACCAAAACAACTCGTACCTGCAATCATGATCTCAAGTTCAGCCAGGGAGGGGTCACTGGGGTCTGTCAGGAAAATGTTGACATCTCCCACCATGCATTCCTCCTCTGGTATACTGGGATCTGCCCATTTCTGCTTATCCAAGATGATGAAGGTGCACTCTGCACGAGAGTAATAACAGATGAATCAATGTAGAAACCGATGAAGATGAACAGGGAACAGAATGTTAACAGGACACTAACAGGAAACATGTGCATGTGTAAGGTGGAACCTCACTGTCATCATCTTCTCGCCAGCTTCTCTGCATGTCATACTCCTGCTCCAGCGTCAAGGGCTCTGAAGCAGTCAGCTTCTGCAGATCAGGGGAGGACATCCACTGATGATATCTGGGAAAAAAAACAAGGGTGGGATTCATTTGACAGACACTAGACCACAAGATACGCTGAATCTGCTATTTGATACCTGGGAACATGGTTTGGATTGTAAGGAACCAGCACAACCTTCTGCCCCTCTAGTAATGTATCTTCATTAATCCTCATTATAGAAAGCCTGTGAAAAACAGTGTTGTTAAGACACAACTTGGCAACGGTTTATCATTTTTTATCCGCTGTCATACCTTAGATTCGAGCTTGAATGCAGAAAGGTCGCTCAAATAATGTCCATCTATTTAATTTACGTGCATGTTCAGTGCGCCATGAATAGACCATAAACAGACAATATGTAAAAGAATATGACGAGATCAGTTGATTCCTCCCCTAACTGGTGCCGCACGTAATCTGCGTCATCACCGTGCGTCGAAGCGACAGCGCGTGCCATACGGAACCACATGAGGGCGCAGTTACCAAAGATATGAAAGAAATGCTTTTCTAATGTAAACCCATAGAGGACAACTACAACTCGTACCTGAGTAAAACTCCAGTCATATTATCACAATTAAGTGAACGTATGTGAATATGATAAGTTCATATTTTAAATTAGTCATTCATTTAGGTTTACTCCTGTCCACACTCTTAATCCAAACATGTTGGGTCACCCAAACAGCAGCAGCCAGTTCTTTACTGATATCTGACATCAGTCTACGGTACATGACACTAGTTAGTGATGGTTAACTTCAGCTCCTCATTTTCATCCGGTTAGATCCCATTCTGAAACTTTTACGCACCATGTTAACGGTAGGGTAGGCATTTTCGGAAAGGCTAGCCTTGAAAACTTAAGACCCCACACTCTCTTCTGAGCGCTCTCCAAAGCCACTCCTTCTCCAAACACATGAACGTGATGGGAGTAGGTATGCAATTACATAGTTTACATTCAGACCATTGTTTACATTCGGACCAAATGCAATGATTGGTTGAACATTTTATGGTCCTGCGCCTTCCACAGAATATATATAAAACTTAGTGATTGTTATCAGGGTGTGAAGAGACTTTCAACCAGCATAACACAAATTTCTTTTCTGGTACAAATCGCTTACCCTGCCTTTAATTATCTTGCCATTGTAGAAATAAGCCAGTTCAAATAAATAAACTTCAAGTCCCTGAGCTTGACCTCAGCATATTTCTGAAAATCTGGCGTACACTTATATACACCCTGAGATAACTGTACAGGCACACAATTTTTTAAAAATTTACAGAGGATAAATGTACTGCATAACAAGAATGACTCCAGCAGATTGTACTGGGCTACTGATAGGTGTCACTCTTTTGGTCTAGATTTGGTGCTCAGCTTCCAGGTAATCAGCCATGACATATTTGCTCATTTTTATTTTAGTCTTTCTACACAGAATTATTTATTTAACACTTTCACTGTGATCTTTTTGTGTTAAGCAAATATAGCACCAGTGCCTGCATTGTTGGAGGCCAACTTCATTTCGAAAGGGCAGTTTGTCATTTATTTAAAGGAACAGTACACCCCAAAATGAAAATTCTGTCATCATGTATTCCCCATTATGTAATTTTGAATCCATATGGTTTTCCGTTTTCAGTGCATAATTGATTTAATATATGACTGGGTGGATTTAAAAACAATGGCAATACAATATGACTCACTTTAATACCTAATAAAGAAAACTAAATTCTCAGTAAGTATGTGCCACTCGCTGATCATTTTCCTTGTACAGCAATCAGAAAAACAATCCAATAAAATTGTACGCCCATCATGACACATACAGTTGCATTCAATGCAAACAAACTAAAAAATTAAACTGTTAGTAATGTAGGACTGTAAATAGCCATTTATCAGGTGATTATGTATCATTACTGCTAGATAAAATATTGAATTTTAAATGTTAAAATCAACTGTTAAAGAATGCAATAAATGTACCATGAATCAGTGAATTTGAGTTCAATGTGGGTTTATTATCAGTAGTAGTTTTATTATCAGTATCAGTTTTATAGTAGTATTATCAGTATGAGTTAAGGTAATCAAGGTAAACATTCAACACACACAAACACACACACACTGTGAAGCCTAATGACTGGCCAGTAACACTATTTAAAAATACATTTTGCTCTCCTTTCTTTCTGGCTTGCAAATTTTCAGAAAGATGTTTAAAGTCGCAAACCCCTGTTGTTGCCCACAACGTTTTGGTGCCAGGACTTTGAAACAGCAAACAGGGAAAAAATAAAAGGCATGGCTCACATCGCATCCAGCTAGCCAACTGTGTTTCCTATAAGAAGCGTTGGAAAAGCACTGAATGTAAGCTCCCCTGTGATCACTTAACTGCTGCTGAATTTGCAAGTTGGGTTGATCTGGTCCAAGTTGGGTTGATCTGGTCATTTCAAGATATTTTGCTTGCTTCCATATTGATCAGTACCTGTCAGTCAAATGACAATCTGCTAAACTGGAATGGGACTCATTGAGAATGGTCCAATCACATGAGACCAAAAATATAAAAACAATATTGATTCGCTAAAATAAAAAGCGTGAGGGTTCGCAGCATAGAATCTGAATCAAGCCAATTAGAGCTCAGCCTTGAATCACATGCTTTTCAAAAGTATACAGACCTATTAGACACCCATTAGTCTGGCGCCCCACACACACGTATGAACAAAGTACCGTTTTTTTAATAAAGGATATCACTAACAGTGGAATAGTACGACTAAATTATTTTATTTCGTTATTAATTTGCGATATATATTTAACTAACTAATTTTTAACATGTTAAAGTAGCTTTCTTCCTTGGCAAACTCTGGGGGGCTGGCGCCCCTGCACCCTTTATTGATCGGCCGCCACTGCCCCTGTCTAAACTGACACACTTTATGTACAAGTGGTGCATTGGCCACCATGTTTCTGCCACAGCCTTAATGCCAGTCATCCACATCGTCACGGCAACGAGCCATCACTCAGCACTAATAAAAGGGATTCATTCAGCTCACTTGCTGGGAAAGTGTCTATCTTCTCAAAATTAGTCTAATGGAGTCCCCTCAGTCTGGTTCCTCTGAGGTAATGAGTTAAATGACAGTGAAGGGGCCATAAATATGTGTGGCCCTGCGGGGCCCGCCTGTGTGATAGACACTCAAGTGGACAAGACAATCCATCTCTTGTTCTAAAAGCACTCCATCTTGTTGATGTGCCTGTAGATACAAATAAACACAAAGCAGCTGACAGGCTGAGGGCCAAGTTTGGGAGGAGATACAGGAAATTTATTTTACTGACAGGCTCCCCCCCAAAATCTAGCACGAGGTGATTATTTTTGTAATTAATATTTTCCAACTTAATAATCTTTCCCGACATGCACTGTTAAGCTGCAGGAAATACACAGGAGAAATCAAGAGCATATTTGAACAGAGAGCCATGATTGATGACTGTCCTCTCTTGTCATTTCAGAAATCAGGTGCCATTTATTGTGACGGCTTAATACATGCAGCATCCGTGGTAGAAACATTCTTATTTCTAGAAGCAAAAGATGATTTCATTCAATTTAAACATGTCAGTTCCTTCACAGACTGCATCATTATTTGCTAAATAGAGTGTCACAACAGCGTAGCAACACATCATATTTCTTCCTCATTTGTTTATGTTTTTTCTTTTGTCACAGAAAAGAGTTATAAAAGAGTGGCCCAAAAAACTAAGCCACACTTAAAAATGTATGATTTTTTAAAGTGGCATTTATTTACAGAAAAAATAAATAAAGACTAACTACTAGCAAAAAGTTAGTTAGGTTTTAAATAACAAAACAATAGATATATTGTAAAAAATGAAGCAGTGTTTAAACACCACATGATTATTTTAAAAAGATCATATGACAATTCATTATATATAAAAATATTGACCATGATTTTAAGATTATAGTAAGAGTAATGCAGAGTAATATTTCTTACACAAACATAGAAAACAAGGACCACATAGAATAAGATGCGGACCAAACTGAGTAAGATAATTATTATGGGACACTATGTTATTTGTAGGGCTTGAAATATTCTTCCAGTTTGTTCCATCAGGAGATAAATGCAAATTCTAACATCTACTCCAACTCTGATGTAAATTGTAATTTTCTCATTTCTTGTTCTTCATACTTTGCATTGTGCAAAAAAAACTGTACCACACATTTTTTTTGCCCTGAAACCGTACAAAGAAATAAATGTAAGGTAAATTGGTGTGAAATATGGTCCACAAAAAGCTTATTTCAGATTTTTTCTACAATTCTGATGAATTATTTCTACAGATCCCTGCAGCAGAAGGTTAATTCGGTGATGCGTTCCACTGGCTGTTTTGAACTAAATCCTGTCCAGGCAGAAGCAAAACCACTTTAGTGGCATTTATTATATAACACAATACACAGTAAATATATATGGGGAAATATATGAGTTAGAATCTACAGCTTTGTGTTCATGTTTCATATACTAGCTAAAAGCAAATTGTAACAGTCATGTAAAAGTGAAAGTGGCATAATTGTTTTTATCACTGATAAAGCCAAAAAATGATGTTTCTTCCTCTAAAATCTAAAATCATGTTCCTTATTATGTTTAATTTAGGCTGAAAATGTTTATGTTATGCCAAAACATTCATTTAAAAACCAAATGAAATCTTCTAAAATATTTAATTATGTTTGCCACTGTTGACAAAAATGCAAATGAATCCATTAAAGTTTAATAGCCTAAAACTATTGCGTCTCAGAGAACAACAGCACATAATTACACTTGTGTTGTATTATTGCATATCTGCTTGTCGCAATTATTTCCATAATGCGATGACATTCGAGTACTTTTTGTTTCACGTAAAATGAAACCACTATGTAAGTCAAGGGAAACTAAATCGTTTATATCCATTAAAAAAAATCACAAATCAGCCTTCAATAGCTAATTTGTTTTATATGGGCTCTATCTCTTTCCCAGCCAATCACAATAAGGGATCATTCAGAACTACCTAGTCTGAGATGATAAAGGGACAAAAAACATCGACAAACTGTCTATGGATGTAACACCAAAATTCAATAATGCAGTTGAACCTATGAAAGGTACATCTCCCTTTACCTTTGACCTTGTAGTTAAGACATTAATTACTGAACAAAAGCTTTAATTGCACAATTACCTTTTCAGAAAAATCTCATTCTTCTCTCATCGTCACCCTACTGAACATCTACATCATTCACTGAACTCAGTCACAGTTAACAGTCTCGTATTTTTTATCATCGTTGGCATTTATGTCATAGGAGGCGTGATTCTTTTATTTTGAGGTATTGTGATGGCGTAGTTGGGATGCAACAGGATGACGTGGCAGATGGCTTATTAGAGATGATCTCAGCTGGAAAGCCTGAAGTACTGAGAAGACAGAGACACTCACAGCCTGTTGCAGGACACACACACACACATACACAGACACGACTTGGCCATTCATTGATTCCATAGAGCGTTTCCAAATCACACAGAGATCTCAATGACCACATATGCTGGACCAACATTCCTCATGCACAGGGTACGTTTTGGAATAATTCTGAGTATTTCTTTCAAAGGCTAACTTTAGGCATGCGGTTACAGTTTAAGTCTTTAATATTTGTAGTCTTTTATATTTGTAGTCTTCAAGTGCACAAAATATATTTCATCATTATTGCTTATCCTCATGGTTAGGGACTTGAACAAACCCCTAACCCTAACAATAAAGCTTTGGCCTGGACTATAAAAGCGAATGATGCTTCAAATTGTGTGGCTTGTTGAAAAGACCTATTACTTTTCTAAGCAATCAGACTTTTCAGAATTTTTGCCTGGCAAAGTATAAAACAGATATATAAACACATAAAACAAATAGATTTATAGTAGGGATCCCAAAGATTTGAGGAAGTGCTCTTCTGTCTTGGCCAAGAAACACAGAACATTCTAGAAACCATCTAGCAACAACCCAGAACACACTAGCATTATGGTAAGAACACCTGACATTTTCTTTGGAAAAAATAATTCAGAAAAATGATTGGCACTTCAATCAAACAAAATTTTCAATACATTCATAAAAAATGTACCAGTGATGTTTTAGTTGTTGTTGTCAGATACTATTATCATAGCTTAAATGTTATAGCGATGTATAACTTATTTTGCAAGTTTATTAGGTGCATAAAGCATTTGATTCATCAGTCTTGAATTCTAAGACCTTATAACCATACAGAATTAGCCCTGATTGTCCTGTACAGAGGTCTCCAATGCCAAGCACCTTTCAGTCCCTGTGTTAGAGTGACCTCTGAGAGAAAGGACAGATGGTGTTGCGGGAGAGGGGTCCTTATGATCACACTGTTTACCCAGGATCATCATATTATTGCTCACAGTCTCTTACTGGATGATAAAGCAGGCATAGTTTGTCTTTGGGTTATCTTACTTGTCTTTTGGAGGACACACAGCACAAGCAAAGCTAATTAGAGGTAATAAAGACTCACATATCAGGTAGAGAAACACACTTGTGAAAATGGTCTCATGCTGGCTACAATATTACAGTGAATGTGAAAAAGTGTCTCTGTCACACAAGGACGGAGCGGATGATCTGACAAAACTGTTTATTCACAATCTTGGAGTTTTATGAAGCTGTATTCTAAGCAACAAATCTGTATTTAATGTAGCGATATTGAATACATGGTGCGTGTTGAAGGTTGCTTCTGTTTGCCAATGTTTTCCTGCCATGGGAGTTTATAGAAGTTGTGATATTTAATTTTAAGAATACAAATTTTGATTGAAAAATTATGATATAGCCCGACATGTACACTAAGGTTAACAGCTGGCCTCTGTTATTGCTGTAAAATAAGTGCACCAATATAGAAATCAACCTCTGTCTGATGTCTTACTTTTCAGGATTAGAAATTGAGGAAAAGGATATGCACTCATGATGGTATAAAGGCACCTAAAATCATGTCAATGGGCATTAGCTCAGCCAAAAGGTTTTAAAACTAACAACACACATCAAAGTAGCCCATAGAACCTACTTAAATATCCCCAGGGTACACAAACCCCTTGTCGAAAATGATTGGCTCAAGACATTGACATCTTAAAGAGATTCAAAAAGTTTTTTTGTGAGCTGAGAAGAATTGTGAATAATTCATGCTTGATCCATCATCAGAGACTGTCAATAGAGGTCTAATCTCTCACTGAGGCTTAGTTCTGGGGAAATGAGGTCCATTTAATGAGATATGTAAAAGATAATTATGATTATGACCCCAAGATGCAGAAATCTTCGCATAATTACAGATAAAATTGCAGCTGGAGATATTGTAGCCCAGAGGCGAGAAAACAAAAGACCAGTGAGCTTATTAGGTGATTATAGAACAGTGACTCTGCAGTTTGTAGAGATTTAAAGAATATAAGATCCTCAAAGTTTTTGTCATACTGTAGTTAATGCTTTTGAAATATTGCCATACAACGTTTGATGTGGACATACAGTATGTTGTCCTCAGTTTGTGCAGAACTTACAGCGAAGAATAACATACAGCTAGAAAGGTACATTTTCCAATAAAGATTTGAGCAATGCTTGCTGTTTCAAAACTCACCAAGGGCCAAAATACATTAATTGAAATAAAACAAATCCAGTTATTGGATATTCTTGGTACTTTCTGGGGTGTTTTTAATGGTGCTGAGCAAGCACCACTAATTATGAAATATTTAAATATAAACAAAATTTACATACCCTACTAACACCTTTACTTCATTAGCATTCTACCTTGGAACTTTAGGCTAATTTTGGTAAAAAGACACTGACATTTAATACAAGAGATAAGCACTGCTAGTATTTATATGCAAATTCTATTTGAATCCAGCCATAATGACACATATCAGATTTAAATAACTGTGATTTACTTCTCTAGACTTCTATTAAAATTCAGATATCATTCTGATAAATGCGAAAAACAGTTTTTAGTATTAAGCTCAGGTCTTCATACCCCTCAATGCCTTTTTTAGAGTATTCAGAGTCTGAATGAATCAAGTGTAGTGTCAGTGCAAGAATGAGTAAAACTCTGTGATTACGCACGGCTGACAGGTGTCGGCACGTATAATTTTAAAGGCTTTAAAATCGGAAAGGACAGAGTTGTAAAACCCGCTAAAATCACCTTAGTCACCTAGACAACTAGTGAAACCCTATAATGATAGCTCTGCATGACACCTGCATAAAAATTAGGCAAGTAAATAATGGAAAATTGGACAATTATTTAGAATTCTGGATATATTCAATATTTCAAATTTATTTTAATCAAATCCAATTTTTTTTCCATTTGAGATGAAAGTAAGATGTGAAGGGTCTCTTGTATGTCCTCTTTCTGTTCCTGTCAGGAAGCTGAGCAATAGTGACAGACCTGACAGTCCATGTCTCCAACAACAATTACAAGCTGACACAGACCAGCTTTTGAATATGAGGTGCAACCTTTTCTCCTGATGAGTGCCATCTGATGGACATCAAAGAAGAGGACAGGGGCCGAACACAGAGGGCCTTTTACGGTCACAGGACGTAAGTCTGATGCTCTCTGACAATGCCAATCCCTTTTGCTCCTCATATGATGGGCTGACTGAATAATTGATGTATACAGAATATGGTACATTCAACAATTAGGGTACACTTTGGTATTCAGTTTCTTATTTTAAAGCATTACCCAGCTAACAGGGAATGTTTTCAGACCATTGGCTAACATTGTCTAAATGTTCTCTCACGTTATAAACATTCGTGCAGTAATGTTAGTAGAACATTTTTATTTTATATATCATATTTATCAAATGTTATTCTTAAGTTGTTTGAAGAACGTTTTAAATGTTTGAAGAATATTTGATATATATGATACATAAAATGTTTGAATAATGTTTTTGAATAATGTTCTAATAAATGTTTGAATACCATTTTGATAACCAAGCAGTAATGTTAATACAACATCCAAAAAGCTGGATGTTTTGAGCATTTTTAGAACTTTCAAAACAGCATTTTTAACATTTTTGTTACTTAATTGAAACATTAGGGAAACATTCTTACAACCTAAAATTGTTAGCTTGGGTAGGTACAAATAAAGATTTTTATTATGAAAACTATTAGCTTTGCTAGATATTTAACATTGCCAATAGTTATTTTTGGAGCAGGCTGAAGATTAAAACAAGCTTGCACAATATGTCCTCTGTAAGTGTATTGTATGTTACATTTCTTACGTCACACTTCAGAGTGACTTGTGCCTGTGTCTGCCCTTAAAGAAGTGTGTAAAGGTTTTGGTCACACTAATAATTCAGGAGACACTGCTCCTGATTCCCTGAATCTCCCAGCGTATCTGCCATTTTACCAGTATTTAAGCACCACGATGGCCTCATAAATATGTTCATTAAAACCAGGTCAGAGGCAAATATAGTCATGAAGTTTGACGACTCCCATTTCTTCATTAATGGAGGAATGACTTTGAAACGGGGGCCCTGGAAGCGGAAAAGCAATATTTTGCACTCGTGCATCCATTTCTGCTCTAATTAATTTAGCTTCTTAATTATGCTGGTTTGATTGTAATGTATTCAGTTGATTAATGATGCTAAAGGAAGGCTTCACTCTCATCTGGAGAGCAATTACCAGCACACCCGAGCTGTAGCGCACCTGTCAAGCTCTTAACTAAACTCTCAGGTACTCAGGTTCCATCAGATTGCTTTCTAGAGGGACGTAATGGTTTTGGCTCAAATATAATAAGTGTATTTTTAGGACTTACTAATATGGACATATTATGGTTTTCTGTAGCACGGGATACTTGACTTTATTTCAACCAAGTCTTTTATTGATTAAATGAATGCTAATTTTTCTTAATTTCAGGTGACCTGTAGATTATAAATAATTGATGATGCCATACTCTATCTCTTCTATCACCAGCAGCCATTGGTACCCTCTGTGAGTTTGTTTTGGTGATGTGCTTTACGGTCAATTTAACACCCAGTAGGAAAAAATGCATGTAACCTTTTAGCAGCATAGTAATTTGTTATTAACAAATCTTTCTATTTACAGATGGTTGGTGTGAATGCAGGTCTCTACGTGCTGAATTGAACACGCCTGTTTATCTAGAGACGATTTACAAAAACAGGTGCAACATGGTAACAGGATCAACACGTAACTACTTCGTTTTTATTATTTCTTATGTCTTTTATGTGGTGACGCTATGAAGTTATTACTATTTGGTATCATCTACAACTATTCACATCAAATAAAGACAGACACAAAGACTGTTTCAAAATGTCATTATGTTGCATATATACATTCATATATCAGTAGGTATAGTTTACCCAAACATTTGAATTTTGTCATAATTTACTTAACCTCATAGTGTTTCAAACCTGTATGCCATTATAATAATGTTTTTATATATTAGAATACATATTCTTAAAAAGTAAGCTATACAACTATACAACTCATTTCATAGACTGAAATGTAACTTGCTTTTTGGAAAATCTTCCTCCGTCACGTAATATAGTTTGACATTTGAGAACCATGAAGTTTCAAGTTATTGACATCCAACCCACCATATTTGATTTGAAAGTGAAAGACTGTCAGTGAAATAAAATCATTTCTTCTGTCGAAAGTCTTGGGATATGGCACAAGTTGCACGGTCTACTTTCATCAGACAAGTGCTTTCTTGTCATTATTGTAGCTTGACACCTCATGGGTGTATTGTTACATATTTCACTGACAAAAAAATAACAGCAAACAGGTTTGTAACGGCATGAGGGCGAGCAAATAATTGCAGAACTTTTCTTTGTGTAAAGTTTTCCTTTAATGTCACCACATGTTTAGTATGAAAGTGACACTTTAACAGTGCGGGTAAAAGAAACGGTGTTACTTACATCACACACATACATGCGTGATGGGCAGCGTGTATCTCTGCAGGCTTCCTTCTTCCGTGCAGATGTAATCAGGGCGTCTCTCGGCAGGGGCGTGATGAGCTCATTAAGATGGATCAATCTGAGGAAGCAGCGCCTGCTGAACTGATAACGGCACATCCATGTCTGAAACCTGTTCCTGCCATCCTGGTTCCCCATCGACCAGACATCAGGGCACGTTGACATCCAGAGCTTTACAGCTTTACTGCTCCCCTGAAGGGATGGAGGAAACCTTTCATCTCAGCTCTGATGAAGGTGGAGGAGCTCTTTGATCAGTGCTATTATTTCAACAATTCGTCATTTTGATGTGTGGTTTACTATGTGGCTCTCACACATGTTGGCAGGTTCTGGGTGAGTTTCCTCAGGGCAAATATCTCTTCGGAGGAAACTGTAAAGTCCGAACTGACATTCAGAGACTTCTTAAACTAGACAGATCAATGGCGATTGTTCAGTCTCTATCTTTGTGTGTCAGCCCTTATGGTTTGGTTTGAAATTGTGACTGAAATGAGCAACAGCATGTGTCAGTTGCATCCAGAAATGCGCACCAACGATGTGTGTGAAGTGAAACAACAGACACAAGAAATAACATCTAGGTAGATGTATTAATTTCTCCACAGTTGTGGCTATTTTGGGCCATGGCTAAATGTTTCATCCTACATATTGTGACAGATCGATGAGGAAATAAATAAATAAATGGAAGACATGGCCAACCAAACCTATCTGTGGGTATTGGTGTCTGTTGTGCGTTAATAGGATGTCAGTGAAGATTGATGGCCAAGCCGTTGTGGGAAGAGGAGGCTTGGAGACGTGTGCATTTATGAAAATGGGGCGAAGGGACAAGAGCTAAGCTTTATTTACAATCGTCAGTGTGAGTGTTGGGTTCTGATGAGAACTCATTTACGACATGACCAGTGCTGTAAAATTATTCTGGTAGGATTGCAACATTGGAACTGAATTTTGCCACATTTGTTTGTATAGCTAAAAGCTGTACTTTGCATGTGAAAATGGGTTTAAGACAGTCAAAACAGAGCATGCATATCTATAGCCAACATTATATAAAAATTGCACCCAGTTACGTTCTTGGTCTCATTGTGCATTTATCATCAATGCATGGTCGTCCAAATTAAAAAAATTGTCCTCATAATCTTTTTATCAAAATATATTAACTTGCTCCACTTCTGAAATGGCTTTCCTTTTCTGCTGAAGTCATGAACTCGTCTTGCATTCCAAACCCTTCGCTCAAACCATTTGGCATCATTTTTTCAACATCCAATCAAATCCTGCCTCACTTTTTCCCTAAGAAATTATGGACAACAAGAAATTATGGAAATAACATGAGTTGTGAGAATTTCACATTGACTATAATGTTGAATTTGTTAGAAACAGAACTGCTCGATTTCCTTTGGTGTTTCGAATGATTTCTCTAAATCGCTGTGTGTGCCTGACACTCACTGTGCCATGGAGTGTTAAGTGTGACCCTCAGGTGAAGTGTAGCAAGAGTTTTTCTGTAAACCTGACATGATATCTCCAGGGCTTCCGCACCATTTCAGTTTTCTTAGATTAGCCTCTCTCCCAGGATCTGTCAACGACTGGGACTGAACCTAATTCTGCACACACTGGGAACGTATTCTCTTCATTTCATTTTTTCTCTTTCTCTGTTTCTGTCTTACTCCCTTTCCTTTGCTTCTTTTGGTTAAGAAAAACCCATGGAGACTCTTCTGTCGTTTTGAATCTCACATCCATCAGTCAGCCGTTGGAGCGGAGTGTTGCGAGCGTGGGTGTGGATGAGACAAGTACTGTGCGGTGTGTGTGCTGTTGATACCTCAGACTGCGGTCCCTGGGCAGTCTCACACACACGTCAGAAAAGGAGCCATCTGCTCTCTTCAGAGGATTCGCTTCAGGTCAAGCTTAAACCAAATGTGGGAGATGGTTCTGGAAAGCTCAATGAACTTAGTTTCATTTCACTATAAAACAAAGAGGAGCGTGTGGTCTGATAGCAGTCTGATGCTAATCAAAGGCTCTAGAGTAGTCAGCTGTTCCAGATGGAAGACGATTTGCTCCCACTGGATGTTATTGACCGAGTTCTTACTCTTTTATACCTTAGGAGACTTGATGGAGGTCTCACTTATGTTCGTCTCAGATAGTTCTCCTAAAACTCATTAGGTTTCTAAAAAGTATGACAATTTCTGACATACTTCACAGTAAGAATATAGACCTATAAAGTTTATGTAAATAGCTTTGCTCAGTTGTTTTAGAATTTGTTGATCTTGTTGATCTAGAATTTGTTCATCTTTGAGGTTATATTACACTTCTCTTAGTATTGTTGTTGGCAAATCTGAGCACAGTTTGTGAAATGATTGAGATCTCTCCTGAGACACATGGAATTTTGTCTTTTGTCTTGTCTTTTTCTCAGGAGAAAAACTTGAAATCTTGATTTGCTCTCCTTTGAATTTTATTGCTCTCTAGTAGAAACAAGACATTGTTTCTCTAGGAAAACAAGACATTAAAGAGATCTCTCTTTGCCGTTTTCCTTATATGAGCTAGGCACTCCTCGAGACACAGACAATCATGTTTCAAACATCTTAACTGGCTTTCACTCATTTTGTCTGTGAGTCCATCAGTCACATAGTTGACATGAACTCCCATACCAATCTTCTCTCATTCGTCAGCCTGACAGCCATGACAGCCAATCCCATTCTTGATTGGGCTGACACTCAAAGGGAAACAGACGAATGGAGACCATCACCCTCTCTGGCACCGAGACATGCCATCTGTAAATCACTCCACTTTCAAAACCTGCTGGACATACAGAGACACACATCTACAAACAAACTCGTGGAAAGTTTATTTATGCAACACCAATCAAAAGATTTATGTTCTCTCCCAAGACTATAAGCACTTAAACCTTCAAATACATGCTGATTTATTCTGGGTGTTCACAAGCACATTTCTTGTATTCATTTTGGTTATGAGAAAAGAAACAGATTTACTTAAAAAGCACTTTTTCCAAATTCCAATTTTCCAAATTCTACAAAAAATGTTAGAAAAAGCCTAAGACCAGTAGTTAAAATGTTTCTATCTTTCATTTTTCTACTTGGCATTACAATAAAGAAATCGAATTTCTATAGAGGAGAAATATAGGAATTTCTCCTAGACAGCAATTAGATTAATGGAGAGCAGATGGAAACTTTTGCAGTTTCCTTTGTCTCAGATATTTCTCCTGAGAAAAAGACCCAGAAATCTCACAAGTGTCTCCATTAGAGTTACAGAAGAATAATGTCATAAACTGAGCTCGAATTTGCCAAGTCAAGATTATTGAAGATTTCAATATTAACTCAAACTCATCAAATTCAAATTATTTTAGCTCAATCAACATTTTTCTACTTCTACTTTTACAGCTTCATGCTCTTTAATGTATTGTAACAATTATGTAGCAATTTTAGCAGAAACATCTGAGACAAGGTTGATGCTTAAATGAAACACAGCTGAGATCTCCTTCAGATCTCCTAAGCTATGTAGGAGCTACCTCAGAGAAATAACATTTTCCTCTGGGTATGACTGCCAAGAAGTTACCATGACTAATGTCACAAATTTGCTTACATGTAATTAGTGATTGATAAAATGAAATTCTTAATGAGTGTTTCAACATTTTAAAACCTACTAAAAATGCTGTTATGTAACTGTTCTACTTGTGTGTTAAATGAAAGGTTTAATTACCCTCAACACTGACCTGAATAGCAAACCTTGGACCCTCTATCCTGGATTTCAAAGTCCAACTCTTAGATGTTTTGCTTTTGGGATTTTAATGAATGCGTTTCTGGGCTGAAAATAGAAAATTGTTTAGTGATGTGCCCAAATGCCCCATAAACTGGTTGCTGTCCAGCACGGTCAACATGACTGCATGCAAAGATACCAGATGTCACATTGGTACGTCTGCAGTTAGCACAATGCAAAGTCAACTCTTTCTGTGTATTTTGGTGGCATGACAATCGTTCTGGCTGCCAAAATTGTAAGGTGAATTCAGATGAAGGTTAAACGATTATAAAAAGACATTTGAACTGGAATGCAGTTGGCAATGCGTCTGTGTGTCTATAATATCTGCTTTGCATCTCAGTGGCAGTTTATACTTGATATATTTCAAATAACTGCAGCCACTGGCCCATAACCGTTTGTTCATATGACATCAATGAACAACAATTCATTTCAATACAGTAATACGAAATTGATTGCAAGAAAAGTGCAAATCAATTATCAAATTAGCTTTAGAAAGGAGGCCAAAGTTGTGTCATAAACACAGACCGGTAATGATGCACATCACCTGGAGCCCAATAGTAAGTCAGCAGTCGTAATTATGATCCCACTGTGAGCTTTGCTGTTGAATCTAACTTGTTGAGATATACTGTGATATTCCCTGGATGATGAAAGAAGCTCTAATTAAACACAGCAGCCGGAGGGATTAAAGGACCTCGGTGGGTTTGCTACCTGTGGCATCTAATGACAAACTCAAAGTGATTCATTTATGACCTGCACAAAGTATCAAAGGGGAGTTTGGGCCACATCAGTTATATAAAAGATTATGTCAGTCCTGTAAAAAAATAAAAGGCCCACTAAAGCAGGACTGATGGCATATGGATATGTTGTTCACAAAAGCATGATAATTGCATTCTAGTTTATATATAGCAAATGGTTGGGCATGTCAAATGATTCTTTTGAGAAAACAATTTACAAGCATGAAGTGAACTATGGTTTTTACCCTCACATACCTCTGTGTGTGTGTGCATCACAGCCCTGGTACAAATGTGAAGACAGATTATATCTGTATTAACCCCCTTTTAAATCATCAGGTCCACCTGATACCTGTTGTTTGCCAGGTCAGTGGATTTCTAGGATGGGTCGGGATGATATTTCTCCATGGCAACACTGCCTGAGGCCCTGACTGCTCCTTTTCAGCACTCTGCAGGACATAGTTTAGAGAGAATATTTTTAATATTATAAGCCCATTTACCTTATAGGCTAGTCATACAATGAAGTTTAATATATAGGCAATATATACACAGTGACAAACTCTGAGTGCACATCTTGTTTCTTGTTTTAAGGTTTAAAAAATCTACATCTTTCAACATATTTTTTCTGTTTTTTAAATTTTGAGAGTTTAGATAGTTTATGAATTATTCTTCTTTAGCAAACAAAAGAAACAAAACCAGTAAAAATATAGTTGGAATGTTCACCTCTGAATCACCTTTAAAATTTACAATATTTTCCAATAGAGTGCAGAAAAAACAGCAAAAGTAAAAAACCCCAGAGACACGCATAACATTGTTGACTAAAAATAAAATAATAAGACAGTACAGCCAATGCAAGGAATTTGCATTGTGTAGCTCCATTTACATTTATGAGTTCACATTTTTGCATGTGCGTGTATGTGTGTGTGTGGGGGGATTGCCATCATGGGAGGTGATGGGTACCTGAGAGCTCGCCTGTCATCCCGAACTGTGTGCGATTCAAGCAACAGTATATCCTTAGTGTCTCCTAATCATGAGGGACAAAAGAAAACTCTGTGTGACAAATGTGCCTTGTCACATCTTTTCCCCCAACAGAAGTAACCCCCCACTCAGGAGTTTTACACAGAGGCTGGTAATACTTTGAAGTGCCCTCTGGATAAAAGCATGTTATGATGCTTGCGTGAGTGCTCACAGTGCTTTAGGGATATTTTTCATTTTAAAAATGACTTGAGAATTCATTTAAAATGTTAATAGTGTTTAATAAAAAAACATCAAAAATCACAACTGCCAAAATAAAACAAGGAAATTAGCAGGTCCTGAAAAGGCTCTATATATAGCCTATAAATATTAAAACCATGCAACACATTTAACTTTTTATAAAATAACATCATTATATCAAACAGGTTATTTTACAAAATAATATAATTTTTAAAAAAGGCCTGCATGTTAATAAGATACACGGGCGTGAAGTGACTCGCATAACTTTGCAATGTTACGTTAAAACGGAGAGCGTCTGAGTTGTTTTCTACACACAGTCAATGTCTGTATTTCTTCATGCTACGTAGTCACGAATTCTGCAAGACAATTTTGTGCCGCTTGCCGAAATCCATGTGGAAAATGTTGTACATTTCCAACGACGCATTTTCAGTTTGTTATTATGGAAGCTATGCATCACGGTGTCAAGGATTGTGGGATAGATGACAGTGCTCTGACATTGTAAGCGGCGGTGGGCAGATTTCTGCCACTGAAGTGGATCGTGCGCGTTACAAATTTGTAGGCGTGGTGGAGAATGTACAGATCGAAATATTGAAGACTTGTCTAATGTTGAACTGACACGCTTGACCGCAGAAGATATATTGATCGACTAATTTGACTGGACCATGTGTTTTACATTAACACTAATAATCACTTGTATAGTCGAGGGTGCACACATTGTTTGTCTATCAGAAAACCATTAACTTGGTTTGAATGTTTTTTAGTCCTTTATTTAAATAAACAAGTAAGTGTCTATGTTTCTGGCCTAGTGGTACAGTTTTTGTTTAGCATAAGGAATTTGGGTTCAAATCCTGACTCAACATAGATTTTTAAACTTGCAGCCAATAATATTTTGCAATGCATTTTTGTTACAAAAAAGAACCGCTGTTACTTTTTGGTAACATGAAAAGAAGTCAAACATTTGTGAGAGAGTCACGGGTGTGTAGCTTTTATTTTAAACCAAAAGAATGATGGAACAGCAGGGATAGAGAAGTCTACAAAGAAAAAAATTCTGTGAATATCGCGACACTATTTATATAAAAGGGAGTCTCTCAGGCGCTCACTGACACTCATTTTCCTGTGAAAATGTGCACTCGCTGGTATTCCACAGGAGATATTTTCTAGGAAATCCCTGGAAATATTACATTTTAAAAATATATTGGAATAATTGTCCTGCGTTAGGGTTGGTAAATGAACCTGCACTTGACAAAACACCAGGACTTAAGGGTAAAAAATTACCCTCAAGTTAAAATACCCTCAGTTTGAATGGACATTTACTTTTGGAAATGCCCAAAAGATCATGATCAGTTTTAGTGACCCATGTTTACCAAATGCAGTTTCAACAAGATCATGAACCATCTCCAAACAATTGAAAACTTAATATGAATCTTTAATGCTACCGTGTGTGCGTTCAGTCCCATCTGTCTTGATATCATGAGGATTGAAGTATCATGCGAGCGATCATGAGGTTGCGGAGGGAAGAGGTGATGGTTTTGCTTATAGGAGCAGATGAGCGATGTGTGAAATGGATTTTTGTGCTCTGCTGTGTTCCTTTCACACTCTGGGCTATCATAAGCTCTGCTAATTCAGCTGTGTTGCCTCAGCCCACGTTAATTATAGACTCATTGACAACAGCTCTTACTTCGGTGCAATCTAACCACCGTGCCAGCTTATTGAGGGTCGGCTGAAATGAGATGGAGTTTTATGAAAGCCCCCAGAAACTTCAGCGATGGCTTAAAGCAATGTTGATAATAATAGATCCGGTGGCACAGCTCAAAAATGAAGTTAATGCTTTACTTGAACCCTGTAGTCATGAGTTATGCCAAGAAATGTCAGCCTTCTCCTGTCACAACATGTAATATAAATGTCTGCTAAATGACAAAGCAGCTTGATTCACCATGTTTAGGTAACTGCATTAGATTATATATTATGAAAGGTGACAAGGTGAATATGTTCACTGTTAAACATATGTTCTTTCGCCATAAGCAAAGTAATCCCGTTACATCCACGTGCAATATTTTAACATATTTCATAAATGTTTTTTTATCCAAAAGGCAAAGTGCAAATTGTGTTTTTACTCACAGAACTAGACATGCCTCTTTTCCTCAAAACTCCACCCCCAATGATAGGCACACACAGAGAAAACTGGAGACACCTGTAAAAAGAAATGGAACAGTAGAGCGTTGGCGTGTCAAAGGAATAAAAAAATAAAATAAACCACAGGGCTGCTATGTGAAAAGACAAAAAGCAGAAAGAACTGAAACATTTGATTGGCTAAATAAAGAACCCAATCTTGGCCTGTGGCTGCATTTGTGCAACCCTGATCAAACTCACCTGCCTGTAACTTCTGAAGAGTGCACTGAATTTAGCCAGAAAAACATGCTGACACATTAAACCTACAGTTTTTACACTATCAAATACCACCTGTTTGTATTAGAGGATTCATATATATTATTATATAAAAGGTAATATTTTTGTAAACATTATAATGTAATAATATAAAAGAAATAAGAAAGCACTTTTGGTTTCTCTTAACAGTTTTAGGTGTGTGAAAACTGAACTTTTGTATATGCTTTTGGTGGATGGAGATAAAAAGAACTAGCAAGAAATAGTGTTTCAGTTGTCTGATACAGAACATATACTGTATTATTTCTGTGTGTGCAAGAATCACATCTAAACGCTGGGGACAGTAGGTGAAACCTACAGTAGCACTCTGCTGCAGTTTACAGTACCAATCATTTCATGTTGCCCTTTGGGATCAAAGTAAAGGTGTCCAATATTTGAGAGGCAATGTATTACACTTATCTTTCGGCATATTGATTCCTAGCTGGAAAACAAAACTCGTGTTTCCTTAGATGTTCTTCGCTTCAGTCACATTTGTCTTCATCCACATCACAGCAAAACCAAATGAGAACATAGCAGGCAAACGTATCTGCCCAAATTCCTCTTCTGACCAAAGGAGCTCTTATAAGAAATTGGTTTTGCCTTTGTTTTCAAGGAGTCTGAAAATTATTCAGTTTTTGTTATAGGTGTGAACAGAAGTACAGACCCATTTTTTAATCTCTTAAATTTAATAGCCACAGAAGCCCTCACGTTTCTGTGTTCCTGTAGCTCCTGTAGCTGTGTTAGCAGCGTAAAGGTTGTGGGGTTGTTTCTCAGGAAACACATGTACTGGTAAAATTGTATACCTTGATTGTAAGTCGCTTTGGATAAAAGTGTCTACCAAATGCATAAATGTAAACGTTCTTAAGCAAGTTGACAGGTGTTTATAGACTCAGATAAGTTCTTGCTGTGGTGGGAAGTGCTGAATGTCCACAGAGAAGACAGGTTTCAATCTGCTGTCTTTCTCTTTCAGGGAATGAGTTGATCCAGCAGCACTGTGATTAAAGTCCTTGGAGTGTCCATCATGGTTGATGAGCTGCCTCTGGCTTATGAAGAACCATCCAGTGAGGTCTCTCTTTAATTAACTCAATGACCAAGACCAGAGGACCAAAAACCCTCATCAGAATCCTCAATAAAATAGCAGAGAAATGACAAAACAGCTGCATCGATAATTGTTTTGACAATCAGCCCACACAGGGGTTAGGCACAAAAGTGTCCTTCTGTAAGACAGGGATCTTTGGTCATAATTCAGACTTAGCAGTAAGAGAGCAGTTAGGCATTCCTTTGTGTTTGTTCCCATTTTTAGCTAATAATTTTAGCTAATAGTTTGAGGATGCTTTACTTTGTCTCTGGATTTAAGTTTAAAGAGCTTGTCTCACCCTCTTGACTTTTGGTGTTTTTGTCTGGTGGTAAGGATTTACAGCATCACACACAAACCGTCTTTGTCTTTTCCACAGCTCAAAATATCTGCTGTATCTACTGGAGCATATTTACATACTTCACGACAGTATATCATCATAAATACCAAATTTTCCCTATGAACTTTCTCAATACTTGTACGTGGTCTTTTTAGACTTATTTCTTGGGCTGCAATATTTTAAAGGAGAAAAGTTTGTCTTTGTAACCTTTTAGCTGACATCACCAATCCCAACTATTCTTTATCCCTTACTCTCCAACAAAATGTCATATAAACACCACTTTTCGGTAATCAATACCTGATGGATAAAATCCATATAAAGTCCTGCCCAACATTTTTTGTTCTTGCAAAACATTCAGTTTCACTCTGCAACATGTAATTGGTTGCTAACACAAAGGACTTTAAAGTGTCCTTGTGCATCTCTTTGAGTTTTGTTTTAATCGTGTAAACTTAACTAAACTTCCCTTAAAAAAACATCTAATTTCATTCTAAGCACTTTGAGTATCTTCACATCATGTTGATGTTTGGAACAGAGTGTAAGAGTATTTGGAAAACAGGAAGTAGGCCAGTACAGTATGTAATATGGATTTAGGTCAGACTAATGTTATTCCTTATTAGTGTAGCTATTATCATCTTTTGCCAGGGTAGTACGGCAGACCGATGCACCTCGGGAACCTTGTGTGGGACTGCAGGCAGAATTTTGAACTTGAGAGATGTGGCTTTGCTTCAAACCTTTGGGGCTTATGAATATCAGCATAAGATAAAGTGACGATCAGTGGCTTAGGACTGCAGACGAGATATCGATCTGTATGGTGTGGCTTTGATCTGATTCTTAAACTTCTGTCTCTTCAGCTCTTTTGGATGAGAGCTTTTCTGTAAGGCTTGATCTCATGTGTGTAAGGGCAGAGGATGATCCACAGATAGAGTAGTCTGGCCTTTTCACTCTCTCAACACTGTGCATCTGGAGTTCAGTTTAGTCCACTTCACTTTTGTGGTGTTAAAACTGGCTTCTTGGTCTAATCCATTCTGGACATGTAGACTGTCTGTCTGGCTTTTTGAGTTACCAGACTTAAAGTATCTTCTGGCTATCTGAACACCCCCCTCACCAGTCAGGTTCCATGACCTGCCTTTTTTGCTTTTGAAATACAATTGCTTCTAGTTCTAGTTAAAGCGACCTAAATACCTCAGGTGCCCTAAAAATGATAATAGTTTAGAGCAAAACTCATCATCTACAAGCCCCCGGGCCAACTTTGTCCTGTTAATGATTTTTATATGGCCCTCCAATCGATGTTGAGGTAATCTCTGCACTGCCTATACCATTAAACGCTCATTGGGCTAACACAGCAGTGGGTTCAGAAGCACTCTGTCACTGAAAAATCTCAGCAGGTTTTAATTAAGGACCCATATATATTGGACATCAATGGTAACTCAGTACAGTACCAAAAATTGTTTGTACTGTTATTGTATATAACAGTAAACAAAATGTAATTTTGTAAAATACCTTTTCTCAAAATGTTGTCTCAAATTTGATGTTATGCTCTCAGTGAAGTTACAAATGTCTTGTTGCTGCATATTATGATGGAATAAATTAAATATTTTAACATCAAAACAATTACACAAACATCAACACCGAAACTAGCTCTAACAAACTTTATTATGCCGTCTCATTTCTCATATATTGTGTTTATCCCAAGCCTGTGGAAGTTACCTCATTAGGCTGTAATGTTTCTTTAATTGGTCTTTTAATTTGGTTCTGCGGCGCAGCCAGCAGACGTGGTCGGCTCGGGGCAATGCAGCCCTCTCGCAGTTTCTCAGGTGGCTGTGTTTATTGCGCCCACCTATTTGCTTTCAATCTGTCAGCAGCAGGGCAAAGCGCAAGAAGTGAGGAGAGGCATTTGGCAAGCCATCTTTCACATGACACCCAAACAGTGTGTCCCATCTGCCAGACAGGCATCCAGGCCGGGACTAGCATTTGAAAGAGTCTTGTCTGGGAGGCAGTCCCCCCTCTTACCCCCCCACCCTCTGTCTTTTTCTCCCTTTAAAGAATTATTTTTTTCATGTGGTGGATGAAGAGATGAGGTCATGTTGCATGGCTGAACGAACGTCTGGACTTTATTTATTTTCAGCTCTGCTGAGCTCCCAGGGTTCAGGTTTCTTTCTAAAGAAGGCCACTTCTTCTTTAAAACAGCGTGAGTGTTTTTATTTGATATAGTTCAGGGGTTCCGATTCATCTTTTCATTTGGGGAGTTAAAAGAACGAACGCAAAATTAACCTGAGGCGACAAGAGGACTTGTAAAGGGTTTGGGAAAACAAACTTCAAGGTTTATTCTAACCACAAGGGCTGAAGGGGGACTCAATTAGTTATCATTTTCGCCTGTCAGATCACTAAATGCAGCCAGGCCCGGGCCCCTGCAGACCGGTGGATGGAAAGGTCCTAATTGGAGGGTGATTATCAGGTTGTCACCTGTCCTTATTAGAGGTGCGAGTGGCTTGCCTACCAACTGCTGTTGTCCTGACTCACCCACAGTTAGCAGGCCCCTCTGCCTGCGCAGGATTATTTTCAACTGTCTGCACCTCAGGCTATGTTTCACATCTTTGCTTTGAACATGCTCATTTATGATACGATGAGGCAGACAGGCATTTTTCTTTGAGTAACGTGTGTATTTATGCATATGCGCCCAAGAGTACACACAAAAAAGAGTGAAAGTAACTGAGGTTTCACAGTGTGGTGCGGTATCCCATGATTACCTTTGACACTAATGCAGAAGTAATTGTATAATGAATGTCAAAGTTGCAAACCACCCCTACGTGAGTACATCTTTAACTGTGATGTTTATTGTAATCTATAATGTGTTTCCATCATTTAGAGGCATTTGTTTACTAAAATATTTTACCAAAATATTGCACCATGGGTGTTACAGTTCATATATCAACACATATTCAAAAAACAACAAGAAATATTTAGATAGTAAGTTAAGTTTGAGTTATCTCAAGTTGATTTTCTTATTTTCTGGTATTTTTATACCATTTTACTGGTATGCTCTTCTGTACAGTACCTGCGGTATCCTCCACTTGTGCTCTTAGTTTTCTCTACTGGGCTTCTGTCTTACCTCTGTCTTGCTCTGGCCTGCCTCTCTTCCCTTCATTTCCATTTCCTTTAAATAGGACATTCTCTTTGGCCTTTTTTCTGCTTTATATAATCAGACACTTCCTCTATCCCTCTTTCTTGTGCCTCTTGATAGGGAGAAGCAAAAATCTCAAGCAGGGTGCATGTTCTCTGGACCGATGACATGTCTGGCCCTCCATTCTGGATGTATGCAGCACTGCTTTTCTCAATGTGCCAGAATTTGAATTTTTCTCGGAGAGACTTAGTTGCATAGCTTTAATCATCAATCTCGGGTGGAACAAACAAGCAACAAACACAGATAATCAAATGAGACACACGTGGAAGCTTGTGTAAATAAAACTTACAAAATATCTCCTAAATGTGGGTAATTCATAAAAAATGCATGTTGTGAAATTGTTCCAACTAATTGTGTGTGTGCATGTATTTGGACGTAAAGTAAAAAATGGTTATAAGTAAAAATGGTTGTTTATTTTTGTCTTGAAATAGAACATTTTAAAACCTGGCTTCATCTCAACAGGTTTTAATCTTTTATTATCTTCACAGAATCCATCAGTGTGGATTAAAGGGACAGACATTCTGATGTTACAGTTTTGACATCATCCAATTACAACCCAGAAACAAAGCCTGTGCCAATCAACCCCACCCAGCCAGCAATGTCATTAGCTGTGCATTAATCTTTGCCATGTAGTAAATTCAACATAACGTAGTAAAGAGATAGAGTGATGTAAAAATACATGGTGCAAATACAAAATAACCCTGCCTGTTTCCACAGACTCGCAGCCTTCATCTTGGTGAAGTTTTGCACCTGTCCATCTGTCTGATCCGAAACGACTCCAGGCAAAACAATCCTGATCTACTCATAAAATATAGATGTCTGATGTCTGGTACCATGTGAAAGCCAATAAATCAAAACATCCGCCTGTCTAATAATGAAAGAGACATTGTAAATATAAGAGAGACCTATTTTATGTAATGTCTCACTCGTTGAAATTGATAGTAATGCTACTGATGTCACAGAGGTGAGCTTCATCACACACTGCATGTAATGCATGATCTTGCAAGATCTTGAAAGTTCATATTATGCACGTATACAGTGGACATCACAGGCCAACATGAGTCCTGTCTCGTATCTGCTGAAGTGCTTAATTTTGCACCTGAGGCTGCTCTCTATGTGGGCCTATCAGTCAAGTCGATAAACACAGGATATGCAAATTAGATTGCGCTGGGATCTGCTAACAACTGATCACTCCTCCTTGTAAGCCCTTTAATTCAGTCTGCCATCACGCTCCCTGCGGACTGCTCATCTGTTTTAATGACACATCATAAAATGTCCAAGGAACAAAGTTGAGTAAATTAGGGGATGTGTTTTTAGATCCTCCACCAACCACCCCCCCCCCCCACTGCTTGAGCTCCCATCTGGTGGGGTTCCAGAGTGAAATGTTCAGTGTGGTAAGACAGAATTAACTTAGAGTATTTAGATGGATAGGGGGCACCATGGGGGGTCAGACAGCTCACAGCGGCATGGAGATTTTGCCACTTGTGATGTGAATACAAAATTCCACTTGATTTGATGATGATATTAATGGCAGCGATGGCATGTGAGTGATGGAGACAGATATGATGAGTGGGCGTGATTGACTTTCTGACCGAATATTTTGACATGAGTATTTCATCACTGATTATGTGTTATTGGTTATGTGAGTATTTCATCACACGCTCATATGTTACACATACTGTTTATAATTATAATGACTAAATAAAGGGGTAGCTTACCCAAAACACTCTGAAAATTCTGTTTTATTGGATATGTTTATGCAACTAATGGTTAAGATTTTTAGGCCTGTTTGGGTCCTACAGTATTTGTCTCCACTCATTTGTGTGTATGGAAATGATCACCTAGTAAAATCTGTTAGACTTTTCTTTCTCTCATGCTTGAAGTTTGTAGCAACAGGGGGTGAGTAAATGATGACATACCATTAATTTTTGGCTTAAATATTCCTTTAAATGACATCATTCAATCAGTAATTAAAAGGAACCATCAAATGAATGATTTCAAAACAAACTTCATCATCCACAAAAAACATCATCCACTTTTAAATGTGATGCAGTTGAACTTGTCACCAAATGACAGGGCTGTTCACAGATTCATTGATTCTCATGTCTCGCATATGACAGACTTCTTTTCTCTCTCATTGGTGCACTGGGCACTTGGCTGATGTCACACTCATTGATCTGTGCAGTTTCAATCACTTCACTGACATAGACAGCAGGTCTATTTTTTGCCTGTGCTTTAGGGACTCATATTGTCTGCATACGTTGGCACTTCATATGTCAAAACCGCCTGGCTGTTCTCAGCTCAGTGGACAATACCTCCTGAGAAGGGCAGTCTTAAAGGGACAGGTCCCTCAAATATGAGATTTCTGTTATCCTGTATGTCATTACCCTTGGGTTGTTTAAGGCTGCATGCTGTTATTTCTTTAATAAGTTTATAGTGACCATAATAGTCAGGTCAGTATAAATTATTCACTACATTCTTTTGAAGTAATTCTAAAGCTTTATGTGAGGGAATAGATCAAATTGAAGTCCCTCTACCACACATATGAGTACCCAAACATTAACTGGTGTTAATGACACAGACACACCATGACCTCTGTGGAGGTGGGTGTTGGCTAGAAAAGTTTCTTTGAATAATACCGTATAACATTCTTTACATGAATCTGTCCTCAAAGAATCTGATTTCAGAAAACTTTCAATATAGTGTATGTCATATTGTATTTCGTATGTCATGTCAAAAATGTTGCATGTTGTATGACGTATGTCATGTAATATGATACACAAAAGTTGAGGTAGAAGTGCTTCCACTGTTGCGTTACACAAAGAAAAGGTTTAGAATGACACAAATGTATACACGTGAACTGTTTCTTTAAGCCTCTGCCTCACAATAGACTCTCTGTTAAGACTGATTCGCCTCAAAGGGGCATCTGTTCACAGAGCTACATCTACACAGATGTGGCATCAGTTACTTTAATCTCTTTTGCTGCTGTCTGCTGAAGGTGAGGCTAGAGGTTAGCAGTCTAGTGGACTCTTAGTTCGTGTCTGTCTCTGTCATTCACCATGCCTCCGCTGTCGTGTCCCCTGTCCTCTCGTGTCAAATTCGAAAATTGATTGCCGGCTGATGATTTCACCTTTAATTAGTTCCTATGTGACAAAATCATGTCCATCACCCGTTGCCCTCAGCCAATGACAGCACGGTCACAGGAATGACGCAGCTCTGCTGCAGGACGGACATCTCAAAAACTTGATAAATATTATAATAGTCCCCTGCATCTACAGTCTTCTGTCTGTTAGGTGACAAAGTGATTACAGCCTATTTAGTGTGTGTGTGACAGACCCAGGGAATGGTCTAAGAAAACTGGCTAAAGGCTCTCTCAAAGTTGTCAAATAAATGTTCTTACAGTAACATTAGTAGAAAGTTTTTTAACGTTATATATATATTTCAAAAATGTTATTCTTAAGTTGGAATCTTTCAAAAACATTACAGAATTTGTTTGAATAAAGAAGTTTGAATAACGTTCTTATAACCAAACAGTAACATTTATATGTCTAAAAAACTGCACGTTTTGAATGTTCCTAGAACTTTCAAAATAATGTTTTTAATGGTTTTATTACTTAATGGAAACATTCTTACAACCTAAAATTGTTAGCTCTGGAGAGACTGGCAAAACAATCCAGAGGTCCAGCAAAAACAACACATTAATTTCCACCTTCTGAATAACTGGGACAGAGCTGTCGTCAGGTTCTCCAAATGCCATATTTTGCCTTTAATCCTGAAATAGTGAATGTTAGGGTAACCCTCAACATTCCAACAATTTTGTAGTCCATTTTGGCTCAAAACAGCTGCAATGAATATTCATTACCTGAAAATATTGTTTAAAAGGGGTTAGATCACCCAAAAATGAAAATTCTACACTCACACCTGTCTTTCGTACAGATCTAGTCCATTTTAAGACTTGATATGTGTCTGTCTCCCCTGGTGACCAGGAAAAATCAAACCATGATTTGTCTTGATGTTCGAAAGCACTGAGCAAAACAAGCTCCCTTTGTAAAGAGAAATGGAGGCCAAAGCCAGAAATGATCTTAAAATCCGCTTTCTCTGGCAAGCCCCACAGAACCTGCCAGAAAAAGAAGTTCATTTAGTTGCTGAAGGCTTAGAACATGTCATTTCACCCTTAATCACAGCTCAGTTAAAACACTAATTTATCGCGGTATTATCTTTTGTCTGTCACGGAAAGAGCAATTGAGATTCTTCACATCAACAAAAACTGATACCACAGTCTTAAACATCCCATTAAACGAAAGCCTGCGCTAATCCTACAGTCCCAGCTACAAGTTTTAACAATAAATCTATTCTGTTCATAATGTAATGGCTCATTATTTTACTAAGTAACTGAATAAATGAATATCAAGCAAGTCGTTCTTGGTCTTCTAGCACAATTAGGGATAATATAATATAGTCCATTTAAGAGCACAATTGACTTATTCTTAGTTAATTCCTGGTGGCTATTTACTAAACTGCTTATATCACGCACACTGTTGTGTTTTAAAGTATAAAGAGCATAAAGTCCTAAAGAAGAACTAATTACATGCAACTATTAGTGAGTCAAAGCTATCTTGCCCAATTATACAAATAAGACACACAGCCCTGTAACTTTGGTTCAGTCTCGTCTGACTGACCACCTTGTTCCAAATGGGAACAGTATTGCTGATTGGCTCTCCAGATATACTTTACCCAGGCCTCTTTGGGACTGCCTTCTTGCCACAAATGCAATCTAATATTGTGTTGGGGGTGCTGCAATTTTCTTTGGGATATATGTCCATATGGCAGGAGCGAATGGATCTTAACCTGCACAGTCTATTATATAGTGTATTAGGCCTGGCAAGGGCTGAGGCTATCAGCGCCTTGTGCACTTTATCACGATAATGAAAAATCTGCTGAGAGGCGTTGGACCGCACCTTGCCTTTTGCCCATCTCCAGTATTTGCCAGAATGGGTGGCATGGGGTCTCTGCTGGGCAGCCTGCGTGCAGAAACAGTGCCAGGTCCAAAATGCTTTGCAGTAAAATATGAATAAGAACTTTGGTTACACTTTAAAATAACTTGTATGTGTAATATTGACTTGGTCATTCCTGTATATTTAAAGAGAAATGTCTAAAATATGTTTTCATACTGTCAAATTGTTTAAAAGCTTTCTGCAGAGGTCTTCAAGAGCAAACTTAAGAAATAACACACTTGTTGAAATTTACATTACGCTTTGCAAATAAAGAGATAAGCTTTATTCATGTCAGTTAACTTGTTGGGTTTGTTGAGCTATTGCAGGTCACGTTCCTTCCAAAATACTTGGAAGTATTTGCTCTGGGAAAATAAAAATCCTATTAATGCACAGATCTTTAAAAGTCTGTCAGATAAGTGTTAATGGCCCTTTTATGCATTTTAAGAGCACAGAAATGAATTAAGACACTATTAAGTGGACTTGCTCTAGGCTGCCAGTTCATGAGTCAAGCTGTTCTTCACATTTAAGATAGAAAAAGCAATGCCCTCTAATGATGATGAAGTCATTATTGATAACATTAATGATACCAGATATTAATGATACCAGGCCAAAAGGCATGCTTTAGCTAAACAGCCAGAGCAGAGTGAATAACTTGAATTCTTATTTGATTCATTCATTCAATTCATTTATTCAACCTCTTTCTACTCCCACGATACAGTGTAATATTTTGCCTGCTACATTTCCACAAGTGATAATCCAGAAGTTCATAATCACACCTCCTCAAGACAAATCGCTTGGTTATATTCCTCATTTAGAAGTGGCATTGGATAAAAACATCGGCTAAATGAATAAATGTAAGTGCTTGCCGCAGCTGTTGAAGTTTGAACTTTGGATTGGAGGGGAAACCAGCTGTAAAAAATCACTCACATGTATTTGCATTGGGTGTGCGTAATTTCATCTGCTAGTTCTGGCATGTTGTTTCTGTCAGTGATCAGGTGGAGTTTTTCTATCTCGTGACCCAGGTTTTCATCTGCCCTCAGTTCCGCTGGGTTTTACAGAGCCAAAAAATGGGTCAGATTTGTGGAGCATGACTGGATCTAAATTGTTCCTGGACTCTGTATCATTTATGACTGCACTGCAGGCAGATTTAGTTTGGGCACACTCTGTAACCATATACATAATCATTTATCCTATGCAGAAAAACTGTGTATTTATGTGTCATTTACACTGAGGCAACACAAATGCATGCTGGTTGCCAAAGTCAAAGATTTGTGTACCTGCCTGTCCACCTGGACTTCAGAATATGGACATTTTATAAACACGGTAGTTCATAGCATATATGAGCAGAAGTTTTATATCTAGAACGCCTTTCAAGGACACTTTACAACCAAAAAAACTGAGATGAACAGTCACATGTAGATTCATCCTGAAATGGCATTTGTCATTTCAGACAGACTCGTGCTGTCGCAGTGGTGAAGTGAGAAAAGTGATTTAATTAGAGAGAATTACATTGCATTCATTTAATCTCTGTAATTGCTCTTTTTAAAAATTTAATGAGAGGAGAACAATTGTAGAATCGCAAAATAAATCAAACTCATTGATAACATTATAATTAGTGCAACTATTGTAAAACCCCTCTTGGAACACACAGGCCCATACAGAACCACAAACAATGGCACGGTAGTGAAAGCAAAGCTTCAGTTCTTAAACTAATAATACAATACAACTAAACGGAGTGTATGTTCTGTTTGTACAGGCGATGTCTGAAGTAGGGAAACGGGAGAGTGAAAGACAGAGAGTAAGCGATTAATTGAGTAGATATGGAAAGAGTCAGTGAGTGGGTGAGCGAGGGAGTTAGGGACTGAGTGGTTGATACTCTGTGTTTTAAGACAAGTCTAGTTGATAGCCACTTAAGATCTGTGGTCCATGTCAACAGGAAGAGCAAGTAAATGGGTCATAATTAAAACGGAAACAGAGATACAGCATCATGAAAGACATGGAGCATTGCTACAAGACAAATCATTTCATTAACCTTACCGAAATACCCCATTAACCCTGACGTACCACCATGTGATCGTGAAACCCAATTAGCACCACCAAAGTTATTACTTTTATATTGGGTTTCGCAGCTCCATAGCACAGCAACACTTAAATCCCATGCACAACAGAATACGGACTCTGCAGCTACTTGGGCAAACAGGTGTGATATGCCAGTCACAATGGTTTGCTAATGTATGAAACACAGTTGAGCAGAATAATGAAATAGCTCCAAAGTGGGACTTCAAATGCCCAGTCTTATGCACCACAGGTTCAATTGCTCATCTGAGACCTGATTCATTAGTAAACATTATCTTGATCAGCTGATGAGACAGTTGCCATTTATATGCTTTGAATAATCTGAGAATCTCAAAATCATTTTGTGGGAATTGGATGGGTTTGGAGTAGATCATCATTTGCTGATATATATAGTCAAATTTGAACAGGATATAATTTTATAGCAGCAGTTCTTTGCTGGTGGGTTATGTGGCCCTGAAGGACATAAGTGACCTGCTTTGATTTCAGAAAATTTCTACAATAGGAAGTGTCGGCTGCTCTAATGGATCAAGCCTCCAAAACTGATTTCCTGTAGGACAACTATTCTGTGACTCTATAAATGAGTAACTTCTAAACAATCCTGGGTTTCCATTACAAGTCCAAGTGTCTTAGATATTACAGCATTTCGTTTTTCCATCCCTCATTCTTTTTCTAACCACAAGGTTCAAATGAATTGTGAAAGAAATGTGTTCTCAGATTAGACAGGTCTATTTTTTCTTTGTTTTGCCTTCTTAATACTCGTAAAACACTCCTGTTTAATCTTTTTGTTCCACATATTTGTCACGCAAAGAAAAGCTTTTGTTGTAAACTCAGTTGGTGGCTCGAACTGAAGCTCTTCTTAATTAGAAATGAATTTGTTTCCAAGTGCTCACTGGCAGGCTGCTAAAGTGTCGTCTCACCCATACCGGGGGCCTATGGCATGGCAACCTAGGGGATGTTAATTTGCTGCTGTATTAAGAGCCAAAGCCAACTGCTGGGGCTGTCACCTTGGAAGGACAAAAAGAGAGATGATAAACAATGCAGGATTTATTCAGGCATCAGGCATAGTGAATTTATTTGTTACCTTTTAACACTGACATGGCATTTGTCTGTCAATACAAGACTTTTTTGTTAACCAATTATATCATTTGTATAGTTTTTGATTCATTTTTTATGTAGTTACTGAATGTTTTCTATATTGCTGTCTTGAATAAAATATGCTATTCCAACTGACAGGCAACATTCAACAATGGCTAATGTTGTCAAAAAGTTCCTGGAGTAACATTAGTAGAACATTTTTCTAACGTTATATATCATATCAACAAATGTTATTCTGAACTAGTTAGTGGAACATTTTAAAAATGTTATTTGTAATGTTGAAATGTAATGTTGTTTGAATAACATACTTATAATTAAGAAATAATTTTTATACAATGTCCAAAAAACTGGACATTTTAAATCTTCTTAAAACTTTCAAAATAACGTTTTCAACTTTTTTTGCTTAATGGAAATTTTACAGAAACATTCCTACAACCTAAAATAGTTAGCTGAGATGTTTTTTGGGCAGATGTTTTTTTCAGATTGTTCATCCATATGTTCTGTTCCGTGTCTGGAGGCAAACCACAAGTGTCTGTTTCTTACATCCTATATTGGCTTCATTCTCTGCGGCCCATGGAACCCATGATCTATTGCTTATATGTGGCCTTGTACATTGCCAGGCCACTCCTGACACAAGGTGAAATTGGTCTTCGCCAACACATTTTGAACTCCATCTAAAGATAGACCCTCTGGCAATTTCAGCATGGATGTAAACAAAGAAACTGAAAATACAATAGTGTCATTGTACCCAGCTTTTAACACCATCAGCTCTCATTCTAAACCATTCCTTCATTCTGTGGCTCCTTCATGTTATAAAATAAATTGAATGGTTCAGATTTGTGCATACACTTTCAGACTTTTCCTCGTGTTGAATAGGTCTTTCTGTTATGATACATAACAGTTTAGCACTTATTTTAGCACTGCATTATCTTCCGTTGTGTCAGTTGTTGTTCTGGTGCTCATTCAGTCAATCATTTAACATACAGCCTTTTAGTTTGAAGATTCCTCCTAAGAAAACTGGTTTCAGACAGGCTACCAAGGCACCATAACGTCACGTCTAAAGATACAGAAAACAAATCCAGTGAGTTTTAGACATATAACTAATCATATGCAGCTGTAATAAGCTGCAGCTGTAAATCTTACCTTTCTAGCGCCATTTCTGTTCGAAACATAAAATTGCTGGTTACTTTACGTACTTTTCTTTACATATAAATAAATAAAGCCAAACAGACTTTTTTCTGCAAAATGTCCCATGAAATTTACTATTGCGAATTGGGGAAAGGTAAGGAGACTGTTTTTACTAAAAAGTTACGTATTGCAGCTTTAATGCTTATTTCGTGGTAGAAATAAAACCAGAAGCAATAGAATCAATAGATAGAATGAAAAAGCCCATTTATGAATGCACAGACAGGATTGTGGGATATATGCATGCTGTACTACATTTTAACATACAGGATGTTATGCAAACTTTTGATTTGGACACGCCTTGTTATATTATGCCTCCATTTGCAGAGAAGGCAGTGTTTAGTGTCATCTCTTGACATCCTGTATGCTAAAGCTAACCAACCTGAAAAGCAAGCTTCTTTAAGGAATGTTTTCTCTGACTAGCTGGAATGATATTAGACGATCTCAGAGATTCTCTTTTTAAGCTCCATCACAGCCCATCTAATTATGGAGGAAGCCATCAGCTTCGCCACCATCCGTGCGACAAAGATAACCGGCTTCTGATGACAAGAACATACCCTTATTATTCCAGAGCTGTCACTGAAACACTGGCCCTTGAATGGTTTAAATAATTATCCAGTGGACCGTGACTTTGATTCAACAGAGTTGTGTCAAAACGACGGTTATCCAGAGCTAATAACCCCACAACCTCTTGTGAGCTCGGCTGAAGGCTCTGCAGGATTCAGGTGGAAGGTGCAGAAAGGTCAGGTTATTTGTGACCTGCTACCATACAATGAGATCCCTCTGGGAAAACATGAGAGCCGGAACAGATGATAAGTAACAAGGTTGGGAACTTTTCATTCACACAGCAGAGGGTTGATTTAATTAAAACAGTGAGCATTAGGTTACACGAGTATGGTACAACCATATGAGTACGGAATGCAAAATATGAGTAGAGCTAGACTAAATTAAAATGGACCGATAACCAGCAATAACCCAGCAATTCATTTAAAAACATTAATTTAAAAGAATACCTGGATTGCACAGCATAAAACTTATTAGATTGGCTAGCAAAAATGAAAGAAATCCCATTTCCAAGTAGTGATTAAAAATTAATTAATAACAATGAAATCTTTTGATTAATTCTCTTTAATTTGCAATGTTTCTTTACAGCTCTTTAATTATAGATCTGACAGATTAGGACAGGGGTCTTCACTCGATATTCCTGATATCACTGCTATTCTCTGATGATATAAAACATATAGAACAGCAATGTACTGTACACTCACTTCTCATAGGTTAATTAACATTGTGCTAGCAAGATTACCTCATTTGATTTGGCTAAGCTCAGTGCATACTATATATTGAAGTGCACATCTCTGAAACACTTTTTTGTGATTGTGTACTGTAACAATAGTAACCAACATTAACACAGCATTTGTGTTCTAACCAAGTTCTTATGCACTAACAGGCTTGCAAAACGACACAGTATAAAAAAGTATAGATTGTTTTTCTCAATTTAATGTATTCTTAAGGTATTCTGCTATTTATGAGCCTATTCAGTTTTTAATTGATGGAACGTCATACTTCCAGCCTCTGTGTGCTGTCTTTCTCCATCACCTTTCCCCCCTTTCCTGCCAGGCTGTGAAGCCCTTGGCTCAAGGTGACCAGCAGCATCTGGGACAATTAACAGCCCCTGAACTGACACTTCAGAGAAATGCAATGATATGAAGGCGTGGCACAGTGCAGGTATGAGTAATTGTTGTTTTGTGAGTGTCTATAAGGGCGCAGGCTGTATGCACTCCTAAAACTATAGGTTTCTATTAGAAGACAGAAGGGCTTTATTGTATGATACGATTCTATAGGAGAGCCTTTTCAAATGATTTAGAAAACCGTATATGTACTGGTCTTTAAAGAACCCAAAAACCATACAATGATCTAAAGAAACTGTAACGCAACATGACAACTTAATAAAGTATTCCAAAAGAACCGTGTAACTAACTCAGTAACCCAACCCAAAAAACAATTCTCTCGAAAAGGTAAAGATGCCACAAAGAAGCACTGAAGAAACTTTACTTGTAAAGAACATAAAGTAAATACAGGGACCCTATGTTATTCTGGAGGGCTCAACCCCAAGCAAATATTTAAGACGAAGAGACACATTCAAATGAACATGTGAATTATTAATGTTTTGAAAACACACGTCTCTCTCGTCATTCCACTGTATCTTTCTCATTGCTGGATGAGACAAGGCCCCCTTGACTTTTAAATGCATTTCATTTTTCACCACAGCTACCTGTGGCGTTGATATATTGCTGCTTATTTCTTCCAGAGGACGATCCCTGGCCTGCCTTGATGTTTTTCTATGCATGTATTGAATCATTTATCAACTTGCAAGATCATTCAATAATATGCTTTTCAGTAACGGAGAGAATAAGACTTTGCTGGCACGGTGATGATGGCTTTAGTCTGCCTCTCCTCATGCCTGTGTTTTTATGAAAATGAAATGCGTGTCATTCTGTAGCAGGCTTCTCCTTAGATGACGCAGAACTGACAGAAATGTTATGAGAAAAGTATGATTATTCTACAGTACGTAAATCTATCAGTGAGCGCTGGCAGTATTGAAGATTAAATCACTGTTGCTGTGCTATAAAATGTAATATGGCAATAACAAAGGAAAGCTTGTGATGAAAAAATGTAAGGTTTCTCGATGTTTGGATTCTCAAATGCTTCTCACTTGCTGCTCAGAAAGAGGGGCTCCTTATCTGGAGATAACAAAAGTCGTACAGCATAATTACCCCAGCCTGGGTCACCTTGGGCATCACAAGAACACTGTGTTCTAGAGACAGCCAACATAATGAAATTCCTAAAGTAAAAGACACTTTTTGGTAACACGTCCTTCTGTATAATCATTCCACAGAGTTGGTTTAATGAGACTCTCATGACAACCTTAAAAGCCAAGAGGCTCATAAACATTCAGATATTGTAGCTAAAATCCCAGCTGGTAGAAGTATGGATTCTTTCCTGGTTTCTCTCCCCTCTTTTACACTCTGGAGCATCACAAGTTTATTTTGAGGCACAGACAGACACAGATTTCCTCGTGGGTATGTGAGGTGCAGTATGGAGGTCAACAGACTTATTGTGGTCATCCATTTCCGCCAGCCATAACTCCACCTTAAACCTGCTCTTATGAGTGTCACACTGAGCATTATCAACACTAGTCAAGCAACATCATTATTTCCATTTGTGTCACATCCGTGAATAGCCGATCTCTGTCTATGCGATGTCTAAAATATGCTGTGGTTCAACATATAAAAGGCAGTGTTCAAAGGGTTGTCTCTGTCAGCCATCTAAAGACGACAGCAGTTACAAAGGACTAACTGATGGGCCTTTGTGATTTATTAAAGTGTGAAGATTCTTGATGATGCTAATATTAGAGAACCATTTAAGCTGCTTTTCATCAAAAGCTCACTCACAGCAAAGAGAGAGAAAAGGAAGATAGCAACATTGGATGAGAGACATTAGGGGGAGGAACATTAGAGCCTGAAAAATCCACTCATATAGCCCTGCTGTTCAAAGAAATTATTGAACAATATGTCTTAAGTGCTTACAAAATTTAGTATAATAGAGAATATATAGTGTTATACCAAAAGTACTTCAAAACAAAATGTAACACATTTAGTGTCATATAGATATATGATATATATAGTTATATCATTATATATATATATATATATATATATATATAAGTGACTCTGTTTGACATCTCTACCACAATCTTCAAAATAAAATCTTTCACCCAGTCCAATACAGTATATATCACATTTTGTGGATAAGAATGACTAATCATTTACATTTGTACTTCCAGATATTCGATTATTAAGAGGATGGCATTTTACTTTCCTCAAATCCCTCTTCTATAAATGAATACATTATTGCACTTTAAATAAATAAATTCATTAAAAACAAAAAACCCACCAACACTAGTAACAGTTTATATTTCTGCTTGTGTTAAAGCTGAAGTTAAAATACTATCCCAGCTTAATGTGCAGAGTCTACAGCAAGTAGTGGTGAGTAGATGGATTCCTCCAAAAAACGTAAACACTGTGACTTGGTGGTGCTATCATAACATTAGTCTGTTTGTATAAACATCCTGAACAGCCCCGCATAGCAACACTGGCTCAACCAATGGCGTGAGTTTGGGGTGGAACTATTTGACCGATGTTCAATGTTCAGGAATCCTGTTTGAAAACAATCACTGTTTTTGCAAATCCATTTAGTGATGCTACTGGTACAGAAATAATATACTTCATCTTTAAAGCCTAAATCATTTTGTTGGTCATCAGAAGCTTGTGGACCACAAAGCTAAAAACACAGTTCATTATTGGCACATGGAAGAGTAAGTTCACACTTCTGATTCCAAGCTAGAAATTCTCCCCCATGTCATGGGGACAACGGGGCTACTATGAACCACCCTGCTGCCCGGAACAGGCACTAGATGGTCATCCTGTGGGTGTGTGGGCGCCCTGTAACCTCCAAATACATTGTCACTGGGATGGCCCATGCAGGGGAAGATGTTACATAACTCTGCTGGTCCATATGGCAGTGGACTCTGGTAGACTGGCAGCTCAGGGTAGGAGTACGGTCTGTGCACCATGCTGGAGGCCCTCTTAACAGCAGCTGCATTATGGAAAACTGCCTCCTTGTAGGATGGAAGCCTGGTTGACTGGCTGTGTCTCAGCTTCTGAGTTTTCCTGGAATGTCGTCGGAAAGGATGAAGGTAGGTGTGATCCACTGGTTGGGATAAGCACAGGGTATTTCTGACCCGCCCGTGTACGTCCACGCATGGGAAGAGGTCAGGTATAGTCACTCGTGAGGAGGCTGGGGCAGGGGGCCTTTCGCCAGGGAACCGGACTCTGTCTGGGCCCCAAGTGGCTTTTAGGAATGATGGTCTTCGATGAAGCTTTCTTTTCCCTATCAAAGGTATGTCATCCAGCAATGGGTCGAAGTAGGTTTTGACGCAGGAATCACATGCCGTGTCGGCCGATACAAAAGGATTTGTGCTGTAGGAAGAGGAGAGGTTGTTTTCTGCAAATTCATTTGCTTCTGCACGAGACATCATTTGGTCTTTATAATCGTGAAGCCCTCTAAGATCCATGGACTCCATGATGAGATTATTGGGTCTCTTTTTCAGCCTGATGCCATCAGAGAAACCACTGTGACAGGACGTGTGGTGTTCGGTGTAGATGTCTGGCACTTGTAGGTCTCTATATGGAACAAAGGAAGAACCAGTATGGGTCAGATCAGAGTGAAGATCATGCATGGCCAAGTGAGGAGTACTCAGGCTCGATACAGGAAGCATCCCATCGTACAAACCCCTGGTCCTGGCAGGAAGTGTGTACCGAAGAGGAGTGGGGCGGGTTAAGACTCTGTGGTTTACCATTGGTGGTGGGCTAGTGGTTTTGGGGTGCTGAGTGAAAGGGGGAGTTACAGAATGCTGCAAATGAGGTATGTGATTCTCTGTGACGTTGGTAATATAAGAAAAGTGACCAGGAACTTTCTCACTTGTGGTCACCTGTGGAATACGCGCCGGTAGGCTGCCACCGTGCCTGCTCCAGTTCTCGATGGTCTTTGTGGCATTATCCAATGAGTTTTCCACCTTTGTTGAGGAGACGATGTCCTTGGCTGTCTGCAGCATTTTTAACATGTTGGCCTGTGCATAATTGGCAGTGATGTCTGGATTCTGTATGCCCGTGGATCTGCCGATATCTTCAACACCATTAAAGCAGCTGTATATGCCCTGAAATTTAAAGCACAATAATGTCCAATTTGCATACTAATTGTGCATACCCATATGAAATGTTATTCTCTGGACGTTTTATTGGTTTCGTTTATGTCACAGCAGTATTTCTGTCCATTATAATGAAAGTTTAAAGGGTCACAACTTATAGAAAAGTTATATACTTCAACATTAGTTTATAAATTAAAAATTAAGTATCTAAAAAAGAACAATGTTAAACACAAAGGATTATTGTAGTTTATCAAGGTAGTCTCACCCTGCTAATGGCCAGAAGAAAATCTAAGTGGTCAGACTTGCGGACAGAGTGCCTGAGTTTCCAGTAGAGTAGATGTTCCCAAGCAAAGACCAGCAGACTGAGGCCCATGGCCACTAGCAACATGTAGAAAACACCTGCCATGTTGTCGATGTCCAGTTTGGAGCTCATGACCTCATTTTTCTCATTCTGGCATATTCCAGACAACCACACTGTCTCCAGCCTCTGTGTGTCCCCTGCGTGAGTGGAAATAGGGTCAGGAACTATGCCAGAAACAGCAGCAGTCACAGGCTAATCAACTAGAACAGAATCAAGTGGATATTATAAGAACTTCATGTATGCCATGTTCCAAAACCTAGTGAACTGCCTGTCCACACATTTTAGGGCATCGTAGGAATGCTTCCATCATGAACGATGTTCTATAAAGTATTAAACAAATAATTATTAAGCATAATAATAAGTCTAATTATGCAGCATAGTCGGGCCCAAGATGCCTCATTTTAGCCAAATTCTAAGGCATCACTGCATGTATCCTTCACTGTGAGGGCAATCCCAGAATGCAATGCGCCAAGTTCAGTTAAAATATATCAAAGATGGCAGACAAACATCAATCATAAACATACAAATTCTTAAATCAAAATAAAAATAGATTAGGATGCTGACTATGTAGGCATTGCTCTCTAGGGTTTAGAACAGAGCCAATGTCTACAATGTCTACAGGAATGTGGCAGTTTCATGCTGGGTGAGAGGATATTAAGTGTGGAACAGTTCCGGTCGCCCAAGTGCAATTTACCGTCTCCCAGGAACTGGAGAAGAGCCAGATCTATGGGGCGCTTCCAGCGCGAGTCCTTCTGCAGCGCAATGCCATAACCTGTGGTAGCAAAGACCTTGCCACTACCAATGGTGACCAGCTTGCAGCCCTCATCTTTGCCAGCCATATAATTAAGAACTGCTGCATCGTATATGAAGGCATCCAGCTTCCTACACAGAGGACAGAAATGAGCCAGAGGCAAATGATGTAATAATTACACACGATTATCTCAAGTAAATAATTAGCCCTTGTTAATTCCTAGTGCTTTTGTTTCTTGATAGACAGTAAACAATAAATTATTGATGTTTAAAAAACAAAGGTTTTATGTTTAGCTCCATACGAAAAGGTAAGAGACACCCCCCCACATAGACACACATTATTGAAGCCCACCCTGTTTTAAGGCTGTTGAGGGCCTCCTCCACTCCCTTTTGGTTGTATTTTATCATGTGGGTGTGCATGTCAGGGTAATTGCTCCGAATGTTCCTCTCAGTGCTCCCGTTTGGAACCGTCCCAAAACGGAAGGGAGGATAATGTTCCTGGGGTTTTTGAAACTGAAAGGAAAAGGAATAAATTGCATTTCACTTGTTGAGTAGGAGCAGGGTCCGGATTAACCTTGATAATGCAGATCAACAGAGATTTTATATACAATCACCTGTTCGCCCGGCAGCCAGTAACCTTAGAGCAGGAAATTAAGAGGGCATTGTGGAATACCATTATCTTTAGGATCAGTAGTATTGTTTTTTTATTTGGATTTTTCTTTACATTGATTACGGATTTTGGATTGGGATTACTTAGAGTTTACACAATACACAGTCAATCTCCTAACAGATAAACACTAAGTAATACTATTCGCTCCGAGTGACTATATTGAACTGTATTGTTCATTTTTCTTTAAAGTCTTTAAAATCTACTTCTAATCCTCTGTCACTGAGGCCAGTTACATTCACATTTCTGTAAAGACACAAGGATTTAAGTTATTACTGTTATACCTTTGAGAAAGTTGTGGCTGTATGAAATACACATTTTCTAATACTACCATGTATCACTGCTAGCAAAACTGCTAGTGTGCCTTAAAGCACTTGTTTTTTTTTATTTTAATCTATGAGCGATTAATCTGTTGCTGTTTGTCCCTGAGGTCCAATTAATTTGCATAATTTCATGAATTTCTGTCGCTTATGGTGTTTTTCTTAGGAAATATAATGAACATAAATAATGGTACAATAGACTTTGAAGCCACAGTGACAGGGAACTTTGAAAGTTGCCAATTTACTGATATTTTTAGGAAGCTCAATGCTCAAATTCTCTTTGTTCTCTGGAAAACTTTTGGATGCCTGCATGAATTTCTCTCAATACAAAGTTGACAGATCATCATTGTATTGTATTTCAGACTTGCTCTGTCTCATAGAGATTGTTTCATTTTAAAATCTTGTTGTAAACAGTCTATGAAAATGATGAAAATTATGGTTATTTTAAGAGAAGGTCTAGTATCATTTGTTTACATTTCCCTCTTAGTTTGACATTTCATATCTAATGCAATGACATTCAGACATTTTCTGTGAAACTTAGCTGTCCAAAAGTGTTTTGAATACTATTTGGGCCCTCTTTAGGTTTGGTGAAACATGTCAAAAGGTGTCGAAATCCAGCATCTGTCACACACCTCATTTCCAATTACAATTGGCTCACCTTTTTGTCACTAAGTCCAGACACAGTGTCAATATACTGCTCTTGGATCATGAAGGCGGCTAAATTGGCCGTGTAGCTAGCAAGGAAGATGACAGCAAAGAAAGCCCAGACCAGGACCATAATTTTGCTGGTTGTGCCCTTGGGGTTTTCAATAGGAACAGAGTTGTTGAAGACAATTCCCCAGAGCAGCCAGACAGACTTCCCAATGGTGAAGGTGGGACCCCCAGGGGCTATGAGAATACAAGCAAGACATTAAGTATACACAGTACAGTATATATCAAACATATCATGAATAATGTCATACTTTAATTATTACACTAGCCTATATTAAGCTAACAATAGGTAACGCTTAACATATGTACAACCCAATCCCCAAAAATAACACTCGCCAGGAGCCAATTAAAAGTAAAATTTGATCTTTGCAAATTAATAAAACATTTACTTTTATATAGTTACTCCAGTAAAATTATTTGTAGTTTTCCTAATTTAGCCGCCACTGGCAAGTGTGACAAAGATGACTTTTAAATCCTGTGTATACCCAATATAAGAGATGTTTTATTGGACATTTCAATTTAATTAGTCACAGATCAGGTCACATGTGCAAAATTATTAAATGTTGCAAACAATCGCCAACACTTTCAGGTTCCACCTTGACATTGGTTCCTGAATGTGGCTCTTCTGTTAAACACAGCCAACGTAAAAGCCAAGCAATCAATCAAAGTCAAATTAGCAAAGCGACAAACGTTAATTAAACCCACGAAAAATGACCTTTTACACTAGAAGACAAGTACACACCCTGTCAGCTTGGTTTATGTGGATTGATTAGGCTGGGTCTAACTATTCTACCTCTCACAAAGCTTTGTGCCTCATACAGAGAAGAGTGTTTAAAACACCACAACTGACCTTTGGCACTGACAAGACTTCGGTTGTAGCCAACAGGGCTAAAGTATTCAAAGATGAACACGGTGACTGCCACAACAGTCAGGCACATTACGAACATCATAACCCACACGGCCGGGCTGTAGGGTTCTGGAAGACAGAGAGAAAGATGCAATTTGTACTGTAAATTCAGCGTACCACAAAATCTTCATGTACACACAAAAATCAGCTGATTAACTGCCATTGTTGTTGACGATGATCTCACACATAAATTTGTGTATTTGTTTGTCACAGACACTGCACAATTAGCATGAATAATGAACTAATTAATGCTTAGCAGAGATAAAATGCCTTTGTTTGTGTGCAAAGTTTCAGTACAAATTGTTTTTCTCACGAGGATTTATCATCAATTTAATACAACGCAGGCATAAAATTTTAATCTCATCACATTCTAATCAAAACCGCCATTGGCTGTGAATATTTAAAACTGTCTGCAGGCATCTTTCATAGTCTGTATGAGAGCAGCCTGGGATAGTAAATAATGAAGACTCCTTACCCAGAAAGGCAGAAGGTGAGACCGTTCCATTGCTTCTGGCCACCATAACGCTTATCCCTGTTTCTACGAACGGCACTGAAAAATCAACAATCTCTGACCGTTCCTCATTTATGGTAAGAGAGCCGATGGCCATATCTGCACGCTTGTAAAAGACCTTGAACAAAGATAGACAGGATTTGAAAACTCATGGCAGACATGTCAACCCAGCTAACAATTTTAGGTTGTTAAAACATTTACCTAATGTTTCCATTAGGTAACAAAAATGTTAAAAATGTTACTTTGAATTATCTAGGAATGTTTTTTAGACATTGTAATAACGTCTTACTGCTTGGTTATAGAAGATTATTCCAACTTTTTTCATTCTGTAACATTTTTAAAACGTTCCACTAACAACTTAAGAATAACAATAAATAACGTTAAAAAATATATACTAAGGTTATTGCAAGAATGTTTTCTAATAACGTTAAAAGAAATTTTAAAGAACATTAGCCAACATTCTGAGAACATTCCCTGCTACCTGAGAACACACACACATCACTGTCCGTGCCACACGACTGAGCCTAGAGGTGTAAACAGTTTAGAAAAACTACATACTGCACTGCATATAGGTCAATTTTACTTGATTAAAAGTGTAGCCAATTAAATGTTGAAATGTTTTACATTCACTCAAAGTTAAGTTTCTGGGCTCAAGAATAAGCCAATGACTTAATGAGACAGCAGAGATTTTATTCATTAAGGTAACTTTGATGCACAGACTTTGCAAAGCAAATCTGTAAACCTGTTTAATCATAATTGTCTCACAATTCTGACTGTCTCTAGGACACAGCAGATGTTAAACTGAAACCAACATCCTGTTACCCAGAAAGTTACATTTAGAAGCTGATTTTGTATTTTATAGCTGACATTTGAAAAGTTACAGTTATAAAGTACAATCGCTGTACTATAGTATAGTTTATAGACTGATCGCCAACCCTGCTCACACTTAAATCAAATTCATTTATTTTCAGTCATGGTTATTATTATAAAGCATTGCTTTAGCTTTAGGTGTCTGTAAGACTCATACAGCATCTCTTCACAGGGATCAAAGACCACAGTTGTGGCCAATTACATTTTTTACTGAAATGGATTCCATTGGTCTGCAGGAATGCAATTTCATTGGCTTGACAGCTCAATACATTTATGGCATTTTTAAGTCCTGATAAAACTGTAAGGGAAAAGTATGTTTCATTTTTTCTTGTAAATGTACAAGTTACTCTCACTCTCATATTCCTCTGCTCAATATATTCAGTTATAGTGTCATCTGCACTTTATTTTGTTACAACCGTATAACAATCTGTATCCTTGTACTTTTTGCTTGTACTTTTCTCCTTCTTGCACATTCCCTGCATATGTGAATATTTATTGCTGCCTCAAATCTACTTTTTCTGGATTACTTATATTACCTCTCACTGCTTATATTTTGTTTATATACTCTGTAAATGTTTTGCATAGTCTTTGGAGTGGACCAGTTTACATTTCACAGCTGACTGTACGTGACACATAAAAATCTTAAGTCTTGAATCGAGTACAGTACAAATTCTCCAAAATAATTCTTGAAGTACACTTGAAATACTTACAGCTGGCAATGAAGTATACTTAATGAAACAAACTAAACAGCTATCATTAGCCTCTGGTCTCTTATTTCCTCAGGGAAAAGGAAATGGACATGAACCACTGGCTCTGTCATTGTGCACCTTGTAGCATCGTAAATCAGTGTTGACAGATTTGTTTTGCCGTCACCCTCAATCATCTTCATGAATGGAATTTCTCATGTCACACTCATGTCAGTCTCGAGTTTCTATCTTATAATTACATAATCATTATTTACCTGATTTAACGAGTGACTTCTCACCTGGTGCGAGACTGTTTGAGGCCTGTATGAGAAGCGAGGGCTTGCTATCTTTAAACTCATCAGCATAGGAGCAGATGCAGGTGATGAGGAGCGATGATCAGCAGCTGTGAAAGACACTTAACTGCCGGATTAAGTGATGCTACGCGCAGCAGGAGATCGCAGGATGCGACATGTCAGGATCGCATTTTAAAGGCAGTTTTGCTCCATAAATGCCCTTAACAAGTTTAGCTGTGTCTTGCGGAAGTAATTGGAAGTTTCATGTTATGATTTGTGTTAAGTAAAGAAAGAAAGTGAGGTGCGAGTAACATTAGGAAAATGTGCGTTGACGCTGTCATAGGAAGCTGGTTTATTTTTTTGTATCACGCTGTAAACTGTTTTATTTTTAACATCTCAGATGTTAATTTAGCTCATTTCCCATGAGCTCTGAACTGTTGACATGTTTGAAGTGTGAGCGTGCCTACGTGAGAAAAAGAGAGAGTGAGAGAGAGCGAGAGAGAGAGTTTGTGCCAGTTTATACCTCTCCAATCATCCCATTCCAGACGCCACGGACCATCTTGCCGTGCTTCCCGTTGGTGACCAGATAAAGGTCATATGAAAATTTGATGGTGCGCGAGAGTTTCTTCAGTATGTCTATGCAGAATCCTTTGCAGCAGAGTTTGGTGTAAGGTTCCGTGTGACCCGTTATACTGCACAAAGAAAGAAACAACTCAACATTTACCACCATTTTCAACTCTCTGTTTATAAAACCTTAAGTTAACCCAATCAGGAACCATAGTCAAAAGGATTATGACAATCGTTTCACATGCTCCCATTGAACATTTTGTAAAGAGGATCAAAGCATGTGGTTCTGACAAAACATATTGTGTGACACACATCTGAAAGAGAGATTACTGATTAAAATAAAAGCTGGAAATGATTGGAATAGTGCAGGCCCTAATGGAGAGAGTCAATGATTTGTGCTGCTATAATAGGATTAGAACAGAAGGTAATAATTTTGAAGACATTTAAAGACTTCACATACAGAGGTGGAGTGCCATTATAGATTTGAGGGCTGCTCTCCTTTACAAACTCCTATAGCAGAGGGAAAGACTAAATATGGACTAAGGTCTGATCCTCTCATAAAACTTTTGCATGCAGAAGACTTGTTATATAGAACACTGGTCGTGTGGTCTACTTATTTTTTTTATAGTGCTTAGTGCTATAGTGTTCATTTTTGGAACTTGAAAAAGAAAATCACATGGATTAAAAACAGAGGTTAATGGCATTTTTTTTGTGAACCATTTCATTAACCGGTCCCCATGTTTTAATCACATTGTGACATTTACCTGCAACGGCATTTACAAATAGCCTACATAATTGTTTACACATATCAATAAGTAAATGCTGGAACCTAAATTCGCTCCGAAAAAAAAAATATGATTACTCTCCAGACTGCTGCGACTGCAAAACCCTCAACCTCACAACAAAACGCTTGAAACATCTCCCAAACAAACGGATGGCCTCCATTAGCTGTTAGATGCTGGGGGCATTCAGTAGAGAAACTCCAGAGCAATAATGATACATCACCTCTTACCCTGGCCAGACCTCCTGCGTAATGAGCTGTACAGGAGCGGACTTGAGCGGAGGGCTGGCAATGCAGAGTGTGCAGCACTGGCAAGCACCATAACAAAGAAAGACAGATGAAGTGTGTGGAAAGATGAGAGGCTGGATGTTACATAAACAAGCCCGTCTCTCTGCTACCCTGTCTTACCACCTGCAAGAGACTCTGGTGCTTTGGGTTAAGTGGGTTGTGAATTGAGAATAAGATGCTTAATCAGTCAAACAAACACACACAAAGCATGAGACAGAGATGAAGAAAAATTTGGTGTCAAAGTGTGTAAATCTGGTTACTCCAATAATGGACGCAGGCACACACACAGTCTCGCTGGCTAGGGAGTGTCAATCAATTACTTCTCGTTTAAACTAAGTTAATTAGAGTATTTTGGGTAATATGGATCTCTGTTGTTTCTGGAGTACAGTCATTACGGAAGCCATTACAGCTGGTTGAAAGACGAGTTGGCTCATGTATTACTTAAATAAGTGTAGTGCATTTAGATGCAGGCCTAGTTTGTTTAGGACACGTTGGAATAGGGTATTTTTTTATGTGAAATGTAAAGAGTTAAACAATTATGAAATCAATAAAAATCATGAAACAGCAAAAATAGGACAAGTATAAAACAAACTATTGTTTTGGTTAACAAACTGTAATTAATGAAGTGTGTATATAGTAATAAAAATATATGACAACTTACCGTGATAAACTTTTCAGTTATAATCTGCCTTCATTATATAGTTAACCCTTGCCAAAGTATGCCAATTATCCCAACTTAAGACATTCTTGACCTTTTGATAGTTACTGAGATACTGCAAAATCTTTGTGACAACTTACCCACCACTTTTTGGTATATACTTACTATACCATATCCAGAATAACAGCTTTCATATTTGACAAGTGAACTAATTAACAGATGTAAATGTAAAACACATTTGTAGATTGGGATATTTGTGTACCGTAACGTCTCTCTCACATCAAGTGCCCATTGTTAGCACATGCCCAATTAAAAACAGCTGTCACACTCTCCAGAACTTCCTGAACATTTGTGCCAATTAGCATGTAGGTGTGTGATGGGCCCAGAGCAGAGCATCACCATTACAGTTATTGATCATTGTTTCCCCCTCAGCCATCACACGCTCCTCAAGGGGTAATTACTCTGTTTTATGATTTATTTACACTCTCTCCTCCCAGCATGGAACTATAATGAGGCTGTCATCTCTCTCTGGGCGCAGTACGCTGCTCACTCTCCATGTGTTACCTCGAGAGCTGTCCTGCTTTCACTCACCCACGGGAGTCAAAGATGAAACTTTTAGAATGCCACTATTTACTTGTTCCTGTCTAGGAATTCCACTCACAGATGAAAGCAAATTACCTGAAGACTGTGAATGATTTTAAAATGCAAGTGGATGCCTGAGGCGAAGGGGGCTGGGGATTAATTGCTAGAATGAGGAAAATAATGCCTAATAATGGGTTTGGGGGTAGACTGAGATCTTCAATTCAATGAGCTTCTAGTTAATTCATTAAGCCCCTCTGGTACATGAAAATGAGACGTTCGTGCGAGGACAAAAATTCAACCGGTTTTGGAAGCCTCACAGGTGGTATTTTTTATTTCTATTTTTAGGAACACCTTTAAAATCCTATGGCAAGTAAATCTGTTTAACAGTCTGTTTTTCTAAGATGTTATTCCTGACAAGCAGGCAGGCTACATGGCTGCCAAACAGAGTTCAATATTCATCATATTAACACTGCTTATTGGTACCTACCATTTTACGTTTGGCTTGGTGTGAATGAACATTATTAAATTCCTTAAATAATACTCCAAAGAGGTAATAAGCTAAATGCATCTTACAGAATTTAGGAATGCAACTTCCCTATATAGTGTGTAACAAGCTTGCTGGACTGTAACAAGTTGCATATGACTCTCTCTGCATATTGCTAAATAATTAGCAGGTTTGTTTAACCCAGGTTTGCCATATAACATCAGCAGATGCTTAAGATTAAATAAAAAGCATGTGTTCACCTACAAGGTCTGATTAAAGAATTAAAGTAAAACTTTTTCACAGTTAAAAACGTCTGTTTGTGTAGCGACTCATACTAGAATATAAAAGGTTGCTGGAGCTTACGTTATCATTATTAATGAGAGTTGTGAGTATAATTCATTCAGTGGACACTCTTTATTGCTCCTCTTAATAACAGACCATCCATTTTTGGGATGAATGAAATCAAATTAGTAAGTCTACATGTGCAGCAAGTAGAGAATGATCTAATGTGGAGGCTTCATGGAACTTTCCAGATATTGGTGTCATACACAACCTATATAAGCAATAACATTTATGTTTACACTCATATTTATGCATTTGCCAGATGCCTTTGTCCAAAGCGACTTACTGATAAAATGAATTTCTTAAATTCACTGTATGCATGTTCCTACAGGAGCTACAGGAACACCTTGGTACAGATGCCACAGATGTTGACCTTTCTTGTTTGTACCTCTCAGTCCTGTTGGCCTGGCGACGGCAGGGCACGGTATTGCGCACACAGGTGCCTGTAGCAGGATCAACACTCTCCACAATGACAAAGGGCCTCTCCTCCAGTGTGGCCACAGTCAGATGACGGTTGTCAGACACAGCCTCCAGAAAGCTGCCGTATCGAGGCCAAACGGGGTATCGCATCTGTAGAATGCCACCCTCGTAGCTGCCTACCTGTGGAAGGTTTATACAAGATTCAGGGGAGGTTTAGGTGTGAGGATTAAACTAGGATCACAATAAGCAAACAGAGAAAGGTTAAAACACACACAGATGTTTGCTGTTCTATCCAGGTATGGTAGGGACTTTCCATTGGCTTCTATAGTTTTTAAACTGAGCTGAGGATGTACGTATATACATACAAGCAAAAAACAATCACATACAACACACTCAAATGACAAAAATGATAAAGGAAAATGTTCAAAATTGCAATTCAAAGTGTCTTCCTCATGGGTATGTTGTATCTATCATAGACTATTGAATACAACACATTATTCGCATACCCTACCATCAGCTTGATGTATAATCAAATACAGCAAAGCTTTTTTTAATGTTATTTTCTTTTATTGCTCTTATTTTTTAGGTTTTCCCCTCAACCTGGAATGAATTTGTAATAATGGTTAGAATTTATACCACTTCAGTAATGAAGGTGTTGCACAAAGCCATAAATCTCCCAGGGCTCAGAGGCTCATGGGAAATCTTCATAGAGCTGTTTTGTAGACTGTGGAAAAGCCCTATTATCCAGAGAGAACTCAGCCCACTGGTCCAGCTCAGCTTAAAAGAGACTATGGAGAGCCGGTCTCAGTGCTGCCTCCACTAAACTTTCCCAAGACTCTGTGTGTCACATCCAAATACCACGGGGGAAGAGGAATGAACTTGCTCTCCATCCCAGAGTTGTTTGGCTGTGACATTGTTTCTCAGATACACAGCAGAGGTATGTATACTCAACCATCTAAAAGCAGAGTGGCCTGTGAAGTCCATTAGCTGGGCTTGTTACGAGTCTGCTACTTTGTGAATATGTGACCCCTTGCTGCAGGTTTTGTGACCAAGCAACCAGTTCATCATTTGCATTTCCAACCAACAACAAAAATATTTTGTGCTATACTTTTTTGAGAATTTTAAAGCTGCAACCTGTAACTTTTGCCTCTCTACCACCATCTAGGTTCAAAACATAAAATTGCAGGTTACTTTATGTACTCAAATGAAGTCAAATTAAGCCAAATTGACATTTCCATACTGCCAATTATAAATAATTATTATAAACTTACAGTTGCAAATTGAGGTAAGGAAAGGAGACAATTCTGAACAATGATCTGTTATGTACTTGCTCAATAACTAATTTTTCTTTATTTTGAACCCAAAAAAAGTTATGAATTGCAGCTTTGAAAGACCTAAAACAAAGCACACTGTTTCATGTCCCTTTAAAAGACAAACCCCTGAAAGCTCTCTGAAAGTGTTAACACTAATTGTGTAGCAGCTGTTCTACAGCCTTGCCCAAATGCAGGGAAGGCTTTTCGGATTGGGAATTGTAATCCATGTTTGGTTATGGTATTAGCTGTGAGGGGAAGTGAGCGTGATAAGCCTCTACAATAGGGATTTATTGAAGGATCATTCATAAACTTCAGCAGAACAAATAGATTCAATCTCCTGGCTCCAGGTATGTTTTACATGAGAGCCCTGTGGCATTACATTCTCTGATTGTGCCTCAGTTGATCATTAGTAATGATGACAACAGAACTAAAAACATTTTGTGTTGAACGTTTGATTTGTGGGAACTAAAAATGTAACAATTGCAATTAAAACCAGGGATGTGTCATGGAACGTGTTAAGAACGACTCTAGACAAAAGCAAGCAGTTATTTTCATCTGTAGTTTTAGTGAGCACTTTCAGACCAGATACTGAAATAGGCAGTGTAGCCAAAGTGAGGGGTGTAGTAATTCAGTAGACTATAATGGCTATAATAGCAGACTATTCTTGTTCTGAGGCACAAACCAAATTTCGGTCTCCAGTAGATATCTGTTATTTGGAATAGCCTATTTCTTTTTGTAGCTGCAGAGATATGTCTAGCATGCCCAGAACACTTCAGAAGAGACTTCCAAAAGCTGATGTCTGTCCGAGAACAAAATTCATCAAGTACTTCAACTGCAATTGCATACTATCTATTGCAGTAGTTCTCAACTGGTGCCTCACGACCCAAAAATGGGTCACAGGTCAGGTTTGACAGGGCAGTGGGCAGCATGTTAAATGCAAATATAAAACACAACTAACCATATACACATCTGACAGGGAGTGTTCTCAGAACATTGGCTAATGTTCTCTTAAAGTTTGCTCAAAGTTATCAAAAATGTTCTTGCAGTAACATTTTCAACATTATCAAATATCCAAAACGTTATTCTTAAGTAGTTAGTGGAATGTTTGAAAAACGTTACAGAACTTTAAAAATGTTAGAATAACATTCGCATAACAGCATGCAAAATTAAAAAAAACTGGATGCTTTAAATGTTGTTATAGCACTTTTAAAAGAACATTTTTAATGTTTTCGTTACTTAATCGAAACGTTCTTAGAATCAAAGACAAATGTTCTTAGAACCTACAATTGTTGTCTGGGTAATGGTGCATCATTTAACAGACTACATAAAATACTGGGTTAGCTTGCAGCAAGGATAAACATGGTTTGTTTGGTAAATTACTGGCTGACGAGAGCTTTGCTTTTGATTACTTTTGTACGATAAACAACCCTGTGTTCGGTCTCCACTTGATGTCCAATGTAAAATCTGGGTCCTGAAGCAAAACAGTCTTGATGCCGATAAAATTGCAGGTTTTCTTAAAAATCATCCACTAATTTCACAGACAATTCAGAACATTTTTCAAAAGAGGTGTTTTTCATAAATTGATCTTCATCATTTGGGCCTTCTTGTATTTCTTTGAGACTTTACCAAATGTTCATGGGCTGTCAATAGGCCTGTACTTTAAAATAGAGAAGTAATGATTCATCGTGCTAATGACTTCGCCACAACATGAGCAGTGCGTGCGCAGCATGGGAAAGTGAGGTGATACAGAGGGTGTCAATGAGAGTGTGAGAGGGGCTACAGCACAAGGTGACCAGATATAGATAAACTGTTATGTCACACAGTGGGTGCGCAGGTAAGCTGTGAAGGCCAGAGATGGGAATTAAAACTAATGACTGAATGTAAAAGAATGTAATCTACCAAAACTTCTTCAAACTCCATTTTTTACACAAGTGTAAGGCAAAAATGTAAATATTTGCTCAATATATATTTACAAAGTGCTTTACAGAAAACAAACACTTGTTCATGTGCATTCACAAAAACAATAAGAAAATGCACACATATGAAAGTCGACATAAAATAAAGAGGAAGAAATAAAGGAAGTGTAAGGTAAAGGAACACAAAAATAATGAAATAAGCAACCAAAGTAAATACAATCCCTAAGGAAAGGCCCTGGTGTTTTGAGCTAAACTTATTAAGGGATTGAGGATCTGTGGGCATTTACTTAAGATGGAATTCACTAAGAATGAATTACACCTGCTGATAGTAACGTTTATTTGTTTAAGCGCCCAATTCGCTAAAGGGATTATGCAAATCAAGAAACGCTGCCCATCATATTCAAGCGGAATGCACGGCACATCGCCCGATCTTGCAGATCAGCGTGTTGAGAATGCAGTAGACACTGAGTTTTGGCATGCTTTGCTGGAACAGCACAGCATTGGTCCACCACTGTGATCCAGGCACCTGAATCAACTCTTTAAAAAATGAAATGGAAGTGCACTCCTACTTGAGCATCTGGATATATGCACCGTCATCCAGTCATCACTTGATGAATTACTGCTGCCATAATCGCTAGTAAAATCTCTTGAGCTGTAACAGTGCAACCTTAACATTAAGTCAATAAAGCGCAATCTATAACAAGAGCAATTTACATACAAAGCAGGCGAATCTGAGCTGACAGGAATAACAATTACTTTATTAAAACTCACTTATTTATACTCATGGGCGTCACTATTTTTGCACAAGTCTGAGCACAAAAGTGGCAAAAGTTTTTAAAGGAGTTCACCCCTTATTGGATATTATGCCACAGACAATCAGATAGGCAAGGTTTTGTTGTGGCCTTAGATGACAACACGCACATCCTCTAATATCCGTATCCTTTAATCCACCTGGAGGAGGGCGTGATGACCGGATGTAAATTTGGATGTCAGTTTGATCTCGATTTATTCCTCTAATCTCTTTTTGTAGTCAGGTGGCGTTCACACATTGCCAGCCTGCCTGCACATGTCTCTCTCACAGGCCAAAGTGCTGAAGGGCTGCTGGCCCTGCAAGGAGGAAGGGACTGTTTTAGGAAGCCAAATGTAATTGCATCATGACCTGTTGTGGACAGTAATAAATCTACTACAATGGAGAAATCTGTGAATCAGAATTTTCTGATTCTCGCTTTATTGAATTACTGTGTCAGAATTTTAAAGAGCTGTTTTGTCAAGTGTTCACACAAGGAATTTTCCTTGTAAATAAAGCTTCCAGGACCTGTATCCAAACATCAAAATACAACAGCTGGAATCATAATATTTTAATTTATATATTAAAATAACAATTAATATTACATATCATAAAAAAACGTAGGGCAGGCAATGTTGGAAAGACCAGCAATAGCAAGCTAGCTTTGAAAGCACAAGCGGAAAATTGTCTGTGCAAGCAAGGCGTCCGGAGATATGCAAATACATAGTTTAACAGACAAGTAGGACACTGGGCGATCATTTTATGGTCCTATGCCTTCCACAGAAGATAAAAATATAAAAAATAATAAATATTGGATGTGAAGAAACTTACAACCAGCATAACAAAAATGTTTCTCATTTTTTTTACCTACCCTGCCCTTAAGCTGTGAATAGGATGACAACACAATGTTATTGATATATTTTTCTGCATGTTATTATCAGCAGCACTGATAATTGAGCAACACTCTAACTGGGGTTCTAGAGTCAAGTAGATGTTAGCCATTTATGTCTATAAACTATATGGAGACTCTATATCCAGCTTTGTTTTGTGTAGTGACCTCTGAAATATGCAGACTTTATTATTACTGTCCAACAAAAAGACTTACCTTGTCCCAGTGTCTCTCTCGATCCAAAGCGATGATCACCATGGAAGGACTGGTAAGATAACCATCTGAGTTGAAGGAGAGATCCTTGTGTTCCCAAGAAACATTTAGCATATGCCTGCAGAACAATCCGTACAGACAACACAAGCTTATGACATTCGCCCCTCTACACTAACTGCAGACGTGATTGCGAATGCAAAATAAGTTTTGTTAGATGCCTGGCCAATTAGTACCTTTTAATTAGTAAGCCAAAAGTAGATTTGAACTAAGTAATTGTACAAGATTTGCCTACTGTAGATTTACTCCACTTCTGAAATGGGACAGAAGTCTATTAAGCTGAGAAATGAGGACAGTTCAGATACAAGCCTATAATGTTTTTCCCTGATTGAAATGAATATAAATCAGGGGTGCAGAGACTAATACATCTACAATACTCATTCTGCCCACTTTAATCCTCTTTGTCTCATAGACCTGAACATTTTTGCTAAACGAATTGTTCACTTATAAGGGCAGGCACGGGTGGAGCCGAACATGAAGCAGGATTTAAAGACATCATTCAGTTCTACTGATGCAAAGAACAGTGGCTAGTAGCCTAAACCTGAAGTATCATTCAGCATTCAGAATGACCAGAATCATGACATGACTAATTATGCCAACGACCTTCTGTAGCTAAAAGACCATTTGATTTGATCATATTCACCATCTCTCAGATTTATAGCCACTGCGTAACAGCAAAGCTCATAAAAAATAATTCAATCTAGAGAATAAATTTCAATAACTGACCAAATATTTACACTTAATATGATAAAGGACAAAAGAATACACTGAATCACTGAATTCAACCTTAGAACGTCCTGTAAGTCTACAATATAACATGTTTCCTAATGAATAATATCTTTGTTGCAACCCCATAAATGCATTTATACTGTGCAAATAGTCACAGTAATATTTTCAAGTGTTTTCTGACAGATCTTTCTTTTAACGTGAAAGATGGGCTGAAACCCAAACAGTGCTAAAGCCTGGGAACATTCCGAATGGTGGACCCAGTCACTCATGTGTCTCCGATACGCTTGATCACAGAAAGCTCAGAGAGGCGATTGGAACACTTTTTAATGAGGAACGTTGACTCCCAGGTGAGCTGACGATTTAACAAGGAAATCTGGAGGATCTGCCAGTCTCATTACAAGGAAGGAAGACTACAAAACACAGAAGAATGCAATTTTTTGTCTGGAAAAACCTATTCATGATCAAACCTCCAGTGGCCAACTAAACCATAAGAATTTGCCAGGATTTTAAGCAAAATCTGGACCTGTAGATTTGCCACCCACATTTTCCTGTTTAGCTGAATTTATGATTAACAAGTTGGACAAAAATAGGGCAACATTGGCCAAGGGAGGACTAAATATATGACAGCTTCATCAAACATTACTGGCAGACAGAATACTCCAAATATTCCAAAGGGTATACTATGACGCATTTTTAATTTTTTCAAGGACATGATCTTGATACAGATCAATAAACCAAAATAATGAGAAACGTAAGACGAGTTTAAATCCTTACTTTAACAAGTAATCTAACAGAATTTTTCATTACCAAGCAAACTGGAACTTGGACCTATAAAGCTCTTTAAAGTCTTACCTAAAGAGGGAATTGTTGGTGTATGGTTTGGTGGGACTATTGCAGTCATTGTGACCCTCAGGAACAAATCCTCTGTACTTGTGGAAACTGTGCACTCCTTTTACAATGACTGCCACGCCTTCTCGAACCCTCTGACGCAATGTTTTCCTCCAGCGGTCTGTGATAATACTGATGACCCCCACTGGGAAACTTTCAGGTGGGGACACTTCAGGGTTCCCCACAGCCAGACTGGGAATGACCCAAATGTATCCGGGCCCCAGAAGGCCCACATCTGATGCCATCCTGAATAAGTACTGGGCCTCCTCGTGTGAGCAGTACACCAGGTATACCTGCGCATCCACCTGCTGGAGTAGTCTACGTGTACGAATGTCATTGGCCCCAACAGACATCTCGAAGCTCAACACATCCTGCAGCTCCCACAAGAAGTAGCTGGTGTCCGTGAAGGACCGTATGTAGTCCACAAAGGTTTCATAACCTGGATACAAGCTGGTAATCACCACAAAGTTACCCCAGTTGTATTCCTCCATCACTTTGAACATCGCATTTATCTGTTGCTCTATTGAAGCTCCCATCTGTAGGAAAGTTGAACCTTCAGCCTGCAGATTAAAGGAAGAGGACATATAATGCCAAATTTGATCATAAATGTCTATAGCTTAATCAGGCAGGGGGACCACATGCAATTACAGAAAGAGTTTTAACATTTTCATAATCAGATCATATTTATATGATATGCATGTATTAATCAAATGAGATTAAAGACATTCTTATGCCTAATCCACAATCTGAAAGTGTGCGTGTCCCATGAAATCTACTACTTCGTTGTTATGCAAATGTCTTTTCTTTCTGGCCGTTTTTTCTAATTTGATTGATATTTGATTTGTTGATGCAATCTTAACATTTTCTTTTATAACTACAAATTTACCTGACATCTTTTGATGTTGGAGACAAATACATATGTGCCCAAAGTAACTGTATCATTAATAGATAATAAGAAAGACTAAATCATAATACCTAATTAAAAACAAGAAGTCAGAGTGTTACAACTGCCTGATACGGGTGATTGTAATACTTTTAAAAAAGATTACCCACTGTATATCAAACAGAAGTTTAGTGTGTTCCAACTGACTCCTGTCCCCCTTATGTAGAACATTTTAAAGAGCCACAAAAATTAATGTGGGTACCATAAAATAAGGACACAAGGACCTTTGATGTGATATGTGCCATCAGAAATGATAGACTCAACATCATTCATCATAGCAATACTTGTACTAAGCACCACTCATTACAGGAATTAGACTTCAGGACAAATCAAGATCATCAGATAAAGGAAACCAGCTTGAACATATGTAAACTAATTTACAATCAACATGCTAAACAAATTAAGGTAATAATGTACCTATACATTTATGCCATGATAGACAGCAATTTAGTGGTAACATTTGCATTATGGTGAAAAGCAGTTAAAGGGGTAGTTATAGGGGTAGCTATAAATCTATAAAGATAATTCTGTCATTATGTAGTTACCCTCATGTCATTCCAAACCCTTTTGACTTTTTTCTTCCATGAAACACAAAAAAGCTCATTTAAAAAATAAACATCTATTTTTCATGCAATTTCAATAACTGGAGAACTAAATAAATTATTGGACAGTTTAGACTCAAAAGAATGATTTTACATACATTTCTCTTGAACACTAATGAACTCTTATTTACTCTTTAAGTACATTTTCACCCATGAAGGTATCATTTTAAGCTAACCAGTGAATGAACGCTGATGAGCATTACAACTATAACACTATAATTTTTCTGCTTTTCCAGATTTATAGGTTACTTGGGACATGGGACTTTCTCATACTATTGAAATAACATGTATTACTGTGCTACATTAACCTTGAACACATTCCAAAGTGTAAGATACGAGAATTGGATTTACAACGCAAAGACAATTCACTAGAATATTGATCCTATCTGTGCCAGAGCCTCTTGTAGCAGCCATGATTTATTGTCTGACTTTGAACCATTATTTCTCTTTCTGTAATCCTATTGAATAGATTTACACTTGACACCTAATACTCGTTTGTCCACGCAGCTGTTTTAAATCAAATAGGTGTGATGGAAAAAATTCATGCACAAAATTATAAGTACATGCAAAAATTGCAGATCATCACACTTAGCATTTACCGTCAGCTACTAAACAAATGCATAAATAACCAATTTAGATTTGTGTGTTTTTAATTAGTTAGTTAACTTCAGTCTGCCCTTAGCTGAGACTCACAGGGAAGCGTCCTAATGCCCTAAACTGCCAGCTGCATTTACTTCCACCACACAGCACGGGACGGCTCAAACATACAGGAGGAGGTGTTGTCCAATTAAGTTCCAAAGTGAGAAAAATGGGTGTGGCGTTTTGGGAGTCTCAGGACCTGAAAGGTGTTTTCCCAGAACTCCAATCCAACTGGAGCTTTCTCTTTCCCTGACAGACAGATCTGGTGTCCTTCAAATAACTTCTGTGGTTAAAGTAGGCTACCTCTTGGAGAGAGAAGACTTGTGGATGTCAGGTGCTCTGGGATCGCTCCTCCTCTGCTGCCAACTTCCATTCTTTAAGAAGTTTAAAACTCACCCAGACTGGCTGAGCTCTCCTGCGATTAGCACTCAGGAGCCTCTGAAAGACCATTTTCGAGTTGCAAAAATGTATGCCGTAGCAAAGAAGTGTTATTGTTTGCACTCAAAATTGCACAATTCTCCAGGGGCCACTTTGGTATTGTTACAATAATAGGTATTGCGTGTACACCTTGGACTTGAACTTGGCCCCAGGAGTCTGCACTGGAAGATGATTTGTAAACTGGACCTACATTTCCATTACATGTATCCATTTGTCTGAAGCTTGTATCCAAAGTGAATAACTGTGGCATCTTGGTTCTAAACATTTAATGAATCCATGTGTTCTCTGGGAATCTAACCCTTGACCTTGGTATTGCTAGCAGTATGCTTTACCTGTTGAGCTACAGGAACATTTAAAATATGTAACATAACTGTAACATTAAGCGCAAAAATGTATTTTATATACATACATACACTATCTATGTATTTATGTAGTGGTTTAATGGAAGACACTTGAAACTAATTCGTATGCCACTGGGATTTCATGAGAAATCCTGTACCAGATGTTTGTGACTTTCAGTTCAATCTAGAAATACACAGAGCTTTTATTTCCAAAGCTAAAGTAATCAGGAACAGCTTATTCAATTGCATGTTTTTTATGTGTAATTATACATGACTGTTGCTTTCTTGCAGCGGCATAAAGACCAGATTCTGACAATGTAGAACAGGCTACCCCATGCCCCTGACTCCGCCCACAGAATGACTTTAAAGCATGGAGTGGGTGGAACCAACAACTGTATAATCAGATCATATTTATATGATATTATATGCATGCATTTATTAAAGAGATTAAAGGCATTTCAATGTTCAATCCATAATCTAAAAGTGTGGATTTCCCATGAAATCTGCTTTCTTGGTTGTTATGCAAATGTGTTTTTTCTTTCTGGGCAGTTTTTTCTAATTTGACTGATATTTGAATATCCGAATTAATCAAATTATTTTCGTTTTTTTAAATAAAGTGTTGAATTCTTAAAATATTATTACATGTATTGGGATTGAAAATTATAAATATGAGGATAGCAGAAGACATATTTTATATTTGTGGATAATATTAAAAAATAAGCTGTTACAATTATTTGGCAAACTACTCTGGTCTATATATTTTATGCTCTACAGTTACAAAAATCCTTCATTCTCTGAGTGCATCATTTTAATCCAATTCTTACACAACAACCAATTTTTTTGGCTTTCTGTTCCACTTTTTACATCTTATCGAGCTTCATCAATTCACAAACCTGGGAGTCTGAAAGGCATTTGAAAAAATGACAGCTGGGCAGGAAATAGTCCTCGTTCTATCTGCTATTGAAGATACTCATCTGTCCCATTGAATCAAGGGCTATTGTGTTTCTCATTTAAGATATACATCTTTTTCTATTCTGTGTGTATAATAACTGTTTTCATGTCTTATAAGCATGTTTTATAAAGCATTTAATATGCATCAGGTGATGCAAGCACGCTGCAAAAAATGACTCAAGCGTGCACTAATATTAACTAAACGAAATGAATAAAATTGTCATTTACTCAACTTCAGGTCATTTCCAACCTGTACAACTTTTTTACTTTTTTTACAAAATAAGACATTTTGAACAATGCATTGGAAATGCATAAGGACACAAGTTCCAAAAACATGTAAATGTAAAATACCATAAAGCATCATAAAAAGAAGGTTTATGAAAAGTGCAAAACACTTCTTTTGCAGTCTGAGCTCAAATGGCTTCAAAAGACTATAAGTATATAGTGTAAAACTGTATGGACTCTTTATGACACTTCCTTGTTTGAAAGCTTTAGTCCTTATCGCACGGAAAAAGAGCAAGTGTGACATGTTTCAAAATGTCTTGTTTTGCGTTCCATATGAAAGTCATATGAGTAATGTAACGTGGTTGAGTAAATAATTTTCATTTTTTGGTGAACTATTCCTTTAATGTCACATAATGTACTTTTTGATCTCTTTACTGAAGTACACTCATTTATCCAGGCTTAGCATTTTGGTGGTATTTCTGAGCTGGTGATGAGGTATAATATCATTTAGAAGCTGTAATGCTAACATAACTCTTTTGTTAAGCTCTCAAGAATGTGCACGTTATTTATAGTATTCACCTTGTGGACTCTTATAAAATGTCAGTGTAAAAAATGCAACATTTAGAGAATATCTAATTTAACAGTTAGCCAAATATAAATGAAGTATAAACATTATTTTCGGGTTTAAAATGATTAAATTGTTGCTCTAGAGTTTTCAACAAAGAATATTATATGTAATCTTATTATAACTGAAAACATGTTGTAATAGTTAATCGTTGCAATGATTGCTTATCTTGCCAAAAGCTGTGCATGGTGGTTTTTCAGATTTGGAACATAACACTCCTAAAATCACTTATGGATGACATATGGATCGCAGTAATTTGACAGTAATGTAGTTTTCTTTAGAGAAAAAAGCAAGAAAAATGGTGGAACTGTGTTGAGATTGCTTTGCGTTCATTTCCTAAATTTTGCCAATAATAGATTTTTTTTGTTCAAACTGCCAACAGAACACTCAATAATTTACACAAAACTCTGTCTCTTCCTCTACAAAGTCTTATATGCTGTTGCCTTAATATATGCTGAACAACTGCAATGTTACATCTTTTCCTAATGTGACTCAGAAATGTTATTCAGAAGTTTCCACCCCTCAGTAATCAGCAGAAAATAGGACACAACTGTTGGGTGCTGGTTATACATCACAAAACCCTATTGATTTTCACAGCTCACAAAATCACTTTTCCACGCAACTGTTCAATAACATAGCAGCTCAAGGAGCTCACTGGAAAAATACAGGCACAAATCATACATGTTAACATCTCTCGACCTTGCAGCAGTTATTTTAAACTCGCTATGTTTTTGTGAAAAGGACTTTTTCACAGATACCCCTGATTAATCTAAAGTCGATATCTGAAATGCATATTTGGTGCTTTTCTATTATGATATATGGTATGTTTGTGAGTTTTACCGGTATCCAGAGTAAAGGGCAAAGATTCTTGGAAATCTCTGACTTGTTTTAAATTGTTTTCTTTACTTGCAAGTTTGTCATAATTCTAATAAATGTAATATGTAATATTTTAATATTTACATAAATTCTAGTAAATGTAAATTTAATAAATTTCAGTTGAATATGGACAGAGACAATAGGCTAATGTAAATCATTAGTATAATGCTAAAACATAAAATGAATGCATTTTTCAAGCCCACTTAATATTGGGTGTTTTTAAATTTTGTGTACTTCCATAAGAAAAATAATTTATAATTTCTTTAACAATATATTGTACTTTGTGTGTACATATGTGTGGGTCTGGGTAGGTTCAGGGCCAAGATCACAGAGACACTTTAAATTTAAATTCAATTTAACAACACATACTCTATGTATACAGTCGATACATTGCATAATTTCTTATGTAAGCACACAGTAGTTAAAAACACCTAATATAAAGCATTACCCATATCTGCTTAGTAAAATATCTGTTTAAACACTCACTTTATGAGGGATGACAACAGCAGAGCCTCCACTTATGCCCACAATGGGGATGGATGTCTGGGAAGAAATAAAGTCTAAGATCTGTGCTACGGCTTCAGAGTCCACGTCATCTTCAAACACCACACCGTGAAGGTTCTCTGAAGCCATAGTCTGACAGAGACGAGTTAAAAGAGCCCTGGGGTTAGTGTCATTCACTAGCACGGTGATGGGGTTCACTTCCAGGGGCATGTCTAGAAAGTTTTCTGGACTTAGACGGCCTTTGATCTCGCTGTGGTGGGCCGAACCACTGAAAACCACTGCCACATTCACAGAGGGAGGGCCAAAAAATGGACGTCCCCGACAAGGAGGCACTAAGTTGAGTGACAGACAGAGGAAGAAGAGGAGTTGAAAAGAAGGACCCCAACACCCTCGAGGAGTGGCCATTTCAGCCTTCTACAGCCTAAAAGACAGAAAAAGAGAGCACTTGAGAGCATTTTATATAATTCAGGTCAGATAAACAATGTTTGGATAGTTTCATTTTGCTAACCCACACACCTTATTTACAAAACCCCTCCCACCAGTGAACTCAACAATATTAAACCCAAATGGGCAAATTGATTGATTAGAAAAGTAAAAAACCCTCCTCTGACACTTTTCTTGCTGTTCACAGGCTGACATTCATATTGATTAGAGCAACTGAGCCTGAATTTAAAAAATAAATAAATTACATCACACACTTAAATTTGTTCAGAACACTGCTGTTATATAGCTTACATAATGTATGTAATTTATGCAGACAAACATCAGACAAGCAATATAAAATTGTTCTCTCATGTACAGTAACATGTAAAAGTATAAGTGTTTTTTAATGTATAGTAATCCCGTGCTTAAAACATGGAGAGCTTTCATGTGGTCTGAATGGCTATTTCTGTCACTCATAATCTCGGATTGCATGTCTTCTGGTGCACGCCTGTGTGACACAACAGGCCATTAGCAGACTCAGTGGGAGGCATACAATAAATACAGCAGGGATCCACAGCAAACCAAGCTCTTGACACTTCACAGGGGCTGGCTCCTGATCTTCCAACCTACAGATGGTCTGGGTCATTAACAAACTCACCTTTGATGTGAAAAAATGACTGCTCGTTTAACGATTTGTTTCACACAACAACAAGTTTGTGATATCTTTATGGGACAAGCTTATTGTGCATTTTGGAAGTTCTCATGACCACACCTCATGACTTTCTATAGTCTAGTAATTTCAGAGACCATCCCCTTGGAGTGACCTAGGGTCAAGTGCACAGCTGGTAACTATGGTGATGGAGCATGATGGCAATCACAGTAACTCTCCAGATTCTGTGTTGCACCGACTTGGAAACGAACCAGTAACCTTTGTGCAGGCAGAGCAGAACTTTAACCCTAACCATTGAGCTACCACCACACCTCTAAGTATGTTATGGTATATACAAATAAATCAGGCTTTAAAGACACAGCAAAGAGTCACTTTTCATCGGCAGTCTAAATCAGAATCTGAAGAGACACACTTGAATTAGAATCTTAAAGGTTAGGCCCATCCATCCATGCCAGAGGTTTACAACTGTGACACCACAGCCTATTAAACTATCACAGCTAGCTGCTGGACCATGCACTGTAATTACTATGAATGATAAATGTAATGCTTATATTGTGATAGCTATCATGTTCCATAAAATGCTCCTGTGAATACATCTGGCCGTTAACAGACCTAATTGGCAAGTTGCGGGTATAAACACCATGCCTGAGGATTCGTTCGCCCGCTCTCATGCTTTTTGCTATATTGTTTTGCCACGGACTTCTTCATTAGTAGCGCTCCTCACCAAATGTGGGATCGCAAGTTCTTTCTGCTCTGGTGGAAGACAGATGGTGAGGTAAGAAAATAGATATGCATTCCAGTTGCAAAAGCAACAAAACACAACACTTGCCAAAAGAAATCCCAGACACCCGGAGAGTTAAAGCCGTCATGCTCTCGAGTTCACATTCTTTCTTTATCTCCCTCTTTGACGGTTTTCGCCTTTTTTTAATCCTCATTAAAAAGACACTGTTCAAACTCCAGTCAATACTGGCAAAGCATCAATGAGCCTATTCGTATGCTCGTAACTCAATGAATTCCGCACACTTACTAAAGCTGTAGAGTTAACATAGCAACAGCTGTACAAGTTTCTAGGAAACACACGGGGAGAGAGAGAGAGAGAGAGAGAGAGAGAGAGAGAGAGAAATTTCTAATGTAAGAAAAGCTTCCATTTTAAAAATACACATCAATGGGCGTTTCCTGGCCCAATGGACCTTTAGAAAATAAGCTCTTATAAAAGAAACTTTTAACATGCTCACAAACATTTAATTTGTAACAATATTTGACACGGTATTTCAATATTTAGTAGATACGTGCACTGCAGGAAAAAAATGCCATTTGTGTAAATCACAAAGTATTGAAATATTTGAAATATGAAAATACTAAATATGAGGAAGTATTTAATACTTAACAATCTAAGTCTAAGAAAATTGGTGAAACAGTTAGATGTGTTTAGTTATTGTGTGTTTGTTGGCCTACTGCATGTAACATTATACACAGCAGTGAGACACCTGCAGCCTTGCTTTGATGACAGCAAATGGAACCAACACACAGGCACACACACACAGGCACACACACACAGGCACAAGACAGGCTGCTGCTTGGTAATATATTCACTCTTCCATTTTCAGTCTGTTAGATCTGCTGTTGATGTGGATCTTCTCATGTGTTTTTCAAGTCCTCAGATCTCTTTTGAACAGGACACTTTGATAGATGTTTGACCATAGATCATATGGACAATCACATCACACAGCTAGTGCATGTGTCCTTATTAGACTAGAACAAAACACCAAAGGAAGGAAAATGAATCAGAGATCATCAATGTCAGACAAATAACAGCTACCATTCAATCTGTTTTATGTCATCATTGTATTGGATTCGTTTTTGGATTCATGGCACTTAAATAAATTAAAAAAATATGTATTAAGCATTACCCATGACAGTTATCGCAAAAGTCTGTGTTTTGCTGATTGACTATAAGGCACTTCCCTGGATCACAGCATTACACTTAAACACAAATCACAAAATTTAATCTGCACCTTCTATGTAGATAATCGCAGATAGAAATATTTTCAAAGTGAAACACCAGCTGTGGGTGCCAGCTGTCCACGCGACATCTGATGGGTGAAGCTGATTAAAGCACAATGGCTTTTAATACATTTTGCATCTCCAACTACAACCTTCACATCAGCAATTCAGTTCAGAGCAGAAACCAAAATGTAATTTTAATGAATACATTTACATGATTTAATGACAATATAAAACAGGAAACATTTCCACACCGAGAGAACTGAAAAATCAGAAGAAACAAATCTGTACGCCATATTCTGAAACTTCTAATGGGTCAAAATGATTCAGTTGGACAGCAAAGTAAAAATAATGACCAGCAATTATTAAATGTTTGCTCAATGAGAAACATCACAAAAATGTGAAAATTAGGTTAAAATTTAATAATTGTTGAACAGTTAGTTAATAATTAGTTGTGAAAAGACAGTGAAAGAAAAATCTGTCATCTGCACCAAATTGCACCAAAAAAGTACAAAAATATATTGGTGTATTTCTTATGTCCTACATATGACAAAACTTTAAATGCTGTTAGATGACATTAAAATTTATAGAATGTTTTACAAGCGGGTTTGGAAAATGGATGGATGAATTTCTTACAAAATGACTATATGGTGGAATACTAGCATTATGGTGTTATATTAGCATTAATTAACATTTTGTGTGTTCTATCGATGTATATGTCACTGCGGTAAAATGCCACTACAAATCAAAGTGTTAGAAAGCTTTCGGGCTAAATTACGTTTACACTTGGAGTTACACTATTGTCGCTATTTATAGCCACAGTCCAGATCACATGCTTTCTTGAGTGATGGTAACTTACACATTGCTAATCTGCCTGTTTCTGTAATGTGGGACACGAGCTGACTGAGATTGTATCGGTCTTCAATCACGTAGGACAAGACTGGGATCATGGTAAGTCTCCCTTTTAAGCTTCGGGTCACAAAGGTTACAACAGAATCCGTCCAGATGTTACTGGCTATTTTAACACTGTGTGAGCAACTGCACTAGCTGACAACACATTCATTGAACCGAAGACGTACACAGGCAGACACACATGAACACACACCAAAAACAGTAAAATACACATACTGTGGGGATTTTAGGCAGTGAGTGTATAACATTAGAATTTATCAGATTTTGCTCAAATATAGCTTAACAGACTAAATGGAGTTCTCTGTTCCAGTTAAATATCTTTGTGTCAGATGTTTCTGATAGAACTTTTGGAGATGTACACAAATGAGACAGTATGAGTCAGTAAGAGTGGATAGAACAGCTTAGAAATTTGGTCTTGGAAGAAATATTCATATTCATTCTGAAATCTACGACTTCTGAGATCTACTTATGAGGTAACTGAGATCTTTCTCTCAGGAGACAAATCTGAGAAGCAGAAGGCTTAAATACAATCTCATTTTTTTCTCCATTCAATCTCTAGAAGAAACAATTAAGATATCAAAGAGATCTCATTTGTGATTCCTCATCCTATGGGAAAAGTACAATTAAGGTGCACACATTATTTGTTTAGAATAAAGATTCATAGAGATGCAGCTGTGTGTCCGTACAGTGACAATTTTAAACACAGATGACATGGCAAAGGTTATATTTAGTATTCCACGGTGTGCTCCATACATTTTTAAAAGTGATCCAAGGTGAGAGAGCTGTGTCATGGTCAGATCCCCCATTAGTGTTTCTCAACAAATCTATGTGTATCACAACATCACATCATCTGTGATAGTGCTTCACTGTTATCTGTTCTCAAAGAACCACCTTAACTTTCAGAGTCCTAAACAAAAACACATTATAACATAGTGGAATTGATCTACATTGTAACATCAGCAGTCTCAAGTATAATGTTGCCATTGCCAGCATTTGTAACCTGTGTGGTGGCGCAGACAGAATCAGACATTAATTGTGATGTATTAGTCACACTCCAAACAGTTGTGATTGGACATTTACTGATGATCTTTTTGGCAATAATCAGAGTCTTATGTCTTATGAATGCTAAGAAGGTCTGGAGTGTCTGTTACAAATAAATCACAATAACATGTTAAACCAGTCTAGTGGGCTCTCATTATCTCTGACACAGGAATTCTAACACATAAACAGCATACATTTGAAAGGGTTATTTAAGATGATACATGTGTTACAATACTGCCTATGAATATATATAGAGTCAATATATATACATATATATATCTTTCTGTCACGTAATATTTGTGTTATTATGAAAATGCATAACTAAATACAATAAACGAACACAAGTAAATTCTAAGCTTTATTTTCTCACACAGAGACATATTTAACAGGATCTCGATTGCCATTTGTGAGGGAAATAAGGAAACTAAAACAATTTACAACAGCCAGAAACTCAATTTCTCTCCTTTGACCTTGGCCAATTTCCTGTCTACAACGTGTGGCTATCAGTTATGTGATCTGACCGTGTCAATAACATTTGAGGGTTCGTTTTTCAATTATATGTAATTGCAACATAAGATTATTATGATTATTGATTTATAAGAAGATCTTTGCTCCCTTTATAATCATTTACAGATTCCACAAAGAATGTAAACACTTCTAGATTATAAACAGTTCTGACAGATCGCTATAAATAACAGATACCCTCAGTTCCCTCTCTCCTCTGTTTTAATTGTATGGAAACAGCACCAGCGTCTCTGTTGGACCGAGACAGACAGCGAGCTGATATATGCACGCCTCTGACATTCCCAATGACAAAAATGTCCCAGTGCAGGTACGCGTCTGGACCGCATGTGTCACAAAGCATTGAGATCTTCAGAACCCCATTCACTCCACTTGTTATGCTTTTGAGGACTGTCTCTGCTCTCTGCGAGCAAGCAGCCACGAGAGAGTGACGCTCCACCTGTTAACTACGCCAGTTTTAGCACTGTAGGCATATCCCCTGCCACGGACTGAACCCACAGACAGAAAGACGTTCTCTGTGGACACATGCCCCTAAAGGTCCACAGAGCGTCTTTCTACTGAGTTGCAGTACGGTCCCACAGAGTTAGTCATCGACACGCAGGCAGATTCAATGAAAGGGAGTTTCCTTACCTGTGCTGTCTGAATGCATCCGAGCCCGACCCCAAGCTGTACATTCTTCTGCTGCGCGTCTCCGCCTTCTCTCGTTTCCTCTTCCCTCCTTTTGGCCTTTTCTATGTTTCGCGCCGTCTCTCTCACCTTCTCCTAACACTTGTGCGAGTCTACTTGTGTGGCAGCTGAAGACCCTGCTGTGTTGATGGCTTTTCTCTCTCTCTCTTTCTGGCAAGGAGGGTCAAACTGAAGATGGTGTCAGTGACACGGTGCAGAAAGCTATGATAGGAATGAGTGAGAAATAGACAGACAAGTGTCCAAAAAAAGAGGAGAAAGCAGCTGTTAGCAGCTTTGCTGGCTTCAGACAGCGAGGAGAGGCAGCTGGAGAATCGCAGTTGTGATCTCTGACTGAGGAAAGGTGTGAGAGCAGGTGGGGAGCTGCGCTCAAGAGCGTGTGGTGACTCCCTGCACGTCTATGTGTGTGTGAAGGTGTGAGGTTGTATCTTACTCTATAAATCCTGAATCTCACATGGATCTTGTTTACCTATGCAATGAACTACAGTATGTGTCTGCAGTATGTGAGCATACTCAGAAACCCAGAAGTGTGTCAAAGTCCCTTTCAAGTCAGTCTGTGTGTGAGTTTGCCAGTATGTTAATCCAGTGGCTCAGAAAACCAATGATGTGTATGTGAGAGAGTTTTGAGGTGGACTAACCCTCCACCCTCAATCAGACCACTCATCCATAGCCTCCGCCCACTCCATCACAACCAACCTAGTTCTCCAACCTTGGGGAATAATCATGATGGAATGATGATGCTAGGAAGAGAGTACAGCTGATTAAAGAAGAAGTCTGGAGCTTGTGTATCTGACCTTTCGTTTTCTGGTTGGTGGAGTCTGCTGATTTTGAGGAAGTCCATGAAGATGCGTGTCAATTAGTTGAAATGCATTTCTTTCATTGCTATATCCGCAGGTGCTACTCCAATAAAATCCAAAAAGTTTAAGGTACTATTGTACTGTGGATTGAGACAGCTATGAAAGCTTTCCAAAACAAATACCTAAATTAGAATTCAGAAATGATGTTTGTCCAGTTTGTAGAGCAGATGTGCGCCTCATCTGTTTGATGTGATCTGCCTTCTGCTCTCCAGACCACAGAACAAGCTTCTGATACCTAATCATGATGCTGTAGAGATTTATCCTGCCTCCACTCTTTCCTCCCCCCTCCTCATTTACTCATGCTTTTATTCTCTCTTTCTCTCTCTCCTGAGCCCCAATCGCTTATTTTTTCTTCTTTCTGAAACCGTTCTCTCTACCTCCATTACTTTTTGTTTCTGTGTCTGTCTGTTTCACGTTATTGTTGTTGTTGTTTCTGTTACTTCTACAATTTAAACTCTCTCTTTCCATTTCAAGCCTTTCTGCTTCTCGTCTTTCTTTCAGAGATGAGCAGGTCTGACACACAGGACGCTTCAAGCTCCTTTGTCCTGTTGATTCTCTCTCTCTCTCTGTCTTTTTTGGCTGTCTTCCTCTCTCTGTCTGTCTCTGACACTTCTAGTCATCCCTCCACATCCTTCAACCTTGTCTGTCCTTCAGCTCTGAGGTTGATCCGAAAGCAGTTTTGTCCTCTTTAGCTGGCAGGCTATTACCAAATCTATCCACGTTCTCAAGGCATTGGTGAAATCAACACACACACACACACACACACACACACAGGCTTTTATTGTTATTTATTTTATTGTGTTAAGCTAAAACATGATTTTGTTATTTTTATCTAAAAGGTGAGGACCACCTAAAATATCTGTAAAATGTAATGTTCTGTATGTTTCACTATAATTTACACAACACTGTTTGTGACTAAACCTGTACAAACCCTTTTTCTGTCACGGTAAGAGCTTTTAACTTTTAATCAAGATTTAAAATTAGCACTTAACTAGGACCAAATGCGAATATAAACTTGCGTAAATTGGATTGGGGTATATCAAATTGTTATACAGGAACTGCCTGATACTCCTAATTATAAACCGTACAGTAACCTTTTTCAAGTCAGGGACATTTACACTTTTTTAAGCTGTTTGTCTTTCCAAAATAATAAGCATAATATTAATAAATAAGCATACATGTTTTAAGCATGTGTGTAAATAGAATGTTAGTTCTAGTAGTTTTAAACTTAAAATGAAAAAGATAAAGATGAAAGTGAAAATTTAATTTTATGATTTGATTTGGTTCAACTTCATTAGCCAAATGAAAAACGTATGTATAATTTAGCCAGGTTTAGTTTTTTTCAGCTGACACTGCAAATTAAACATTTTACCAGTGAGAAAGTTTCCAAATGTCACATCATTACTGTAACCCATTAGATTCAGAACAAAAACATACGGTTGGTTTCTCACTAATGACAGCAGTCTTCTAACAAAATCAGACTGCTAACAATATCAGAGCTAAACTCTACACACTACTTCCAGTTTGAGTGTTGACATTTTTTAAATATGATATCTTCTGCAACCTTACAGCATGCACAAAACTAAATATATATTACACTATTTAAAAACTTTGAGTTTACCATTTTTGCAAGCTTTAAAGTCTCCCTGTCTTATTTCATCTTCCATCTTCTCGAAAGGCACTTTCTAACTTGTCTAAATCACTTTGTGCACGTGGCAGCTTTTAAGAAACTAAAAATACAGTGATGCTATTTTAGAGAAGGCCAGGTGACGAGACAAACTGACAGTAAGAGAAGCTGGTGTGACTCTTTGCTTTAAACATGTTTGAGTTAAACTGTGCAAAAAACTGACAACACATGAGCTCCATTCCAAAACATAGTGAGCTACCTCACTATCTACATAGGCAGCATTCTAGCCTCATGGTAGCTCACTAGGTTTTGGAAACAAGCACAGATTCAAATGCATTTAAACACACCTCAGACTTTTAGAAAAAATCCTGGTATCTGGTGCATAATGCTCTTTGACAGTGCATGACAGCTGTTGTGCATGAGGCTGAAAATGGGGGAAACACTACTAATACATTCTCATGATTCATAGAGCTGTTAAAAATATGATGCTTTACTAAATATTTACGGTTTTAAGTGCTGCACTCCTACCAAGTGTCTAATTCTCATTTCCTAGAAGAATGTGCATTTATTCTAGTCTGTCACAGGGTCAACCAAAACGTAGAAATGAAAAATGTTAATTGGCTTCTTACTATTCCACCACAATTAAAAAGCTAAATGAAATGATTACTGAATGTTTTCAGCATACAAACTTCCAGGAATTTAAGAATGCATTATGACTTGTAATGATTAAGATCACAGGGATGTACCTAGGGACAGACTGTGTGTAATATCATTAATCTGTGCTTAGTTCTGCTTGAATGTCAGTATTGTTTACCTTATTGCTGAAATCAAGGTCCTGCTATGTGCTGTATTTCAGCTCACAATCAAGGTTTTTTAGTTCAAAGCAATTAAGTGAGTTATGATGGTTAAATAAAGTAAAATAGAACAGATTGAATAATGGCTTGTTATTATGGTGAAATAGGTTAATAAGTTGCTTTGTGAAATGTGAATCATGTGACCTGTGCCCAGCTATAGTGTGTACGAACACAAAATCTCTTGTTCAGCTACAAAACCTTCTCAAAGGTGTGAATTGGAATGCAGAAGCTTTGTGTTCCCAAGGTGCAGCTGGTAGTCGTGTCAGGCCCTGGGGAGAAAATGCTGTGTGGTCAAGTGTCCCCCGAGGGCTCAAGTGCAAGCTGCCTGTCCGTCAGGTGTCTTAGCTTCAGCAGCTAACATGCCAAAGGCAAGAAAAACTGCCAGCCTTACACCGCATCATACAGACTGCAAACCCTGGAAATAGCAACACTGTGTAAATATATAAATATTGCCTTGCATATAAATAAATCCAATCTTCTGTCTTTCGTCTATGAAATGTGACATTCTGGATTTGTTTTATGTGCTGCTGGCTATTTATAGATAGACTTTAGTAAGAAGAGCCAGAAAATAAGGAAAAAAACGTGCATCGGGGTTAACTTTGTTGTTCAAACTCCCCTGAGATGCTGCTGGAAGAAATCAAAGGAGTCTCGATTCTGACCGTAACTTTAAACCCTTAACATCTCATAGCATTTTATAAACAACATTAACACATCAGACAATAACTAAAGTGAAGTTTTGAAATGAAATCCATTTCAATCTCCTTGTGGTTTAAAAATGTTTCACATTCAAGTATAATATTTACGTGACAACCGGAAAACCAATACAGCTATTTATATAATGTAAATATACAACTGACTCCAAATTATACCATACTGAGTGACGCTAAACTGAGTGATTTAAACTTGAACGTGAACGCATGTTGCTTTAAAGCTTCATTACCATTAGAGAGAGATTCTTCACTATTGTAGAGGTGACTAACGGACACTCAGTCTTTTGGTAGTAATTATACAAATCTTCTCAGACAACAGAGCTCTACATTACTGCCACAGAAACAAACTGCCCTTGGCTTCTATAAACCCTTGATTAAGATGCAAATCATCTTATTTGGCCTCATCTAACCTCCCATCTGTAGGTATTAACAAAATACCCCATTATTGCCAGATGCACAATTGTTACAAATCTTTGTTTTGTCTTATGTATCTTTTATGAATTTTTATTTTTTCATTATACAGTGGTCCTGTAGTGGTCCTGTAGCTCAGCTGGTAGAGCATTGAGTTAGCCGTGCAAAAGGCCATGGGTTTGATTCCCAGGGAGCACATGTACTGATATAAAGGTATAGCTTGAATGTGCTGTATGTTGCTTTGGATAAAAGTGTTTGCCAAATGCATAAATGTAAATTTATTTAAATTCAGGTTCAAACTTTATCAGTTCCTCTGGAGACAACATGCACACAAGTATTGTGAAGTTGTACACATTTTAAATGCTGTTCTCAGATCAGGTTGTACAAGATAGGGAATACAAATACTCAGACAGTACATTAAAGACACTCCTAATTTAATAAAGAAACACATACAGGCCATTGTATAAAATACACTTCCATAAGAAAAAAGAAGAATGAATGTATCTTTTATCCTTTTAAATATTTCAGAGGCACGAGCACTCCGTATTCTTTAGATACACACGCACTACCCGGTGATCTAGTTTCCAAAAATAGAACCTTAACATGGTTTGACAACTCCATTAAACCGCAGGTGAATTAATTGCAAATTAATTATTAACAACCAACTGTAACATAGTTGATATTCTCACTTTAATAAGGACAGAGATTTTCACAAGGATTGGAACGACAGAGGGACAGACAAATGGACAAGCTTAATGATCACAAACTTTGAAGTAGCTCTTTGTGCTGGCCAGATGGCCGTCTGCGAGGTGGAATGAGCTTTGACTCCATATGCGCAGCCACACCTGTGGACTATCTGTCTGTTTTGCTGGCCATGCTCTTCGCCAGAGTGGTGCGAGACAGAGTATCCAAACACTGCGGCTCAGTGCGGCACATCTTATCTGACCATTAGGACAACACAGCCTGGGGTGAAGGGCTAGCTATGCAAATTTGTCTGATATAATCACCACACGACTGGTATTTATCAAAGGGAGCAATTTATGTTTTTGACATGAACCATGTTGAAGCACCATTTATTGTAAATCAGAAGACTCACCATGAATATTTCATAGGGTGTGAATTAAAAAAGCACATCTTTCGAGAACACAGCTAATAAAATATCGGTCTGTTCAGGCTTTCATGACAGTTGAGATAAGCAGAGAAACATGCAAACTAGAGTGTGCTGTTGCATGTAAAAATAAATTTATCATATGGGTTGCAAACCAAAGACGTATCACATGTTTGTTCCAACAGGGTCACTGACAGTGAAAACTGCGAAAGACATGCAAAATGCAAATAATAAAATGTTTTCCTTATCTTTAGTAGTTAACATTAAAGCTGTGCATCCAAACTATTTTTACAGTATTTTAGTGCCAAATCATCTGCAATTTGTTAAAGATGAGCCAAATGAGGCAGATGCCATCATCCTCGACAACAATGAACAAACCTATACAAGGTAAAGCAAAATACTACATTACTTAAAATACTACACACTTGATAGCCAATGCAAATCTGGGCCCTTACACAAAACCCATTGACAAACAGTGCCCCATGGACAAAGTGCCCTATGTATGTTTGTGGGTTTGGGAAGGCTCACTGTATACTGCCCTTTCTCCTTGTTTAGCCATACTGCAACATACAGCTCAGCATAAATAATGTCTTTTCCATCATTTTTGACAGGTGACCCTGTCTAAGCTTATTACTATGAGGCAGGACAAAAGTGAAGGCCAAATGACCAGTCCACATGGAACGTCCTGTTGTTCATGCATCAAAAAAACCCTTATAACCATCTGACAGGTTCACTTATCCATTGTGTCCCCCTACAAGTGCCTTTGCATGTGTACATGCCTGGTCTCGACCTTCTGTTAGTGTCGTGGGTCGGCCATTTGTCTTCAAGTGGCAGGGTTATTCACTCGGTGCCTTGAAAAGAGGCATGTCCTTATCATTCTGACCGAGTATGATGTTATACGTCCAAAACCTGTGCACGCCCGACAGTGTCACAGGGTGACAGCGTCCATCCCTCAGAAGACTCTATATCATACCGTATGACAACAATTTGACAAATGAATGTGAAACGGAAGAATAATACATGGCACTTGTGTGAGGATGGCCAACACATATGTTTAGATGATAATTCATCTCAAATAGGTGACAGTGAATATAAGTAACAGCAAATCAAGACGCCTAGAAAAAACAGGTTACATGGAAAATGGAAATACTCCATGCAAACCAATTGACATTTTCCCCAAATGGGTGATTACTAAAATTACTGCAGGTTGCATGCAGGATCTAAAGCAAATGTTTGTCTGGTAGAAATATATCTGAGTCTGATGTTGCTCTATGCTCATAGATATGAGGAGTACGCCCTCTGCAGGTTGTTTAATATCTATATGACCATACAGTAAAATATTTTCTCTCTTTGAAAACCTGGATTACGTTCATTGTTAAAAGGTACAAGAACTGTATTATAAAGATATTTTAAGTAATACTCTTGGATTTGTGCAGTTTAACAGGATGCACTTACAAACGAATTGTATGGGACAGCGCACTGAGACAAACACGTTGCGCGCAACAAAATCAAAAAGTGAGTGCTTCAATTCATCCGCCTTGAAAACTAGTACCACAAACTGACCCTCTTAATGCTTCTTAATGCTTGTAGCCATATATATCACAGACAGTTTTGTATAAAATACAAACTTCCCAACCAAATGTATTTAGCAACAATGTTTATAAAGTTTCCACAGCTACTATATTACCAATTACCAATACTTCACAAGTGAAACATATTAAGGCGACGCCAAATGGAGCCTTACAAATGTAAGACCAACAAAATCATCGCAAGACCTCGACGAATCAGGTTTGTTAGACAAGTAAATAAAAATATATATTAAGGACTGGATAAAGATTCACTGACCTATAGAAAGACAAACACTGCCCTCAGGTGGACATAATAGTTGATATAGGACAACATGACCATATTGTTTTGTCACTCATCTTTATTTAAAACCTGATATGACAGCATGTTAAAAACCTGTGCTTGCTTGCAGTGTAAATCTGAAATATTAGTGTTGTTTTTAATATGACAAATTAAGCCACAATGTTTATTTCCCATGTCTTTGGTGTGTTTACCATTAACATACAATATTGGTCACAGATCAAGTGTGTCACGATAATTAGGAAGTGTAACAATGTAGTATCAAACAGAACAAACTATATACACAATACAAAGAGCTGTGTGTGTCAACCTTGACGTTTTCCTCAAAGCCCCTGAAAAGTGTCTGGAGAAAAGTATTAAAGGAAATGAAGCTGGTATTATTATCAGTAAGGTCCATGTTGAGAGCAAAGTGAAACAGGAGACAGGAAAGCCCCTCTCTGTTTCTGCAGTTGGCTTGGTCCAAGTTCAGTAGCAAAAAGGTTCTCCACAAGAAAATGCAGTACCATCAAGTTTCAATACATTTACAAGACAAAAGAATTTGTACATATATTTAAAAAATGCAGAGCATTATAAAGGCTTGGAAACACTTAAAAACAGATCACTTTTACGCCTGTCTTTTAGCAATCACTGGATAATATGTCCAGGACAATGTGTTTTAAACAAACCGACATAGTGAACAAGTTTGATCAATCACTTGATAGATCAGAAGACATCATAAACCACAACTCTTTACATTGTTCTTATTTATTGTAAGACTGGAGGTTTTGAACTCTAGCTCCTTGTTTAAATTGCATTTTGGGTGGGTGTGTGTCTAGAGTGTGCACCAGTTTAAGTGTGTAAGTACAAACTGCATTAAAATCTGCATTGAACTATGAAATCTTGCAGCTTGTTTGTGCACAGTTCTGGGACGGGCTCAGAGGTGGATAGATGATTTTGGATTTTTTGGTTCCATTCCTCTTCTTAGCACTGCTGGCTATGACCGAGTAGGAACGGCCGTGCATCATCCTGGCGTTGAGACCATTGGCCATGGAGAAGGACTTCAGATGGCTTTTTAAGGCAACAGGAAGGGGAAGTTTGTCCACAAGGTGCACTGGAGTGCAGGACACAATAGAACGACAGCATAGGTCCTGCAGACTCAGCACTGTACAAAATGAAAATAACAGGGGTAACACTGTAAAATATGAAATCCTAAGATTATTTTAAAGTTATTCTTGGGTACAATTCTTATTCAATATTTAAGTTAACAGTAACAAAATACTTATATTTGGGACCATATAAGTATCACCAGCTCAAAGACATGAAAAAAATCAAGGCTAAATAAAAAGTGGTTTTGTTTAACCGTATAAAATACTGCCCAAATTCAAATATGATATGTACATTAGTTATCTGTAAGTATATGGTTAGAGCCATTGTTTGTGGGATGGTGAAGTGGGAATATTGTCCTGTGACAAATGGAGCCACTAAATATGTCTCCGCCTTATAATTTTGTCCTGGACTCTAAAAATTACAGTGGCGACCCTGGGAACAGTTATAGCATAAGAGTCTATGAGCAATATTTGGTTTTCAAGGACAGTCATTTAATGCAAACAAGAACTTGTTTTTAACATAACGCTTGTCCTTTAAATATCTCCAGTCAAAACAAACACATACTGCTTCTGTTCAAATGCCATAATGTAATGTAAGTGGATGTTTTCCTCTCGCTTAACCTTCTTCCTACAAGCACTTTTCAAACATAAAGCAAAGCTATGATTATTGAAAGCTGAAATAAGCTGTGGGCGGCAAGCCATTACACTGATATTCGAACACTGAGTGTCTCAGCTTTTAACAGTATAAGGTCTCAAAGCTTTGCATACTTCAGGTCTCCTAACATTCCTTGAGTCTACACATAATTGCAGCATTGGTCTGAGAAAAGAAAAACTTCCAGTTGCTGTTCCATGTGCGGTCATTCTCAGAAATGGCTTTGCTAAAGGTCTACCATACTGTAATCTATGACAGTGTTCTATGATGCATCATCTAATGTCAAGAGGCATTTATGGTGAAGCATGTTTTATTCCCTGCGAGAACATTTCCAACCTCAGCAACATAATGAGTCATGAGGAGATGTTGTTGGTAGTGGAGCAATAGTACAAGAGTACTGTTGAATTATTTAGCCATGTTTAGCCATTTTATAGTTCTTATATTCATTGCTGTATATACCACATACATCACAGAAGTTTCAAATATTATTATTTACCATTTTATTCACTGATATTTTTAGGACTCTCTGAACCCAGTTTAAATAAAGTATCTCATGTCTGTATTAGGCCAAACAGTAGATTTTAGTTAGCCTTTTGTACCTTTATTGGGTCTCCAAAGTCGCTCCATGCCATGCCTCATGAGCACAATTCGAGCCAGTTCGGTGAAGGACTCAGTAATGTTGAAGTTGCAGAGAGGGCTGACTTCAAAGAATGTGACCCCCAGTCGCTCTGCAAAAGCCTGGGCGTGTTCGGTGGTCACCTGACGCTTATAGGCCAGGTGAAGCCGGTTCCCCACCAGGATCTTGGGAACACCTGGTGCATGCTGGGTACAGAGCAGTATGTCAGTAGTTAAGCTCATAATTAAACATGACTGATTTCATTATTTGTTTTATATTTCTAAGAAGAAAATTACTTTTTTTTAGACAACAACTCGCTCTGTCAGTGATGCTGTGCACATCACCAACCCCCTGCTATTCATACAGATCAGTTACAAAACCTCTGTTATGATTATAATCATTGTAATCATAAATGATAATCAGTGTTGTTACTGTCAAGTAGAAGGGCTGAATAATATAACATGTTTACCTATCTACAGGTGGTGGGTAAAACACCTATTGTAGCAAAGAATTTTATTTAATATTGACTGAATTAGCCTGACTAGACTGTAACAACTAAAGTAATTTTCAGATCAGGTAAAGATTGCACAGTTTCACATTTTGCAGTGTGTAGTTTTGAATCTGATTGTACCTCATCAATCTCTTTAATCCATCTGTCGATGCCATCAAAAGACCACCGGTTTGTGATGTCATATACAAGGATAACACCCTGTGACAAACACAGGTTAGTTTAATCTCACAGACAATGCATATTACCTAAACACACATTTAATTGTGAAAGCAAAAAGTATTTCTTTATCTAAACTGGTAGAGAATACTGCTACTAATGCCTAGGTCATAGGTCCAATTCTCAGCAAATGCATACCCAGCTAACAATTTTAGGTTGTAAGAACATTTCCTTAATGTTTCCATTAGGTGACAAAACATTTTTAGACCTTGTGTTAACGTTATTGCTTTGTTATAAGAGTGTTAATCAAACTTTTTTTTAATTCTGTAACATTTTTAAAGCATTCCTTTAAGAATTTAAGAATATCGCTTTTAATATATAATTTGTAACATTAACAAGTTCTAATAACATTAATGCAAGAACATTTTTGATAACTTTGAGAGAACTTTTAAAGAATGTTAGCCAATGTTATGACAATGCTCCCTGTGAGCTGTGATAACAGCTCACAGGGAAAAGAGACATAAAAAAGAGAGAGACATAATGGACTTCTGAGATGAGATTATCAAACAATCATTTTAAAACAAAGTTAACTAAAGTTTATTTTCATCTGACTGAGGAGGTTGTTAGGTTATCTCTGTTTGCCAGAACAAGGAAACATCATATCAACAATACCAGCCCACTCCAATTTATAGCATTCCTCACTTTCAACAGGAACTGCTGATCTCTGGGTGGAGTGTTCAAAAACACTGTCTGGGATTTCAGAGATATCCAAAAGCCCATTTCCTAAAGTCCCTTTGCCCTTTATAGTACAGTGGACTTATAAAATGCACAGATTGGAATCTGATTAAAATAATTAGAAGAAAACAGTTCCATAACGTTTTAAAATGTATTGTTGTACCTGTGCCCCTCTGGAATATGAGCGGAATATAGTGCAGAATCTCCCTTGTCCTGAGGTGTCCCTGCAAAAAAAAACAACAACACAGAGTGTCCATCACAAAGAACACATTCAGTTTACTTCTGCTGCTCAAACCGTCTGTCGCTATTGTCCATCCCTGTGCCTGGTGACATGAGGAGCTCTCTGTGGTCGGTGCCAGGGCACCAGACTTTGTGTAGGAGCATTGAAATGAATCATTCAGCATCCAGGGCTGAGCACAGCACCACGATGTGCCAGCCATGTTGCAACAGTACCGGAGTATCGCATGCACTCTCTAAAATGCTTTGCCTGTCAATACCAAATTCAATAAATAATTGAATCCAGACTCCTCCAAAAGCTCAGTCCTCTTAAAATACAGCACAACTTATAAACAACTTCTGGGCATGGCTAGCAGAGTTGACTTGGCTGAGTATTTCATTGGGGTTTGCTGTGGACTGTTATAATTATCATGCCCAGACGTTTGGCATGTTAACTTCATATTTTGCAAACCAACAGAGGTTTATTAAGAACCCTGCGTACGCAGGCATGATGGAATGGAAAGGTTTATATGTGGTCTCTCCTCTTGCTTGTTTTTAATGCTATTTAGACAACAAGTAAAGATCAATTACAGGTAAACTGGTGCTGTAATTACAGATTGTAAACTGAAACACACTCTGATGTAATGCTACTCACCAAAGCTGGAGCTTGACCCTGCGTCCATCAAGCAATATTGTAGTTGTCTTGTAGTCAATTCCTACAAGTAAAAAACAAAAAAAATATTATTCAATCCTTCTTCAAGCATAAATTATAAGCTGAACTGAACTGCAAGACCCAACAGGGGAAGACAGGCGCAGGAAAGCAAATGTTAACTGGTTATCACATGTCTGTAATTATAACAATATTGATATTTTATCACAGACTTGAGGGGTGCAAAAAAATTCACTGCCATGACGCTAGGTTGCTGTGGGTGGCCAGGGCATTGCTATGCCGTTACTAGGGTGTTTACTGGGTGGCTGCTAAGGCCTTACAAGGTGGATGCTTAGAGACTCAAGTCAAAAGAGCCCATCCAAAAGTCTCTGTGATATCATGGTCCAAGTCTGCTGGTATGATCTTGGCACATGAGGAGGAAGCCTGAGCTGAGATTGGAAAACTTTACTGTCACCTTTGTGGGGGTTCCAGATTCCAAACACATACACACAGGCATTCTAATCACTCTTTGTTCTGTGGAATTTCAGAACGCATCTCACATTCCACTGTGATGAGACTGAAATCCAACACTGTGAAAATGTATATGGAACAACTGGTAGATTCCATTTAGGTGACCAAAAGTGGATTCAAAAAGACCATCACTGTCACAAAGCATGACAGCAAATTAACCAATTACAATCCCACCTCAACTTGTAAACTGTGAGTTGACTGAATACAAATCAAAAGCTTTGAATCAATTGTTAGGTTTAACCTTTATGTTCTGATTGGGGTTTGAGAGACCTATCACTCTTACAATATCTCTAAAACATACATAATATTTAAGTATTTATACTTCATGTGTTATACTGGATCGTTCAGGAGAACTTGCAAAACTATAATTATTTGAACACAAATACTGGGGTTTCCAGGACTTCAAACATAAATACAGAAGGCAGTCTCCACATGGTATGATGGTTAAATGCTAAAGTTATTTTGATGCATCTTAACTATAGTACAAAAAACAATTTTTTTTATTAATTAATAAACAAACTAACATCCCAGTAGCATATTGTATATATTTTATTACTCCTTTGTTGTTTATTATGTAATGCAATGTTGTACATTACATTTGGACAAACATTGTCTAATACCAGCTTATTAGTACTTTTTCTTTATAAAAATGTCTGTCTGTAGGATGCAGTCTTCCTGTTTGTGTGGGCTAGCTCTGATTCATCCTGACAGATTTTTTCACACTCTCTCTTTCTGTCTCACCGCACAATTACCCTGCTCTGCACCTCTCCTCGCCTCCCTCACAGCAACCAGCGGAGAGCCACAGACCTTCTCTGACGGGATGACACATACATCGCATCAGGAGGAGTAAGAGGATGAAGAAAAAGCTTCGTTGGATAATGATGTTCAAAATCTGGAGCTCAGGGAGAAACAGTTAAGCTAACATGCCGCATGCAACCTGAAGTCACGAAATTATAACCAAATCCAAAATACCAAGTCTTTATGAAGTTTGCATTGTTGGCCTGCAGACAGACTCAAACAGACAGAATTTAAACCAGTTTAGTTATTCAGCTATTGATCTTTATGAAGTCTGCCTTGTTTGCCAGCTAATACATTGTCTGTATCTGAACTAAGACAGTATAAAACAGCCTCAAACAGGCAGAACTTAAACCAGTCTAGGTAAACTGCCATTGAGTTTAGTCAGGGTAGACAAATGTAATTTGGTGTAAATTAAATCCAGGCTGTGGGGGATAGCACAATCAACCATTCACATCTTGCTGCTGATCGTTCAGTTGGCGAAACACATCTTTCTGGAAAATGGGTTGAGAACTGGATGTGATTTAAGACCTTAAGACAGTACGACCCATTAAACATACTTCAATCCCTCACAGCCCGTGTACATTCATGCAAAATTAACTATGGCGTCTCCCCTAATTAAGGTCCAGAGGCGTTACATAACCTACATATTGGGCAAACTGTCAGCCTTTCTGTTATTTATAAGATAGTGAAATAGATATTTCAGTGGCACAGAACTGCATCTGATTCCCCCCGTAGCATGACCACAGTGTGGAACAGCTGCGAGGCTTCGGTTGCCGCAGTTCCTTGAAGAACAAACATTGTAGTCAACGCTCCCCTCTCACCATTCAAACAAACAAGCGACTTGAGAGGTTCACGCAAGTGTTTAGATAAACATCAGAATGTTCCATTCGTTTATTGCCAGCAAACCTTGGCTGCATCCTCCTTCCCTTCAGCAGCATAGTGCTCAGTGGCTGGGAGCGGGTGGAGAGAGCATGGTTATGTAAGAGCTTTGGCCAGTAGTAATAATCTCTATAAACAGAAATTCCAACAGAGCCTTCTGCTAGCAAGGCAGTTAAGCAAGAGCTCTCCCCGTGTAATCACAATGGAGTTTATCGACCATGTTCATTGAACCCTGTGAGTTGCTCCCAAGGTTGCGATACAAGCAAAATGCGCATGTTATAAAATATGAAAGCATTTGAAAAAACTTGATTTAGAAAATATTCTGAATGTAGTGATCTACCTAATGTATCTCTCTGTGAAACGGAGCAGAAAAAAGATCCAGCCCTGTTCTATTAATTGCCCACATACCAAATGACTTACTATGTGTTTTCTAAGCATTAGCATCCTGGCAGAGCAGTTTACTGGCCCTACGGGGCCAATATTTTTGCTACAGACTATGTAAATTAATGTAGTATGAAATCACTTTTACAGGCCAGCAGTGGGGAATTAACTCTTTATCACTGTTGTGTCGATTCTGGCTTTGTTGACAACTTTTCTACACAAACACAGTATGTACTGCCATTAAAACCTGGCAAACCTGGCAATATGTACTCATTGTTCATATGTACTCTATCAATCATTCTGAATTTGTTCTGAATGAAACAAATGAAGACCATGTCTAAGCAATTCAAAGACTATTTAAAGGCTCTTGGTCTGAGGATGATTTTTGTGTCTGCCTATAACCTGTTGCCCCTTTTCTAAAAGTAGATGCCATTTCTTCCTCAGCTGCTTGGCTACATGAGTACGCAAGTGTGCAAGCCACCCAAGATCTCAGTCAGTCTTGACCATATTCCTGCAGTGCATGCTTTAAAAAGTCTAAATATGTTCCATTAGAGCTTGGACTTTGGCCTTTTGACAATAAAAACACCACAGGTAGCAGATAGTTCATACTGTTATAGCATGGTGAAAAGGTAAATACCTTTTAATAATAATAAAACAATTTAGATTTGGGTGGACCCGTGATAACATGTTGGAGAAGATATGGGATTAATCAGAAAGAAATAGCAATTCTCACAATGAGCTGATTGTTACAGAGATAGCGACACAAATCGTGACAGATATACAGATGTTGTGATTTGTTAGTTTTACCAGATGTTTGCATGTGTCACATAAAGAATGTTGTTGCTGTTTTAGACACATTAAAAATATGTTGGATTTAGCTGTGAAATCCCAAAGGGGTTTTACTGCAGTTGATTCTGTCTCTTGGGCAGAGTTACTTTTTCCAAAACAGGGACTAGGTTACAGCCTCTTACTGTACTTAATACTACTGAGCAGTAAACAAAAGCTAAACAAACTGGGAATAGTTAAATAATCAGATCTTGGCATTTAGCTCATGTGGGATAATTTGTGGATTTTCAAATAACATACTGTAACATACATTCAACATTAAAAAACACTCAAAATAAATGCAGAACAGATAGATGAAAAACAAATAAGATCCATTTTTTGCAAGCATTGCCCAGTGTGTCCAACACATTGAAATAAACAAAAAGTGTCAAAAAAACATGTACACATACAAATGCTTTTCAGTTTAATGATGACTTTTAAAACATTTTTCAAGCAAGTACACGGTACAAAATGTCAAAAAAGCAAATCTAAATATCGATTTACATCAAACATTTCTGAAGGCACAGACCAACTAACTTTGTCATTCGTACAGTGATGATAACTTACCCATATTGTATCCATAGGGTGATTCACTGGACCCATCCTGTAGACTGGCCAGTATTTCCCCTTTACCCACATCACTGTCTCCAACCAGCAGGAATTTCAGAAGGAAATCATAAGCTTTTGCTGGACTGCTCCTGTGGTTCATTTTCATTTCAGCCCGATGACCCATTCTGGTACATCATGTAAATGTTTTCTCGATAGGCTTGCGTTAAAAATCTCGGACCACCGGTGCCACTCGACAACACGCCGGATTTCACAGCAAATCTATCTATTCTTCAATGAGATTTTCTGCGTTTATAATCTCACGTCCATTACATCACTGAAGCTGTCCTATTGTTCAGAGACTCTGGATGTGAATCCACTGATGCTGTTGCGTCACATTAGGAAATAAATAAAGGCATGTTTACAGAACAGCCAAATAAGCCTCGTAACTTCTTCAAATGGACGGTTTATACAACAACGGGAATATAAATCTTAAAAAACAAACTCCTGTCACCACATGCACTATCTAGGTGATTTAAATCTTCTCTTTGGAGCAAATCTGGTCCATTGAGATATTCTTCCACGGCCACTCAGACTCCCTTAATGGAGAAACGAGCGTTCGTCCTCAGGTTACCTGTCATTGGTTACTGGATAGAGTTGCTAAGGCAGTTCCGCGTTGCCATTGGTCCTCAAACACGTCCGTCAAATCCTGTGACCGCCCATTTGGCGTTGGGGAGGGTGTGGCCAATCCCATGTTTTGATCCCTTAAGCGCTGACACCAGATCGGCCACCGTGCGCTCATCCGTTTAGATTGTGCGGCGCGGATGGTGGCGCAGCTGATTCCGCGTCAGCGATCCAACGCGCGTCAAGCGCGTGCTCGGGTTTGTTGTTCGCCCAGGCACGATAAATGACGTAGTGTGAAGATGACGTCATAGCGATAGTTGTAGTTTCTCATCTCGAACCAATTTGATCAGTTTCCTTTAACTTGCAGCATTACGTTGAGACAGTAATATAGGCTTTAAAAAACATTAATTTGTATTATTAATTAATGTATAATATTAATTCGCCACACAATGATATCACTGGTATGATACTGCATGATATTTGTGATATTGCATTATATATTATTATACTAAACATTCCTGATAAACGATGTTCAGGTTTAAGTTTATTGTTTTCATATTAACACGATGTCAGTGACAATTTGTACACTGAGGCACAATACAGAAAGTAAAGTAACTAAATTAAGGTCTTTGTTGATGCATTATTTGTTATAATCTGCCTGTGACCTTGTGAATTATATGCTTGATTTATGTGAATCCAAACTGATGAAACATGTCGAAATATAAGAAGGCTATTGCGCAACGTTGTTTTCATAAAGCAAAATACACTTCACATGTGCATGTCTTAACAACACGATCGACAGCATCTTTTGTATGTTTGTAACTGTGCTAACACTTTTATAACTGCAGACATGTGATTTTTATGGGACAGCAAGTTCTTTTCCCATGTTTTATCGCCAAAGGATCATGACTGTATAAACGATGCCATCTAGTGTTGCACTGTAAACCAAACACTGCAGCTAATAGCTGTTGGCACTTCATCAATATTGTAGCGTCTGTTTGCTTTACAGCTTATGTTGTTAAGTTGGTGGTTAGTATTGTTAAATTGTCTGTGCCCAAGTGTAGATTTCTAAAACATCCAATGATAACAAACAACCTGAAAATATGACAGTGGTGTGACTATAGTAACATCCTATCACATCTATCCACAAAAACACATACATCCACAATTTATTTTAAATAGTTTTAAACAAAGCACAGAATGTTTGCTATTAAAACTGGCAAGAACTGTCCGTCATTTGTATAAAAAATAAGAACTTGCATTTTATTATCATGACCATGAAATTCACAGACAGAGGAACAGCATATAGGAAATGCCCTCTTCACTTCATCAATATTAGCACCGACCTTCAGTGAGTCTTAATTATGCATAACAAATTTAGGCGCTACAATCAAATTAAATGCAACATCATGTATACAAGATATGCACATAATCAAAATGTCATGTTTAGATAATGTAACATCATTCTTTCATCATCAGTCTTTTGGTACGCTCTTTTAAAGATACATCTGATTAAAAGTCTCTGAATAATGGAGCACATCCTGTATGTTTAATTGTAACCAGGAATGGGTAACCTTTGTCCTTCCTTGGCTTCAAAAAACGTGTATGAAAGTGTTATAGTGTCAACTCGTGCCATCCTGGGGTCTTCATCAAACTCTGGATCGATATAAAAGAAAACAGGCATGTCTACCTCCTCATGCGGGTTTAACCTCTGTTCCTCAAAACAGAAACACTGAGAATGGGAAAGAGAAGTATTGTATTAAAATTTATTGCAGTGAGCTTTGAAGGTAACAGAAGGAAGGAGACGGTATTTATTAAAATGTCTGAGTTTGCAGTGCACTCTCTTTACCTGTATTTTATTGAAATATTGCCCAGCCTCAAAAGGCACAACATTGTAGGTAGAAATTCCTATAACAGGTTTGTCTGTGGGATTCCGTGCCCTGTAAAATGCCAGTGCAGTTTCCCCTGGGACGACCTGAGAATCAGTAACAGAGTAAATCACCTTGTTCGGTCTCTATCCTCAGTGACATTATATTAAAAAGGTGCTGTTTTTGGTATGCCAACATTCAAAACTTTCTGTTTATCTCCAGATTTAAATCAGTTTTTGAATCCTAAGATATTTATTCTCAGACCTTTGGACCCCACTACATAAGTTTTACTTGAAATCACACAGCCAACCTTTAAACCATTAATAATTTCACAAAAATAATAACAACAATAATATTCTTACAAAAATTTCTGACTGCTGTGGACGAAAGTTCCACTGCATGCTGGCGTGCGTGTCCGCATTGAAAGTCACTTTAATAATGCGGTCCCTGACCGGTTTCATTGTCTCCACTTGCTCAGTGTCGTGTCCTGCTATAGCTGTGCCTCCCAACCCTGTTGCCTGAGTAGAAAAACATATTGCTGTAATAACAAATCTACTGAAGACAGAAACAAGGCACTATAGTAACAAAACAACTGACAAAAAAATAGCTCAGAGCTGTCAGATTATCGGTTTAATACTGACCTGACAGTACAGTCTGTAGAGAGGAACAGCAGCATAGGACATGCCAATCATTCCGACCCCGGCTGCCGCGATGTATGTAAGGACAGTCTTGTTCCTTTTCTTCCAGTCATCCCCCTGGTTCTGTTTTCCTCTGTGAGTTTTCCTCCTGTAACTGACTGAGTAACCGCTGTGGGATCCTCCTGAGAAACAGCTGGCTGCTGGATGTGCCCAGTCTCCTGATGCTGCAGAAATCTATGCAAAAACGTGTGCTGGAAAGTGCCGCCTGTACGTAGTGCTTTGCATTGCACCCTCGATGTAGAAACGGTAATAGCATAATCCCAAAGTCACATACGAAGACTCCGTCAATATAGGCGTGCTTCACCTGAAAAAAAAAATTAAAAATAGTTTTTATATATTTGACATGATAACTGCTAGTGCACTGCACGACAAGCATAAGGCTATGTAGCGTCTACCTAAAAATAACTAAGATTGCTTATTTATGGTGCCACATTAGCCTGATAAAGAGGCTGTCAACCCACAAAAGCAGATTCAAAGACTGGCTAAATAAGGTAAATATAAAGTGCGGTTGTCATACAGGGTAGAACATGCTAACATGTACAGCACAGTCTATTAAGTCATTTACCAAGCCATTTATTTTTTTATAAATGTAGTAAACCTGCGACTAAAGTTCGTAATAATATAGCTAATGTAAGTTTATGTGGACAACCACATAAACTCAAAGAGAAGATGATAAATCCTTACTTGACTCAATATATGCAGCTGTGTGCATGAACACCCTTCAACAGCAGCTTACAACACCAACTTTGTGCAACACGTTTAAGTTTCCCCCCTGCTACAAGTCTTTGCTATTATAGTTCCGGCGTTGTGAAAACGGGATACATGTTAGTGAACTAAAACAATTACACAACTTTTTAAATAGCATTATATCGATGATATTTGAACGTTTTCGGATCAAATCAATTTACTCCAGCTGTTTTGCGTACATGGGGAAATGAAATCGCGTTTCACTAAAATAATAATTGAACATTACCACGCTACGTCACACTATACATCGTTCACATATAATAACAGTAACGCGTTTTGAGACTTAACACAGTGCTGAACAGTATATCCAGACCATTTTGTGATATGTTATAAAAATAATGTATTTATAGTAAGTGCATCAGTATTGGAGAAAGACTGAAATGAATTGCCGTGTAGTTTGTGTTTTAAGTAACTCAGAATCCCTGTAGGGTTTCCCGTTAGAGCGCCTCCTTCTGGCCACCATCTGAATGACAGTGTATTCTGCACAACCGTCCTTTTCTTATGCCATTCAAGGACTTTTAAGGATTAGGGATTTAGGACCATTAAGGGTTCAAGGATTACATTATTGAGGGAAAAAACAAAGACCGCCATTTTGACGAAATTGCAATTTACTTTATATGTTAGATGGTTTTCTTGAGTGTTTAAGGTATTGCCGTTGTTTTAATATGGCAATCTGTGTGTTAGAGCAGTTCATTGTTTTGTATTTATGGATTTCAGTAAGTTTTCTTTGTAGCGTTTGTTCATGTGGCAGTGTGTGTGTGCTCAAAGCTAATTTATGCATTTTCACCTTTTTCATTTTTTTTTAAATAGGCTAGACTGTGACGAATTCAAGACTGAGGTCCCTGAGTCAGTCAGAATCATGCAGTCAGACTCTGTCCACGTCCCCTCATCACAGTCCAGTGTCAATCTTTGTGCTTTCCTGCCTCCCGAGACTCAGAAGCACCATCAACACTGACGGTGAAGGGAGAGGTGATGCAAACCATGTGACTGCAGGGTATCAGGAGAGATTAGTGAATAGGTAGGAGTATGTCTGTTACTGTCTGGGTAAATTGCTGTCTGTCGGTCATCGAGACTGACCCGATTTGAACCAACATTCCCCCCCTGCCCAGTGGCAAGGCTGACTTTATAATACATCTTCAGTTGCTTATAGACCTGTGATGGCTCTGCTCCCACAAACAGTGGAAGCAGAACACTTTGACGGGCTGTCGCTCCTCTACTGGTAGGAAATTCCATTATCTGGTTGTTATCTGACTGAGTGACTTTAGATTAAGCAAATACTAATGCTTTTAAAGCTTATTTGGTGTCTGTTGTAGTTTGTTTTGTTGTGTTGCTAGTTTTGTTTGGTGTTACTGTAAAATCGTGACAAAGCCTTCGTTTGTTTATCTGCGTCTGCAACACGGATTACATATTTCCCATGGACCATTTTAAACTTATGCTAATATTCAGTTTTCATTTGTGTTGCTCTGCTGGGCATAAAATCATGTAGATATAATTGCTTTCAATAGCGAAGCATAACTCATTAAAACCTCAGCAGAGAACAACTAAAACTATTCATGAGAATGGTTTATCATCATCGTCACAAAGACAAAACAACAGGAAGGTAAAATTAGAGCAAGACAAATAGGAAGCACCCTGCGGGGATGCCTGCGTGGGTTTGTTATATTCCCGTGGTGCATAGCCTGACATGCCGTGTACATGGTAAGACAGATTAGTTAGAATTAAGTGATCAGTTTAATGCAGGATCTTTTGTAACAATCTCAGGCACTATAGCTGAGTACTGTCTTTGTTCAGGTTGGCTGTAAATGTAATGGGTGAACAAATTCTAGTAGTTCCCATCATGCTTTGTAATAGCATAAATGATGTTTGTGTAGGACAAATGTATGTATAAAGCTTTTAACACAGATGAACACAGAGGACCATTAAATGAAACCTGCTTGTCACAGTAAAGGACAGATCGTTACATTGCACAATTCTCTAATTCTCTGTATTGTTAACGTGATGGTGACAAAGAGATTAAAGTGCATTGTTTACAGTTAAAAGGGGAACAAAACATAGAACACTAATTGTGGAGATAGAAACCAGGTTAAATGCATCACAATAGTTTGTCCTTGTCTTTTTGTTAAGTTCGGTCTGACCGCCACATGAACGGTTCATAAGTTCAGTTTTGAACACATGAACACTGTTCAGTTTTTATCTTATGTATGTTTATTGTTATTTAGTCAGCAACTAAGGGTCTCAAAAAGGTTTTGTGATTTGACATTTTTTTGTTGCTTTTACCAAAGTATATTTTTCTCCATTTTTACTTCTTTGATTGTTCTTTAGAAATCATATCAGCTTGTGTAGGCCCCTACTATGCTGACATATTTAATGCAAAGCATATACGTAATAATAAGAGAAACAAATTATTAAAACTAAAGATGTTATGATATTTGTGTTATACAAAAAAACAAATTTATCAGAGCTCTAAACATCAGTCAATGTCCTAGTTAAAGGCAAAACCATTGTATTCTGTTGATTTCAGTCTGTTACAAGGATTAAATGCAATAAAGATCAGGCTTTCGCTTAACTTACCCTGTTTCTATAAAGCCTTCATCGCTTATCTTTACTGTTTACCTACACAGTTGAGTGATTTTTATATAAACTCAACCACAGTAACCTACTTCCTGCATAAGCACTTTCTGCATTTTGTGGAGTGTTTTTATCATGCCAGGTTATGGTTGACCAATTCTACTGTTATTCTGTTCACTGTAATCAAAATCAATTATTGCCTTTATAGCCACTTTAAATTTATTTCTTCCAATTTTCCAGGTTGTATGAGTGATTTAAAATTAGAGGTAAATACATTTGTGAATTCTGTTGTTGGAATTCCCGTATTTGTAAATACAGTAATCCTGTAAATGTTGCAGCAACCTTATTCACAAATACCACCTAAGATAATCTTTATTTTTAGAAACAGAGTTTATAGGGGGCTTATAAATATGGATTTGTGATTGTTTTTATTCAATGGGAATATCACTTACTGATATACTGATGTTTGAGGGAATAACTGCTTTTCAGGACAATAATGGGGCCACACGGCATCAATCGTGCAGTGGAGAGGCTAGAGTTCACAGATTGCAAGAAAGGACTTGGTGAGAACCTATGCAGATCCTATCCTCAAATTTATTATGATATTAATAGAAAACTGATCTATGTTTACTTATTTGCTACACAGTTCATTTTAGTTACTGTGATTTAATGTTTCACCCCATTGAAGGAATTAATCTAAAAAAATCTTAATCTCAATTTGACAGGCGTGAAGATTATTGGGGGATACAGGGAACAGAGCGGTGAAGAGTTTGGTATCTTTATTAAACGGGTTTTACCGGGTGGCGTGGCAGCACAGGACGGTATGTTCTCTAATTTAAAATCTCAAATATCTCAAATACAACAATCTTCATACTGTACAAATGTTCTCTCATTTAAAGTCTCTAATACAATGATCTTCATACAATCTGGGATTTATGAATGATGTCCTGTTTTCTCATTAAGGGCGTCTTAAAGCAGGGGACCTTATTTTGGATGTCAACAACATGAATTTAGGGGGTGTTACAACTGATAGGTAATGTTTTACAAACTGGTCATAAAACCATATTATCACCTGTATAAGGGCAACTAAGTAACTTAAGAAAAGGTCAAATAACTGCCTGTATGTTTACTTAATTTATTAGGGCAGTAGAGATTCTTCGCACGGCGTCGGCTACAAATCACATGTCTTTACTGATCGTTCGCGACGAGGCTTCCAGGTAAGATTTTTGATTGTTACCTTTATCTACAGTGAATTGTACAAATATATATATATATATATATATGTATGTATATATATATATATATATATAAACACAAATATACACATGTGTGTGATTCACAGGGATTTGGTTTATGTTTCAAGATTTCCATTATATAGAGACAAGATGTACTGCTTGCCAGTATTTGGACAACGTATACTTAATCCTGTAAATGGATCAGCAAAACATCTTGATTAATTTAAATGTAAAAATAGTCCTAATACAATAAGTATATTAAAGTATTTAGCACGTAATGAGAATTTTGGCATTTTGTCTAGCATTCATTTCATGTAATTTCCTATTTATTTTAAAAAGTCCAAACACAAGCCAGAGTCCAGCTGTTTTTCAAATCCTCTAGTATTCTTGATCTATTAACTGCTAAGAAATTATGCTACACTGTCAAGAGATTTATGAAGTTCTTGCGTTAAGGGTTATTTCTGATCCAAGATTAAAAACACTTTTTGTTGTCATACTCTAATAAAGCCAGGTTGATTCAGTCATACTTAATTACATTTTTGATGTTTTAATTAAGTCTGTTGCTTTAGATTACCACACATTAAGTAAACATTAAGTTTAAAGGTACCTGACAAAACACTGTACAATGTGAGATCTTTTTTGTTAGCGCTGTCTGTTAGTCAGACGTCTCTGTTTTGAGCAGTTGTCAGATTCTTTATGGCTGTCTTGGTTTTAAATGGATCTGGCATTTTGCTGGTGTCAGTGACTTCCTGACATGCACTTTTGTACTCACGGCTGGACAACTGCTGACGTATTCAGGCCAGAAGTCTGTCCTGATATGAACCAGCTGAGGGCAGGTTTAAGCTATTGTAAAGGGATTACCATCATCATTAATGGACAATCAACCAATTTAAACAACATGCTTCAGTACAGTAAACAGATTCTGAGAACATTATGTCAAGAATTTAAAGATTACAGAGTAAATCACATTTCTGGTTTGGAAACAGTTTGACTCCTGACATGAATACGTAGACAATTTATCTCTGATTACTTTCCTAATCTAATTAAGTGCTTCTAATCTTCTTTGAGGACTAATGAGGAAGGTGCATTTAATGGGAATGGGTATATTAAATGACCAGACTTTTAATACTACAGGATGTACAAGTTTAATGTGGGTATTCGTCTGGTGTGTTTTTTTAATCATTGAGCTGCATCAGATCAAGTACATTCCATAGGCTTTTAGTAGACAGTTCATTGGTTCATTTATGTAGTCCTCAATTTTTCAGAAAGGGAATGTTTGCTCTTCCAAAGTCATACAGGAAAATTGTTGAAAGTGTTAGTTTGTTAAAGACAAAAAGGGAGATCTTAAACATATGAGTTCTTCTGTGTATCTTTGAATACATAATAGAAAAGTCAGAGGTTTTTGTGTGTGTTATCATTAGGAGAGAATTCGCTGAGCTAATGGAAAAATATGGCTCAAGCAGCAGCAGTTCTGGTTCAGACAGGACATCTCCCACTTCTGTCTCCACAGGTATTTTCCATTACATCCATCTTTATACTGTATTTCAGAAGTGAATGACTAATGTCTGATTTTGAGACACTGCAGGTGCTTTCAGTGTCCTAGCTAACAAAAGGATTATTTGGTCCCTTCCTGCAATTGTTCATTGTTTCCTACTTGTGTAGGTGTGTGGAATGTGAAGAATATTCTTATTCTAAGAGCACTATTTAGAAACCATGGTGTTTTAATTTGTGCCATATTAATATGAAGGGAGACAATTCGATTGAGAGCATTGAAATAAAAATCTCTCATCTTCAGTTAAGATGACCGACACTGCTTCCTCCTCTTCATCTTCAAGATCAACCAGTCCTTTGCTTCTGAGCCCTAAAGACCTCAATCCAGTGTACACCACCGCCTGCATGGCCTCTCCATCTCCACAAGTCTGCACGTGAGAATCAAACAGCACACTGTAGCTTTTAAACAGATTCTTTTGTGTTTTTGGATTGAGAATGTGTCTAAATGGACCTTTGAGGAGAACCCATCAGATTTCACACACTGTTGCCGTTAATAGTGTCATGATTAGAGATTGAGCCTGAAACTGAATGAGAGTGAAATCCCACAAAAGATTAATTTATGGTCATTGAAAAAAATAATCACCTCAGTAGTCATTGCTTGTGCTGTTGATGAAAGCCCTTATGTTTACCCCTTTCCTCCCCAGAGACTGCATGATTCAGTTGATATGTGTTGCCAAGGGAACAGGATTAGGACTGGTCATCAGAGGCGGGGCTAACCGTGCAGAGGGACCAATGGTGTTTATACAGGAAATAATGCAAGGAGGCGACTGCCATAAAGTATTACTATTATTTTTATTATTATATTTAGTAATGTTTCTAACAAAATCTGTTCAAACTTATGTTAGAGATGTTGAAAAAGGAAATGTTTGTACATACAGTTTTAGGTGGAAATGTTTTGTTGTAGTGTGAACTGTGAAGTTGTTGCTTTGTGATTTTAGGATGGGAGACTAAAGGCAGGAGACCAGCTTATATCCATCAATAAAGAGTCACTCATTGGAGTGACACACGAAGAAGCCAAAAGCATAATCACTCGAACTAAACTGAGGTTAAAACTCAATTATACGAGTGCAACTTCATGAAAATTTGTATAGTGCACTATAATAGTTTCTATGCCTTGCATATATGTAGCCAGATCGTAAAAGTAAATCATTTTTGACCCTACAGACTGGACCCTACAATAGAGATAGCATTTATCAGACGAAGGTCTTCTTCAGGCTCCAGCAGTGGACCCCACAGTCCCATCTCCATTCAACCTCCCACCAGTACTGGCCCTCAACACAGGCCCACTGGAATGGGGGGAGCAACTCTTCCTGGAGGCCTCGTACCCAAGATAGCCAACACACCCAATTCTGGAAGTGAGACGCTGCCTTCTGTAGAGCTTGCTAAGGTAAGACATACTGTAAGACATTAGCTAGTGACCACATACACCCAAGAAGAAGTTACAAACATTATATCTGCCAGGTCACAGTTCAGAGATTCCTAAATGCAGTAGCTGTTTCTTTAGCACTTCTTACAACAGTGTTTTTTTAAAGGAATATCCACTGGATAAAAGAATATCCAATTTGTCTTTCTCTCTTTTAGATACGAACTGCAGCAGGAAAGCCTGAGTCAACCCCTGTGTCCTCACCTGAGAGTGCCTGCACCGCAGTGGCCAACTCTGGTACTGCAAACTAACCCTAAACACTTGTATTGATATTTTCAGATTAGATTTAGGCATTCCTCAAACATGCAGGTTTCCTGTTCTGATACTGCATGAGAATGTTATTTTGCCTTCTAAAATGTTCTGGCATAACCTGGATTAGTCTAACTGTTCAGAAGTTTAGACAGTCTTGTGCTGATGAGATACTGGGGTGTTCGTAAAATAATCCAGCTGACCTGTGTCTGCTCTCCCTTCATTCTGAAAATAGATATTACCATCAACATGACACTAAACTCCAGGTGAACTCAAGGGGAACTGAACTCTGTTCAGGACAATGTTTCATTTCACGGACAAGCACCTTTGATAAAGCTCTTAACAGTGATTTGAAACAGATTTAAACACCAGCTGTGCTGAACGCCAAACATGAAATATGAAATGAGGGGCATTACAGTACGTTTCCAAATGTGTGGTCAGACCAAAATCTGACCTGACAGAGTGACAGATGGATCTCAGCTGGAGGTAGGAGAGAAAAGGTGAGGTGTTTAATATTGTACCGGGAATATCAGTGAAGATCCACTGTGAGAACAGCATGCACATACAGTATACACAGGGGTTCTGGTAATGAAATATTTCATACTCAAGTCGTTTCATGTGCCAGATCTGTGAAGAGGTGGTTTCAAAGATAAAATATGTCCTGATATTTTCACAGTACTGTGGGGTCCAGGTAGGTTGTTCAATGCATCTTGCTGATGGTGCCACAGTTACTATGGATTTAGGTCTCAAAAACATCAAACCTCCAAAGAGGTTTGAATACAAACAATAAATGAATAAAAGCAGAAAATGTGTAGATATTCAGAGCATATACCTGCAGTATAAGCTCAGTTACACTCTGCAGTTATTCATCATAAGAGGATTTGACAGGGTTGACGCTATTTTGAGAAGAGAATTGCGCTTTCTGTCCAGTTCACAGATCAGGTCAGGGTTTGGTTTATGGCAAAAAAGCCTGTACAAGCGTTTTTCTTTCAGCATTTTATGTGCATCAGCTGTGATTGAATCTATTGAAATTATATTTGTATAATTTTATGTATATGGTTACATAAATATATCATTAGTTTTATGTAAGAGCCTCACATCTGATTGCCTTGGAAAAGCAAAAGAGAGAGAAAGGTTAATTGGAACTTAATGGTTTTATTTACTAAGATAGCAGCTGTTTTTAATTAATTCACTAATTTATTTATTTTGTAATAGCTTAACTCATTTGCTCTCTCCTTCTCTTTGCCCAGATGTGCGTGTAATGGCTGCCAGTGAGCCCAGCAGAACCCCAAAACCCCTGTTTTCCAGCCCCAGCATTCAGCTTAAGCCGGAGAAAATAGAGCAGGTGCTTCTGATCATTTGCTTTCAGTTACTTTTGCATGCATACTTCTGTAAGTCATAGTAAGTCGCTTTATCCTAAGCAACTTACAGTGCATTCAAGGTATGCATTTAATCAGTACATGTGTTCCCTGGGAATCAAATCCGTGACCTTGGTGTTAGGCTAAAGAGATCCATTTTCAAATTACAGTAATTAGCCAAATGACACTGGCATTACTGCGGTCAAAACCATGGCTTTCAGAAAATCAGAATTATGGGAACATCATGTATTTACAACAAGGTCAAATGTTAGTCGTCCCCCCAGAGGCTTGTAATGATTAGTTACACATCAGCCTCAGTATTGCATTGATTATTTAGTGTTTTACTATCACAAGGTAATTCCACTGTTGTCTGCTGCTGGATGACATGTGCTGTTAGCATCCCATCCTTTTTCACGCCTCCTGTGGCATGATGGGAAAATCAATAGAGACTGCACCACAGCTTCAGCATGTTCTGTCACACTGGAGTCCGGCATGTTCTGTATACTGTAGATGTCAGACAGTTTTCATATATGTGTTTTCATATACACAGTGTGGTACAAAAGTCTGACACCACATTGAAAACCTGGGATTCTAAACTTAATTTACACCTGGAAAGTTGATTATGTTTTATTATGATTATGTACAGAAGAAATGTTTAACATTCTGCACTATATCTGGGTCACCAATCAAATAATCAGTATTGTGACATTGAAATTAAACCATGCCAGGTTAATCATGGATCATCAGGTTTTGCACAAGCTGGTGGTGTCCATGCCAGCTCGAGAAGGGGGACATAAATAAAGCTGAAAATTCCAAGTGATCAATAAATGTTCTATTAAACTTTTCATTCAGTTTGTTATGCTGATTTGATAATTTTATTGAAAAATTGAAATAAATAAAAAATGCATATTGGAATTTATATAAAATGTATGTAATGGTTATGTTTATAAAAGTTACAGTTGTATTTTAATTTTGCTAAATATATTAAATATATATAAATTCATATACTAAATATATGAAATACATGTTTTCATACACAATAACATTGTATTGTACATACAAGCGTTGCAGCATGTGTGTATGCATGAGAGTGAGGGAGAGAGAAAACCATGAGCATGTTATGCTGATGAAAAAATGTTCTAAAAGAGCAGCGCCACTTTCCACAGGCACTGGAGGTCCTGGGATTGAAACCTACTGGGTGTCAGGTCCAGACTCTGAGAGAAAGAATTCAGTTGAGCCCGGGAGGAACAGTGGCCTATGGAGGTGAGAATATTTCGTATCACTTCTCATGAGGTGGTTTATTCACTGATAGAAAAAGTAGCACTTACAAGCTCTTGGCTTATGCAGTACATTTTTCTAGTTATAGAAATGAAATGAATAATGGCTCATTACTATTATAGATATTGAAAAGTCAAAGTAAATTAACAGTAATCTTTCTTATGTTAGATTTCGAGAAGGTGGCAAAGGAACTCTTTAAAGTACCGCCAAAGTCTAACTCAGAACAGGAAGTAGCGAGACTGACATCAGATGATCTCATTGATTCTCCATCAAACCCTACGGTAACACTTTTTATTTTTATTGCAGCAAAAACATGCTGAGTAATTAAAATACCAAAAACATATTTATTTGTTTATGTGTTATTTTATTAGCCATCATTATCAGACTCTGATGATCTGGATGAAATGGAACGATTAAGAAAAGATCACATAGAGGCCTTGACTGAGATCAAGAGACTGCAGGTATCTCCATGCCAACAATTACAGCCACAGCTGAGACATTGTCACATGCTGGAATGTGTGAGATTCATTAATGTGTTATTGACTACAGCTCTCATTAATCCTATTTGCGAGAATGAGTGTGCTTACTCTAATGCTGATTCATGTAAAGATATCTCTTCTAACAGGATAAGCTAGCAGAATCCCAGAGCCTTAATCGTAACATGCAGCAGGAACTAACAAAAGTTAAACAGGTGCGAAACTCCTTCTTACAACTGTTTCAAATAACAGTCACTGTGATTTTGCCATGCAACACATGTTCCTGGATCTTCTGTTTGTCCTGGAACAACATTCTTGTAATTAATAAATAAATACCTACATACCTAAACCTACATCCTACCCAAATCCCAAACTCTAACCATAACTGACTTCTAAAATCAGAAGGATATAAGTATAGCAGCCTACACCAGCCTCTAACCCAGTCCTTAACCTATATCTAACATTGACCCTAAACTTAATCCCATTTCATTAGTTTATAAATTGAATTTTGTTCCAGGACCACAATAATGTTGGTCCAAGAACAGGTCCAACTTGGTTAAATTACACTGACCTTCACATCGCATGCCTAAACCAAGCGCATTTACCTTGCACATTGTGCACATTATCAGTGCAGTAAGCTGTAGCTGCAAGAGTTTCAGTGTTTAGTCAAAATTCAGTGCATGTAGTGTTAAGCCAATTTATCAACACAATCTTTTGCAAAATAGTTTTTTATGAAACAACATATAAAATTCTTTTCTTTAGATTTCATGACGATCAAGTTTGCCATTCTCAGTTGCGCTGTCAGTGGGAAATGTTCAGAATAAGCATGTTGTTTAGGCACGCTGCAGCGTTGCTTCTTTATGCATGCAATGTGAAATAAGTCCTCATGCATATTTTGTCTTTCATTGTACTTTTATTTTTGTCTGTTTAGTCTTTGATTTATTACTGCACTATGTTTGATGTCCCACAGGGGGGCGCTCTGGACACACATTAAGTGCTGTAGAAAGTTAGGTGAGCTGCAGGTGCTCTGTAGAGTTTGATTCCTGAACCACATGATCCTCTCAGCAAAAAAAATCATCAAAAATTGCCACACTATGAGCAATATCCAAAAGCTATTTTCAGCATCTTGTGCGTGGAATGTGCTCACCTCAGGAAGCACGCCCACGTTGGAACATGATGTGGGAGATGAAGTATGTAGGACGTTATGGGATTGCAATCGGCGTTTGGAAATAGTTCTGTTTTATGAGTTATAAAGACATGGGCTCCCACTAGCCCTTTAGGGTTCTATCTCACAGCCTCAGAAGATCTTGTTACGTAAACCCAAATCCAAAGAGCTGCGGCATTCTATTCAAGATTAATTGGAGCTTCATGGTTTTATTAGACTGTTACTAAGGTAGCAGAGAATTACAGCCCGCATTAGAGAGATCATTCTGCTGTGTAGCATTCAAACAATTATGTCAGTTCTAGTACAGCATCACTTATTACTGTTGCTCATATTAAATGCTAAACTCTGGCTTCCATTTGTGTTGCACACATCAGATATGGGGTTTGTTGAGGAGAGGTGGTATTGCTTTTCTCTCATTTTTGCCTGGCGGACAATAAAACTGGTAAAAAAAAAATGGTAGGCTTAAATTTAGGACTAAGTGGAACTAATAGAAACAAACTGATTATAGACACCTTGGGCCTGTTAGCAACACCTTAGCAACCACATAGCAAAGCCCTGAGAAGCATCATTCATGTCTTGTGCGCAAAATGTAAAAATCTAGTTTACTCTTATGTATATATATGATGTTTGGTGAATCACTGACTGGTGACACTGACTGGTGTTGTTCCTCTCACAGAACTATTTAACATCAGTTTTTTGTGGTTGACCTTATGAGCCGAGCTAAACAGAAGAGAAAAATGTAGTTCTAATTTTTATCAAAGAAACACAGACAAGAATGTTTGGTCAGCTGGTTGAGGCCCTGTGGCGTTTTTGATTGGTGACAGGGTCAATGCAACTTCTGTCTTCCCCTTCCCAGAATGCATTGCTCTAGCATGCAGAGTCGCAGCTGCTCCCTCCTGGAGCACTACAGAGGGCTCAGTTGCTTATCCAGTTCATGACACACAAGTGCTAATACAAGTTGCACGCTCCCCGTTGCGTGAAACCGTGGCTTTTTAAAGCCCTGTATGTTTCTTTAAAGCTTAGTTCCGTATTGAATCCTTTCTGCTCTCCTCACCCCCACCCACTCTCTACCATCTATATCTGCCATTAGAGCTACAGGTAGGCTGATAGGCTTTTCAGCACTGAAGCAGTAGGCTTTTAAGCCTCCTCTCCTGTGAGAACTGTGAGGCTATATCACATCCACGCAGTGCATCCTGGGGTACATTACAGCCAAACGAGTGGGGGGGCCGTCATGACTGGTGTGAGGTGTGACTGCCCATGTGACTCTAAGGATGAGAACTCTCTGTTTTAACCTTACCTGTACATTGTGTTCTAGGGTTAACATGGAGTTTATTTTGGTCCTATGCATTACTTGGAATGGTTTAAAATGTATTCAAATACGTTATTTTACAGTAATGCATTCGCTGTCTCTTCCATGAGACTGTAAAGCACAATTCTTCCTACTTCTACCTATTGTAGCTGTTGTTTAGATGTCCTTTCAGAGCTCACAAGACTTAAGAACGTTCTCAATGATGTTTAAGAATAAATATAGTTTAAGTTTTTTTTATATTTTAAGATAACTAAATTGACAGGTATAAAACAATTATTAAGATGTAAAATTAATTTGGTTCAGATAAATTGGTTGTGAGAAAATTTGATTTGAAATTTTTTTATTGAATCGCGAACTAAGGTCTGTAGGCAAATCTGAGCACAGTTTGAGACGTTGTTGAGATCTTTTCTGAAACTCTAGAGAAAGTGCATGAGATTACTGTGGAGAAACATCTGAGACGTGTGAGATATAAGCAAATGTCTCCATTTGTTCTCCATTGTTATCAAGGAGAAAAAAGTTAAAATTTAAAGTGATTATATGTGTCTTTGAATTACATAAAAAGTGCATTATAACCAGTGATGGATACTTTAATAAATGTCAGATATTTTTCATTATAGACATTAAATGGACATAAGTACTAATTAACATCTCCTCAGTAAAAAAAGATTCAATGTAAAATCTATCAATGCTAGTTAATTAAGCTTTATTCAGCGGGCAGTTATCTGTATGCTTTTTACAGATTATTCCTGGTATTTTAAGGTAGTGACGTCCAATAGTATTCATGATGAGTAAGGTATGTTTTTGAAGCTTTAATAGAACCCATCTGCAGTATGAAAAACACGCAGCCAAAAATTTTGGAATTTCTTCTCCCTTTGTTTCTGAAACATTCACAGTAAACTGCCTCACTTGGCATGCATTCGTAAATCCTCCCGGCTTGGTTTCCATAGAGTTTCTCTCAAGCAAATAAAGCGCAGCCCTGCGTTCCATGTCACCTGTCTATTAATGAGACTACTGTATCATGCCACACAGCTTTTTAATTACAGCGGCCCTTTGTTTGCCTTCTATTGACTGATGCTCTTCTGACAGGTATCCAATATGGTTGTGGTTTTCAATAATGCCAAGACATCTTTCGGTCCCTGTATTATGTAACAGCCTGTTTTTCTGGTTCCACTTCACGCTTGCCAACACCTGTTCTGCTGTCTCTATAGATGACACGTATGTAAAGAAACATGCCTGTGCATGTCATAAATTCCCAGCCTTTTGCAACAAAACTACAGACAGGTTATAGAAAGCAGAGCAGTGCTTTGTCATGCAGGGAGTCTAGAGTTGGGGGGTGTAGCGGAGGGGAGAGGGGGTTGAGACAGTACAGGCATTTTGTTTCAAGTCTAATGAGTTTGCAATGTTGGGGGAGAGCCCCTGAGCGCTATACCACTCTACTGTACTTGCACTCTCAGCATCATGGCTCTAAGTGGGACTCCGCTGTTGCAGGATGTAAAATCTGCAATGGATGAGAGCCGATCATTACGGACCCGGATCCATCTGGCAGAGGCAGCACAAAAACAGGCCCGGGGCATGGAGATGGACTATGAAGAGGTCATCCACCTCCTGGAGGCTGAAATAGCTGAAATGAAGTCTCAGAAAGCAGAGCAACTTGGCCAGGGCAAAGTATGTCACTTTGAGAATTTTACTGTTTACTGTTGCTTTCTCATTCCCAATCCACTGCCTTGCATAGCACCAGACCAGGTTTTTCCTCTCTCTTGTACTGCAGAAAGTAGGTCACTGTTTGCTTTGTATTATTCAGTAACCGGGCTGATGTGCTGTGAAGGCTTTAACATGATCTTGCAGGGTGACGTGGGCTGATGAGGTTATTTTTGAAATCTCTGGCTAGCAACCTTGCGTGTCACCAAGACACAGCAATTGATTTTAACACAGGATATCACACTTATTACTTTAAATTTAGTTCTGTGGGCATTGCTTTTGCAAAACTGGTTATTGCACACAACATTCTCAAATTAGCTCTTGTTGTTCTAATTTTATTTAACTTTTTAAAAGTAAATATTTGAGTAATATGGCCCCTTTTCCATACATTAAAATGATCTGGTGCTGTCAAACTCCAATATGGTAAAACAAGCCCCACGATTGTTTCATGAGAAGTCCACACAACTTGTGTGCTATATTTCAAGACTTCTGAAGCCATAAAAAATAGCATTCGGTTGGTTAACATGCTATCTTGGAAGTTTATACAACTTTTGCCATTTCCCAAATTTAGTGAAGGGGAAGAGACAAATAACTTTTATTAAAATAATAAGTTATTTGGAGAAAAGTGCAAACATGGCCTTCAAAATTGTATTCTTCATGTTCTACTGAAAAGGAACTTCATATGGATTTGGAACCATATATAACACTATATGCTATATTAACAACACATTTTACCCTGTTCACTGGAACAATAAACACTTCCAGAGTAGAATTTAGTGATACAGCGTACAGTAATTGTGCAGTTCTTATTGAGCATTGTTCATCTGAAATTGGTTGAGATTAGACAATGGTTAAATCAGTGCTATTCTGATAGGGAGAGAAGAATACATTTTAATAAAAACTCTACCTGTAATAGAGTCTATCTCATGATTTTGAAATGGAGGTACTTAAAATCATCTCTTCATACAGGAGGAGCTGCAAGACCTGAAAAAGAGGATTGCTGTACTCGAATGTCAGCTACGAAAGAGTGAAACTTCTAAGAAGGGTTTCGAGGTCTCTACAGGGAAACTTCTACAGTTTGTGGAGGTGATGTATATTTCATTATAACCTATTATTGTAACATTACCAACAAAAGGTTTTTTGAAATCCATGGAAAAATGTTTAACAAACAACACGTCCCCACATTTAAAACGAGATTCCACCATAAATAGTATTTATGTTGAATGCCTCAGGGCATTCAATTAATTGTACTATTATTGTTTGCACTTCATATGGTAACTTTTTCATACATTTGTCTAAGGGCAAAACAAACGCTCAGTCAAACAGAGCAATGTTTTGATAGTGCTGCAAAGTCAGTGTTTACATTTCTTGTGAAAATCAATCTAACCATGGATCCCTGTAGTTCTCTCTGCACGCAGACTGCGATAGGAGAAATTATTTTAACATCAAAAAATGACATGCCTCACTTTTAAGTTGTATTACATTTTCATGCAATGTTAAATCGTTAACACACATTTACTGCAAACTGATTTAAACATCCACATTTTCAAAACCCCGCAGGCTGTCCAAGACTTCCTCTCTGAAAGCCAAAGTTGTCCAAAAGGCTGTGGGTAAGAGAATAATTTGCATCCTCTTCAATCTTCTTTTAAGGCAGCAATAATGAATCGACTGAAGCTTAATCGAGTTTGCTGTATGCCCGAAAGCAACAAACTACACTTGCTAGCTACAGTTGTGTAGACAAGATTTAATAACAAATACACATTTCCTTTAGGCGCCTTTAAAAATCATTAAAGTCTAACTTTGATAGTCTAGCAGGTTGTGCATTCCCGCTGTGTGAATGGTAACTTTCTTTGACAAGTAAGTACCTTGTATTCTGTTATACGAGAGACTTACTTTTGGGTCAAAAGGCAGGAATAGATAATGACAGGAAGGTCAGTACAACACCTGTCTGTGGCAGTGATGTTGATTAGGCCCAATCAACATGGTCTCCTGCAGACTGCTGCCCCAGAACACATCTGGAGAGCCTGTTTTTCCCCTAATGATCATCTCCACTGAATGAAGAGGCCGCTGTGTCTTCGTCTATTAGAGCTAGAAAAAATTACACATGTCCCCATGAATCAAATTGAAGACTGGCAGCAATTTGCAACCAAGAGTGTGTATGATTTCTCGTTTTGAGGGAGGATGGATGGTGTTAAAAGCCCATCCTTGAACTTGCAAGTCTGTCTAGACTGAAGATCCTTTCTCAGGGCTGAAAATGTATAGATTACATTTACATTTATTCATTTAGCTGATGTTTTATCATCCAAAGCGACTTACAAAGAAAGAGAGCTTTAAACATTTAACATTGAACTTAAGAACCAACAAACCAGGTCTACAAAGCTACATTTACAAGTGGAAATTGTATTCTGATGCTAGACACAGGATGAACAGAAGGTGTTTTAATATATAGATTAGCAGAATATTAATACATTGTGTTCAATATAAACTGTCTTAAGGATCTGCATACATACTTTGGGCTTTTCCTTGCTTTCGAATATATTCTGGATAGCATTGTACTCCATAAAGCTGTTTGTGTTAGCGTCTTATCTATAATTCAGTTAATCACACAATGAAAAATGACTTGTCTGTAACCCCAAAGAAAGTGTTGCATAAAAGATCTGTTGTTTTTTATCCTAGGTAGTTGGTATTACTAAATAAATCAGGTAAATAAAAGAAATCAGTTTGAATTAGGTTACACCAATGTCGTGCTTTTAAATCCAGAACTGTGCAGTGTCAGGTTTCTACAGTAATGTTTTATGTCATATTTCTGACCTGTTGGTGGGTTTGTGCAATCACAGTTTTATTATTACACTACTTACAGTCTCACGATTCACAGCAATAAAAAAAAATAATGTAGTCATTTATGAATCAGGATTATTAGGCTGACAGACATACTTTTATCATTAGAAAAGCACATTTCTGTAAGATGACAGACTGATGTGTGATAATTTAAAATGCGTTATAGCACTAGCGGATACATTAGAACATTTCGAACAGAACATAATGTAGGATGTCGTTTCAATATGGCATATTCTGTTTCTTGTAATATGTTCATTCATTAGCTAGTTTTTCAAAGTAATTACTGAAGTCTTTTCAAACTAGACAGCGGAATAGTTTAAATATGTTTCAAGTGCATGAGATAATTCAATCAGTCTGGACCAATTCATCGTGGTTTTCTTCTAATGACCCAGAAGTTTTGTTGTTTTATAATATGCTTTCGTAACACCAGCCCATCCGTGTCAGTGGGTCTGAAGCCCCTTCCTCAAAAGTCCAGCCTATATAAGGTGTCAAGCTGCGCTCTCCTTTTATGCCAACTTGTCCAGCATGCTTTGTTCATTTCGGGTTGAAGGGAGCGCACTTTTCTGCAGCGCTTTTATTATGACACATCTACAGAAAATCGTACAAGACTGACACAGTTTTCAACCTGAGAGGGTCCATCAAAGACAACATGCAACTAAATGCATAATAAATATATGTATAATTAATAGCAGCACTATAATAAAAAATCAGTCAGCAAAGCGTATCATTTTGCAGTTGTACTCAATTATCTTTATGATATAATTGTATCAGATTTTCAGAGATTCAGTGGCTAAATCTAGCAGAAATCAATATGTGCTAAATCATTTGAAGCAGCTGTAAGAAAACAATTTGACGTTTTATCTTTCAGTTCTGCCAGTGATGTAAAGTCAACCACATTGTCTCCGACTCCTCTGGCTTCTCGTGGAGGAAAGAAACCACCATGGACAGCATCTGCTCTTTCACTGGAAGCTAAAGAACTAACTCATGCTGTCAGAGCCATACTGGAGCTGGACTGTAAGTGATGCCTCCAGGCAAAAACAAACATGTCCTTAATTGCCATTGTCCTCCTCATGTCAGTACAGCCCTGACTATTCTTATTGTCTGACCTTTGACCCACTGTGAACTAATCTCACAGCACCGACAATTTGAGCTGACCTATGTTGCAGAGGGATATATTACATACATCATAATTGTAACTGTTGTATTGTGATTTTGGATATTTGTGTCAGTTTTGTGTATTGTTCAGATTGTTTGTTTGATTGTTTTCCAAACAAGTGACTTGGAGTTTAATAAACAGTAAAATAATCTGACCTACGAAGTGAATTTTAGTTGTAGTCTGAAACCCCAGTTGCTACTTTTATTAACAAACATTGTTACATTAGCTACATAATGCTCATCAGGCATACATTCATATAGTTATACTGTAAATGTCATGAAATTGTGATTAATATATTTTCATGCGCTATATATTGATAAAGTATAAGGCAAATAAACTACTAAGTTTATATGTTAAGTTTTAAGGACAGTTATTATAAAATGGGTTCAAACCAATTATACAAACATGTTTGTAAGACACAAAAAAAAGCTGTGATATGAGAACTAGAGGACACATTCATCATTGCTTAGTATTTTTTATCCATTATTTCTGCCACTGTTAAAACTTTTGGAAAATATGTGCATGTTAACAAACAACATATCTGGATTTTCATCAATAACAGGTCTTATTTCTGACATAACCTTTTGACCTCTAATCTTGGCTTAGCCCATGGAGCCAAATAGAGTCTGTTGATGTAACCACTGCTTGAACTTCTCACCCCATTAGTTTTGAGGAAAATATTCAGTCACCCTTCCAGCAATGTCTGACCTTACACAATTACTGTACATCTGGTGACCTGCAGGGGTCAAAACATTAGCAGTCATTTGTGATCCCACATTATTATCAGCTTCTTAAACTTGACACTTTTAAACACAGTATATCAGTGTTGTGACCGAAATATTCCTTATTGTTCAGATTTGAAGAACCTTTTTTTTAAAAAATAATATATTTTTTAAAAATATAGGGATATAGGATATTTTTATAATATAGGAAAACCTGCCCTACTTTCAGACAGCCCAGTGGTTTAGATTTAATTTACTATTTTGTTTATTGACTTTTTAATGTACTTTTTTGTTTGTTTGTTTGTTAGTTTGCTGAATTGTCCTTCTTCCGCCTGCTCGATTACATATGATGTAAACGTTTGACGTTACATATTATAGAAAGTAATTCAAACAACTACAATCTTGAAATCTAATCCATTTAGACACACTTAGTAAAAAGAATTAGGTCAATCTAATAAGGAAACACAATACACGATGCATTTGCTGTTAATACAAGCCTTTTAGGTCCGATTCACCTAACTGCGCTGATCGTTGCCTGGATACAAAGCTACTGGAAAGCATCTACTGTTCGCGTCTTTATGGAAATCTCTAGATCACAGACTACACAATGATACACACACTCAGAAAATGAGCTTTAATGGGAAAAGTGGGACTAATGTGGTTTTCTAAATTGTTAGTTATCACTTGCGTGTTTCTCTACATAATGACTGTTCATGTCATGATTCATAACAATAATGATTATAATGTCATACGTTGCTGTCAATATTTATAAAATGTTGTAAATATTAGTGTGATGACTCTGTTCAATTAGTCCACTTTGTCAAAACATATATATGACAATACTGATTAAAGTAAGGAGCTTGGTTATACTTTGCCAGTGTTTGGCACTTTTCTTATGTTTAGTGAACGGAGGTGACCTTTAGGAAATGTTGATTGTCTATCTCATAAAGTAATTATAAGACTTTCTATTATTTCATTAAAGGCTTGTAGTTTGTGACTTGTCTACATCCAGTTTAAATCTCCATAAAACTGATGAAGCACTTGAAAACTTAAAACACTTGAGACATAATATGAAAGTGAAAATGATATATTTGTCAGATATGGTAGCCCATACCCGAAATGTGACCTCTGCATTTAACCCATCACTGGAGTGAACACACACAGCAAGCCATGAACACACACACCCGGAGCAGTGGGCAGCACACTACGGTGCCCAGGGAGCAATTTTGGGGGTTGGGTGCCTTGCTGAAGGGCACTTCAGTTGCTACCTGCCAGCACTTGAATTGAACCAGTAACCTTCTGATCACAAGCCCGACTAACTTACCAGTAGGCCACAACTGCCCCAGTACAGTACATTTGTCCTTAATAATATAGGGAGATATACAGTAATTACATAGTCAGACGCTAATCGAAAGAAGCTCAAATGTTCTGTTTCTGGTATTTTAAAAAAAGCATGTTGGTCCTGTGTCTGCAGACCGTCTTTGATGGTCTTTCTTGTTCCTGTATTTCAAACAGAACAGACAGTGCAGGGATGTGCTGCAACCCAGACAAATTAGTGTCTCTGGCCTTTTATTCTCTGAATACACTGTCTCAGTCTTGACACAAAAGTAAATCAATGATGGACTTTTATTTAACAATCTTTCTCTTTGTCCGGCCACATTAAAATGCCTGTGCAGTGATTATTACTTAGTACTTGTGTTAGTATTTATAATTTAAAATAAATAAATAGCATTTATTTTATAATAGCAGTTTCCAAATTGTCATTCCCTATAAATTAGGTAAACATGCTTTCAAAACTGGGGAGGGACAAATGTACTGTAATCATTTAAGAATTAACCATTAAAAAACCTTCAGATCTGAATGTTAAAGGGCGTGTTTATGGTGGTTACAGACTTATCTGTAAGATACACTGTGAGACTCTAAAAAATATTTTGTCAGGTAACCTAAAAACATATGGTAATATCTAAGTTTACTGGCTCATTAAAAAATATTCAGGAGATGAAAGGCAAAAATATTGTTGAATTATCGTAACTGAATTGAATCAGTAACTAAATCAAACTGACTAAATTGGGTCACACCAGGTAGAAAATGAGCTAACAAGTGCACATTACTTCTGTTTACACCAATATTTGTTCTTTAAGAAATGGTACTGCTTTACTTTTTTGGAGATAACTATTTGTCGTCTTCTAAGATTGATTTACTTACTCGCATGCTTAAAATCACTGCTGTAATAGAATCAGTTGTAATAACCACTTAGCGTCACTCGCAATCCAGTGACCCCCCTCATATCACCAAGTGATCCTCAATAACAGGAATGAGACGGACAGATGGATAGGAAGATAAATAATGTGGGGACAAAGGATCAGTGAAGCTGAGGGAGGGAAAGACGAGCTGAAGGGCGCACTGAGAAACGTGTCCCATGCGCTCAGCGGCATGTGAGCTCTTTGTGAGCGATGCTCACGTTTTGGCTGAATGCTTTCCAGGGGGGATTGTCAGGGGGGATGAGTGAGGTTTTGAGTTGCACATGGAGTGCCACTCTCTTATGACCGGCTAAAAGCAATGAGAGCAACTTCAGCTCAGCCCGGAGACCGGCCGGCCCTTTTATTCGGTTCCACGTGATGGATGTTCTCCTAGCCATGTGATGGGCTTTGTATTGCTCTGCGTCTCATCTATAAGGCTTTATGTTCTGAAAAGTAACAAAAGGCATAAGCATATGTGATATTAAAATTGGCCACAAGAATGTTTTGTAGTAATGCAAATCCCTGTGTAGCTATGGGAATCATTTCATAAATTAATAGACCAAAGTATATTTGTTCAACTTTTTCAAAGGTTTCAGTATTTATATAATTTTAAAATTAATCTGAAGCAGATTTGTTTGTTTCTATTGAAAAAAAAGTGTTGATTTCATGAAATATTTGCCTCTTAAAAGTTACAAGTGCAAGACCCATAGAAAACAAAGGGTGGATTGAATTACAGTATGTGACGGGCATGTGATGAGCTAGTATGAAGAGGTGCTTCTGTCTGGTGCTGCTTCTCAAGGCTTACCCAAAGAAAGCCTTTTTTTTCTCTCAGAGGTTGCTCTCTTATAACTTAGGAGATTTGATGATGATCCCAGTTTTGTTTCATTTAGGTATCAACTTTATTTCAGGTGTTTCTCCTAAAATTGCTAAGGAGAAATAAAAATGGAAACAAATGAGACAACTGTTAAAATACATTAAAGAGTATGAGGCTGTAAAATTAAGGTAGATCGTGGCTAAAATAATCTGAATTTGATGAGTAAAGTTTGAGTTAATATAAAAATCTTCAGTAATCTTGACTTTTGATTGCAGACTTGGCAAATCTGAGCTCAGTTTGTGACAATGTTGAGATCTCTTCTGAAACGCTAATGGAGACATTTGTTAGATTTATGGGGGGGTTTTTCTCAGGAGAAATATCTGAGATACGAGACAAAAGTTTCCATTTGTGCTCCGTTTAATCTTATTGATGTCTAAGAGAAATAATTGAGATATTAAAGAGATCTCATCTGTGATTTTTCTTTTCTATGGGTTGAGCATAGAAAGCCACACACAGAAGTGTGACTTTCTATGACTAGGTTGCAAAATAAGACCTGAAATTCTAAAAAGTCTCTATAAAAGAGCTTTTGTATTATTCTTTCTATTATATTCAAAATGTCAATGAAGGGAGGTGCTTAGCCTTCTAAGAAAACATTTTCTTTTCTAATTAGTTCATTTTATAAAAGAATACATATATTTTTAAAAGCTGTGCCTGAATAGGTAATGGTTGCAGAGTTTTTATTATTTACCTGTCTCTCCACTATATTGTAGAAAGGGTCCAATGATGTTATTTCTTACTGTAGGTGTCACAATTTTGAGAAAGAAACACTTTTTATGAAATGCCGGAAATGTTGACTCTCTCTGTAGACCTCTGGGATGGAAAAGGCCAAAATTACAGGCATTAACAGGCATATTTTTTTCATATCTACATATTCCCCTCCACACATCACAGAATTTACTATATTATTTGCAATCATGGTTCATGGGGGAAATGTTGGTAGGAATTTGAGACAGCATCAATTATTCTTTGGCCTCTCCTGTCAAAATGTTGATTGTGTGTGAAATGTAGACAGTGGGAAATGTATCTAAATTCCCTGTATATTCTTTTCATCATAAAGAACTTTTTTTTTATGAGTTTCATGTTTCTTTGTATAATATGTGAGAAACCCATTATAGAGTCCTGTGCATTGTGTGTTCTGTAGACGTGTTTCTTGCTGCACAGGAGTGCCAAGATCAAATTTTGTCAGGGATTCATACAGCAGGTAAAATCAGTGTTGGGGAATAACAGTTTTTATATCCCATTGTTTGCTTAAATAGCTTTGCAACCCAAGCTGAATAATTGAATGGGCCTCTTTGAAACTGTTCTGTCTCTCTTCCTCTTTCCCATATATAGTTTTGGGATATGCAATTTATTTTCCTGCATTTTGCATTTCTTAATTGAGGTATTTTGTCAAATGCCATTGTTAATCAGTTTTTAATTTTTTATGCTTTTATGGTACATTCCTTATTTTTGGCTTATTTTTGGTCATTGTTTATACAATATGTAGGCAGATTACAGAGATTCTGTATGCTGCGACACTTAGCACATTCATATCTGGCCCTGTTTCATCTGGTTTTTATGAAATTCTCATGGTCACTGTCATTTCTGTAGGAACAAGATAAATAACTGTAAATAACTGTAATGCTTTTATTATAGCTTCAGACTTTCCCAGTAATCTTGTCAGCAAGTGTTCCTTGTTTTGTTTTGCTTTTCAATAAATTTAGCTGAATTCCCTGCTGATTTTGTTTGTTGACAGGTTTACCGTACGGCTGGGATGAAGCATACACTGCAGATGGAGTGAAGTACTACATCAAGTAAGAAGCATGAGCTTGTTAAATAAGTTGATAACAAACTCTTAAAGGGACAGGTTGCCCAAAAAAATTAAAACGTGGTTGTCATTTATTGTTACAAACTCAAAAGACTTATTTCCCATGATAAACTAATAAGAATTTGAAACTTTTTCCCATAGAATGATGGAGTGAATAGGAACGAGGCTGTCAGCCACTAACATTCTCCCTAACATGTCCTTTTTGTTCCTCGGAAGAAAGCAATCTGAGTTAAGAGCGAGTAAATGATGACCCAGTTTTCATTTTTGGTGCACTATCCCTTTAATAAAACCACTCACCAAAAAGCTAAACTTTTATTGTTAATGTTGCATAATCTAAACATTTGATAATTTGTTAAGTCTGAAAACATATTTGTTCCCAGTGGATACATAAAAAAAATCAATACAGCCCACACTTGTGTTCTAACTGCTCTGTACCTAATAACAGTATTGCTGCTTTGATTAGAAACTAGCAGACTGTTCATATTGTCATTGCCATTCATAATCTATGGTGTCTGACAAAAATTATGTAACCTATTCATTGCTATACAGACAAGAACGAAATATCCCATGCACATGACAATGTTCCTTTATTTGCATGACTTTCAAAACAAGCTATTTAAAAAAAATGCATCCATCTCTCCTTTGAGAGCTTTGAAGTCACATGCCACACCCTTGAGTCCTACACACCAGTTCCAGAGCATTCACCTGCACACTCATAATTTCCAGTGCATGTCTGCATTAGTTTTTAAACATTTCCAGTCTGGTGATATCATTCATAAATTTGATATTTCATTTTTTTCCCCCTGCAGTCATGTTACTCAAACAACGTCATGGACGCACCCTGTAATGAGCTCTTTGGGTTTGTCCGAACCAGGAATAAATGACCAAACCCTAAACTCGCCGGAATCCACCACATAGGGATCCAAAGCCAAAGACATAGTCTGCACTGTCCCTCCAGTTTCCACACAGTACAAAACATTCAAAAACAGCAGCACTTAATACGTAAAAGTAATATATGCATTGCTCTCATTACAGAAATGGATCCCTTTACCCACAAAAAATAAAATCGCATTAAATAAATATGATTTTCCTCTTCAGTGCATTTAATATTCATGTAATTCTGCTTCTTCAGCAAATACTGTATATACATATGGACATAATTTAAGAGATATGATATAACAGTATATGAAACTCTTGACCTTGATACTCCAAATGACACACTGTACTTTAGACTGGTTCCACTCAAAGTGCTTTGATGAGTCAAGAATTCACATTTGTTTTGAGTTTTCCTTGTTTTTCTTACATTTTGGGAATTTCCTCTCATATTGTACACTGTTCTTTTTCTGTTCTGTACCTTGACAAAACAATGGACAGGCCCAGTCTGTTTTCCGACTTTTAGAATAAGTCCAGCATAACTGAAAGTGTTTGAAGTCAAAGATCATGTTTCTCTTTGGTAAAGCAGAAATAAACTTTGGAAGAACACAGTGAGTCAACCAGGATAGGCTGTTTCGTGACATTAGTTTTGGCTACCTTGATCTACTTTCTAAAAGCATGTTTTTACATATAGACAACATAGATCTGTTGAAAAACATTTGTTCAGACTTCCTCTCAGACTAGCTTCAAGCTCTGTAACAGTTCTTTAGAAGCCTTTCCATAATTTTCAAGATAATGCTGCTGGATTATCTTGGACTAATAATACTGCTGTTATCCTTAGTCAGATTTATTGCTATTTTGCAAGGTAGCATACCCGTGAAAGTGTCTTTGGCATGTGCAATTAGTTTTCTGCACTTCAATTATAAATGTGATCATTTAGTATTCTACCCTAAGCCTTATGTGTGCATTTTTTGGTAAGTTACACAGTGTGCAGTAGCACATGTGCTCTGACTTCATATTGCCTGTTGGCATAAAGTCACTGTAGCCTTAGAGATTTCTTTATAGATGACAAATGTATATGATTTTCCTTTAAATGTGTGAATAAACTTTCGTGGTTCTAATAAAATTCAACTGATGAAAACACGTCCACATTTTTGCTTTTCGAAAGAGTATTAGATACGTCTGTCTATTTCAGGCTGAGTGTGCACTTCACACACTTAGCACACAAGGTAAGAACTATTGATTTTTTTCTTCATAGCAGGTGCTGTTATAGTGTATATATATATATAGCATTGCTACCAGGAGTTAAAATCAATCTTTATATGCTTTCCCAGCTTTACATTTAATACAAAGAAGACTAAAGAGGACTTTAATTCTAAACAGGACTTATTGTTTCTCAAGGCCTAATTAACGTACGCTGAACACTATGAATGGAAATAGATGTTGGGCCAAATGTATACCTTCCAATAAACTCATTCATTAGTGCACAGCAGTCTTATCAGATGTTGCTACCAAAATCATCTTATCCTTCTTAAAAATGTTATAAATACATACATATTTTTATTATAATTATAAATAATGCTAAAAAGTATGTTTAACTCAAGACGTATACAGTGGTAATGATTGGTAATGATCTTCTGAAGTGAAGTCTTCTGACGCAGGCCATATGAAGTGTACAGTAAATCTCATCAGTGTGCTACATGATCAAGAGAATTAGCTGATGATGTCTACGCCTGATGCTCCTCTGAGGTCACCGAGAGGCACAAGAGCCTCGTTCGAGAAGGAGTAACTTACCCATTACTCATTTGTTTTGGAACACCATGTTCTTATTAAGAGAAATAGTAAGTAAAAACAATTAATCATTCCAGAGCAGCTACTAGCTTCTGTTTTAGACCTGCTTGCCATCTAACTAGTTGCAATCTGTTTCCAATTTGTCAGACACATGTTACAACATGTGGTTTAGTTGTTCCAAATTGGAGAAGGAGTGGCCTGTCGTGGCCTACTTTTCTAACAAATACGTCACATCTGATTGCTTTAGCAACCAGTTGCCATGGTAACAAAAAAAAAGACAAGTTCTATAGGACTCTGATACAAAAATCCATTTTCCGTTGTTGTGTTTGGGTTGGTTTGTTTAGAAAATTGTTCCAAATAAATTCACATTTACCGTCCATTACTGCACATTATCCTGTTGGGACCACTTCAGTTCAGCAGGCCACGATGTACAGAAATCAGCTTTGAATAAAGCTCACAGTTTTTATATTTCATTATACTGTATATATATATATATATATATATATATATGGGTGACTGGGGCTAGTTGTCACATGGGCAACTTGTCACAAATATTATGCAGTATCTTAACAACAGATATATGTTTAATCAGCACAGGTTTTGTATATAAGGTCCTCTTAACTTTTGTGAGTTCTGTGCTTTAAACTAAAATTCCAATTAAAAGATAATTTTGTGATACATACAGCACATACATACAGTATATATATAAAAAGAAGGCAGATCTTCAGAAGGTATCAAGATCCAGTAAGTCAGCTACTCCTATTGCACTTTAAAGTCAAACTCAGCATGCAGGGGTGGTAAGTTTGAAAGAAAGGGGGTATTAGCAACAGGGACACAGAACATCAGAACATACCGTAAGTTTAAATCATGTACTTTTTACATTTCAATTGTTCATAGGGCATTGAATATTTGTTCATGTGTGTACCCGTGAGAGCAGCAATTCACACAACATGGTGTGTCATTCTCACCACCTATATAATGAGCATAACTGTATTATATAATCATATAGAAAGGCTATATAATGCATTGCAATCAACACTTCACAAAATACATTCATACACGTACATACATATGTTCATAAATATACTCTTTCCACAAAAAAAGTACCTTTCGGTGCTTTTATGAGATTTTCTACTTTATTACATCTGCCATGTAGAATAAGCAGAGCAAGTTACGTTTGACATCTGTATACGCGCAATGTTTTTTTTTTTTTATAAATAGTTATGATTTAAAGCTAAAGTTAAGATACGATTGTTTTATTTAAAGATTATTATTATTATTATAAGTTGTGTTTTTCGGTGTTTGGCTGCACCACGGCAGCATTAGCTGGGTCAGTCGAAGCCACGCCCCTTTATCTGACAGTACGCGTTTGATTTTTCCACCGCGTGTGTCTGCATGTGATGGGAACGTCACCTTCCACGACAAATTCCTGCCATTTAGTTTTACGACGGCTGTTCCCCGATACAAATGAATTAAAGTACGCAAATGTACGATAAACATCGCGCCGACGTGTATATATTTATATATTTATATATTTATATATATATATATATATCGATGAGTGGATTTGCATATGGAGCGAAAGTCCAAAACTCGTCGGCCCCGCCCCCTACAGTTTGACGTCACTCGCCTCAGTCTTCACACATGGTCGTGATCATCACATTTTTTCCCCGGAGCAACATCACACGCAACTGAAGCCGCATATGCCGGTCCTGTAGAGGTGGAGCTCATTCACCGGTCGTTATTAGACGAAGGAAATATTGTTTACGTTGAATACATCGCGTTTCCGTTCACTTTCCCGAGAATAATATTTGCACGGAGTAAGACGCGTTATGTCGAGACCGCTCACCATGAATCCGGCTTTCCTGCCTCCGCAAACGAACGGCGTGTTGAAGGCGCTCCTGGAAAAACCGATGAAACTACATTTGCGCCAAGATGAAGGTGATTAAAAGCGTCATGTGTGCTGTTAAACGTAACTTTTGTTGTTTGTGTTTTCATCGCTTTTACTACACGAAGCCGTCAGCTGATTCCTGCTCCAATAAAGTCCCTCAAATAACCAACACATCTGTTTCGGTTTGTGTGATAATTTTAAGCATTTATTGGCAACGCTTTACAATAAGGTTACAATAACTGCCTTCGTTATAATGATCAAATGATTAATAATGCTAGAGCTTTTGTTCATCTTTGTTATTGTCAACTTAAGCATTTACCAATAAATGAATATCGAAAATTGTACAGTGCGCAGTGAATTAACACGAATGATTGTTTTTAACTATATATTGTATTTAACTATTGCATTAACTAACATTAGCAAAGATGAATAAATGCTGTACAAATATATGATTTTGTTAATTGTTAGTTCATGTGAACTAGGCTTTAACTCATGTTAAAGAATGGATCTTCATTGTAGAGCGTTTCCTGATTTATTCATACTTTTTGTGTTGTCTCACCCATCCATGAAATAACTTTATGTATAAGAGACATCAGAGAGGATGAGCTAAAAACAGAAAAAAACACGTATCGAAAATGCATTAAACATTAAAACAATAATACACAATAAATAAGAGAAACCATAAAGTTGCCATATGAAGCAATTTGAATGGAATTCTGTATTCATCTAAATACATTTTCTTTTAGGTTATGGGAAGGAGAGAGATAAGGTTAAAAGCCTGGAGGAAGAAGCGAACGCTCCACAGTCTGCTTTCTTAGGACCAACACTTTGGGATAAAACACTGTCTTATGATGGTGATAATTTTCAGCTGGAGTATATGGACCTTGAGGAGTTCCTGTCTGAAAATGGAATCCCCTCAAGTCCTGCACAGCATGACCAAAACCTCCATCGCCAGCAACAGCAACAGGCTTCCATGCAACAGGGGCCCATCTCGGTTATGGACCTCAGCAGCCGGGCCATCACCTCCATCCACACAAGCTTGGTTGCCCAGAATTGCCTTCATAGCCCAGGCAGATCAGGTAAAATGGCTTCTGTGTCCCACAATATCTCATTCCCCTCCACAAATAAAAAAAACAACCCCGTGAAATGATTTAAGCAGGGTCATGTGTCGTTGTCTAAATAAGATAGCGTGTGGGTGGTGAATGGCATTTTAGTTTGGCTGTGTGGATAGTTTTCCTCGGAGTAATATATTCCAAATCATACGTTGGCCCTGTAATGTTACCTACTATGTATCACTGTGTTGTCAGACATTCATATGATTACTGTGTGTATTGTTTAACAAACAATTCTATTCTGTTTTAATATTCAAAGAACATATTTATCTTTAAGCCGATCTGAGAGTAACAGGAAGGGGTTTAGATGATGAAATGAATACATCATAATACAGATAATAAGAATAACAAGATATCACATTTCATCATAACAGCCACTATTATTATTTTGTATTTGATGATGAAGAAAATCTGTTTTGTTGTATTGTTTGTAAACAAGTTAAGGTGCTTGTTTCAGGTTCTAGAAAAGAGATTTTATTAAAAGACCTTTTTTATGTATGTTTTGTATGTTGACAGTTTATCTCAGATGATGAATAAGATTAAATGAACTAGTAAAATGGATAACATACTCAATTCTCACACCTTCAGAAAGCTTTATAGAGTTCTGCTTACTGGAAATGTAACCGCTTGACATTTGTTTGTGTTTTATCCCCCTATCTGCCCTATACTGGTAGTTTCAATGTACTGAAATTTGCATCCAGTCAAAACAGAAGATCCTTTTCCTGCTCTGAGCAATCGAGCACAACATCCATAAATATGTCATATGGCAGACTAATGATACGCCTTCTGTATCTTTTCCATTAATATAGACGAACTTATAGGAATAAAGGAATTTAATATCAGGAAATGATTGACTCATATTTTATTGGTTGGTTAATAATTTCCTGATAATGAACTCTCAATTCCTACATGTAATTTTAATGTTGAATATAAATTGTGGAAAAAATTATTTATTTATTGGTGCTTTGAAACGTGAAAAATTAAAATTGTGTTCAAGTTATTAAAGTTATGCTATTTTAGTTTTCCATAAATGATTTCGAAGTAAACAGAGCGGTGTTGTTTTTTAATCGTCGTTCTGTTAAAAATAACAAAAAGTGAAAAAAAGTGAGAAACATTTTAACAAATAACACGTATATGCCACTGAAAGACAAACATGTTTCAGTAGTTCTGTCGAGTCTGTATTTTCAGTGTCTGCTGCGCCACCTCGTGGACTGCAATACTCATGACAGTTTTATTATGTAGTATTATGCTATACTTTTCTACAATGAATACTTTACATTTATCCCTCACAGTTTTGCCTTCATCGCGTAACACGCCAAGTCCAATAGACCCCGAGACCATTCAGATACCAGTGAGCTATGAGCCTGATCCAGCTGACCTGGCTCTCTCCAGCGTCCCTGGCCAGGAGGTTTTCGACCCACGAAAACACAAGTTCTCGGAAGAGGAGCTGAAACCCCAACCTATGATCAAGAAAGCACGCAAAGTCTTCATTCCTGATGATCTGAAGGTAAATTAGGTCTAGTTATTCACTCCATTTATCTGTTTACACAAACACTGTACATGTCATAGGTCCCTCTAGTTCAGTTAGATCATTTTTACTCTCCACCATTGACCAGCTGGGCTACAGGCTCTTGCTAAGAAGCTTACATCCATTCATTCATCCTTTGCTAGCCAGGCCCATGTGATCTTATTTTTCCTGGTATCGCTCCAGTTCTGCTGGGTTTAGGATTAAAGGATTTGCCTTTTTTAATTTGTTCAAATAAAAGTGGATCCCTCCCCAGCTTTGCAGAGTAGTAATTTGCTCAAAGCTGATTGCACAGCAGTGAACGCATGAGAAACCTGTAGTCACAATGATGGACAATTCTGTCACCTGCCAATCATAACTGAGTACACTATAGTTTATCACAGTATAATTTATATTATCATTATTATCTTTACTCCCAACAGTCTGAACAGATAGCATGAAACTATGAAATCTGTTAACATAACTAACAGTAAAGTTGACTGTTGTGTCATATTCTGGTTATGCTTCTGTTGAACAGTAATCAGAGTAATCTTGGAGTGTAACAGGGCACCCCCCCCCTCTTTACCCCACCCCTTTTATTCTGCATATCTTGAGCAGGATGAAAAATACTGGGCACGGCGCAGAAAGAACAACGTGGCCGCCAAGAGGTCACGGGACGCTCGGCGCCTCAAGGAAAATCAAATTGCCATCCGGGCTGGATTCCTAGAAAAAGAGAACATGGCTCTCCGACAGGAAGTTGCTGAACTACGGAAGGAGCTGGGGCGTTGCAAAAATGTCTTAGCAAAGTATGAAGCTCTGCATGGCCCTCTGTGAGGCCCTAGGGCTCCTGAGATTTCCACACCCCAGACCCTTCCAGTCTGAAGGACAATATTCTTGGGTTAAGGTCCTTGTGGCCTGTTTTTCAGCCAGCCCATCCTTATCAGTCCAGAACCCAGTCTGTTCTTGGCACCTTAGAGGGCAGAAACGTTTTGTCATGTGTTTATTTTATACATCTTTTAGGGCACTACCTACTCCCTTTATATTTATTATTGCAAACAAGGCCATTGTTGTTTGCTCTTTGTGTTTTTATTAGGATGTACTACTTATATTGTAGTGTGTTGTAGCATTTCAGTTGTCCTTATAACACAAGCGTTTCGCCTTGATTTGTTGTCATTTATCAGTTTTCATGGAATCAGAACTAGCAGATCTTCCGCTCTACAGTCTCAAATTCACAACGTTATCTATAAGAGTGGTACAGTAGATGAGCATAGCTACGTAGGGCTCCAGGCGTGTCTAGGTTTTTGTCTCTGTAAAGACTTTATTCTCACAGACAGAACAGAATGTAGCAAGTTGAAAATATGAGAGTTTGAATTTATAGAATATCCTTTTAGCTCCACCATCCTAACGGCCTGAAATATCGGACTCTGCATGTCCTTATTAAAAAACTAGTCAGGTTTTCCCTTTTATTACAAAGCATTATGAAATAAGGAGACCAGCTGTTCAAAATCCATGCCACATTCAGGGTTATTAAATTTGGTTGTCACCTTGATTATGAACCAGTAGTTGTTATTGTAATGTATGAGGTTAAATTGACTTAGTTCATTGAAATGCTCCAGTGCATGCTGATTATTTTCTCAAAAACCAAATTCTGAATTGCTAAATTCTTTTTATTTCCTTGGTAAAAGTGGAACTGGATATGTATTTGTATGAAAAATGAAAATAATTCCATTGGATTCAGTACAGATGCTGAGCATCCTTCATCCAGCATTCTTTTCAGTTCAAACTGTGATCAAAGGAAAGCGTATTGAACAAGGTCTTAACACACCTTAACACGGGACATTGTTAACACAAGGTGAGCCATTTTGGCAACCTTGTATGTAGAGTATGTTAAAACAGATGATATGTTGCCTTTTGTTGGTCAGTTGTGAAATGAATGTAGAAGTACAGTGTATTTCATGTCTATCACTCTTTACTACAGACCAAATGATATAAAATACAGTAAGGTTTTATTGTCATATGGAAAGTAAATGTTTATACAAAGTTATTCTTGTTTTTTGTACAGTATTTTCATATGAATTTCTGAATATATATATATATATATATATATATATATAATTTGATGTATATATTTATATATAGGCATCAAACTATATGAAAGAGTTCCAAGTTCTAAAGTAAACTGTATGGGCATTATTACAATACATTTAGCACCATAAACATGTGATCATAGTTTCTTCACCTTATAAAATAGTCTGTTCTTATAAAGGCACTTTGGTATGTTGTGCATCAACATGGAAACAAATATTTTTTGTTTCATGTTTTCTTTTGTTGTTAAATTGTCAGTACCTTTCATGTATTGGTGATGTACAATCATAAAATATGATATTATTGTGTTTTTGCCAAATGTGGCAAACAAATCTTGGCCATATAGAATGTCAAGCTGTGTATTTTAACAAACAGAAATGTCTTTTATATGAAAAATTATATTACAGCATGTTTAAATATTAACGTTAATTCTTTCTGCAGATGATTAATCGACAAATGTTGCAATATGTTGTATGTTGTGATCTTTTTTGTTTCCCTCTCTTTCATTGCTCACTTTAATAAAAGCTTTTCAAAAGCTGATTTTTGGTGATGTTACAATACAAGCTCAGTAAATACCAAATTTGTTTCCATTCAGTTCCATGCACAAACTGTAAATAATAACACACAATTTTGTTTAGACCAATGCTGTTAAAAATTAGAAGACCTCTATACAATTATGCATACTGATTATATCAGTTTATAAACAGTAGTCTCTAAAAACATAGACACATTAAGATTTGACACAAGAACAAACAGATATGGCAAAAGCAATATGTTTTTGCATTAGAACAGAAGGGTCAGGTGTATAGTGACAAATTCAAATTAAAATGATAAAAATAATTAACAACAATCAACAAAAATAACAAAAATCAACCAAAGGGCTAAGATTTTTTTTTTAAATTATGGTTTCTTGCATTTTTATTTTTTACCTGTGCAAATGGTGTCTGACACTTCACTTTCTCGAAACAGAACTGTTATTCTCAAATGTACCACTAGAGGGCGGTACAACCTCCAACTTCCAAAGCTGGAAGTTTGCCTCTAAATATTATTAGTCCACCCTCCTTAGTGTTACAGTCTTACACTTCATTTTTACCATCATCATTACTGTCGTCGTCAACGTCATTAGTGGCCTCAACGCTGGGCATATTTGAAAAGGATTATTAGACACTGTTGCCTTTGTAGTCCATTGTAATAAAAAGTGAAGGGATAAAGCATACCCCCATGCAAACAGATTGTTGCCCCCTGATGATAAGCAGACAGAGACATATAATATATAGACTGACAGAAAGAAAGAAAGAAAGCAAGAAAGAAAAATGAAGAAAATTTTGTTTGTGTATTTTACTGCTTTTAAATAATACATAAATAATAGGAATACATTACTATGGATTATTATGAAATGTAGGCATAATAATAAAATATGAAGTAGGCCTGTTTTAGAGACTTGTACATTAATTTTCATAAATTTTCATATGTGGCTAGACAGTACATCCCTTCCACATGATGTGCTCTCTCTCTCTCTCTCTCTCTCTCTCTCTCTCCTCTCCCTTCCTCTCTCTCTCTCTTTAAAGCTTTTGCGTGTTGTTGACAGTATGACGGTCACTACAGTCCTGTGATGGCATGTGTTCTGAGCAGACCTCCAGTACGTGCTCTTTCTGGGTGTGGCCTGAACGACCTCTTATTGGAGACAAACACAGATGACTTCCTGTGGGATTATGTGGCATTTATCAAATAGACTCGGAGTTATATAAAGCCATTTGTAAATGCAGAGGGAGCAGATTGGGATCTAACATTAATCCCAGCCTGCATTCAGCCTGGCTGCAATCCAACTGAAGGAAAGCATCAGGAATTACAGAGTCCACACTGGTCACATCACGTCCTGAATCTTCGCTCTCCACACTGGACACGACTGCCCTTATCATCTCACATCTAGAAGAGCATAACTGACCCTGAACAATTAATGTTCCAATTGTAGCCTTGTGTATGCATATTTCCTCTGTAAATGTAGTAATTTTTCCAATAATCTAAAAGCTGATTTAATCAAAAATCTTGAAGGATGATTATAATAGCGACATACACAAATAAAAGGTCATGCACATAATCTGAAAGCTTCGTTAGCTTTTATTCACCAATTTAAAGTTAGTTCTCAGAATATTCTAGATGAGAATATAAATAATATTTCACCACTGTTTATTACTTCATTGTCAATAGAAAATTTATATTGTGAAAATATAATTTTTATAGCATGAATAGTTTAATATATTATTTATATTATTGTCTTTCAATTAACACTGTTCTGTTATATATTTCTATATATATATATATATATATATATATAAATATATGTAAAACAATTTATATGAACCTGTATCATTCATACAGCAGTTAGTTGATTTTTTTTTAAATAATGTCATCTTACTGTCATTTAAATCCATATAAAAAACAAACAGGCCAATTACAATAAATAAATGATTAAATATGTAACACTTGCATTTACAGCAGATTCATGTCCAATGTCCTATTTAGCCAACATTTTTACCATATTACAATTATTCTTCAGAATACCTATATGATGACATACCTACAAACATACATTTGAAAGCTCACAACATACACATTCAAAATGTATAATTTATGTACTTGTGTTTTGTTGTGTTGTGCAACACAAATGCAACAGTCTTCTGAACAAGCTGCATGCGAAATCACATCTGTCAAATTTTTAAAACACATTGTGACTGAACACGTGCCAGATGTCTGTCCTGTTCAGGAATGTGTCTCCTGCTGACCTCTATCCAGTGTCCAGAGGATAAAATAACTCCGTTTCCATAATGAAATTGTCCACAATGAACTAATAAATGCAGGTGGATGTTCTGAAATAGAAAACAGAAGAGACCATTAAAGATTGTGTTTTATTGACTGCGCCTCTAATGTCAAACGCTCTTCTGTGTTTTGTCATTTTGCTGCTGGGAGAGTCATGTTACATAATACTGATTGCTGTGCATACACTGTCTTTTAAAACAGATGCAAGACAAATATGTCAATCAGTGAAAGACATGTAAATTGAGTTTTTATGACCCTTTATATTATCATCTTATTGCAGTGTCAGTGTTGTTTGGTGCATGTAAACAGGAATGATCACAACAAACAGCAAATGTGCTATAATTTTACATTTAGCATTTCTCATGGTAAACATGCCACCCAAAAAAAATCCAATTAAATGGCATGAATATCTAATCATACAGCCTTTCTTTGAGACAGAATTCATATTGGTCAGAATGCTGCAAAATCTTGATAAACAGTGACAGTTATGTACACAAAGATGCTGTCTTTCAAATTAGACATGCTAGATACTTAAATGCTTTCACCTCAGTGCTTGTCATGTCTACAGATTAGTTTTATGCAAAAGGTATTGCAATAAACATAGGCTATAAAGTTATGCAACACTGTATGAGTCTATAAAGACCTGTAACATCTGATCTGAAGTCCATTTTGGATGGCTGCCGCTTTTGATTGGCTAAATACATCAATTCAAATGAATTTGACATAATTATAACCATCTTTACAGGATGAAGTAAAGACCACGGTGTGCAAAACACAGACATTTTGGTTTACATGTTTACTAAGTTACACCACTGGGATGAGAATGATTATGCATCAGAGCAGATAACTGATGTAGCTCACACTAATCCTTCTGCAACAAAATGCTGTCTCCATGTTTATGGCCTTACATTCTGAAGCACTGTAGCACCTCATGTCCTCCATTTTGACAATAACTTTAAAAAATGAATGGGTCACTGAAAATGTGAAGTAAATGCACACAACTTATAAGCAGATTAATGTTGATTTGTAGAATATATATTTTAATCTGCATAGTGCAATTACTATCAAAATATAAAAAGAAAATCAGTTCTTGTTAAAAGCCCAAACAGATTTTTTTTCTTGAATTTTATTACCTTAGGTTCTTCTGTAGCTCAGTGGTAAAGCATTGCATTAGCAGCACAAACAGTTGTGGGATTGATTCCCAGGGAGCACATGTATTAAGAAAACGTGTAACTTGAATGTACTGTAAGTAGCTTTGGATAAAAGTGTCTGCTAAATGCATAAATGTAAGTTTGAAACCAAAATTTAAAAAACATTAAATGGTTAATTTATTCAGGGCAATGGAATGGGCATGTCTTGTCTAAATGTGTGTGTCTTACCTGTTTCAGCCCTAATTAGGTTTAAATTTTAACATTTCTTTCCTAGAGTAGAGGATATGTGTCCAATGAAAAATAAAAGTCACACATAAACAGCCTGTGGACATAAAAGCCCCATCATCAGACGAGCGTGCTTCTCTTTTCGCGCATGTCAGGGGTCAGAGGCGCAAAGTTGGAGGCAGCTGTGTTGTTCTGCTCATTATAACGGGATGAAGCCGGGGAGTTCTGCATCACCACAAGCCGTATGGGAGACTGTTGCTGGGGGGCTGGGGGCTCCGAAACATACTCCTTCGAAGGGTCTTTGCCACGACAGTCATACAGAATGCAAGAGATGAGGAAGACCAAAAGCAAAATCACGTAGCTGGCGATGAGGATGATCAGATTTAGAGTGACTGGATCAATCTCCAGGTAAAACTCCATGAGACCCATGGCAACGCTGCATCCCTTACTCCGTGCTCCGAGAGAAACGTGGGCACCATGGACTCCTGGCAGCAGGAGTAATATCTCAGAGATATCACGACGACAAGCGCAGGGCCCTCTGCGGAGATCAGCGTGTAGATGTCACTCTGAGTCTTTAATCCCTCCCCTTCTATTTTCACCAACCTTGAATTCCTGCAGCCAATGATTAAAAGCTGCTCATTTTAATAGCTTAAGCTGTCTTTTTAATTTTGCAAACTGCTGAATGGATTTTGCCAAATTATATAGTCCCAGTAAAAGGATGGAGGAGAGTTTTTAGCATGTCCCACCTCGTGTTCTTTTGCCAGCAGTACGTCAATGTGGGATTTCACTAAGTATTGTGTAATGAACGACTTATTAGTTATGTCATTGTAAATGGACCGTGACATAATACCAAAGCCAAAAAGAGATTCAATAATGTGTTTGGAGTTATTTAGGGAGACAGTAATGGTATTTTGCATCAATTTATTTCTGGATATAAAAAGCAGGGTTTGTAATTTATTTTATTTCTGAAAAAAACGGGGGGGCTTACACCACAACAAAAACACATAAAAAAAAATTTTTTTTTTTTTTTGGTTTTTTTCCCCCCCCCCATATATAATAAGTCTGTTCAGATGTGTGGTTCTGCACTTGTATATGTACAATGTCATATCAATTCTTTAAATATCTGCCAATTTTTTAATTTGTCTTAAATAAATCATATTTATTCACTGGATTGAAATGTATGGCAATTAGCCCCAGTATGCCCAGTATCTCTGTTTACAGCATCAAAACATTTAACAATTGTTGATATTACAGGCCAACAATAACATACATTTTAAAGAAATTTGGTGGTATACTCAAAGGTAAACCAAGGATACTCAATTGGTTTATGTTAATGGACATTATATCATTGTTGAATACGTAATTAAGAGAAAGATGAGTACATTTCTTTTAATCTGGGGTTGTAACATCTGTTCATGTCTTGATCTTTCCATCAGCATCTATTACAGCCTACAGCTGTGCAGTGGACACTTGCACATACCACCTGCCCAAAGTTTTATAGTTCAACAAGGATTATGACATAAAGGTAGCAGATGGACTAAAAGAAAAACTGAGGACTTAAAAGGAGGTCACAGATGGGCCCATGTAAACTATACATGACACAGAGAATAATCTGTCCAGAGTCTGAGTGAATGTGCTGCACTAGTTTTTGTGCATCTGATTCGAAGACACCAAATATTTCCGCTCAAGTATTTTTTTATTCAGCACAAAAATGTCACATGAAAATCAGACAATTTAATCAAAACTTGGGTATTTGTGCATATAATTATGCACTCTGTTAATCTAGAAAATAAACAGTAAATGTTTCTGGTCCATTAATCTATGCACTGTAGAATAAAAAGAATTATTGAGAAAAATCACGTACCTAACATTTTAAATTAACTATCTTTATCTTCATATAAATTCCTTTGTTCTTTTCATAGCTCTTTTTTGCAGCTTTGTAACTTTTCCTTTTAGATTGTGTTGTTTTGCTGTACTATTCTTATTTTAACATCAGCCTGCTCAGGGACTGAAAAAAGTTGCTTTAAAAAAGTAATTCACATTTCTTAGCATCTGGGATTTAACAGGGTCTAAATGATGGGTAAAATGTTGATTTTTGAAGAGGAATGGCCCTATATATAACAAACTCATTGTGTTGTTGCCTCAATCAACAATAAAAAGTTCATAATTATAATTAACACATTTTATCTGAATAGAAAATAATACATGCTGAATTCGATTTTTTGTCAATTGAAATGACAAAAAGGTCAATGTTTTGAAAGTGTGAATCCAATTAAACAACAACAGAATTCAAATTTATTCATTTAAAATACATTCGAATTAAAACTATTCCTCCTACTCTCTACAAGGTCAGTCTGGCTCTCCCATGATTGGCCTGTTTTTCCATATCTCCTGCTGCATATTGCACTGAAGGCCAGCAGCAACAGTCCACTGATGAGCAGCAGGAGTCCAAGGATGGAAATGGTCGATCCGTGGGTGCTGAAACTGTAGGCTACCGCTGTGACTGCGATGCCAATGATGAGGAGAACCACGCCAAAGGGAAGGGTGCAGCGAGAGCATGACCCCTCTGCTCCTCCAGTAGCTATGTCCAGCTCTGTTCGGTTAACCAGGGCTGAATCCTTCACTGCAGAAAGATCAGCGCTCATGGTTCAGTGAATCTCCAGTGAATGATCGGAATGATTAATTCACTTTTGTCTGGTTAAAACTCTTTTCCTTTAACCTCAGACCCGAGCAGAATTTCTGAAACATAACAAGTGTGAAGGAAAGAATCTTTACTTTAAGTCTTCAGATAAGAATTGAATGGGCATAAATTAGATAAAAAGTAATGTAAATGTATAATGAAAAATGATGATTACTACAAACAAATAGAAACATCTTTGCACTGTAAAAAGTATCAATTGTATTTTAATTAAAATTGTATTTTGTAATTAAAAATACTTTTTAAAATGACTTTTACAGATTGATTGCCGAATAGTTTTTCTGAATACAAAGAGGGTAACAGATGCTACCACATGAAGCACATATGCAAAACATTTTACAGTGTAACAGACGTACAAAGCAGCATAACCAAGTTACAAAACTAGCTTTGCAGAGTTAGTTCCAGTTTACAGTCATGACACAGCTTTAATGAATGAAGACTCAAAGCGTCTTGCGATTGAGACTTTTAAGGAGAAACTTACCATATCTCTAGCAGAGGTGAAGCGAATGTGCCCTGGACTGTGTAACTGCATGGAAATGAAGTTCTTCTTCTGTATGTTTCTCTTGTTTCAAACAGCACCTTGATATTTAACCCTTTACACACCGAATGCACGTATCCTGTGGAATCGTACAGAACCCTCCCCGTGGTGGGTCAGATTCTGGGCCACCAGGGTGCCACAGTATCCATGGAAGAAAAACAAATCTCTACACCACAGCTGCAGAGCCACACACTCCCTCAGATTCCCCGGCCCTGCCGCCAATTACAGACAGATGTTCAAAGCTTTCTTCCTCTTTCATCTTATTCCTGCTCTCATAACTTGGTGCCCAGCTTGGGCTCTGCACACTGAAATGTGTAGCACAGGATGGAGTTTAACAAGAAATTCTGTTATTCTCTTATGTCTTAGAAAAGTCATTTTCATGTGTGTTGAGAGAAGTCTGTTGGTTCCATTAAACTGTTATATGTTATATGGTCAGTCTGTTTAGAGATGCATATGGGTAGAAGCTCCCTCATGTGGTCTGTAATGGTGACTAGCAGGGAAAGAGGTTTATGGAGAGAAGGTTGAACCCATAATCTTCCTCTCTGTATTCAGTTCTTTTAAAGTTGAACTATATTGCTTTTTCGAAAGCTTGGGAGACATCATGACCTCAATAACTTGTCTCGTGAGACAAAGCTGATACTTAAATGACATGACAATTGTTGACATGAGAATATTAAAAGGCCTACGGACGGTTTCTCAAAAGAAACATTTAGAAACCAGGAGGCTCTCAGTTTATGGTGTCTAGAATACTGAAATAAAAAGACATCTAATTTTTTTTCATATGGGATGTTTTAATATTCTATTCTCTTTCTATTCTCTCTCTATATTATTCTTATGTCATGTCATTGTCAGTAGTTTCATTTAATTTTGCACAGTGCTGGCCACTTATACACTATACATATAACTGTATCGTATAGCACTATATTATATACAGTGTTATATATTTCTCACAGTGTAAAATGTAAAGTATATAAAGTAACACTCGTCAGATATTTTTCAAGTGGAAATGGCTGAGATGGGTTTCTGGTACATCAACATGAAGATGAAAAACTGTTTATGCGAGATAATTGCAGTCCCTCAATTTTCCTGGATAACTACATAAATATTTCCTGTCTTATCTCACCACAGACGAGCACCAAGACATCTCGACAGGACGGCGTTCAATAGAAATCGACACCGACGATAAACGAGCACTACTTAGCAAGCTTAAAATGCTGCTGCGTGGGACCCAGTTCACAGTTATTCAACAGAGATGAAAAGTTTTTATTATCGGAGCGGATGACACACGTACGAGTCCCTTCACTTCCTGATGGCAAACGGCGATCGTATTTGGTGAGTCTGGCCGAAATCTGCGTTTCCTAAATGCAATCGTTTAATGGGGACAGAAGTGCTTCAGTACGCCTGGGTGGAAGACACGTAACGGGAAGTTTTGCGTCCAGTTTCGGGGCTTTACGGGAAGAGCCTGCAGATGTTGCGCTGAGGATCCGCGGCGGTTCCTTGAGTCCAGACCCGGAGAACAAAGAGGTACATTCCCCTTGATCCAAACGAGTGCATGTTCGCGACCGAACTGCGGCGGATCGCATCCGCTGTGTTCAACGATGCCGTTTTACGCCACACTTCAAGCGGTGCGAAAACGTGTAAACTTGGTCATCGTAACAGGAAAGTTTACCGTGTAGGTGGGATGTTATGTGGAGGGAAGAGGAGTCATTAAAGATGGATGCGTGTGGAATATGAACGGCGTTTTAGGAGAATGAATTCCCTGAATCCCAAATTAAAATTGTACCTCTTTTTTCTTTTTCTTTTTTTTTAAACTCATCGTTTCTGTAGTGATCAGGGGCTAGTTGTCAAGCCTTTCCCTCAGTGTATAGCTCTCATGGTGGGTTTACTGTGGTTTTTAAAGTTAGTTTCTTGGGTCACAATCTACGGAACATTTCCACTGTTATTGGCCAGGATTAAAGGACGTAGTTGTTGTGTCAACGTAGACTCAGTCGCGGGGTAAGTTGTCACAATGGAAAGCTGCCATTCAACCGGCTAATGTAGCGTTTGGTAGCTAAATATAATTAGCAAAACAATTATGAAACAGCAATCACGGGACTTATTTATGTGAAAGGCTATTGGTATTTGTAAGTATATTTATTTACATCAGTATTATTTGTACAGCTTCTGTATTATTTGGCACAACATCCTTGCTGAGAAGTGACCTCAGGTCTTAAACATTAGCCATGTGGATAACTGGCTCAGTTTTGGGCTTCATTATTGCTGCAGAAGAGTGTCTGCCATAATCAACACACAGAGGAATAACAAGTAGCAATAACTGCTTCCTTCTGCTCTCAGAAATGGCTCAAGATGTCTTATGAGACAGAGAAACCGTGCCTGCTGGCTTCACAAGAATCTCGCACATCATGTGGATTCCACACAACTAATGAGAAATATGAAATCCCAGGGATGGGAGAGGACAGGTAAAATCAATTACATTCGGTACAAAATCAATTAAAATATTATCAAGTATATCAAATGTCAAGCAGCATTTTACCAATGCAGTGCAAAAACGACCACCTACAAATCATTACGTGCAGTACTTAGAAATAGTTGCACTAACCAAAGTTGTAAACAAAAATGTAGTCATCTTTATAGTATGCTATTCCAAACCCATACGATCCAGAAAATTTTCATTAGAATATCCGGGCCATTATTTTCAGTATAATGTGCTGAAAATAATGGTGACGGTGACAGGGACTCTCATGAGAGGGTTGTCATGATAGTTCAAAGCACTATTCTGATTCATAAATGAATCTTTTATAGTTCATACTTTTGATCTTTTTATGATACTTCATGATTTTTTTTATTTTGAGCTTGACAGCCCAAGTAGATAAAAGTGACATGTAGGAGGGTGAGTAATAATGTCAGAATTGTCATTTTTATGTGAGTTATTAATGAAGCACTTTTGTTGTATTCCTCTCTTGCAGTGTCTTGGAGATGCTGAGCTACTCCAAATTCTCCGATCTGGAGACATGGCTGTGTATGCCCTCCACTCTGCTACCCAGGAGCAGAGATTCTGTCTGCTCCATGTTTCAGTCATCCCATGAGAGTGACCCTGGAGACACAGACAAAGAATCCAGGTACTGCGTTTGTGAGTGAATTTGAAGTGAGACTAGTTCCTGTTTCTTTGTTAAAGACCAGTTTGATGGCTTTTCTTGAGTAGGCGTTTCAGTTAAGAGCAATCTTCTTATCCACCCAAGAATCTCGCATTTGTGTCAGCATTTATCTTACATTGTGGACATTTCTTTCTCTTTAAATGTTTACCTAACTGATACTATCACACCTTTCATTGGCACTCCACTGCTTATTAAAATATGGTATTAAAAGTGCAATATATGTACAGGCTAACCTTTGGGTGTTTTCCTTACAAACAATTTCCATACAGTGTAGTCCAACAGTGTTTTTAACAATTTAGAAAATAATATTTCTGTATTAAGCTTGAATTTGTATGCAGTTGTTGAACTGCAGTGATTTCAGCGACCACTAGATGTCATTGTTGCACAGTGCAGTCAGGGTCTGCACTAGCCAGTAGAGCAGTCTGAATCCATTTCACTTAAACCTCATAACTTAATATTATAAACTTGTTTATAAAATGTTTGCGCTGTCAGAAACAAATCCAAGAAGTTTCTTTCTTAAAAACAGCAAGCATCAGAGTTGTGCTGTAAATCTCCAAGACAAAAGTGCACCGGAGATAAGCCGATAATGCACTGTTTTCATTGAGATTTTTAATGTATCTTCAAATGACACGTTGCTCCTGCCAAACATTTCACTTCATCTCTAATAGCTTTGTTTTCTCTTCTCACGCATCCCATTACACATGCTTGATTTTTTCATAAACACCATTGAATGCATTTTGAAACGGAGCCCTGTGTCAACGAAAGAGACATACGCCATCAGTGCCAGACAACCTCCCGCTTTTGAGGTTTCAATAGCCAATCAAAATCAATCATGCCTTCTTTTCGGCTCCTTTATCACTGTCAGACAAAAAACAAATCTTTATTATACAGAACAGTGATAACTATAGGCCACAAAGTACTACAAAAAAACCCAATGCATATTCTACAATGACTAAGACCAGTTATATTATTTTAATCCTGCCTGGTGAGGCAACATGCTGCCACAATGTTCTCTTGGACTGTATGTAATCAGACTGCATTCATAAGTTACCGCAGAGCCATTTATTAAAAACAATAAGCAGCGTTTCATGCTGTGAAGGTGTTATTAGATCTTCCACTGGAAACAAAAGCTAGGACTGGAAACCTCTCCTAACTCGCTACACTTAATCAAGTCTCACAAAAGCAACATAGCCAACTGCTCCATCAGATATACGCTGCACTTGACTCCTGACAGACTGATATGGGCTTTGTGTGCACCACTGGCACACTTTAGGCAAAGGTGGAACTTAATATTTGCGCTAAGCGCTGAATGCTTAGCAGGGCTTCTGTTATTTTTTTCAACAGGGGCCTTCTTTCCACCCTGTACGATTACGTTTTTGATTTGACTAAGAAAAGGCTTTAGCTACGGGAAGTCGTGGGCAAAAACTGTACTGTTAGGACTCAGGGTAACAGGTGCATTCCGGTTTATTATGCTGCTTGTGGCTTGTACAGAATCATCACATGGAATATCTTTGCTAGTTTGTTTTACAAGAACAGGAAAAGAAGGAATTATAGGGGCATCATGTTCGGAGTGGAACACATTTTTGGGTTTTTGTTTAGAAGAACAAAAAATGAATCCTACAGGAGAGGATCGTGGAAAAGCCAAAGTTATACCCTTTCAGATTCCAGGTACTGTAACGTATGTTTTCAAGCAGAAAAACAGGTGTTTAATAAAGTGGTGCTCATTTCTGACCATGTTTGTTGTTTACTTACTGTTTAAGTGAACCTTTTAAAGTAAACCCTTTAGTAAACGTTTTCTTATTGTTGAGCTTTTAAAATGTTTTAAATATCGCTACATATTTTACCAAAAATTTCCTATGAGGATTAAAAGACTCTACTCTACAGAGTAAATTAAGCATTAAATGACCTACATAATATTGTCAAGACCTCCTGATGTTTATATTATATTATATTAAGGCTTTAAAATATTCTCATACGCTTTGTTCTGACACATTTTCCACATCTTTAATACCCTTCTTTTTTGACACATCTGAAAGCTATAATTTTCTCAATGTTGATTGGTATGGAAAAATGTGCGTTTATCGCTGCTGGTACGACACGCTGTGCGGTACTGGGGAAACTCAATTGCGATCATGAAAACATCACTGCATGACAGCTAATTATAGTGGAGTGACAGCACAAATGAAATCTCTTTTGTTCCACAGGCCCCTGGAGAAGGAGTCTATCCATCTGAGCCAGTGCCAGGAGAGGAAAACCCATCACTTGCCACCCTCCCCAATCCTACCAGCTTCAGCTTCCCCTCAGTCCACAGAGCCCCCACGGACCACCTCAACTCCTTTACCCAAGCCCACCGGAGACTCCTGTCAAGGAAATGTTAGCGTGAGGAAACGACGGCGCCTGGCAGCCAGCCCTGGAGGACTGCACTGGGACGCATCAGGTATGCCAATCATCAGCTGTGTCTCCATATATCATAAATACCACCTTCATCCAAAAGAACTCTTCTGGCTCCTGTGTGTGATGTGCGTGTGATGTGCTATTGCTGTGGTTTGAAACTTCTTTCGAACGAATGAAAAGTCTATGAGTAGTGTTTCTGATTGAATCTCTGCTTGAGCTGTGAGAAAACCACATTGTGTCATTTGGAGATCTTGTGGGTCTTGAATGGATTCATTTCGTCTCTCGTTCATTACGATATGCCTCGTTTAGCTCCCACCGCTGTTCGTTTTTATTTGCTTGACATCTTGATCACCTGTTATATCCAATTGCATCATGCGTTTGAAATTGACATACGTGTTTGTCTAAATCGAGGGCAGAGGTTTTCTGCAAAATTAATTACTCGAGTAATCGGCTAATTGCCTTTGCCAGGAACATTTGCTGTGGGTTTTTGGTAACAGATATTAGTTTTAAATGATCTAATGCTGTGAGGTCACTGAATTTGTTTAAAACATTACACATTTTTTGACATCTCACACTATTTTATATGAAAACATAAATGTTATAAAACTCACTACCCAAAACTGCAACAAAATACAGAAATCACACAATTATACAAATGATTGGCTCTTAAAAGCCAGAGAAGCACTTAAAAACATTGTGTTTGAACATGTAACAGTACGTGCCGTAGCTTTATTTTAGTATGTTTTAACTGTTCTGCTGTCAGTCTCCGAGGTGGCCCTGTCATTAGTGCCCTGCTTGTGTTTGAAAATGACTCATAATTGTAGGTTTATTCGAGGCAGTGCCCTGCAGGCGATGTTCATTAGTGCTATCACAATAGCAGTGGTGAACCTTATAGACGGCCTAATGAACAATTAATTTCACAAGAGCTTATCAAGAAAAACAACATACTCTTGTTCTGGCAAACTGAGAACAGATGAATAAAAAGAAGATAAATCTATTTAGTCATTCTGCAACCCCACCTACCCCTTCAAAAGAGGAGAGAAACTATTATCAGTATGTTTAGGGGTGGTACAGAATGACAGGAAACGACTTTTGTTAACAGCATAAACAGCTCTGCCTATCCTTGGTATGTAAACAGTTGAGGCTTCTAAAGTGCATTTCTTAAAGGGATAGTTCTTATTGTTTGCTTGTGTATTTCCAAACCTATTTTGATATTCTTACTTCTGTAGAAAGCAGTGAGAATAGGGCTGGGTTGAGAACAGTATACCAGCATACTATTATGTGCTGTAAATAATATGTATTGTTTCTGAAACACCGTATCTCATAACGCAATGCTCTGGACTAATAAATTGACCGTATGTTTATGATGCATGATTCAAATGCTTTGATTGAGGGTTGTTAGCATAAACCCAGATAACAATTTTGGGTTGTATGAACGTTTTCAGTAACAAAAACATTAAAAATGTTATTTTTAATGTTCTAGGAACGTTCTAAACATCTATTTTTTTTAGTATTAATGTTTTTGCTTGGTTATAAGAACATTATTCAAACATTTCAAAAATTCTGTAAAGTTTTTTTAAACATTTCACTAACACCTTAAGAATGATGCTTTAAATTTACTGCAGGAACATTTGATATAGAACTTTTAGAGAACATTAGAAAACATTCTGAGAACGTTCCCTGCTTTCTGGGAACACTATCAAATCTCAGCCTTGCCCTTGTGAGCATGAAGCAATAGTGTTGTTAACACTGCGGTTTCGTTATGGTGATGGTGTTTCTCATACCTAGATTCACCTCTGGGGCCACAAGTGAGAGAAATGAAAAGAGAACGTGGTGTTGATGTGACGCCCCTCTGGGCATTCTGGGAATCTTTCCACTGTAGTGCTCTCCACACATATTGATGTCAGCATTAGTGCCACAATCAATATTTTATCCAAAGAGCCCCAATGGATGCTGGGTGTTAGTTTTCTTTAATGACACCCTTGTGTGTAATAGAATGACTGTTGCTGGATGATTTCTTACTGCTTGCAGGGTTCTCCGTTATTACCTGGGTTGTGAGAATCAGCTTTAATGTGCTGAATGATACAATCAATATTAGGTATCTCCTGTGTGGAGGGAGTCGCTAAATGACACAAGGGGGATAATACAGGCTAAAAGGGTCGTCTGGGTGCGAACAGCTCACTTATTCACTTACTGGTTCATTCTAAAAAGTCCATTTATGTGTTTGTTGTTGCAATCCCTGCTGTAGTGTGAAAGATTCTTTAATTATGTTGTGAAAGTTTGAATGGCTCATAGTCATTTATATTACTAATAACACTTTGCAATAAGGTTACATTTGTTAACATTAGATAACTACATTAGCTAAGATGGGCTAATAATGACAACCTCTAAAGCATTTAGTAATCTTAGTATGTTATATTTACAAGTACATGATATTTTACGTGTACTAAAACATTTAAATTCAAACATTGTGTGTGTTAACATTTGATAATGCACAATGAATGAATAGGAATGAACAATTATGTTTGTTTTAACTAGTATTAACAAGAATGAATAAATGCTGTAGAAATGTTGTTTATTAGTTCATGTTAGCTAATGCATTAATGTTAACAAACAGGAACTTATTGTAAAGTGATACCAAATGACCTAAATTAATATAAATGATGTTGAGAGGATCAGCTACTGTAATCATGTAAAAACCCTTAATTCCCACTGTTAATCAGTTTCTTTATCGAGTTATTTCTGACTCCTGCAGTGGTTTAACAAAAAATGAATTTAAATGAAAAAAATACAAATGCATTTAAACATGCATTTAAACAAAAATACAAAATTAAGTCAGTGTTTCACTGTTCCTCCCTCATTAAAATGTATGAAATTAAAGTAAAACATAATAATGAATGAATGAATATTAACGAATTAATGAATATTAATGAATATTAATGAATAATGGTTTGCAATGTAATGCATCTTATCAAAATAAGTAAATACATTAATATGGTACTGTACATGTAACCATATTGAGCCATGCTTAAAATGCATCAGCTAATTTTATATGCAATATTAAACAGGTCGTTGCTCTGTCAATGCATACACCAACATTTTCTTTTTCAAATCAGATAAATAAATGCGTTTAGATGTGAATTCTTTCAAATTAAATTGTGATACTCTTGCTTTCAACTAAAGTAATGTAAGGTTTGTAATGTAGCTTTCTAATAAGTACCCCGGTAGTCCACTAGAGGTCACTATTGCAATTGAGCGTGTGCACAGACATGAACAGAAATGATGCTCTAAAAGAGATGATAGACTAATTTTATGCCATTCCATTATTCCTCTCTTTTCATTCCATTATTCCTGAACACAAAGTACTATAGGGCCATAAGCCTTGTTATTCAGCACCTAAAGCCTATTTACATTAGTGTCAGTTGTGTAGATGGTGATTACCCCCCCAGTTGTGTTTCAACATCAGTTGCCACATTGTTTCTCATGTCAGATAATTTGAGGTTAAGGACAAGTGGGCTTGCACACTGCACAGAATGACTTCTGATGTTCTATAAAAGCAAAGCTTAGTAGAGACTCAGTGAGTTATCTATTAGAAATAATACTCACATAACCTTGCACCTATTTGCACCATTTTAATTTTAAAAGCTAAGTTGCAAATGCCTTGGCTATACACATGCATTGAAATGTATTCAACTTAAAGACCTTTCGCTGTTAATTTAGGTTTTTTGGATGTTGTCCACATTAGCTTTGAGACCATCTATATATCAAACGGTGCTTCAAACGTTGAAAAAAGTTGAAAATAACTTTGTGGAGATACACTCATTTAAACTTTACAGCCTTTTGGGAAAACCAAACGTTGATGAATTTTACACAGTCTACTAAAGCATCTCTTCCATTCAGCTAAACAATTTCCTTTCTCTCTGACAAAAGATTTATATTTTAAACTCATTTTTTTTGAGCTGGCCTGTGTTAGATTATGTCCTGCCTCAGGTTCCTGTTTCGACAGAAATATGTTATTTCGGGAAATCAAATTTGACTTATCACACCGTTTTCTATGCTATACTGTAGCATGTGAAACATCTCAGTGAACCATAATTCTTAGTGACACCCCCCTACCGGTGCACACTATCAATAAATACACTGCTACACTTTCCTAGAGTGGTTAATGGAGGGGGGTTCTGCTCTAATGGCACTCGATGACATACAGTGTGTCTTTTGGCCAAAACATAGCCTTCCCAATGAATAAACAGACCAGTGCCCCCACAGCCAGTACTTTTTGCCCTTGCTCCTGAGGATGATGAAGATGGAACCCAAATGGTTGTCATGGAAACTGGAATCATTAGTACCAGCTGTGGTTTGTTGTAGGGTTTAAAGAATCGTCTCACGTTCTTTAATTTAATCGGACTTGGTGTTAAATTACACTTATCAAATGCTTTACTCTCAGCTGCATTTAAGACAGGCGCAGTGCTCCGTCAACATGCCAACATCCTTGTGTCCATACATGAACCATTTTCAGACTAAACGATTAATTGGACAAATTAAATTATTCCCACAATTTGTGATTTGATCACTTATTTGACTTTAAAGTGGGATGGATTGTTTGTAAAAAAATGAATTTGGATCGTTTGAATCTCATTAGGTTTGTAAGTGCGCTCAGCCCTGAAGGAGCACATATCCAAGCAGATCTGTAGGAAGGTTTACAAATAGTCACCTCAGGTGATGCGCTAGAACAGCTGCACACACTTCACAGAGATGCTCAGTTATGAATCTTTGCTGACAACCAATTGCTGAAATGACATCTCAGATATATGTAATTTATCATAACGTTTTATAGATTACATTTATTACGTAGACATACATTTTATGCTAAGAGTGACGGCAGTACTGATTAATAAAAACACCTTTGGTTTGACTGTAACTTAATCTAAAAAGCTAAATATTACCTGCAGAGGTAAAGACTACTTAACAGAGGTGTAAATATCTGAGAAAAACGTATATTTACATTTATGCATTTACCAGAGACTTTTATCCAAAGTGACTTACAGTACATTCAACGTATATTTTTAGCAGTATGTGTGCTTCCTGGGAATCGAACCCACAACCTGTTAACGCAATTGTTAACGCAATGCCCTACCAGTTGAGCTAGAGCATGTTATACAATATTAAACATTCACAAAATTACTGATATTATGACTTTAAAATATTCACATGTGATGTTTTAATATCACATTATACTAAATAAGCAGCTTGTCAAATATAAAGATGGCTTGTAGAAATGCTGTGAAGCATCACACCAGATGTTATGATTAGATGTGAGCTCATAATGTGAAAATAATGTTGTGCTGCACTAGCCAGCACACCGCAGGAATCTCTCATTAGGATGCAGTGAAAGAACTTGATTTTCCACAATCAGACATACAGCACGACAGACAAACACTGCACACATCTTTCTCTTTGCTACAATGACTATTGTTGCCATAGCGATGAGCTTACAAAGTTACAGTCTATGGGTCCAAATTGAGATTACATAACGTAAAATAGCTGTAGCATGCAAGCCACTTGTGGCACCTGTGTAGCTAATGGAAATCGCTGAATATCACAACAGGCAGAGGTTTTCATTGGTTTTAGTTTAGATTTGTTAGTTTAGATTTGTCAATGGAATATACAGAATAAAAAAACTGGTCTGCTCTTGAAAGAAGATGGGTTGAGGTTGTTTTTTGGTGTTGTCATGTTTTGGCAGTGCAACATCAACATTTGTTACACATGCAAAACAATGGATTTAATAGCTATAAAACCAAATTCACAAATGTTTATTTGATGTCTGCCCCAGTGGAGGTTCTCTTCAGATCTCTCACCACCAAGGTCTCTAAGGAAAGACAATGACTGTTAGCTCCTCATGCAATTTTTATTGGTAAGTGGAGGAGAGAGCACCATGCTGAGAGTAGCTAGTGGATAAAGAGTTCCAACTCCACAACCCACCAGCTGATGATTCAGGGAAACCAAACACCCTACAGTACCTACCTAGCATAAGGTGTATGTGCGTCAGTGTGTGTCATTATAAACCTTAGGAACAAAGAATTTATAAGAGCTTGTTTGTAAGATCTGTAAGCATAGACAGAAATTAACTCACAACACCTGCTGATAGCGAGTCATTAAAAAATACATATATAAATAAATTAAAAAAAAAAAAAATATATATATATATATATATATATATACACACACACACACACACACACACACACACACACACACACAACACACACACACACACACACACACACGTGAAAATGTAAACAGACAGATCGGAGCACTAAATTAAAATATGGCGACACGTTGATAACTTCAGATCTCATTGGTTCATGGGATGCAACACATATGACAGCTAGTCACAATATGACAACTAGTTACAAGAGAACCAATGAGATTGTAAGTCATCGATGTGGAGTTGAAATGTCACCATGTTCGGCATACTCATACAGATGTTTACGTTCAAATGCAATAAACTGATCAATAAATTTACATAAAATATTAATTGCTGTCTCAACAAACAGGAGTCATATAGATTACTTTTATGATGGATGGATGCGCTGTTTGGAACTTCAAAATCTCAGGCACTATTCACCGCCATTATAAAGCTGGAAAAAGACAGGATATTATTTAATACAATTCTGATTCATTCATCTGAATGAAGAAAGTCATATATAACGAAGATGGCTTGAGAGCGAGTCAATTATATGAAATTTTCCTTTAAATTCCGCTGCTTCCTCGGAAACCCAGGCTCTCCTCCCATTTTGGACCTTGTGTGTATGATGATTTCATTCTTCAGCAGTAAATGACAGTATTCATGTTTTTCTATCTAAAGTTTGTAAATGTGTAAATTTTCCAGCCATTCAACTGACAACTGTTATTCATTGATGTGCTACAATAGGTAGTAATTTATGTTTTACTGTAATTATGCAGAGCTGTGCTTATAAAGTGAAATTGTTACAGAAGCAGCGGGGAGCTGCCTAATCAGAGGAATTCAGATGAGAATTGAGAGGAAGCTTTGAAATCGGTCCTACCAGAATAAAGGACTGTGAATATTGACCAGTTGAATTGGCAGTGGTTAGAATTGACTATTCACAATTTTTACTCTTTGGTTATAGTTATTTCTTATAACAAATTCTGGTGCAACTGTTATCTGTTATTGTTATACATATTGTTATATGTATATATTTTAAAACCACCGTTCAGTTGTCATGTTTAGGTTCAGTTTTTCCCGCGTTTTTTTTGTTTCCTTTGTTCCCCCTTGTTAATTTAGTCATTATCTTGTTAATTAATTAATCATTAGCTCCTCCTCTGTTGCCATAGTTACCTATTGTTTTCACCTGTTTCTAGTTTAGTTACTCTGTGTTTATATACTTCCTGGTTTTGTTCTGGTCTTTGTCAGTCCTTGTTTGGTTATTGTGTTTTGCATTCTTTTGGTCTCCTGAGTTTTGATTATTAAAAATGTATTGTGAAATTATCTTGCTGTTCACTTTGGTTTCTCCTACAAACATGTAGTAAATCAGTAGATCTTAAGTAGGCCCATTAGTCTGGTGTGTTTAGTGCAAAATAAATCAGTATTTGTCTTGTTTTCAAGTAAAAATATCAAAACATCCTTTCAGGATTATCAGTTTGGTTTTATTTAGAAGATTTATGCGTCATGCATGGATTTATACTGTTATTTAATATTGTAAAGATGTTTTACTTTTTAACTACAACATAAGATGAAAAATATGCTTTACCAGATATTATTTTGCAGTGTATTTGTGTGGTTTCGGTCCTGTCCTCTGCCTGTTTATTCTCTGGTGTATTCTTTCTGCCAGGTGTCAGTTATCACCTCAGGTGTCTGTTTCTCCCTTTCAGGGTCAGTCCTGCGTGACCATGACCGAGGGGAGACGTCGTCACTGTCAGAAGTGAGACACTGCCCTAGGACTGTGAATTCTGAGAGCCCCGTACCTGGGCTTTGGAGGGATCGAGCGGCTCTTAGGAAGACCATATCTGTTGATGACCGTCTTCTCCAGCAATCACCTAGAGAACATCACAGACTCCTCAGCCGCCTGGAGAGGGGCAAAAAGAAACTACGAAACATCCATGTGAGTGACAGTGATATGTTGTATTGCTTTTGAATAGAGGTTAGATGTTAGGAAGCGTTCTTTATATTCTAATCTTCTGTTGAGGAAATACTTATACATTTGGTACTATGGTCTGTTTGTTTACTTATATGCAAATATCTGTGTGTATATCTGTGTAAGAACAGCTCTGAGCACATATATCATTGTAGGTGGATACTGATGTAACACAGTGTTTTGAGGTTTCATGGCTGCTGTGCATTTGCCATGAGGCTCTTTATAGACCTTCAGTCATGTAACTGTTCTAAGCAGAAGTGTATTTGCCTAGAATTCATACTGAAGTTTAATCATGGCTTTCTTTTCACCTAACACTCATCTGTCATCCTACACCAGTGAGTCAGTGCTTTAAGGATGCCTGAATAGGTGCTTTCTTGTAACCTTATGTTGGGAACATGAACAAATTCAATCTGCATACATTTGCCTTAGTTAAGAATGTTTATCTAGGTTGCTTATGTAAATGTGCATGTATAGGGCATACATAAAGTGTTTGTATGTGTTTGCTGGCCTCAGGTGACCATGAACATGATTATTAGTGAGGTTTGTGCAGTCGTAACTACTAAAAATGGTGGAATGGAAGTATTATGAGCACATTTAGTAAGTAGTCATTTAACATTTTTTTAACATGAGCACACCAAACGTTGTTTAAACTAAAAGTTTCAATCAAAAGTGGCACCTAATACATTTTAAGAACCTGTTAGGGTAACAGCTGTCACTTTTAATTTGTATTGGCAATTCAGTGATCTGATAATTGTTTTGCTAAATAATGAAGCAAGTTGAAATGTTGAAATGAAAGACACTTAAGTGAACAATAACATGGCATGCATAACATTCCAAAGAAATAAATCTTTTGATTGGAACGAAAAAGTAATGCATAGCCAATATAACCACAATGTGGCAATAGTGCATAAAAGTGGACGTAAGCTTAAGCTTGAGAGAAATAGACAGACAAATAAATGGATTGTGTCTCTGCATGTATAGGTGAGTGAGGGTGTGAATGTGTCTCTGTGTGACACTGTCAGTTACCAAATTTTAGAAACAGTACATACCTGGGGATATGCACTGTCTCTACTATTTCTTTTGATCTCAGTGGCAGTTGCCAGGCTGGTGCTTGTAAACACACAGCGTCCTAAGAAAAAAGTAATGCTTTAAAGTGCCTCCGAAACCACTGTGCACTGGTAAAATTCTTCATTATAAAAGAATGAGATATTTGCCACTGTGTAGAATATCAGCTTGCATGTAAACAGTGTTAAATATCATTACGGTATGTGGCACTCTACGCTCTAAACGCACCAAACCAGATGGTATGAGTAGATGTGCTTTCTTAATGTGAAAATAATGTTGTGCTGCGCTAGCCAGAGCACCGCAGGAATCTCTCTCATTAGGAAGCAGTAAAGGAACTTGATATACCGCAACCGAACATATGACACGCTGCCCGCACAAGTTCAGGTTTCATTCTCTGCTACAGTCACCATCATTTCCATAGCAACAAATGAGTGACTGTAGAGTGATCACGTTTTTCAAAGTCAGATTACGTAATGTTCTGAGTGCCTAGCATGCAAGTTTACAGTTGTATTAGCACCTACTGTGAAACTTAGCTTCGTACGGCAAAATATGCAGAGGTTGTCATCGTTAATAGAAAACAAAAGTCAAGTAATTGGTTCATTCTTGAGAAGAAAATTGATGGTGATTGTTTTCTAGTGTTGTTAGTTCCCCGGTTCGCCGTATGCATCTTCCTTAGCAAGTTAATTTGTAACTCTCAGGAGATGTCATTAAACAAGTGGTGCCGAAATAATGTAGCAATGATATTATCTGTGTGGCGTGTGTTTTGTAAGATGTGTCATTTGTTTCTCCATTGTTTTCACAAATGGGCTTTATACATAATTGAGCTTGGTTTTTAAAATTACACATTTTTACAGACGAAAGGAAGAATGGATTGTAACTGTAAAACCAAATTCATGAATGTTATTTTACTGCTGTCTCTAAAGAGGCTTGAATGCTTGCATTTTCAGCTCTTTTATGTCAGTAAATCTGTGCTGTAAATTCTTAAAGTCTTAAAATAATGCGGCAGCTAGGCATTGGAATATATATGAATGAAATATTCCAAGACAATCTCAGTTCTATAGTCTTTATTGTTCTATAGTCTATTTATTATTATCTATAGTTGAATTTGTGCTCACAAGGTTTGCCTTGAACACACATACAGTAGATCTTCTGAGAACATTATGTCCATGCAGACAAGCTAATAAAATTATAGGTCTCATAGCAGACTGGATTGATGATCTGCATACATTATAAAAACTGAGTAGGAATTTATAGTTCAGCTGGAGATAATTTACTGGTCTAGCAAAAATCCTTATTGTTTGTACATTCCTGTCTCTCTGCTGTCATTTCTGAACAATTGTTCCAAAAAATTGCTTAGTGACCACAAATATAGGACAATAGATTTAGAGTTTGTTCTGTTTTTATACCGTAGGTAGAATTTCATATCACCCAGTTGTTTTTTTAACCCTATTGAATGAAAGAGTGGCACAAGAAAACAGATTAAATTTTTGGACCATTGCTAAAGAGAAGATTTCCAAGAAGTGATGTGTCCAGTCCACAACCTAAGTTCCATTTTTTCTGAATTCCCAGAATGCTTCTGAATGAGTTGTCAGACTTTATAGCCTCATGTCCAGAGAAAGCACAGTTACACAGATATTCCAGCGTTTTTCCCTGCTAACAGCTCAGGCATGACCGAATGGAAAATTTCAGGAGAGCTCTTTTGTTATGGTGAATAGTAAAAAAAAAACCTGAAATGTACCTAAAGGTTGAATCTGCAGGGCTGTTATGGCGTGTAAGAACTGCAGCCCTTTTCTGTGTAATGGTGCTGCCACGTTATATCAATCACTATGAAAGTTAAAATACTAGAGGGTTTGTTTGAACAGTCAGTCCTAAAGATTGTTTTTGAAAAGCAAATTGTAATTGTGTGGGCTGCGAACAAAGCCAGATTTTAGTTTTAGTAGTTTGCATAAAAAACAGCTCTAACACAAGTTGCAATGACAGATGAGCGAGAACAAAATGCAATCAGTGAACAGTAATCCAGAAATGTGTTGTGACCACTTATGTGCGTTTTAGCAAATCAGTTTTTGCAAACTTTGTCACCTAATTAATATTCATGAGCCTGGTTGATACGGTTTATAATAGCCACCTCTTCTAACTTTATAGGTAATTTCTACAGCCTCAGCTTTACTGCAGAAAAACCAGCCGTAGAATTTAAGTAGAAAGCTACAGACTGATGCAGCAATTTATTGCCCTCTGTTAAACGCGTTACCATGGTGCTTGCTTAGTGTTTGTCTGAGGGTCAGGTCGTTTAGCTTAAGGTGCATAAAGCGTTGAATGTGATGTAATAGGACAGTCACGAGCATGAAAACCAATCTTCCCATCATCTGGCTCTGAGGAATTGTATCATTAGAGATAGATCTTAGTGTGTTATGGCTTCGAGCTTTACTCTGTAATATACTCAAAACCTTTAGACAAAAGCCATGCCTTTGATAAATAGACCTGTTATAATTGCTGCAGAGCACCCACTTGTTTTTATAACTAGAATCACCTCTACGGTCATCTACCTATACTTGTGTAATAGATTTCAGTGAATGCTAAAAGCATAACTTATAATAAGTAACCACAAAGTCGCTTTAAGGAAAGTCACAGCACTCCTGCACTTTCACCCATTCATAGTAATAGGGCTGCAGCGTATTGTTAATATCTATAGTTGTTGGTAACCATCAGCATTCTTGAACATGTTTTAAAAGATCATTTCATGGATAGCATGGAGTGCAATTTGTATTCCCCTGCTGAGTTTTTTTACATTTTCACTCTCTTCAAGAGAAATGTACTGTACATTAGCCTCCAACCCCTCCTTCCAGTGCCCATAGTCCCTGCGGTCCAAGCCAACGCAAGGTCTGCATTCCTGCTAGGACTTTTCAGAGATGTTTACCTCCAGACTTCTGTCAGACATTCTGTCCTCGCTCCTCTCACGTTCCCCTCCTCCTCCTCTCCTCGGTGCAGCGGTCTCTGGCAGCGCCTGCTGGATTCCTGCGTGTCTATCACTCTAATCAGACAGCCAGACTTATTACAGGGTCCACTTAGTAAAGCGCCGCCAAATGAGAACTCGCCTGCTGTCTAACAGGGGAGGGCTATTTTCTTTGCACTTGGATGGGGCGGAGTGGTCTAGATCCATTTGCTTTTTGCAGGAAAGTTTTAGTGCCCTCTATGAATGTTTACTTCATGAAAAGACCATAAGAGGGCAAGCTTGCCCTCTCTTCGTATTGCCAGAGCTGCTGTCTAGCCTAAGGTGATGCGCGTGGGTAGGAGACTTTGCAGAGCGGTTTCAAAGCCATGTTGCATCCAGACGTTGTAATAGTTTGGATGAGAATGTGCGGCGGCCTAGTTTGAATCTCTGGTTTCAGATGTTTGTGATTGTCTTGTCTGTGTGGGAGGAATCAATTTTGCAGCACATTAAGAAGGAAAATAAATAAGACCAGCCTACTAAGTTGTGGAGAGCAAAATTAGATTAGCTGTACATTTTGTGCCACATTTGCCACAATTTTCATACAAAATTTAGTTGTTACTTAAGGTGTGAATTAAAATATATATACACACACACGCACGCACGCACATATATACGCGTACATATATATATATATATGCAGCTATATATGTATATATATATGCGTATATATATATATATAAATATATATATATATATATATATATATATATATATATATATATATATATATATATATAAATATATATGTATATGTATATATATATATACATATATACATATACGCGCGATACATATATACACTACATATATGGCGTACATGTATGTATGTATGTATGTATATGCACACACACCTTAACAACTAAATATTGTATAGGGAATTGTGGCAAATGTGGCACGAAATGTACAGCTAATCTAATTTTGCTCTCAATAGACGTCATTAAACAAGTGATGCCGAAATAATGTAGCAATGATATTATCTGTGTGGCATGTGCTTTGTAAGATGTGTCATGTTTCTCCATTGTTTTCACAAATGGGCTTTATACATAATTGAGCTTGGTTATTAAAATTACACATTTTTACAGACGAAAGGAAGAATGGATTGTAACTGTAAAACCAAATTCATGAATGTTATTTCACCAGTGTCTTGAATGCTTGCATTTTCAGATCTTTTATGCCAGTAAAATTTATAAATAAAAATCTTAAAGTCTTAAAATAATGCAGCTGCTAGGCATTGGAATACATAGGAATGAAATTTTCCCACACAATCTCATGGCAATTCATAACAATTTTATGTTTTAGCAATTTGTATGAATGATGGCTAATTTGTATGAATTTGTACAATCTCATTTATGTTTTTGTACGTCCTGCTTTCACCCTAGTAATGGTTAGGGTTAGAGGTGGACTTTGATGCTTGCTTTTTCTCGCCAAAATGTATGTTTTTGCACGAATAACTTGTTTCAACAAGTTATAAACAAGTTATGAATTTGTAACTTGTACGAATTCATATGAAATCGCCATCATATGCAAAAGTTGTGTTTTCCCATGAGAGCAAAATGAATATTTTGGTTTATTCTGTTTCCAGTTCCTTAACAATTTCTATGATACATTTACTACCTGAAGAATGGATTTTTTTTTATAAAAACTGGTTTAAAACTTCACACAATGGTCAGTTATTTGTGAGTCAGACCACATTGGTTGCACAGTTATTATTTCATGCAACCAGTGAGGTCTAGCAAAAATCCTTATTGTTTGTACATTCCTGTCTCTCTGCTGTCTTTGTCTCTGCTAACTCTATATATATATGTGTGTGTGTGTATATAAGGTATATTGGGTACATACAGCCTTCCTATTGTGAAAAAATGCAATGTGTAGGGATGCACATAAATTACGCACAGAAAATCTTGTGCAGAAAATGCTACCTGAAGTGATCCAATAAGGGAATCTTTGACATGGAAAAAATACGGAGTGCATAAGAATTGATCCAGGTTTAATCATATGTAATGTAAACGGCAGCTGCTGATGATGAGAAAAGAGCTCAAGTTTACAGTTGATGAGACTCGCACACCCACTCTGAATGTGTGTCACACCAGTGGAAGGAAATTTGTGTAATCACCTTGTGGTTATTTAGAACAAAGGCTATTTTAGTTTCGGTTTTCAGCCCAGTGGGTCCAGAATCTCGTGTTGGCCAGTTTCCTTTCAGTGCATCATCAGCAATGTGTATTAAAATTTCATGCTAGCATTTGAGTAGCACACACACAACGTGCACATGGACTGTTTTTCTCAATCAAAATTGTTAGGCTAAAATGAATATATGAATGTATAAGGGATGGTATATATTTTTAGTGACCAGACAGTATTTTTAAACATATTTTACCATTTTTAAACATCTTTTGACTTTGCTAGTCTATTTGAAATGTTTATGTTGTGTGACAGGCCAATTAAAAAAAAAATGAATATTCTTTGTTGTCCCAATCAGTATGAGATCATAAATGTTGCATGTATGACAATTAAAGAAACAACATGTCATTTAAAATAGTTGTAGACAGAGTATAGCATGTCACACTTGCATTTACATGTGCAATAAGATGTTTAATTACTTACCCAGGGTGCAATTAAGACAGCAGCTTTTTATCCAATATATTGTCACTGTAATAGCGATTTCACACTTGCGTAACACCTTCTTGCGAAAGCTTTTTTATTATTCACCCTGATAACACAAGAAATGCCAATAATCATCGTAAAGGGAACACTCCTGTTTTTCACACCAGGCCTGCATGCTCCTGTACAACAGCACCCTAATGAATAATGAAACAGCACAATTTGCTAATGTGTTGCAAAACGCCTGCACCATATGAAAGCCGGTTGTCACCTAGACATATAAAATGGTTGCTCAGGCCATGAATTTCAGCAGTCACTTAATATTGCTGCCACAGGGCCCAGGAGCTGCCAGGAGCGGGCTGCCAGGGGCATCACCACAGCCCCCTCTTCCTCCCAGACCAAAAGCGAGATCTGGGCTATGAATGCTAGCATTGCTCCCCTAATTGGGCCTGGGAGAGGTTTAACAACCATGCTACAGTTTACTCTACTGACAAATAGAAAAATAAAGGCCTTGTTCAAATTAGCACAGTGAAGTGAGAAGTTCTAGAAGCCCGTGACTGTCTTGGCTGTCAGCTCAAGCTTGCCCAGTTTAATCTACAGAAAGAGGTTATATGAGTTCAGTTCAAGCTGTTCGCTTCATTCATTACATCCAGAGCTGAAAACAGGCTCTCAGTTTTAGCTGAGTTTGATCTCTTAAGCTCTTATGAGCGGGGTCAAGATGCAGAAGGCTCTTTGCACAGTTCAAGGGGCAGTTTAGATAAACCAGGCATCTGTAATGAGCCACCAGCTACAGAGCATTAAAATGTGCACCTTAAATGCATCTATGGGTCTGAATGACTGAACCATATATAAATCAGTCAGAGTGAATTATTGATTATAGTCATTTACCACAAGGTTGCACACCTCCAGATACCCCATGGGCTGCAATTATAGGAGGGCTCATGTCAGCCTTTAATTTGTCCAATTATGCGCTACAAAACACGATGCAGATGCGCCGTGCTGCGTTGAGTTTTTTTCCCCCAAATGTGTCATGAAAAACATTTACATCTGCAATTATTAATGAAGTGGCAGATGCTTTTATTCAAAGAGATTTATAAATGAGGAAGGCTGCAACGGCAGCAATTCATCCTCAAAAGTAATCAAACAGCATTGCAATTCCTGTTGGCTTATTTGTTTGGGAAAAAATATCTGCATCTATAAAATACACTGTTACGTTTCTTATAGTCTGTTAACACTCCATGCGCATGTAAACACGTTCCACTCTGATGCACCAGTGCAGAGACGTTTAGTGCATTCTGTTGTAGCAGAAACAGGATTGTTCAGTGTGTTGTGAAATGGAGAATTGCAGAGGACCGGGTCTGACGTGTGAATGGAGGGAAATAGTAAAAGTCATCCATTCGTAAGTCTTCACTTGTATGCTCACAAGACCAGTTGTCTATCTATTCAGCCCAGTATTTTGGGGTGGTGAGTGCTTTTGTTTTACTGTCTGTCACTGTGTGAGATTCGGATGTGAGAGTGTTTGTTTCCATCGTTTATCAGTGCAGTGTATGCGCAGCTGTGACCCGATTTTCTGCTGTGTGCTGGGACAGTGCAGGTGTCAGAATACCTGCTGTTTTAGTACAAGCTTTCAGACACCTGATGTGTAGGTGATGCCTTATGGGTAAATAGGTACCCACATGTTTTTTTGCACATTATATGAATAAATGAACTCTTGCGAGTAGTTTAAGTTGATAACAATGCCTCTTAGTTTTAAAGGAATAGTACGCACAGATCTGTTGTATGACTTCATTTTGAATATAGCGTATTTGTTTATATGCTATAAATCATATAAGCGTATTACTTTTCTGATTTTATTTGGTGCCTCCTGAGCTTGACAGACTTGTCACCATGAACTGTCATTGTAAAGCAAGAACGTTCTATTATTTGAAGTCACACAATGGCTGTTTTTCTTGATGGATCACTGCTTTGATTTAAGTACTTAAGGTATTTTTTCTCCACTCAGTTTTTTTTATTGTACGTTTCACCTTGAAATAAAGTGTAGCTACCAGCCAATAAAGTTATTTTCAGTTCTGAAACCTGTCAGAGTTTGACTGTCTACATGAACAAACTTGCAGTAGAAACCGGCACCTTCGATTTCTGTTTTGCCACAGGCAGTATCAGCATATTGTCTTGGTCCCTGTGGATGTTTAAGGCAATTACATCCTTTCCAGGCTCATTTTAGTCACACAGATTGACAGCTGTCACCCCTGAACTGCTGTATTAGCCCAGCGGTCCATTGACATTAAAAAACAGGTGCCGATGAGTGCAGCCTTGCGTCGCGTTCCCGACAGAGCTTCCTGAGTGTGACATTTCACCAAAATCAACAAGCTGTCGATAGCAATTCTCTCTATTAGAAATCTCAAAGCCGCTAAGCTCAAAGCACCAGTCGGCTGACATTTGCTGCCCGTGGACATTTCGCCGTGTTCGCATTTTCACACGCTTTAAGAGTGCTCTGTCATTTTTGCCGAACGGCGTTTGATCTGGTTGTTAAAGTGTGACTTGCTGAGTATGACCAAAGTACCTTTATGGCAAATCAACTCACTCTGCGGCCATCTTAAGTTCACCCCAAGCTTTTTTTAATTGGGGCAATAGCTATACAAGTACAATGGCTATTGTATTAAATGGGAAAAGATCAAATTCTGTAATACCATTTTGAGATTGCATTTTAATAACATTTTAAATTAGCAATAAAATCTGACAGTGATTATACATTTTTCCTTAGTGTTTACTGCTAATGTGCATGCACTGTAGTGTGTTTTTGTATTTGAACATCAGTTTTTTTGTTGTTTTAGCTTTGACTTGTTTAGTCATAAATTATGGCTCTTGGATGGCCTTGATTTCACCTGAAAACTCTGTTTTGGAATCCCTTTACTTGAAATCCCTAAACTTGCAGCAGTTGATTTTATAGTTGTTTGACATATAGTTTTTTATAGAGAGATCTCCAGCCACGTTCACACTTGAGTGAAGTTTGTTCATGTTCTACAATGTTTGTGATTAAAATACATAACTTTTATAAAGACTGTGTTGTGGTGACGGATGAGACATCTCTTCAAGGACGAATGACCATAGTTCTGTACAAATACAGTTTACATTAAAATGTCACTGCTTTTTATATGTCCAGTCGGGGGTGTAATTTGATTGGCTTGTAAGCTCAGTAAACAAACAGAGGAAAAAACTGAGTCATGTTGATCTACAAAAAAAGGTTCTTGATTTGAAGGTCAGATACAATGAAATTTTAAAAAGTAAAAAAGAACATTTTGTGCTTGAAAAAGCAGGAGTTCAAGTATGCTGTTTCAATACTTCTAGATTAAAGTTCAGATTCGCTAAAATAGTACTTTGTTTGTAATGGAATACAATTACTTCTCACCCCTGGCCTCTGTGTCTCTTAAAAGGCAATTGGCTGTTTTATCTGAAAGCTGCAACTTCTGTTCCTACTGTTCCATATTAAGCAATTTCTCCCATTAATTTGTTGATGAGTATTCCAGTGCCTCCCACTTATAATGCCTATCTTATGACTACATAAGCAAAAGCTTTATGTGATGGTGGGTATACATCTACAACATCGAAATAGGAGTAGGATTAGCTTGTAATGGAATATTTAGGGAATTGGATGATGGTTTGTTTCTTGCAATTACCCTCTTAATGATGATTGTCATTAATCTCTAGCTGATCTCATCAAATGTCTATGTTTTTCAGTTAAGCAGCGCTCACAGGGGACGGCATCCCCCTCGGATAGATTCATGATTTTTCATGCTGTAAGCTTTGGTAGGGAGTATGACTTTGGTTACAGACGCCATCGGGTTTGGAACAGAACATCATGTACCACGCGCTATGGCACAGGGTTCCATGTGTCATCCTCACTGGAAACTGATTCCGCTAGTTTTGAACATCACAGTTACATGAGTCACATCATGTAAGATGTGGACCTTCATTATGTCTAAATGTTTTCATGGCTTTGTAAAGAGAAAAAAATACTCTCAAGGCTGCCGAGCTTTATGTGGCATTTCACCTAGAAAAGACGGTATCTTTTTATATCAGCATATACAATCTGAAACCATTTTTCATTCTAAATATAATTTTTTACGAAATTTAAGTAAAATGTTCAACTGTAAAATTAATATATTAAAATTTCTTTGAATGTGATATATTTCTGTTTTAATGGACGTCTGTACTCGAACTCACATGAAAATTTGGGTAAAATGTGATGATCTGTATTACTGATGATAGCATAGTGTGAGAATTATCCAGAGTATCCTGTGTGATCCATTTTAAGCATGGAATTGTGACCTTTTGTACAGGAGTTAATGGGGGCCAGTGCCACAGATTTGCTTTTGATTCGATTAGTGATCTGCAGATTGTTGAAAATCTTGAAGTTTTTTCTGTTGGTCACATACAACAGTTAGGTACCTGCAGGCATGCACAACATGGTTGCATATTCACATAGTCTCATATATCACAGACTTATATTTTTGCTTGTCTATGGAATTATTAAGAAATGCTTTGAACATAGTTACACAAGCACAGGTTATTTCAGGTATATATTTTGTCATGTTCTGCACGGCCTCAGATAATGACTTGATAATTGCTCATTCATGTTTGGTTAAGAAGGGGACGATTGTTTTGTGGCTTTGGATCTTCTTTCTAATTCATATTAAGAGTAATTAAGGACTGCTTTCATGAGAATTTGCTAGCTGATTTCCTTGAACCACTAGGCATGCAACATGGAGGACATCTGTAGGTATATGCATTATATGCATAAAAGACCATATCAATTACCACATAGTTTCTATACATGTTACACAGTAACAGGTCAAGCTAAATTGTAATAAATGTTATTGTGCATAATATTACTGATACATTTTAACCTTTGGGTAAGTTAAATATATTGGTAGCTGATCCAGTCTGTGTCCATGTAGACAGCGCATGTGCTCGTCTTTAAATGTCAGATGAAAGAATTTGCACATCTTCAAGAAAGGTAATTTTCAAAACATATTCTGGAAAGTTGCTATGACAACAGTGAGGCTGCCATTCCCAAACGTGAAGACACTGTTTCTTGTAACAGAGGCGCTTGGTGCCTGCATTGATTGCTCTAATTAGAAAATGAAAAATTTCTATTTGACATTGTGTTGGTAGGAAGGGCTAATATTGTTAACTGACACAAGGATCTCATTTCCGTACAGATATTACATAGCCTAATTTTAAACAATGCTATACAAGCCCAAAACAGTTATATTGAAACAAAAGGTGTATTAATTATCATGATTACTTTGTAATGTTAAACCACTGCTGTACAAAATTATCCATTTAATGGAACACTAAATATTTCAATTCTTTTGTTTTATTTACAGAGTCTCGGAGTCACTGGCAGATACGAAACCCATAAAAAGTAAGTGGTTTGTTTTACTTATTTTACCTTCCGAAAAATCCATTAAATTGCCAGAAAAGAAATGGGGGAAAATGCAGACAATGACCAGATGTTTTGTTGAAGAAATGATGGTAATATCAAATGTCATTGTTCAAAAACTTTCTTGAGGGAGCTTCAGTGTGTGGTGTAAGTGGATCAACACATGCTAAATGCTTTTTTAATGTAATTTTTTTTAATGCAGGGTGTTAAAAAGCCTCATTAGGCCTCAAGTAAACACACATTCTTTAATAACCTATTTGTCAGAGACTTCCAGATGTAAGAAGGTCTAGCACTGGAGAAATTCATGCCTGTCATTCTTTGTGCTTCTCAACAGTCTGTCTCCCTTTGTGGTTTGTGCACTACAATCCATCAGCCAATCAAAGTGCAAAGAGGACCAAGCATCTACTCAGTAGATTATCCATTCATTGTTATCAATACGAGTCCATGGTAGTGGTGGGTTGTTAGGGGATAGACAGAGTCACTCAGAAGCAGCTGAGATCAGTGAACGTTATATGTGCTATTAATAGAACATAATTGGTTGTTCTGGTCACCTGCCTGGATTTCATGCAGCTACAGTAAGCAACGATTCTAGCCTTATGATGCCCAGACAGGCAAGACTCTAGGGTTGTTTTTAACTGTTGTTTGACTGCTTGCTTATTTATATCTTTGTTCATTTATAAGCTACAGTTTATTTAAAAGCAACCTATTGTAGATTGTAGATTTTTTTTTATATCAGTAATGTAACCATAAGTAATGCTAACAGGAAGTTAATGGTACCACTTAATAAAGCTTTTTCATACCTAAAAGCCTCAACTGAAGAAAGAATTATTCTATATATAACACAGAGCATGGCAGCATTTGCCCTGTATGGTACCGGGCTTTGCAGGTGTTTCTCATTCCTATGGTAAAATTTACAGTCAAGGGTTGAATTCAGCTCAACAGAACAGAAAAGCCTCTCGTGAGATTTTTAAGCTCCTAACCTGTGTGTGTTTGTTTGGGTAATAACGTTTTCATGCGCATACCCAACAGCTGCGGAGGGAAGCTGTTTTGAATGCTCTCCCCCAGGAGAGAATTCGCGCTGCCTGCAGTCTGAATCAGTGGAGCCCATGGTGTCCATTAAGAAATATGGCACTAGTATCGTTGCCATGGAGATGGAACTCAATGGAAGCTGCCTTTAAGCTTCAGGAAGACCTAATCAAGTCTTTTGGCTTTTATTTCATAAATAAGCACATCCACCTTGTGCTGGAAGATGCGACATATAGTAAAATATTGTTTTGTAATTTAATAATTTAAATGATTTCAGCTTTTGTTATCAAGGTAGGTATTGTTATCTAGCATTTCCATCACATGCATTATGCATGTACGTTTTAGCTTTCGAACCAATATGTATAGAAAAGGCTGAAATCTTCTTTTCAACCAATAATGCCAATCCTGAAGTCTGCGTTATGCAAAATATTCCATCATACATATTTTGACAAATAAAAGGAAAGTTGTGCTGAATTACTTTAGAACAAAAGATAGCTTCGCAGATAACAATAAAAAGTGAAACCTTCACAATTTACATTCATTTCCTATGAACGATGATAACATCAGGCTGAGCTGACATCTGTTTGATTTATGCTTGGTCAGTCGAGACGCTCTGTGCTTCAGTTGTCGTTTATTGATGAATATACATCCTGACACAGGAGACATGAAAGTGGCCATGTTAGTGAAAACATTGTGCTTGATGTCTTAGTTCTGTGAAAAATTGTGGAGCCAGAAAATCTTCACGCTATCACCTGGTTAAAGTTCAATCTCGTTTTCAGGATGAGTAGTACTTGCTTATGCTGACACGAACTGTTTAGGATCATATTTTCGGTATATAGCCAAAATGAGTCTGACTCATTGTAGCCTGACTCAGAATAACTGCAGTTAAGGGTGGTTATGTAAAGATCTCTATAATGTTTATATAAGCTTTATACCACACTTGACTTTTATAGACCAAAGTACTGAGTCACAGAGTTCTTCATCAAGTGCCAAAAATTAGGCTTAACAAAATCAGTTATTTAATCCCAGAGTCACACATTACTAAACTGAAGCATTGGCAAATACTTGTTACTTATTGGGTTGCTTGTCACTTAGTGATTACCTTTGGTCTAAAGTGACTTGAAATGCACATCCAGAATTTAACTGGTTATACGCTCCTACATTTGACGTAATTGGTGCATGAAAAGCAAACTGTTTCTATTATAATCAATGAAGCTGCCTACACTGGAAATACATGTAAACAAAACATCTAAGTATGTCTAAACAGGAAGTGTCGAAGCTGCACCAACATGGACCAATCAGATGTAAGTTTTGTACGTTCGATAAGTTTAGGAGTCTAGACAATAAAGATAGCTTTATTGATTGTAATGGGAATGATTTGCTTTTATTCACACTCAGATCTGGTGTAGATGGAGGGCTAAAAAAATATTTTAATTAGAAACAAAAACATTTTTTCACAGCCTGATGCCATAGGGAAACATTTACAAGAACATTGTATTCTCAAATATTTTTTAGAAAACCAGCTACAGTATATAGCCATATAATACAAATGGTTCTTGATTAAACTTAAGGTGATGCAAAGAACATAAAAAACCTTTATTGTATAGAGTGGGATTTTATGTTTTGCAGAGCATAATTGTATTCTTAATTGCTCTGCAGCCCAAGGGATCTGTTCATAACCTTAACCCCTGTATTAGCAGCCTAGATTCATAACCACCAGATTGCTGAGAATTATACAATTTTATGAATTCAAGGGGGAACCAACCAACATTAAACCTCAACAACTTCATTTATGAAGTCACGCATCCAGTTGATGATTCACTCAAAAAATCCCAAGGCAGGATTCTGGCTCTGTCTATCATACTGTAGACTTCCCACAGTTTTTCTGTTTAGCACAGTAGCTGTTTTAAGACTAATCGCTGTCCTACATATGATATTCTTTTAGCCTGAGGAATCCAAACATGTTATCATCATGGATTCGACTGCCTGTAAACTGAGTATTTTTGAATTTTGAAACAAAATGCTAATAGATTCTTAGCCCACAAGCCCATTTTCCCAATGAGATGTGCATCTTAGAGCTGTTGTCATGGCCTTTGTTTTGCTATCCATGCAAATGGAACACTTTGGAACAGCCTTGAGCTCCAGAAAGGAGCCACACACAAAAGCCTGTCTAGAGAAGAAAGGCGCATGTTTGCGCTCGTCGTGACTTGGTATACTGCCCTCTAAACAGATACGAACTCGCTCATCCTATAGCCCTGCCTTTGCAGATTTGTGTCAAGAAATATCTGGAAGCCAGCTGTAAAGTGAGAACCGTATCAGGTGGGCGAATGCTTTAATTCAAAAATGGTCTTGTAACAAGTAATCCTGACATGACGTTCCTTCAGTATTCATTAACCCGTGCAACCTGTTGCTGATTGTGGTTCGCACTAAATCAGAAAGGAATGAAGGATGTTGTTACAGTCTTTTAATCCTCTTTTGATCTTCTCTACCTACAGTACATCACTTTTCGCACCTGTTTGCGTACCTTCTTTGTGTTTTTGGTCATTCTACACCTTAGACTTGTATACTATTACTGGCTGGTCTGGTTTTCTTCATTGTCTCCTTCCAGTATCACTTCCTTCTGACTTTTGAAAGAAGTGAAGATTTTTACACTAGTACTACACCTTGACAGTGTCATTTGTCTTGCTTTTGTAAATGTGTTTCTTTGTCCCTTTGCTGCCAAACCTGAGAAATTGTGGTTATAAACAGCGATGTTGCACGAAGGAATTTCTGCAGGCCACATGACGACATGCTAAGAGCTCTGCACAAAAAGGACGCGCCGGTAAACAGTCTTTCTTGATTGGTGTAGTCAAGAAATACTAATTAACTAATTTATTTACTTCTTATCGGAAGCTTCCAATGGCTGAGTGGCGCACGATGATGCTGTAATTGTTTTGAGCTCATAATAGCCTTCAAGGATTCTACTGATAGTAACCAATGACATGGGCTTCTCGCTGTACCATAAATGTCAGTTTTCATTAAGCGCGCATCCCCTGAATGCTCGCATTCAAGACGGCGAGAGCTTTGCTTTTAAGCTGCAGCTATGGAAACAGCTTTGTTCTGCCCTCATGGAAAATGTTCTTTTACATTTTTGCCTTTGTATTTGAACGGTTTTGACGCAGTTCGCTCTTAAAGGGACCCACTTCTTGTCACTGGTCCCATATATCAGGTGTCCTTTTAGCATATAGATGCATTTAGAGTATGGCATGTGAAACACTTTTGTTCTATTAAAATTAGTGTTGGTATAGGAAGCATCACTCAATTCATTTTTTGTCGGTAACTTTAAGTACAATTTCTAATTCATCTTTATTTGAAATGTATGCAACAGCAAACAATAACATTGGTTATTAGTTGCATACTAATTGCTTATTTTTTTAGAAAAAAATTAATAAATAAATGTATGTAAATTAAAAATATGCTTCATGTGGTAACATCTAAATTACTGACATCACCTAAATGACATCAGCAACAGTGATTTGTAAGGGTCAGTTGAGGTTGTGACTGTGTCTTAAGGTAACCCACACACTTTTTCAAATTTTCAAACTTTTTCAAACAGTGCCTTTAAAACAGACTGAGGAAGTGCTGTAAGTGATGAGTTGTGTACTAGATAAGGAGCAAAGCGATCCTTGTGTTGGCATTTATTTATTGTCTTTAATAAACAGCATATCCCCAAATCTCATAGCTATATACCTCTGTCACTTTTCAAAGAGGCAAGCATTTTTCCATTCACCTTTTTCCATCACTGTTTCATTCTGTTGGTTTCACTCAAAACTTTTCGATTGAATTAACACAGGATGCATGATGGCATTTCTGAGATCTCACTGGAAAAGATAGGTGAGAGTGCAGTGGGAAAATGCGTTGTGTCTCTCACTTAGCTGGCACTCCATGTGGTTGTGTGAATCATCCCCCTTTTTGTGACAAACTTTGCTTTTATCTCCAGGCAGAATGGTTCGGTAACGCTGGCTGCACTGAAGGGATTCGACACAGGCCTCAGCCCAAATAGCACACATGATGTTTGCTTGCGTTCTTGCCACTTGTCACTTGTGGGTGTCTGTGAGGTCCACGACTGCAGGGCATCCCAACTGTTATTTTACGATTCTGATGGGTGCTTACAAGTGCTGCTGTGCTGTGGCTTGCCAAGCCAATGCACTGATGCAGACTATTACCTAAGAGTCTGCAGTGTTACATCACCAAAGTGCAGGCTCAGAAGAAGAGCACAAGGGCTCAGGGTGGCATTTGGGATGGAGGTTAAACAGAAAGGCGCTAATGGCAGTGGTCGTGTTGCATGCGAAACAGAAGGACCAAGCTTTTGTCAGACAAATTAAAGTATTTGCTAAGACGCAAGTAGGTGGAAAGATAATAAGCAGTATTAGTATAATATTCCTTTTCTCTAGAGGCTCATTTTTACGGTGTGTCACGACAGGGTAAAATTAGCAGTGAATCAGAGTATCATCAAACATTACTGTTTTTTGTTGTTGTTTTGTGGATCAATGCAGGTCTTGTCTTTAAAAGTGAATATTTCTTCTAAAAACTCTTGGAAACGTCCTCTGGCAGTTAATGGAACTGTAATTTTCCATCAGCTCTTGGAGACAATAAAAATCAGGACATGCTTTTGTGCACTAGGGCACTAAACACCACAGTCGAGCATTCCAGCTATTAAGTCAGTATTAATGGATTAAAAGCATTACCTGCAGTTACAGGGCACTTTTATCTAAACATTGCTTAAAAACCTAAGGGTCGCCACAAATAAGAAAGACACAAACAGGATATTTTGCCTCCAATGTTCTGATCGTTATTATGACAACACAACGAGAGGAAATTAGGACATGTCCTAGTCTGATTATCCTTCAGTCATTTTTATGTTTTGCCCTCAGGGCACATTTAATTGTAGAGTTCAACTAGCCACTACAGAGCTATAATCGGATAGGTTCAATGGACTGTTTTTGTTTCATATGTATTGGCTCTGTTCCAATATTTACTGAGCTGTCTCACTGCATACTGCCTGTGGACAACCACCTGTGGATCCCATTCTTGTCTGTCAATCTGATTACAACACAAATCTGCTAAAAAGTCAATAGTGGATAGCTAAACTCCTTGCTATATAATGTAGCAGGCGAAACATCTTAATTATGCTGCGTACCTCCAGGAGCATATCTGTTATGCGTAAAAAATGTTGTCAGGTAGGCAGCTCAGTAGGTTTTGATACAGAGCAATTGTGTTGGTGTCAGGTGCCAATGACATGTGGATATGTTGTGTCTGCTTATTGACAGTCATAGTGCCAGGCTGTTGTGTTGAAGGATTAGATGCCTGTTTCTACAGATAAGAGACAGAATGAGAAAACTAGAGTGATTAGAAAAAAGAACAACAGGTCCCCCCCTCCCTTTTTCCTATCGCTTGCACAGTGTGTTCTGAGCATGCTCAGTGGGACCTCGCTTTAAACGCCTGTGTGCTTTTGTTTTCTCTGAATCGCTCATCCTGGTGCCTGCAGAATGCCTCTCTCTCTCTCTCTCTCTCTCTCTCTCTCTCTCTCTCTCTCTCTCCTCCCCCCCATCCATCTCCACTCTTCTCTCACCGCACACTAGCCAGACAACACCAAGGCGAGATGCGTGTGAACAGGAGAGCTCTGGTGAACACCTGGTACTCCGGGCTACTCCAGAGCAGGGGTGTCTGTTTTGACCCTTTTCCTCTTCCTGTTCCCTGAACCTGTTACTGTCCCACACCCTACCCCGGCTCTTCCACTGGACTGACCCGGTCTTTCTGTCTCCCTGACTGTTTCAGCAGATCTGACAGCAAGATCTCCCGACTGGCTCAGAGACTCAACCAGAGGCAAAGTGATGCTGCACTGATAAAGGATTTCAGACCTCTTTTCCTCCTTTCTGGCTCTTCAGGGAGCTCCCTGAGCCTGGACAGGTGAGTTCAGCCTCTCTCTCACTCACTCCAAGTGTACTTTTCTTGCATTGCACAGGTGGGATCCATGCTGTTCCTCTCCGTACGATCGCCTCCAGTGTGGCTAAAATTACCCATCACCCGCTGCAGTTTCCCACAGGTGCTCCTCTGTCACCGTGGCAGCTGCCCTTTCTTTTTTGATTGGCTTAATTGGATTCAAGGCATAACCTTGTCTGGCAAAGAGCAGCGCTCTAATTCAACCTCTTACTTCGCTCGCTCAGTTACTCACCGGTGTCAGAGGTTTTGCTCTTGCGCAGCGGAGTGCATTATTATTAGTGCTCTGAGTGGGTGTTCCAGGCGCTCAAAACTGCGCACAAGCAATAAATAAAACAGAGCACTGCCTTAATGTCATGTCTGACTGGATTACAGACTACTGGGATGAGAAATATCAGGCAGATCCCCCACAGTTCTGCAGCCTTTTAAGGGGAAATAGAATGTTATCATTTTAGTACACTTCTTTTGCTTTTTGTATAAGGGGTAGGGTTGGAATGAAAGCTGGGGTCTTTTATTCTGTTTATTTTTTTATGACTGAATTTTTTGTTTTCATTTCACAGTTTGTCTTTGTTGATGCCAGAAATCTATGTGAATTGTTTTTGCAATTCATTGAAGGATTCATGGATGATAGAGGGGCTAATCGACTGTGATTACATAACCTACCGTTAACCTGCTCTCCACCAATTACCTTACGAGATGTGATTGATTAAATTAATTATCAAAGATAATACTTTTACAGATATTTGTTTTCTGTCTTTTGATATCACGTGAAAGCTGATCATATATTGCATATATTGTATGACAAGGTCGTTTTATTAGTGGACTCCTGACAGCTGCTGTAAAATGTGTTGTGTTGGTTTACTGTAATTCCTAGCACAAAATGAATTGATTTCCTGGTGGATTTCATTTCATTATGATACCATTAAGGATACCCTTAATAAACCAAACTATGTTGACCGCAGTGAAAGCCGCAGTCTGGCTGTCATTGTTAGGAACATTGGCTGTTACGGTTTGTTGCACAATATCAGTTTTGAGTGTGACCTTAAATGTTTTAAAATGGAAAAGATAAAGTTAATATTTTCCTGCAATCTTGTTTAGAAGGCATACAGTTTGACATATGACATTTTTTTGTAAATACCTGGACATCAATATGCATATTTTTTTTGCAGTTTATGCCTGTTTTGGAATTAATGACTATCCTATAGCCATCTGTCTCCCAGACGCTGCTGACTCAGAGATTAGTCAGAAAAAGGGGACATGAACCACATCCCACAACAAATGTTAAGAACTGCTTATGGTGACAGTCTCAAGCTGCTAGGATGCGACAGGCATCACCTGACTGGGCCTGGTTTCTTTCCCTTCTTCACCACACAGGAACTTCTCTGTTAGTATGACCCAACAGATGCAGAACCTGCAGCTCACCCAGAGCAAGAAGGGGGCGGGGCCTGCCTCCCCCAGCGCTGCCAAGCGTCTGTACCGCAACCTCTCCGAGAAGTTTAAAGGAAGCCACTCCTCTTTCGAGGATGCCTACTTTTTCGGCCGATCTGACCGAATTCGTAAAGTATCTGTGAGTATTTCGCAGTTATAAACTTATTTGTAGTTAGAAACAACTTATAAATTCCATTTGTTTTATTTTTTACTGAAACAGTTTGCCTTTTTGAAAGCATCCATATTTCAGGCAGTTTTGCAAATGACATTCCGTTTAAAGCATGTTAATGGTCATCATTAATCATGCAGTTTTTTTATAAAATTTTATGTCGTAAAAAATACTGGCATTAGCCATCATTACAATTATTTAATGTAGTGTTGATTTATGCCAGCGTTATTTAACCTGACACATAGCACATTTCAAGCTGGTGTGACATTTCTCTTTATGCCTGTATGCTTCAGAGTTTGTAAGTACCGAGCTGAGTGCAGAACTTCCACAAATGTCACTGATTATGTACAGCTAGTTCTAGCAATCATCTTGTTGACTCAAGTGCCCAAACACGTACTCCTCCATATGTTGGCACACGGATCCAAATCTCATATGCCAGAAGATCTCAAATGGCTCTGGTGCTGAATCAGATGTATAGTGTTGTTTTAAAGGAAAAACAACATATACACACAGACAAACACACACACACACACACACACACATATATATATATATATGTATATATATGTACACATATTAATAGGTATATATAGGTGTATAATTGTGTGTATCTATATAAATTGATGCTACAGATTTAAAGCATTGGTGTACCACATACCACATTATTTAGAAAGTTATCGCCTTTTTCTTCAATATCGTGCAGTCCTAGTGTAGATTTTGATAAACGCTGGATGTTCAAATTCTACAGAAATCTGCAGAGCTTTTGTTGTGCCCTTGAGCAGTGCACTTAACCCCAGATGGCTGTGAGTTACTCCCTGTAGCGGTGTCTGCTAAATGGCTACTTATGTTTTGTGTCACTGCTACCCACCTGCGTGTTCTCCCCCAGAACATTCAGAGCAGCGAGCTTCTGTTTGAGGCTGTGGAACAGCAGGACCTGGATGCTGTGCAGATCCTGCTCTTTCAGTACACAGCAGATGAACTGGACCTCAACACCCCCAACAGTGAAGGCCTGACGCCGCTGGATATCTCCATCATGACCAACAACGTCCCAATAGCCAAGCTGCTCCTAAAAGCCGGAGGGAAGGAGAGTCCACACTGTGAGTATGCAAATCTCACAACAAAGAGTTTGAAACTGAGTTACTGCAGGATTTCTAAAGAGGCATACAAGTGTTTTTTTATTGCAGAGAGACTGTGTGAAATTCTCTTTGCTACCAAGCTGTTCTTTAAGTGTGAGGTCTACAACAGGGGGTCCGTGACACCAAGGTGTCAATAAAAATATGCAGTAAACAAAAATACAGCTCTCTCTCTCATAAAACTGTCATTAGCAGAGTAATGACCACAATACTGCTCTGTACATTTATTAATGGTTATGGTAATGGCTTTGCAGTGTATATGTAATATGAAAATACATTTATTTGATACTGTGCAGATGATACTAAAGGTTACATTTAAAATCCAACCCTCAATTTCAAATCTGCATTGAGTAAAATGTTTTTTATAAAAATGTGAACCAAAACGTCATACTTAGAAATCATACTTATGATTATTGATACTACAGTGAAACTTAGTATTACCCACCCCTGTGAGCGAAAAACTAAATTAGTCAACATAATTGTTTTTTAGTTGTCTTGCACTGGAGGAGATCCCATATTCATTTGTTTTGGTTTTACATTAGCAGCAATAACTGTAGCAATGATATGTTGGGTATGATTGCCACGGACATTTTGTTACTTTTATTACTTTTAAATTACTTTAAGTGTTGCATATCAGCACAATTTTATCCCTATTCAATACAAGAAACAGAGTTACATTCTATTTGGAATCCTTAATTCACCTTCAGAAGGTCTCTTTTGCATCACATGCTGTTGTAGCAGATGTGCTTTAATTGGACAAGCTGCATAGAATGAAACTGACGATGAACAGAAGGTGCCAGTGTAAGTGTCTGACACTTTGCTTTCGGAGCTCACGGCTATAATCGCCTCTGAGTAGGAATACGAGAGTAAACCTTTCCATGACAGCTGTCACAAGCACTTAGAGTTCCACTTTAAACATCTAATGACACCTGCCGTAACTGCTAATGAGTTAACGAATTACGGTCATTATAAAATATTTTGGAAATAACATTTTGCAATATAACATGAATATAATGAAATGATTGTTGAGAGGTTTTCGTGCAAAAAATGTGGTATTTTTTTTTAAAGCATGCAGATCTGTGTTTGGTGTAAGCTGAGTGTGGTTATCAGATTTTAATGTTTTGATGACAGATCTTTTAAAAATATCTGCACTCATTGCCTTTAATCAATAGCATATTCAGCCCCAGACTTTCTTTGGCAACAGTAGAACAGGTGTTTCTTACCTTGAACGAAGTGGAAAAAAATTCCTCTAGACCAGAGCGCTTCAGTTCAATCATGAAAACAGCAAATGTTGTCTGAGACCAAACAGGAAACGCTGTACTGCAGTAGCAGCGGGGTTCGGGTGGGGTAGACAGCACACGGCATCCCTCAGAAAAATCTTAACAAGGTTTGTCATTTAATGGTTTAACTTTTCCAATGATGCATGTAACGGGGGGCAATTATAGTAAGTGATTTATTGTACCCAGGCTGCAGTTAAATTTCAAAACATTTCATCGTGGCACAATCCAATCCTTGTAAACAAACAGAAAATAAACATTGCCGTATTTTCCCCTCCTGGGCTTTCTGCATTATATTTATGTCAGGCCAGAAGTGCCAAGTAAATCAATCAGCCAGACGCCTGACAGTTTGGAGGTCCAGCCGAAGGTTGAGGTAAAAGCACGTTTATGAGCAGGAACGGGCCCCATAATGCCTATATTTAGGGCTGTCCCAGAGCCCCAACAATGCCAACTGTGTGTGACAGCAAAATATCGGCAGACCTGCCCATTAATTTATAGTTCATTCAATTAACCACACATAGTAGCCAGATGTCAATCTTCAGAGCACAGGAAATTGCACCTCAAGACAGCTAATATGGCTGCCTTTTCCACTGCACCGTGGACCCCCATGTAAAACCGGTTAGGTTAGGCTCCCTTTTTCAGAGCTGACAACACGCACTTTATCATCTTCCCTGGAGAGCCCTCTCGTCTCCAGGGGTTCGGGCTGGGCCGAGCGGCCCCAGTGAAAGAGGGCTTCTTTGGACGTGTTTATTTGTTTATTTTGCTGTCACGGTCTATGACTAAGGCTCTGAAAGAAAGCGCAGTAGTATTCACAGCATACGAGGAGGACTGGCTGGGCACTATTCGTTTTACCATGACAAATCTATAAGGCCAAACACAGTCTTGTGTGTTCCAGACAAGTGCCAAGCACATTCATGCAAACCCCCACACCTTGCATGGCTGACTTCATCTGCGGCTCCACTGACACACGAGCGATGTGAAGCAGCTGCATTAGCCCTGGAGAATTAATGATAATGTAATGGGCTTACGGTGGTTTCAGTCAGGACTTTATCTGCTTGATTTCATTTCGGGTTTATGTAAATTTGGTTTTACAGTTTTTCACATTTCAGCAATAGTAATTGTTTCCTAGTTTAGGTGGGAAAAAATTATTTAGATGAATCTCCTTGAGGCGAATTGATCATTTAGCAGTTGTCTTGTTTTTCACATCATTTGTGTTCAAGTTTTTATACAAGAGCACAAATGTATAGTTAATTTGAATTTTATGGATATGGATAAGTTTTGCATCCTTACTGTAAAACTTTGATGTGAATTTTGCAGCTTCCAGGCATTCTGTTATTTGAGACTTTTTATACTTGTTCTTTTCTATAAAACGAAAGCACATACTCAACAGATACGTGACATTCCTGGTTGTGCAGGGTTGAAATAAGACATTGTGACATCAGACAGAAATTCATGGTCAAGCATGATGCGAAAACATCCCATTGATCTAAATGAATGAAAAATAGACCTCAGTAATTGAGCTGCATGTGTTGTTGTGTTTTAGTTGTCAGTCTTGAGGCCAGAGATGCCCATCTCTCAGCACTGGTGCAGGAAGCCCAGAGGAGAGCCAGCGAGCTGTCCACCCAGGTGATGAGAGAGAGCCTCAGCCTGGAAACATCTGACAAGGAAAAACAGCTCAAAGACTGGGAGTGGAGATGCAGGCTCTACAAGCGCATGCGCACCGGGTTCGAGCATGCACGTGAGTTCAACAGCACATTTGAGCCTGCTTCTGCTCTTCACATGCTGGAAAGTGAAAAAAATGTCTGAAAGTACTGTTTATCCAGAAATTAACTTTTTGTCAGCATTTACTCGGCTCCGTGTTGGTCCAACCCTGTATTATTTCCTTTTTGTGAAACCCAGACGAAGGTCTTTAGCAGAGTTTGATCTTAAGCAGAATTCGAGTCTGATCTTTTGTTTTCCATTCAACAAAAACAGATTTATTTTCCTCAAAAAAGAAACAAAAACACCATAAAAGTATTCCTTTTAATGTCTCTATATACCAATTCTTAAAATCTTATATACTGGTTGGCACTAGTCATGTGACCAGCCATGTTGATGAGAACAACAAGAGAATAAATTTTATTCTTGGATGCACTTTTCCTCTACCAATACAGATCCCTAATTTGATTATGTCTCCCTCTACAGTATCTGAAAGCTTAGCCACCCATATGCCACACTAAAATACAATGCACATTGAACTGCCCTTTATTTACTATTGGCCTAGTCTAATCTATCAGCATCTCGGCTGAAAGGTTATCTATTCTCATACCGGCTGATCTTGTTGACTTTATTAGATTTTGCAAACAAGTCACTGTGATGCTTTGGCCCATAGTTATTAATATAAGGTTCAATGGCCTGCAATGACTCGAGCTCAGAACACACTAAATATTTTCCCTCTCACCCCGCTGTCAAATTGATTACTTGTTATATCAGGCGACTTTCGTTGGCCTCTCTTTATAAACATCCTCAAGTTGAGGGAGCCATGACAAATCAGCAGTGCTTTGCCACAGACACTCGCAAAGATCAGATTGCTGAAAAATGTTAAATTCTCACAGGGGTGTCATTAACTGTGGCATGCGCTGGGTTACAAGTACAAAACGTCAGTGCTAACAAGAAGACAGAGAGTGCAACAACGTGCTAAAAACAGAAATAAAAAGACCACAGAAAGAATGTGATATTCTGTCACAGTTATTCTCGCAAGCAGATCCGCAGTTTGCATGTCATGAGGTCAAATCCTGAATTCTTGTACCTGTGTGTTTACTTTAATGAACCCAACAGATGAAACTGCATATAAATGTATTTGTCAATGTTGCTGCACACAGTGATAGTGGTTCCAATCACACTGACAGCTTATGACTGACAGCACAAACATGCCACAAACGGACACTGCATTTTACTTTTGACGATCAAATCACTGGAGAGCTGTGGACTATCGAATGTTAATTTTAAAGGTGCCAAAATTGATTTCAATTGATTTTTAAAGGTAAAGGTTAACATGTCTATGGCAAACAAATTAAAAATTAGGATAGTTTTCAAACAGGTTTCATAAGCTCCACCTTAAACATGCCATTGGTTTAGCCAGTGACACTGTGTCAAGCTGGTCAGGGTGCTTAAACAAGTTGTAGTATTTCATAGTTCTACTCTTACGTGTGGCTGGGATAGAGGAATGTTTTTAATATAGAAAAAATTACATCACCTTTAATTACGGTCGTTTATTTTATGACTCCTGAAACGTTCATTAAATTCCTTTGTTCCAAATTAGTACGAAGTGTTAATGTTGATGATCAGAGACTCTCAGATGAAGCATCATGGACAGGAAATAGACGTTCGTTCTGTCAGGAAATGATTTAAAGAATTCTGTTATTAGAATTCGGATGGTACTGTTCATCATTTTTATTTATTTTTTTTTTACTCAGAACGCACTTGAAGTCAGTTGTCTTTAAATTGTCGCACAGTGTGAATGGTCTCTTTCACCAGCAGGACACTATGTGACCTTTGAACTTGTTTCTCAGGGCCACCGGAGGCTCCGTCAGCTGTGCGCCTGAGTGTGACGGGCAGTACCTCGCTCACAGTTACCTTTCAGGAACCTTCCAGCATGAACTCGGCTGTGGTGACCAAATACAAAGGTCAGTTGTGTGCATTTCAGTGTCTGTATCACACCAGGGACCAGGATGTTAAAGACGTGATGAGCAAACCAAAACATCCAAGACAACATTGTGAATACCACCCAGAACACCCTAGCGGCCATGTAGTAACACTTTAAAAACCACAAACAACATAGCAAGCGCATAGTAACAGTCTGGCAACAACCCACACCACACCCTATTGTAGCATTATGGTGGTGATATTTGCACAAGCAAGCACAGCTCTGCACAAGCATGTATTTAAATATATTTTTATGACATTCCTTTATAAGCTGTGCTTGTTGTGTAACTACTGTTGTGTAGCTTTTGTTGTTTTAGATGAACGCTGCATTTTTGTATTAGAACATTCTGGATCTGTTCTCATCTTTTTAGTGTTTTTGGTTTCTTTCACCTTTCTGTTCTTTTTTTGACACCAAATAACATGAGGTAAAATATTTTTCAGTGGAATGGAGCTGTCTGAAGGACTTCTCTTTATTAGCCGGAGAGCTGATTTTGGAGAATCTACAGTCCCTGAAGTGCACAATAACAGGCCTCACCACAGTAAGCTAAAAAAATAGGAGGCAAGAACTGCACACTGAAAATTGTACACTGCTAAAAAATACTTAAAGGTAGGGTAAATAATTTTGGAGAGTCCTAACAATAGAGTCCTAACCGAGCTTTAAAGACATAGGTTTCCACCATACCTTCAGAGCAGTCTCAAAAGCCACGCCTCCTCCATAACACATGAACATGGTGTGCGGAGGTATGCAAATACATAGTTTGATGGGCAAGTAGGATATCATATCATTGCATTCGGACTATATGCAGTAATTGACAAACATTATATGGTCCTATGCTTTCTGCAGAAAGAAAAAATATTTATAATATAAGTATATTTTGACCATTTAGTGATTGACATTAGGATGTGAAGAGATTTTCAACCAGCGTAACAATAAATGTTTCTGGAAAAAATTGCCTACCTTGTCTTTAAATCTACCTGGTCTTAGCTGGTCACCCAAGCTGCTCTAGTCAGTTGGTTTTAGAGGGATTCAGCTGGCACTTGTCAGCTGGTCAGTCTAGGAAATCACCTGGCTGACAATCTAAACAACAGCTTGGCAAGGCAGGGAGACCTGCAAGACTGTCTTTAAACCAGCTAAAACCAGCAAACACTCTCAGGCTTATATAGGCAAGCAGAATGCACAGTGGGCCTGCTATTATTGTGCAGTAAAATATCGTTCTGCCTTTCTTGTAGGGAAAACACATAATTTCTAAGGTTTGTTTTCCTGTTTGTTTCAGGGTAGACAGTACTACGTTCAAGTGTCCGCCTACAATATGAAGGGTTGGGGTCCGGCACAACTGTCTCAGCCTCCCTCTGCAGTTCCTTCTAGTAAGTTAGACAACTGTCAAGTACTTCCAAGTTTAATACTACACCATACTACAGCCCTAAACAGCAATGTTTGTCTTTAATTGGAATGTTCTTGAATCTTTGAGAATTACGTCAGCATACCTTTGTGCTCATAATTTAAACATCGTACTGGTTTAAAGGAGAAAACATTGTATTGATTGCTGCCAACATCCTTGGATGTAGAACTACTCTATTATTTACCAGTCACGACTTCCACTCCACCTCGCGCCTGTGATGCTCTCTGTATCCAACCTTGAGTTTCATCTTTCAAACAAGTGCTGCTAAAGACGTGTCGCCAGGGGTGACAAGTTTTGCGTCAGTATATAACAAATCCATCATTATGAAACTCAGTTTTTATGTTCCTGCATGCACCTGCACTGTACCAGAAGCAGACAATTATCTGTAAGAAATTGAATAAAAGAGTTTTATAACAGAGCTTTTAGTAGATTGTAGATTTAAGTAGATTGTAAAATAAATGAAGATGAGTCTGACCTTTGTTGTTTTTGCCTCTTTGTAATACATTATTAAATCCGCTAAGCTCCGCCTCTTTTGGTTACTGTTGCTTGCTCCGATTTAGCTCAGATTTAAGTATAGTGGATGAAACTGAATCAATGTTATTTCTGTGTCTGCTAGAAAGAGATGTGACATTGGAAAGCATGTTAATCTGATCTTTTCTGCAAGGAAATTACGTGGTAATGTGATTAAAAGCTGCAGAGATTGTGAATCAGAATTGTGATAATAGCAAACGATTATCACATTCAACTGAAGAGTGAAAAACCGACGTGAATCATCAGCAAACTGTCCAAACACACAGGACAGTCATAGAACACATTAGAAACAGAGCAGAAGCTTGTTTGATCACATGGCAGATGGCAACAGTTGCTAAGGTAGGATTGGTCAATAACGTTTTGAAGCCGAGGCGTAGGGTCAATTGAATCAAATTAAATGAAGCATTTTATAACTATTGCACAAGGCACTTGAATGTAACATTGACAGTCTTAATTGTGCTGGTGTGTTTTAATGGCCAGAGAATGACACGCATTAAAACTGAGCTTTGGGTAATATTTCTCTTTTTGTTTTAGACTGGAAGGATTGTGATGGGAGAGAAAATCGGAGGAGAGGTCACATCGAGGCCATGGAGAGGCTGTTACAGCAGGTTCGAGCCACACACCAGCACTACTGCTGTGGAGGTACACAAACACACAGAGCACTTTCTTAGTGATGCACAAGCACACATAAGCATCTCTGAATGTACATTCTCCTATTCTCTGTTGAAGACCTTGGTGTTCCGGTAGCTCAACTGGTAGAACATTGCATTGGCAGCACAAAGGGTTGTGGGTTTGAATCCCAGGGAACATACACACACTGATCCAACTTCTAGCTTGAATGCACTATAAGTTGCTTTGGATAAAAGCATCTGCCAAATGCATGAAAATGTAAATTTTAAAAAAATTACTTTAAATATAGTGTTCGTCCAACTCAGGTTATTGCCCCTTTTATATAACTATTAACATTATCATTGCTTACGGTGTCAGTAGAATAGCACATTTAATTTCCAACGGTTTTCAGTTTATGGGCTTGGTGTGATTAAACAATTATACTGGGGATGATCAGCATTCACATTTGTCTTCATGTGACATAATTATGATCCCTGATATCAACCTGGTCCTCCTAGCTGCCTTCAGAGAGCGTTATAAATGGTGTAGTGAGTCTGGTGTTGAGCTGCAGTAGCGCAGACGTATTTAATCATGTTTGAAAACTGCTGTAATATCTCTCCTCTCCCATGTTATGCCAAAAACCTATTAAATGGTCTGAAATGAGAATCTCATCCCTGCTGCATTGTGCTTGCTCTGCAAACACTAAAAGAACTGACATCAGAAGCTCACATGTGAAGTTGAATTGATGATGTCATTGTCATCAGCCCTGTTTTTCACCCAGCTGGAGCAAATCTTTTATGCCACCTCTTTTATTTGGACCCTTTATTGTGTTTTTCCGTCTGTTTTTCTTGTCTGTCTCTCGTAATGCTCCTTTTTCCTACTCTCTCTCTACCTCTCTCTCTCTCTCTCTCTCTCTCCTCCTTTTCTCCCCCTTTCTCTCTTATTCTTTCTTTCTTTCTCTCTCTCTCTCTCTCATCCACCCATCTGCCCACTCACCAGAATTGTGTCCCATCACACACTCATCTTCGAAGTCCTCACTTCTTCCAGTAGATTAACTCTGTATTACAGTGATGAAATGAAGCATGGTCAAAGTGTTTTGACTCCAGTACGTTCATCCAGCGCTGTATGAATGCGTTCTCTCAGCATTCCTTCTGCCCGCCCCGCTACGCTCTTTACGCGAGGAGTGAGCAGCGAAGGAGTATGTGTAAATAAATAATATTTTAATACGTTTATCCATTTCGAATTTTAACATCTGCATGTCAAACGTGTTGCCCGTGTACTGCAACACTGTAAATCACTGGGCCAAAAGCACAGACACCTTTAAAACGACAAGGGCTGGACGTCGTACCATGAAGAGCAGACAGTCTGCTTTGGCCTCAAGCCCACTCCCTAACCCCGAGTCCAGCCACCAAGGTATAGAAGCACGCTGTTCCTGGTGCTAACAGTACTGCACCGCTCACAAACAGCAGCTTCATTAGGGAGTTATGCAGCCAGCCGCAAGCAGGAGGGGTGAGAGAAAAAACTGCATCACTCATCTGTGTAGAAGTCAACACTAATGATGTCAGAGCGACGGCTGCCAGCGTCTCTAAACGACATTATACAGGAGAATTGATTCTAAGAGACAAACACTTTATGACTTGACGTGGAAAACAGAAAAACAGAAGAAAGAGTCTTTCTGAGCACAAGCTTATAGAACCATAAGTATGTTGCGGCATCGCATCTGTTTTTTTTCCAATTTGTGAGAGACTGTGTGTAGTGTTAGAATAGTCACTTTTTATGATGCCTTTTTATTAATTGACTTTCAGAAACTTCATTGGAAATCTCAAAAAAATTTTCTGACCACTCTAAAAAAAAAAATACAGTACATGTAAAATAACTCTGGCTTCTATGTTAGAATATAACATGATATATGTTGATATATAACGCTCATTTTTACTTTGTGAAGTAAGATTACAGTTTTTGGAGGTGGTGGAATTGTTTTCCACAATGCATGTTTTCAGAATTGATTTTCTTAAAGAAACCCACTTGATATTAGTGGCTTGGTTAACAGCATGTACTGCTAAAACACTAAACCTACTAATTGGCATGGAATAGAGTTTTATGAACTGTCAATTGTGTGTTAAATATAAAACAACAAAGGAATTTTTCACAGGGCACTTTTTGCCCTTACATATCTAGGGAGTTTGAAGCCACTTTTGATGTCATTTTTGCCTTAAGCATTCATAATTTTTCACCTTAGTATGTGCTGCATAACTAGTATTTTGGAATATTTCATGTGAATATTTCTATACATTCTCAAGCAAATAAAACACATTAACCGCAGAAGCAAAAACATGTAAAAGCTATTAAAACTCGTTTTCAGTGATTTATATATTGGTGTTTTATCTCGCTTACTAGTGTTTTTTTTTTTTTAAATTTAAGAAAACTAATTAATCTTTATACAAGATGTATGCTCTGAAAACAAGTCAGTCAATATTTTATGCAGTTTTGCTTCTGAGGTAAATTAAAGGTTTTAAAGATGTTTCAACGTTTAGTGGAAAACATGACAAAATACTGATTAAGTAATTATTCGTGGTGTGCAATGGATATGTCCATTGTAAGCACACATGCTGGCAGGGGCCCAGTGCATTTGCCCAAGTTATTTTTGGAGCAACGGTGTTCGAAAATAAATCTGCAAAATTAATCAGCACCGGTACAATGACACCACTATAAAAACTCCGCAAAAACTTCAGCTCGTTTAGGGAGAGGTTATCTTAATTTATGATGTGTATATGTGGAGCTGAGAGGTGGCTCTCAAGCGGAGGGGCGCGCGCGCGCGCGTTTCTGCACACAGCTTCCAGTGTTCCTGCGTGAGACGCAGCAACAGGCACGCGCACGCGCGATCGCTCGCGCACGTACAGCCCCGCGCTTCGCCGTGGCTATATAAGCGCTTTCTGTCAGCGAGGGCCTGGAAAGTCTAGCCACCGTCGTTATGGATGAGTTTGCTCGCTTCACGTATGTTGAAAGGGGGCTGTTGACCCCCGCTAAATTAGTCTGAAAATGAAGAATGCTACCAGCGCCGTCTTTCCAACACTCGCTCACCTCATTTCACGGTTGCGCTAGCCGTGCGCGGTAGACAGATGGATTGCCAAGTCATTAATCAAAGGCGATCCATTTTTTTTGCTTTCATAAATGAAAAGGCATTTCTTTATTTATTTAGTGTGACAGTTTGGCGGCACAGGAGGCCAATACACTCATGTCTTATAATCTGCTTGTCAAAGCCAGTTAACCTTCTGAGTGAGAAATAAATACGAATTCTGCGCTCAACTTATCAACACGTGAAACAGCAGCGCTGGCTGTGTTTGCGGAGGCTGGAAACTACCTTCACATTAAAGAAACGTTAAAACTGATTTAATAATGTCCAAAGTGGATAATTATGTTCTCTGATATAAAACTTATGGTAAACCTCCAAGTCTAGTTCTGGGAATATGGTGGTGATATTCCACTCCGTGTAATCAGACTTGACTTTCTCGCGTCCTGAGATTCCAGTAAGACGTGTTGCTGCTCTGAGGTTACGTTATGTCGACATCTAGCCAAGAAGGAAACAATCAGAGCTGTCTGTGTGTGCACATTTGTCATATCTTTAATCACAAACTGTTAACAATCGCCATTGAAGGGTCACGGGGGGCAAGGGTTAAACTTCTTGTGGGACTTGTAAGACACATTATTCCTTGGAGAGGTTTGATAGTGATTTGCAAACGGAAAATCTGCTTTTCCACCTCCCTTTCAAGCCCCTCTCTTGGAGACACAGAGACTAGGGCTAGCGTGATTGCTCTCACGGTGACTTGCTCACTCTGACGGCCACTTTCACGTTGTAAACAGCTTCTCAGCCAAATGGATTGTTCCGTCTGCCCTGCTGTTTACACGGGGGGCAATTACGTGACGCTTAATTTCATGAAAACAGGGACGTCTGAAGATTGGCATCACTGAAATGTGGGCTGATATGGCTGCGCTTGAAGCTGGAGATACGCAGCTGAAATGTTCCAGATAACCGGTTCCTCGGTGGCCCGACTCCCCCAGCCTCCTCACACTCATGCCCCTGGGGCTCTTTCACCCTGTCTCTCTTCAGAGTTCCCCCGTTTATTACTTTTTTATCATGTTTTTCAGTCTTTGCTGTATGTTTGTTGCTTCTGCTGTTTACGGTATTTGATATTTTCATGTTTCGATTAAAACGGCAAGTGTTTTCAAACCATTCTGAAACATCTATCTCTGTTTGATTCTTCTCACTGTTCAGTATCGTCTCTTACTCTGACTTAAGTTTTCTTTTAAAATCTACCGTAATATGTATTTAAGCATTATAACACAAGCAAAAGTTATGTTGCTTTACATCATGGCTGAAAAGTTGCTCATTAATTTCTACACTTTCACTTGTTTTTTGCAGATACATCAAAGCTGCAGAATCCAAGTCGTAAACAGTCAGTCTCTCGAAGTCTGAAACATCTGTTTCACTCTTCCAATAAATTTGTCAAGAGCCTCAAAAGGTGATATGATTACTTTACAGAAAATATTTGTTATAGAATCCACATGATACCAGTATATGTTTAATGCCATTCGTTCTAAATTGCTTTTCTCTGCTTGTTTAGGGGAGTTTATATAGCTTCAGTGTTTTACCATAAGGACAATCTGCTAGTGACTAATGAGGATCAGATCCCCATCGTGGAGGTGGACGATTCATACAGCAGCTCCCTCATGCAGGACTTTCTGTGGTTTACCAAGGTATGCAAAAACATACAGCCGACCACGACATTAAGCAGCGGAGAGGTCAGCCTGCAGATACTGCGTTGAACTAACGTGCGTTTTGTTAGCACTAAACTGAAACATACATTATCGATGTTTTCATAGCAGATCGTTTTGACAATTGACAAGTGTCAATATTTTCGTTGGTTTCTTCCAAATGCAGCCTGCGGTCAGCTTAACGTCCTAAATATATTCTGTCAAAGTGAACAGTCGCCATGCTTTTGACGTTGTGCTGTGTGTTTGTAATTAGCCCATCATTACAAAGCTAAAGTGGTGTGATTCAAAGAGAAAATGTTAGCAGAATATAGCTAGACGATATAACAGAGGTTTCTAGGTGAAGAGTTTATGATGAGATTAAAAAATGTAAATTTATATCAGAACAGCAATTTAGGGAAAACATCCTTAAAATCCCTAACCCAGGTTTGTACACAGACTAGTACTCAAACTAAACAATAAAAATATAATTAAACATGATTATAATAAATACCAGTGAGAAAATCACTGTCAAAAATGCTATGAAAGATTTTAGAATTAAATAAAATCTTTTATACCAGAAAAGCAATTTAGAGAAACATCCTTAACAGAGCTAAACCCTGGTTTGTACACAGTACACAAACTATACAATACTTGTGCAGCTATACAATAAAAGTATAATCCAACATGATTATAATAAATGCGAGTGAGGAAAGAACTGTCAAAAAAATGCTATGAAACATCTTTTTTCCCTCTAAAGCACAAAGTCTGGAGTGCTTCTTGTCTTTCACTCACTGTCGCTGTTTATTATGTAGTGCAGTAAAATAAGTGAGAACTTGATATACCACTATAAATAATCAAGAAAGGATGATGCTTTACTCTAGAAATACATCACACAGCACCCGGCACTGTGGCATTCATTCACAGACATTAAAATTATGTTGAGGAATTAAGTAAATAGCTTGCTCTAGTTTCTAGTTTGTGTGTGTGTGTTTTTTGCAGCTGTCCTGTATGTGGGAGGACGTCCGATGGCTTAGACAGAGCTTGGCAGTCTCCACCTCTTCCTCTTCCACACTGCAGTCCAGACAGAAGATGCTGGCGGCCGCTGGCCAGCTGCAGGTCTGCCAACCCTGTGATTAGCCTTGCTAACAATTTATCACTATAATGGGATTTGATCTGAGCACAAATTGAAACTGAGTGGGATAATCCCTTATGTGGAATTCTGAGCAGCGTGTGTCTGTGTTTGAGCATATTTCATATTGTATAACAATTATTCTGGGTAGCATGCTTCACGTTGTCCGCTTTGTTATATATTTTTGAAAGACATATACATTATATTGCTGGCGCATACTCTTTCATTAAGTTTGTTTGGATTCTCTTCTAAAGTAATTCATAGATGTTGATGGAAAAATTTAGATAGTTAATTAAGTTTGGATTAACTATTCCTTTAGGAAAATATTCCAGCAAACTTCCTTTTCAGATATTGGTTATTCCACTGTCCCTCTCTGAACAGAACCTATTGGGCACCCACAACTTGGGCAGAGTCCACTATGAGCCCATTAAAGATCGCCATGGCAACGTGCTGCTTGTGACTGTGAGGGAGATGGACAGCCTCTATTCATTTTTTAATGGAAAGTGGATGCAGGTATCCAAACTACAGAGTCAAAGGAAGTCTCTATCCACCCCTGAGGAACCCTATGCCCTGGACATACTCCTTATCACTATACAGGTAAAAACAAAGTTGCCACAGAATGAACCAAAATTATCACAGAGACCACTGAAAGATCAGTTTGCATAATCTTTTGTATGGAGGCACAAATCAATTTCTGGTGCCTGCTAAGGCATGTAATGACTTACTATTGCTCATAAAAATTGGCGTGTTAAATTGTGCCATTACGTTTCCAAGCAACTGGATTTATGGTTTTCACTAAGTGGATGATAAAACAGTTGAGAAAACTTGCATTACATAGACTATTACCTGAGCTTTATCTAGACACTGTAATAGACACACATAGGCTAAACCTTAGCAACACTTTACATTATGATAGTGCTTGCCTGTGCAAAACGCGCTACTTACATTTTCTGCTAGAATGTTATAAAATCCAGTATTTACGATTGTTTTGATCATAGGACATTCTGGCCTACCAGAGACGCAGTCAGCACCGGCTGTCCTCTGGTCTTTACCTGGGTTACCTGAAGCTCAGCAGCTCTGTGGACCAGATCAAGGTTTTAGTTCCTCAACGAATGCCCAACATGCTCTGCCACACCAAGATACGAGACAACTGGAATGTGTCAAGGTCAGTTCAAGTTTCAAAAATAGTTTGTCCAATACAATGATTTTATATGACTTGACATGAAAATTATTTTATATTCTGATTTGCTTTTGTCTCTCTACATCATAAGTCTTATGCTGTCCAGAAAAAACAATTTTAGTTTTCCAAAATCTTGAAGGAAAAAACAAAACCCTGCTTTATTAAACTGCAGCATAAAAGTTGGAGTATTAAAGAGACAAAGTGTTTTTGATCAATGGAACTGTTAATTATATAAAAAAAGTTTTTAATTAAAGAAATGTAATAATTTCCTCTTAATCGTTTTTTTGTTGCCTTTGTAACAACGATCTAAAGCAATTTATTAATTGCACCAAAGTAGTACAAAAAGTCATTTACATCTTAACTCCTTAGGATCATTCATATGATATAATTAACATAACTTCACAGAGGCATGCTGTTGATATAGTATTGTGCTACAGTTTTAAACCTCTTGAAGCACAAAGCAAGCTAATATTTCTCTTTTGTGAAACGAATAAATGTAGCCAGAGCGAGTGTGACCAAGAAGATTGAAATATGCCTGAGCACTGCGTCGGGCTCCCCCTCACCACAGGCTTACATAGTTTCTTGACACCACCATTTTTTACAGTCAAAACAAAACTGCTATTTGTTTTTGTTCGGTAAAGGAGCTATTTATTTATTTTCATCTCGGGTCACGATGTTGACCTTGGTAGGTAGGTAGAGACAGGGAGTGTATTATCCTGCAGCTCTGTGTGGTAGTAAAACTAAATTTACTACGGGGCTGGACTGTGGGAGTCGGTGGGCGGCTCACACAGGATGATGCCCACTCACGGCTCGAGGAAAACCTCTGGAGCAAAGAAATTCTGTCTTTTTTTCCCCCCATTAACCAGCCCTCCAGACAGTAGCCTTGAGGCTCTCCTTGAGACTGAGACCATTAAGCTCCTTTTAGCTCCATCATCAACTGCGATCTGTGAGTCTGTGAGCTGAGCCTTCCAACTTATCACAGTCAGAGAAATGCAGAGAAAGTTAGCAGTGGAAAGGCAACTAAAACTTTCTCGGCCTGCTTAGAAACAGTTTGATGGTATTAGCACTTTTTAGGAGCTTTAGGGACTGCAGCCTCAGTCATCATTCTCTTTTGTCCATACATAAAAGTGAATGGTGACTGAGGCTGTTGACCCCTAACATAGTGCACATCTCATATTGTGTTCTGCAGAAAATGTGTTCCCTTAGCTCAGTTGGTAGGGCATTGCATTAGAGCACAATAGGGAACACACATGCTGATTAATTGTATAGCTTGAATGCACTGTGGACGTCGCTGTGGAAAATAGCCTCTGCCAAATTTATAAATGTAAAAGTAAGTCATATAAATTAAATATGAATATGAATCAAACATGAGGGCGAGTAAACGATGACATAATTTTCATATTTGGGTGAACTGTCCCTTTAAATCTCAGCGTCAGACCTAACATGGAATCCGTGCCATCCCACAAGCCTTCAGAAACCGCTGGAACGCCACTCTGTCCAGGGCACCTCTGGAAACAGTGATATAGAAGCGCATATGTGTGTGTTTTGACTGAATGCTGTCTCTTCTCACCCAGAGATGAGTGGGAATGGCTGCAGTCTCTGTCTGGCCCTGTGGAGGTGGATGGTGCAGACCCAACTACAGACTGCCTCTTCTACTCTGAGCTCCAGACGGCTATTAAGAGTCTGCTGCACCAAATCAATCTACCTCTCCACCAGGTAGTGCTGGCTACAAGACGCTATCCACTTCAGAACAATGGAAAAAGAACAAGCAGAGCCAGTGTATACACATCCAGAGACATGCAATCCATCAAAAGAGCTCTTTGTTACTCAGTGTTATTATACAATGTTGTCTCGAAGAGTAACTTTAGAAGAATAGCCGTTTGAACAGAAACGTGTGCATTGAAATACTGCAGAGACTTTAAAAGGCTTGAGCTCTCTGCAGTACACCACGCATAATGGCACCCTTACAAAATGGTATCGTTGTAAATATAGCTACTGCAAGTAACTGTAGTGAACTTGTTAATCATACACACTTTTAAGTTTGAAGATCAGGTAGACCTTATTAGGTTTGAATAACTAGGCTGTTAGAAGAGAGATTATATAAACCTTGTGTAGATTGATTACTTGGAGATCTGTATAGCATTGACAGCCAAACACACAGGCAGGTTTTTGTACAATGACTGATACCTTTACTAGATACCTCTGAGAAAATCCTATACATTTATTTTACAGACGTGATAATTGTGAAAACTGTATTACCTAACTCATGTTTTGTCGCTGTAAATATTTGTTTTTGTTTTTTAAAAAAAATCTTTTGTCTGGGTTACTAAGTTTTGGAATTTTTGCTCACTGCTCACAACTTAATTATGGCTTGACATTGTTACCCTCTGACCCCCATGGATTAAAGTCTGTGTGTGTCTGTCTGTGTGTGTGTTTGTCTGTCTGTGTGTGTGTCTGTCTGTGTGTGTATATGTCCCACACAGGCCAAGCACTTCCGTCTCTACACACACGAGGTGCTGGAGCTTGGTCACAATGTGTCCTTTCTTCTGCTGCTGCCCTCCTCAGACGACGTTTGCTCTGCCCCGGGACAGACCAACCCCTACACACCACACTCGGGGTTCCTCAACCTCCCTCTTCAAATGTTTGAGCTCGGTACACTGGCTTCTGTTTCAACCCCTACAATATTAGCTCAGTTGGCCTTATAAAAATCCACAGATTCCTTCCCCCTCCCTCCCGCCCTTCTGCCCCCAGTCACACTCCCTTAGGACCTCTAGTAAATCAGCTCAGACACACACACATACAGACACCAGCGGGGTGGCGGTGCACCACACGGCTAGCCAAACACCCCACCCCCATTCAGCCCAGTCTGTGTAAAATAAGGAAAGGTTAAATAAGTAATCAATATTAAAATTCAATAAATTTGCTTTTAATTAACGTAAGATCATTTACGTTCAAATAACACGGTTTATTTTCAGACGCAAAGTCGTGCGCTCGTATGCTTAACGGTCATGTCAGCTAGAACGCTTAGTAGCTTATTCAGCTGCTGTTGTGGGGCGAGCTTCAAGCAACTTTTTTAAACATTATACCGTTGAGGTCGTTTCTGCCCAAACACCATATACTTGTAAACCACCCACAGATTTCCATTACAAGCACGTCTTTTAAAAAGATTCGTCAGTGTTTTTGGGACATTAATGATAACCTTCCTAGGGTCTCAATTTCACATAGAACACCACCCAGTGAAGTCAATTTGAGAAGTGCAATAACATCTCACCAGGGTTGCATGTGTAATATGGAGTCAGTTACTAACATTCATCTTTTTGTTCTGTCTCCCCGTACAGTACACTTTTGTTCATATAAGGAGAAATTCATCAGTCTGTACTGCCGGCTGTCCTCTGTGCTGGATCTGGATGCTCTGATTACCCAGCAGGCCTTCAGAGAGGCCATCACAGACTCTGAGGTGTCCACAGCCAAACAGAGACACCAGCACATATTGGACTATATTCAGGTATAGTACAGTGACATTTGAGACTATGTAACATTTAAAGACACAGCTTCAGACCAACTTCAAATTATAACAGAATTGAATAAGAAAAAAGAGGTCTGGTCTTATTAAAAATCATAATTCTAACCTACTCTTTGGGGAAAATGGCCTAAAGGTCAGGGTGACAAAACTGTTGGTGCTGTAGATAATGTATGCATTGCCTTTGCAATTTTGTTGATGTTACATGCCATTGCTTTTAATATACCAAGATATTTTTTGAATGACATTTAAATAATTTAAAATTACTTCAGTAAAGGGTGTACCATTTTCTGATTATTTCAGTGTCTTTTGGAATGTCATAAACTCTCATTTTACAGCAGTCCCTGTATTATTTTGCTGTAAGTTCAGTATGGTGTACATTTTAGAGTTATGATGTTGGTAAAGGCACAGGCACAAAGGCACTCTATGGTGATTGAAGCAGTCAAGGTGGGCGCAGTTTGCCAACACATCTACTCCGTCAGTATAATTGTTTGCATTGGTTGTGTTTTTGGCCTTGGTTTATGGCCTTTGTGGAGAATTGTTTATTGAGGCTTTTTACCCCATATTCTATTGGGTTTTTTTTTTTTAAATAAATGTGATAAATGCAAGGAATCTCATTAGCTAAATTTGGCCAATTTAACTTGGTACAAACCAATTTTAACTGTTTATATATTAGATCAAATTACTGTTAATTTAGTCCTTGGTCATTGCACGGAATGACCTCATGGATTAGGACAATTTCGCAGTACATAGCGACAAACAGTGTTTAGGAAAGCACTGTGGTGATAATAGTTGCTATTTAATATTTTGGGATTTTTAAAAAAATCAAAAAGCCCTTTTACCCCAGGGGTCCTGCAATGAAGCCTCATTCGACTGCTTCATTCTCCTTTATTAGCAGTGTTCACGTCGTCTCTGTTACTTTGAGCAATACGTCATGCATGTTTCGATCTGGAGGATCACACGTTTAATCCCAGCCGCTTGGGAGTGTTGGAAACATCAAACTACAAAAACAATTTAAACTAATAATCCAATTAGGATAGTTTATTGATGTCATAAAGCATAACTACTAGACGTATAAACTGTAAAACAAGTTGTTTTTCTTGTGTCGAAATTTCAATAACAGCTCAGCAGACTCACAATTCAACTTGAAAGAGAGGCGTGTGTTAAGTGCGCCGGTCTGAAAGAATCCCTCTTCGCCACCCCGGTCTGGACTATTAATTGAGATTGACCACAAAACCACAAGAGTGTTTGTGTGATGTCAGGTCCAAGAGGCCCTGGAAAAAAGAGGAACGCTGACCACAGATTACACAGCGCCTGAGAGCGGCGAAGGGAAAAAATAATACAGATCGATGAGTGTGACTGCGCAACTGTGTGCGGCTCTGCAATGTGGCATCAATTAGCGCGAAAACCATAATGTTCCAGGAGGCGGCGAACGAGAAAGGGCCGCGTCTGTCAAAGCGGCACGTCTGTGGAAAGGGCTTTGGGTTCTGCTCTTGTGTGAGGTCCTGTCAGGGAGCTAACAGATGAACCACAAAACACGCTTTGAAAGCATGCGGCAAGTGTCGTGAGCGAGGGCACTAATGTGACACCTCCATGCTCAGATTTACAAAGTAATCTCTGGTGTTTGGTTTTAAGTTGGCAGTGTAAAGCTACTTAGCTGCTATGATGTGAGAAAACTGAGCCTTTGGTGAATTTGATATTACTTGACAGATTTAGACTATTGTCGGGAGGGGTGTCTTCAGTATATATAGTGGTACCACAATGTACCGTAGTATCACCCCACCACTGCAATGCAGACATATGAATCAAATGATCGTCTTCACTGCACGTCTGAATTTTATGCTTGTTATAATGTTTTATTCATATTTTAATAAATACCTGCTGCCATGATCGATAGAAAGTGTGCACAAACATTGTGCGCATTGTGCACAAACATTTCTTTTCTCATACCACAACAGTAGAAGCTCTGAGTTTTGAGGTACTATCTGCAATGACTCTAATTTGCATAGAAAGAAGATTTGCTGTAAAGAATGACAGAGATTTTAAACAGAGACTTTTAACTTTAATTTAGTTTAAATACTCTGTGCTGCATTAGAACCGTGCATTATCACCTGAATAAGATGCAGGTTTTTGCACCTAAATACCTTGCACAAAAATGGTCCAATTGTTTAGCAAATTTGCCCCTGGAGCTGATATAAGCCACGCTTTCTATTTCTGCCTATTTTCCCCTAATTTGCTGCAATACACCCCAGCCAACAACATCAGCCAAACACTTATTAGTTAAAACGGTCTATTTCGCAACCTAAAGAGACTCATATTATTGCCCTTGTCATACTAGAGTCCCCTCTTTGTCGTTAGAAGCCCAGCATATTTTCCGCAGGAGTCATCCTGCGGTGTCAGAACTTATTCCCATAAGCCAGATCTCACATGGCATTTGCTAGAAAGAGCTCGGATTGCACTTTTTTTTTGGTCCACCATGCTTCATTTTTGTTCAGCCTTTTTCCTTCCAATTTGAAATGAGCTCCTTGTAAATACAATTGCTATAGTACGTCTCAAGGACGGAAAATATGAAAGCAGGAGTTGTGAAGATTCACTGTGTGGAACTTAACGGCTCTGATTGAAAACACATTACACTTCTTGCTTCTACTCTGCACACTAAATGGAAGTTTGTACAATTCGCTTCTGATGTGATGGGCTGTGATTGGCGAACAGAGAGAGATGACACAAAATAAATTTATATTAGTTGTGGCCACATCCCTCTGGCGTTTCACATAACGTTTCCCTGTGCTCAGTTTGACATTTTCTGCGATGCGTTTCAACAGTCTGAAAAACGTTGATGTTTATGGGCTGGATTGTTTATGCGAGGAGAATACTGTAGAACTTCACTATATAGCGATGGTTGCGTGTGTGTATATAAGTATATAAATGCGTGTGTGCATGTGTGTACGTGCACGTTATTTTTATATAAAATAATACATATTGGCTGTATGTCTTATTGTTAATAATTTCTTTTATTTGTGTGTGTGTATTCAAAGCAATTGGACGAGATGTGGCGAGACGTCCGTTGGATCACCAACGCCCTGCAGTACGCCCGCTATAAACAGTCTCTCGGCTGGATGCCCATCACCTGGCTAGTAGATGTCAGCGTGGAGCCCCTTGTCCAGAAGAATGACTCCACATCCTCTAACACAGACTACGTGCCCACCCCCTCCCCCTCTCCAGAAATGAGGAGAAGAAAGGCCACGACTGGTAAATGCTAAGCTTTTTCAATCGCTGCCATTTATCCAGGGATAAAAATGTGTTGTGCTTGACTGCACGTCTGTGTCTCGTTCAAATTCTTTGCAAGGTTGTTGTGGGAATGAGCCGTTGATTTGACTTTTCTTGTTAATATAAAAGGAAGTTTCTGGGTGTAAGAAAAATAAATTGTAAATTTGGCTTATTATGACAATGTTATTACTACAATGAAACCTCTGCTATTAAATCAATAATCCTGAGTGAGCTGCTTGTAGAGTCATGGGAACTCTTCCGTTAAAAATTACAATTAACAGTTTGGTTTGTTTAGTGATATGTTTATTAGCGTAAGTATATGCAATGCAGTTTGGTTTGTACCAATTTAATGTATAAACAGAAAATGACTGATGTTTGGTCACAGGTTTGTATGTTTATGCTATTTAAAAATGACTGTTTTTAAATATGCCTCATTCAATCATATTTCTGAATCAAAAATATCCTTTTATTAATGCTTCTAAGTTGTGTCTGTTGTAGAGTCCCAGCCAGGCTCTGATGAGGAAGGCTGCTCAGAGGTTTTCCTCCCCACGGACAGTGACTATGACTCCAGTGACGCTCTAAGCCCCCGTGACCTGGATTTAGTTTATTCCTCTGCCCAGGATCTCTCCCATCAGGCTGTGCATGTTCTCAGTGGTAGTGCTCCAGATGTGCTTCAGATGCATGATCTCAAATACAGTGCATGCTCCGAGTCCATCCTGGAGACCGATTCCTGCACCAAGGATCTTGAGGACCTGTCGCTGTCCTCGTATTCCGTGAAGTCCACAGATAAACCATCTCGCAGCAAGTTCCTGGCTGATCCACCAACGAAACGCAAGTTGCTCTCCAAAAGCCATCCCCAGAGGAGTTGTTTCAGCGGGCCGCATCGCTGGCTACGTGTGCAGAGTGAGTGCCATGCCCCCTCACTGTCAGAAGGCATCTACACCAGACAGAGTGACATCGACGTCCCAGTGGAGACGCCGGTGTCCCTGCAGCACTCTCCCACTACCTCCTACAGTTTGGATGAGTACAGAACGCCCTACAGGGAGAGCAAGCCCAATGTCCGCAGGATCTTCGTGGAGTCATGCAGCAAGACTTCGCCCAGCAGAGATGCCCCACGGTGGGAGGAGGTGGTGACAAGAGGAGCTACTGCAGGAGAGGCGGGATTGGGATATGGCACCACGGTGGAAGCTCAGGACATTGACTCGGATGAGCTAACGAATGAACAAGTGTCGGAGATCCTCAGCAGCACTCTTTAGAATTCTAAGAGTGTTCCACCACAAAGATGTGTGTTCATCTCACCACCTAAATTGCCTCTAAGCACCAGGGCTACCCGTCCTCTCCAACCTATACAACACTATACAACGACTCACAGTTGTAGCTATACAACTCTTAGGCTAATCAATTCGTGCATCCTCGTTGTGGAGAGTCGAACAGGATGTGAAGTTGCAGGACAACTTTTGTGAGACTCACAAATCATGGCTGTGACTGTTAAAATGTTGATCAATGCAACACGAATTAAAGCACTGCTTTTCCTCAGAACTTGAAATTGCCTCAGACAATAGAGCTCAATAGTGACGGTTTCCATGGTTCTGGAAGTATCCCTTTTCTCATTCATCCTCACCATAGTCCTGAAAAAATTCAGTAAAGAAGTCTAAGCTTTGAACCAGACCTGCCGTTCTGAGATAAAGAGCATCGAAGCATTTTATTTGAAGGAAAAAAAAAACTGCATTTGCAATAAATGCTTTTATAGATGGAACATTAGGAATAATGTAATTGAATCATACAACCATAAACAATCCATTTTTCTATAAATATTAAAAATGAAATTTACATTTTTGGCTAAATATTCCTTAACATTAACTTTAATGATGTGGATTGTGGGTACTGCAGTTCATCACTTAGAATTTGGCTATTAAACAATTGTTTTAAAATGATTTGAAATTCTTTTAATCACACTTGTATCTTGGACTCCTCGTCTCTTCATTGTTGATCTAACAAAAGCATTTACCAAAGAGCTACAGGTAAGTCACTAAACATCAGTTTGTCTATGGAGAAATAAATGGGATTTGTACTTCCAGAACTACAGTGTTAGGCTCTATTCTGGTGTTTTAGGTGAAGAGTGGAGTTAGATGAAATGGCAGTCAGTTAAATTTCAGTTTATGTATTTGTTTCAGTTGTTTCAGATATAATTTCACTGCCCATGCAGAATGGTTTGCTGCATTGTTGAAGTATGAACAGACATAATGCCCCTCACATTGCATGTGTCTAATGGAGTGAAACAGTAAGTGAATGTCGCACTGTCAAGACTGCAGTATGTTGTACACTTGTCTAAAAAAAAAAACCCTCAAATTTAAAAGAATGGTTTCAGGGAACGAGGGTGTGACAACTGATACTCCACAGCAATCAGAATTTATTTAATTGAAAAAAACTACAATTTTTGCATTGTTTACCCTTTCAAAGACAATTTGAAGTATGTGATTGTTCACATTTGAAGATTAATTGTAATTTGTTTCTGTTCTTATTTATGCTGGGTAACCCACTGTTATAAATGAAAATGAAAACCACTTAATTTCTTACAGGTTGATGTGGGAACTTTTAATATGGATCTACATCCCACTATTTTTACTGTAATAAGGTTATAAGGTAGTTTGTTTGCTGGATTGTTTAAATTGGACCATTTTTGACCTTTTAAAGAAAGGTGTGCCCTGGTTTTGCAAATTTGTGCCTGTCATTCATTTTGCAAAATGACTAATATCACAATTGGTTTTGTCAAAAAAGCCATAAATATTTGAAAATGGTGTATTTAAGTTACACATCTTTAAAACACAACTACAGTCAACCACACAGTTATTATTTCTAAAACGATTCGGTGTGAATGTGGTATATACTTACAGTTACCCAGATGTATGCCCTAAAAATGTATGAAGTATAAATTTTCTTTATCCTAAACGCAAAGGGCAGCTTACGCAAGCAACATTGTGAATGTGTCTGTTGCAACGTTTCAACAATTTTTTGATGTTTGTATTGTTTTTGTTTTAGTTTTGAAACAGATATTTGCACAAAATGTTTGTTGATTTCCAAAAACATGTCGCAACTGGATTTTTGTCTCTGAAGGATTGTAAAAATTTTATCTTCCTGGTTAATGTACAGTGATGTCAGGAGGTGTTGTGGGTAAAATGCGCTCCAACACCAGTGTGTTTGGGCTCAGTTCTTTACTATTCAGTACAGCCCCACAGTGATGAAGCAAAATTATACAAAATTCCACCTTATGTATTCCAGTTATATCATTAAACTGTTTGCAACTGGCATTTAGGGTATTATTGGTAAAATATATTTGTCTTGATACCTTTATACTGTGCACATTGCAAGCCAAAACAATTACAAAGCATCATATCTGTATATTTTTGCATTATGCATTTATTGATCAAAATAATATATTTCAGTATTGTATTTTTGATGGTTGGTCCCATGTAAGTTTTTTTTTTTTTGTTGTAACTTGTTTGCTTTTTGTGGTGCGATTTGAATATGACTTTGTGACGGATGTGTTTTAAGTCATAAAAAAATAAACATTCCTGTGTTAATATGTTTTGATTACTTGGTTACTTGTTTCAATTCAATTTTCACATTAAATTGTGCTCGGAAAATTCAGATTGCTTAATGACTCACTGTGGTTTTAGCATTGCAAGACGTTTGGGTTACCGGAAATACATTTCATTAAATGTTTCAACTTTTGTTATTTTAGTTGTTTAGTACTTTAGTACTGTAGTACCTTCATTTGAAGCTTGATTTACAACATTACACGTTAAACAAGCAGTAGGATAGACAAACAAAAACAGTTTTTTGTGTGTATGTTTGTATTTAAAACTTAGCCGAGCGCATGTTAGCTGCAGTGAAACCGTAACTTTTAAATCGAGCGTTCAAATTGCTCTCTTGTTAGATCATCAAAGGTCTTCACAGGGAACTAAACAAAAACAAATGACATTTTTATCTAGCTGGCTCATGAAAGAATCGGGAATATTTTGACCTCAAGCTGGGAGGGCTTTTGATCCGTCATTAAGATTAAGTGAACTTCAGAGCCGGACCGAGCACTGACGCACTAATGGTGAGACACTGATGGTCATGGAGGCACGACTGCTCTTTTCCCAGATATTTTTACAAAAATCAAAGGGCATATATGCCTCCAGATTATTTGAAACACGTGGATCTCACCATGAGTGCATGGAAAGAAAGGAGAGTGTGTGTATACATTGGAAACGAGCTCAAGCCGTGGCAAGTGGTGCTATCAATGCGATGATCTGTTGATTAAATCCGGAATGACGCAATGTTCTTGATTCTCACCAGAAATTGACAGGAGCCAGTTTGAATATGGCCTTTAATCCACTGTGTTATGTGTCCCATCTCCTATTACCACACACTTCCATGGTAACCACTGTAACACAGTAAAACAGTCATTGGTGCAAATTGCGTGCTAGAATGCGTCACTTATGGAGCAATACAGAAATACATCAACTGAGTCCCAGTTCATAGGTTAAGGCCCTTAGTGTAAGTGACACTTAATACTAAGACAGTATGGCCTCCATTCATCACAAATGCATTAATCAGTTTTATGTTCAAACGACCCTGAAAACACAGCATGCCTCTTTATTTGGCCCTTGGAAATGTCTTTGTTTGCCGAGAGACTGCACAGGAATAGTATTCTGTAATTCTACCCAGCGGATGGACCATTTTTAAGGGCCACCGATTCCTTCGTCACTACAGACGGTTTGCAAGCTTATCTCAAAAACATAATTTCAGCCCACTTCCTTTCTTTTAAATAAGACTTCACATTCTACTGGCGCCGGACATTCACTGACACAAGAGCAATCCAGAAAATTGCTCTAAGGTCAATTTAAACATTAAAGAGGAGCACAGGAATATCATAGGAGATGTGGAACTTGAAACGCTTTTGGGGTATCCGAGTGCAGCTTATTTAAACATTTAAACACAAGACGTTGACTGTTTTATTGAACAGTTGCACATTAAATTTGTTTTAGACAGCATTTCAATGTAAGCTGGTATCAGCTGATTGTTTAAACAGAACAAATTACATAAAATGAAATATTGTATGTAAGAGACTAGGGTACGTTGTCATATAGGCTGTATGTTTTTTGTGAATCTAAAATTTATCTGAAAGTTCAATTTCAATATCATACTTCTGTAATTGCTGTAAACAGGTGTCTACAATTAACCAGTCTGGAATAATCCAGAATTAATTGTATAATGAAGGTGGATTTTAATTGCAAGGTTTAAGGTTTAGGATGAGTGTTTTTTAATAAATGTCAGGCTGAGAGAAGTCACATTTTTTATTGAGGACAGTTGTCACATTATGTCCTGAAATGTTAGAGAATTTGTTACAGTTAATTAATGTTAATGGATAACGGTTGCCTGTTATATTTGTGCTGTTTCATTAGTTATTTTGTCTTCATTTTGTCTTTTGCATTTTTTCTGAAAGCGAAATAATAGGATATGTGATGGCTGGTTCCCATAGTGACTCCACTAGAACTGAAAATATATAGTTTCTGTACAACAAAGGGACATTTCACAACTTTAATGGCAATGATTGAAATGTCCCTTATTTAAAGCACTGTTTGCTAAGTTTAGTTTTGTCCCACAGTGCTCTGACGTGCCATGCAAGTGTGTGCGCACCGGCAGAGGGCGATCAACGACAGACAGCATTCTGGACCCCTTTATACCCCACCCACCCATATTACCCCCCTTACAGCCCATCCCACCCCCTCCCTAAATAGAAGGAGGTGTCGTGGAGCTCTGGCAACAGACCCACAATTGAGAATGGGTCTTTGGGTTCTATTGCGACCCGTGAGGATAAATCAGACGAGCCAGGTGATTCTCAGTTCGGCACCCATCACCAAAAACCATGCGGATCCTCAGACATCAGGACTCAGGATTCAGATGCGAGGAGCTAAATGTGAACACACGCCTGAGAGTGCAAAGCAGAGACCGGGTCCGGTTGAACGTCTGATGCTGTCATGAGCCCTTTTGCTGATGGAAACCCGTGCGTAAAAACAAAACCAGGACTTCAGGAGACGCGTGTAATGACCATACAGTAGATCGACACAGCTTTCCCGGATTTTTGTTTGTATCGTTTTTTGGTTAAGGCATTTTATTTGAGAAGTGGCATTGCGGATAGTACCGAACAGTCTTAAGGAGGCAATTCGTGGATACTCATCACCGCAGCCACTGCGCGCACTGGAGTTTTGCGCGCTCACATTAAAACTCAAGCGAACAGCCAAGCGCAAGGATTAATATAATATCTGACATCCACATCTGAAAGATGGATAACGGGCCATATTTTCTGGCTGTCTATGTACTTATTTTCTCCCTCGGATTTAGGATAGAAGAAGGCATGTGCCAACATTACTACCTCCTCCGCCCCATTCCCAGCGACAGTCTCCCTATAGTGGAACTCAAGGAGGACCCGGACCCCGTTTGGGATCCTAAGGAGAAGGATCTGAATGAAACCGAACTCCGAGCCATACTGGGCAGTCACTTTGACCAGAACTTTATGTCAATAACTCCACCTGAGGACAAATACGCAGGACACGACGACGTGAACGAATCGGAGATCATGAAAATGCGTCCCACCGGCACCATGCCCAAAGAAATCAAGGCCATGGAGTTTGAGATCCAGCATGGTAAAAAACAGAAGCCCAGTAAGAAACTCAAAAGAAGACTTCAGCTCTGGCTGTGGTCCTATACCTTCTGCCCGGTGGTGCATACATGGCAGGACTTGGGAAACAGATTCTGGCCCCGTTATGTGAAGGTGGGCAGCTGCTACAATAAAAGGTCTTGTTCAGTTCCAGAAGGGATGGTTTGCAAACCTGCCAAATCGACCCATTTTACGATTTTGAGATGGAGATGCCTGCAGAAAAAGGGTGGACTCAGATGTACCTGGATACCAATTCAGTATCCCATTATTTCAGAGTGCAAATGCTCCTGCCCGAACTGAAATAAGCTACAAGCTCATTTTCACATGCACTGTCCAATGTGGGAATGTAAATTTTATGTATATTTGGTGCCATTTTAGGTTACACTTTACATTGGTGTTCATGTTACTGTTTATATTACAAAGTACGAATGGACTTCATGTACTTATGTCTTTATTTTGTGGAGCTGCTTGTCATGATATATGGTTATTGTTTTTACTATAGTAATTCATTACAGTAATATGTGTGACATGGACACAGTAATGTAAAGTGGTACCCCATTCATTTGTAAAAAAAAAAGAAAAGGTCAGTATTTGCCTACAATAATAACCAGTGTCTACTGTAATTGCTAAGCATTGTTTTGTTGTAACTTTATACATATTTAAGAACATTTCGCATTGCGAAAAATCAAAGTGTGTTTATTGAAGGAATTTCAAGCTTTTTCCATTATTCGGAAAAGAAAACTTTATACACCTCAGATGGGAGAATATAGATTACAGTCTCGGTGTGCTGTAAATATAAGGGGAATGGAAAATAACTGCTTATGTAAATTAAAAGAATCTTTTATTTATTCTTATGTTCATGTAGTCCAAATGCATTTAAAATAAAACCACTAAAAATGGCAAGAACGTTTTTTGCTTATTTCACACTATTACTGTACACATACTGTTTCTGATACTTCACACCAACTGCCTGCTGTAAAACTCCCCGGTGGCTATATATAAAGCTCTGACACTGATGTGAAGTTAATTGAGGTGATATTATTTTAATTTGACTTATGAAGTCAAGTCTGGATCGTAATGGACAATTGGTGATTCGTATTCCTCCGAGGGAGTGGATCAGTTACTTTGTTTTTTTCCCTCCGAGACGCCATTCCGTCCTTAGACAGTCTGAAGGGTCTTTGTAAAAGGATTAAAAGTTAAAGACCTTCATTTTCAGATTCTTTCATTTAATCTGTGTGGCGCCTGAAACACATGCTGGATGGATGATCACATGTAGAAACCTTCTCTGCTCTGTCTGCTGCCTTAAGTCTATTGGCATCAAAAGCACAACTTGACCTCGGAAAGGAATGAAGATACTAAAGTTCCATTCTATATCGATTAAGTTTAAGCCCCTTATTTGACAAACGTCACATAGAAAGCGTTTGACTTTTCCCCCCTTTTACTACGTGTGAATGCTTTCTAAAGGCTTTTTAAAGATTGGACTGTGGCATTTCATCATTTTGCAGTGAAAGTTTTGCAGCTTACAGACTTACAGTTAAGCTGAAGAGTTAGTAGTAAGCACAACTCTGGATCATAACGTTTTGTGTATGTAAGCTACAATATAATAAACTGTATGAAAAAGTTGTGTATCAACTAATATAAACTTAATATGCTGCTTTCAAGCCAAAAATAGTGACCCTGCTTGTGTAGTATAAAATAGCCCTGGTCAGGTTGCTGCTCATAAAAACACATTGACCAGCTTCTGGAAGTATACACAGACACAGGAGTTACACTGATGCACTGGATTCTGACAAAATCCACCAGAACATCGTGTGCCTGTGTACCATCATTTGGCTTTGCACGGTAAGTAAGGAGGGTTTACTTGAAGATAATGTCCATATATTACTTCGGAGGCTCACAACTGAATAAAGTCTTTCTTTCTTTTTTCTTTCTTTGTGCATGTGTTGCATGTTTTTCAATTGGATAACAGCACCATGCATAATGTTCAACAGCAGCTTAATGTACCTCAGTCTGTAACCTTCGAACTAAACTCATAGATGCTCGGAATTATCCCATTTTATTGCTCTCAGGGCATCATGTCCCAGGAGACATAACTGGAAACTTCATCTCTTACAGTAACGTGCCACCCAAGTATTGGAGTCCATCCAGTATCACTAACAATCAGGTGTGATGAACAGTTGCCCTCTTACACGCTGCACCCTTATGATAAAAGCCAGTCTGGCCACCCAGGCGCTCTCTCTAACCATGACAGAGCGGAAAAACCACCAGTCATTAAACCTTCAGATTGTTTTTTGCGCAGACACTCCCTGAAAGAAGAAGGATTCTCATTGGTTCAAACCCAGAGCGTGTTTCCTGGCAACTGGACAAAATAGCTGGCATGCAGAGGATGGATGGAACCCAAACCAAAGGAACATGGGGACATGAGTTTGTGGGCAACACGAATGGACTGGAAACTCCTTTACTGAAAGAACTCCAATATCACTCACAAGTATGTGATTGGCAGATGAAATCTGCATTGCTTGTACTGATGAAAGGTTTATTGATGTGCATTTTTGTTGTTTGGATGTATATAGTTATGTACTTTGCCAAAATGTTTTGTCCAATCATTGCATATTACCTAAAGATCAAAGAACTCATATATAAACATTTTTTACTCTCTCTCTCATTCTATGCACACACACATACATATAGCTTTCATCTTTGTGTGCTGTGGAGTTTCATTAGAACTTCTGCTTGTTCTATTATTACCATTAGACAGATTCAGTTTTGAAAGCTGGACCAAATGAGCCTCCACAAAATCCAGAAATCAGCCTCCAACTGTGAAAGCAGATCTAACTGCAGAATTGAGAAATGATGTTGTTTTCAACATTGCCAGTAAAATGTGTCACTTTACAGCCTTGACTTGTCAACATTTCTCATATTTTATATGACATTCAAAAACAACCTGGTAAAACTCTTTATTATAGCTTACATTTATATTTATGCGGATGATGTCAGAAAAGGACATCAACACAAGGCTGGCGTCTGTCACTCTAAGAGTCACTGCTATAAGAGAATTCGGTTCTATTTATATGCCTTTAAAATGAAAGAAGTGAATTGTGTTTCTATAGCATGATGTATACCTGCGTTTGCCTTGGTTGTATTTTACATGTTTAAATATAACCAGTATGTTGACAAAATATGCAGTAAATTATTGGTTATGATTTTTCACATTAAAAAGAAAACAAAAAATGAATAAACATTTATGTTTTACTAGACACATGCACAACTATGCATGTATTGAAATGCTTGGTATGACTCTCTCACAGTTTACGATAAAAAAATAATATATAGATTAGGATAAAAGAAATAACAGTAAAAATACAGTTTTTAAGATAATTAAGATTATGTGAATAAGAGAATTATAGAGAATTTACAACACAATAAACAATAGAATAAGAATACAAAGACATGTATGCATGTAAAATGGTGCGACATGACTGATGTGGAAATGAGAACAGCAACAGTCTGACTGGAAATATGTACATTAAATATGTACTGTATACAGTGCATGATCATATACCTTTCTTCTTTAAACTTGGACTGTGTGGGATATGCATTCATTTAGAAGCAACATAATTAGATGGATTATTTAGTTCTGCTATTGTAATGGGTTTCTCCTAAGTGTCCGAGGCTCTATTAGACATCCTGTTCTGGTAATTGCCATTACTATGATTTGTGCACTTTCATGTGAGTCAATTTGGTAAGAAAGCGCCAGCTGAATACATAAACATAAACATAAATTGTTACTTCTTATTGCCTGTTTCTTCCGCTTTAAAAAAGACTTCATAATTGAAGAAGAAGATTATTATGGTAATTCTATGTTTTCTATCACTGTTATGCATCAGTATATTCAACAATGTAAAGACTTTTAGTCAAATCTATAGTTAGATGCCTTTTAAAAGCATGATTCTCTTGAGGAATGATACAATATAATTGAGGAAAAGGTCAGTGTGATCTCCAGTTCATACCGGAGATGGTTGTGCTCTGGTCGGGGAATGATTGCATCTCAGATGTTGAGAGATCAGAGCTGTGTTTGCAGACGTGCAGGTCAAACTGACTTTGATGTGTTAGATAGTCTGTACCAGATTAAAGAATATTTTCTTCTTAATGAGAGAGAAACGTCAATGCACAATAACCTTCATTAAGGGCAAAAAGATACACTGTTTAAACATACCACGATGCCTGTGGGAACATCTGGAAAGACATGAATTTATAAAAATATTTGATATGATGATATGTAATATATAATACCCTACATTTTCTGGTGTCTAAATATTTTGTTTGATTTTAAATTAAAGACTTAAAGGCTTATTACTATAAGTACCATTCATACTCTGTATATGAAATATAATATATGAAAACATTCCAATATTTGTAGATACTTCTGTTGGCATGAATACAGTGGTCATCTTCGAATCTTATACACAATGTGATTTTTTGACTGTGGAAAGTCACTGCTTACATTTTACATTTAACTGAAAGTTGACAGACAGAAATACACAAAATCCCCCAGCCTAAAGTCTGAGCTTAAGATCTCATCATTTTCTCTCCCTTTAAAAACACTACAGAAATCTAAGGGATGGCAAATACTTGACTCAACCGAGGTTTAATCAAACCGCAAGCTTCATCTCCCTTTTGTTCCTCCTGGCTTTTTTTCCTTAAGAAATTGGCAGCGTAGACCTATAATTTTCCCCCAATCGCCAGGCCAATGTGGGCTCCATGCCATAGTTCCACCCATTGCTGTCTATATTGTAAAGAATAGGTTCATTCCTGTAGCAGAGGCAGGATCTCTTTTTATGTATTCATAACACTTCAAACAAACATTTTAATCCTTTACTGAAAGACAAATCTCTGTGCATGCAGTTGCCACCCGTTCGCGGCATTCTCCACACTTTTGTTAGCGGTACTGTACGGTTTGGGATAGATCATGTTCTTCCATTTTAATTTTATGGTGCTCTCATCATGTGCGTCGGCTGCAGCTGATATTTACAGGAGATTAGATGAATGTATTGATTTTAATTTGTAACAAGGTGGAACAGGTCATCTTCAGTATGTGCATGAAATATTGTTTGTGTTTGTGCTAATTAACATCACAGAACATCTCTGAGAGCTCAGAAATGGAGTCACCATGAAAATCTGGGGCAAAGTGAATGAAAAAGGCTTCTAATCTAAGCCTTCCCTGTCCAGAACAATTATTCAGATAATTGAGGAGTTTGATTGAAACTGTTTCTAAAGCAGAAACTGTTTTTCCTGCATAGATCCTCCATGCAAAAATGAGATCCATCACATATCGGCCTGTAGCTGTTTGAAGGAGGTTGGAATGGTGTTGAAAGTATTGGCAAAGCTGATCCATAATAAATGCACCCAGCAGACTGTGGCGCCACTCTCGTGTGTGCCTCTGCATATGAGCATTGGTTGTGTGTGTGTGTGTGTGTGTGCTGGGTGAATTTGTCAGACAGCATGTGAGAGCATGTTTTTGTGTCTGTATATGTAATGGAATCAAAGTTTGTAATTCCTTATGAGTGATAGCCCACTATTTATTTCCAGTGCAGGCACAGAACTGATATATTATGGATCACAGCCTTTCCTAACATGAGAGGCAGGATAACGGAAGATGTGAGGCCGTAAAGAATACTGGCATCTAGTGTCTGTGCTGTGTGTTTTCCAAAGTAAACAAGAGGTGTTATTGATGGACAGGGGTGTAGGGAAACTGCTAATCCAGTTTTCTAAATTAATTAATGTTTCATCTTTTTTCTTTCATTTTATTTCCAACTAAAGCATGTAGAAACAGTATCTAATAGTTTCAGAATCTGACAGTCTGAGGCATCATGCTGGCCTAACCCTTTGTCACCCTTTATCATTCAATGAAAATTGAAAATGAGTGCATACAATAAATTGTCATATTGTTAGCAGATGAAGATATTAAGTGTAGATTATTTATGGTGTGGCTTTCTGCATTTATTTTCAACATTTCTTTGTCAAACTCGGTTTTAACACCATTTATTTTTCTTCTGAGATTTTGCTTTATTTAGAACGACTTATAATGATCGATTAAGAGACGATCAATGTCATGACACATGATGGCATCTCCCGCATCTTCTGTGATCTGTTTAACTGTTTCGTGCATCTTATATATGTCAAACACGAAGCGCCCCCTAGTGGTTCATATGGGAGTCTGTAGTAATTCAGAAGAAGAATTCAGATACTTCAGATACGCTTTGTTTTAAAACATATATCAATGAATCGCATAGATTTGATTCAAAGAGTAAATGTGTGTTTTTCATATTTATAAACTGTGTGCTATATGATCTAAAATCTTCAGAGGATAATGTGTGACTCGCTTCGAGATTACGATTGCTTCTCACCAGGTTAGGATTCGGATTTAGCGTCGGGGCGGGCTTTACTGATACGGACCAATCAGACAGCAGTCTCTCCAGCATTTGGACCAATCGGAAGCATTGGAGTCAAACGTCAGTACGACAACGTAAAGAAATACAAAATGATCGTTCATCGTCGACTGAGTTTCTCATTGAACTGCATAGTAAGTGATTTTGTGAAGTAACGCACATAAAATGTCATTAATACCATCAAACAGTTGTTATGAAACAACGAGTGGCTTTATGGGGGCAGCTATGGCGCTGCTACAACAAAACGAAGAGCAAATAATGCGCATTAGGTGTGTTATTGATGAGCTGTGTGCTGATGGGAAATGTAGTTTTCTTGCTTACGCCTGTCTAAAATGATTAATGTGCTCTGACAATCTTTATCCCAATACTTCATTAACAGTCAGTAAATGGCGTACAAACTTTATTGTACTGTCAGCGTTCATAATTCATTTTTTCCAGTGCTAAAGAAAACACAAGATCGTACTCGTAAACAAGACTGTGCTGGCGTTTACCCGCGCTCAATTTCTCAATTTCCGTACGCTTTTTAATAATAATGAAATGCGCGATGCGATCTGTCACCTAAATGAGTGTAAATATGAGCGTACAAATAGCTAAAACGGATTTAAAAATGTTATAAAAATCTCGGCCACCCAACTCTTGGTATTTTTTGTCGTTCTCAGATTAAAAGTTTTCTTCAGGCATTAATGCTGCTTATCTGGCTCGTTTAAAAGCGATCAAGTGGTTGCAGCCACTCGGGCATGATGCCAGTTGCCCTGTTGGTTAATCTGCTCTCCTTTAAGGTATTCACACTCAAATCGATTTGGCTCCACTTAGTATGTGACTCGTTGTGCTTTGATTTGACAGCAAGTGTATGTAGGAATCCATAACCTGATTTTGATGAAACCTTGCACAACTGTAATGTCATATAGAGGGATGTCATTTGTTTTTACTTTGCAAAAAAGTGAGCTTGTGTTGCCGAAGTATTGCATACATCAATGCTCACATGAATATATAAAACCAAACTGTAGCTGACACAGACGAATGGCAGCTTTTGTGTTCGGCAGCTTTGTGCAAACGATTCTGAAGCACCCATCCATCAAAACGCAAATGACAGATTTATGGCCCTGCTGCTGAGACTATTTCCCCCCTTACATAGATATTACCTCCTAAATTTTGCAGCTACATTAGAGTTATTCAACCTGGCAAGCGTGAAAGCATGAGGCAAGCACTGGAGGAAAGACCTGCACCCACATGCTGGCAAGGGGAAAAGTTATCATGGATTAACGCCTTGTTTCAGCTCAAAGGAATGCCTCATCAGAACGGTCTGGGCGGGACTGTAGATGCAGGCTTTGGACTTAGAGAGCTGGATATGGAGGTGTTGAGTCAGTGTTTCCATGAAGGAGAAAGCGTGATGGTGACACCTCATTGACAGGTATGTCGGAGAGGTGTGCTGGTCTCCTGGAGCCAGGCAGCCGTACCGCAGAGCTTGTCGGCCGGCCGCTCAGAGTAAATCTGTCGTCGCAAACCCCTATGAGGTCTCACCAGAGTGCGAGGCGACGCGGTTCTTGTCTGCCCCCGTAGGACAAGGCTGTTGTAAAACATGGCATTTGACCAAGACCACCAGTGCATCTGGCCAGTCCTTGTGAAATAGTTTGAATGGTTTCAAACCTCATCCACTGGGAGCTGTGGAGGGTTTTATTAAATAGACCACAATAAAAAAAACACTATACTTAAAATTCAGTATGAATATATAAATGAATAAAGGTGTCTATTTCAATATATTCTGCTTGTTCAAAGACGGTTGCTGTAATTTGGCAACTAAGATGTGTTCCTGGATCAGGAATCGGGAATCTTATGCTGAGCTTGAAACAACGTTCTTGTAAAAAAACTGTTCTGGCTTAAATCCTACCCATTACCCAAACTCTTACTATAAATAACTCCTAATAACAGAGGAAAATAACAGGTTGAATGGTATACAAACCCTTAACCCAGTCCTAAATCCAAATCTAACAATGACCCTAAACCTAATCCTACAATCCTGGTTGATGGATTTGTTGTTCCAGGACCAACAGTGTTGTTGATCCTGGAACATGTCCTATTTGGTAACATCATGTTTACCATTGAAAGACATAAGTGGGTGCCTAAAAAGCAATATATTATGAACCGATTCAATATAGAAAAGTAGGCCAGGGAAAAATAGTCCACAAGATCGTCTTGACGTGATGTTCTTCATTCCCCACGTGAAGCCGAGCTCAGAAGAATAAATAAGGCACGTTTGTTAGGCCTCAGACGTAAACATACTTGTTTCGCAGCTCGACCGCTGTTCTCCATGCTGAACATCAGAGACGAGCGGATAGTCTGAGGGAGAAGCAGAAAATCCACTCAGAAGAATGTGTCTGTTTGACATGTGCTCTCACTGCTTCTAATGGATGAGTGCAGAGAATATTAGAGTCTCCCAGTTAGGCACCGACATGTTGTGATAGAATTAAAGTACTTGTTTTTGCAGGTTTTCAGAGGGAAATTCCCAAGCATTTACACTATGACTTCAGCCAGCACGACAGTCCTAGAAATGCAGCTATAATATTTTTCAGAAGTTCTGTTTTTGTAAGTTTTGAATGATGACAGACCTTTGGTTTCTAAGTGAATTTAGCATTTAATGTGTCATAAGATGCACTGAGAGCTGTGTTACACTAAACTTAGCATGCCTGCTCTATGCAGAACTGCAGTATTCTACTTCATATTGCATGAACATAAAGGGTGAACTATACAGACAGACTCTGTCCTGCAACAGTAGTAGAGAGATAGAAAGAAATGGAGAAATGTTATTGCACTGGAAGATGGATGGGAGTCTGATGCGTGTGCCAGGGGGAGACTCCACATTTCCAGACTGGCTCTGCTCTGGCGGGTGACTGAGTGTGTGTGTGTGTGTGGAGGGGGCTACACTGCAGCACACTGTTCAAACTGTTTATGCATACCAGCCTGCTCTGAGTGGCTCTTTGTCATGAGATGTTTACTTAAATTTATTTTGGGAAAATTCCACATGACTGGACAGGATTTCACCATAAATCATTGAATCTGCAGCTTTGTGTAATGATAACTTCTGTCAGTCATTCAGTCCACATGAGCTCTTGCTTTCTGCTGTCTTGTTTTTTTTCCACAGCACCGAGCGGCATTGTACCGTCTATTGTGTCAGGGTGAAGGTAAATGTGTGCGTTACAAGAGCATTCAACGTCTGTAGAACAGAGTTAAGAATTTATGATTGTTGTTAGGAACTGTTAGTATTTAATTAGATCTAATAAATTCACATACAGCCCTGATTGTTTTGGGAATACTCACAATTTCCACTAGATGGCATCGGTTTATAAAAAGCCAATTTTATGTAATAATACTAACTAGTACTGTTAACTTTGTATACGAGTCTATATACCAGTTGGTATACTGCATATTAAAGAACAAGCAATGCAGTAGAAATTGAGTACAATATAATAAAATATCATTTTATCAATTATATTACGAACATAACAATATAATTAGCATAACAATATGAGCTTGATATGGCTCAGTTTAATTGAAACATACATCAGATCATACATCATATATATTCTTCAATAGTTTCAGACTTTTGGACTCCACTATTATAATAAATTAGGAATAATTCATTGTGTCTCTCTTAAAATGCCATTTGCTTGGAATCAGCCTTCATCTCTTCCTCATATCTGGTGTCTTCCCTTCTGCTGGAAAGAGGAGGTTATAAGCACTGTAGTTTTTATAAACAGTATTGGAAATAATAGCACATGTAACCATGTGTCATACCTGTGATTCCTTTTATGTCTCTTATAAACATTGTTGGATATAACAACCACAAACACAAGCAATAAAAATCCAGCCACAGCAGCAAGACCAATAAACACATTCTGGTAAACTGACTGTGGAGCATCTAAAAGAAAACAACAACATACACCGTGATAAGATGAACGCTATGTAATCTCTGTTAGGATTATTTTTGAATTGGTTGATAGGTTAATATAGTGGAAGACAGGGTGAAACTGCACCTGTAGCAAGTTTTTGTTTATTTGATATTTATATTAATTTGGTAACCTTTGATAGTGATTAAAGTCATATAGGATATCTTATCAAGATACATCTGATGCTTATCGTGAATGTTATGTAATCCTAAACTCATTTGATGGCAACATAGAGATTGTGTTAGGCGTTATCAAGCAATTACTTATTGCAATATTGTTTATAATTTAGCCAAAGGTCAAAACTGTGGAGCATAATGTTATGTGACAACAGAAGTCATTAGCATGCAGGTCTGAACTTCTATGGCAGACAATTGTTAGTGTTGGGTCATATTATAAGCTTGTTTTTGTGTACCATAACAGCATGCTATTTATGTAGCCTACATGTCTGCAAAGAGATGAAAATTGTGTTCTTAAAATAATTTATATCCCTTAATGTGCCTGCTAATATTTAAAAAAAACATAAACAGTAAGTGCAACATTTTGTCAGATTTAAAAGCACTATTGAGGCCAAACCTACCTTTGGAGTCACATGATTCTCCATTGGAGATCAGCATGTGTCGGGTGTTGTCCAGTGACCCGTCATTGACTTCTGGTTTTATCCCCAGCAGGTGGCACATTAGAGGGTACACGTTGACACTCTCAAAGGGTCCCACCAACAAATTACTGTGAAAATCTGGTCCCACAGCCCTGAAGAAAGGCTTCATGTCCATGACCTCATTGTCATAGCCATGTTCCCCATTATTTGTTTGGAATGTGTAGAACTAGAAGATGAAACAAATTTTATAGTGGTCAAATATACAGTGGCATAATGATTTCTTTATATATTTATCTGTACGTGGAAATGACCTGTTATCTAGTTTATTTACTGTATTAGTCATTGACCAGTAAGTGCTCACCCCATTGATGACATATCCTGGGTCTGCAAAAAGAATGATGGGTAGGAGGCGTGGATGATTGGCATAATGCAGTCGAGCAGGCATGTCCTCTTTCTTGTAAACGTGAAGGTTAGGATGACCTCCTTTCAAGGCTTGGTAAACTTTGTCAAGCTTCCCTTCTTTGGGCAACAGTAATCCTGAAGGTCCATAGTCCACCATGTGGAATTTAAGATCTCTCAAGGAGAAGCCTGGGATTTTACTGAGAATAATCTCATTTACACCCTCTCCTTTGAACACCGTAGACATTCCGTGGTCGGCAGTGATGATAATATTCAGTTTGTCACTCAGTCCGTGTTTCTGCGCAGTTTCTCGTAAGTAGCCGACAGTTCGGTCCACTTTTTTGACGGACTCACGTCTCTCAGGTGAATCGGGGCCATACTTGTGCCCCGTTACATCCGGGTCACCGAAATACAAAGTGACAAAGTCTAAGTCTTGATCTTTGAACCATTTCTCCATCACTTTATCCACATTCTCCCTCCAAGCTGTCTCATTGGTGTGGTTGTAAAATATCGGTTCAACTTTTTTCTCATAAACTGTTTCATTCTGGTAGGTAGCAGCAGTGCCAGGAAAGTAATGGGACCCTGTTTTCAGACCCTGTGAAAAGCCACATCAATATATTAAAGCCACATCCATAATTTTTGGTGTGTTTTAATGCAGGATGTAGAAGTAATATTGTAGTGGTTTTGTAACAGTATTAACTCTTTAGTAGGTAAACTTTTTAAGGTAAACCTGAATCATTATAAATTAAAAACATAAGTGCTTGTAATTTACAAAGGTGGTGGAAAGTTAATGAAATAAACAAAAAGGCTGCTTAACCAACAAGACTACATTGGCCAACCAGCTTCACCAAGTTTTTGCTAAGTTTAAACTGAAGCTTTTTTTATAAAGCTGTTTATTGTCTCTGGTTCGAGATGTACCTGTCTTTGAGCCGTGATCCAGATCGGCAGACTGCCATTATCCCAGTACTCATCCACAAACTGTGTCATGTAGTACTGTTTCTTTTCCTGGGTGCTTGTGTTAAACCAGTTGTTATGAATCACACCATGGTTCTCCACGTACCTTCCTGAAAAAAGAACATCTTTTCAATGTCACTAATTCTATGGTTCTCTGTATTTTTTTGCCTGTATCTGTATTCTTGCTGATCCTAAAGGGGCTGAAATGTTCAGAACAATGCCAATCCTTGCCCAGTGTCTTCATATCATATACACTGGCCCCAAAAAGTATTTAGACACACTTAAAAATGTGTAAATGTATTTGTGTTTGAATACCCATGTATAGAATATGTATAGAATATACATATATATAAAGTTATAAATATATATACACTACCAGTCAAGTGTATCCAAACTTTTGACTGAAATGTCAGATTAAAAAGCTTTTAATCTGTTAGTTTTCTAATTAGTTTTCTAATTCTGTTATTAGAAAGCTACAAGTTAAAAAAGAAATGTTTATGAAATAGATGATTTGGACCAAATAATGAAGAAAAAAGCAGCCAATAAGAGCGCAGGGTAGAGGGGAACTCCTTCAAAACTCGTTAAAAATATTCTTAGGATGATTCCTCAAGAAACTGAGTGATGGAAAATGTCAAGGAGATTGCTGTAAATTCTAGACAAAGGGTGACTATATTGAATATGCTAGAATACATCCTATTTGACCCTATTTTTAATTTTCTTTAGTCACAACATAATTCCTAAAGTTACATTTGTGTTATTTCATAGTTTTGATAAGTTTTACTTGAACTGTTATTGATAAATTAAAACAAATATGAACAAAGAAAAAGTGTTTCCAAAAAAGTTTGTTATTAAATATGTATTTGGGTATATAGAAATATATAATTGTGTTTTGTTGTTATTTTTGACAAAATGTTTGTGTGAGTACTGTCTTAGCCTCTGCTGTATTTAGAATAACCACCAGTGGGGTTGATGTTTTGACATTCATATATAATTAGGCAGGTTTAAGTGTCAAAATACATTTGTGACCAAGGATTGTTTTTACTCTCTTCCACACACACACACACACATGAGAGAGAGAAAAAGAGAGATGCAAATGTGGAAAACAAACCAAGTCAGTCAGACTAAACACAATATTGTACTTTTCTGTGTATTAGAACTTATTGTTCAAATGGTACTCTTAAAGTAAAGAAAGCATATTTGGTCTAAAACATACAAGTTCACCAGATTGTATTTCTACTTTTAAAAAGGACATGTATTTGCGAAGTGAATGTGATTGGCTGTTGTTTCTTTCTTACCGGTTAACAGGGTAAAGTGTGAAGGACTAGTGATGGTCAGGAAAGGTGGGGTCATATATGCTGCCTTCACTCCTTCTTCAGCCATTCTGTCCAGATTTGGAGTGTCCACATCCTCGGTCGTAGTCCCACCTGAAGCCATCAAAGCTGACTAGCAGCAGTTTGTTTCTGCCTGTAGTACATCGTTCTTTTGCTGGGGCTGAGAAAGCTGCAGGAAATACAAGCAGCCAAAGACCCACTAATAACAGCATGACAACTATTCCCCTAAACCTGGTTCACACAGGTATGGTTTTGATTTACAGTAACAATATGATGGTCTTGTTACTGCCTTGACTCTTGACTTTATGTAGTCTGCCATTGGGTGTTTACACACTAAATTCTCATTATCATTGAGGTTTATGCTAAGGATTGCATGCCCGTGTTATCTTATCTCATGGCTTTATCACAAGTTATAGAACAGCAGGAATAACTTTGCTCTTTTCCTTTGATTTATAGCTCACTGCTTATAAAATGAAACATAGACATTTTTATATCAACAACTGTGTTGTGTCAAGGTAAAGATAAGTGTCTAGCCAGTCATTAAACTGTCATTGCTTAATTATGTGTCTACCTGTGGGATTGGGATACAGATTAGCACCAGAAATGTTTATTAATGAGTATGTGTCTAGCCATTCAAAGCCCTCTCACTGCCCAATTGATTTTGAGTTATCTATCCGATCTTGTGGAATGGAGTCAAATTTATCACCAGATATCTTTAATAATCAAATGTTACTTAAAAACTGACCTGCAGTATAGTGTGCAAAGATGCACAGTGCTATTTCCCTGGAGAAACTTTCTGTGCTAGACACGCAATCATGGATCAGCTGTTCTGTAATGCCAGCATTTGTTTCTGGTTGTTTCTGTTGTAAGCATTTTGGGGGTTAAACCTTGCTGAAAAGACTAGCATAGCTGGTCACCAGCACATTGGAGACTGGTTTGGAGATTGGTTTTCCCACTAAGTTTCAACTTACTTGGCTAGCTATGTTTTGCTGGTAAACAGCATGGCTGTGGTCCATCAGCTAAACCAGCATAAACCAGCTGGGACCAGCATGGAATTCATCTAGAATTTTTAAATGGTCTATATTTTAAACTACCAGACTATTGTTACCCTGGTTATACCTGTTTATTGTGAGACTTCATATTACATAACTACAAAAAAAATATATAGATTCATGATCCTTGAGGACGGAAGGCATTAACATCATACTGGAAACATGCAATAATAATGCATGCCTTAAGATAATTAGATTTTGAAAGGATGCACCGTTGAACATAAATATAAAAATATATGGACCACAAGAATGTATATTTAAAAATATTGAAATGCATTTAAATCATATTTTCATGAGAGAAATTGCTTTCATCCTTTAAGAGTGATGGAAGAGCTACAATTCCACATTCAGTAGTTTGACTGCATTTACAGCAAGCCCAGCAGAGGGCAATATTTGCTTATGGTTTCCAAAATGCTGTAGTCATGGTTTTTCATTCTTTTTATCTTTTTTCCCTCTAACTAATAAAAGTTTGTCAAATTCACAATAAGTTTCTGAATAAATTGGTCACACAAAGATTGATATGATCTTCAACTAAACCTCACAGTACATAAATGCTTAAATAACACAGTAATATGTCACCTGCTTGACTATTTTGTGTCAATTTGACCCAGAAACACGTTGTCGAAACACGATTCAAAAACAACAATAGAAAGGATGTTTATTATGATGACATCACTAGTATGTTTTCACTCCAGACTGTTGCAGACATTATCATTTAAATATTGTAAAACACTATTTTTTTACTGGAATGCATGCATTGCAAAAATGTTTGTCCTGCTTAATCATTTCAGCTTATTTAAATTATTTCAATAAGCTTATTTCTCAGAAGCATCATAAGCCTAAGTATATCAGCACCAATTGGCACCAGTAGTCTCTACGACCATCTTAAGCTCACAATGCTTTTGAGAAATACAGTCCTGGTCACTCCAGCAGGTACTAAAGTTATTCTGATGTTTCTAAACATGTGCTTTGTCTTGTAGTTCTGTTGCTTTACCTGAGCTTTAGCTGGTGAATGTGTGGCCTTACTTACTGCCACAAAATTAGCTCATGATCTTGGGAATTAATTTTTCAGATGACAACAAGCTGTCCAGGCCCTGAGGGAACAAAGCAGGACTAAACCAAACTTTATAGTGGGTTGGTGTTTTGATGTTGGTAAGCTGTGCTTTTGTTTGATTTTTGTTTATTGAGAATATCAGCAGTACTGTTTTGAATACAGGGGTTGAAATAAATTTTTATTCAATGACAATAATGCATTCCTATACCACATACCAGAAATGTTTGTTATTCATTTAATTAAAACGACTATCAGCTCCTAAAAGCAATGCATTGCTCATTATTACTGATAAAGTTCATTGTAATATGAGTTACTTGTTTTTATTTTAACTTTTTTGTGAGAACTTTGTTGGAAGTATTAAAGTATTTAAAGAAGGAAATGTTTAAAGAAGGGATTGTTTCACAAAGTGTTCACAAAACACATTATTCCTACAGCAGCGTCAATTTATATTTGTCAGTTTCATGTGTATTGATATGACACACAAATACTGATCCACTTCTTTTAAAATTCAGTAGTTTGAATTTTAAGAAGTCTGTTCATTGTCATTCCATGAAATTCTAAACATTCTGCTGCTAAAGGCCTGGTTCAAAATCACTACCAACTTTGACCTTTTAAGATATAATTGATTGTCTCTCAGAAAGTGGTTTGCTTGGGATCAGCCTTCATCTCATCCTCATCCCCTGCATCTTCTGTTCTGCTGGAGAGAGAAGGTAAGAAAGAAGCATTTTCAAACCCAGTGAAGAATTGTTCAGAAACAGTAAGAAATGCAAATGTAACCGTGTGCCATACAGTACCTCAGATTCATTTTGCTTCTTTTATAAGTGTTGTGGGATAGAACGATCACAAACACAAGCAATAAGAATCCAGCCACAGCAGCCAGACCAATATAAACGTTTTGTAGAATTGACTGGGGAGAATCTAAAAAATGTTTAATTAGTGGGAGTTATTGATATAATTTCAATTGGTTCAAACAATTATATGGTCAGGAACAGTGCTAAACAATTACTATGTTTGTTAATGCAAGTTTTTATTCAGTTGCTGTCAGTGCAGTTCAATCTAAACACCATGTTTGTTTGAAAAGTGTAACTGGTAACCTTGGAGAGTGCATAAAGTCATATTCACAAGAAATCTTATCAAGATTCCACATCTGGTTTTTATTGTGCCTACTAAGTAACCTTAAACTCTTAAAAGTTCACTTGATGGCAATTTAGATACTGTATTTGGGGTTATAAAGCAATTGATTATGAGCACTGTTTTAAATTTACACAAGGATCACAAAAAAAACTGTTTCATATGACTACAAAGTCAATTGCATGTTTTTTTTTTACTTTTCATTACCTTTTTAACCTCTACAAATATTAAATGAGATTTAGAAGCACTTGAGAAAACCTACCTCTGGATTCACACGATTCTCCATTGGAGATCAGCATGTGTCGGGTGTTGTCCAGTGACCCGTCATTGACTTCTGATTTTATCCCCAGCAGGTGGCACATTAGAGGGTACACGTTGACACTCTCAAAGGGTCCCACCAACAAATTACTGTGAAAATCTGGTCCCACAGCCCTGAAGAAAGCTTTCATGTCCATGACTTTGTTATCATAGCCATGTTCCCCATTATTTGTCTGCAGTGGGTAGAACTTGAAAAGAGAACAGAATTTTGGAGGTTATTAAAATGGGTTAGTAACATAATATTTTCCATGTACACTATTTGGCTAAAAGTATGTGGACACCAAATAAACAGTATGTAATTATTTCTTAAATTTTTGACTTTTGTAGCTTTATTTGATGGTACAGTGAAGAAATGACGGGAAATAATACATGGTGAGAGAGAGCGAACAGGAATTGTGAAAGGACCATGACTCTGGTCACTTGCCAACAATTTTTTGTCATTTCTGTAAGGAGAAAAATGTAATGCTGTGCCATTCTAGATAAAGTTTTCTTTATTTCTAGAATCTAATTCCAACAATATGAAAAAAGAGCCCTTTTTAATTCCAGCATGGCCATTGTGCACAGGTCAGGCAAGTTTTTTCCATACCAGATTCAGCAAACCACTTTCTTATTGATCTCACACAGGGACACTGTCCTTTTGGAACAGAAAGAGCCTCCTAAAACTGTTGCATTGTGTAGCATAGCATAGATTTATTTTCTCTGGAAATACTGGAAATACCAAATATTTTGTCTATGATATGAGAATAACAATAAGTTCTCACCCCATTGATGACATATCCTGGGTCTGCGTAGAGAATGATGGGTAGGAGGCGTGGATGATTGGCGTAATGTAGTCGAGCAGGCATGTCCTCTTTCTTGTAAACATGAAGGTTAGGATGACCTCCTTTCAAGGCTTGGTAAACCTTGTCAAGCATTCCTTCTTTGGGCAACAACATGCCAGAAGGTCCATAATCCAGCAGGTGGAATTGGAGGTCTTTGTATGAGAAACCTGGGATGTTGGTGAGAACAATCTCATTTACACCCTCTCCTTTGAACACCGTAGACATTCCGTGGTCGGCAGTGATGATAATATTCAGTTTGTCACTCAGTCCGTGTTTCTCTGCAGATTCTCGTATGTAGCCGACAGTTCGGTCCACTTTTTTGACGGCCTCACGTCTCTCAGGTGAATCGGGGCCATACTTGTGCCCTGCCTCATCTGGGTCCCCAAAATACAAAGTGACAAAGTCTAAGTCTTGATTTTTGAACCATTTCTCCATCACTTTATCCACATTCTCCCTCCAAGCTGTCTCATTGGTGTAGTCATAATTCCTTGGCTCTACTTCTTTCTCATAAACTGTTTCATTCTGGTAGGTAGCAGCAGTGCCAGGAAAGTGATGGGACCCTGTTTTCAGACCCTAAGAAAAACAACACCCATATATGAAGTGTTTCAATGTCTTTAGAGGTGCAAACGTGCCAGTCAGGGATTTGAAGTGATATTGTAGTGTTTGCATTAGTTTATTCATTAAAAGTGTAATTCTGAAACCTTATAAATTAAAAACATGCTGGAGATTGTGGTCAGTTGTCATGAGCACCAGTATCATGACCATCATCACCAGATCATCAGCCTACAAAGCTGTTTAGCCATCATGATCATTACCACTAAAACCAGCACTGTAACTTTATGCTGGAAAAAGTCTGAACTGAGATTTTCTGAGGCTTTACTGTCAAGCTGTTTATTGTCTCTGGTTCGAGATGTACCTGTCTTTGAGCCGTGATCCAGATAGGCAGACTGCCGTTATCCCAGTACTCATCCACAAACTGTGCACTGTAATACTCTTTCCTCTCACGTGTGGTTGTGTTGAACCACACGTTGTGAATAACACCATGGTTCTCAATGTACCTTCCTGGAAAGAAAAGATAAAAGTTTTCTGTATAACCAACGAGTCCTGAGAAACTTTTATGCTTGGCTGTGACTTAACACTTTAAATACCTTTCATCGTCTTGGCTAATATCATTTTTTATTTATTATTATTTATTATTCTTAATTTTCTTTTAAATCATACATTTTCTCCCAAATATATAATTCAGTGGAGTTTAGTACTAGTACACACTAAATTTCTGGACTATAGTAGTGATAGATTGTAAAAAAACCTGAAGTTTTTAGGGTAGCCGTAAATCATGTATTTACTTTAGAGATGTATTGCAAAATTACATTGACTATATACATGGCTGTTATTTTTCTCTCCTTACCGGTTAACAGGGTAAAGTGTGAAGGACTAGTGATGGTCAGGTAAGGTGGGGTGACAAATGCTGCTTTGACTCCATCTTCCGCCATTCTGTCCAGATTTGGAGTGTCCACATCTCGGTCGTAGTCCCATCTGAAGCCATCAAAGATGGTTAGCAGCAGTTTGTTTCTGCCTGTAGTACATCGTTCTTTTGCTGGGGCTGAGAAAGCTGCAGGAAATACAAGCAGCCAAAGACCCACTAATAACAGCATGACAACTATTCCCCTAAACCTGGTTCACACAGGTATGGTTTTGATTTACAGTAACAATCTGATGTCCAGATTCTGAACCAACAGTCTTAGCTGTCAACTGATTGTTTTGTCTATATCCTTTCATTTCATATGGTTATAAACGCATAAAGTTTACAATACCATTGGGGTTTATCGAATGGATTGCATGTTTATGTTATCTTATCTGATGGCTTTATCAGAAGTTGTAGGGCAACAGTAATTACTCAGCTTTTTCCCTTTCATTTAATTCTTACTGCGTAAATTAAAAGATTAGGCAGAGGAGTTTGATATCTGTGGTTCCCAGCCCTTTTGTACCCCGACAGTCCTGCCAATAAGGCTCAAGTACATCTTTACTAACATCAAAACATGCATTCCTTTTAACTTGTACTATAATATATATAATTTAGCATGATCTTGTTATATCAGTAAGTTGCCTAGAAAATCAACAGACTATGCACACATATTCTATTGGAGTTAATTACACAAATTTGTCAACTTAAACTTTAAACTACTCACTTTTTTAACTAGTTTCTGGGTACATGTACCACTGCTTGGAAACCCCTGTGTTATATGTAAAGGGTGTGCCTTGATAAAGATACGTTATGTTTATAGACACTCAACACTCATTACCCAAGTTATTTATCTGCTCTTAGAAAGCACCAGAAATCCTTTAATTAATCAGACAGTACTTTAAAGAGTGACCTCTAGTGTTCAAGTTGCAAGGGTCAGATTCTTCAGAGAAACTCAGGGCAAAGCACACAAGCATGCAGGAGCAAAACTGTGAACCCAGCAACGCTCTAGCTGTTGAATCATTTGTGCTGTTAAGGAGTTTGGAGATAAATCCTGCAGTCTAGATCTTTAGCCATGGGCTTATGGTACCTTGTACCTATTTAGTGAAACACCTCATATTACATAACTATAGCCTACTTATGAAATATGCATGATCGTTGAAGACTGAAGGCATTTACATTATGTGTAATCGTGCAATATTTATGCATTTCTTCAGGTTATGAGATTTTAAAATGATGTGCATTGGACAGTTCTTGTGAAAAATATGACTCAGAGGAATATGTTAATGCACTTAGGTGATATTTTCATGAGATCAGATAAATCAGGTTATTCTTCCAACTTTTGAAAATGATAAAACTGTTGTATTAGCTGCATTTATTACCGTTTTGAAGACATCTAAAGAACGCCCAGCAGAGGGCAACATTTACTTTTCTAAAATGGGGCAGTGTCGGTTTCTCCCTCATTTTTGCTTTTATAGAGTGATTTTTGTTTTAAATATTTCCCAGTCCCATTTATAATAATGATATCATGATGTTTATCATATATTTTCAAAACTGACTCATAAAACCTGAGCAATGCAAAGCATTGTTGATCATAAGATCATTTCTCAGAGGTCATATTGGCCCAATCACGTGGCCACTTTTATACCAGCCTGTTTACTGTAGTGATTGATCGATTGATTTGATTGAGAATTAAAAACAACACTGCAGTTTGAATTTCAGAATAACGTTTTATTCACTACAATATTGCATTCCCTGACAATATACTGGAAATAATTGGCATTAATTATTGTTTAGTGGATAAAGCTCAAAGCAGGTTTGGTTAGTTCTTTCTTACTTAGTTTTTTTTAATTGTGAGTTACTTTTTGTTAGTAAAATGAAGTTGAGGAACATTGTTCTGTTTATGTCAGTTCTTTTATGTATTCTTTTATAGTTCTTAGTTGTATCTTTTGTATATATGCACATTTCACAAGTTCAGAAATTCATGTTACACAGACGTTTCAGCTGTGAGCATGAAAATGTCTAGGTCTTCTGTACCTCCATATTCCATTGCCCTTCTTATGCACTGATATTACGTGAAGCTGTATACATCTACATTCCCACACGTTCATTAGATCTAGCCCAGAAGACCTACAAGATGCTTTGAATGTCATTGCTTGACACACACACAACCTCTCTTATTTTTCCTCCAATGGTGTTGTTGGATAATTTCATGGTCTTGACTTGGCTTTCAATAACTGCAGCACACATGCTTGTTTTATATTACAACCTCCATGTGACGCACCTTCTTGACCCCAAAACTCATCTCATTTCATAATGCTGTTTATGATGTACTTTCCCATCCCCCACCAACCTGCTGTACTTACTAGGTTAAAGACAAGTCAAATGCTGATCGTTGTAGAGCATAATAATGTGTTTTGTTGTTTTTTGAAAACATACTGTGATAGTAGCCATAGAGAGTGTTTGTATCCTAGCAAGCATGGTAATATAATCCAGTTGAATTATGGCAGGTATTTGAATACACATATTATTTCAGACCTTTTCTATTATTCTATCTATTATTCTTATCTATTATATTAACTTTTAATGCATGTTGTGTGGTTTTGTTTATTGGCATGGTGGCCAGAAATATCGATCCATTTCTTTTCTATTAGAATTCTGAATAGTACAAAACCTCCATAATTATTAGAAATTACACAGTTTTAAAACACGATTGAAAATTCTACTTGGATAAGGACAGGTAGAATCACACACATACTAATGACGTCTCTCAGAGAGCTTCTTCTCATAGAGGCTGGTCAGTGTTTTATGAGGCAGCCTTATTGAAGTCAATCAAATCATCTGACAGCTAGTTCCTCAGATGGGTTTTGCTTTTGGCCTTGAAAAAGGTTCAAGGTGAACATCTAATCTCTTTGAAGATAAGCTATTACCACCATCAGCTCTCATTTACATTCCCCTACATACATGAACAGTAAGTGTAAGCTGTATGTATGTTGTTTAGAGAGCACTAGTTCCTTGCCTGACTGTGGAAGGATACATTGGTTCTACAGCTTTTAGTTAACATTATATGCAAATTGCTGTGCTACTACATAGATTACAATGAATTTCTAAATTGCTGCTCAGAGTTGAAATTTTAAAAGCCAAGAGCATGACAACAAACCACTCCAGTAAATTCTGTGTTTTGGTGCTGGTTTGGTGCATCAAAGTAACAAACGAGTCCCGTCTGTGCTCATGGAGCATATGGTTTGAATTCACACCTTATATTTGGTATGAACAGGCAGTGTGTCTGGTAGATGGCCAAAGGGTGGAGGTCTCCATGTGGCACTGTGCAAGTGGGATTAGAACTAAGCTTGGATAAATCTCTGGTTAGGTTTAGTCTTAAGCCTGCACCGGGCACTTCAAATAACACATCCTAAGCCCTCAAATACTAGACTGTGGCCTGTGTCAAGCATCCTCATCTATCATATTACAAGTTTGAAAGGCACCTTGTAACACTTGTTCTGAGCCCTTAATAGTTCTCTTTTTATGGGTTTACCTCAGTAAAGACTCAGTCCAAACTAATGAAGAAGATGTACCTGATTTTAAAGGGTAAAGGGGTGGAGGTTAGTGCCTGTTAAATACCACTGAGTGAACACACTGTTTTACAGTATGTAGTTAAAGTTGCATTCGCTGATGGACGACTTATAAAATCCCTTTTCTGGCACATAACACAGTTTTTTATAACTTTTTTGGGGACAAAAATAATTACGAGAACATTCATAACTATAAGATACTAAATTCAATATAAAAGTTGTGATATGATAATAAAAATTCCTAATTGTATTACTATATTACAATGACATTATATTTAATAAATGAAAGATTTCATAATTTTGACTTCTGTTATAAATATGACTTCAATATCGTGTAATCTCTTAAAGTTATGTCATGTAATTATGAGTTTTGTTACATTTACCAATATGATTTACCAAAGCTAATTTTTCCAGGGACAGGAAAAGTGTCTTCCTCTGTATGCATCTGCTATATAGAAAATGAATTAATGTTTGCGAGCGTGAATTGATATTGTTTGTGCGAATCCCATGAAAACAAGTTGTTAAGTGGTTGTATCAGTCAAGCGGGGTTTGTAATCAAGCCAGAGGAGAGAATCCTGTAGACTTCCTGTGGAGAAGTGACATCTTGTCTTATATTGACTCATCAGCAGCTAAATGGTGCTGAGGAAAACAAGGAACAGTAAAATATAATAGCTAATATTGCACATTTCATCTAAGCAGGTTTGTTTTCCCGCTGTTTTCAGTCATTTGTTGTATGATGGAGGGCGTAAGATGAGGTGAAGCATTGCCGCGGCCCTGCGTCGTGCTCATTTGTAACAAATGCTTTCTGTGCCACACCACTTTGCATTCAGCTCTTATTGCTTAATTAGTTTTAACAGCAAATGTTGTTACACAGCAGCAGTCACATACGGATCTAATACTGAGATCTCTCTCATTAATTAAGTGCGTTAATTGTGAGTATAACAGATGAGTGCAGTATGGCTGGCTTCCTCTCCTGCCTCTCGTCTGCGCTGTTTATCACGGGGACATGAGCTGTCAGCAGCTTCTCAAACTCCACCAAAGCTGCAACTGGCTAATTACCTGCCACTCAGGTTGAACTCTTCAAGAAACTTAAAAAACGCACATTAATCCGGCTTTGTTTTGGTTTAGTTGAGCTTAAGTTCAGGTAGGGGCATACAAAGACCCAGAGGTTCACTGTGACGGAAACTTCCCTTAGCTGTCTGTTTTTCTTTTTTAATCTGGATTTTTGCAGCTAACAGACCGCAAATTGATAGATCTTATTGGAGCACATTTTAGTTTTGTGTATCTTTGAGCTTTTTATAATGCTATGATCAATATGGCCAGCACCACAGACTCGCCCAAGAGGAAACCTGTCAAATAAACAATGTAAAACATCCAAAAGGCTCAGATCTCTTGTGGAAAACAACGTAACTCATTTGAAATGGTATTTTTAGTCATGTAATCAATTACAGCAGTAACACAGTAGTTTGCTGCTGCCCACAATCAAGCTACAAAGAGCCAAAGTCCACCGTTATTTCCTAGAAGCGTTCTTTGATCAACTGCTTTATCTAATCCGTTCTTACAGAGAGCATTTTTTCTATGCCTGAGAACATTGTGTGTGTGTGTAAATTGTGTGCCTTTATAATCTACGGCTTTACACGTGTGCGTGCCTGTGCTGTGTGTTTTGTACCTGGACTGGTGCAGTGAGGCATGAGGGCAGGGTCTAAGATTGCCATGCCACCTTAGCGCCCTCCTCTGACTGCTGGCCGGCCATTGGAACAGCGGCCCCTTGTGTGCTGACAGTGATGTATGGGTAATTTAAAAAGTCGTTCTTTTTCAAAGCAGCCAGCTGCTGAGAGGGCATCCAACCACAGCCCATTCCCACACAGTATGGAGAACAAACTCATTTAAATTTACTTTACAGATCAAGGCAAATCAGATCTACATTAATGGGGCCGCATCCTCTTTGTATTTCCGCCGTGGGCTTTCACATAAAACACACAAATAACCCAACTATACTGATTATCTCTCACATTACCAAGATAGAGTGGAAAAGGCTGAGTTATGCGGTCATTTAAATGCGGAACAAAATGGGAAAAGTTGGACGGTGGGAAATTAAAACTCAAAACAAGTAATAACGCCACGACGGATCAATGTTATGAACTCTCTGGTAGTACGACTCCTAATAAATTAGAGCCCGGAATTGATTTTAGTTACGCACGCTGCATTTCATGTGTTTTTTTTCTGCCATTTTCTGTAATATAAATGTACCTTGTAGCTTTATTGGTTGTGTGCGGGTAATGAGACGCCCACACCATAATGCTGAAGGTCTGTGAGGTTCATTAACTGAGAGGTTGGTCTCTTCAGGTCAGAGATCAGGACTCTCACGCGGAAAGCACACTTGTGTTCACAGGGCTCCAGGATAGAGTAGGTTCTTACCACCAGTGGGTAAGAAACAAGCGCAAAGATTTTGGGCAATTAGAAAAATAGCATGTTTACTGGATTACTCTTTCGGCAAGGAACTACAGAACTACAAACTAACAGGATTGCTAATTTAACCCAAATTAAACTCGACAGGGCCTAGCTACTTTCAGACCAAATGTTGGCTTGTAGTTACTGATAAATGTATATTTTTTCCTAGAAAGGTTTAGTTTTCATGCTAGGTTAATTTCACATTAGCAAATACACAGAGGCAGAGTTTACTGTGACTAGACTCTGTATTGGTTGACCAAGATGCAACACAAGATGAAACGAGTGAAACTTGTTGGCCAGAATTTAGGAAAAAACCATGATGAGAGACTCTTCTCTTTGCAAGTAAATTCAAGTCTAAATTTATATGGCTGTTTTGTCTTCACAGTTGTTGATTGACAATATAAATCATGTCTTATTGTCCAACAGATCACCCTCTTCAATCTATATTCAGCTGTTGAACATTATACTTGTGCAGGAAGTCTACTCGCAAATCTTGTACATGAGTAAATGAGTGTTTGACTCTTGAAAAGGCTACATAAGTTTTGCCTAATTAGCCATTGTCTGTGTGTGAGAGCGTCAGATAACTGTCATCGGTTACATATTGCCTGCTTTCTGTCTCCTATTTTACACTGAGCTAATTAAAGCCTAATTTAAAGGTTTGCTTGCTTTCTGTCAGTCTGCCGTTGCCCGTAATGTGTTTTTCTGACAGAAGAAAAATATAGCCATCAGCGTTATGTTCCAGGCTTAATTAAGCAGGCGGTATAGAAAACGTGGCTCCAGTGCAGGTTCGATTTGACCTCGGGTTCCTCGCGATAGATTAGCCTCTTGCAGCTAGAGGCGGTGCGATGAGTATTTGAATCCTGCGGGGTGAAGATCGCCCGTGTACTTGCGTGGGGTGCAAACTTTTGTTATTAATGAAGTGCCGTATCCGAATGGGTCACGTATGGTTATCTGGAATAATGACAGCGGCCAATTAACGTCAGTGATGTGATGCGTTGGATCTGAAATATTGTCTAGATAGGCAGCGAAGGACGCTAGGCCGCTGGGATTCCCTGTTGTTTGCAAGGTGATAGTGGAGCGGAGTGGGCTCTAATCAGCCGCTGAGTGACAGCACTCCCAAAACCAATTCCTGCACTGTAATCCCCCTTTTGTGGACAGCGTTGGAGATAAGTTGGCCAGGTTAATGCGTTGTGCTCTTCTATGCAGCCACGCGTTGACAGGGCCCTGACAGGTAGACATAGACACAGGTGCTTGTTTATGCTAATGGCGTGTCGGACTGGCCAGATAGAGACGTTGCAGGTATCTGGGAGAGCTGGGTGCATATACGCGCGCACACACACACACACAGATGCCCTCCAGCCGCTGTTTTACTTTGACTGGTGGCTACCATGAAACAGTGGCTGAGATTGAATATGTACAGATCTGTTCCCATGGTAAAGACTTTTGAAAATGTTTAAACACCCAAACGATAATTGAGGTGGAGCCGATGGTTCTGCATACATGTGTGTGTGATTATGGATGTGTTTAGAGAGGGTAATGGATAGGGGTGATCCTTGGTTTCTGTGGTCGTCCCCTAGGTCGACAGCTCAACGGGAAACCGGGTGTAGAGGGTCATTACTCATATCTGCACACACAGGGAGGAGCTGGAGAGGGTGGAAGCTATGAATCAAGGGCGAGCAGCCATCACACAGAGATTGATGAAAAGCCAACGCATGGTTAAGCCTGATTTCATTTACAAGCACAATTTTACCAAGGTGGGAGGGGCGTAAGTGTGTATGTGTGTGCGTGCGGAGGGGACAAACAACACACCCCTGGGCTGAGATTTCATAAAACAAATACTTGTAATGAATAATGGTATGGTGACTTTGATTGAACATGAGCGTGTTGGGGGTTGATCAACAATGCAAAAAAGGCCTTCTCCTCATACCTGCAGTCGAGGTCACGTCCTCTTCGATGCATGTTTATAGCTCAGGGTGAAACATGACGTGAATCGATTATCATACACACTCTAATTATTCTCATGTTTTAATGCATAGAAAAGCAAGCAGAAAAGACCAGACGCCGGGCGAAATGCAAATGCAATCCCGATAAGGTCACTAAAAATGTGCTCTCAATCATTACTGTGTCAATGCGTCTGTGGTTCTTGATTTTGACAGATTTGGTCACTACTGGAATTCCATGGAACTGTTTGCACATTTTCAATTCAAAAGGTTTTCTGATTTCTGAAAATTCCCAATATAACTGTCTTTACAGTTGTATGGAAACAGAGTAAATAGAGTGACTGGATGCAAGGTACACCCTGTAATGTTTCTGCTGCCTCATCTCAGTGATCTTGGGCCTTATATGAATAGTTTCGGCCTAAATAAATAGTTCACCGTCTTGTAGTTCCAAGCTGTTAAATTGCAAGACACAGCTGGTGATGTGATCACCACATGGCTGTCACCGTGAGGTAGTGACCCACTCCTTGTAGAATTAAACAGCACTTTCTTGTCTACTGGTATGACTGGAGTCTGGATCTCATTTAATGTTATTTTGATCATATTTGTACTTCTTCATAATAGTACTCTATATTTTCTGTAAATCTGAAAACAATTACTAAGTTCAGCTTTCTGTTGTTCTGAAAAACGCTTTTATGACATTCATAACTGACATTGAAATAGCTGGACTGAAATGTCAGATTCCTCCTTCAAAAAACAAACAAGACATCAATGATTAACCCTAGTATTACAGATAATACAACAATGCACTGTACAAATCATGGCAGTGTCTCTAGCTTTTATGTGGCTGCTCTGTGTTTGGTCATGAGGATGTAGTGTTTACCCTGTAGAGCTCATCCTGAAAAACACACCTCCAAAATAATAGAGCTCCTTACTTATTTAGCCCATGGTGCTGCTTCAGTCAATGAAATGGCTCTCGCCAAGGGTATTAATGACTCCAAGGGCAGAGGGCGCTCAGGGTTCCGGACAGGGATTCTCTTTTTGTGTCTGCTCTCCTCCGCATTTCCCCAGGGCCACTCCAAACTAATGGGTGCATGTTCCGCTCCGGCATTCCATTCCAATTTAATAATAATGATATTTGCACAGGACGCCCTTTGCTTGCACAGTGTAATTACCTACTTTTTATATGATCTCTATTATTGGAAATCAATGTCGATAAGAGCACCCCATTAGAGCTTGTTATTATCACAGCTTGGGTTTTGCTACACTGCCATTATTATTTTACACACTCTAGACTGGCAGGGTTTATGGCCTTGCTCTCTGCAGCCTGGCTAGAGTGTCAGTCTAATTCACAGACCTGCAGCAAGGGAATAGGACCCGAGCACCGGGCGTTCGAAGTGGGGAAATCACCAGCGAGCGGTTTTTAAATCAGTCGGTGACTAAATCCGGTCGAATGTTAAAACCGACAGCTGGAGAGGAGATAATGGTAGCTTTAAGAATTAATGAATTAATTTTTTAGTGGAACTTTCAGCCTTGTACAGGTCAGATAAGGAATTCTCTCCATGGGGATGGTAAAAATGTGCAGCTTTGTCGTGCTTCCCGCAGAGAGAATGAAATTATTTTATTGCCACTGAATATTCCTTTAATGAAGCAGTATAAATTATTCCACATCATCAAACAGTTTTTGTCAGTATGTGTTTCCATTCTTTCTATAAGTGATCAAAACAATGTCAAAGTGCATTATTTTTTGGTAAATATATGAGATGTCAAAATCGTGACTGAGAATATTTTGTATAGCAGCCCTGCTAACTTAACTGTAATATTCATTAGCGTGACAGTCGTTTAGCTGTTTCCACAACAGAGGAGTTGAGAAACAAGCTACTTCTTTTAACCAGTTGTGGTGTGTTGCTTCAAAATGCTACACCGCTGTGTTTATAATATTGCACATGCAGTTTCACAGCCCAGCGAACTGAGGTAATAATCAAACGCCCTAACATATATGAAGGCACATTATAGTGCATTACATTTCTCCAGCACTGTTGCTGTAGCACACATGCTCTTGAAGGCCATGGTGAGGACACATGTTTAAGTATCTCAGTAGTTTACTGTTTGTGGCAAAAAAGACAAAAAGCCTGACAAAACAGTGGAAAGACATCAGATATATCCTTCACATTTTCCCGCTACGATTTAGTTGTAGCGTATAAAATGCAAGCATGATTCTAATGTCAGTTATTCATTCGTCTTTAATAGATCTGGATGGCGTCCAATCAGCCGTATCAACAGCAGCTTGACGGTTCTGTCATAATATTTTACGCCGATTATAAATGTCATTAAATGATACCTGATGTGCAGCTCAGCGCAAAACCCAATCGCCACTTCTCTGCAATCTTCTTGTATTGATTTCTGGAGAAGATCTTGCCCGCTTCATGGAATCTTGTTTTTCAGTAGGTAGGCTGTGTGCCAAAAGGGGGTTGGAGAATCAAACACAGGAGAAATAATAACCCTGGCATTTATTTAGGAATAAGGATGCTTGGATTGAGCCATGCAACACCATGCTAACAGGTCTCTGTGGCGGGGGCCGTAGAGGAGGAGAGCAGCTAAATGGAGATGCAAGGTACACTTGAGATGCAAGGTAGACCCAAGAACAGATAAGAGTGAGCGTGAATCAATGGGAGGTAAAGAGAGTGAGAGAGATGGAGGCGGCGATGTTGGAGAATCTTGTCTGGACATATTGAGTGGAATGGAGACAGTTTGACATGGTTTCTAGACTAAGTGCTGTGAATTCAGGTTTAATGGAGACTGAATACATTCACTGTAAACTTAATACACAATGACCACAAATGTTTCTGTCATTGTTCTAGGAATCTGCTATGAGGCTTCGGTCCTTCAGTTGTGCTATGTTAAGCAATCATTTGAGAACTTGAGAACTCTACAGTTGTGTATATGTCATATTGTGTATATATATGTGTATATTTTAGCTTATTTTACATAACAGATATTTACAGATTTATTCTACTATAAAATTATAACTGAATTTACACAAGTGATCATGTTCAAATATTTATACCCCTTTGGATGGTATGTAGCTTTCTCTCTCTCTCTCTCTCTCTCTCTCTCGCTCTCACTCTCTTTTTTCAACAACTTTCTTCTTGATGGAAACTGCCCCTCGTAAAACTTACAGCTCATATTGGCTGAAAGTAAAATCTTTCTTACCCCAAGAATTCAAAGTCTATTACCTGGAAACTCTCCGCTCTCCGCTCTGTAGTGTAGTTGTACTTCAACTCTTCTGATGTCTGAAAAACAAATATAGGCTCTAGGTGAGATTGGCGATCCTGATGCGAGGCACGGATAGATGGATGTGAGGTTATGTTTGCTCTATACTTTGGCTGTGCTGGATTACTTTTATGGAAGAAACATGAAAGTTGCTCATGATGAAAATTTCATGGATCAAGAATACGAAGGAGACCAACCACCCCATTGAGTACAAGTGTGTCAGGTCTGTTTTTTTCCAAGCAGGCTTCAGAAACAGAATCTCAGGAGCAGAGTAAACAGTAATAGTACAATACAATAAATGACAAGTTCAGACTGTCTTCAAGGCCGTCTGGATGGTTATGAACCAGACTGACATTACCAGACCGACAGTAAAGATATTTCAATTACTATTTTTCAGGTGTGATGAATAGGAGTTCTTCTCCTTTGTAAAAGCACAGAATGCCACATTCAGTTCTCAGTCTACTTGTAATTAAATTGTAGTCTTGGTTATAGACATTTAAGAAGATTCTGGGTGGTTGAATTCATACAAAAAAAACTATACATGCACTAGTAGTGATTTGACAATACTGATTTGACAAACTGACAATAATTATGGCCATATTTATTATGCATAGCATGAAATTATAGCATAGCATGAGCATAGCATGAGTTATCTAGATTGCCTAATATAGAGAGATTTAAGGCGAGCATGGAAATCGAACATTTTCAACTGTTTATTTATTCGGACAAAATATAATTCCAAATAAAAGAACCACAGTGTTTGTGGCAGTTCTTCAAGTGTCCCTAGATGAAAGCAGAACAAACAACATTTAATCAAATAATTCTGCCCCCGGGGTTTGTCTACGGTCCCATCTTAGATCAAATGGCAAATGGCTTTAAAGCCAATCTTGGATTTTATAGCAAAAGGTTGGTGCTCTGCCCCTTTCCCCCCATTCTTTAATATTGAAAAAATGAAGCTATTGATTTTCTGTCTGTTTCTCACACTGCTCGGAATATTAAAATAGACAGTGAGATCTTGCAGACGGCCGTGTCCCCATTCTCAGTCGTGTTGATGTTGAGCTGCAGTAAAATGGTTGTTGATGGCAGGGCTGTTTTTTTTTGAAGAGGGATGGAATAAAGGAAGGTCACAAGGCTAATCTCACCGTTTCTTCTTCTGTGGTGCCATTAATCCCTTTGTTCAGAAGGATAAGAGCTTTCATATTTGTCTAGGAATTCCAGCTGAGTGTTTAAGTTATTGCGCTGTTTCCGTGTGTCTGATTGTGTTTCTTGTGTTATATGGTAACACTACAGAGCAATAAAAATCATAATTTAATTTATCAAGACCTCCTGTCAGGCCTGCTGAAACAGGAACATCTTAAACTGACCTCTTATGGTTTGCTGCTTTGTACTGGTCCCCCAGCTTAGTTGGTTTTAGAGGGATTTTGAATATTTGTCAGCTTTGGGACCACCTTAAACCAGCCAAGACTGGTTTATAAAGCTATTTTAGTAAGGTGTTGCTAAAAGGTAGTCTCTCATTTTTGTTTTAGCCTCTCAAAAAAAAAAAAAATGGGAATCTCCACATGGGATTTTACATAGATTTAAATAGTACAGTACGTAGTACAGTACGTCTGTAAATATTGCTGTTTACGCTACGATTAAATATAAATTTTCTGTAGGTTAATAAAAAAACAGCAAATATGCCATGAATATTTTTACTATATTTTAATTGTCACGCTAAACATTTTAAATATACTTGGCAACAACAGCTGTTTGGTCAAAATTATGGTTACTGTGAAAAAAAATTGTCAAAAGGCTGAAAAATATACAGATGTAATGTTTTAGCTATATTACTCAACCACTGCACCACAGCTCTGACAAGATTGTTGTTGCCTTACAGGATGTTGGCTTACAGATTGCTTTTTCAGCTTTCTTTGCATTGTAAAACAAATGATAGCAGAGCTATGGATCGACTATTTGTTTATTGTTGACATGCATGTATATCATGATGCGATGCCGTGTGTTGTGTTGGAGAACTAAGTCCCCTGAAACATAATGAGGAGAGACCCAGTTTCTACTGAGGCAAAAATTTCACACCCCTTTAGCAGCTTCTGCTCCCAGTGGAAATGCACTTCCTCAGCTATCCATACAAGCTCAAAACAACATCAAATGCCACGAGTGTCCTTCGACAGAAACTTTTCTACAACTTTCCTTTAATGAAAAGCACAATGACAAGCTCAAGGAGAAGCAATTCACAGAAAAACAATTTACGACACAAAAAAGGACAGAGATTGTCGAGGAAACAACAAGAGAATTGAAAAGTTGTGGAGGACTGTGACAGGTCCATGAAAATCACATAAAATGGTTAGTGATGAGTGTATTTTTGCCAGGCTGTGGCAACATTCACCTTGCAGGGGCCACACACCCAGCATTTGAAGAGCAGGGGGCCAAAGTCACACATTTTACTCAAGAATTCCACTTCACGACCACTAAGGGAGGTTGTAACCCTGAGAATCTGTTTTAGTTTAGCCGAGTTGCCATTAATACTGGCCGCTTTAACATCCTAACCTTTCCCGTGCTCATCTCAAGGGTGTTTTTAGAGCAGAAAAACATAGCTTTTGGAACAATTGCTTGGGGCGATCCAAAAGTGACCTCCAGCCAAAGTCAGTTTTTTCTTCTTTTTAATCAGTAGATTCCACCACCCTCGGCCGCACTGCGTCCCCTTATACTCTGCCCTTCATACTTAACTTCTTTCCCCTCCTGAGGGCGAATTCGCTATTGTGTATCATGAAACTGGCATCATGCTATGTCTTTAGATATGGTGAAAGTCATTCACTGCTAAGTGATATGTAATGCAGAAAAGCAAATCTTATTTGTTTGTTGTGTTTTTGTATCTGATGGTTACAAATTAAACATACCTTTTAACATTTTTAACATTAAACAATTGCTGTGGGCCCTAAAGCTAACCTTCAGATTGGACCTGCTGATTTCAGCCGGTGTTTGAAATTTCTGTGTAAAAAATACATCAGATAGTCAGTCAATGGACCTTGTAGTTTTTCCAAGCCTTTTTTCCAGTTTTCCTTTTATTACGTGGACTACAAATGGTGCTGTAATGTTCAGCTTTAAAGGCAACCATAGCCCGTTTATAATACAAGGGTGAGAGAAATATCAACAGGAACTTTGTATTTCCGTTTCTTCAAAAAAGAAAAGAAAAACAGGTCTTCAAGGAGTTTAAAAGTCATCACTGCTGCTGTGCATGCTGAAGTTATTAATAAATGTTTATTGTGCAGTAGTGCTAGTTGCGCAAGATGCGAATATGCCTCTGTGGAATTCTCACATGGAGGCATCATTTTTCTTGATGACAACAAAAGACAGCGCTCTTTGGGTATCACTTTAAAACATCAGCTCTTTGTCTGGGTAAATAGAGGGCAGAGACGTGCAATTGCATGATTCTTTATGCAGAGTTCAGGAACTTGGTTTTGTAAATCAAAACATTGTGTGTCAAATAGTTCTGTTAAAACCCATTGAAAAAACTGTAGTGGAAAAAGGCCTTTGTGTTTTATGTATTACTTTCTCTTTTGTATCAAACACTTTCTTATCACAGCTACATGAACATGCATATGCATTGCTGTGCTAGATTGCGTTAAAACGAAGCTAAGAATACAGATGGAGCCTCAAACCCCAAACCAAAAGGTGCCACTAAGAATGCAAAATGCATGACGTTTTTGGTTGCATTACTTTACCGGGTCAATTGGGTAAAATGACCCTGCTTTAAACTTCACTGACTCTTATCAGGCTGCAAGAGATCCTTTTTTGATTTTTGAGGCTCAATCCTCTGCAGAATATCTCCAACTGCATCTCCAGTCTGCTTGATTGACCAAGACCAGAGGCAGACGATGCATCAAATTACTGTATAACTGTCCTTCGGGAAGCGTGAGGCCCTGAGCTGGGCCACACTAGACTTTTTAACTGTGACACCAGCTTATTAGATCACAGAGGTCATCCACCTTCCGCTCATTTAGCGTCCAGGCCACCAATAATAGACAGTCTGGGTGTCATTGGGATGAAGCAGTGTGTCAATGCAGTGCCGGACTCCAATTTGAAAAGTGTTTGGGACCTCCAATGGGACTCCCTGCACTGTTTCAGCCACATTTGTCCGGTGACCTTGCAGGGTCACTCATTTTTCGAAAGGGAAGGGAAGATTAATCAGGTGTCTCGAGCTGTTCCCATCTTGGGCACTAACTGATTGGCTGAGAGGAACGAGGAGATGAGCCCATCGCACTGTCCTTCCATTTACTATGAAGATACATTATATGTTAAGGTTAAACCGTGCATTAATGTTTGCTTAGCTAACCACAAAACAAAGTGTCCCATGGTAGTGATATTAGTAGAAGCTTGCTTGAATGGCATCATTTGTTCTCTGTGAAAAATAAAACAGCTTATTTGTAGTGCACTGATACGACTGAGTCGTCATGTCATGTAAATCTTTTTAATAAGTTAAAACAATACTGAGTGAACTTTTAATTTTTTTCTGGTGCCTTGTGGGTGTCATAATAGCAATAATAAGACAGCACTGTTAAATAAAACAGAATTATTACTTAGTTTACCACTGCTGTCAATGTAACCAACAAGTTTGTTTTGTCACACTATTGGTATCTATATCAATTAATCCTTTCTTTGTTCAAACAAAACGGGCAGTTTATGTAAGAAGACTATAATACTGTTTCCATTTCTCTCAATGTCTGATCTCCAAATAAATGAGTTTAGTTTGGTGTGTTAAGCATCCATGATCACTACTGCACTCAAGACACATTTATTTAGTGTGAAAAACGCTCGGGTTGAAACCAAGCTGGCACCTGTGATTAATTCACTTTTTTCTAAACACTGGGCAATTTTTAAATCCTACATTTTGATGCTCTTCAAGGCTGTCTTGAAATTGAATACTGTAATATAACTTTAATTTGTTTTTAATTGTGTTTTGAGCAATTGCCCGTATAAGTATTCCTTATGGTTTCCCTGTTATTGTTAAATGTTGTTAAAACTACCCTAAAAATGCCTTTAAAATATTCACAAATATTATTAGGTAGTAAAAACGTCCCCCTAAATTGAACAAATTCAATTTGTTTTTCATAGAAAGGAATGCAGCGTGTTTCCAAATATTACAGACTTGAAAGTGGAACACACAGACAGCTCTTTTATCAAACAGCCCTCCTCGTAGTTGCTTATTTCAGTTGGCTGTTGTTTATTTTTGTTTATCAGTTTTTTCATTATTTATTTTTTTCTTTGTTTTCTTCTTTTTGGCCCACGGATTCTTCAATCTATTAAAAGTTCTACAGAGAGAACCACACAGAAGCCTTCTGTGGTTGGCTAACTTTGATTCCACTGGTGTGTCCAAAACAACCACAAATTTCTGTGAATAAAATATTTTTTGTGCTGTTTTTATCTGTTGTTTTAATCAAAAATTATTTCTTTCTCCTTAAATAAACAAGTGAGGTTTGTTGAAACCTGAAATTTACTTGCGTTAGACAAGGCTCTCCTTACGAAATGAGTTTGTTTTTACTTGGAAAGTTAAACTTAGAAACTTGAAAAATCTGTTAAGAAAATAGTTTTAGTTCCATACTTGTAGAGCACAAGCACTGTTCTTATTGCTGTGACTGTGGCAAAGTGCCAGGTATGTTATCTGGGAGTTTGGCACCTTGTGCTGTGAGACTTGTCATCCAGAGCAAAGCTATTAGTTAATGGAACAGCGTGACATCAAGAGACAAATCTGCTCACATGACAACAGGCAGTGGGACACGTTTTAGGCAGAGTTGTAACGAAACGGTATGTGGTGATAGGTTTAGTAGCGAAGGTCTGGACACTTCTTGCTTTCTGTTGTTAACACGCTTTGGGCTTCGGGTGCACCCAGGCCTCCTCCCACTGGCCCAACATCACTCATAGACTGCCCATCTGCTGTAAGGTTCCCTGTCCATCTGACAGTGATGGATTCACTGTATTCCTATGACTGCCAGGCCTCACATGAGTTCCCTCCACAAAGTCCCAGCCCTCATTATGATAAATAGCTGCAAATTAAAATCTTCTTGGTCCAAAAGGAACCTCTGTTGTCACCCCTTATATTAATCTTTAAAACTACATATTTTTATGTACTGTGTTGTGTTGATTTAGAAACCCTTTTCCTGGATGTTGTGTTCCAAGAAAATGCTGTCCACTGACCTTGGGTACCAACATACACAAAATGCTGCCTTGTTCAAGGCTTGTTAAAGGAATATTTTCAAGTAAGAGTAGAAATTTAAATACTACATGTAAATGCCACAAAATTGATCTTATGTGCTTATGAGCTACAAGTTCTTATGATAACAAGATGTTATCTTGTGTTATATCCAGAATGTTTCTAAATTTACGATGTAAAAAGTGAGGTGCCAGAGTATGAATACAAATCAAATGACTTGCAGAAATCTATTTCAGTTACTTCACAGAAATTTGGCCAACTCACTTATTGCCCAAACTCAAGTTAGTTGTTGAATATCTCTGTTGTTAAGCGTCTGGGTAACAGCTTTATTACAGCATTGATTCTGTGTTGATTCTATGGCAGTTTGCTATGTGGGACATCTAAACAAAATTGTTTAATATCTCAAACCCCAAACCAGTTCAAAGAGAGGGACGAATCCCTATCACCCATGGATTTGAGGAAAGACCAGAGCAATTCTGCTCGTGCTTACCAATTTTTAAACTGTAATAGCTGTGTAAATGCACCTCTGAACAGTAATAAATAGTCATTGTTGCCAACTATTTTTAATGGAAAGTAGCTAAATGGTGCTGGCTGACGTCATACACAAATTAACATGTCTGATATCATCGTATTTCATTCAGTCTTATGTTGACGCTTCACATCAGTTTTGCTACTCTCCTGCTTTCTGTGTTTACCTACCTTAACTGTATTTAAGGTCAAATGTCCAGTAAAGGTGTTGCCATGTACAGCTTTTCTTTTTTTGTTGTCAGGAATGAGTATTAAAAAGTGATAGAATGCAGCCCATTAAAACTGCAGCTTTTCTTTTTAAGATGCAGTTTTTTCTTTTCTTTTTAAAACTGCAGCTTTAAAACCCAGCACTGGCCACAATCGTTATACACTTACATTAAGGACAAAATCACTGTACTTGGCAGTTAAAGACAGCAGCTGTGCTGTGATTTGAGTTATATTTACCTATTAAATGATCACTCATATCTTTATTTACTCTCTCATACAGGCTTTATGTGAATAACAAACTACGTCCACTACCATCCAATGAAAAAATGCTTGCCTAAAATTCCACTGATTTGTTGAAATATTGTCAACGCTGATAACAGTTTAGGAGATTAATACCAGGATGCACCTTTATGTTTGTTTTGTAATGAGCTGCTATGGAGACCGCCAGTAAAAGTGGTAGGATGAAAAACACTGTCAGATCGTCGAATGTTCTTTTGTGAAACATGACCATGCATGATTATATTGAACATATAAACATCCATCACTTTTTGGACTAATAGACCCAGTAAATGTTATTTTGTTAAGACCTTGGATTAGAAATTGAGCGTGTTTATACTGTTTGGATTATTTGTAGCTAGTTGTTTCAAAATACATGTATAATCTTGGTTCGAATTTGGCATACGGTTTGATTTGTACTGTTGACAAAAGTGTTAAACAAGCTGACCGAAATCACCCCTATAATATAATCCACTTAAAGGAGTGAATAAAAAAGGGTGAAGCTGGACACTGAGTGCCCCTTCCGGCGCCATCATCTGCTGAGAGTGGATGGGTAGCAGTTCGCTGTTTATTGTAAATCGGTTGTATTATTGCAGTACACCATAGGATTGAATGAGTGTACTCAGTAATATTGTCCATTGTGGTTTCATACGCCACTAGTATGAACGTCCCCTCAAAGGGTATGGGGGCAATTTCCCCAGCCAAACATCTGTCATCTAGGATGTTAGAGCTATGTTGTGATGTCACTGTGAAGACATAAAAATGGTTAATGTTTTTATTTATTTTAGCTGCTTGGCAGAAACGAACTATTCGAAACAACTGGTTAGTAAGAAATAACTGTATTTTCTTCAAAGATAAAACACATTTACTTTTGTGAAGGTATCGATAAATAACTTAGTTGTATTTGGTGCATTTGGTTTATATAGGCTTATCTCGGTCTGTAATAAACATGATGTCTTGTGCAATTCACTGGCATTGGATATTTTCCTTGCATGGTGCTTAAGCTCCTCAGTGGAAAGAAGGTTCTGGAGCATCCGGACCAGCTCCTCTAGACTGCTCAGCAGTTTCTTCCTCCAGGCCACTACCTGAAACAATCACTCTATAAACACTTTAAACACCCCGTTCCCTTAATATGTGCCCTAGACACTTTTATTATATTGCTGCTGCCCAGGCAGGACATACATGTTTACAAAGACTACTCTGTTTACCCGAGTTGGAGTTATTGATCTTGTGGTCTTAAGACCTTTTGGCCTTGCTGTGTATCTGGCTTCTCATTACTAAATGTTATTTATATTGACCTTATTATTAAAAACGATGTACAGTGCATGTAAGTTACACATTTTATTAGCGCATGTGTTTCCTTCTAATGGAACCCATGATAAGAGCGTTGCTAATACCATGCTGTGTGGTCCAACAATCAAAACCAAATTTTCTTCAGTTAATGCCATTGTTGTACATCAGCATTTGGGTCTGTCTTTACTTTGATCAGAGATGTTCAATGTTATTGTCATTTAAGAACATTCTGTTTGTTTAAGAAGTTTGCAGTGTTTGTTTAAATGGTTGTTTTAATAGTTTAATCTTTCAGTGATACAGTTTTTCAATCAGGTTTCTATGTATAGGATTAATCTTTACTAGAGAAGATACATTTGGCATGTTTTGTTAATGTGTAAAGCAGCCACCTGTGTTTTCAGGTTTATTTTATATTCAACAAATCTTTATAATTCAGCAAATCTCAATAATTAATTTTATCATTCTAAAGCAATCCTAAAGATTCAAATAAGAATCAGTTAAGAATGCATGCGGATGGATAAACAAAAATTGATTAAAAATTGATTGATCATGATAGTAGTATCCTTAATAATCCATTAGCCTTTCTTTATTAAGAAATGCATTGTGCAGCAGAGGTCCATACATATAACACTTTTATCTTTCATTATGATATAAACAGCTTTGTGGCACCTGGGGGATGTACATTATTCTGCTTATTATACAGCTACTTGCCACAAGTTAATAATTAGATTTGAAATATTGATTTGAAGTATTTTATTAGCTCATTTGTAACAAATTCAAACCAGGCATGAGAAAAGAGACTGCGGAGTGAAACATTAAATATAATACAAGATGACTCTCAGTACCCAGATAAGCAGTGTGTTATCCGACCTCAGAATGTTGCCACTGACCAATCAGAATGAAGTATTCCAGAGCGCCGTGTAATGAAAGCATCAGAATCATTAGCATCTTTATTGCGAGTACCATGGGTTTACATGTACAAAAAATTTGTTATAGCATATTGGAGCCTAAGAGACAGTAAAAAACAATAATATTAATAAAGCTTTGCTATTAGAGGAATATTACTAAAACCATAGGAACTGAGAACATATAATAAACTGAGAAAGCACATAACATACATAATAACGTTTATGTGTAAATTAATCTTCCACATAAGCTAGACGTTTAGCATAATACATTTAAACGTGATTTAAGCAAAAAAAAAAACTCTTGCCGATAATTTGTTTTCTGATATTTATTATCTCTTAACAGTGCTGCGGCATGGGACACATAGCAGGAGCAGAAGAGGAATCGCATCCAGTTTTGTTGCGCTGTTCACGCTCAGCAGTGCATTGTTCATGATCAAAATTAACATGGTTGGACAAAAAGTAGCAATTTCATTATAAAAGCATGTAAGTGATGTCTACCGTTTCACACAGTCACCACATTTTCAGCATTGTGAAGAGAAAATAAATACATAAGAACGCTATTGCCAGGTGTTTATTTTGTCCAAACCCCAAATTGGGATTAGTGATATTGGGATATCAATAATCCCATTCTGGGCAAATAAAGTGATAAGTGCGAAAAAGTTAACGTACAACCAACTGCTTCATGGAAAGTAGCCAAAGCCTGTTTGAAAAGTCACTAAATGTTGACAGATGACATCATACATGTCCACATATCCATGTCATATGATGTCATTGCTTCATATTTGTATTTCGTCTAGTGTCTGCACTTTGCAGCTGTTTCTCTTGCTTTCTGTGCTCCTAATCTGTATTATACAGCCGAATGTTCAATAAAGCTCATAATTCTCATATTCTCATAATTACATATTTCGGTTTTTGTTGTCAGACAATGGAACAAGTAAGAAATACAGTTACTGAACACAACCCATTAAAACTACATGCTAACCTTAGCACTTAAAAACTGCTGCTTATTTGATAAAGTCATGATTTATAAATCTGACAAAATCACTATAAACAACAGCAGCTGCAGTGATTTCAGATATATGTACTCTGATATATTTGGATAATCAGTAAAAAATTGTTGTTTTAGTTGATAAGAGGTTTTCTGACTCTCTTTACCTGTTGTAACTGAAGTATTTTCATCTGGGAAACATCTTGGAATTTTTACTTATGGGCTTTATGTATATTATGTCAGGCTGCCTATGTGGAAGGCTCAGGTGGCAATTTATATTTAAATTTGGTTCATCCCTGAAAAAGTTGGCATAAACAGTAATAAACTATATTATATTTATTATGTCATGTATAATGTCTTCTGTTGTCTTGGGTGCTTGCAGGATGCAATGAACTTAGGTGGAGGAGCACGGGGCTCTACAGGCTTTACACTGACCCTCTACAAAGTGCCCCTGTCAGAGCAGCCTTTAATGATGTTTTCAGAGAGAGCTTCAGAATCAGTGAATCAAGGACAGGTAAGGTGTGTGTTTCTATGCAGGTGTTCTGGAGGAGGACTAACCACCAACACAAGGGTCTCTGGTTGAAGACTGACTGTCTATGCCTAGGGCTCCTTAGGAGAACTGACTATCTACGTAGGGGGCTTTGGAGGAGAACAGACCGTTTACACAGTAAAGAGAAGCAAACAGTGAAACAAGGGCAGGTGGGATGTGTGTTTTATTATGATATAAATATTGTAAAGCAATGTTTCCTGGAATCTCTTTTAGTTACTTGTTAACATTAGTAGTTGGGGTGCTATAAAACAGTACAACCAACTTTTTTTGTCTTAGCTGGTTTAACCTGGTTTAAGCTGGTTTAAATGTGTAAAAAATGCCACATTTCTATGTGAATAGAAAGTAAAACAGCAGCATGTTATTTTTATGGAAGCAAATTAATTAGGGCTTTTCTATCAGCTGCACAAATCGAGCACAAATGAACAATATCAGGTTGGAGCAATTTAGACAGAATATGTGGGCAGTGATGTCACTGCCCTAAATCATGTTTGTTATTTTTAAGGAAGGGAAATAGATAACCATTTTTTTTTTACTGACACAATCTGGCACAAATGAACAACACTATTCTGTAGCAGTTCGAATGGCATGGGGCGCTCGTTATATCTAAAGAATGGACCTTTTTTTAAATGTCACAAATCAGCACAAATTCAACATGAACGGCATATTTGAGGTCGTTAATTAAATTGGATGCTAACTTAACTGAGGCTTCAGTGCTTGGCCAAGTGATTCAGATTTACTTTAACATAGTCAATTGGACTGATATGGGTCTGAGACTTACATGGAAGGTTAAGAGTTTTTCGAAGGGTTTCTCCTTGTATTTAAAGGACTTCAGAGCACTAATCTACATAATATGAATACAAATGACTCTGGCAGTGGAAGACGGTACAAAGCCGGCTGCTGGCAGCATTTGACTGCGTTTATCAATCATTTTGCCTGTGCATGACTGAGTAAAGAGAGCATGAGACCATCCATGATTTGGATCTCGTGCACTGAATCTGTCACATGCTGTATGATGTTACAGGAGGGTGATGCTGAGATATGCAGATAATATAGCTTATGAGAACTTTAGACACAGTGGGTTCCTAATTAAATAAGCAACTGTGTAACATAGACCATGTTAGTTCCTTTGTACAGAAGGTGAGATAACCTTGCTTCCACTGAAACACATAAGATGCTCATAGCCCCATTATGTTAGGCTAACATGGACCATAAACTTATGAAGAGTTTATGCCAGCTGAAGTGCATGCTGTCATTAAAGTAAGTGGGGACTTCTCAGATCATGTTTTGTACTGATAGTTAGGGGTGCAAGAAACTCGTCTGAATCTGTTCAGAATGATTCTGCTTTCAGTTTAAATCATGGCTAAGTGTGCGCTGGAAGCAGACACACATATTCTAGTAAAATTAAAATTTTATTCAAATTTTACAACACCGCCACACACAGCCGTGATTTGAATTAAATGCAGAATCCATTCAGAAATTTTAAAATACATTCAGAACCATTAGGGAAAGAATTGCGATGCATCGCAAAATTGCCTCCTGTATAACTCCTGTGTTTAGTTTTTAGATGTCTGTTGTCAGTATTATACGCACATCTGCACATTGTTTGACTTCGGTATGAAACAAACAAATCGCCAGTTTCTTTTTTCTACCAGTAATGGGTTAAGACTTTCAAATAGGATGAGAGCAACATGATCTTTGAAAATATTGGCTAATCAATGAAAAGTAATTTACAGTGATTACCCTTCTACGTGTGAAGATCTTTTAAACAGTGTCAAGACTTGTAAACCATCCCCCCTTTTGCACCCGAAGCTTTCACGTGACAAAAATCCATACCCAGCAAATACAATCTCATTTCTCCCTCCGCCCCGCCGCTTTAAATAGTCCATATTGAATTAACTCCATAAAAACAGAGATCGATCTTTCCATTGCCCATCTTGATACTGCTGCTCGCACCAGTGAACTCGTAATCACCTCTGATCCAGGCAAGGCATTAGTTTAGAAGAGAAAAGCTTTTCCCATCATCTAAGAGTCACATATATCCGACCATCAGCTGTGAAACTCTTTGCTAATATCAGCTGGTTTCTTATTATGGGTCAATGGATGACATAGTGGCTCCACTTTGAATGTTGTACGTATTAACCATGAATTAATTTTCATGGATCCCATTTAATGGTTATTGATAGCCCACTGATTTCCACAAGTAGAAACCTATTGCATTTTATGTGAACCTTTCAGATATGGCAAATGTGCATTTTCCACTTCAATAGTATCTATAATTATGTAACATGACGTTTACTCAGTGGTCTTGATTTACTTAAAGAAATAGGTCACCCCACCAAAAATAATAACAAGTAAATATTGAATTTTTATTTAATTGTTTATTATTATTTAACTATTTAATTGTCACAAAACTATTGTAAGACTTAAGGGTTCAGAAAGACATAAAGTTAAGTAAATAATGTTTTAATAATGAATAATAATGAATGAATAATAAATTTTAATTTGAGAACTAATCCTTTAAGGGTTTTGTTGTGCTTGGTTTCAGTGCAAAACGACTTGAAGACCGACCAGAAATCTCTTTCAACTTTACACGTAAAATGTAATCGCTAATCCTGCAATGACTAGCATCTGTTACCCAACATCTGCCTTTATGCAAATCAGGACCAGTGGGCTATTGCAACGTCACATAATTAATATTCAGAAGCAGATGCATTGTTTTCTTTTGTGTAACCCCTACATTTGTGGCACCCCTGCCATTAACTATAGGTTAGTGTACAGTAATCAAACTGGCATTCTACTGGTGTACTGTTCTTCACACTGTACTCATTTCAGCTGCGTCTTCAAGGTCTGGCAGTTGTGGCTTATCTAATGAATCAGACGTGGTGAAGAACAAAGACAGTGTTAAACATTTATATCATACAGTTGTGCATTAATGCTGACAGTCAGCACTGGAGGGGTATTTGATGCGATGAAATATTCTTGCGACGGAGAGACAAGAAAGCCGGTATCAAAGCAAACGAGAATAATGGAGCGAAGAATGACACATTCATTATTCATCACGGGGCTTTCGCAAAACATTTATTTATTCACTGGCTTATTTATTTATTTCATTTATGAGTGAATCTCGCATTTGCGCAGTGGTTTAGCCTGCGCTTACGGGAAGTTGCTCCTGATATTGATGCAAGTTTGAGAACGTTGTTTTGTCAGTTTGGTGATATATATACGTCAAAGGTGAATGAGACGGATTGAGAAATAATGATTGACTGGGGTTTTCACCTTCCCTCACACTGTTATTGCCATCTGCGCACAATGATGTTAACTGTCGCCCCAAGTGATGAGGAACCATGATTGTGCTGAAGAGTCAAAGAGCGAACCTGATAACTCAAGAGGTCTGGCTCTCAAGTTTTTGCTGGGGGATGTCAGATGCGGAGCTATTACCGTCTGCAAAGTAGCTTTGCTTCAACTACCACATTCTTTCGTTATCACAATGGAGATTAATTTGCATGTGTGCCAGACACAGGCTTTTTTGAATTTATTTATTTCTTTCCAGTGGCAGGAAATTTCCCAAATTTGATGAAAATGTGCACACACTCAATCTTCTATGCATCAGTCATATGGGAGCCATCAGACAAACATAAATTAGAGAAATGCATGGTGAAGGCCTCATTTATAAAAGCAAAAATAATCACAAAACACTGAGCCCTCAGGGATCTCAAATACAATTTTCATTTACTTCAGATCTTTCATTTTTCTCTGCTGTCACTTTCTGTACCTGGCCTCCCTCATCTGGGGACGATCATTAGACTAATTAGCAGGTAATCAATGTTTAATTAAAACGAGGTTGTTAATGAAAATGACTGGTGGTGCAATTTTGGACCGACTCTCTTTGTCACACCATCCTCATGTGGAATAGGCATTATGGGAAAGCACTTTTAGCACATTCTTACTTTTGATGTAGTTAGACTGAAGTTGAAGCACCCGATAACCCTGATGTGTTGTATAGATTTATACCCACACCATAGTATTACGCGGTAAGTTTTGCAGTGCATTGTACTGGATTTCCGGTAATTTTACAATGGTCATATAATATTGAGCACACCTGTTTTTGTTCTCATTAGGCGACAGAGCTAAAACAATATATGTAAAAAGTGTCACAAAAGGATCCAACTAAAGGCAAGTTAGGAACCCATGTGGCTGGGCTTGTAAACGAGAAACTCACCAACAGCAGGTACATATAGACACCCATACATTAGACCAAGACTGTGGAAACGAGGGATATATGGACTCAGGGACTAAGACAAGAGACCAATTAGTACAGAACATGTAATGGGAATGTGACACACGACACAAAGCAACCAATCAGATCATGTAACATGAGGGACCAGGGGTGACAACAAACAAGACAACTACATTTCAGAATGAAAGACATGACATCACAGATACATGACAAAAAGACTTCAATAATTTCTCATTTCACATTTGCTTTAAAAAGTTATTACATCTACCATTCAAGTCAAAAAAAGTGTGTGTGAATAAATGGCACATTTGTAACAGTAAAAGCAGGCCTACTGCAGATTTTACCAGTAAATACTCCCACACAGTAGCTATTCTTACTACGAACTACTTAAAAAGCCTGGCATATTGCCAGGTGACTGTGAACTCTATGGAACTGAGAAATTTCTGGTTGACAGGTGAGAACACCCTTCAGTCAAGGTTATGAGATGGGCAGGGCAGAGCCGAATGAGGTCTCAGTGATCATATACCCTAATTTGAACAAAGCATAATGAGGGGCTGTAATAAAACATCTGTTTTAGCATAGTCGGTGATTAAAACTGACCTTTGAGTAAGACAGAGAAGTGCTTAACGACTGAAGTGGTATGCAAAGTGAAAAATGAATGCATTATCAATGTAATTAATGTCTGTGGTGGACCTAAAGGCATTATGCAAATTGCGCTGAATCTTAATGCCTTCCATATCAAATGTTCTATCTGTTGATTGCCCACAGATTTTCCTCTTGAAGGTTTTGTTCAGTATTAACTCCCTAACCTTAACAAACTTGGCGCTTTCCATAGCAAACATCTTGAGAGCACTTTACCTGTGGTGTGGAGGCAAAGAGCCTGTTATTAGTGTGTTTACCTAGCCTGGAATGGCCCTCTGGTTGGCCCCAGAGTCAGAGGTTTGACAGGAATGATAAAACGTGAGGTATATGCAGAGATGCTGGGTCAAAAGCCTTATTCTTTCAGAATCTGTATGCTATAAATGGCTTGTTATTTTTAGACTTGTAAAGAGTGAAATTGGACGTGATTTTACCCTTTTCCCATGACATATTTCTCTGTCACCATTAGTGTGTCAGTAGCACAATTAACACACAGTTTACAAACCTGCAGAAATTGTTTAGGCTGACATTTAAGTTAGGTTAGTTGTCTATAGTGTTTCCATTAAAAACACTGTGTTTTATGTGTGAAAAACTGCACACATACTGCTATTAAATAACAAATAAAAAATTGCAGTAGTTCATCCATATTAATGAAAGTAATGCACCTGCCATTACTGTGATCTTTGAACAGGATCTATACAGGGTTGCATGAACATGTAAAACACACTGCTTACCATCTGTATGGGGAGAACAAAGTCATTTTCAAAAATTTAAAGAAAACATTCATCCATGTCAAATTAAGCTCCCATATTCCCCCCTCAAAATTCCTATCTAGGATACATTCATCTCCCAAGTACTTCAGGATGACATCACTTCCAGGCTTGTTGTCTTAGAAATGCAATAAAAGAACTACAAGCTTTGTTGATTCATATGAGCTAAGACATTTCAACAACCACTATGAAATAACTGTCATTATTTCATTAGCAGCGCAATGAGAGGGTCAGACATGTGCTGGTGTCAGAAGACTATAATACAGCCTGTTGATACAAATGTCAGTTTTGACCTTGTGTGTATGGCAGTATAAATAACAAAAGCGTATTGACGCAGCTTAACTCTGAAACATCTTTATTCCGCGCCAACCAGAACAACAGCTCTGCGCTCCTTTTGAAATCCTAATGACCCTTTGTGTAAAATAGATTTCATTAATCTGGACAGAAGAGCTCTTATGCTAGCTGATGTAGCGTTCACTTTGTATTCATTAGAGTTGCGTACTGTGATAATGCAAGGAGAGGGGAGTTTTCCTGCCTCCCCACCAAGGCCAACTTTTTCATCAATGCACCTGCGGTGTGCTTATAGGGATTTAGATTATCCTGCTTCATCAATAAGCTGCACAGGTCATCGATGAAATTATCCTTTGAATACAATTAAGGAAGTAATAAAGCCTTTCATTGTCCTTGACAGATTGATGGTCTTAATCTTCAGGGCGAGAATATTATGTGCTGATACCAGTGTGATCTGAAATGCCCCCATATTGCCTGACATAAATATTAAAGGTAAATAATCTAAAGTATTGCGTCAGTGCAAAACTTGTGTTTAATTTAATATGAAATGTTTGCTAATTTACCTGCAACCTAGTGTCACTGATTAATTACAACTTGTTTATCTCAAATGATCTACATTAATTAGATGGATGACAATGTACTGACCTGGCAAATGAGTGCCGGGATACCAAAACATTTTTACCATGGTAAACTGTTCTCTTCCTAATAAAACAGAGGACGATAAAATGTTTTGCTGTGTGGAGGATAATTAACAGCCAGTGAGTAGGTGACATCTCAAAGAAAAATGTTATTGCTCAAAGGTTGCTCGTTCATGGCTCAGGAGACTTAATGGAGTTCTTGCTAATGTCTCATTTAAGGGTTTACTTTGTCTCAGGAGAAATAAAAAAGATTGAAGGGGGCACACAATCAGAGTGTATAGCTTTAAAATTGGTCTTGGAAGAATTTAATAACAAATGTTTGAGTTTGTTTGGAAATCTCTGACTTTTGATTGCAAAGGTAAGCATGGTTTGAAAGAACTCTTCTGAAAAATGTTCTTCGGAGAATAATCTCCCAAATGATTTTGCAAAAATCATGCTCCACCTTTACTTCATTGCTGTCTAGGAGAAACACCTGAGATATTAGGTGTTGAGAGATTTTGTTTTGTATTTTTAAGAGCAGCATTGCACCTCTATTGAAAAGATCACAGTTGGACGCAAATAAAACAAGAAGTAAATTCGAGTTGCTGTGAGTTAAATAGCATTTTAAGCTCTCTCAATAAATAATTCACTCTCCAGCGATCACACTAAATTTAATTAGCCCTTGTTATCCTGATATTATCAGGGCCTTCATGCTGTAGCATTTTCCTCAGCATTAGGGCAAAAGGACCTCTCACTTCACATTGCCTCTGGGTCACAGGACAACACACACACAGTCATGCACACTCCCATGCAGACGAACATCCACACTGAATTACACTGTAGAGCCCCTTAAAAAGTATTAAGCAGAACATGGAAACTGCAGAATACTTAGATTGCTCAAATCTCAATAAGGTCACTTAGAGTTTTTTGGTGGTACAGTGATTAAGTAGCGTAACTGAGGTATTGCTTGAGGAAGCACAAGATTATAACTTTTCCTTAATTCTGTAACAGATAAACTGTGTACCAAACAAGCTCCAAATGCTTTCCAGTTGTTGTTTTTCTAGTAATCACAAAGGACGGTGCTGAAAATATGACTGAAAAAGATGATTGAAAATATATATTCTGTAATTAATAATTGGTATGTCCTTTAAGAAATAAAAGATGAGAATTGAGATTTGAAAATATTGAAAGGAAAAGTTCCTTGGAACATATTTTTTTATGTTTTTAGGGGAGATTCTTGCATCAACTCGTGGGAAAGAAAATTGTAATAGAGAGATATCTTTAATATCTCCATTGTTTCTCCTAGACAGCAATAAGATAAATTAAAAAGAAATGGAGGCTTTTACAAGTCTATTCTTTTCAAATATGTCCTCATAGTAGAAAGCTGTGCTATCTACATACATTTTATAGCTCTATGGTTTTAACAGCATGTCAATAATTTTCTCATATGTGTTTTTATTTCTCCATAGAAATTTTAGGAAAAACTTAAATGAGACATAAGTGAGAACTCCATTAGGTCTGGAGAGCTATGAAAGCACATGCTCTGAGCAATAAATATGTTTCTTCTGGGAACAGAAGCTAGAACTGAGAAGTGTATCCCTTTACACTAACCGTAACACATCACAAGACTTGTTACAATGGAGTGATAATGTTTTGTATATAATGTTCTAACCCCCTCTCAGACATATAATGTTATTGGCCACTGAGCTGTCTGTGTGCTGGAGCTCTGAGCTGCCGTGGCATGGTGTGATTCGTCCGGGCTTAATTGCAGTGATTGTGAGAGCGTTGTAGCAGTATAATGTGGTGCTGCTCAGGCAAGCATGGAGCTGTGGAGCGATCATTTTGAGGAGGTGACTGGTTGTGAGTCACACACACACACACACACACACACACACACACACACACACACACACACACACACACACACACACACACTTGTCAAAAGTAAGGATGGAACAGAGAGAGACAGCAGCCCTAGGAGTCTAAAGAATACTGTAACCTTAAGATAACTAGAATGTGAGTGGTTTGCAGGCTGATTTTTGAGCATATTCAGCAAGATTTGTACTTATTCTGAAAGGAGGATCAGAGCAGTGGTATTAACTTCTCAGTGTTTTTAGATATTACACTGGACAGTGTCAGCATTTGATGTTTGTGGTCTCTCGCCTTCATTTATTTTTAACCACATTTATATGCACTTTCAAATTTTTTGATATTTTAGGATAATGAAACAATGTAAATTCAGTCACTTGTATTTTAGCATTGATAAGGACTAGCATCATGCTCACAGCTGATTGGTCAGTGTTTTTAAATATTCTGAGATGAACAGAATGAACAGCTCAATATTCTCAGTGAACAGCTTCTACTCTCATACATCTAACCCTAGCGGTCCTGTATACATGGTCGTAACATTTCAGTGTTTTAACTGTTCTGTATGAATGGTCGTAACATTTCAGTGTTTTAACTGTTCTGTATACATGGTCGTAACATTTCAGTGTTTTAACTGTTCTGTATGAATGGTCGTAACATTTCAGTGTTTTAGCTGTTCTGTATACATGGTCGTAACATTTCAGTGTTTTAGCTGTTCTGTATACATGGTCGTAACATTTCAGTGTTTTAACTGTTCTGTATACATGGTCGTAACATTTCAGTGTTTTAACTGTTCTGTATGAATGGTCGTAACATTTCAGTGTTTTAGCTGTTCTGTATACATGGTCGTAACATTTCAGTGTTTTAACTGTTCTGTATGAATGGTCGTAACATTTCAGTGTTTTAACTGTTTTGTATGAATGGTCGTAACATTTCAGTGTTTTAGCTGTTCTGTATACATGGTTGTAACATTTCAGTGTTTTAGCTGTTCTGTATACATGGTCGTAACATTTCAGTGTTTTAACTGTTCTGTATGAATGGTCGTAACATTTCAGTGTTTTAACTGTTCTGTATAAATGGTCGTAACATTCAGTTTTTACTGTTCTGTATACAAACATTTCAGTGTTTTAACTGTTCTGTATACATGGTCGTAACATTTCAGTGTTTTAGCTGTTCTGTATACATGGTCGTAACATTTCAGTGTTTTAACTGTTCTGTATGAATGGTCGTAACATTTCAGTGTTTTAACTGTTCTGTATACATGGTCGTAACATTTCAGTGTTTTAGCTGTTCTGTATGAATGGTTGTAACATTTCAGTGTTTTAACTGTTCTGTATACATGGTCGTAACATTTCAGTGTTTTAACTGTTCTGTATGAATGGTCGTAACATTTCAGTGTTTTAACTGTTCTGTATACATGGTCGTAACATTTCAGTGTTTTAGCTGTTCTGTATGAATGGTCATAACATTTCAGTGTTTTAACTGTTTTGTATACATGGTCGTAACATTTCAGTGTTTTAGCTGTTCTGTATGAATGGTCGTAACATTTCAGTGTTTTAGCTGTTCTGTATACATGGTTGTAACATTTCAGTGTTTTAGCTGTTCTGTATACATGGTCGTAACATTTCAGTGTTTTAGCTGTTTTGTATACATGGTCGTAACATTTCAGTGTTTTAACTGTTCTGTATGAATGGTCGTAACATTTCAGTGTTTCAGCTGTTCTGTATACATGGTTGTAACATTTCAGTGTTTTAGCTGTTCTGTATACATGGTCGTAACATTTCAGTGTTTTGCTTGATCTTCTTGCTGATTTCTCTGCATATGAACTGAATTGACCTGGCTGCTGTTCATTGGTCGGCTATGTCTTTAACTGTCTTTGCAGTTAATGTGCCAAAAATGCTTTGCATTAGCAAGACACTGTAGACGTCACAGATCACGTCTACAGTGACAGATTCCATCTCTACATAGCTCCAGTTTTGCATACCTCAACACAACGTTCCCAAAGTGCTCAAAAGAGCCTTCGCTTCTCAGCCGCCATGTTGGCTCACCCCCCCCACCCCTTCACCCCCACATACGCCTCAAATCTTGTTTGTCATTCTCCAAAAACGCCAAAGACATCTTTATTGCGTCTGGGCTGGCAATGTTTTTTTTTCCAGTGTGACAAGATAAAGGCGAGTCTACACTTCAAACAGCTTCTGTTGGCTGCGCAGGAATAACAATCGCCGCTTCATTATTTATTTTTCGGCTCTGTTGTCTCTGGCAGTTATCTTAGCTATGCGTCGTTATCCCCCCAACCACACAACCCCCACCCCGACAGCCCTCCTCTTGTTATTATTACGAATTCAAAAGAAATACTTTCTGAAGTGTAGCGAGCGCCTGGGGAGCTGATTAGCTATTTACAGATGCCACCCACAAAATCCCATGACCCTTGGAGTGGAGGCTGCTAGCAGACAAGCCAATTAGCAAAGAGAGAGGCTGCAGTCTTATATTAATGCCATTATTCTCTCTGTAATGTCGGCTATTGTTATTCTTCGTGGAACGATGCGGTTGAAACCGGGGGCACCTGCGTGAACCTGTTAATGGAGGTGCTGAGTGCTGATGATGGGGCCGTGAAAAGGCCAACTGTGAGTGGGGAAATCCCATTTTAGTGGCAGTGTGGGCAGACCGCTGCTTTGGGTTTCAGACCCACGGTGTTAACAGGAAATGATTACAGACGGCTGGGAATCCACATGGTGGATGAATTAAATGACTGGGGCTTTATTGTGTTTGGGTGTATTGTGTAAGCCTGTCTGACTGTGCCTGTGTCTTCCTGTTTTTGTTATCGAAAGTCACTGTGCTTTGTTCTCGAAGAACTTAGAAATGGAATTCATCCAAATAAACAGAATTGATTCGATTTGATTTAGATATGTTGCGTTCCTCCTTGACGTCAAAGAAGACAGAAGATTTAATCAGTGTTTAAGGGGTCCTGTGGGGTTTTACCGACCAGCCGCAGATAGAGATGTACTCTCATCTGAAATCTTTACACAATCTTTATTTTACGTTTTTTTTATATTACCTTCGCTGCATATTAAACTGAGATAGGATAAGGCATTTTAATTATTAAAAATAAACATACCTACACCATTAAAACCAATGAAAAAGATTAAATTAAGTCAACTAATGAAATTAGTTGATGATTGTTTTACTTAATGTAATGCCAACTAGGGGTCTGTCGATATTGGATTTGTAAATACACAAACATATAATGTATATATAATGTGTGTGTATATTCTGATGGTATGTTACAGTATGATGACCATCATTAATCGTCACAGCAACAACAGGTGCATTGAGTTTGACAGTACTGTTAACTGTAATGATGAGAGGAAGTTGTACCAGGTGTAATTGATGGGACACATTCTCTGATAGCAAGGCATGAAATACAGCACAGTGCTAGGATCAGAGTTCAAATGGCTAATTTGGCTTTTAATTGAAATCAGTGGAGTGTAGTCTACCCTGACAGCATTGAGCGCTCACGAGCCCATGGGGCTGCCATGGAGTTTCCACTCTTTATATCTTTAATTTACACAATCGGTTAAAGATTTCTTCTAGCACAGCATGCCAGAACACCTTTATGGACCGTTTTGTTGTTGCTAGTCTTAAACCTATCATAATTTTTGTATATGCATGGTGATCATCAATGGCAACTTTAACTGTACCAACACATGCGTTCTGCAATAATGGCATGCTTACCTTTAAAGATAAATTAAAACATCATTTCTGAATGTTTATTGTACATTTAACTCCTAAACATTTAATTACAACATTTAACTCAGACAATCAATTGCATGTTTAACTGATACCAATACATTCAAATGCCAAATGTCCATGGCATTTAAAAAACACAACTTTTCAAAGATTTATGCATTTCGATGCTACTAGCATGCTGTTTTTGCATGATTCAACTGCTAGAATGATGCATGCGTGTGAGTACAATGCATGTGTGTCAGTTGTGTCGGAGAGATTGCATACATTTAGTATGCATTGAGGGAGCGATGGCGGAAAGAATAGCATGTTGTAGCTGCGTCTGGTCTCTTTCGTTCAGTACCTGTCAACCCGCGTTAGCAGTCAGTGCTTTCCGTGAGGAGCTCGCGAGAAACTGTCAGTGCATCCTCTCCACCTCCGCGTTCCCTCTCTCCTCCTCCTTCCTGCTTTTTCTCTGTCCGTCCATACCTCCCTCCCACCCTCATCTCAATATCCCTCTCTCTCTGATATGTTCTTACAGTGGAAGTCACAGCCTACCCAAGCACCCCCCCCCTCCACACATCCCCCCTCCACATACACACACCCAGCATGTGTGAACATAAACACACACATACACACACCGCAGACGCGTGTGGTTGACCGCACTGGGCTCTCAGCAATGTGTGAAGACACGCACAGCACGCCAAAGAAGCAGCATCACTGAATCTAACGCTCACTTTGTAGCAGGACCGGCAAGCAGATCGCATCGAAAACCATTCTACTTTCTCTCTCTCTCTGTCTCTCTCACCCCTTTCTCAGTTGTACTTGTGTGTAGAGCTGGAGAAAAGGAAATACCCTCTCTCGCTCGCTCTCTCTCTCTCTCCCTCTCTCTTTCTCTCTGTCCTATGGTGGGATAAACCATGAAAAGATGAGCGTGTGATACAGCACCAGACCTGAGTGACCTGACATCTCCAACTGTAAGTACACAAGTCTCTTACTTCCCCTTTCACACACACAACCGCACTGACACACACTTGCGCTTACATTCCAACAGCACAGAAACTCTATTATTATATATTGATGATATCTGAATGTTTACCGTAAGCTGAAACAGCATTTTAAGAGGAGCGACAATGACTGTATTTTAATAGACATATTTAATAAACTATTGTTGATACCTGAAAATCAAGAGAAATCGTTGTTTAGATTTACACTGAATGATTTGTTATGTTTATATGTTACAAACATCCTCTGGTATTGCGTCGCGTCTCCTTAGCGCCTCTTGAAGCAATGCTCAACGTGTCCAGAACTGCGCGTGGAGATTCGTAGTCACATTCTCTCACGTGTTATTTAAAAGTACACAACGCTTCTCGTTTTCCCAGAAACAGGGCACTTATCTGTCACACAGCCATCGCTGTACCTCAGATCCTGGCATGTTTAATAGGAGTGAAGGCAGAGATGGGGAAACAAAAAAACCTTTATCGTAATAAATGAAAAAGATAGGATGGCATCATTTTGGAAAGCGTCATCCAAATTTCTTCATCTCATTTTAATTCAGAGGGACATTGTGTAAGGCGATGCAATCGTACACTTTAAATACCTTTTTACCTTCTGAAAAGCATATCTTATCTCTTGTATAGAGCTATTTTATGAATTCTTTGTCCGTTCTTTCTGTGATTTTCACGGTTAGATGTAGACAGATGACAATGAGATATTCTGCTACTGTATGTGCGGTTTTATTGTCAAACTCACAAACTCACAATCTTGAGCGGGTTACTTTCATTTTTTGGGGTTATTGTATGTGGAGAGAGCTGTCAAAATGCACCGTACTTTGCTGTACAACAGGGTTTTATTTTTGTTGGAGTGCTGGATGAGTAAGAAAGCGCCTTCTCTCTGGATGACCGGACATTGAGAGAGAGAGAGAGAGAGAGAGAGAGAGAGAGAGAGAGGAGAGAGAGAGATATTGACAGTGAGACAGAGAACAGCGTGTCACATTCAGCTGGCTTGTGACGGTTTGCTCAGGCAGTGTAGCATAGCTGACAACTAAAGTGAGAACACAGTGTTGTCTTTAGCCTGTGAACAATCAGAAAAGAAATTCAAGGCTTTTCAAATGTATTTCAGGAGTTATGAAGAATAATTGTCTATCCCAAAATACTCCAGAAGTGTGTATGAGCATAGCTTTATGAAAGAAATGTACAGTAGAGTCCAAATGTTATTACAAATTATGTCACTGTAACAATTTGAGTTAAAAGTTTAAATGAAAAGAATGTTTCAGAATATTTTAGTTTTTAATACAGTATGCTCTCTTTTTGTGTTCCTGAGCTGGCATGGGTTTTCAGTTTGTGCAAAACCTGGTAATATTTCTGTTTCATTTTGCATCATAACATTCCTTTGTTTTAAAAGTTTCAATATCCTGAAACTTTGTTCTGGGTTTCTAGGTTGAAATTGTATTTATTTAAATTTTGTTTCAGACTTATGGTGTCCACTGTATGAAGGTGATATTACTGTAAGAAACAGTAGCATTTAGTAGTTTTTTTAGATAAATTGGTAAATAATGTTGAACATAATGAAACATTTATAATATTTAAAGAATATTCAATATTCTAACACCCTTTATATGCGCCGTGAAGCGCAGATTGTCACAGACTTAAGTATATATTTTACTAAATGCAGTTCATACATGCATAAATATTGATAAAAGCTAGTTGCCACATTTTTTCTTTTCCACACACCTAAGTAGTGCATTGTATAAGACATTGTATAATAAGTCATATTTTTATAGTCTTCACAGAGTTCTACTTTAGCATACATAGCAGTCATTGTCTGTTGTGTTGCTTTTAAGTATGTATTTGTGTATTTGTTACTCACCCGTAGTCTTACTACACTACTTATAATGCATGTACGCCTTTTAGACTTGTGCACATGTAAATGTAGCAGTAAAACAATTAGTGCTTCCAAAGTTCTGTTCTACCATGGCAAACTAATAGAAGCGAGGAACTTGGCAACCATTTAAGCTCTCTACCTTTTTCCTCCCATTTTCTCACTTTGCGGTGTGTGTGTGTCTGTGTGATTTCACCATTAGAGGTTTGACTACTGTGCCGTTTCTCAATATGACGAGAACGTCCTGCTGAGACTCATGTCACATGAAAAATGGCATGAGATGTGTGAACCACATGGTCAGAAAGGTTCACAGCTTGTGAATGCAGATCCCATTCATCCATATGTTACTGAAGAGCGCAGTACAATAAAACGAGCTTTTTAGCAAGCTCCTCGATTTCAGTGTAAAATTGGCATAATTATGTTACTTAACTCCATCACAGCATGACTTGATGGATTTTGCGCTGAAGTTTTCTGCAGAATGAGCTACATGAAAGTTGCTGTCATCTTTTTAGTTAAACGCTGCGTGAGTTAAACCGAATTAAAAAGCATGTTTGTGACCAGCCCCAAAATTTGCCTTGTTAGTATATAAGTGTGATGCATCTTTGCTTTTTCGAAAGTTGTAAAATATCACAAGGCTGTAATAATGATGTTTAAGGAATGTAACATAACTGCTCAATATTGTGCAATTTCAATGCACCATATGTGTGCATGTAATTAGGGGAGTAGTGTATTACAGTATTAGGGGTGTATTATAATTCAGGGGTGGTAGGTGAGAAGCATGTGCCCCGCCCACTTTTAGAAAACTCTGCATTCATCTCTTTAATGTTTTGGGAAGTAATCCTAATTTTTAAAGATTTATGCCTTCATATATGCCCAAATCTTTTTAAATCATTCTTGTATGGAAGACTGTACCTGTTGGGAAGCAGTTGAATTATATACGTGTACTGAATATATAGATATAACAGAATTAATATACTATACTAAAGCCTATAGTTTAAAGCCTCAATTACTGTTGTGCAGGACCATCTAAGAGAAGAACAATAAATAGTTTTATACCAACAAAGACATGTCAGAACTGTTGCCAAATAGATTCTATTGTATCACTTTGTGAAACTGGACTGGCAGTCTATCAGTGCAAGTAAAGTTTGCAGTTATTTGGCAGTAGACCAGTTCTTTTACACAGAGAATCTTTTAGTTCTCAGATGAGTGACTCATAGTTAATCGAAACTCAACAAATGAATTTAAAATATCATAAGACGTTTTGATAATTCTTGTTAACGGTTTATTTTTATTTCTATCCATGCCAAGTGCAATTGAAAGGATGGATTGAGGTATGGATTGTATATAAGATTATCTATGCTGAATTGTGAGCAAAACACATAATGAAACAATATGAAACAACAGCAACTGGCCGCTTTTCCAGCTGCCTGGGCTCCAGAAGTATAGTCATTCATCTTTTGTATAGGGAATTTAAACTTTATAGAATAGAGTAATAAAGAGTTTTATGCCTTGAAACCAAATGAATTAGCTCCAAGGTGAATCACAACAATTAATTTTTGATTCTAAGCAAAGAAGTATTTGAATATTAGAACAAAGACAAAGGTACAAGACTGCATCTTTTATGAGGGAATAAGCCACAGTCATAAAACATTTCAAATGATAAAAGTTGATATTACTAAAACCTTTGGTATAAGCATAAAACAGTAACAGTTATATAAAAATATAAAATATATACAATAAGTCTTTACTCTTTGAGAAGCATGTGCCTTCTTTTATAATTGAGTTTGTTATACATCGGTCTTAAGGTTTGTATATTTTCACAAAAAAAAATTATATAAAGAAAATGTCATTTTTTTCTGCTACTAAAAAGGAGCATTTTCTTTTGTTACGTAGTCTTTTTTTAGTTTTTTTTGTGCATACACCCTGCACATGGTCTGTCACATACAATTTATGCAGCCCTTCCTTTAGTCTGTCTTTTGTTTTATGGCAATAAACAGGCGTCGCGGCTGTGTGGTGGTCCCATGGGGTCACAGGTTCAAGTCCGGACTGTCATGTCTCGATTTCACACCCTCTCTCTCCTGTGTCACCTTCCTGTCTTCCTTCACTGCCTTATTAATATAAATTGCACAAAAACATGAAAACCCCATGTATGTACATTTTTTTTCTTTTATATTATGGTATGTAATATCATGCCCATATAACTCTATATAATGAGACATGTTGAAGGTCAAGCATAGCCCTTCCTTTCTGCGTAGAGAACATAAATCATCCAGGGACTGGTAAAACGTACACTCAGATTATCTATCCCCGTCAAATTTGTGTATTGACAAATTGGAGCCGCGGAAATATTCTCTCATAAACGAAACCTACTGATGTGTTAGCTGGATGCATCTGAGCTGTGCTAGTCCAGGGTTAAAGGGAATCACCCTGACCTCACCTTGGACCTCTCGCTGTCACTGTACCCCAGCAAGTGACTGATGCAGGACTAAAGGACCTACTTGTTTACGTTCAATGGAGAGCTTTCTCTCTCTTCTGCGTGTATATTTATGAGCCCCTCTCATCCGGCCTGAGCGGGGGGAGATAAATCTGTCACACTCAGATCTACTACTGCTGCTACAGCACCACCGCACACACCAGCTAGCAGACACTCGTCTTTTGTTAGGCAGGAGCTCATGAACACAGTGTACTAGCAACTGTTACGTATTCGGCCCCGTTTGAGTCGCACAATTTTTGAAATAGGGGACAGTGAGGCCGAGGGACCTTGTTAGGAAAACATTTGTTCTGTTTTCAAAGTACGTGGTGATTAAAAATTGATTTGCCCTTATTGAATAGTGATTGAGTTACGTCGTTTTTATGAAAAAATAGTAAAGCTTTTTAAAAACATCAAATGTAATATATAACAGAGATGTGGCAAAATTGGTTGCCAGATTTGGTAGCATTTTAAACATTACGTATCAGATCAAATCATCTCCGATCTTCTCTTGATCTTGTAATTGCATGCGATGACTTCATAGATCATGACCCCCTATTGTATCGTACATATTTATATTGATTTGAGAATAGTTCTTTGCTGTGCTGTTATTTGATTAAATTGATTGCTGTTTTGAAGACTGCTGTGTTATCATAAATCATAAGATGAAATTACTTTTTACGTGTGTTTAAATAAGATATTAAACCAGCCTCACTTGAAATGCAATAATGACTCAACAGTGAACAGTTGCATTGCAGTAATGACTCAATTGCATTGTTTATCAGCAATATTTACAAACTTTCAATCAACTTGATTACCCCTTACAGAATAATAAAATACATTTTTTAAATTCATAATATTAAATTATGTAAGTACTGCTTTGCGATTTCATTGAAATCACAAGCAGAAGGCTCTACGACACACCTCGTGGGTTTTCAGCGTACAGCCGGCAATGCATTGCTAAGTTCTGTCTACGATCTGTCTGTCGAGCACTGTTGCTTTGTTTCTTTTTTCTCCCTAAAACATAGTTTAGATAGGATGCAAGATTTATGTGTTTGAAGTTCAGAGTGATCGGTGGGTCCGGAAACAGTGACTCATCATCTTGTCATAACTTGTCATGCTGCTCATATTTTTGGATGTAGTTGCATTAAAGGCCGTCTGCTTGATCATCTGTCTGTTTAGAAATTCACCGGAACTACTGTCACTCACAGGATTCACACCACAGAGCGCCTGCTACAAATATTTGCAAACATATTTTAATGCAAAGTAAATGCTAGATGGTATTTAAAATCCATTTATATTGTAATTCTTTATTTCGTGGCTTTCTGGAGTACGTTGTTTTGATTGGTCAATTGCAGCATTCTGCAGTCGTTTTTGTGACTTCTAAAGGGTATTGTTGACCGTTGTCCCTGGCAACCAGTCTGCTACACTGTGTTGGTTTCTAATTTAATGTCTAGTTTAATAATGTTAAATCTGTATTCCAAGCCTATTTATTTACTTTCTTGGTAAGCAGCTGTAAAATAAGTGGGATAAAGTTTTGTAACAGTAAGCTGGTTGTTATCACAAAATAAACCGTTTGATCACCATGTAAATCTGGTTGAATTTGCGATAATGACCCATCGCATATGCATTGTTTCTTGTACAGCCAAAACAAGGCAATTAAAAAGGACATTTACCTAGAACAGGAGATTTCTTTGTTGGACTTTGGTCAGTATATCATGAATGTTGTTTTAACTGTGACCAAACTGTGCATCCCACATTTGCATTTATAATTTTCAGCTGTCCAGTGATGTTGTTAATGAGACTGTCTTTTATCATTGCCTGTCATTGTTTTCCTGTCAAATTCTAAAAGTTAAAAGAGAGCCAGGCTCAAAGGAAAGCTTTAAAAATGCATCTAACAGCAGCATCAACCTTTGGCGATGTGTTAGTGACAGCTCTGATGTAATCCCCTAGTATTCAGTTAGGCAGTATTTCCATATGTGACTGCCAAGACCATGGCAGTTGAATCCAGGCCCTCCAAGGAACGGCTTTGATAGTCAGACTCAGAGAGAGATTGTGTGGTCCTAGACTGGATCATGCTAGTGCTATCTATGAGATTCCAGAGTCTTCACACTTAATAACCCTCTCTGTGTCTCACAATGCAGGTTATACAGTGATGATGGAGAAGGTGAGGCACTATGCGATACCATAAATTAAGTAAACATCACAGGAGCATCTGTTTAGGGGTCACAACTTCTCCACAAACGTGCAAACTGTGTCCCAAACGATGTACCGTGGCTGAGAAATAAGGGACCTGTGTTTGGACTGTGCTTCTGAAACACCCTGACAAAAGACAGCTTAGCCAACAATTCCCTCCCCTTCACAGAAAGGGGGAAATAAAAAAGCGAACTGGCTGGGGGAAAGACTAGCTTTTATCCACAGTCCGTTTGATGTTGGATTTTGTGTGTCTGCGTGTGTGTGTGTGTCCAGGGCACCACCAATCCTGTGAGAGCATTGGTTATCATAGTGTGTCAGGGGAGGGATACGGTCGCCTCTGGCCCCTGGAGAGACACTCTTGCGTCCCCCGAATCCACCAAAACAGGCAGAAAAGCTAGTTAAAGCAGCAGCCGTCGCGGACACACAGACCCTAGCCATTAACGAGCTCACTCTCTCTCTCTCTCTCTCTCTCTCTCTCTCTCTCTCTCTCTCTCTCTCCCTCTCTCCCCCTCTCTCTCTCTCTCTCCCCCTCTCTCTCTCTCTCTCTCTCTCCCTCTCTCTGTACCGGGTCTGGTAGCGGTGATTAGAGCGCTGTTGAAGCTGTGTAATAAGGACGGGGGCTACGGCTTTCGCGCTGGCACGATCAGCTGCACGGCCGTGGCGGGTATTTCAGAGGGCTGTGGCAGGAAGATAGGGAGATTGAATGGAGAAAAAAAGCTGTCCCGAGGTAAGAGAGACGAAAATGGGTGAACTGGTATTATTTGGTAAAAGAGCTGGCATGGTCATGAGGAAAAGTCTGACGAGGCTAACAGCGCAATTATCCTTTGTATCTCTACACAACCTCACTACTGTATGTCTACTCTACACTACCCCTAACATTGTTATCAGTTTGCATGATTATTGACCTTTGCACTTGTGTGAAGGCGTCAGATGAGCAGAAAAGACAAAAAGTACATTACAATAACTTGAATGGAATTTATATAAGTATGAAGTGAGTAACTGTATGTTTGTTAATAGCATGGAGAGCTATAAACATAATGCAGTAAGATTTTGTCTAGGTTTTGTAGCATTAAAGATTCCATGTCGACAACATAATTTGGACGTCCTCTTACCAGTCCATATTATGAATGCATAATGTTTTTAGCATGATTTGAGGTTAGCTACATTTATATTGTTGACAAATTGTATTTATGATAATAGCATGTTCTGTAATGTTATTAGAACTTAACGTTGACAGTATTTTTTATATTCCATATTCAGGGAAATTGGAGCATTACTAGTGTGCCTGCTGCCTACATAGAAAAGAGCCTGGGGGTGTTACCATGATGGCCGCTCAGCAAACCGATTTGCCTTAAAGGGACTTTGGACATAATTAGCCAATTAAAAATTGCTATAGAGATGTATACAGGTGTGCAGAATTTGGCCAGTCACACCTGTAAGTTTAGCTCTGCACGGGATGACAGATGGCATGGTTCGGTAGTGTGTGCACGGTTTGACCCATCCCAGCATGAGGATCAGTCAGCTAACAACGGCCAGTACATCTACAGGCAGAGCCCGGACTCCACCGGACTGTTCCTTATCCAGATGGTAGCCAGGTCTGGCCTTGCTCTGGAGACCTATACTTACAGTTTGGAGTGTTACATGTTGATGAGAGCTAAAAAATGTGTGTGTGTGTGTGTGTGAAATTCCAGAACAAAAATTTGTACTCAAAGCCACATTGATTTAAAACATACAGATATGCTGACTAAACACAGCAGAGGACCAAGCACTGACCTAATGTGCTAATGTACGTACAATATGAGCGTGTATGCACATATTTTAAAGCCTCACGTTTGAAATCTTAATGCATCTTTGGATTAAACTTGTGTCGTTTAAAAATCCTCTTCTTAGGGCTCTACACTAACATGTTTGTCAAGGAGCACCTGTGTCCTTTGTCACCTGTGCCATTTCTGCACCACCGATTGTAAAATTATGTTTATGCTAATTGTATTTTTGTATTGTTTCCTAGAACAAATATATAAACATCCTTAAAACACACAGAGAAGCAATATAAGTTTTATATATATATATATGTATATATATATACATACAACAATTATTTTCAGATAATTTATATCGAATTAATTTTTTTTATTCTTGTTTCAAGCATCAAAACTGTTACAGCCTCTCCACAGACCTGTTATCTTTAGCTGTATCTCTTCCTATAGCTTTGTCTCATAGTGACCGCAGCCTCATTAACAGTGGTGTGAGTTCAGAGGTCACTGCCGCTCTTCAGCAGCATTGTTGATACAGTGATCGCACTAGTCACAATAGGGATGGTGATAGTTAGTGGAGGTTTTGCCCTGGCTGGCTGGAGGCTGGAGGGCCCTTGTGCCCGCTCTCCCCGAACACTGTCTCAGCACGTGTGGTTTATTTAGCAGGAGCTGTCATCTCCCATAAACCCTCAGTGCGCTTACATCCATTGCTTCTGCCAACTTCCCTGCGTCAGACACACTTGTTACTGGAGAGAGAGCTGACAGCTCTGGTTCAACCGGCCGCTTGCTATCCCTGGAGAGAGAGAGAGAGAGAGAGAGAAGATATTGGGGAGCGGATTTTAACCCTTAGTCAGGAGACCTAAGCATCGTTTCACACAGTGTGCATAACCATAAGCTGTATAGTAGCTGCAGTCTTGCATTGTGCTTGCACACACACCAAAACCGTAATGTAAAATAATGTACAGTTCTTTAACGGAAGTTAAATAATAGTTAATATTTACTTTAATTTATTAAATGGCTATTGGGAGTTGGCTATTGAAAGATATTACACTTTTGATTGTTATGAAATCTTATTGTTTACATTTAAATTGTAATGTATTTACACCTAATGTAAATCTTAGTGTAGCTATAATCTGATTACATCATCTGGATTCAGATAGGAGGAGGAAGCTAGAGACTGAGTGAGTTAATCAAACCATGTATGTCTGACAAACGGTATGTGTAAAGCACTGCACAGATAGATGCAGTCAGAAATGGTGTCAGTGTTGAATTCATCAACACATGAAATGGTAATTTTCGTGCATGTCTAGTCACGGTCGCATTTATCGCAGAGGTCACGCATCTTTTGACAGAGTGGAAAAAGCACAGCTCGGGAAAACTTCTCGTGTCTAAAACCGCTCCTCTCGTTCCTTAGCAGCCATGTTCGTGGGAGCTAAATAAAGAAAACGTAGGAGTGAGGCTTTCAAGACTTAGGAAAGCTTTGCTTTGGAGCGGCTCCCACCAGGGGCCAGCCACCTCCTTTATGTCAGTTATCCTGCTGGTTAATCATCAAACAAACTACAAGCAGACAGAAAGCAACAAAACTTCTCTTGACATTTTCAGTCTCCTTAAGCTCTTGGACGAATGCGAGATGAAAAGGCACGAGGACGGGCGTGCTGAAGACGCGAGGACGTTTTACGCATTCGGTCCGGTGTTTCTGTGAAATTACAGCACGGGGTGTTCGGGTTTGAATGCAAATCATCGTACGGTCTCTGCAGAGTCCCTCTCTACAGGGGCTTCGCTTTCAAGTGTTCCTTCTGTCCAGACAAGCGTTTTTTTGCTGAGATAACCTGCCTGTCTGACTCTCTGGTATGCTGAGAGAGTTTCTGCTTCCTTAGTGAGCATGTTGTTTACTTTTAAGTGAAGAGTTTTAAGCATGCGTTTGTAGACTCTGGCGACAATGCATTATCAAGTAATTTTTGCTCTGTGGCCATGCTTGTTTGAGTGTGACATTTGCAAGCGTCTGCAGAGTTTAAATTCAAAGTAAAACAATGTCACTGCATGCAATGTAAAATTAATGAGGATGGTTTGTTTATGTTTCAGAGCAGGAAGGTGATTTAACTTGCTGACCAGCTTTACTGTGCTCTACAAGACTGAAGGTTCTGGATGATACAATCCATGGACAGGTCATTACAGCACAAGCCTGAAACAGAGTACCTTAATTTGCTGTTTCCAACCTGAAAATCCAGAAACTACAAAACCATACAAATGCTGTTACAAAAGCACTATACTTTACACCTGTTTCAAAAAATTCTTAAAACTTAAGGCAAGAATTATTCTTAGTCACCACATCAGGTCTTGCTTAGATAGGATGAGCTCCCCCAAGGAATAAAATCCCAGAATTCCCCCTGCTGTGAGACAGAAGTACAGTCTGTTCAATTTGCTGCACTGTGCCAACAAGATATTGCAAATACATCTTTCCAGGAGACAAAAAGAAGACAAAAAATTTGGAAAACATGGATTGTGAAAATGAGATGCCTGTGACCCTGCAAGACGCAACATGAAAAGACAATATGTCTGTCTCTCACAGACCTGATTAATTCCACCATATATTAAATTGTTTGTCACTGACTAAGTTTCAGTTGTTTGCACGTAAAATATCTAATGTGCCTCTTAGTTATAGTTCAAACAGGTCTCTTGTGATTTAGTCTTGCTGCTGTTATTTTTGAGAATCAGGGCAAAGACTTGCAGAATGCAGATGCAGAATTTGGAGACAGCCTTCAGTGTTAAGTTAATCTGAATTGAAAGTTTGAGTTGCATTGATTTGAATGGAATTAAACAGCACTGTTTTACCTCAGACTCATCAGGACACGGCCCTGTCTGTTTCTTTTGGCTCTGGTTGTCATAAGCATGTCAGATAAAGCTTATCCATCACAGCGTTCTTTTCTCATTCCTCTGACCTGCGGAGTAGATTGTCTCTGAAAACAACATGATTCCATCTGACCTTCCTAGTAAATTCTTAGGTAGACACTTGTAGTGTACATCAGATCAGGTTGGGCTTTGCATACGGGTGTTTTATTGAAACAGAAAAAAGACTATTGTTTGTCTACAGTAGCAGAGCACTCAGCTCTTGTTTTCTTTATGTGTGTGTTTGATGGATTCTTGTACTCTGGCACTCTTTGTAGCCCTGGCCTGTAGCCGCCTATGGGACAGGCCCGTCGTGTGGGGAACAGGAAGCGCCCCACCGGCCCGGTGCCTCAGTAGCAGCAGGAAGAAAGGAGATTCTACACCTGTCACAGCACAAATCTCCGCCAAGATCCAATGCCAGACTTCTCCTTTTGTCCTTGGCCAATAACGGTTGTGTCCCTTTACTGCAGGACTGGACGGGCAGGTGCTGCCGGGCCGACCGCAGTGGTTGTACATCATTGATGTCAGTCATTGACGAGCGCCCTTTTTTCTCCTCTCAGGCATCGATTTAAAAAAAGTCAAAGTGGAGCCCAAGATGTGATCAATGGCCGCCAGGACCCTCCTGGAATCCCACTGCTAGGGGGAGAAAATTCCATGGCGCCTGTTCACTCGCACACCTGTTTCTCAGTCGCATTGTTGTTCCCCATCCGTTCGTCTTTGCTGAGTTCTTTTGTTAGTGCACTTTGATAGTTTTCTCTCATTTTTGCCCCCTTCTTTTGTTTTCCTTCGTGTAATTGGATAGAAAGAGAATTATAAGAGTACAGTAATGTACAATTCCAACATGACTTCAATATAATGAGGCCCTGAAGCCTCCTGTAGGAATTCAGTTAACTGAAGTTTATATAATGACAACACTGAGATGTTTCCATTTTTAAAGTTCCCATTGATCTTTTGAGATTAAAGAATCCAATGTTCTGGAAAGCATATTGTTGTAGCGTTCAGAATTTAGAATGTCTTCCCAAGTCTAAAAAGACTATCCTTGGTTTCCAAAGTCAGAAAGCTAAATCATCATGTGACCACATGTTTACATGTTAGGTGGATAATTCTTAAATGCCACGATAACCAACAAGAGTAACAGTTTGTGTGGCACATCTCAGTGTGGAATATTTTGAGAACCTGTAACAATATAATTCTGGCTTTGCAAAGAGGCTGTTATTGAAGGATGGGGCATTTAAAAACTCCATTGGAGCCAACATTCAGCCCACGGCTCGCTGCAAAGTGTCGTTTCTCATTTCACATGCGAAGAGGGCGTATAAACTGAAATCTTAAAGGCACGGGAACCCAAAAAAGATTGAGATTGAGGTCGGAAAGAGGATGGAAAATGGTGATAACTTTTATGTGGTATAAGCCGATCTTTATATTATTAAGTAATTTTAATCATTTGTAATACTTTTTTAAGACCTTTAATAAAGAGAAATCCACAACAGTGAAGTGTTATAGTATTTAACGTTTCTTTCAGTGTTTATTGTTAGTCTTTAAAGCTATCTAACACAGAATGACAATGCAAACTTTGAAATCATTACATTCCAGACGAGAAACGCGCACACTTGCATTTCTACATTTCCACTTGCTGCTCAGATCATGTAAAGCAGTTTGTTAATGGCTTTTAGTCTCTGATTTGCATTTATATTTGGAAGAGCTCTTTACAATTAGCATAAAAGTGTGTGCGGCAGGTAACAGCAAAATTGGTCTTGATCCCTGGGTGAGGAGCAGGGCGCGAAACCTGATCAATCTATCCGAACTGCTTAGGGTGCAAAGGCTCTCTCTCTTGCTCGTTGTTTTTTTCAACCCTCTAATCGATAGCAGATGTTATCACAGCTCATCAGCCGCGAATAACTGACGTAACGGAGGTCAGGCTGTGGAGGACTTCATCTATTCTCACAACCAGCCCGATGACAGAGTGTTGATTGAGACACGCGTTCGGCAGTGACACAGAGACTGACTTGTGTGTGTGTTTGTGCATGGCTTGCTTTACAATCACAGTGTATAGTGCATGGAATGATTAAACAGAAAAATAGAGCTCTATATATCAAAATGCACACTGCGGTCAGCATATTGGTAGGAAAGTTATAGAGACAAACGCACAGAGTGCGAGGGTTGGCCGCAGCGTGCCGGTAATAGAGCAGGGGCTCAGTATTCCAGAGGAAGCGAGAAACTATAAAATCGGTGAAGAGGTCCACCTCAAACTGGTCCTCAGAAACATTCTGGACATCAAGCTCAAGGAAGACTAATAAAATTCACCCTCCAAGCATAACGCACCTTACTTCCATTGTCTTCTGTCAGAAGAACAAGCTGGAAATATCGTAAAACCTCAGCATGTGACTTATCACAGGTTGTGGGCTGTGGTTTTTACTGCGGCTTTTGTAAATTGACTGATTGAGCTGAGCTGTGAATGATTAAAGTAAATGAAGTCATGCTTGGGGTTTTAGCAATATTGTATTGTGTGCGGTTAATTATAATTAAATGCTTTAGTTTGCACGTAGTACACACTGATGTTGTAGTTAACTGCACTTCCAATTTGATTTGATTTAAATGTAATATTTTTGCTTTAGTTTTATTTCTATTTTTCTGTTGTATTGTTGGCTTGGGCTGTTAAGTGATTCTGACATCCAGAAACAGCAATGAATAAAGGGGTTATATCATTAGAAATAAAAATGTCCTTGGTTTTGACAGAATATTTTTGATAGAAAAAAGTGTCCCAAAAAAGTGACAACATGCTGTAGCTTACAGAACTCAGGTTGTACTTACCAGTTGCAACTAAACCAACTAAACTGCAAAACAGCTGGTTAAATACATCTGATAATTTATATGGTAAAACATATTAAATACATTGGAACATTGTTATTTTCATTAGACATGCGAAAAAAACCTTTACGTAAAGTCTTAAAGGTACGGCAGCATGTGTGGGTCAGAGAGAAGATACAGAAAATTGTGTTTTGGAATAAAACAGCTACCAGCATAACAAGAACATAAAATGTATACTATCTGTAACATGACCCCTTTAAATAATTAAAAAATGTGCCAAGTGTGTTGGAAGCATTTTAGATACTGTTTCTGATTTATGCCACACAGGAAAAATAGTACTACAAAAACTTCCCTGATCTGTTCTGTGGGTTTAACAGCAGGTTCCAAGAGATACATTTTGGTTAATTCTGGTAACGTATCATTAAAACTATTAATACTGTTGAAGGTTTGGTGTGCATCAGAGTTAGATTACTGTAGCAGCACACTGTGAGCGTCTGGTGTCCTGCTGCTGTCTCTGTTTGGAGCATTAGCTCTGCTGTTTGTGGCGGTCAGCAGGGTTACTGGTTTTGCAAGTCAAATACAGGAAGGTGAGGATGCACTTATCTCTGGATGACAGGTGCTATCTGTGTCAGAAACGGGTGCAAGGTGCACCCTTGTGCTCTGGCTGCCCCATTCTGGAAATAACACTGATTGACAATGGCTTGCCACAATCTACCCAGAATCCTTTTTGCCTTGAGCCCTTCTGGGCCAGATTAGTATACAAAACTGACCAGCACAAAATGTGTAGGTGCACTTTAAATGAGATTCCCCATTATTTGAATTACACAGAGGAGAAGATGAACAGTTTGGACACCTTCACATCGAAACTTGTATAATGCCCATTATACAAGTAAGACAATCTTATTATACTGAAGACAGAGTGAAATATTTGTTACCTTGTCCATCCAAAGAGCAACGCTGGTCGAATATGTGGTAAACCTACATTCTATTAGGTTCAGACGGCCTTTCCTTCATTCACTGGGGGCCAGTCGCCTGGCAAGCTTAATACAAATTGTAATTGGGTGCCATAAATCGCACACAGCGACAGGGTAGGTCAAGGCCCAGAGACAAGATTACTAAAGCATTACGGTCAATCAAAAGAGTCCTTGAATTGGAAGATTTTAATTAGAGTTTGGTTCTTGTGTGTGTGCGTCTGTCTGCGTGTGTGTGCGCGGGCAATGTCTCTTTGTTCTTATAAAAGTTTGTTGAAATTTTGGGAACTGAAATTGGAATCAATTAAATCCTCAGCGCTGGCAGTTTAAATGCCAATGTGGATGCTAATAAAATGTCTCGGCTTCGGGAGTGTCAGTAATACAGTGATTAAAAATGTATCTTAATTGGCAATATTCATGCGATTCACCGCAATGCTTGGGTTAATGTTGGAAACGGAGGAGACGTCCTCTGAGTGCTCCGTATAAACCCCTGTGTCTCCTGTCTGTGCTGAGAGTATATTTGCACGATGAAAGGTTTGGCTCTGTTAAACCCCCTCATGTTTTAATAGAGCAGATCCCTCTAATCATTCTGTAATCTCTTTTAGGCTAATGTCAGCAATATGTTCAGAGAATTATTGCTGATTTGGAAGGCACTTTAAGTTTGGGAAGGAAAATCTTACGCTCGAGCGACCCAGCTCGAGAAGTCTCTTGACAGATAAAAAGGTAAATCTTCTGTCATGTTTGTTTTCCTCACTCAGTTTTACATTCATAATAGCTTCAAATCAGTTCATTGATTTCGGTGTGTTAAGAAGCTTACAGCTAAAATGTTACACTTGCAAAAGTTTCTGTTTAGTCTTTGTGTAACATTGATAAAGCGTTGGCGACTTGATCCAGTTTGCGTGTCACGTGACATTTGTGACGCAATGTATAAAAAAGAAAATGCTGTTTAGCTTTTCATCAGCAGATTTCCAAGCCTAATAATGCAAATGTTAAACAAACATGCTGTGAGGTTTCTGAATCGTCTCTGGTCATGAAAATGCATGAGTTCCCAATGTTGTGCTTAAGGATCAAACTATGGCCACTCGCCAGTTCAGTCTTGCTGGCAGCGACGGTCCATCAGAGGAGCCAAGGGAGGCACAGCCTCCTCAAATATTTATTTTAAACGAACGTAACAGCTAAAGTGATAAAATTAACAGTTGTTAAAATGTGCACAACGCAGATCTGTGTAAGGTAATGTGCTTCCGAGTACAGCTTTCCCTTCCTGAGTTTCTATCCTCTCTCGACAAACTGCTGGCAAATGGCCAAATAAATAAAAAAATAAAATGAAAAAGCTATCAGTAACTTACAGTACAGTTTTGATGTATTTCACGGCACGTTCTTTCCTTCGTGCTTAGCCGAAAGTTTTAAAAAGTCATTGAGTGGGTGTGTTATTCACACATGGTTTGGCCAAGGGTGGAGGAGAGGGATGTACCCTAGTTTGTCTTGAGCATGTCGGGCTGTCAGGGTCTCTCTCGCTCCATCTCCCACCTGGCCCAATGAGATAGCAGGTGTGGGGAGAGAGTTCCCAGAGGACCGCTGTACACAATTGGCTACATTTTCTCTCTCTCCTTCTCTCTCTCTATCTCTCTCTCTGCTTGACATGGACAGTATTTCCTCCCCGTCAAACAAATGTAAGGTGGGGAGAGCTAACCATTAGCACACACGCTGGACATATGCACCATGGCATTTTACCTCTCCAGTCTCCTGGCCATATATTTAGTTGGTGAACCGCTGTCAATATTAGCTGTCTTGCTGCATTTCTGATTGAATTTGATGATATTGCCACGCATTTAAGTTGCCTCTGCAACACTCCGAGCTTTCTCATTGGAGAGGCTGTGGAGAGAGAGAATGAGTTTCTTTTTGTACATTCGGAGACATAATTTTGTCTTTATCTGTGGCATGATTGATGCGTCTATGAGTAGTGGATCAGTTATCCGTCTCCAGGCATGTAAATTTTTCATCTGTGTGTAGAATTCTCAATATCAGAGGTTTAGATTTAGCACATGTATTATTCTTTCCTCAAGGGGTTGTATCGGGTTGTTTATTCGGGAATTAGGATATTGTAATTCAAGTAGCGTGCCTTTCAGGGATATTTAAGGCATAATAGCAATGATTTTTAAAGAATGATAAAGCTCTTCTTGTGCTGAATTTAAACAGTGCTGTGTTAACAAACCAAGACCATTTTTCTCCTCCTTGATATGTGACTGTAAGCCAGTGATTACCAACCAGGGTTACACTTTCCTTCGGGGGCACTTTTGGGGGAAAAGATTTTTTTGTTTAATAGATTTAACAAAGCAATTACAATTTAGAAATATTTAGGCTGTGAGTAGGTAAGAAAGCTACTATTAAAACTACTTATCAAGTAGATTAAGAGGAATATAAATAGGGACAAAAACCCCTATTGTATTCATTCGTCATATTTTTCTTCTTCAGCCATGGGAATCTATGGGAACCCATGCAATGTTACATAGGAAAATTATGAAATTCGGCACACAGATAAAGGACAGTCTGAAATGGTACCAAAGCAAATTTGAAATTTGAACCTCAAACCCTGTAGCGCCACCAATGGTTCAAATTTTCACTCATGTTTATGCTCATAACCTTTGACTCGTAAATCCTAGAAACAAAATAATTTTATCCTCATATTCCTTGGCTCATTGGCGATCATTATAAATATGATTTTTTTCCTATTCATTTTTTAGGAAAACAAAATATGCACTCAGTTTTTACCAAAAAAAACCCCAAAATTTTATATCCCAGATCTGGATAGGACAGGTTCAAGGATGTGCACTCACTTTAAGCTTCAGAATTGGAACCGGAAGAAAATGTTCAAATAAGAAAGCCAGGAAAATTCACAAAAGAAGGCAGGAGGGAGCGGCGTGCTGCAGCTCTGTGCCTATGACATCTCTGGAAAGCGTTTCATTCATCAGGGGGAGAGGGCTTGAGCCTGTGTAAATTGCTGCAGATAAAGGGACAAACCTTGAGGAATTGGATTGTGAGGGGAAAGAATTTGAATTCCCCCTGATGATCTGCGCTGTACACAGGGCCACTCGAATAGCCTGTGGCTAGTGTTAAGGTGTACAGCGGTCTGTCTTTAGCTAATGCAACTGAGGCATTCTTCCATTCAACATGTCATACAGCATCTCAACACGTGAGCTGTAAAAACGATCAATTTTTAGATTTAGAGATCATACACTCATGTCATACAGAATTCAATTAAATGACTGTAAACAATACATTTACAGCATTTTTATGGTTTGTTACTGTTCATTTTAACATATGCTAATACATTTTAAATTATATGAAATAATATTAATGCATTATGAATGAACATTAATCTTTAATGAAGTTATATTTATCAATGAATGTTACCTATATTAATAAATGTTGTAAAAAAAAATGTTAGCTCATGAAACTTAAGGCATAAACTAATGTTAGCCTGTTAATAATGAACTAATACTAACTATTAAACTAATGTTGGAATGTTGAACCTTATTGTAAAGTGTTGCCTTTATTTATTTTCCTGAAGTTTAAGTTTAAAAATTTAACTTGTTTGTACCTTTAAGACTTGTATTTGTAATTAACCTCTGTTATATGACTGGCTAGATACCACATACCAGCATAATTCACACTGTTAATCATCAGAGCAGTTGCTGACTTCTGGATAAGGGACTAATGGCTTAAATTTGATAGGGTATTACAAAAACGTATGGACTACAGCTTGTGTGCATTGTTAGAATATGTCTACATAGCAGATCTTTCTTCCCAGGTTCTATGATATTCCCTGTTTAAATCTGTATTATCGAATGCACTTCAAGCACTCATGAGAGCAATGAAAGAAACTCATGAATGTTATATGAACCTATATTGTTTTGCCATCTCCAGTGGCTCCCAGTGAGGCAGCGTGTTTGTGAAAGAGAGCCGTGGGAGGCGTTGCGGAGGTTTAAGTTTTGTGTTTCCTCCACCCAGATGCCCATTCTGCCTGTCAGCTGCTCCACGTTTCAACAGGAAACAAAGTCTTTGCATTAAGTCCCCTCAGCATAGGCGAAGCCATCCATAATGTTTAATTCATTCACTCCTTGTAGAGTCCTTGTAAAAATCAAGAATGAAAACGAAACATGTAAAAATGTTTCCCTGTTATTTACCGCTCTTTGTGTGCGTGTGTATGTGTGTGTGAGTGTGTGTAAGACTGAAAACAACAAGAATTTAGAAAGGTGAACTGCGTTAATGAGGTGAATTGGTTGAGGAGATAAAAACAAATAAATATTTCAAGTGAAAGTCAAAGGAACAGCGGAGAAGGTCGTCTCTCACCTCTCATCTGTTTTTGCTTCTCTTGTTCAGGAGAACCGAGAGGGTACAATGCTCCAGCGACGTCTAGCAGCAGTGTCTCGCTAATCAGGCCTTGATTAAACATCCATTCAGAGAGGCAGGGATTAGGGGCTGTCCCTTCAGAACAGGCCGCTAGACGGGGAGGGAAGGGAGGCGGAAAAGTTTTTGATGTGTCAGTCATGCAGTCCATCCATTGTTTGACTGCGTTCACCTCCCCAGCCGAGACCGCCAAACGGTTCGCCAAGCGCCACAGCAACACAACGCAGCAGAAAAGCAACACAATTGTGTCCATTCACACATTCATCCCGGGAGCGCAGCGCAGGCCCCGGAAAGGCCCAGAAGCACATGCACAGAATCTGTCCAAACTGGTTTGACCCAAAGGAGAGTGTCCTGGCGCACTCGCTGCTTTGTCAAGGAAAGTTATCCTGCCCTTGAATAACAGAGAGCAAAGAGTATGGCATTGATGCATCTTATCCGTTTATTGCTCAGACAAGTAGCTGCTTGTCCTTAAAAAACAGCCTTCTTGAAATATTTCTTTGTATAGTTTGTGTTCAAAACATATAGTTGTTTGTTTTGTTTAGCAAGATAGTATACACGGGCCATTCTTATTGTTAAGCTTGTTGCCTTTTTATTAAATTCAATTAGACTGTCTTTTTACATTTTCTTTCCCTCTTAAAAAGTAGGTTTTTCAGCTTATAAGCTCCTGAGCACATTTTTCATGCTTTTTTTATCCTTAATTGTAGCGTCTTCAAACGGGGACTTTTCAAACTTGTAAACTCTTTATGCAGTCCCAGGAAAAAAATAAATAAAAAAGCCAGAAAAAAGGTTAATGTTGCCAAAGGCGAGAGCTCACCCAGCAGTGCTCAAGAGGAAAATGGAGTTCATTGTTAATGATCCACAGAAACATTTAAATTGTGCAGATTTAAATTAACTTTGTGCGAGCTCCATTTGAGTACTACTGCATAAAACAAGACCCAAGCCAAGGAAAGCCTAAATATTCTTACTTTGTTACGCCATTCTTATAATATATATATATTCTTACTTTGTTACGCCATTCTTATAATATAATATATATATATAGAATGTAATGCTTCTTTTATTGCCCCCATGACCTGACCTGGCTTTGGTGATGTACTTTACTCTCTCAAGGCGGTTGAGGCGGGACATATTACAGTGGTTATCTCTTATTTAATTAATTGCCAATAACCTTTAGTTTACTTTATACTTATGAACATGGTTTTTACCTGCTGCTGCTTATCAGAAATAGTTATTTTAAGGGTGATGGATGGACGTTCTTCAAGAGTGCATTTTATGACTACATTTTATGTGAGTCATCAATATTTTGGTCCGTTTTCCAGGATAAGAAATTGAAATGTTAATATCTGCTAAAAGTGAATGTTCGAGATATTTATTGGAACGCTAGCATAGAGATGTCTTCACAGGTAAAATACATGGACCAAAAGCCACAAAACTCTCATTTTAAATTCATAGGCTCAGTAGAATGCATGAATAGAGAGATTCAGGGGAAGATCTAGGGGACAATGTAGTCCCTAACACACATGACCTTGTTCTGTGGTAAACGGTGATAAGCATGTTAAATTCTGACTCCTCTGTCATAGCGGACACTGGACTTATTAAGTGAATTTTTCTCATGCCATTGAATGATTCATCTCAAATCTGTGGGGATGACAGTTATGTCTAAATTAAATTATATGACTTCATCAATCAACCTGAGATTCTTTAGGTCAAAACTGCTGCAGGGGCTAAATGTGGTTATATGTGTGTGTGTGTGTGTGTGTTGTGTGTTATACAGAAACAGTGTGTCTCAGTGCATGACATTGCTCTCGGCCCTTTATTCTGCTTGTTACAGTGTTAAACTATTTCATTTATTCAGCGTGATTCTTGCTGAGAGCTCATTTTTTGTATCAGAGGAAGAGGGCGACCAACTCAGGAGGGGCATAATGAAATCGCCCAAATGTACTTGCATCCCAGCATCTAATTTGAATCTATTGTTCGTTATTGTGAGTCTGTAATTAACCTGGCACTAAATGCGCAGAAATAGCACTGGCCTCTATTTAAATTAAGAACTTGTCTTTTTCTGCATAAACATGCCTTTTATCTATAGCTGATGCGTCTTTTTTACAAAACTTTATTTGCTGTTTGTCTGCCACAATTAACGTTGTGCTGTTACCACCCATGGAACACACGGTAAATGGAACATTTGTAAAGAAAGTTTTTTTATTTACTTTTTTCTATTATTTTACTGTTGTTTTACTTGTTGTCTTATTTTGAAGATTCATCAAAATTAATCAAAATATGGACAATAACATTATAACTGAGCAAAAGCACTAGTTGTAGTTTTTCAGCACTCCGAACAGGAATTGTTGCATGCAAATTGCAACGAGCACTATTTTTGTAGACACCTTTGCCTTGTTACCTGATTTGCATAATTTGGGAGCTAAAATATCCCGGGCAGCGCGTGCAAATAAATGATGCTACCAGCGGACATGCAATTTTGGCATCGTTTAGATACCAAGCTGGTTTTGCAGGCTTTGAGCCGCTGATTGCCCCTTTATTCAATTTGAAGGCAGTTAGATGTGGAGAGAATTGGTACTGTAATTGACAGAGATCGCTGTAGATTTCAGTGTTAATATGCTGGTAGCTGCTCACAAGTTATTTGTTTCCTTTCACGGCTTTGAGAGTAGGTTGAATAAACCACTTCAGTCAGTATGAAGACCATGCACATGGTTTTCCTTCTTTGACAGCATCATTCATAGTATTAACAGTGTTAAGTATTAATAGTGTTAAGGTTTGACTAGGCTTGTGAGGATCAAGTTTTTTTGTATATCCCCACAAATGCAGTAAAGCCGACTTAACTGACAACTTCAGTAGTTCGAGTAGTTCTCACTATATGAAAGGCTTTCAATATGTCAGCTAGTTTTTGTGATGTTTATGTTTAGAGGTAGTGCTAGCAAATAGAAGTAACTTAATATGAAAACCATTTTATCAATGAGAAATCCTCAGTAAGGTAGTGGCCTGTGTGTGTGTTTGAACATACAATAGCTGGATGTTCAGAGTTTGTCTCTAGATGATTGTCAGGGTTAGTAATCAATAAGGATGTGAAGTGGCTTATCTCCTGCATTGTGTCAATATCACCAACATCTGTGTTAGCCCTCTGATAAACAAGCTCGCTTCAAAACAAGCTTTGAGCAATTGTGGTGACATCTCAGTTTTACCTTCAGGGCAAGAAGCGCTCAAAGACATTATCGGGCCGACACATTTCTGGGTAAACTGCTGTTAGATGAAATTAACAGGAAGTACATAAAGTCAAGCTATTTTTTGGATCGATCGAGGGATTCAAGCAATTATTATTTGATTGGCCGCATAAAACAATGCAAATAGATTATCAAAGATAAGATGTGCAGGCCCAAGCCTCAATGGAAATCAAGGTTCTGATAAAATGCCATTCCTTCATGCATAAACAAATTTAACTGGGAATTTTATGAAATGTTTGACTTTTCGATAACCGGCAGCCTAAATCTATTTACACGAGCCTTTGTTGTATAAGAGTTAATGTCCTGTGAAATTAAAAATCTCACCAAAAAACATTTCCAACTTGTAAAAGCAGCATGCTATCTATTTATGATATTCATGCTTGGCCACTAAAAAAAATGAGCCATGACTATGGGAAAAAATGCATTACTGGCAGATCCAGCCCGGAAAACAGGGTCATTAACAAGGAAAGACGGAAGGTCCAAGTGTTAAGATCAAACGCATATCCCTCCAGCTGTGCGGCATCTTTGCTTTGATTTAAATCTGTTCTTGGTTACATTAAGTCATGTCAAATGACCAATGTTGCAATTAGTGGCCATCTTCAAATGCATGTAAAAATCGTTTGTGCATTTGACGCAACACTGTTGCAGGCATAAAATGAACGTAATATTACCAGAAATACAACATTGAACTAAAAGTCTTTTTTTCTCATGCAAAATATGGTAGCCATACCGACGTCTGTAAGACTTTGAAATTTTACATTTTATCTCACATCATCCACATTGACATGTCAAAAAATGCGACTCATTCTCTGAACCTGTTCTAGAGTACCTACAGTACAGTGTTTGCCTGCTGGGCTACACCAATAGTGCCATGCACAAAGCTTCATCTTAATTCTAGTCAAACCGTGATCTTCACCTACCTGCACTTTTCTGCATGTGAGGGGGCCACTACCCGGGGTCTGTCGTGACATGCGTTATGCGGAAGGAACCGGGTGGCCTGCGCTTAGCATTCCGAGCTGCTGTTTGTCATTGTGAGTTATGCGGCTATAATTGCACAGTGCCGTTGGGCTAGACCTTGGGGAACGTGGCCTTGTCAAGGTGCATTCGCGGCAGGTTGCGTGGCTCTGCCCTTATTGATCAGGTGAGGCCCGAGTATCTCGCTGAGCTTGGGCTCCCCCCATTGGAGTATTTACACAGCAGCTCATCTGAAGGAAAGCGGATAATTGGGTGTGTTAGAGCTCAGGAGAATGCAGACTAGCAAGGGCAACTTTTTTCTCATTTTTCTTTTAGTTTTGTAGGACTGTGATCTAGACTGCAGTTGAGATGATGTTGTGTTAAAAGATTATGCAAATGTACTTTTGTTTCTAGCACAAATACAGCATGTGTGTGATTAGCTGTGATAATGTTACTGGACATATTATGTAGGGAAATAGTTTGGGTTAAACAGTGAAGGAAACTACACATAATCGTATGTAATTTTTTTAATGTCCAAGTTTTCCTATTAAATCATAATTCTTCACAGTTGAAGGAATAGTTCTTCCAAAATCAAAACATTCTCCAAGGAAAGATACAGTGAATAATAACGTGTTTGATGTATGTTTTACATTTATGCATTGGCAGACGCTTTTATCCAAAATGACCTTACAGTTTATTCAAGGTATACAATTTACAAAGTAGGTGTGCTCCGAGAATCAAACCCACAACCTTTGGGCTGCTAACTCAGTGCTCTACCAGTTGAGCTATACATATGTATGAAATTAAAAATGATACTTTTAAGGTTGCAGTCCCCATTCACTTTCATTTTATGACTTAAAGTGGCATTCTGTTTCATTAATGAAAAGTCATACCGGTTTCAAACACGTGTGAGTAAATAATGTTGTAATTGTACGTTTTGGGTGAACTAAACCTCTGCAGTGAGGTGTAGCTGTGCACGTGTACACTTTTGTTCAGGCTTGTGTGAGGCCCTTCTTAGGAGTTGTTGAAATTTTGTTTCAGTCCAAAGGAACCATTCAAGCCTGTTACCAATTAGAAGCATTGATCAAACGGGCTGTACTGCAGGTTATGTTCCATAGTCTTCCGTCAACGTCTTGTTCTAGAGTGCTGGGGGAGAACAGAAAAATCAATAGTATGCTTTTATGTGCAATAAAGCCGATTCTTTCGCAGGAAAACGGAACAGTAATCAAGGTGTGTTAAACAGATGATGTTTATGAGTCAGTCTGTTAACACGCATTATGAGCGTATGAAATGTCCCATAAGAGAAATGGGGTGAGAAAACAAGCAAATCAATTGCTTACTGCCGCTTACACAAATATTCTGTGTACGCACTTTAGATAAGCAATTCTCTCTCTCTTTCTCGTTTTCTCATTTTATCGCTGATGGCATTTGAGAAGAGAAGAGAAATAGTTTCATGTTTCATTTTTTACATCAAAGGCGATATATAAACTGATTTTGTGATCAGAGAAGGGCCAGAGTTTACTACTAAGATTATATGAACTGGTTGGCCTTGTCTCTTTTATGTATTAGTAAACTAATACGGTATGTACAACACAAAATGGTTTTTTTTTGTATTTTCTGAAAGCACAGAGCTGATTGCCCTTCACTCCCAATAATGTTGCAAATCTCACTACCATAATATGTGGTTGCCAAGACATTTCTGTGTGGTTGCTTAGATGTTCTGAAAAGTTGTTAGCATATTGCTGTGCAGTTGCTAGTGTTTTGGGTAGTTGCTTATTAGCCCAGGTTGAACAAACTTAGTGTTAATTATGTGTAATATAATGGTTCATGTAATATAATACAAAGCATAATATAATGAATTTTAACCACAATCTGTTATGCATTTTTATACTGTACCGTATAGTCTAGTTTTACTCGCCAGCCATAATAACAGTGACTCATTGATCACTGAAATAAAACATTAAGGCATCTTCAGAAGTACGACTGATGATTGGCAGGCCACTTGGTTAAGTTTATGTTAGATATCAATTCTTAGACTGATTTATTAGAATGTGCTTGTTGGCAAAGAAGGATCTTTCTGTGATCACCAGTATGACCTGTGCAAGCTGACCAGAGCATGTTCACATCCTTGACATGGCTTCTTACTGTGTCACATGCCCATCTGAGAAGATATAGGAACTTGTCATGCTCTCCCTGCAGCTAAAAATATTCTGTCTGGGCTACTGGAGGGGTGGCCAAGTGGAACGGGATGACGGCTCAGCCCCTCTGATCAAACTCTCCCAGTCCCAAGCAGCAAGCTGTCCCTCCTCGCCTAACATGACCTTTACTGAAGCTTTTCCCTGCATGCTGGGGCTGTCTGTTTGCTGCCACCCAGCTGTCAGGTACCAATAAGTGTCTCCACTGTGCGTAGTTGGTCACAAGATGACATATTCTGACCCCTGTCTTCCTGTCATCCATGCCGGGCTAAAAGAACATTGCTGATGACAGAACCCGTAATCGATTTCAAGTCCATTTAGTCTGTGCAGATTAGGGAGCCCTGTCACATATGTGTGTATTAGTATTAATGTCTGTTGGTCTATTATTGTGGTATAATATCTATGATAACTCCACCCCTAAATGGCACCTAAAAAGCAAAACAACCTGTGACTGGTTTCTTTGAATGTCAAGTTGGCAGTTTAGGCTGAAAAAGCCCCAGATATTTTGCAGTCTGACTTTGTAAGGTTGGCATTTATCTATCATTCTTTTATAATTGAGGACCAAAATGTTGTACACACATACACTTAAAAAATGTGCACACAATCTTTCTTTTTCACTTTGACATCTTAAGGGGTCATTGTTACCCACACAATTCCTGATGCTTCATTCTGTTTGGTCAAGCTCTCACCATTGTGCCCTTCTTCACTACGTGAACCTTGTTAGGGAAGAGAGCACTGATACCCAGGGGTCAACCATTTGCATTTCACTTGATGGTGAAATGTCAAAATAGCTCAAAGGAATTTCTCTTGTTGTTTACTGCTGTATAACTCTTTGCATGCCAAGCAGTCTGCGCTTCCTCTGAAGGCACAGCAACGTTTTGGGAATTTGATGATTTTCAGGAATCGTAAAAGATGGAGAGGGCGGGTCAGTCAAAGGATGTTGTCCCTTTGGAAAAATAAAGAAACAAGATAGACAAATGGATTGGAAATGCTTGTTGAATGCATCAAGTTTGAACAGAGTTCGCTGAGAGCATTCGCTCTCTCCCTATTGGCTGGCTGTTCGCTTGCCTTTAATGCAGCTACACGCTGTTACGTTGCTTGAAATGGGCGAGGAATCAAGCACTTTTGCAGCTCTTGATCCCCTAGCTAATTACCTTCAGGGTTGGTGTATGCTTATTAAAATTCTTCCTCTCTTAAACATTCCGGTTTGTTTTCAACAAGGGAAAGGCATACCAATAGCTCGAAGCCAAACAAGTATTGGAAGTTTCTTGAAAAAATTTTAAATATTCACCAGGGATACAAAACCGTAGACTGTGGTAATTTAGTGTAAAATTGTCTGTAATTGAAGTAAATAAATAAACAACAACAGCCCTTGTTCTCGTTGAACTGTAGTGAATGTTGAAAATAATCTGATAAAAGAATTTTGGATATTTTGGAGACACACATATTAAGCAGTAAAATGTAATTCTCTCTCATGCAATATTTCTGACAGAGATGTATTATTTCATTATAAATGTATATTGTTTTTCCTGCTAATTCCATAATGTAGATTTATTTCATCTTTTTCCAACTGCTTCAATTTGAGTTTTGTACATACGTGGGTCCTTTTTACATGAAACAAATATAATGAATTAACGATAATTGTGCTCTTGTCCTTTCAATCTATGACACAATCCATTATTTCACACAATGTTGACAATTAGGAGGATTTAATAGTGCCATAATGCTATGGTTGAAATATGTCCTTTTTTGATTGCAGGGACCATGGATCTGAACTAATTCTCGTTTAATTGTTCCTATATTTCAGAGGTGGCAAGTTCTGAAGGATAATTTATTTCCTGCCTAAAAGAACCCTGGCCCATGCCGGCAGATGAGAGTGGTTAATTACAGTAGATAGCCTTATCTCCTTGTAATTATTTTGGTCTCTTTGGAATTTCCTGGCTCTGACCAGCCAATCGATGTTATCGGACCGTGAACAGTAGAGGAAAAAAGCGGCACCACAAAAAGTGTGCTGCAGATTTGGACCAAAAAAAGAGGGGCCGTATCTGCACTAGTTTCGTGGAAAGTGTTCTCCTGTATGCCTATTAAAAAAGCGAAGACAGTTTGATAGCTATCATTTATAGCTAGCATTCATTTACTCTTTCATCATAAATGCCATTTTCAGTGCATTAAATGAAATGGCCCTCCAGTACATGCACTAACGTACAAGATGACCACCTTTCATTTAAAGTGACCAGACTGATTTACATAATATAGATATTGCTTTATGTGATTTTATATTACCTGAAATTTACTCTGAAAGGGCTTTTTTAAAGTTCACAAGCTGTCTTTATGTTCAAGTGGTTCTTGCAAAAAACCATGAGGACCAAAATTTGGTGTGCTGCCAAAATATCATCACTTTTATGCAGCCATTTTTGGTCTTGCGCTTCTGAAAATGTTCCAATAAATCTCAGTGGCATTTCTCAAAGAGACTGTCCCTTATCATTCATGCCCTGCCAGCACCACTTCAGCACCAGGTGAAATACCACTCGAATGGAAGAGAGCGGGAAAACTGAGCTTTTAAAAGCTTCCACACCTTTGACGGTGAGCTCCAGCACTATCTGCACTGGACTGGCAGTGCTTGGCGCAAAGCCCTGTGGCGTAACGATTCTAAAACAACAACCTTCTGCTTGTTGTGGAACTCCTGTGTTCAGAGATCAATGTTTGTGGAGCAGGAAGTCAATGGAAACAGCCACAAAAAAAATCTCTGATGGAATGTTGATGAAAGAAGCAATGTTTGGCTGCTTGTAATCATCCCTGCATGCCCAGCAGCTTGGAAACAAACAGAGATGAAACGTTCCTCAGTAGCTGCCTCACTGCTTAAGAGGCCTGACTGCCATATCACTCTCATTACGGCAGTGCTTTAAATCGACAAAAGGACAGAGAAGCTGTGGCAGCATGCAGGCAGTATCAGAGCCGTGGCAGCGCAATCACTCCTATTACCTTTTATAGTCAGGTAATTGACTTCTAGTTACTTTCACTTGAGCGTTAACTGCGGTTTAGTGTGTCTCTGAAAGCCCGCTTTGAAGTCGAAGGCAGCTTGTGTGGTGTGTTTCGCAGCCAGATTGAGCACCTGACTGCTGCGGTACGAATCCGTACAGACGCGCCGTTCCGGTGAGCTTTGTTCTCTTCCCTGGGAGGACAAACGGTAGAAATGAAACGTCCAGTTTGGACTCTTTGTCTGTTTAATAAAGTCTTTCTGCGGACAATAGAAATCTGCAGCATTTCTCCGCACACCTGTGGAGAATGTTAGCGTCAGTGCAATCAAAGCTCCATTGAACGTACTGCAAACGTTGCTCAGAACATCAGAGGGAGATTGTTGGCTGGGGGCACAGGGTCGCAACAAAGGAAGAAATTGGCCTTCAAATAAAACTGCTGTCAATCTTTTAGTGCTTCTTTCAGGTGCTGCTAAACAAATAAGAAATATGTACCATAAAAATGCTTTGTTCCTTACTGTAAATTAAGTTTGGTAGGTTAGGCGGCTTTGAATGCAATATTTCCCATAGGAAATGTTTGAATGTGCCAGGTCTGCTAAAGCAGAATGGGATGCAACAGGGAGAGATATGTTCTTCTGGAGGGGATGCTGGGGTGTCAACAGGGTGGTCCGCCTGCCCTTCCCTATTGTGTCATGTTAATCACTAGCTGCTGTTTAGAATGCAGTGAAGTCTCCAGGAGGGTCAGGGAGGGGGATGCTTGATCAACCTGCCTCTGCACGGGCCTTCGCTCTGCTGACCGGTTAATCACTGCTGCTAATTATCAGACCCATTGTTGCCAGTTGCATGCAAATGTGTGCTGCTTAAAAAGCACAGGGCCTGTTGTTCAGCCCCGTTATCTGTGTTGTTAACTGGAGGCTTCGGCTGCTCACCATTTTAGCAGGATGAGCCTTTCAGCATCCCTTACTGTGAGCACACCACATTTTATATACAATGCATTTCTTATATAATATATATATATATATATATATATATATATATATATATATATATATATAATAGTGTATATAGATAGTGTATGTACATATATTCTCCTCACACATATATAAAGACAGAGAGAGAGAGAGAGAGAGAGAGAGAATATACATGTATTTAATGCACTTTAGATTTTTTTATTTTGTTTCTCTTTTAATTAGCTGTCTAAATAATAGGAAATGGAATATTGAATTATCAATCTAAAGTTTTGTTCTTTAATGTCTGTCTTGATTTTTTTAATTGACAGTAACAGAGTTCCTGTTAGAGAACTAGTATGACTCAAAGTCATGCTAGTGATGATAAGGTGAGCACTTATCAAAGGGTTAATAGTGGACAGGTAGAGGATTCTAAAATCAAAAGAATATAATTGAATAAGTGCATTATTTCACATGCATTCCGTCACATGCTAATGACATTTCACATTCTTACACATGATAATGCCGGAGTTCCAGCAACAGACTTGATGGCTATATTTGCATACAGAATGCATGTTTAAAGCAGTTTGTTTGGATGGAAAATGAGAAACATTAACCAGATTTCTTCCTCTTTCTCACTTTTATGTATTTGGCACCAGATCAAATTGCTGCAGGGTGTTAATGTAGCTGTGTAACTTTAATTGTTGGTAGTTTTTGGAGTCACCTGTGGAGGTTGGGTGTTTATTAATGGTTGATAAGTGCTGAATGAAACTTTCATTCTGACCCTCTTTCTAAAATCTCCAGGGATCCATAATGCTGAGTTATTTTCATCTCATTTCCTGTTCTGTTTAAGAACCCATCCTTTGATCTCACCACCATAACATGTTGCACAAAACCAAACAAATAATCATTTAAACCTTTTATTTTCTCAGCACTGACCTTTTATTTCTCTGTGGCATCAGTAATGTAATTGATCTGAGCTCAAATCAAGCTTCTCTTTTCCCTTTCCAGTCACTGATCTCAGTTCAGCTCTCTCTGGTTTTTACATTTCTCAGTTTGGTCATGTGAAGGTCAAGTGTTGAAGGCGTCACACCTCTTTCTATTTCAACACTTTCTGACATGAATGCTGATCTTGGAGGATCTTCCTCTCCTTTTCCCCGTCTGTAGCAGCTCCATTACTGAAACAAAACTTCTGAGCATTGGGCTGTGTTAGGCCATTCTTTTGTACTATAGTATTTCTGATGTTTATTGAATAGAGAGAGAGAGAGAGAGGGTAAGAATGTGCCATCCATCCTCAGGCCAGTTCCCATCAGCTGCTAACACTTTCATGAATGCAGAGCGGTCTGATGAGATCCCATTAAAAGAATGACCAGATCATGGCCTTTTGACTTCATTTGCAAGATCTGAATTGCATTGCATTAGTTAAGTGGCATAATGTAATAAGCAAAGATTTAGCACTGGTACAGTGTTGAGAGTTCTTTGTTTTTGATTCATTGGTTGAGTGAGTAGGTGGTTGGTTGGTTAATAGTTTTGGTTAGTTGGTTGGTGCAAGTCTTTACAATCAAAAACAATCAATCATCCAACCAAGAAACACAGTGTTCTTACATGCTGTATATTTATTGTCTTCATGACAGTAGTAATAATTGACCAACTTTTCATTATTTTATTTTCAGTATTTCACTTAATTCATTTTTTCTGTGTTGAATGATACTTGCTCATATTATGACCCTATTACTTTAGCAGTCCAAAATTTTTATGCAGCCGGTCTTTATGTCTCCCTAATGCAGTGAGGGTACACAATGCACAATGTGACAGATGGGGCTAGTATGTTGATTTCATCTCAATGAAGTGCCGGGTGAGCACAGTGCTGGGTGTTCCGCCAAACAAGGCCAGATGTGCGGGAAGGCTTTTACTGAGCTGCTGGGAGCTTGGTTTGAGGTCTCTTTGTGAGATAGCGGCCCTTATAGAGACCATCTGTGTGCCCGGGGCCAAGGTGTCTTTCTATATTCATGGCATCAGCTTTGTTTGTTTGTTTCATTTTTTTGGTTTTGTTTGTTAATGTGCCTGCTCACACTAATACTGGCCACAAGTGATTTGTCCCTGATTTAGTTTTGGTATGACTAGGAGAGGCGCTCAAGCTCACATTTTAATACATCTGTGAGTGCCACCATTCTGGCGGTCTCTCGTTGGCACCTGGGGGCCCGGCGGTGGCCGTTCCTGACATCTGTTGGCATAATATTGTAAGAAGCCTCCAAGGCAAGAGTAACTGATTTCTCAAGCTCGTTTTCTTTTTTAAAGTGAGGTTAGGCAGCATCTGAGGGTAATTATCAGATAGCATGGGGTCTGGGTAATTAGTCCCAGCTTTTTCTGTAATGAAGGAGCAGGAAGGAGTGCTTGGGGGGAACTTGACCAGTCCATGTTGGTTTTAGTCCTTGGGCTGAAGCCCCACACTTAATGTCTAGCTAATGTGGAGTAATGGTTTGAGATGTGGAGCCACGCTGCCATTGGATACTTAGTATAGCAGAGTCACCATATGCTTACATAATCCAATTTCATAAGGACTCCTCTGCATATGATTACTTTTCTATCTTGTAAACATTATTCATGTAAAAGTTATTATTTAATAAAAAAATTACACTATATGGACAAAAATATATGGACATCTGACCACAATAACCATATGTGCTCTGATGCCCAGGAGAAAAGGGCCTAAAAATGGGTCTTAAACTGGAGCTTGCATGGCTGCACATTTGATTTTGTGCACCTGTTAGCAACTAGTGGAGCTGAAATAGCCAAACCCATTAATTAGAAGGAGGTGCATAAACATACTTTTGGTCATGCGGTGTACATTTCAGTGTGAATCAGGCTGTCCAAAAACAGCTTTCAAACACCAACGGCAAACAGCTGAAAGGTCTTGTCGGATCATGCGCGCCTCCGTCACACATTTGTGTACGCTCGATCATACTTCCTGTCTCTCCCGTCTTTTCCAAAAGCTTTTCTTTTCCTGTTTCATCTGTCAAGTGGTAACATCCTGTGTCTCCTGGTACACAAGCTGTAACTTTCTGAGAGACAGCAGACACTAATCGCCCCCCTCTCAACCCTTTACGGCAGGAAGGAGAGAGGCAAAAACATTTCTTGCATGGTTCCCTTCTTTTCACTTTCAAGCCTGAGCAAGCCACTGGAGCGGAGGGCCGTTTGACTGGCATGAATAACAGAGAACACAAGAGAAGGATGGAGGACAGATGATACAATCCCTCTTCTTGACACAAGCGCTTCAGCCCACACGCACACAGATCTCGGCAGCGAGACACTGATAGGAAGGCGTAAAATGAGATGTCTCGAACATGGAAATGACTTGTTTTCCCCTACTCAAGTTCTCTCAGTGTTTGCTCATTTATATAAGTGTCAGGAAAGTGTAGGAGACAACCCCCCTCCGTCAGGCCCTGTCACGCATGTCCGCAGTTCGCGCTGGTGCGTGAGAGGCGCGCCGCTTCTTCCGAAAATTGCGAAAAGTTGTTTCGCTGGAGCTATTTAGTGCATGGGGCATTTGCGAGGTAGGAACATGTAAACATTCAAGTGTCTGTCAGACTCATTCATCAATGAAGAATAAATTACCAGCATCCTACAGATATGTTTCATGGGCATGCTAGGTACTTATTGAACTTGGAGATTGCCTTTGGTTTGCATGCAGAATTGCTTTTCGGACAACATGCCAACATGTTAACGTATAAATCCTATCCGTACATCATGTACGCTGTTTGTATCATTTATTTGTTATTGATTCCAATTGCACATAGGCACAGACCCAGAGGGAATCTTTTCATACATTTTCTGTGCTGCTTTTAGGAGAACATCAGCCTTGTACGGGTAAGTAAAGTAGCCCTGTAATAAGTGGATTATGCTATAAAATTTAGTTTCTGTATTTTGTGGCAATTCTGAATGTTTCTTATTACTTTGGAATAATTGTTATGCTTTATACAGATATCACTTTTTACAGTATATGCCTGTTTAATGTACTCTCGAGATCTGTTCAGTTTGATGCAATGACCCCTTGGAGTACAAAACAAATTTGACCAAATCAGTACTTCAGTTGTACCTGTACAGTGACAGTAAATAGCTTAATTTGACTTAAATGCCTGATTGTTGTTTATTCCTTGCATATCTTTTTCTCCTTTTTTAAACAAACTGACTCAGTTTAAACCTGTCCAATCAATAAGCTCATTCCAGGTTAAGTATCTGCCTCCGCACATTTCTCCAAATTTCATTACAAAATTTCATTATCTTACTCCGTAGACTTACGATGTGATATCTTGCGGAATCGCATTTAAAGATTACGATCGGCTAAATTGTTGTGGAGATTGGCTTTCTTTGCTTTGGGCTTCTTTCAATTGGACATTCTCCTGTTTAGCCCAGCTTCACCTGACGTTAACCTGCACAGCATATAAACAACGTTTTAAGCTATGCTCAGTGAAACAAAGACACTAGAACAGGACAAATATTCTCCCTGTGTGACCATCTGTGAGCTGGTTGAGATCGGCTGGAGTCCAGTAAATGAGGTCAGTTGGATTTTGATGCAGTAAAACAGTAGGAAGATGTAATAACCCCTGCTGTGATGTACCACGCATATGGACTTTGCAAACTCTGTGTTTGTTCACACTCTAATGTTTTATGCCTCTTAAAGGTGATTTGTGTAATTTTATTGATATTACAATATTTCCTTCATCCTGGCATAATAAGCAGAGACAACTGTAACTGTTGTAGGTTGTAGGTTGATTTTTCCTCAGAAATATTGCTCTGTTTTTTGAGCCCAGCTCAACAAAGCAACTGCAAACCAATGGTGTCAGTTTTACTACAAACCAATGGCCATCTGGAGGACAGGGGAGTGACTGCGAAACCTGTTTTGAAAGAAAATTGTGCAGTTCAGTTTGGTTATTGGTGGTACAGAATACTGTGTTTGTGTGTGTGTATAAGACAACAGACTATGAATGTGTATCCATTCAGCTAGTACTGTATGTAATATTCTCATCCATACTATAGAGTTTTAGGAAAGTTTTGCCAGGCCAGTGTTTTTCATTCTTTTTCTCTGACAATCAGAGTCTTTTCTGAGACCCCGTGAGACTCCAAACTGCTGACACACAGGATGGCATATTGGTCCACAGCATACATACAGAGTTCGGCCCTGTTAAATAGCACCCACGCAGAGAATGGGCTCCCTGCACAAGCCCCCAAGCACCATGTTTCAGCTGAAAATATTACACTAGATATTATTATTACAACCCCTATGTCCTCGCCTCATAAAGAAAATGATAAAGGAGTTAATAAGGAAAGTCAATTTGTATAGGAAAATCTCATTTTTTTCATTTTTTTTATTAAAAATACATACTTCTACATGCAGCACTGGAGATTAAATTGGAGAAATTATGCATCTCATTCTTTCCCACCCCAAGCTTCATAATTAAAATACTTTCTGTATGCTATTTTTTCCTGTGTATTAAAAAAATCTACATCATGAATACACAACTTGGAAGTAAACAAACTATTCAGCAACGTGCAACTCGCCACCACTGGCACTTCCTGCTGTTTATTTTGAGAAATTAATTGATTACCGCATCATTAAAGATTTTAGAAAATAGCAGTAATCCGCAAGAAATGGGAAGCAGGCCACGTGCATTTCCAAATTGTAGTGAGAGAATTACTTTTCTATTGATTCGGCTGGCTGAGCTTCCAGTTAACTACAGATAGCGTCTTAATAGACGTGTCCCACTGACGTTCACAATAATAGTTTTTGTCAGAGTCTGATTAAATTAGATTATCTTATTGTAAAATTGTCACTTTAGCCATCTGCGAACAGTCATCTACAGGTAGCAGATATTCTTCACCCGATGTTGGCCGCCCATCCCACGTCTTTTTCTCAAAGCTGTGAAATATTTGTGCAACAAAGTGTGAAATGCGACAACATCTGCTATGCAATTGCATGTTTAGACCCAGTGAGGCCCAACAGTGGCTGTCAGGACAGGCTTCTATCTATACAGGTGTGGAAAAGAAAAGAGTTAATTAGTCAACAGCTGCAGGCTGTACATCTGGGTACCACCTGCATCCAGACCCGTGTGTCCTGTTTTGATGAGAGTTTGCAGTACAATGTTCTCACCTGTTCTTAAGGTATTACGCATTTGTGCAGTATCACCCCACAGCTATGATAAATGTGATAACATTTTCATGTGGTTTGTTGACCTCTGTCTCAGGTGATTCCATCACAAGTGGACAGTGCTAAATACAAGTGTAAACAAGGCCTATTGTGTCCTGTGGGTGTAAACCATATTCGGAGGTGAACATTTAATCTGTAAATGCTAATGCATCCTAGATAGATCATCAGAAGATCTCCTACTGTAGCCAGATAACAGTGTGACCCAAATAAAATGTTTGTTGTTAGATTTTACATTAAGGTTTAAAATTGATCACATATACAGTCAATCCCATATGTAATATTACATAAGTAGTGATAATATTTTTATAAGAACAATAATTCTAACAGGATATTAAAAAGTTCCATATAACATTTATTTTGTTTTATTATTAAATATAATTATATTGTGTGGAAGACACAATTTAGGCATTGAAAAATATAAAAATATTTTTCAACAAAAAAATATTTTTTTATCTGACCCCTCAATAAATCAAAGAAATTTTTGACAGATTTTTAGATGATCAACATTTGTTACATTTGTATTAATTACAGGATGGCTTTATTATTCTTTGTGTTGTTTTCCATCTGCGTGTCCTGCGATCAGTAGAGTCAAACGAATCGTTGAATGATCATCCACACTTAACTCTCGCTCATTCAGCAGAGGACAAAAAACAGCCATGAAAGCAGTGATATGGACAAGTGTGACTCTTCTGCCAGGACTCAACCTCCATCCCAAGATTAATGACCTTCCCCTCTCTGCTCATCTCACTCTATCTCTGTCAGGAGTCAAGAAAGCTCAAGACAATAATAAACAGATCCAAACAAACCAAACAGATCCAAACCCACTGGCCAGTCTCCACACACACACCTGCACACTGAGTACAGAGGCAGAGTCCAGATTTAACACTCTGCAGGTGCCAAATGTAAGTAAACACTGGCTTTGGAAAGTAAATAAATACAAAGTTACTTACCAGTGCCCGGTACCTGCAGCATAATGCATGGGCTCAAACTGTAAGAATAATAACTAACTGAGATAGGACACAGTGAAAGGTAAGATACAGTATATTTAAGACTAGTGTTGTGTCACAGCATAGCTTTGTAAGTAGTTCTGATTGGTTGTTTGTGTTGCAAAGTGGGTATACGTTCTTCTGGTTTTACTCTCGGGTAGAAATAGGCTGCGTCCAAAAGCTTAGGCTGCTTTGCTGCCCCACCAGGCAATGACTTCTGGGACTGTGAAGGCACAGACAGAATCAGACAGCTTCAAAATTATATTTGAAATTTAAATAGAGAGCACACCTAATTTTTAAAACTACTAATACATACTAAATACGAATAACATTTAAAAATACAAATTTTTCAGTAGAAATCCTTTCTAAAATTACTGAAAGTAAAAGTAAACTTAAATTTATACAGAAATTGTCCTTGGACAATTTTAGAAAGGATAATGTTTGAGCTCGTCCCTGTTCAACTATTGATAATTAGAGGGGATATCGGAGGCAGTGAAGGATACATCTGTGCTGCCTTAAAATATTGATCAGATGAGAGATCTCTAGAGACAGGAAGTGAAGCAAACATTGGATTTGAAGGTGCTTTGCCTTCCTACCTTGGAATGCATCCTTCTGAGGCAGCATTTTACATCTTTTGGACACAGCCATACAGTGCTTTCAGTGGGGTGCTTGTATGTGTTATGTGGTTTTGTAAGCTGTGTGTACCAGGTAGTATAATAAGTGTACTGTTAAATTATGCTATTTGATTGACTGAATTGGTTTTGTCAAAATATCATCTCCACCAGTGATGTGAATTTGTGGCAGAACTGCTTGTCTTGTTGTAGCAGATGAATGTCCTTGAATGTTCAGTCATTTTTTTGCAGTTCTGCTTAGTGCCACTAGTAGAAATTACAGAAATTACACACTTTACTTTCAAAGTCAGTTTAAGACACGCACACACACTTCACTGTCCTTCTCAGGTTTGAGGAGTGTAGAGACCAGACTTTATTTAGTAGCTCTGTGTCTCTCACCCATCCCCTGAGTCTGGCCTTTCACACTGTCACATCCTTCTCTGCCTGGCACTCAGAATGTGCCATGGTCAATCAACCCCGAGACCCTGCTGATGGCCACACTCTGGAGTTAGATACACGGGGTGTGAGTTGCCACTGCCCCCAACCACTGCACACTCTCACGCTATGTTCTTCTATGTTCTTGTAGTCAGTGACAGTGGAGGCCTATACATACTCCACCGACCACCTTGATGGAGTGTCACTGAGAAAAATTCAATAAACTTTATGACTATAGATCAGCAGATCTCAGCTGACTTGAGTCTCAAAGATTCCTTGATGATTTGTTCAACAGCACAGACCATGCCTTTGTGAGAACAGATGTATTTAAAAAGAACATGAGGATTAATCAGCCATAAAAAATTCAGGGAAGTCTCCAGGGCCCTGCTTACACCTGGCGTTGAGATCCGTTTTAAGTCATCTGGATCATTTCAGGTACTGCGGTAAAATAACAGAGAATTCTTTTCCAAAATTCATGTTTCTACTTAGATTAAACTCACAGTTAACTGAGGAAAATGGTGGACTTATTTTTCTATGCTTTCCTTAAACTTTTTTAGCATCATCTACTTAAAGTGACAGTGTATTTAAATGAATCATTTCTTTATTTTTGCCTCTGTAATAACTTTCTCTTCTCCTGGTCTTTGAAGAATTAAGCAAATAGGATCCATTTACAAATTCTGAAATGATTTTAGACAGCAGCAATGTGACTGAGCTGCTCCCTCTTAAGGTATCTTTGTATTATGGAACCATATACTCTGTGTTACTTTCTAAAAATGGGCTGATCTGATTGTATAAGGTACTTTTGGTCTCCCACACTGCCTTAACATCGGGTGTTAGAAAATGGAGTTTTTGACAAATCAGGTGCATTGTGTCAGTTTCATTGTGTCATGTTGGATTCAGAGCTAAAGATGTTAGGAATGAGAGAGAGAGAGAGGGAGAAAGGGAGAGCTCCTGTTCATAAGAGTCCACTTTATCTCAGTAATTGGCTCGGTAACAGGGAAAAACTGTTTGCATTCTTGATAGAACAGACAGTATCCACACACACACACACAGCTTTAAGCTCTGGAAGAATGAAGCCTGTGGGCGGTATTCTTTAACCTACCTCGTTACTGTCGCGATTGAGCAGCCGGGGGAGAACAGACACCTCTTCTTTTTGACCTAATTGAGGCCTGTGTTGCTATGCCCCTGAGAAACTGACCACCTTGTTTGGGTTGTGTTTACTTTACCTGTGGCTTTGAACGCTCTCTGCCTTTTGTTTGTACAACACGTTTAAATATACTTGTAAAGCAGGTCATGTATGCGTGATAAATATGTAAGGGATAATGTACATTATCCGGCTCAATACACAGCTACTAACCAAATAAATGTGTGGTCATGAAATGATTTTATTATCTTAATTACTTTTGCTAAGAATAATATTCCAATACACTGTAGAAAACAATCAGCCTAGCAACAGGCTGAACACTAACAATGCAATTATATTAGTTTATATAATATTATTAATGCAAGCTAGGTTTTTTTTCACTACTTGAATGCTGCTATTGACCAATCAGAATGAAGTATTTCAAAAAGCTGGGTAATATAAGTTACTGTGTTAAGACCGCACCAACAAAATATTCTAAAGTTGGAGTTGGCTGCTGGGTTTACAAAGTTGGCAAACATAACAAACACCGGCAGCGTTAACACACTGACCTACCAAAACAAGTTTGTTTAGCCAATGTGTTAACCTTGCTGGAATTAGCTGAAATTCCTTTAGATTTTGGTGTTGGAGTTTGGCATGGTGTGAACTAACACAAACATGCACACACAAACACGCAATATGTTGGACAGAAAGTGTAATCTCTAGCGCTAGTTTAGTGCATTCCCTTGAGGCCTGTGCACATGATATATGCCAGAGTGTGGGTGGCAGTCCTACAAAAACACGTCATTATTGCTGCCCTCACCTTCAGCTTGCAGCAGAAGTGCTGACATCATGATGTATGGTTACACATGAAGACTGATATCATCACCACCATCAACTCATTACCGCCACATGCTACTTTTCAAACCAACCAGTCGCAGCCAATGAGTGCTCAATCGCAGAAGAGACGCAAGCCGATATAAAACATTGGGGAAGGTTATGTGTTTTATGGCAAAAATTGGAACAAAAGGGACAATGTTGATGAGTAATGTGGTGACTTTTCAGAATATGCCGATGTGAGTGCTTGGTAATTATGTTTGAGTGAGTTTTGCGGATTATAGCTGCCAGCTATGCAAGGACAAAGAGCGCCGACTCAGTGGGATTAGAACTACATCATGTAAGGACGTCCACCCATGTGTAACAAAAAACCTCATTAACATCTCACGAAAACACTGTTTTAATTAGCTACGTTTTATTCACTTTAAATCCTTTATAGATGCACAAGAGGATTTCTGTGGACCTTAGCTGCTATGTGTGAGTTTTAGCACAGTTACTTTTAGTGTAGGTTTGTCTGTCCTTAGAGGTTTAGTTAAACCAAACCAGAAAAACTGGCAAGACGTTGTTTACCAACTGGAGGTAAGCTTTATATATAAGATCCACCTCGGGCCCCTTGACATATTCTTAATTGAATCTTCTCGACTAGTATAATGAGAAAGAAAGTCAGAGTTTATCAGGCAGGTTTCCCTATGTAATGCATGGCTAATGGCTTAACACAATCTAGAGGCTGAAAACCAATGTTTATATGATGAGTTACCCATTGATTTGTCACAATGAATGCCATTTAACTGAACAGTTGGCATGTTTTTATTTATTTATTTTCCTGGGAGGAATGTAAACACTGAAATGTATATTGGGATGACCGGGGCTAGCTGTCACAACGGGAAGTTGTCACGTTACCCTTTTGCATTTTTACTGTTTCGTTGTTTTGTGTTTTAAATTTTGGCAAAATGTCCAAAATAGATTGTAATGGTAGGTTACTATACATTTTGACAACTTACCCCACACAAAAGCTCAACATGCATTCCCCGAACTTTATCTTTCTTGCTAGAAAAATAGCTAGCAATGTAGTTGCTAGCTGTGTTTCAAACAGCAGGGTGAAACACATTTAGTACCTCTTCAATTCTGCTAATTCCTTTTGTCTGTGCAAATCACCAGGCCCTGTTCATATAAGACCAGCATTAACTAAATCGCAGCATATTTAGTGCTCTTTGTTGCCCATTGGTTTGTAGATGCAGGTTATCTGAGGACAGTGGGACTTAGAGATCCTGGTTTGAGAATCAAAGTGTTTTTGAGAAGCTGGGGAATGAATTTTGCACAGACGTCTCACTTCACTGGATTTCAGCAGCACACTAGTCGCTCGTGGGGGGGAATGGGGTGCAGTGGGTGGGTCAAAGTTTTCTGTGGCTGGAGGAACCAATGGAGAATATGTCAGTTTGTAGTGGTGAGTAGTGGGACGGAACTGATTGCCCTCCTGAAACGAAACCAGACAAAAACAAAAAAGATTTGTTGCATCTGTTGCATCTGGCCTTGTTCTGATGTGTAGTGTGTTGATTTTAGGGAGGTCTTACACTGTGTCTATGCTGGAAGCGACCAATGACACAGCATACCATGGCAGTTTGGGGTTGTCTACATTGCATTTTTGAAATTGTGTGTCACTCAGGTGCATCACGATACAACAAATGCTTAGGGTGCAGACAGCATCATTGATTGCAATAAAAAAGGTTTTGTTTTGATGTTGTGCGACACGCTGCGTCTGACTTGCGGCACTGACTGCTGATGACACAAGGGCAGCTTTAGAAAAAAATATTTCTGTCTCCTTTGTTAGAAACGAACTCTCAGCATCCACTCGGTAGTGATGTCAGGAAGCTGTCATGGAGAATGCAGCATAGCATTAATAACATACATGCGTTTAATCCTCAAATCTCTTTCTTTTTTGGATTAATTTATTCTGCTGGCATGCTAGCAGGTTACCTAATAGCAAAATATCAGAGCAGAGCAAATCAAATCAGTGTTAGTGGGAAAACTGAAGATTGTTTGGTTCTTATAACCTGTGACTACTGACTGGAATATATGACATTTCATATATGTTTTCTTCACTGGTTTATCAAATGGTGTTTGTTGAATGGATGGCTGGTTGCCTGCAAACACACACACAGTTTCATGTCCTTGTACCTCAAATGAGTCTCTATTTTCAGTGCTCTATCATTAGAGTTGTGCTAAGCTGGCATATTGTTCTTTATTATGCTAATGTGTGGGTATTGTATCGCAAAGTAATTGTACATTGTTTTTTGTATGGCAGCGTCTTTGGTGTGTGTGTGTGTGTGTGTGTGTGTGCATGTTCAACCTTAAACTAAATGTCTTGTCTTTAAAAATAAAAACATTTCATTTACTGTACAAGATACTTACAAATTTGATATAGGAACCAACTAATTATTTAATTATAATGGTTCTGATTCAGACTATATTGCTTTTCATGTCCAATCAGGAATGGAGTGATTCTGTTTGCTTTCTTTTCTCACATATGCAGGCATGATGGCAATTGAACTGTTGAGGTATGACTGTAAAATAAAAAAAATATAAAGAATGGTTTTCATGTCAGTTGTGAAGGTGAACCATGTCCCTGTGATTTCGCTTGTGAAAAACACTAGAAAGGTCAACGATATAAATGCCAGGAGCAAATGAAAAATTTAGCAATCAACACTTTAGATCGCTTACTTTGACAAAAAACAGAGAACACCTAATGCTGAGCTGGGAATACTCAGAAAGCCTTTTTTTCTGTGGGTTTCTCTTTGACTCTGTTCTGTACAGTAAGTTTGAGCTCTGCTGAGGTGCCTATCTTTGTGTACGGCCTGGAGCTGAGACGCTTGACAGTTCATTAAAGAACCTTGAGATCGTCTGTCCTTATTTTTGGAAGGCGTGTTGGAGGAGAGGGATTGCACGAGCTGCCAGAGAAGCGACGAGGGGCGGACACCAGGAGCTAAAGGGGAGCTTTTCTCAATGCTGGCATGGTGCTTCCAGGGGCTTCAAAGCTGTCTGCCCCAGAGCTGCTGGCTCTTGAAATGCTTTGGAGAACAGATACCTTGATCAAGCGATTGAGAAGACAGATTTGTGAGGAATAGAGGCTGTTTACTGCTGAGGGGGGCACGTTTTTTCTTTTCATGAAAAAAATTGCAGTTAATAACAAATTAGATAGCACCCAATACCCGTGTCTCCTTACTTTTGCAGAATTCTTCCTCTAATACTGTGATGCTCATTGGAGAGTCTGTCAATGTAATTGCGACAAGCATTTAAATTTAAAAATCACATTTCTGTTGCAGGAACTAGGTTCCTTTAAAAATGTAGGATCCTCAACATAAGAAATTTTATTCTTCTTGAGAAAAAAGAACTTGTGAGTGTAGACTGTAGCAATAACTGCCCCAGGAGAATGACTGTTAACAGTGTGTTAAGGTGAGAGAGAAAAGTCCTCTGTTACGTGCAGTTCAAATGCTGTTCAGACCTGAGCTGAATGTAAGGTAGAACAAAAGAAAGTTGAGAGACTCAGGAAGACAGAACAAATGTTCAACACTGAATTCACGCTGGTACAAGGGCAATGAAATGAATAGTTCTGTTTGGGCAAGGTAGAGGGCTGACCTAAGCCTGCTGCCTTAGGCAGCTACTGCACATGGTTTGAAAACCCTCATATTTTACTCCGTCAGCATCATCTCTGACCTCTAGCATGGTGTCCGTCCAGGGGTTCTCTCGGGATAGAGAGAGTTTAGGGTCTGTTTTATGAACCCTGGCTCATTTTTCCATATTGTAGCTTGGTGTTGGAGACATGGCTGGACATGTAATAATCATGACAGTCATTGTAATCATAGGTTGGCGAGTGGTGGGGTCTAGAATGTTTAGAAAACAAAGATTCTCTCACTCAGACTAGAATTATGGGGGAAAAAATTAATCACAAAAAGTTCTTGATCACGTTTTGAATATGGATTTGATACATATAATTTTTAAGGTGTTACACTGTCCTATCTCAGCTTAATATGCAGAGACAACTATAAGTAAACCGTTCATACACAGGTTTACCAGAAAAAGTGTAAACACTGTGGTGGTCAATCAAAACATTGCTCTGTTTGTTTAAACATCCCGACCAGCCTTACATTGAATAGCAACATTGGCTGAATCAATGGTGTGAGGATATCTGTTTGGTTGACCAATGGCAGACAGTGGGAGTGTTTTAGGAAAAGAATCATCATTTTTGCAGTGCTGTTTGGTAACACAGAAATGACACACTTCAGCTTTAATGCATCATCATTTGACATGACTTTCGGTGGATAGCAGTGCCTGTCTGGTAATTCTCTACATCTCTGAGCTTTATTTTATCTTTGTCTTATTTTCCTCAGGATCCTGTTCAGACAAGAAGGAATGCTGCCAGTTGAAGCCTAGTATCTGATAGCAGTGGAGAGCATCTAGTCTACTTCCCAGCAGAATACAAGACTTCTCTGATCTGGTAAGAACACACAAAAACACTCATGTTCATTTCCATAGTCTTGAATAGACTAGACATAACTTTCACTAAAAGTTCAGGGTATAATATGTTTTTATATGCCCAGTTCAGTTTTTTTACACCACCTATACCTAGTGGGATTTAATTAAGACCTATTTACTTACTTGTCATTTATGTACATCATTTACATTAACTTCGAACTTTTCTTTTTTCACACAGGTTGATTCTGTTTACTTTTTTATATGGAGATCTTTGGTGATTTTTCTTATAGGTTTCAGGATTTAATATTGGATTTGCTGTAAATAGTTTTGTAGCAAGAAAACTGGGTAGTTTAGTTGTACTGGACTGTTTTTAGGCCTTTGATTTTGTTCTTCTTTTTGATTTTATTTATGTTGCAATTTCTAGATAAGAGTAACAGGCATAAGTTGCCCTTTAAAGACCCAGATGGAATCTGCTTTCGCAAAACTCATCTGTAAGCTCAGCAGATTTCCACAGAATTAAAACGCCTATAAAGTGTACGCCTCCCCCTACCACCCGCGTGTACGGTTCTTTAATTTTTCTATTTTGCCCAATTTGATTCTGCTTGAACAATGCATGATACTTACAGCTCTTTATAGCATGTTTACTATGTTTAAATCTGTTCCATATTTCCCCCAAAGATCAGTGCAGAAAATTACAAAAAAGTCAAACTGCCATCTGGGTCTGCGTATGGCCCGCACTGCTGTATGCTCTTGCCTTAAACTATACAGAACATATGGATACAAATAACGGAAGTGTGGATGTATGTTCAGGCAGGTCCCATTTGCAGTGATTATCTCTGCACGGGCACAGATGCATTTTATGCATCGGGTATCTGTTGGACACCAGCCTTTTGCAGGTGTCCTGCATTAGACATTGGGTTGAATGAGTGCTTTCATCAACCAGACAAAAACGTCAGCTTTAGGGAGCCTCTTGGAATGTTATTAAGAACCACTCAAATCTCTCAGAATACATGAGGAATTGGTTGCAATTCCCATTTTCCTCCTCTTCAATTCTAAATCTCTTTCTCATTTTAAGTAAATAGGGACCCTGAGCTCCACTTGCTCCAGTCACCATAAGGAATAAATTCGCCCAAGGATTTCGTTGCTCATTCAGCCCAAGTATGCGGGTGGGGGGTGCGAGAAGTAGTGTCTGCAAGTGCACTTGAGCTACTGAACTCATGCAGTGCGACAGTCAAGTGCACAACCAGATAAAAGCTACTCAGAGTGAAAAGACCCTCTTGCAATGTTTGTCTGAATCTCGTAATTTTCTTGAATGCGTTCATTGTGGACTCATTCCAGTAATGCGAACCTCTTATTACACACTGTCATTCTTTGCATCATGGGGGAAGGGTTGTCTACGTGTCTAGAGTAGAACAGAGGATGGAAATGGATGAGGTCATTAGCATTCCAGGAGAGTGTTGGTGTCTGGTGGTGCAGACCATGCTTGGCTGCCTGGCACGATAGGGCAGCACAGTGGCCATTAAGGCAGCAGGGTTTGGGGGTTAGGGCCCATGGAGGGCACTGCCACCCCCTGCATGGGAGCAATGAGAGGCCCTGAGCAGGTGGTCTATCAGGGACGGTGGGCTGGAAGTCTAGGACAAATTGGTACAGGGAGGCTCATTTCCCAAACCCAGCATGAGGGACGGCACAGCAGCTCCATGAGAGTGAGGGAGAAAAAAATATGAAGCAAAGACTCCCAAGGGCACCGGTATATGTGGGGTGATCTTGTGAAGTTGTCAGTCAGTTGTATAGTTCCTGCATCCCATCTGGCAGAACTGGTCGATCCCCAATGCTTTCTAAATCTTTATATGTAAATGCAACAAAACAGTAAAGGGTATAAGATGTTAATATATGACCCATTATGATTTGATCTATCTATCCCAAGCTAACAAGGATTGTTGTCCGGAAGTTGGCATTATCTAGGAATTCTTTCAAAGCTATCAAAAATGTTTTCACAGTAACATTAGTAGAACTTTTTTAGCGTTAGATATCATAACATAAACATTAAGTTGTTAGTGAATGTTATGTTTTAAAAACATTACAGAAATTAAGAAAATCTAAAAAACTAAAAAAAATCTAAAATCTATAAACTGGATGTTTTCAACATTCCTAGAACATTCAAACTAACTGAAACGTTCTTACAACCTAAAGGCAATATTCTTTCAACCTAAAGTTGTTAGCTGGGTCTCTCTATCTCTCTCTTTCTCCCTTTCTTTCTCTCTACTTTATTATGTACTGGCCTATTTTTCTCTCTCTAAGCAATACATGTCTCACATGAGTCACGTGCTGCCTTACATGTGATTTAGTGCGATTTAAATGCAAGTCTTTGTTAAACGTGCATTTCTCATACATAGTTGATAAAGGACGACACGTGCCCCCACCATGTATCAAAGCAACAGTTTCAGTGAGTGACATTTATTCATCTTTCTTAGACCTGTCAGCTTGTTTCTAAAGGCTGTTGAAGTGAAATCCTTCAGACCGGGTGCAATTCCGCATGTTAGAAACCATTCTTAAAGGAGTGGTCCTGGACCCTGCTATTTAAGCGGATAGCTGGGTCTCAAACACAATTTCGAACCCCGACCAACCAATCAGATGAGAGGTCTGATTGCTACATATTGTCACCCTGTCTTTTAAAAAGGGTAATAAAATAAACATATTGGGTGAAATGCCCATGAGTGATGTTTTATTTATTTATTTATTGACATTGAGTTGATAAAATCCACCGCGTGACAACTTTATTAACCTAGGCGAGATTTATTTTGAAAGCTCTTCATTTTGGTAATACTTTTTTTAATACTTTCTCTTTTTTTCATTTTCTGGAGAAGGACAAGCACGCTATCAGTCTTGTGTCAGTGGGATTATATTTCTGCATGACACTTTTGATAAGTGGATGGAGGGTGTAAATCTCACCTCTGTTGTTGGGATAAGTCTAACCTGTCATTCACGACATAGATTACACACCTGTGCCGGCAGAGATTGAACTGAACTTGTTCAGGATATTTTCAATTCCTCCCGTCTATGTTAAAGTCAAAATGGTGCATTTCTCCTCCTCGCAAATTGCCTCTTTTTGATTGCCAACCTGTAACGCTAGTTAGTGTGTTTTCTGCATTTGATGTTTTTTGCCTGTTATCATTTGTTTGCTGCATATGCCATCTAGTGCATGAAAACAATGACACGACTCGTGAAAAGATACTTTTGTTCCTTCACGAGATCTTTCATTGTTTTCTCTGTCACTCCTTGAGGGTCCTTCAGGGCATGCTATTCCAGAATTGTGCATTCTTTAAAGGAAGCTTTGTCAGAAACCAAGTACACTTGTCATCAAACTTGTGTTTGCTGCTGTACCTGTTGATAGCTCTGGTATGACTTCAGGACAGAAGATGTCAGATGCTTCAGGTATACTGTTGATTTTATTACTTGTGTTGTCAAGCATTGATAAGCATCCTGTGATATTTCACATGTGGATTTAATAGGAAAGGCAAAATTACATACAGAAACTCTTGAATATCTCGGTTATTTCATCCAGGTATCAGTGAGATTGAATGGAAAGCAGATTGAGATACCTGTGTCTCATCTGTACTGTACCTGTCTCCCAAATCTGTACCCAAATTTCCAAAGATCCCACAGTCTGCAGACTTCAGAGATTTCAATTTGAGGATTAATTCAAAAACTTTATTTTAAGAGTTAGGTTCTTTCAAGACCAAATTTTCTGACAAATACCTAATGTTACAATTCTGTTTATCAACAATTGCCACATTTGTGCTTTTTTTCCTTTTAAGGCCGAACAACTGAGACAAAATTAGTATTTAATTAAAATCTTGATAAGAACTTCATTAAGTCTTATAAAGGAACCTTTGAGCACTACATTTTTTTCTCCGAGTTAGGACACGTCCCCATTTTTATTTCTTTTGTTGGATCTTGTTAAAGGAATGAGAGTATCAAAGACACAAAAGGTTCTGAGATTTTTATCCCATCTGTATAAATCCAGGTCAGCGGCCCGGTCTGTGGTTAATTCCTTCTTGTCGCGTGTCGTGTTCAGGCATTAGCGGTAATTAAAAGAGAAGGCTGGCTCCAGATGTGTGATTCAACCATATGGTTGAAGCTCTCCTCAGTCCTGATATGCTAAGCTGAAATATTAAGCTGCACTTTTAGCACTGCTAACAGAAAACACGCTAACTAGGTTCATACTGTCTGTCAGTATAAGATTAAAAATCCCTTAAAGGTGATTTCAAAGTAAAAGTAAAGGTAAAAGTGATTTCTGAGAAACTTTTTAAGTATTTAAAACCAACACCCAAACCAGCTCATCCAGCATTGCTGATGAGAGTGTTATGGTGTTGTGTTGATAGGCCCGATACCTTTTTTTGCACACACCAGGACTGTGTGCAGACACACACAGAACAGACATTTAGCAAATATTCACATAATTGTTTGTTTTGGGTGTTGATTTCAATTTTCAACAGCGTTTCTCAGAAATCACTTACTGCACCTTTAATATGCTTTTGCCGAAATTGTACACACACACAAACACAGACACAGACATACATTCCTTCATGGAGATCTGGACTCTTTGGCACAGCATGGCTTGCAGACGCAGCCTGTTCCACTGGCAGCCCGAGTGCTGACGCTGTCACCTGTCTGTGTGGATAAAGGTGATTTTGTTAGCACAGTCGTGCTGGAGAGCTGGCATACCTCGCCCACATTTGTCCTCCGATAGGGACTGCGGTTCAGGGGAAGATGAGCCAGTAGCTTTATCTTATGTTTTAAATCTTGCTTGGTGTCTGCACCACAATCTGTTATCACGTTTCACTATGTTATCATGTTAAATAACCCACCGTAGCCACATAAGATCTGTGGTCTTTATGACAAAGAAATGCTGAATAGCACAACGTGAGGCCCATAACATTTTTCCCTCTGCGGTTTTAGCAAAACAAATGTTTATATATCTTATGAACTTGCAAACCTCTAAATGTATCTGCCACGTTTTTCCCTTCTTGGCTTTCTGTATGTAATAGGATCAGGATACACACACTTTCTGCCACACACAACCCCCCCAAAATAATTATAAAAAAATTACAGCTGCAACATTTGGTGTTTGCAGCAAGCTGTAAACATATTAAAAATTAAATTGCACCTACAGGCTCTGAAGTTGCCTTTTTAATCTGCAGTCTCACAACTTTATTCATACTATCTGTTTTCATAACTCTTTCATGTTTCTAAGGTGCTACTATCAAAAATTAGGTCAGTATAACTGTCAAAATATGTATGCAGCGTTTCAGAAGATAGAAAACATAGCGTAACAGCAAACAGCATTGTTTCTTTGTGCATATACATGCGTAGTGACTCATTTCCAGTGTAATTTATGCTAGGGAAGTCTGGTTGTTTATGTTTGCATGTGGGCAGTGTATAAGTGGAAAAAAAGAGAAAAGTTTAGATTTATTTCACACTGTTGCAGGAATCTGTTAGTGCTTTGGATTTCATGTACAAGAATTCAATGTTATTCACATAAATGTTGATATTAGCTTGAAATGTGTGTTGTGATATAGTAAGGTTTTTGAAGAGTGTTTGTTGAAAACTAGATATCTGTATTGTAACATTAAGTTTGATGATTATTGATGTGGTGTATGTCCAGTGTGGATATTTGAGTGACTTCTGCACTCATACTTGTTAAAGTTTTGATGAGCAATCGTTAACAATTTGAGACCTCTCAGAAACCCTGTAATGGTCAGTGCTTCATTTACAAGCATAACACACTAAATGCTAAATACTCAGTTATGCCTACGCTTTGCAGTATCCCAAAGAATTAGCACAGAGTGTCGTTGGCTTTCATTAATTGATACTTCTGGTGAACTTGGCTCAATGCTGATTTCTTAATGCTGCTGTGCGACTGAGTTTGTTTAATTTTCTCCGGGAGAATCTAATTGAGAGAAATTGCACCACTGTACTTTTACGCATTCCCTGCTGTGTTTTTCACAATCAGGTTGTTTCATGTCACTTAACAGATGTTCAGTCTAGAGTGCCGTTTGTTGGCTTTAATGCGGCTTTTTACATCTATAGAGGCGTGTTTATTAGCTTACGTGTTTATGGCAGCGGCCTTGACATGAATTTTGCAGCAAAATGGGCACCGTGAGGTCTGATGCTCATGTAGCATTTGTCAGAGAGCAGTTTAAGTGGACACAGATGTCCCAGCGACATGGCCAGCTGTGAATAATGGCCTGTTTGATTGAGATGACAATTACAACAACAGCGTAAATGCACGTTATCACAACCGCATTCTTCAAACAGGGGCTTAACGATACAATATTATGTCAAGAATATCTGGGTCATGGTACAGTAATATTGCAATTCTTTCATATGTTTGGTGTATAGTTATTCAAAGTTGCAAGTTGTGATATTGCAATATTGTACTTACTCGTTTCTCCTTCAACTCTCAATAAACATGACTGAGTGTACGTTCAGCTAATGCAACTGTACCTTGTCAGACTTGCTGTGACAATCTGCTCAGAATCCCCTTTTTCTCTAAATAATAATTCAAAAAATGGAAAAATATTCATTCCTGGCATGAGAATATACAATACAGTGATGCAAGGTATTGCAGTATTTTAAAATGTAAAACGTTTACATAGATTAATCTATGTTTTTGTCTGGCAGCTCTTCCTAATTACATATAGAAATTACAGTATGTTAATTATAGATTACTGCTTGTTCTTAACACAATAAAAAGGATAAAATATGGACACTGAAGCACAATGAAGCATGTAATCGCATGCATGTGATTTTCTAGAGCAGTGATATGAGGATAAATGAACCACCTCACCCTCCGCCCCGTTGGCATCACCGTCCCCTGAGGCACAAGCCATATGGGTGGCTGCGAATGGACTGTTAGCAAAGGGAGCAGACGGCCGCCACAGTGCTCCTCTTTGGCACAGGTGGCATCATGGCACCAACTCAGCCTGAAGGATCCAAGAGAGCGCTGCTTAGTCAGCCCACCATCTTCCTCAAGGGGTCCGGGCCCTCACACCGCGTCTGGGCTGCCAATGCCAGCGCACACCCACCTGGTCTGGTCTGTTGAGAGCAGAGTTAGGACAGAGGAAAGATGAGGTCTTAATGGCCAAGGACGCACAGAGCTAAAGCTATAGTGTGTATAGTGCCAGATATCTATCCCCGTGGAATCCTATCCAACGTGGACCAAGAGAGGAAGCTGCTTATAATGCCTCCTTCAAAACATACCACAATATATTGTTCTAGTTTGGCTTTTCATTTTGTTTAAACTGCATGTGAACATGTGAATATTTCAGTTGTTATGGATCATTTTTTACCATATCTATCATGTAATGTCATAGTTGCATTACATTTATTAACCTGCTAAGACTGCCAAGCTGAAATAATAATGAAGAATGTTGATTTTTAACCATTTATAGCTTTATGTTATTGTACATGTTGATTTAAAATGCATTATTTGTCACATTTACATGATGACACATTTACACAATGAACTAAGATGACATTTCAGACACGCAAAAGCTCGAAAATAGTGCACCTATCTCAATTATCTATGACTCACCAAAACAAATTCCATGAATCATCTGTCTTAACTTGCTCTAATGCCCATATCTGTGATCATCAAGAGCCATGACACCAGACTCTTTGAGCCATGTATGTTTTACATCCCATTGGTTTGTGCTTCAGTCAGACACATAGAACACAACAGGTCATGCTATTGGAAGTGGAGTATGGTACCTTGCAACTCATGCAGGCTCCATATTAACAACTCGAAATTACCTTCAGCTTCCTCTAACCACAGTGTTCTCCCTCAGCATCGCTCCGAGGGAAATTTAGACATCACTTTTTATGTTTACCTCTCCCCCTTCCCTCGCACACCTCCCCCTATGAACCTTGAATATTAATGCACTTGGGTGCTGTCTTGATTGATGGCAATTAGCATTTGGTAATGATAACAGATGTTTGCTGTGCCAGGAGGCTAGTACCTGCCGCCCACTCCGCCATCTGCTGTGGGCATCGGGGGCCTGGCACAAAAGCTGGCTGGCATTGGATAGTAAGGGGGTGAAAAGGGGAAGACAAGAGGAGGGGTGGTACATTGTAGTTGTCCCCTCTTTATTTGACACAAGGAGCAGGGCCCAGCTGCGGGGGGATTTCTTGTGAACAGTGTCACCTGGTGCTGAGTACATTTGGACAGGACACCCTTGTTTTGTAGACGTGGTGTTTATTAGTCTCTTAGGAGTTGGAGCAGGAGTGTGAAATATAGGCTTTTTAAATAGCCATGATGTTACTAAGTTAAACATTTGGAATTGCAGGAGAATATGAAAGATGTGGACATGTTAAAATATTAAGATTCTTGTGCCTTCAAATCATTTGTGTATGTTTGACCACTATTAGATACAATCTTACTTTAAAGCTTGATGGACTTGTTTAGTGTTGTAAAGATTGCAGAGCAGGTCTGTGGTTTGGCTGATTATACACTTTGTGAGAAGAATAAGGTTGGCATAACCTCCTATCTTCTACCCTCAAAGGACTGAGAAGAAAAGATGTGGATCAACTCTCAGCGCCCACTTTGATGGTACTTTTTTCCTTTTTGCTTATGTCATCTGATTTTGTTTCTTCTCACAGGCAAAGCACTAATTCTGCATGCACTTGTCAATTCAGCCCCTCCTCATATGCCTCACATAAGCTTTCTCCTCACTAGTTTGTTCTTCCAGGACTTTAATATCTTCAGACCTGTTCAATGCAAACTGCATTCAACTGTGCACAAAGTCAAAAAGATTTAACAGACATCCCAGCAGGAAGTTTCTCGCTTAAATATATACTTTCCATATTTTATCTCAGTTTAGAGAAGTTTGGGAAAGCGCGGGCACATCGATCTTGTTGTGTTAAGCTAGTGACAATTTTTGGCTTTCTTTATCACTTCTGCATAAGTTATGTAATAAGATATTTCAGGGTGTCTTCTATTGATTGTGTTTTTCTCATCCGTTAGGTTTTACTTTTGACATCTGTTTCAGTAGAACCTAACTTAGCGTCAGCCGTTCAACTTTATGCAAATGAGGAGAGATGCGATATGGCAGCTACCAATGGGAAGCCATCGGTTCTCATGTGATCTGCCTCATGATACAGTTTAATACAGCGGTTTTATTACAATCAACAGTATAGCATTTTTAAGCATTTAGAGTAAATTCTCAAGTTTTGTATATTTATTAATTAATTGTTGGTACATTGTTTGAATTAGTTCTTTTGTGATCAACGTTTTTATAAAATGTTACTACCAACTGTACAATTTACTTACATTATATGTTGTGTAGCATTCAAAGAGTTATTTTGCAAATATTTTAAGCATTTTAAAATTTTGTATAACAATCGCAAACATTTTGGTACTTTTTTCAATTTTCCTTACAAACGGTAAGAACAAACCATTTAATTGAATGAAGTGATGAGGCTAAACTGATTTCCTGTTTGCCATGCATCGCTGTTTCACATGCTTCTCATGCATAGAAGGTGAGCGAGATCACCTTTTCCTCACAACAGACTCGGAGCATTCTTCCCTGTCATATTCACTCAAGGGGAGAGCGTGTCATATGTATCACGCCCTCTTTGTGAGCGGTTGCATTCTCAAGCACGCTCCCTTTCACAGGTCTCACTCACCCCGATTTTCGCTCTGCAAAATCAATACTCTAATCTTCAGCCCGGCCCTTCTCAATAAGTCTATATTTCTCACACTGCTCAAATAAAGGTGACCTCTATGAGCCATTGGTATTAATATCCCAAGCTGGCACATGGGATATGTGGTCGGGTTTTAATGTTAGCATTAGCCTGTCCAGCAGTGCTAGTTCTTTATTCAGAACTCAATAATGTTATGCTCTACAAAATAAAAGTCAGTAAGTTTTATGATCATCTGTGGCAAATCATGAAGCAGGCATTTGTGTTGCCCTGTTGACAAATCTAACTTAACCTATGAAGGTAGAGAACTTTTGGAACTCGTTTTCTGTTTTCCAGTTGGTCTAAGCTGGTCATTAGCTGGCACAGGCTGGTTAGCCACAGTGTTCCTCAAACCATCTTAACCACCTTAAGCTGGTATTACTGGCTGGTAGTTGGTTTAATGACCAGCTTAGACCAGCTAGAAACCAGCTACAATATTCCAAATCACAGCCACGAGCTTAAGATGGATTTTCCAGCAGGGATGATCAAGAGACACACACACAGCATCTACATCACACTACTTTACTGCACTACTCACACTACTTCACATCTACATCACACTACTTTACTGCACTACTCACACTACATCACACTACTTCACATCTACATCACACTACTTTACTGCACTACTCACACTACATCACACTACTTCACATCTACATCACACTACTTTACTACTCACACTACTTCACATCTACATCACACTACTTTACTGCACTACTCACACTACATCACACTACTTCACATCTACACTTTACTCACTACTCACACTACATCACACTACTTCACATCACTCAACTACATCACACTACTTACTCTAATCAAACTGCACATAACATAACTAATTACATAACGCACTATCACATACTCACACTACTGCACTACTCACACTACTTCACATCTACATCACACTACTTTACTGCACTACTCACACTACATCACACTACTTCACATCTACATCACACTACTTTACTGCATCTGTAAATATACAAATACGAGTCACCTTGTTAAAAAGCTTAAACTTCTTTAAGCTTTAACTTCGACAATGGTCACAGTGACTTAGAAAACACTTAAATGGTTTCCTCATGTTATTTGCCAAATTCTTTGTTTGAGCTGTGCGTTTACAGTTTACTTTGCATGTACGGTAAATTGGCAAATGAATTCAAAGTACTGGGGCAACTTCAAATTGACTTTGGTTTTGTTTGAACTCATTTTCATTTCTCTCCATGGAGAGCCGACCAGCTTGGTAAACATGCTTGAATGAAGGAATTCTTCAGCTGTCACTCAGAAATGTAATTAACGTACATTATTCTTTCAGAAATTCATAACCTTGAGCCAAGACATACAAATGAGAATTGAAAAGAATGATTTATTGCACTAATATGACACAGATGAAATGACTGTGCTGGCACTAAAAGGGAAAGTAGCTTCTGTGTTGGCACGCTTAATATGTTGTTACATACCAAACACTGTTTGTGTTAATATTGACATAGGAAATGGAGTCCACTAGGTAAAGTCCTTGGCTAGTTAAAGACTCAAATAACAACAGTCAGTTTCTTTAGCTACATATTTTCTAACGCAACAGGAAGTTTGGGCAGGGCATATCGAAGAGCTTGTTTTTTGTAAAGGACGGCCAATAGCCTTTTGTTTTTTGTAGACATGAATCATGATTTGCTGCTTGCTCCCCAACTAACAGGGAACATTCTCAGAACATTGGTTAATGTTCTCTAAAGGTTTTCTCAAAGTTATCAAAAATGTTCTTGCAGTAATCTTGCAGTAGAACGTTTTTAACATTATTTATCACATATATAAAAATGGTCATTCTTAAGTTATTGGAACAAAATAACTTACAAAATGAAATGTTACAAATGGAATGTTACAAAATGAAAACATTTGGATAACGTTCTTATAACCAAACAGTAATGTTAATAAAACGTTTAACAAACTGGATGTTTATTAACTTAATTAACTTTGTAGTCAGGTGGTAGGTGGACTACAGAAAAAAATGTGTATTGCAAAATGAGCCACCAGTGTTTATTATTTGTTTACATGGAAGAGTAAGACTGTAAATTTCAAATCTGTTAAAAGTAAATAGTCTCAGCATTTCTTTAACACTGCTCCACCAATGGTTTCATTAATTCAATATCTTTATATGTGGTGGTATGTCTTGAGATCTGAAGGGTGAAAACAATATTTTTGGCAAGTGTAGAAGAAACAATTTGATTCAGTTGAGTTACCAACAGCGAAGGGCCCAATCTTTCAGCTTGTAAAGCAGGACGATCAGTAACAACTATGAAGCTGTCTGTTAAGCACTTTTTTGATTTTCCAAACAGTCGTGACTGCAGGGGAACATCTCGATGCTGCTTGTAGGCTCTGGTTACAAATGACTGCCGTCTCTAATCTAGGAATTACATTGTGGCAAGACAATACATGTTGCGCCTCTGCGGAACATGCAGTGGGTAATTTAATCTTGTAACATGAAGATTATTTTTGATTGCAATGGAGTTTGATGTGTTTGTCTCTTTAATTTGGCTCTAACCGGCTGACATTTTCACAGTATTTAATAAAAGCTGCAGTCGATTTGTGACCGAGTGACAATCTTTTATTTACTTGGTGTGGATAAAACCATTAATTCACGGTAATTAATGAGTGAAGTATGGAGGGCGCGGGTACAGCCGCGTCCGCTGGGAGGCTTTGTGGAACAGACTCATTCATCTCGATTAGACACACTTAGCTTCGCATTTCCTTGTGCGACTTCCATTTTAAATATCAGCTAGCCACTTGTAAGCCACGTCTTAACACAATGTTCTATGGTATCGCAATTTAATGGTTGGCGTTGACTCTGCTGAAATCCTTATGGTTACTTTTTGGTGGTTCAGCCCTAACTAAGTTTATATATAAGCTTGTGATTTGTGCTGGCCTTTAACCTTCGAGTGTTTAGAGTAGACTCAAGGTTTCTGATGAGTTTTAAGGGGATGGACTTACCCTGAGAGACAGGTCATGGATTGAGTTAGTGGCATCTCAGGAACTTGGCACAGAACAATTGCTTGAGGGAGGAGGGGCACTTTTGTCCAAAGCATCAAGGGCGTAAATACATAGCAAGTGAAACTGTGAGACTCAATCTCTGTGTCAGTTCAACCCTGTCAGCCCTTAAGAATTGTCACTGAAGTGCGAGGACTAATTTGACATGGTGTGAATTAACACCTTTTATGATATGTGGAACATTGCTGTTAGGATCAGGACACAAGGTTAGTCCAGAGGGCCCGTCGCTCACTTAAAGGGTTAGTTATTTATCAGCTAAGGTCATTCTGAACTATTATTTGAAAAACAAAGAGCAGGTTGTCAGAAAGATTTGAAGTGAAGTGAGTGGTGGTTTCTAATGCCAAGCTAAAAAGTAAAAACACATCATTAGTTTTAGCAAAGTTGTCTGTGACGCCTGAGCTATGTTAGTATTTTAGTCATATGTTATCTTAAATGAGGAATGTAAGCATAATAGCAAAATGGTTTTAGTAAATAATGATGAAATGTTTCTCACACAAAGCTATTGTATAGCCTAAGAAACTTGGAATATAGTTGCCAGGTTGTATGGGCTCTTTTTCTTAGTATTTTTGGATCTTGGCATTAAACTTTGATTATATGGAAAAGAACAGTTCAGATATTCTGCCTAGCATTTTGCTTTGTATTTTAAAGAAAGAAAACAACATTGCAGGTTTGAAACACCACAGATCAACAAGGGTGAGTAAATGATGAAATCTTCATTTTCAGATTTTCTTTGGGTGAGCTATCACTTTAAAGCATGAATATATCTTTCACAAACCCAGTAACATTTTTAATAATTCAGAGGACTCCAAAAGAAAAAAAAGACAAAGAGCCATGTATCAGATTTATTCAGTGATATAGACCCTGTGAAATTAACTTAAGCTACCGTGATTTTTCTTTCTGTGTTTGTTTTCATTTTATGTAAATGTCACCCTGTCATCACCTAATGCTCTGAAATCTCTATACTGTATATTCAATAGATTTTCCTCACTTGTCACACGGAAGGCATCACAGTTAGCCAGCATTACATCTCCACAATGTAATCAAGGTAGTGACAATTCAGACAGCTGACCAATCAGATCTAATATATCCCAAGCATGGAGAACTGCTCTGTCAGGAGAATCAGCCCGGGCTGTATTAAAATTCGAGATGTGTCTAAAATTGGCCCGGCCTCTGGCTTGTGGTTAACGCGCTCCATCGAGATTCTGCACAGGTCTGGGGACCAATCTTCAGGCCTGATTTATCTGATGTTTTCTAAACAACTGACAGGGGGAAACAAATTCTTCTGGGCATTAAAATACAGCAGCCGGCCCCCGGCAGATTCCAGGAAGAGACCTGGCCGTCACTGTGCCGCCAGGCCACCATTAGCTTTATTAGAAATCCAATCTCGTCTTCTCCTGTGAACCTGGATCCATAATACACACCTACGTAACAGGGTAAGCATAAACCGGTATTAAATTACTAACACGACTGATAAAACTGTATCAAAGAGCATTTCGTCTGATTATTTTCAAATGATTTATCTTGCGTAAGGCAGTGCACTGACAGGAATAACAACGGATTGGTTAGTCACAGCACGCCAAAGTATGTTCTGTGTAGTACATACTAATGCATCGATATTTTATTTCCAACCTTTATTAATTTTTTGTAGGTTTGCTTGTAAATATGCATGTGCATTATGAACAGAAAGATGCTTTTATGGATAATCTGTGACATCACATTATTGTTATATGTAATTTTAAATCTTTAAGCAACCACTACTAAAAGTGGCCAATACAAAAAGTGGTTATTTCTGTGCATTGCACATAATCTAGCATTTTTTAGGGTCAGTGCATGTTAATGAACATAAGTATAAAATGTAACATTTTAACAAGCAGGATAGTAGCAACATTGTTAATTTGCCTTCACAGTCCCTAGGCAGGTGCACACAAAAACACGATATACATACAAAATCACATAAAAGACAAATACCCAAACACATAATTTAAGTTACTAAGTGTAATGTTGACACAATTAAGTCATCATAATCCACTTTTAAAGATGATTTTTAAAAGTATATTAAGTAGAACATTATCTTAATGAATGTGGTATGCTGTTCCAATATTATACTCGCTATTACAGACTTTCTGTTCAAAAGATGTTAGCTTGTATGTCACCTCACAGTCTCCCCTAATAATAAACTTAATATCAATATCACAACCTGTTCTGTGTTTTATATATTCACTTAACTGAGATGTGGCAAGACCATTTTTTTAAATGGTCAAAACTCAATAAATTGTGTTTTTTCAAAATGTTGCGGTAATGAAATGAAAAGGGTTTTTTATCTAACACGTTTATCGCCTTCTTATACAATGATTCCATTAACTTAAGGGCCTGCAGCCCACAACAACCCATTTTGCAACTGAGTTGTCAATCTGTCTGAGGTAAACTTAGGGGTCACTTCCTGTATGATCAGCTTCTTACTCATTCTGTGCTGTCTTCTCTCAGTAAGAGTGATATGGTGAGCTGTGTTGCCTGTAGTAGCAGGTGGTGCTTGGATGACTGCAGATTCGCCATAACATGAGGGTGGTACTTAAAGCTTAAATTGTCCTGTGGTAGGAAAATCTTGGGTCGGGGGCTAATTTTTAAAGGCATTATTTTTCATGCCGTTAATCATTCTTCATTAACACGTTAAACTGACAGCCCTAATAAATACCCCAAAATAACGTACGTTCCTCTCCCCTAGCTCCATCTCAATTATGATGGCTCTCATGAAAGCATCCATTTTACCTCTGACAAAATTAAGAATCTTTTCGTGTGGGATTTTGGACAGTTATTGCTCAATATTTTCTGTAGAACCAGTGCTATAAAACCAATAACTGCCTTTAGTCTCTCACAGCACGCTCCCGCCTCTCTTGACTGCCAACAATCGCGTGTTTAATATTGTTGAAGTGCTATAAAATCAGACGCATTTCTTTTTCTCTCAAATGTTGCTATTTTTGTGAGATTGTGTCAGCTTTAGACTAATGCTGAGGAGTGAGGCACAGTGCCTGTTCTGAGCAGAGAAAGCTCTTTTTAATATGAAACCTAATCCGGAAATATCTTGGCAGCGCGCCCTGGCTGTTCTTTAATGTGTGGTTCAATTGTATGCCGATAGAGTGCATTAAACCTCTTGGAAATGGCAACCCCGTCTGCTATAAGCTCTCACTCACTGCCTGTTCCCTCTTAAAGTTTTCGAGCAGCAACAATGACGAAGGGGCATCGCATTGTCTCGGCAACACGTGTTCCGGGATAGCCATCTTATCTCCCCACTCCAGGCCCATGTAAACACAAAAGCTGTCTTTCTTCCTCTCCTGCTCTTCATCCGTCGCTCGCTCTGATGTGACTCAGAAACGTCCCTGTAAAGCGATGAGGCGTTGTGCGTGTGTGTGGTTGTGTGTGCGTGGCGGTGGCTTTCCTCACTTCCCCCTCAATCTGCTGTTCTTTGTTTACCCAACAGTTGTGTGACAGAGAGCGCAACACATGCCTATTAGGGCATTTGTGCAGCAGGGAGAGATTACAGCCTCCAGTTCTCTTTTTAAATAAACTCCCACTCACTAAACTGTAATCTGGGTGTGATAATCCCTCTGTATGCCAGTACTGACAGACATTGATGGACTGTAATCTGGTGCATGTCCTTGCCTTGCATTTCTACTTTTTTCTCCCCTTGTAGACACTTATGTAAAACAGCCTTTATTTTCATTGCAAACATCTGCATGTTATGCATCAAAGTTATTCATGCATTTTAATGCACGTTTACAGTAAGACATGACATCACTAATGGCGTACACATGCACATCATGTGATTTTATGTAATGTGATTTTAATGCAATTTTGGGAGGGGGATCCAAGTAAACACATTACTGCAGCTGCTGTAATGGGATTGCAGTAAATGTAATTGCATGCATGTAGGTGAAAGTGTAGGCAGGTAAGGTGGATTACTCTGCCGTTACCAGCATTTATACAGGACAGCCATCGCATGTAAATATCACTGCATGCAGCCATTAAATAGTGCTGTGAGCTGCAACGGGCAAGCAGTTTAATTGGATGGACAGTCGAGCTTCTGTCTTAATTGTGGTATTGGTAATTCTTTACATGTAAATGCCATTGCTGTTTTCTAGGGCCAAGTTCACACTGCAGTTAAATAACGGTTGTCACTCCTGTTCTGAGTGCTTAATTCTGTTCTGCGCACACAGAGTTTTGATTATTATGAAATGAATCACTGTTGTCTTCTACCAAATTCAAAGTCATAAACAATTCAGGTACTGACTACCAAATTTACATAGTATGTAAGTATTATGTTTTTTTCCTTTAGTCCAAAATAACTAATAACCAATGACATCCACGTTTATTATTTACTGTATTTATTATAACTGTGAAAAGCCGAAACATGCAATGGTTGCACCTATGTCACTTATCACCATTTCGGAAGTGAATCTGTATACACATCAGACCATAACTTAGGGGATTCATTTCCATGTTATCAGATAAATGTGATTATCACTGCCAGAATTTTGAAGTGTGCACATAGCCAACGAATATGGGGTTTTTAATCAACAGTTGTAGCATGTCATAGATTTGATTTTAATTACAGTAGCAAGCTTTTCCTTTCATCGCAATAGAGATTATTAAACGTTTATCAGGCGTAATGAACATTTCAGTCCTACCGTCTTTAACAAGCGTTACCGTAGTCTTGTAGAGACATGTCATCACTTCCTCTGATGAATCCTACATTTCTCTTTGTGTTTTAATCACAAATCATGTTGTAATTGCACCTTACAAAGTGCAATTAGAGGGCCGAAGCCTGCTATTTAATCTACGGCAAAATTTCACCCGATAGCTTGATTTTCATTATCAAAGATGGTTAACGAGAGGCAGAGTTGTGCGGCTCACAGTTCTATCATAAAGGCAATCAGTCCTGTTACCTGCTTCAGCCTTTTAAGGCTTTCTCTCTTACTCTCTCTCTTTCTTGCATAAGATATAACTGTTAACACTGGTGCCTATTGTCTAATAACAATAATTTTGCAGATATGGGTCAGCATGGGTAAAATGAAAGTTATAAAATTTAAAGTATCGCGTCTGATGGGAGTTTAACTGTTTGTTTGATATATTGAGGTTTATATTCAAAGACATGTCTGTGTGCTAGCGGTTCCATTTGCAGGATTCAGAGATGTGTTTTTTTTTTAAACAAACAGTGGGCATAGAATATTCAGACATGCCCACACACGCTCATCTCTATACCTCGACCAGTTCTTATGTAAAATCCACACAGTCCAAACCTGTGTACAGTATGCACTTCTCGTTATATTTCACAGCATTCCTAAAGACGTAAAAATATACTACATCTGTCCGCTCTGTATTACCATACATTTACACATACATTATGAGCAAATTTGATTTTTATTTGCATATTGTTGTGCAACATTTCATAGAAAAAGTTTGTAAGCCAAAATTGTAATGTAGTAAGGAAATCATGAATACACTGTAAAACATTTTACAACGTAAAGCTCATTAACTTTCGACAGCAATTTACATTTGCATTCAAAGCAAAATGCTCTAAACTTTGAAAAGTTCTAAGGTTAAGAGAGATTTTGCATGTACTGTACATTTTCTTTTTTTTGAGAATTTATGTTAGTGTTCTCAAATATTTCCACTTTTTCTACCCTATAACATTTATTATAGATTTTAGAAAATGATGATTTTATGTTGCCTATTGTTCAGTGCATGTAGATGTTTGGAGAGTTTTTGCTTTCAGTAGCCATATTCACAGATTCTGGCACTGTGGTAGTGCAGATATTGCCCCCGTGGGGCAGTCCTGATCAGTAGACTGATCAATTCAGAGGTCCTTGTGTAGAGGATGGATAAGGTACTGTGAGCAGGGTTCATGTAAATATGGTGATATGAAATTCAAGGGCTTATGAAAAATCTATTTTATATTTCCAAGGGCCAGGGAACTTTAATCAACTATTGATTATTACAATCAGGCTCATAAATAATATGTGGTTACCATGACAAATGTTGGTTATGCCGTAATGTGCAGTATATGTTTGAAATAATTATTCTGCTGGCTCATAATCAGAAGGTTATATTAAAAAAGTTTATATAAAAGTTTGGGCGTCATACAGCATCTTAAGCTGTTTTGCAAGAATTTGAGTTTTAAACCATATTAGCCCAGTGCTAAATGTTTTATTATGTTTATTTACATATTAATTAAGTAGATGCTTTTATTCAAAGCAACAACATAAGTGATTTGATCCTAAGGGGTCGTAATATCAGAAATGCTGCAATACAAAGTAAGTGCTAGAACAGAGATGAAAGTGAAATACAGTGAAGCACTTGTGAATGAAACCGTCTATGATTCTTTTTAAAGATTATTACCAGTTAAGAGTCAAGCGCTCACAGAAGAGATTTAGATCTTTACTCTTCAGATGTTTCTAGAAGGTAGCAGGGGAATCGGCTGTTCAGGGTGGAGTTGAGAATACAATTCCACCATCAAGAAACAGAAAAAGTCAACTTGAAAAGTGTTTTGATGCCTCTTTGTGAATGACTTTCATTGAGATATAGGAATGCTTACAGGTAACTTTATCTAGGTATCATAGATGACTTTGCTTGGACTATCTAGTGATTGTTTTCTACCATAACCTAAGAATTTACAGGTGCAAAGCTGTGATATGATAAATCTTGTGAATGAAGATATTAAATATTAAGGATTTATATTGGTTTGTTGGTAGGCTTTTAGTCTATGGGTTGATGTGGCTTGGATAGCACTTCATGTACAAAATTGTAAGGTTTATAAACCACTAGTATGAAGATGATTCATGGTGAAATAACCTCAGATATTTGTGTTCACACTGTTCACATAATCACAGAAATTAAAAGGTGCTGAATCCTGAGATGACAAACGGGTCTAAGACCCTCTAAATAAGGCCAATGATTCTTATGTTTGTCAGGAAGTTTATAAATAGCATGTTTCTTTAAAGGATGAGGAAAAGTGCAGTGTGTTACAAAACACTGGCAAGAGATGAAAAAGATAAAATGGACAACTGCTGCTTGATGCTTCCTGCCTTTGCCTGGCTTCTAAGAGCTGACTCAATCACACTTGACACTTTTTGGGCTTCTATACTAAATTTGCAATGGGCACAATGGGCCGCCTGCATGCAATACAATATCACACCCACTCAAGCTCAGTTGCTTACCTGGGGGACATTACACTAAAATATTATTTAAATTTGTATTCAAGGACTTTTTAACTTACAGTTTTTTCCTTTCTGCATTTAACCTCATCTCAAAATCAGGCACTTTTGCAATTCTAAACTCCTCTTGGTTTGACATCACACCGTTCTGAGTCCCTGGTGTTTAGCACTATACAGATTTGCCCTAGCGTACCTCAGTTTTACTGTAACCTTTGAAAGTGATTGGCTTTCCACTTCCTTGTTTTTGCAGTTTTGTTGCTGGCATTTGTTGCGCTGTAAAATCATTGGACTAGAAAAGAACTAGTCAGATATATCAGGGATCATGTTACTCATATTCTCTTAATACAGATTCTCATTTTGCGTGTGTGGAAGGATGGAAGCAGAAAAAATAAGGTGTAAACATGGCTTCCCAGTGATGCTGTAGCAGATCTTCACGCTAGTGTATCTTAGTATCGTTGATACTGGGAGGCGATATGACAACTGAGATTCATTGTAACCGATTGCAGAGATACGGGCAGGTGCGTGTTATTCTTTACAGTCCAGATTAATTTTAAAGGTTCATGGTGACAGTAAAGGTGACCAGCCGTCAGACTATGGAAGCCACACTGAAACTCCATAAACGCAAACCCTTTTAATCCGAACTCTATTTCCTTTGGGGTTTCTGAAGGCATCAAATGCCTTCTCAAAGCCACTGTCCCTGATGGGGTGACGTTTATATGGCCTGCACTCCTCCACATGACTTAGCCGAAATGAAAAAAAGGTTTCAAAGCTTTATCCAGTCTGGTTGTAATACATGAAGGACAGATATTCAATGTAATAAGTTTATTACCCCGACCTTATAGAAAACACCTGCTTCTGAGCTAACTGTACAGCGCTAACATTTCAAGATAATAACAGCCCATAGGAAAGAAAAATCACAGATAAGATCTCTTTAATATCTCAATTATTTCTCCTAGACAACAATGAGATTACATGGAGAGAAAATGGAAACTTTTAATTCTCCTGTGTCTCAGATATTTCTCCTGAGAAAAGACCCAGAAATCTCACAAATGTCTTCATTTGTGTTTCAGAACAGATCTCAACATTGTCACAAACTGAACTCAGATTTGCCAAGTCTGCAATTTCATTTCAATGTGAACTCAAACGTTTCTGGTGAATAAAACTAACTGAGAAAATAGTAAATTTACATAATTTACTAATGCAGAACAGTTCATATTTTTAGGCTACTTATAATATTTGGTAGACCCTGTTTTAATTCATACAGGAATTACAAATTAGGAATAAAAATTATACACCTAGATCAAAAATATTTAGGTTTTATCCTGTGCCAGGATAATAGTTGTTGTAATATTGGTTCTAATACACCATTCAGTTAAAGATAGGTCCTCTGTTTTGATTGGGCATGGGCTTTCAGATCAACAGCTCTCTTGTTCATGTGATATTCCATAATTATCTTGCAAATAAATCAGAGCTGCATATTTCTGTGCACAATTTTTCCCACAGCTTAAAATCCATATTGATAATCAATAGACATGCGGGTGGACTCCAGCTGAAATGTTGTTCATTCACTTAGCTCTAATTTGAAATCTCTTCTGCTTTTCCATGCATTTTTTGCATTCCCTTTCACACAGCAACATCAGAAGTGCGGGTCCACATGCGTGCAGCTCAGAGGGAACATTGCTCCTGAGTATGCGTCTTGCATAGTGCAGTTTCAAAGATTTAAGCTTCTCCAGTTTATGCTAAAGACATGAGATGAAGAAAGCAAAATGCTTCGGGAAAATGCAGCACCGCTCCTCTGATGTCACGAAAACATCAGCACACGAAAGAGACAAACATCTTAAGTTGTATCCCCACTCAGAGCTGCGGCCCCTCGCTGTTACTCTTGCTGATTGCACACAAAACTGCTTAGCATGCATGGCACAGAGCCGGGCCATGGGAGCGTGTTCTTGCTCTCCTTCCCTACTTCTTCCAAGCTGTCTGTGCCGCCAGCAAGCTTCCCTGAGCTGCTAGTGAAGCACCGCACCAATGATGATTAGCCTAATGAGTGATTAATTAGGGAGCAGGCTGTGGGGAGGGGGTGAGGCGTCGACCTCTTTGAGGGGCCCTGAGAGAGAGAAAGAGAGAGAGAGAGAGAGAGGAGAAAGAAAGAAGGTTAACTTTTAACCTGCAGAAGAAAGCATTCGCTTGGTGTGATATGTGATCCAGTTGAGGTAAAGGTTTGGGTAGATTCATGTTTTTGATGGAAGCTGTAATCTTTTTGACACTTAAATCTTTTTGCTTAAAATCCAACTGGACCCTAATTAAAGACCAATAATTAAAGCTCAAACTGGCTAGGTTCATATAGTCTGGTTTGTCATTGACAACTGTATTTACTTGAACAGGTATGATGCTCTTAATTAAGCAGCTCAGAGTAGCGTCTTGAATGCTGTCTGCATGAGCTGATAACCAAAGTCAAGCCTTTCTCTATTCTTGCAATAGTTGTAAAAAACGTCTGTAACCATAGCGACAGCGACTTAAGTAAATGTTAAAGATGGCAACTTCCATAACACCAAGTCTTATCACAATTGACATGACATTATTTAATAAACAAGTCTTCGAGACACGAGTTGTCTGTCAAATCTTAATTAACCGACAGTGGATTTAAAGCTTTTGTTATTTTTAACCAAGCATAGAGTACAGGGTCTCAGTTGCATGGTGACAAGCATGCGTGCCATGCAGAGGAGCTGTCCACCTTATATGACATTTTGGTGCACTTTTGTTCACACAGCATAGGAACTCACTTTCAAACCAGGTGTGAGCTCAGTTTGAGAATGCAGTTTCACTTTAGGTTCTGAATTCTGTGTGAACGTAATGGTATTCAGCATTCTAAAGTCAGTGGAAGTGCATTTCTCTGATTCAGCGACTGAAAGAATCTTCCACTTACGCCTTTCAAATGGAAAACTAACGGTAATAACTGCCAGAAACTAAAACTAACTCTAGGAGTATGAGGGAGAGCATCAGATTTACTGCTGCGGGCAAGTTCCCCCACATCTTGACTTCAGAACATTCAGTTCTTTAATAGAACCTGTCTTAGGTGACTTCTTTAGATGTTTCTATTCTGGAGCACATGAGGGTATCGTAGAGAGAAAGTGAATTTAAAAAAGGAACTCTCTGTTTACACAATAGGCGTGCTCGATTTGATTCAGCGGTCCCTCTGTGGGCATAATGAGCGTAATACAGTAGCTTATGTTATGTGAGGAGATCGGGCACACTCTGTTACAAAACCGCAATCTCTTTTGTGCCTGCTTACGCATCTCATTTCTCGTCTCTCCCCTCCAGCACAAACCTAACTTTTAAACTACTTTGAACAGAATTATCCGAGTAGCTTGATCAAGCTGAGCACGGCCCGATCGTGCAGCACAGGTGAAAGCTATTTAGTAAGCTTCTTCTGACAAGAACTAATTTTTAAAAAAAAATGATGGAAAGATGAGGACTTCACAAGCCATTCGCACCATTTCCAGGGAACACAAAGAACTGCTTGCTCTGAACAAAGTAGAATGGGTGCATGTACAGGTTATATTTCTGCTGTGGTATTTTAGGTCCATTTTATTGCAGTGGGTTTTGATGATAAATATCATGGCAGTGCCTTTCACCTGTAATTTTACTCAGATTCAAGTAATTAAAGGAATAATTCACCCAAAATAGAAAGCCACCCAAAATCCTCACTGTCTTTCCAGACCTTGAAAAGGTTTGGAAAGGCTTTTTCCTCATGACAAGACTGTTAGAATATATTTGTCTAAATTCCTTAATTTTGACCCAGAAATGAGGGAAATGTTATTAGAATTGCATTTGTGATCCACTATACAGTTGTGGTTTGATTCTAAACAAAACAGCTCAGAGGCCAATCTTTGATTACAATTTTTTATAAATTACATATGCTATATAAATGATGCTAGGTGGTGGGAGTTTGGGATTTTTTCCCCAACATTAAGTTCGATGTCAGAAGTTAGGGGCATCATATGATGCATTTTCTAAGATTTTATGACAATGTGAGCGCTTTCTTTATGTGCCTGGAGGGCGCCTGTGGAGATTCTGGATCTCTGTGTTCTGCTGTACTTCACACTGGCTGATTATATTTCAGATTTGAATTCTGATCTCGCCTCTGAAGTTTTATGGTTCTTTTACACAAGATTTACTGCGCCTTACTTAGCTGTGGTAATATCACTGAGAGATTGCGGCAACTCTTCACTCACATATTAAACAGTTTCAGAAAATGACAAATGTATTCTCATTAAAGTACAAAAGAAAAATCATAAAGTACACTTAATCCAGCGTAGCTTTTTCACATCATAGGAGAACCAAACCTTAACCGACAAGGGATTTTGACATAAGGAGTTATGACAGAGCAACAACATAGACTGAAGGAGTTGCCATTCTAGCCATGAGGTTAAAACTATTCCCACCCAATCATACAAACAACACAAATAGAATAGCTGTCACATGGGAAGACAACAGAGGTGATGGGAGTGGACGGGGCTGCGGTTTGCGTTCAGGTGGAGTGTCCCCGCTAATCCGATTTGACGTTCACATTTGCCGCTTGAAAGGAGCAGCAAGCCGTGCTTTTCGAGCGCCAGGCCTCTCTCAACAGGTTTCAGAGGGTGTAGGGTTATGGAAGATTGGCCACGGTAGACGGAGGTGCTTGGCCCAGCCATATTTCACTATTAGACTGTGACTGGAATCACGCCTTGACCACTTGCCCCCCCTTCCACCTCATTCCCGTTCAGTGCCGCTACATTGCACTATTTCCATATTGCTTGTGCTAAAAGCTATTTTGTCAACATTAGTCATTGTCAAAGCGTATTTCTCCCTGTGCCGCGAGAGCGATTTTCTGTTTTGATCATCAGATGTTTATTTGTTGTTTGTTTATACCTATGGGAATCTCGTATTCAGATTCAGGAGCATAAACTGAAATCGCATTGTAAAGCTGCGTTTCAGAGGGTGCACTTAACTAAAAGAAGCCATTTGCATATGGCTGCTTCCAGTCAGTGGCCCTGTCAGTATGTGAGGATCTCATTATATTCGTGCCCCCTCCAGTGGCTCACAACCCTTCATGATCTCTAAATTTCTCTCTGTCACTTTCGTTTTTTCTCTCCATATACCGTATGTTGCACAGGGACTAATTAGCTGAGATGCAGACCTCTGTGATCTGTCCCTGCTGTACCGGCCAAATGTGAGCTAAAACAGGCTGTGGAAAGCTACAGATTTTTCCAGATGTAGTTCTAAACTATATTGTAGTTTAATTTAGCCTAAAAATAATCCAACATATTTCTGTTATACACATTTTAAATGTACAATTTCATGTAGCATTTTTAATAGTTATAATATATGATACGTTTTTATCCAAAGCAACTTACAGTACATTCAAGTTATACATTTTATCAGTATGTGTATAATAAAGTACCAATACGTGTGCCAATTGAGCTACAGGACCACTGAAATGTGTTGTGTAAATGTATTCTTGTACATTTGTAATGTATATATATGTAAATTAAATAATCTATGTATGTGTGTCAATGTATGTACATTTAAATACAGTAACTTATATTTTATACACAAAATGTGGGTAATTAATTGGGGTGAAGTCTTTTAAGATTATTTTAGTCAAAGTTTAATCTAATTGTAAAACACAACATTGTGCAAAATGTACATTTGTATTAATTTAAACTTAAACTAAACTGAACCAATGAGCAGAAACCATGATTACAGGTAACAGAAATATCAGACAACATTTATTTACCTGTTGGTTTTCAGTGAGTGGTTTAGCCAGGGCAATTCAGCTAGCAGTAAGAGATGCTTTACTGTGAATCAGCTCTCAGTCTCTACAGATTCCTGTGACCTGTTGCGCCTGCAAGGTGGGCAGAAGGCAAAACTGTATGAGGACAAACTTGTTTATGTAATCACTTAGTGCTGACTAAGAACTAAGATATCATACTGTTGTCATACTACTAAAAAATATTGCTTTTGTTATACAAATATGCATAATAGGTAAATATTTATCTTCACTGTTCATTGAACATGTTTGAAATCTTTTTATTTTTAGGATTCAAATGCACCTTTTTGATTTAAAGTTGAAATATAGATTTGTAATATAGATTCATTTATCCTTTACAGTTTGGTTGCTAGGAGATGTCTTTGTTAAACACGTGCTAAGCTAACAGCGGTGTTGCCATGGTGTTTCTTTACAAGTAATCTTCTGAGCATTAGGTGATGGACTGACTGTATAGTCACAGGTAGCCCACCTCTTATTTTTAATAGAGTGCAGCATTATATGTGCTTAATTTGTATAATATTACATGTACATGGACAGCCAGACTCCTGCAGTTAATTGCATAAATTTTCCTCTGTAAGTTATGTTTTACCCAGAAGGCCTTCTGATATTGCTGTCTGAATGAATTATTTTGATAATTGAAATTGCAATGTTACCAAATAAATAAATAAAGTCATAAAGATGGATCATGACTTTTAAGTCTCCATGGAAATTAAACTGGTCAAGGTAACCTAATAGCAGACTCATCCAACAAGAACTTTTCCTCAGGCTGTTGGGTGACTCAGTGCATTCAGGATTCAGGTAGACCCATAAAAGGACACACTGGAGCTAAATGTGGAGAGAGACTAAAGAGGCTGAATCCAGTTGGATTGGTAAGAAGTCTAGAGCATGTGGCTAGTTAATGTTGGAAGGAAAATTGTCCTTAATTAGCATGAAGCTTGGAAAAGGTTAGCTTCATGTATCACTGCACAAGGCAGGAAGTTGTTCTTTTAATTGGAGATGGAAAAGCACTGACCAGAACAGTGGGGGGTGCACATTTACCTCAGATTCTGATAATATCATGTAATTGGAAAGAAATCTGTCATGGAAAACTCTTGTTCATATCCTGGAAGACTTGCACTTTAAAGCAAGATTAATTAAGTTACGGCTTCATTCTCTAATTGTGTGTACCGAGATAATGAGTTGAAAGTTGAGGCAATTATTCCCCTTTCTTTCTCTTTTTTGGCACCCAATATTTTTATATCTGGTTTTAGGTCAGACGGAAATGCGGCTGCGTATCTTAGTGACTTGAAAGTAAATTGAATTGTGTTAAGTTAATGTAGCAGTAATGAACGAAATATCCTTCCCTTTTGATCAAACACTTGGAAAAGGTGTTGATAAGTGGATCAACCTCGTAACCCTGTTCATTACAGACAGCAGGTACACTTACAGCATTGAGCCTGCCTCACAGCAGGGTTGGTGGAACTCAAACTGATGCTTAATCATGGGTTGGTTAATTGTACTCTCTGACAGGGGACTAATAAATATTGATATGAATTATTCAGACCATATGTATATCTTTGATCGCTCATTATGGGCAGTGAGTGTAGTATGGCATGTTAAATCGAGCTTCTACAAATGACAAAGTGCTGAGACCATAAATAGACTTGAAACCTGCTAATGGAAGTCATTATTATGAATTTATGCTTTGGAAAAACATTATAGATTGTTTCAAATTGGCACCAGCTCAGGCGTGAGTAACAGCTCATACAGAGCTCCACTAAAAGGCTGTAATATTAGATGGGAAAACGAGACTGGGTCAAAGATCTCATATTTGATAGATTATGAAGTACAGTAATGGCAGAAGGTTTATGGTGTTTTGAGTTGTGTGTGAGAATTAATATTTGATGTTTGAAAACCCACTGTACAATTCTTCAGCAGCATTTCTGTGCCACAACGCACCCTGATAGTGAGTCATGAGTGTGGATGAATTATGCAATGAATGGAGTTCAGCTGTACTGAATATTAGTGTGTTGAAATTAAAGGATTAGGGAATTTTGTTTTAGCGGTGATCGGATTGAGCTTTGGCATTTGTTCAGAACTCACAATTATCATTTTTGTGAACTTATTAAGGGAGGCCTGGATTTTTCAGGCCTTATCTAAGATTGTGTGTGTGTTTATGTGTGTATATATATATATAGTGTGTGTGTGTGTGTGTATATATATATATATATATATATATATATATATATATATATATATATATAAATGAAATTTGAATGAAACTAATTTAAAAAGCATGCAATGAAACAAAAAGCACGAAATATTATTTCTGTTCACTGCTATTTAATAGAAGAACTAGCTTGCTAGAGGAAAACCTACCCTGTTTTGAAAACATTCGAGCTACTATAATAGTATTGCAAAATGTTGTTAAATTATACAACTTTAATTGTACAAATTAAAACTTCCCATGTGGACAAATTGCAGATAAGTTTGGATTTATACTTGACCCTCCTCATTTTGACATGTATGCTAGTAACCGGTAAGCCATTCCTCTTTGCTATTCTCTCAGAGTTGGAGTTCTGGCTCCAGCTTGTTATAATGCTTTTGTGCTGTTCGATTGCAGTGCACATCCAGGCATGGAATACCAATGTACATAATTCTTTTCACCCGAGTTACAACTGGCCTCACAATTGAATGAGGCTGATTCCAACACTTGCGCGGTGACAGTGGGCAGGCTTGATGAAATTAAAAAGTCAGGATAGACACCACCATGTTGAATTTGTGGAGCTGAGCTGAAAAATGGGCCAAATGCTGAAGAAGCCAAAGCAGGGAAGAATGGAGCATGAACTAAATCAAGCCCCTTAATTGGCTTGTTAGAACATGAAAGAGTCGAATGAGCGGGGTGGGCTTGAAGGAAACACACAGAGGGGGGAACGAGCGGGGATAATGGGGGAAAGCGGGGGGGATGGGAATGCTGAAGTTAAGTTGACCGACAGCTTTGTTTAATTTGGCCTTTTTTTACAGAGTGATTGGGAAGGCAGAGCTGTTTGGAGGGGAATGAGATTGTGGCATGTACCGGGCCGGTCTGATGAAGCCATTACGGGCCTCTTTCTCTCATACTCAATCATTGTGACACATCAATAGCAGCGTTAGACGGTCATTCCTCAAAAGGCAACCGACCCACCTCGCCTACAGTACTAAACGTTCAAATCATTTGGTAAGAAGCCTGGAACCTCTGGCCTCTGTAGGAGTGACCCTTTCCCCCCAACACAGCCTAAACCCATCCCAACCTTTCTTCTCTTTAACAAGCCTGTTGTAATTCTGTATCCTTCCACTGCCTGCGAATAAAACACATCGTGTGGAACGGACAGTTGGTGACTGACTGAGCAGTAGATGATTGGAAGTTCCTGGTGTATTTACTGCAAAATAACTGTTTGGTGAGAGTTCAACTGAGTTGATATATAATGGAACCAGTGAAGGTGTATGAAGAGACTTTAACTAAGCAGAAAGAGGGTTTTAAAACCTTTAACCGAAACCAGAAAGCAGGGTGATTTTCTCCTATTTATTTTAGTAGTTTATATGACTTGTGTCTTATTCAAAAGCCTAACTTGTATGAATTTTAAGACTGGTTATGTAATTTATGAGAAATTGTTTTAGTTCATATTTTATGTTTGTTTTGGTGCAGCACTTTGGTCTTATTGTTTTGAAAGTTCTTTATAAATAGTTTAAGTTGAGTGTGATGTATTTCAAGTCTTTTGATGAAAACCATTTGATAGCTTTTTGTGAGAAGACTGAAATTAATTCCTTGCACTCTCAAATCTTATTCTCCATTCCACATATTTTCGTATGTGAATCTGAGTGTGTACATGAATGACATTTAGGAGTTTTGGCACAGGAATATTTTCAGTGTGAAAACATTGGTAAAACCTGACACATTTTACCTTTGATCTAATGAGGTAAAACACAGCTCTGAGGAAAATTTGACATGGCCCCTTATTAATGCATTCATGATAATGCTCATCTTTACCCTCTCCAACTGGCTTTCTATTTCCAGCTCTGCTAAAGAACAGCTCTTGATTTTCTAGTAGTTCCTGATATGTTTACTGCAAAACTAACTGTTTGATATGCATTCCACTGAGTTGCAAGGAACTTATGAAACCATTTGGAACGATCTTAACTTTAGTGAGTGAAGTGAGGGTTTCAAATCCCTAAACAGAGACATTAAACACCTCATCTGGTGTCAGGTTTTTACCGTTTGCCTGTTGGGTTCATTTAGATTAATAGGCTTTTACAACCCACAAATAAAATATTTAAAAAGTGAGATTTAGTAGCTGAAGAATTTGTACTAAATTTCTGTGTGTTTATGTTGCGAGTATGGACTGCTCTCCTGTCAGTACGGTCTCACAATGTACTTCCTTTCCACAGCACAGCAATCTGATTACACTGTAGTTCCCTTGCTAATATTTTTCTTTTTTGGGTCCGTCATTACTCTCTGTCTCTACTCTCTGGCAAGCCTGTCTGTTCTTCCAAACAATGCTTTCATGTGAATTTTGTATTTTTATAAAATAACTGGTAACTGTTTTTTCATTATACTTGTACTTTGGGTCAGCAAGGTTCAAAGTTCACAGGTGAATCTACAAATTGTACAAATGACCGAGTCATACGGAGTGACACAATCCCTCGTTTTCAGCCAGGCCCTATATCTGGTGCGACTTGTCAGTGTGCACGACTTTGAAGCATTCCACATAACAGGATTTTTTAGCTACACCTCGGCAGGGGGTAAAAAAGGATGAGAATCCTGGGAAGCTGCGTGCGGGGTAGGGTTTCTTTTGTAGGGCTGCCTCCAGCCACCCACTGCAGTAATCAAAACTAAGCCAACCTGACCCACTTTGCTGCCGGTATCCCGGACTCGATTTCTCATGCTTTCATCCCTGCCACGATCCATGTTTCCTTCGCTACCTACCTTTATTTCATGACATCCTGCCAGACTGCCCACTCTCCACCTTGTCCACCGTTCTGCTTCCACACTCTTCGATCTAAACATCGAAAACTCTCAGGTTCTACACACCATAGGCAAGCCGAGTAGGAGGTGCTAACAGAAGGAGAAGACAACATCAACCCTGCACGCCTGACAGGTCTCTCTCCCACAGAGGAAGGATGAATTAGATGGAGGGTGCTACAATAGCCAGGCTGATTCGCACATGGCCCTTTTGGGCTTCACTCCCACTGGCCTCTGCTTTTCTGCCTCTGAGCCTCATGCTGCTGTACTCCCACCGCAGCCACCGGGGTGAGGATCATTACCTCTGACAAGAGCTTCTCCATGAGTAATCACCAGTGTGGGAAACCCAACAAACACCCATTTTAATGCTGCCTCTGCTCAGCTGAGACTCCTCTGCACAGTCTGTATCCGATCGCTGTTTCCTGCCTCTACGGGTAAAGGAATAGTTTACCCAAAAATAATTGTCATTATTTACTCCCCCTCATTATGTTTCAAAACTTTTTTTAATGGTATAATTCTTTTTAATGGGGTGGGGGTGATTGTATAATTATTTTCAGTATAATTAATTTTAATCGTACTAGATCATACTTAATCTGTTGACAGGCATACAATGTTAAACTGATCTTTATTGAATATATGAAAAAGTGTTTCCCAAAAAGTGGAGGGGAAAAGAAATTTCAAATAAAAAATAAAGCAGTCCATATGACTCATACACAGTATTTAGTTTTGTGGAAGCCATAAGATGTATAAGTGTGTGAGGGGCAGACTGAATTTTTAGACTGAATTTTAATTAACTAAAAATCTTCTTTATCACTGTAGCTCTCATTTATTACATTACACTTATGCATTTGACAGACGCTTTAATCCAAAGCAATTTATAGTGGATTCAGCCTTTATATTTTATCAGTATGTGTGTTCCTCGGAAATCAAACCCACAACCTTTGTGCTACAAACACGATGCTCTACCAGTTGAGCTACAGGAACCCAATGAGCTACAGAAACAGCTCTCAAATCTCACTCTACATTCTGCATAATCAGACTGACCGGCTGCACACATTACAACACGTTTGCTGTGGCTGCAGGGAATATTCTCAGTGTCATAACATTTTACATTTGACCTAATGATATAATACACAGCTGTGAGCAGAACTATGGCCCGCACCAGTTATTCTGCTATGAATATTTGACACGACCCCTTATTAATGCATTAGCGATAATGCTCACTGTCGGCCTCCCTCTTACCAGAAAGCTGCTCTGCTTTGAAACAGCTCGGGGATAATACTGGAATATCCAACACCTTTGCTCTATCAAAACTAACGCTTGTACCCACAGGAAAGCAGAGAGGAACGAAGCAACGGAAAATGCTACTGGTTAAAGTGATTTTCTCCCAGATTCAATAAGTTGTAAATCAGTAAGCACCCTCTCAGTGATTACAGTGTTATTTACTCGTACAGGCCAGCTCTCCTTTGCTGTCCTGTGCCTCTTAAGCAATGAAACAGGAGAACCGGCTGAACTTTATGAACATAAAACAAGTTAGCCGACACGGTCGTTTCGCATTCCCACTATTGCAGCTGTCAAGGAAAGCAAATCAAAACTGTGAATGGCTTTTTGTTGTTTTGTTTTGCTTTTTTTCTCAGCGTGACTTCAAGCAGAGGGGTCGTTTGTTCTCGCACACTCTGTCAGCGCTGCCAACTGCTCTTTTCTAAATAATGCACTTTCTGCCATAATGGCCATAGTAATATCCAGCCACAGAAATATTATCCTCTTGTTTTCTCCCCCCCTCATGTTTCAATGAAACAGCATTTTTTTACTCACAATCTCACAGAAGCCACATTAAGCTTAATGAGCGTGGCTGATAAAAATATCGACTCCTGCAAAATCGCCAATGCAACATGTTAAAAAATCGTTCTAATTACGATGTGACCTGACGGGAATTATTTGTAGACTGGTTGAGATCAAAATAACTCCCTGCTGAGTTTCTCGGTCTGTTTAAGTTGTGCTGTTTATTTCATCCACTTTTATCATCTGTCTGTCCTTTTTCAGATTTATTTGTCTACAAAATGCTTGCACGGACACGTGACTTCACCGTGCTTCTCTTAGGGGTATAAATCCTTCCGAGTTAAGCTTAGAACTGCAGATGCCGTAGGACAAAATTAGCACGTGTCCAAACGCCGACACCTTTAGATGCTGGAAGTAACCTTAAACCACCTGCTTTTGTAAATACAGATTTACAAGTCTAAAAAACCACCAAGGTCTTTCTTCATAGTTGCATCATTAAATTCATGAGCCCCCTTAAAAAAATATTTGAGGCGTTTCTGTCAAATGCCAAATTAAAGAATTATTACTGAGACGGATACTTCCAGTAGGCAGTGGGAAGCTGCAGCCTTGTGCCAGAAACAGAATTCGGTTCTTTAGATGCTTCTTGTTTGAATCCCCCACGCTCTGGAGGAAGGCCAAGCAGAAGGATCTGCCTGGCATGAGCGAGGTGCTATTAATCGCCTGTTCAATATGAACTCACAATCTCACGCTGAGATATTTGAGTATGAGAGACCTTGTCGTGGATTAGCATACTAACTGACATATGCGCTATAACCGCAATGTAAACATCGCTGCTATACTGTTACGTTGTGATGCGGTTTAGATTAGTTTTGTTTGTGAAATATTCCACCCCAGATGCGAGATCTTTTATCTTCTTTGTTAGCTTGCTGTAATATGAATAGTGAACGCGCTTTTTGAAATTGGTTTGCAAATATTGTTGTTAGAATCCAGCAGAATAACAAAACTGCACTAAACTGCCATCTGTATACGAACGTTCTTTGCCAAATTTGGTAATTTCACTGCAAAGATTAGTGAGACTTTACAGTGTGGGTGGACTTCAAATGGCAATGATCAAAACAATGGCTCATGTTTTAAGACTTTTTTAAATCAGTTCCTGGTTTCTACATGCCATCTGAGCGCACCTTCAACGGTCTCCCATCTCTGTCGTGATCAGCATGAACCTATCCTCTTCTTCCTCATCACGGGCCTCTGCCACCAAATAAAACCCTTGTCCCAGAGGTTGTCAGAACATGAGAACTTATAGCCGCCCACGTTGGACTCGGTCCACAATCTGCACTCTCATTCCTGCTGTTTCACATGTTTTATCACTTTTTTCATCCTCGCCAGCTTTCGCTCTTGGACAGTAAATCAGACGATATGAGATTGTTGTCATCCTGGAATTACCAGACAACAGTCCAGCGTGGTACCGTCCTGTGATATGAAACATGCAAACACAGGGAAGGTTATGCGATTAAAACCCAATTTTCTGTGTCCAGAGCAAGCAAAATAAATTACAAAACGTTCTCCTTTTTCGACTGCCTTTTTTAATTGATTTTTTTTACAATGAGAGGCATAGATACAGTTGCTATTTGGAAGGGTTTTGTGAAACCCCTAAAACAAAAATCACAATTTAACATAATATCTTGTTGTCAAAAGATTAAATAATAATAATAAATAATGCTAGTATAATATGTGCAGGTTGTTTGCTTTGGTGACACTCATAATGGAAAATGTTTGCACATTGTGGCATATAATTCCCTTTTAAAGATTTCTGCAACATTGCTCTTTATTCGTCTCACTTGCACCTCTCTCCTCTTCACAACAACACAGTGCTCCTATTTTCATCCCTTCACATGGGAATATGAAAGTAATGCAGTTATAAAATAACACAGATTTCTCAGTCTGCATAAAAACACAAACACAACCATTAAACTCAATATAAATCTAACCAAAAAAAAGAAATTCATTGAATGTGCCATATACCAATAAAGAAAATCTAATCAAATTATATATATATATATATATATATATATATATATATATATATATATATATATATATTAGCTCACAGAATTCCAGACCAGAGTATGTGGGTTTGTGTCAGCTGTGAGTGTGAGGATAGAGTGGCAAAATAGAAACCGTGGAGTGGAGCAGGAGCAGGAGTGATTACAGAACACTTTGAGCAGTCTGTTGCTCCATTCCACTCACATGTGCCAGCCCGTGCTGCATCCAGTGTGTTGGTTTTTTTAGTAGTATTTTGTTTGCCGTAGAAAAAATATACAAACAAATTGGCCAAAGTTCGTCTGAAACATTAGTCAATATTAACTTACTATGTGATGACGTTCACAACTTGGCCTTTAAAAGTGAATGACATGTTGATATTGACAAATTGATAAATTCTACTGACATATTGCTGACATTCAGTACAACAGCACCATTGCTTGTGTAATATTACTTAATTATAAAGATAAACAATATCCAGTATAATATTCAAATGCAATATAATATGAGTTCAAAGACCTCTCTGTCTTTCTAATTGGGCTGTGGGAGTACATAAAACAAAACCGTTGGCAAACACTGAGATAAACACAGCAGAAAGTTCACATATAGACTTTAAAGGCGCACAAATGAAAGAGAAGGGGGCGAAAATCCAATTGAATTGTGAGCCGTGACTCTCCTCTAGTTTGGAAGATGAACGAGCTGTGTTATTGTTGCATTATTTGGACAGGGTGATGAAGGAGGCTGTGACCTGCAGGGTGGAAAGTAAAATATAAGTGACTGATTCCTGTTTCACGAGCAAGAGAGGAAGAGCAAAACAGAGCAGGAGGGAGAGAGAGTGCCTGTTTGCTGCCGAGTTATATCGGAGCGCTCTGCCGACTTCTCATCTGTTCTGTCTTATGTCTGAGACATAATCCTGTTTTCAGCACAAAATCATTTAGCTCTTTGGCACCACGTACTATGTCATTAACCTGCCTGGGGTCGAGCTGCCTCTCCATTCTAATTCACTCTTCTGTTCTATCACCGGAGCCCCAGTGCTGCTGTTATATATCAGCCAGACAGAGCCCAATCATCTGGCCGCCTGCTGTCTCTCTGATTATTGTTGACCAGCAAAACACTTGACCTGCAAACGGCAGCACTATGAGAGTAATCTACCTTGACATCTTTGTATCTAATGGCGTAGCAGGATCGATGGGCCCCGCGCACGCCCTGTGGGCACGGGAGGCTGTTTCCCCTCTAAAGCGCCTGGCCAGCGCTGGCTGTCTGGGCTTCTTCAACACATGGGCACATAAGTCATTTAATTAGTCATAGTCAGGGACTCTTCCGGACTCCAGGGATTCCGAGTGTCCACTGTTGAGGAGCTGGCAGGAGAAGATAGAGAATAAAATATGCTTGCGGTGAGTTTGACACATGGCAGTGCAAAAACGGACAATTCTCAATGTCAGTGTTGGGCTGACACTGATCTTCTATTACTTATCACTTTCCAAATGAGGCACAGAACAAGAAACGCCATATCTTATAAGATTGTCTGGTTTGATCAACATAGACTGCTGGAATTTAGTCGCCGCTTTTTAATTAGGTTCTGATTGCAACTGTTTAAGAATCTTAAGCAGTTGCATTGGAAACCAAGCAATTAATGGCTTTTAGAAAGGTGTTTCATCAAGTTGCAGACAGCAGGGCCAGGGTTTGGAAAAAAGTTCAATGTATTGATGCGAGGCACAGAAGAGGCTTCCCAGGTAAAAGTGGTGAGTCAGCTGCAGGTTTGATGTCCAAGCTCTTGCCCAAGGGGAGGCAGGTTGGCACCCAGAGATATTGACATGGGGACAGATCATTAGCCCTCTCTATCCACCCTGCCTCTATCCACGTCTCTGTTAAAGGTGCCAAGGTGCTGTTAAAGTGCCAGAAGATTCGCCTGTTAGGCATAACAGGCAGGAAGACCATGATTCTTGAATGTTCCGCCCATTAATCTGCCATTGTGAGAATGGCAAGAACTGCAATTATTTCCTAATATGACAGTGCTTTTAATGGGCCGGTGTGGTTCAGGAATTTCTAGGTGTTGTGGTTTCTCTGTAGGCAGATAAAATATGATTGCACGTTAGCGGAAATGAGATATTGCGTAGAAATACAGGAGTTTATTGATTCGGAGTAGGCAGTCTCACTGCAAGATGGAAAAAAACACCAATATTCAGTTGCGATTTTGTCAGTGTAATGATAATTGCAGCTCGAGGGGAAGTTATTCCAACAGGCCAACAGGGCACGGCCTTGTCTCAATTTTTCTCAAACATTTTGAAGAATGAACTACAGTATGTGTTTGATGTTTTTTTCCAAAAGAGAAAAATAATGAACATTTTTAAGTTTTAAGTCATTAAAGAAAGATTTGTGTAAGTGTGAATAGAAGAAGCATAAACTGAACTCTAATACGACAAATGAAAATGATTTTTTAAATATTTGTTTCTGTTTTTCATCCTTGTCGTTGTTTTGCTTTAATGCATGTTGCTTTAATGGTGATGTGTACTTAAGCTGGCCTGGTGATGTGCGAAATTCCAGCACAATTTGAGAATATGACAAAGGGCATCTTGTATGTTTTGTTGGAAGCAAGGAAATTTGACATTAATAAGAGTTTACATGGTCAAAATCATAAACCAGCTGCTTAGTAACCTGGAGCTTAGTAACCTAAAATAATGCAGGATCCGTAATAATTCATATGTATTTTTAATCATAATTTCTTACATGTCATTTTTAAATTTTCAAACATACATTTTCAATGTGGTGTTAGATTTTCAAACCCCGCTGTCATTTATCAAAATTCAAACACAGCAGTACATGGCTGAGCACTGCAGCTGCATGGGCCTTGTCCTTTACATCAACCTTTGGAATCTGCTCTTCATTCTGTGACTTTTCTCCATTGGCTCATTAGAGTGAAGCATAGTCCTCTAGCACTGAGAATGAGACATCTGTCACTTCACATTTAAACAGAAGATCCTCGCTGCTCACTCACCTAACAGACAAACAATCCATCCTTATTTACCCAACACAATTGCAGTTGGATTGGATTTTGGCTATGGAGGTGAGCTCTTTTCAATTTGAATCAAAACCTTAAATAGTGTTTTTATTCTATACCCCTGCGGCTTTGGAAGTTGTGAATAGAGCTCATCTGGCCAAACGCGGGTGACCTTGTTGTTATATTGAAATAAAGTAATATGAGGAATTTAGCAACATTAATTGTCCTCTGCGAGGTTGCGATGAATGTATGCGTATCTTAAGAGACATGTACATCAGAGATGGATGTGCTTTTTCTATATCCTTCCTAGCTGTAAACAGACTTTTACTAGTGTTGCACTTTTCTATGTTCTTATTGGTTGTAAACAGATGTTAACAAATGCTGCAATTTCTGTATCCTTACTGGCTGTAAACAGACTTTTACAAAAGCCCGCACTGTTCTGTATCCTTACTGGCTGTAAACAGAGTTTTACAAAATCTGCGCTTTCTATATTTCTATTTTTTTTACTGGCTGTTAAAAGACTTTTACAAAAGCTGCGCTGTTCTGTATTCTTACTGTCTGTAAACAGACTTACCAAAGCTGCAGCCTTTTCTGAATATAAATGCAGTGTTTTGGATAACCCCAGTGACCTGAATGCATGGGAGCTTGTGCCGTAGGCATGAAGCATAACTGACTGCATTGTCTTTCATAAATGTGGAATAAACAGTTGTGGAATAGGTAAAAGCATAAATTGACATGTTTCAGTATTGACGCAGAGGTCAGTGCATGTCATCTTAAAATGCATAGCTTGCCGTTGAATTGAAATGAATGACGCAATGCAAGTGGCATGTTGCCTTGTGCATTGATCCAGCTTGTCGACCCCATATGTGTAGGCCAGCCCAGGGGGTCCGTACCCCCAACACCTTCCTCTAATCCTGCCTGGCACTGTCTGATAAGTACCTACTGTTTCCTGTGGTCCAATCTGAATGCTTGCATGCTTCCGCTTCTGTCCCTGTGCTGCAACACGTTCAGCTGTTGTGTAGGAAGGTAAAACCGGAGGGATGGATTGTCCTTATACCAGAGCTGAGGCAAATGGAACAAAAGCAAATAAATATCCAATGACAAGGAAAAGGTGTTGCATTTTTTTCTGTTAAAATGCTAAAGGTTTAGAATTTAAAAAACCTACTAAAATTATACCACAATTTTTAATCATCATAAATTAAAGATACAACAAACACTATAAAGTTGAATATCTTTAAGCAAACTTCAATTTTTGTGAAGTTTCCTCGGAACATGTTCCTCAGAACATCCTTTCAGAGTTCTAAAGTGTAAACAGACATTGCTTATATGTATTGATACAGAAGTCATCAAACAAACATTTCTGTATAGCGTAGCTGTGGATGTTTCAGGCCTATGAGAGAAGAGTCATGTGTTCATGGCCGTAAGCCCTTCTGCATATCCACTGTGGATAAGAAGAGTTGAAAAGAATGTGTTGATTTACCACTGCCTTATGTTCATATCTCTGGTTCTTTTCTCACTGGTTTTCCTTTGCTCTCAGCACATGAATTATTCACTTACATGTGAGACAAATGAAAAACTTAGCACTGCAGTTCAATATATCCCTCAGTATCAATAGATCACCTTGACAACAGTAGTTGTTGGTTTTCACTTGTTAAGTAAATGTAGCTTCAGCACAGTCTCTTTCTTTTCTGTATGATTGCATTCTTTTCGTCCGATTCAGAATCTGTTCTGCTGGACATTTTGTTGTTACGTCTAATCTACCATAAAGCCTTTAGGTCAAATAAAGTACACAATCATAAAGATACTGAATTATGTTAAATATTAAAAATTAAATATGCATGACTCTTAATAATCTTGGATTATTCATGATTATTCACAAAAATAATACATTTCATTGCAGTATTATTGCATTTTGAAAAGATGTGCGATGATTAACATGGAAGAGTGGTTTGATGTTTTTGTACCATAACAAGATTCATTGCTAAATCAAGGCTGGAAGGAGTCAAAGTTCATGTCTTGAGTACCACGGGCTACGCCGGTGACTCTGTATCTACCAGCAAGAGAGTCATGTTTCTTGTTCCAAGGTTGCCATGGAAACTATACTGGCAAAACAGCACCAAATGAGTAATGTCCCCATATGCTTTTTGTGCTATTGAAGGGAAAAAAATATATTTTAATTGCTCAGAATTAAAAAGAGGAAGAAGAAAATGTGCTAGTGCTGCTCTCCATAAGCGTATTATTTATTTATTTTGATTTTATTTCATTTTTTCTTCTCCTCGACAAATCCACACGTGATGAAAGACCATCTGTCATGTCTTAATCTGTCTTTTTCTTCCCAGTTTGCTTGACTTTTTAATTCCGATTTTCCTCACTCATTGAGCGCTCGGACTCAGAATAATGAGAGTGTCTTAATTAATAACAATGTTCGCACCTAGCCGATCTTGTAGTGTTGGAAACGATGGCCCCATCTATTAGGCAGGACGTTTGCGGTGCCCCTGACCAAATTACTGTCATTTTATTTGCTCTCTTTCTCATCACTTATGTAAAGATTCCCGCCCTGGGTGGAGGTGTTGGGACGGTGTGGGCGTCAGAATAGCAGCTGAGGGATAAAACAAGAAAACAACACTGACAAGCCAATGAAACGAGACAAAGGGCTTTGACAAAAGCTTATGCATATATGTTGGTAAAGAAGGTGGTTCTATTTTGGATGGACCGTGTGTTTATTTTGTGTGTGGGGGAGATTTATAATGCAGTTTAGCCGAGCGATGCACACACAAAGACGCATTCTCTCATTTTTGCTTTCACGCCCACGAGTACGCAAACGCACGCAACGTACGTACTGAGATGTGATGGGGAAGCCAGTGGGAGAGGCAGATCCATTTGCAGGGGGTAGCTGGGTGAGTCTGTGGCCGAGGCGAGTGATCCTGGGCAGCTGATGAATGGTGTCACTGATAGGTCATTTGTCCTGGTGATAGAGTTAGCCACTGGCCTTTGGGAGGAAGAATAAAATAAAGAAAGCCAGAGAGGAGCGTGACGGATCGGTCGACGGTAACAGAATAAGTGGCTGTCTCACACACGGCTACCGGACCTGACCTTCCTCTAATTGGACATTCTCTGGGAGCAGGAGGGCAGAGCGTGTGTTTCACATAATGCACAGACGGGCTGGACATGGGGACAGAGAAAGAGGCGTTGGGTTTACACACGAAGGGATGCGCATCAAAGATCAGACATCAAAGAATACGAAGAGATTATACTTTCTGAGCTGTGGCTTTGCATGGTTTTGGCCTTAAACGAGGGCATTGGAGAAGGGAACCTTTAAGTCATTAAACTGAATTATGTCAAGCAAACTTTGAGGAAATTACCATGTAGCACTTTTAGCAATACTATCCCTGCTTAAATAAAGCTTTTCTAAACCCTTAGCTTTTCACTGTTGCTGATTTTAGAGGTGGTTTTCTTGTGAATTTTTTATCATTTTGATATTTTTAGCAGTGGTGCTTTAATTAGCATGCCAACAGTGCAACTGTGCTTTAGCTGTTAGAGAGCTGGTAAATGGTAAAACCAGTCAGATGAACACTAAAACATTTAGGGATGCCTTCAGACAATAATTTAAGCAACCCACTAACTAGTTGATTTGAAAAAAAGTGTAATTTTGCTTTTCCTTTTTTTAGGCACATGTTAGCAAGTTGCATAGGTGCAACTGTTACAGCAGTTTCACAATTTGCAGTGTCTCAATAAATCTCACACAATGTATCTGCAGCAGCAAAGAAATCAAGCATGCATCATGTTAATATATTTAGGTGTCAAACTGTAATGCAGGCCAAAAGAGAACAAAAGGGATGTGGGACTGTTTCTAATAGCAAATCATAGCCCCAGCATGTGCATATCAAAACTAAACGAGAGTGACAAGCAGGCAAAGTTCAACATGCTTTAAATAGCAGCATTTAAGAGTCCCTCCAAGCCAACATAAGAATGCGGTCCTGAAATAAATGTGAACACCAACAGACACAGTCTATTGGACCAAAATTCACTCCTCAGTTTTATTGTCCTCTCACTAAGGTCTTAGTGGCTGTGTTCACACAGCAGCAGAATACAGTTATCAGTCCCAGTTATGTTTACAAACAGTTCAGTTATAAATAAGTGTGAATAGAATCGCATTCTATACAGTGTAACCAAATACCTCTTTTCAGGACTCACAACCAAATGTTAACTACAAAGTAAATATTAGCACTTTTGGGAGTGTGTCATCTGTAGGTTGTAGATCCAGCCTTTGTTTTTCTAGCAGATCTGCCTCCATCAATTTTGTGGTCTAGGTGCAACCCAAAAGCTGTACTTTATACTCATTTAACAATGTAAATTTAAAAGTAATTAAGACTTGACAGATGAGCTCACACCTTACTTAAACTGGTTTATTAAATAACGCAGTATTACATTTGATAAAACTTGCATGTTTTTAAATATGTGTTATGAAAGTCACCATTTTTAATATGTACATTGTTACTGTCATATGATTAATAGTGATAATTAAGGCTATTGTCATAATAGAAAACAGGCTTGACTTTGGTTATTCGTTCATATGGACAGAATTCCGGCTGCTTCCGTAAAAATTCTATGAACAAGACCATTTGAGAGTCACACCTGTTAGTTCACAGTGACTGTGTGAACGCAGGCAGCGTGTGATATATGTCCTCTGCATACTCACTGTTTTTTCTCCTGCAAACATTTGCCAAGCCACTTTCTCTATGTGACTCCCCCTTTCTCCATCCGGAGGGAGGAAAGGGGGGGTGTTATCCAGCCTGGCAGCCCAGAGCACCCTTTTTGAAACTGCTCTGAAGAGCATGGTCTAGGTAATCTCTGCTCGGCTGAAAGCCGTTTACAGAGAGAAGGAGAAAGAGGAAGAGGTTATACTGGGGAGAGAGGAAGCAATGGAGAGTGACAAGAGAGAGAGAGAGAGAGAGAGAGAGGCAAGGGATATGAAAGAAAAAGGAGAGAAAACAGGACCCAGGCAGAGGATGATGGGCCAGGGGGATTTTGTTGCTGTTTTGGGGTCAGATTAGGAATGGGGTCTTGCTTTTGTCACTTGAAGAGAAAAGAAGAGGGAGAGAGAGACACACACATGAGAAGCAGAGAGAAATATGGAGGGAAAGCAATAACAGCAGAAAGACCAGAAAGAGCGGCTTGCTTCCCGGTGCAGTGTTGTGATGTACATTATCAGTTCTTTTTCAAAGTTTGTGATCAGAAATCCTAGCTGTTGAAATACGTTCACAAACCCAAACACATACAGTACACAATGCAAACACAAGCATGCAAAGAAAAGCCAAAAATGAACATCCCGTCATTATTTACTCACCGTTATTTTATTCCGAACCCATGAAAATTATTAGAGAATAATTCATACATTGACAGCATATAGTGACCACGGATAGCTAAGCTTGAGGAAATGCTATGAAAGTATTCCATATGACTTGTGCACCATACTCCAAGTCTTCTGAAAGTATATGAAGCTTTTGTTGAGGAACAAACCAAAATGTAAGTCATTAATCACTGTAGCTCTTAAATCAAATACAGTGCCCGTGGCTTGGTTACGAGACAACAGAGAACCAATGACATTTAATGTTATTGAGGTCCAGCCTGCATCATACAGTAGGCGGCATATTTGATTTGGGAGCTGCAGTGTAGGAGACGACTATCAGAAATAATGATAACATTTTGATTTCACAAAGCTATCTCATAAGACTCAGAACACAGAGCCAAACAAGCGAGGTTCATTTTATGATGTTTTTACAGCCCGTCCTTATACTCAAACTGCAATTGTATTGTGAAAGATCAATTAAGATGATTTTAAAGTCCTTAATTTTTGTGCTCCACGTGTGAAAAATAAACAGCAAATGGGCTCGGAAGGATATAATGTGTGTGTGTGTGTGTGTGTGTGTGTATATAAAGAGAATATTTCGCATTTTTGGAGTGAACTATTCCTTTAATGTATTCCACCCAAAAATCATTAAAACGGCAAACAATACTAGAAGAAAAACAACGTTTGTATTGCAATGCAAAACACAGCGGTGCTCATTATTTGCCTGGTGGTGTTGCAGCAATAAACAATAATGCATAAACCGCCAGGTTAAATGAGGTATCTAGTTCACCCCGGCGATGTCACGTGACCAAACAGCGGCGCGTGCTCTCCCGGTTTCCCCGTTCGCGTGTCGAACTTTTAAAACTACCAGCATCGTCCCACGTGTTTTGTTCTCATCACACGTCCCTCTCTCTCCCTCCCTCCCCGGTCCCGGTCTCCCGTTCGCTTTCTTCTCGTCCCTCTCTATGTTTCCGTTTCTTTTCTCGTGTGTTTCTGTGTGTGCCGGTTTCGTCACCCCTCCCTTCCGTTAACCGTGCTTTCACAGCTGACTGTTTTCTCTCTCCCTCTCTCGCATTCCCGTGCAGGTTCATCGGACAGAGTGACTCGCCACGCTCCGACTGCCCCCTTCTCCCCACAGTGAGTATTGTCATGCTAATTTGGCCGATCGCCGCCGTGTTGAGCATCGCGCCGTTTGCTTTTTTTTCCGCCTTCTGCCGCTTAGCCGTTTCGCAAAGGGACGGTCGAAGATGTAAGGCAGGAGAGCAACGGATAAAGAAACGGTGTAGAAAGAGAGAGCAGGATCGGAAGCTTTCGGGTTTGAAGATTGCCGGAGTTTTGAGAGTTGAGCTTTGTGAGACTTGACCAAATGTAGGCGCATATTGTGACTGAGGTTTTAGAAGTTGTAGTAGGTATACCGAACAACGGTGCTGAGGGAGGCACAATCTAGAAATATTTGCATTATTTTGCAATATTTCATGTGGCTGAAAGCGGGTTTGTTTACGTTTTAGGGTTTATCAAAACTCAAAAACTGGTATTAGCATGAATGTATACGTTTGCAGCGTTTTGTATGCTGTGTGTATGTGCGTCTACGTTGCTTTGCGTGTGAGCAAGTTAAGAAGTGCTTTACCTTTATCTTTTTCCTATTCAGACTATTTGTTTCAGTGCTGCTTGATTTTAATATTCCTTTGACCTTAAAATGCTTCAGCTCATTTGAATTATATCCTTCAATTTATGTTGCAAAAGTCCAAGATTCTATTAGAGAGCAAAGCTTCAGGCATTCACTTTTATACACAGGCAAATGTTTTCTTCCTCCTTTTCTCTTTCGAGTTTTCACATACCTTAATATTTTTATAATTTAGTATACCTTGAAATTACAAATCCTGTGCCATGACAAAATACCTTTATCTCTTAACTGGCAATTTAGGACAGCATATTTTAGACTAGGCCTGCAGGTGATAAACACTGGGGTGGTGAATTAATGGCAGCCTTTTTTGACACGGGTTGAAAGCAAAATGACCATGTTTGAGTGGTGTAAAAAGTTATATAGTATATTTAATTTTTGTGTGTATAATAAATATATATATATATATTACACACACGCACTTGTATATTTGTGTGTTGTCTTTGAAACACTGCAGGATGAACTTTGTTATCTATACTAACTGTAATGTATCAAATATTATAAGATATTAATATTCATGTAATATTAACCTATTAGATGAATGCAGCGCACGTGGCTGATAAACAGCAATTGGGCTGTCTAAGAAAATATTAATGGCTAACGTCGCAAAACCCACCAAAAGAAAGTTTTACTGCAATTTGCTGAGTAGAGAAAACGACTATCTGACTTCAAGCAGGCTGCTTTAATTCCTTAAAAGAAGAAAAGTGTCTCTTTTCATAAACAAACCGCCTGCAAATAGTGACCCGCTATTGATTTGATGCGTACAGTAGAACAAAGATATATGTGTGAGGCTTATAATTTATCTTTGCTTTTCTGCAGTCGGAGCGTGTGGCATAGCTTGCCAATGTCAGCAAACCTAACATTACTTACTCCTCAACAAATTTGTTAGTCATCGCTCAGAGCTAGTCTCTTGCGCATGACTTAGATGGCCATTGAGACGTGGTGTACTCAAGGGGAAAGGAACACACTCAGGCCCAAAGCTCAGTTCTGATGACACTGTGACGAGGATGACTGGAAAGGTGAAATTCTCCTTGAACCGAAAGTCACAGGGCTTGCAAGCTGAATTTGGACAAGAGATGTTTCACTGGTTAATCTGTACAGACAAAACATCGTTTCTGGAGGCGATCCCTCACTAAAAGATCCCCAAGGCTCCGTGATAGCATCGCAGACGTTTAATCGCGAGACAAACTAGTAACCTACTCTGGTCATGTATTTCGCCTAGAGCTTTTCTGAGCGCTGTGCAGTCAGACACAGATGCATCCAAGCTGAAGTCTAGCTGCGTGTCATGGGCTGGGCTGTTTCAGATCGAATATCTCTTGCTGCTTTTGAGGTTCTGAGGTCAGGTGAAGTTTTTTGTTATTGTAAAATGAATCTGATGTACAGTTTGATAGTGTTGCATTTATTTTTTACAATGGGTTAAACGTTTGATCTCTTCTTATGGGAATTTTTCTTGAAAAGGCAGATTTTTTTCCTGCCCTGTTTGCCACTCTTTACACTGGTACACTACAGAGAAGACCAGACATGTTACAAGCCAGATTCAAAGTAGTGTCACCTACATAAGGGCTTTATCTTAAAGTGTCTGAGTGCATGCTTTGACTGTCGTACCAAACCAGCTTCTATTACCTCAGTATTGATAACTTAAAAGGCAACAGATAAACAGCCTCAGGTGTCTCAGGGCTGTTAAAACAGTCAATAAGTCGTGATTAATCTCTTGATCTCTCTCTTTATTTAGTTAACACTTAAATGCCTTATGTTTCTTTTAAGAAAAGAAATCAACATAATGTATGTGCATATATTAAAGACGCAGGGCACCAGTAGATTTCTGCAACAGTGCTCACACAAGTTTCTCAAAGCTTGCAATAATTAAGAATTATAACGACTTATTTACATACGTAACAGATGTTTTTTTTCCATTGTCACCTGATGGGCTTCTCATTAATGTTGGTAAAAAATTGTAATATCTAATACTTGTTGAGCTTCTATGATAATTACATTGTGCTATATAAAGGGTGAATAAAATGTACTTCTACTGTTAATATCAAATTCATTGTTAATTACATTTTATTAAAACGTTAACTTCAAGTTGTGTTGTTTAAACTATGCTGAATAGCAGCATATTGTTGTTTATATTATGTTCTGAAATTTGTGAAATGATTTTGTACCACTGTACAGTAGTACAGCAGCTTTTATAATATCTGTAGAATAGCTTTCACAAAATATGGGCAAAACAAATGCCTTAGATTTACTTACAGCGGCACACAATATCCTGTTTGTGTGCATTCTGCCATATGCAAGAAGAGTCAGCACGTGCCTCGTTAAAAATCCAGCGTCTCTCGAACCCCATTATTGGGCCATTTCTGCTATGAGACAGTGTCAAGTGTTTTTTTTAGCCTCTGTCACAGTTTTTGCCCTGTGTAATGTAGTTTTGATATAGAGACTAGATCAAATACTCTGTGATCTTTCACAGTTAAATTATTTAAGGTCCCGAGATTTTTAAATTTAATATCATGCACATCGATATCTAGCCTCTCTTTCTGGGGATTAGACTCACTCCTCAATAAGATATGATGTGGGTCTTGTTTTTACATTGTGTCATGTTGCACTTTCGCTGCTCATTTGGAATGTGACTACTTGTTCATTTTCCTTTATTTATCAGGCCTGACGGCTTACCTTTGAGACAGATCGATGCTGTCAGTCACTATAAATGAGAACCACTCCGCCAATTATAGATGATTAAGTTAGTCTCTGCCAGTCAGAATACTAAAATCCCAGGTGTTTGCAAACGAATCGTCTGGTAGTGGAGAATTTGCTTTGAATACTTGAAAAGAACTTCAAGGGTGGTGTTATTCATCACGATGGCCGAAAAAATGAACCGTGTAAGCGGAACGATACTTGTTCATCTGTACCACGCAGATGCATGCCAGAACATATGGAAGTTTTATACAGTAAAGTAAAATAAATCAACGAGACAACATGTCTGTTCCATGTCATTAGATTCACAAATTTGTATGACATGCTCCACATATGTGATAAAATAGAAAAATAAATTGTACCTTTCACACATTACATAGCAAGACGACAGATAAGGAACATTTAACCTGGACAGTTTTCGCTCTGTGTTCATGACGAATAAATGCTGTTTAGTTTGTTTCTTATTTGGAAGTCTTTTGGAACATAAAACGGATGCATGCATAAGTAATAAATTGACAGGAAGCACATTACTTGGTCACATGGTCCAAAACAGAAACAAACCTGCCAATAGTAAAGGAATTAAGAGAATGTGCTAGCCATATAACTTTTGCATTATTTTTGTTAAAATACATATTTTTGTCTTTATGGTTTGATTATTTTAGCTGTAAATCTTATTGTACATTTCAGTGAAAAACGGCAGGTCATTTTGTCAAATTCTGTGTTTTTGTTTTGGTGGTTTAATGGTTGAACTAATACATGTGTCAGCACATGGAGGTCTTGAGAAAAAAAATAAAACCTTTAGATACCCTAGACAAACTTCTGACTTGTGAAGACAACTTTCCCACTGAGGTTGTGTGAAATTGTTTGAAGAGATGCAAGCTGCAACAGATGTTTTCCTTAGTAGACGGCTTGTACGTGTCTGATTTGACTAGCTTGCGTAACTTACATTGAAGTCAGACTATCCTTTTCACAGTTTGACAAGCCATGTGTTATTTATTTATTTATTTAGTCCTTGGTGAGAGTAATTTTAGGTCCTGCTTGGTTCTGAAATTGTAACAGTCATAACAACAACAATTTGCTGTAAATCACAAAGACCTTGCTGTCTTTGTCTTTATCAATTTACAAATAATGTATGAAGCAAATGTCAATTAGGCAATAATATCCCAATCGGAGTCATTTTCTCCATATTCTTTCGAATTACAACTGAAATGAGCCACAGTTGCAGTAGAGTTGACACTTGTCAGAGCTGCAGCTGAGCACCACTTTGTTCTATCATTCTGGCTGTGTGTGAATGTGTGTGCGTGTGTGTCTCATTAAATGTGGATGGTGAACTTGCAGCAGATTGCCTGGAGATTGCCGCTCTCTCTGTGTAGCAGAGAAGCCCCCATCCGTAGATGAGGTGCGATTGACATTTCTCACTGGCCCTCCACGGGGTGTCTGTAAGGATCTCGAACCCATTCAGACTGGCTCCGAAATCAAATCACTGCCAGTGCCCCATCACCAGTCTCAATAGCCACATCAATTATTTAGCACAGACTCGAGTGATCCAAAAGGTTGGGGGAATTTGATTTTGCTGGTACCTCTGGCTAGATGGACCTTTGACATTGGTGTGTGCAAAGTCATGGACAATGATAATGTACCAAAGGTTAGTCACCTTATGCTTTACTATGGTTCTCATCAAAACGTTTTCATGTTAAATCAACATGATTAATGAATTTAGGTTCACTTGTTCCTAAACAGTAAAGCTGTGTTTGCTTTCAACTCAAATGGTGCCCAAATATTCTCCTGGATACAGTACAGCATATCTTCCGTGGATGATGAATTTTCCACTAGGAAGAATGTCCTCGATTCCTTCAGTTGGTAATGTTTTCGAGGTAGCTTGGGGTTATCTGAGCTAATTAAAGTTTGATTTGATCAAAGCACACTCTTTTTTTCAGTTTGAATTTTAATTAGGCAATGGGTCACTAGTCCCTGGTCCATTGCAAGGACATCTGCCGAGTTTCTAACGCAATCTGAAAGTCTTTTAAATTCAATTTAGGGGATTTAATGGACAACATCGGCTTTTGGACAGTGCGGGATAACCATCTCGTCTGCAGGGTTCCCATCTCTCACTGCCGACTGGACAAAGGGGCGGCGGTCTCACGAGACAACCTCTGCCAAGCCGCGGCCCTGCTTCGGGCAATGTCACCACTGCAACTCTTGCTCCCTTCAGCCCATTACCGCAGACAATTGAAGCCACTATCAGTGCCACGACAAAGAAAAGGCGTTAAACACCGGCAGTCAGATTCTACGCCTTATTTGTCCCATAGCTATCTGCCAACAGCGAATAGCTCTGCCGACATATGCAGAGTGCCTTTTCATAATGATAAAAATCTCTGAGCCGACACGCAGGATAGATATCTACAGAAAAAGATACATAAAAAAGAAGACCCCTGCTTAAAACCCCCCTTTTCCCTGCTTCTCTGAGATGGGAGTGAATTCCGTGGCAGCAGAATCAATTTGCAGCTTGGGGCACGTTTGTGGGAGTATTGCTTTTTGTGTGATATGATCTTTGCTTTACATTTCCGGAGGTCAGCGCAGACACAGAAACAAGGTCATGCGAGACTTGATCGACAGTTTCTCTGTCTGCGGAGGCGAAACAATTACCCACTTGGGGATGGCGGGGATATTAAACCGCTGGGCTTTAAACATCAGAAAGGAATCTCCTATTGGATTTAAAGCCGTTCCAGATCTGAGCCCCCGTGTCTGTTGATTAATAGCTTTCCTCGTTTTGGCTGCCCCAGGTATTTATGCATGTTCTGATAACAGAGAAGTGAGGGTCAATTTAGGGCCAGGCCATCACACTGCTCTTTAGAACGCAAAGAGTGGGATGATGTATTTGTTGCTCGCCTTAATGGTAGAGAGTAAAAGCCTTTCTCTTTATCATCATGGTAATGTAAAGGAATTTGTGGCGATGTCCTTCAGTAAGAACGCAAGGTTTCTTGTTAGAATACGGACACAGCTTGTGTCTTTCTTTGGAGAGTCCAGTTCTCGCCCTGCGTTATTCTGAAATACCATGGCTCTGTTTCATTTTGAAGCCGTTGTCTGCGGTGGCCCGACCCAATCTGTTTACGGTGTCAGATCTTTGCTGGGAAAACTTTTATCAAAAATATGTACTGCTATGCCATGTGAGCTCTGTCCATCCACAGATCTCTAGCCAGGCTGTCGTCTACATGGGGAACGGTGCAGGGCTGGGGCATGCGGCCAACGCCATTATGATTAATATATGCATCAACAATTTGCAACTATTAGATTATGCTTCCTGTTTTTTACCCTTTAGTAGAAGGTCAATGTATACCCCAGCCCATTTCAAATGGTCCCTAATTATACAAGAGGGTGGGTCCAAAGCCCTTCATTTGTCATTTAACAGTTGTGGAGGAGACAGGAAGGGGCCTCAGAGCTTAACAAACTGCCCTAAAGCCTTCATAGGCCTCAAGTCACCAAACACAACTGGGTCCCCCACATAATTTAGACACATGCACTTTTCCTTAGTTAACATACTTATACTTCTGTTGGGTAAAAGTCAATAAATCTGCTCTTTCTCTTTTCACACCCTTCTAAAAAGACTATCTGAGACCTGCATGCATTTCCATGCACCAGGTTTGGTTAGTTAACCAACCATCATATGCATGTAAAATAGACTGGTCAACCAGTTTCATCAGAAATACTATGCTGCTAGTCTAATGCTGCTAGTCTTATGCTGCTAAATCTGGTTGACTAAGTCTTCACCAGACTTGCTGGTTAAGCTCATTTAAAAACCAGGTGGATACACCAGCATACTAGCCTCCTGTGTTAGTGACCAGATTCAGAAACACAATGTACAGTATACTGGTGACCAGCAATGCTTGTCTTTCCAGCAGAGTATGCCAAATGACAGTGAGGAAATATTGTCTAATAATGCTAAGGTTTATGTGCATGTGCATATTTTTAATTTCCCTCTTCGCCAGAGACATTGCAGGGGACTTACAGTGGAAGTGTTGTTAAATCTTATTGCAGGCAGTTTCAAGGCTCCACGCAAGTGCCTCAATACTGCTGTTAAGAGTCTGCACAGCTGTGGGGAAAGACTAGCGGACCCCTCCAATTTTCCCCTTGCCATTATTACATGATTTTAATGTATTTTATTCCATTTAATTATCCAAGTTCATTCAGTTAAGAAATAGAGAATGAAAAGAGAACAAATTTCAAGGTCCTTTAACCTCAAGGAGGCAGAGACCTCCCCAAATAAGCCCTCTCCTCATGCACACAGTCTCCCATTAGCTGCAAACAGAAGCATCCTACATGGACTGCTGCAGAAATGAGGGAAGGAATGGTAGACTGGTAGATTTGAATATCTCACCATTAAAATGCACAAAGCTGTAGCATTTCTGCAGGGGAGGCTTTGAAATCCATCCACCTTCCAGTCTTTTAACGTGATGTGTGCGTTCTGTCTGCAGACCCTGAGGGCTTCTGTCTCCGAAAGAGGGTGTTGCACGTTTCTATAGACATCACACGTGTGCACACGCCCTTTCAAACTCGTAAGCACAACAGACCAAATATTAACTGTGAAATTGCTTTTTCTTTTCCCGTTTTACCTTTCAGGCTCTAACCTTGAAACAGAGGTCGCTTTAAATATATAACTACTTATGGGGTTATAGATCCTCTCCTTCAGTGTTTGCGTGAGAGGAAGTTCTAGTATTCTGAGCTGAAGATCAAGGCCTCTGCATAATATAGCTCATGAAAAGGGAATTCCATATTCATCTCTCAGCGCTTTATAAAGGTGTCCAGGATATACCTTAGGTTTTTAAATGTCTGTCTGTCAGTCTATCTGTTTACTGGTTGCCTGGTTTAGATTCAAGCATCTGTAGCGTCAGAATACAGACAGTGATGTCTGTCATGTTGGGTACTGATGCTTGTAAACTGACAGTGAGATGAGATGTTGTAGACTAACACAGATTTTGTGGTATGTATTCCCTGGGGCTGAATATATGAGCAACATTTTCAGCCTCTGATTAATTTGATGCTGTGTATATTATAATTCAAATTCTAAAACAAAAACAAATTCTGAAGTGCATACAGGTTCCTTAGAGAGGTCTTTGAGGGTCAATAAAGCAAAAGTAGGATTTCCATTTCAAACTGGAGCTGGGCTTTTATATTCATGCATTTATATAAGGTGAGGAATAAAAATGTCATGATAATGAAATGATTTCACAGGAAGAAATCACATCTTTCACCCCTTGCAGACGGATGAAGTGCAATATGAGATATAGTAAAACCAGTGGCTAAATGTAATAGTATGACCTCTGGCTAGAACCGAGACAGTCCATATGGGCCAATTTGAAAGGATCACAATGTCCAAGCACATGACTTTATTATAAAATACCCATCATAAAAGGAGAGTGACACTGTCTTTTATTTCACTGAATCACTCTGAATAGCAAGGGCACACAGTTACACATGCACAGAACACGGGCTGCTATGCTTTTATCTTTATGTGGCCAAAATGCACCCTCAGTTTCTGTTCAATGCAAATGTTCTCTCCAGTGATTTTGTAGGTATTTAAGTTGTTTTGTAGTGAGCACCTTTCTCTGGCATCTGGTCAAACCTAATAGATTGAAGAGGTGAGAGTCTGTCCGTCACAATGGCCTGCACATTCACAATCTGTTTGTCGCTGTGCACATAGTACAGTGGCATGGTAAAGACCCCATTAAATCAAAATTGAGAGTTTGCGGTTTCAGTCCATGCATGTTAGCTTGAAGGCCATCTACTGTATGTTTATGCACTCCAAAACATTGACAAAATTCACATTTTAGCAGATTTTAGCCATTAAAATTGACACCATGTATATTGGTTACTCATGTTGCTCTACACAGATTATTGTGTAATGAAATGCCCTCCATGAAACTGCCTTCAATGGTTAGCAAGTAGCAAATTTTCATGCATTGCAGTTGTATTTCATGCAGATGATGTATCAGACTGCCTGCTTCAACAGGCAATAGGTCGACAGTAAAGAAATCGTACATATTTTTATAGGATCTTTTAAGTTTGCTGATGTTTCTTTCATAAACTTTTTGAGAGAAGTTTAATTTTCCATTACCAAATAAGTTTTGCTCTTTGTAAGAAAGATTGTACAGATACAGTTATTATTAGCGTTTATATAATTTCATTAAATATGTTCTCATTAGCTGTGCTTATACACTTAATGATGTCTGATGTCTATTGCATTGCTTTATTTTGTGCAAAACATTTTTCCAAACCTTTAAGCACAAATAAATACGGTAACATACAGTAACTCCACAGCTGCCTTTGAAGTGAAACAGTCGTCTTCTTAACTGAAGAGGATGTTGGCAACAATTCCCTTTGATAGAATATACCTGGGCGTTTCTTACTCAGAGAGTATGTGGGCTCTGTGATCTTCTGGAAAGTTTTGTTGTTGCTTCAGGGACGGAAGTCTGTTCTGCTCCAGAAGTTTATTGTGGGACGAAAATTAGTCAGCTGAGTGGTGGAGAGATTGATGTGTTTTATGTTTTCCGGAAGGGTGGTTGGACTTCATTGCGTTCAAGTGGGCTCACAATATGTCTCGTATATTGCATGCTGTGCCGTATGACAAGTTGTCAGGCAAATATACTTGTGATGTTGCTATACTTTAAAGAGTTTAAAGACATGCCGTCAGGCTAACGTTATACTGATAGAAAACAAATTGCCCGGTAAGACCTAAACAGGTACTTTATGAAGCAGCTGAAATGTGACCAATTGCCCGCAAGCAACTAAACAGGAAGTAACAGAAATGTAAACAAAGTGCCCAGTAAGAACTAAAGTGTTTTTATAAGGTAACCAAAAGCATCTAATTTACATTTGTTTCATTTTAGTGATAGCCTTAATCTTTGCCCAAAAATTTATCTATGCAGTATAGCTTCTGAGTGAATGTACAAATGTACTTCATACTGTACTTTGTATTTATATATATATATATATAGCAGTCTGTTGAAATGTGTGCCACCCCCGACTCATTCAGTTCACATTACTGTAAAGACCACACAAGTGTGATGTGCTTAATTGTGTAGAGAAACAGAGTTTTGTAAAGCTTAAGTATTTCACACACCGTATTTTAATGTCTCTGTCAGATTGTGCATTGATAAAACCCGTCAGACCTTTATTCCAAGTTCAGGCTGGGTGTACTGTCACAAGTTCAGACTGATGACAGTACACTATTCATAGGAAAGGTACTGATCCCTCCACACCAGCTTTCTCTTTTTCTCTCTTCTTTGCATGAAAGAGGGTTTCAATGGCACCGTACCTTTCGTGTCATTCTGTGGGTTGTGTTTTCTCATCAAGCATAGCTGCGAGTGACTTGTAAGGGGGCTGAGCCTCTTTACAGCACCGCGTCAGTCATGCCTGCACAGAGAGAAGGTCTCTTTCACTTGTAAAATAGGGGAAACTTTTAAACGAGGCACTTAGACAACAAAGGCTTTTCTTTACGAGTCGTACAGCATGCCCCCACCTGCTCCCCCTTTTACTTGCTCGTTTCATCACTGTAAGACTGTATTTTTTCATTTTGGTGGGATATTCATCGGAGACTCTGCAGACTGCACAAGCAACATGAGTTAATGTTTGAGGGACATCCGCGCCAATGGTCTATAATAAGGGGCCTCGATAAGCCAAGGGTTTCCAAGGATATGAGCTCTTTAAACAAGCCCTCACTGTACTGTGAGATTACATAGTTAAATATTATCAGCAGGGCCATCCATCTTTGCACATTGTATCACTTAAACTACAATATCTGACCTTCAGCGCCAACTTGTAATAGAACAGACTGCAGAGTTTACCTGGAGTTTGACTTATGCTGGGTTTGCTGGAACACAATTCAGCATGTCGACTTTCTCTTCTCTCTTCATCTTTCTGTTTCTCACTGTATTTTCTTTATTTCCTTTTCTTTTACCCTCCCACAGGATAGAAAAATCCCCAAATGAGATCTCTTTTATATCTCAGTTGTTTCTCCCAGACAGCGATGCAAGTAGTTTGGCCTCCATTTTCCTGTGTATTAATTCATACAAGACCAAATTATCAGAGCTATGCTAACCACATTTATTTCATAGCTCTGTACACTTACTGTATGTCAATAATTGTCTCATTTCTGTTTCATTTAATTTCTCCTAGATAATGTAGTGAGGAGAAACATAAAGTACGGTTAACAATTAAAAGAAACAACTGAGAACTCCATTGAGTGTCTTGATTCTAGTAAGGTAATGGATCTTTATTGCCAACCTGCGCCCTCAGCACCCATCTTTGGGGTCTGGAACACGCTGCTTGCTCATCTGTCCCCTCGCTTCCCTCTCCTTACCTCTCTCTCCTTCTTTCCTCTGTCTTCTTCCTCTCTCTTCCTTGTCTCTCACTCCTCTCCTTCTCCCCTCTCTCTCTTCTCTACCGTCAATTCTCTCCCCCTTCCTCTGTCTCCTCCTCTCCCTTCCTCTCTCTTCTCCTCTTCTCTCAATCCTACTCTCCTGCTTTCCTCTCTCCCCTCCTCTCTTTTACTCTCCTCTTTCCCCTTTTCTTCCTACCTCTATCCTTTCCTGTTCTCCCCTTTTCCTTCCCTCTCCTCCTCTATTCTCTCCTTTCCTCACTCTTCTCTCTTCTTTACTCTCCTCTACTCTCCTTTCCTCTCTCCTCTCCATATGGCTCTTTTCCCTAACAGCATGTATTCTATTTTAAGAGCGTGCTGAGATACGATGCCTCACCATTTAAAGAGTGGGCTTTATCATATTTGTGAAGTTTGCTGGAGTCTAAACAGGAGATGGTTATACTCCAGAGACTTACAAGCACTCATTTTCTCTTTTGAGCTGACTCCAATAAATCATTTGACACTGGATCTTAAAAAAAAAAGATCTGTGCATCAAATCTGAATCCACCACAACAAAAGCTTCCATTGCTTTTCAATGAGATACAGCAGCTTTGGGTGTTAGTATGGAGGCAGGCGATGGGAATTCCTCAGGGCATGGTGTGAATGCAGGCTGGGAAAAAGATTCAGCCCTTCCCCGTAGGATAATTGCTCTGCTCCCAGATGAGCTGTGCTGAATTGCTGTGTACACGGTGTTGGAGGCAGCTGTAATTTTGTCTGAAATTTCACATTTTGTTTGAGTCCCGCTGTGGGTGCAGGTCTCCTGCTGGGGACTCAACCGAACCTTCCATAACACTAAACTTTGGCCCCTCGCTCTCTTGTGATGGCTTATGACCAGGGGCGAGTCTACGATTTCAGCCTTAGGGTGGGGTGGGGCTTAGTGCTTAACTTAAATATGAGATGTTGTGACTGAGATGTCGAAAGTTCATGGCTGGCTTTTTTTAATGCAACAATTTAAATTGCATCCATGTGTCAGTAGATGGATAATACCAATGGTGGTGTTTCTGGTTGCACTACAGCAGGATTGTACTGGAAGGCAGACCGGGCATATGAGCGATAGCACACACCCGGGAGCCATGTGTGGGGGCAGTGCCTCATGCTGTTCTTTAGCATTACCACTCTCACCTTATGCCTCGGTCTGCCACTGACTAGAGGGAAGAAAAATGCTTAATGTGAAATTTACAGTTCAGAAAGCTGGTTAGGAGAGGATTCAGCATAAGATATTATACTCTTTACGGCTGTTTCCAGTAAATTTGAGAAGAGATCACATTATCATACGCTCTGTTCCAAAAACAAGTGAGCTGCCTATAGAAGCAGCATTTTGATGCATCGTAGGAGCTTTCCTGATGTGAAGGCAGGCATCTTGACTGTGCTGCCTCCCAAAATACCTTGTTTTAGCCAAATACGAAGACAATCCCAGAATCCATTGCAACAACCCTACTCATTTTTGAAAAACATTATTGAAAATATAATTTATAATTAATAATACAATAATATTTGTGTGCCATTTGTTTTCATGCTTATTAGAGTGCCACACTATTATTTGTGAAGTATTATTTGGTTGTTGAGTTGTTGCTAATGGAAAGTGCTTTAAATCAGTCACTTCCATGGCAGTTATGATCCTGCCTTAGAAAGCAGCTGCCTATGTAGGCGGCTCACATGGTGTTAGAACAGCTACAGATATTTAAGGGTGCTGACAGCAACAGGAGTTAATTGCAGGTTTTTAGGGGGGCTGAGATAAAAGACAGGGAGGTGTAGTCTTGCCTGTGTGTGACATCTAGAAACACTTTGTTGAAACAGAAGCCCAAAATGCTTTTTATATTACAGTAACACTGCATTCATACATGCACAGTGCTGGCTTTAGGGTAATACAGCATCCGTAATATTCATTTCCCTTCAAGCACTCAGGCTCAACCATTATTCATTGAAGTTCTGACCTTACGAAATCTCCTTTGAGATTGGACCGAGCATGTTACGCCGTTAAAGGAAATTCAAAATACTTTGTTGTTTCTCTCTTCTGTTTCCCAACTGACATTTAAAATGGGCTTTTTGATTGAGTGTGGTGTTTTAACTTGAAGGTTTAAGTGTTTGCTAACATATCCTGCAGCGTCAACACTAGCATCCCTGGCTTAGTCTCATTAGCATAGTGAAGCGTTGCCTAGAGAGAGAGGTGTTTCTGCCAGAGCTGTGCAGTGAATTGTATTTGCCCTCTCTTGGTAGATGGAAAGGGGGGAACCCAATCTCAATTCCACCCATGAGTCATGAATTCAACAGTGATGTCTGAATATGGCTTGCATTCAGGGCCTGGCTGGAACAGAATCTAGTTGGATGGAATTGACTTTGAATACAGATAAAACACTTGATTAGCAAGGCTACAACAGGCCTCGTAATTAGCACCAACTGGTTATGTCCGGCCTTCTGTGTCCCTTTAGTTAACAGAGCTGTAAGCGAAAAGGACATGACATTGGGAGGCAAAACTAACTCTATTTGGGCAAAATGAATGTTGGAAAAGATTCATTTGCCCTTTAGGTATGTCGTTATTATTGTAGCACCCTTTGAAAGCAAATCACAAAGGTTTGTATGGGAAACATTTTTTTGGTCCCATCAAAGGCAGGGCTCATCCCTTTCTGGTGGTACAGTGAGTGCAGACGAAGGTAAAATTGCCTGGAAATTGAGGCAGAGGAAAACCTAATGAGGTAGCCGGGGAATGTTGGGAGCCTTTTTTCTTTGGTGTGCCCTTTAATATGTTTCAGTAGAGCTTACAAACTTGGGAAATGTTTTGCTCATGTAACTGAGCGACTTGACTTTTTTCATCTTTTATGAATTTAGCATTTAGCAGGGCTGATTTTTTTGGTGGCTCTCATTAGCTCACTAGCGCATAACTGCTGCTCATGTCGTACTTCTCCTAATGCTACATGTTCTTGAGCAGGAGAGAAAACTGTGAAAATGTTTTGAGCTAATCCGAACACTTTAGGGGTAAATTCACGTTGGAATTGCACCGATTGCGTTGTTTATTTCCATGCATTTCATATCTTTGTTGCTTTATCACTCAAATGGAATTTTGTTTAAAAAGAGACATTTGTTTACATTTTGGTTGTTAACGTTCTGGTAGGAGTAATTCCTTCAATGATGATCAAAGGATGGTGAAGCACCGTTATTAGATGCACCATGCAGTTGCGAGTGTTTTTATTCGCCTCATTCCTGTAGACTTTCTAAGACAGGTACACGCCCCTCTGAAGATGACTTATTGAAATGAGTGGGAGCGTTCGTCCTGTGTGGAGGACATTGTGGCTTCTGTGATAACCACCTTTCCTTGTACTCGCCCCTTTCCGCCACATCTTTATATGTGGCGGAATGCTCAGCAGCCACCCCCCCAACACCCCCCCACACACATATACACACTCCCAAATCCTCACACGCATAGACACCTCCGCTACCAGACACCTACATCTTGCTTTGCCTCTTTACTGCGGCTCTCCATTGATGTTCAGAAGTTCCTCAGAACTCTCCTTCCTGCTCTGCTCCCTGTGTCTCTGACTCCAGGGGGGATGAGGGTTGAGATGGGAAGAACATGAAGGTGAGATGGGATTCAAATCTCCCCACTTCACAGACACAAACAGAAGCAATACATGAGGGCTGGCACTCCTTTGATTCCATAAAGTATCAAGAAGTAAATAACAGAAAACAACAGCGAAATAAGAAGAGAAAATGAAGTTTCAGTGGATTACATGTCTTTTGCGTTACACTCTGTGGGAGAAATGCATGCATGACTGAGGTTGCATTTTGTTTTTAGTTTTGAGACCTGTTAAACGTGACATTGTCATCTAGGTAATTATTCAAGAATGATTTGATGATTACGGTGACAATGATCAAAATACGGTTAGATTTCTAATTGCGGTTTTAACCTGAAAATCAGGTTCTGAAATCATACTTAACAAATTTCACACCATAATTTTGTTGTTTCTGTTTTGTATATTCAAATATTTTTGAGGTATTTTTGTAAATATATGGCAATTTCAAAGATGTTTTTACACATTTTGTGCTGCACTTCTGCATTGGTATTCAAGACGGGGTTATACACATGGCAATTTGCTTAAGAGCTTGCTATGAGTGAGGAGTCTGCCCTCTCTCAGTTCACGCTTCTTTCCCAGGAAATCCCCACTTCATATGCACACTGTCGATCAGAGGTGTGATCTACCGGCTACTGCCGGATTTAGGGGGCTACAGTGGACCCTTCCCTACAGCTCACAGGTCCAGAGGCAAACCGTCCTTTCCACACCAAGGGAGGGATGAAGACAAAGCCATTTAGGGTTACTCCTCACCAGCATGAAAGGGTGGTAGAAGTCATTGCCTTGGGCATTGTGCATGTTAATGCAGTGCTTTGCTTTTCCATGGCGAGACTTGCTCCTCTGGCCTGCGAACTTAAAGCTACACTCCATCCATTACAGGATTTAGCCTCACTGCATTGATATGCTCCATCTTTCTCTCTGTCTGACTTTTGCCTGATATTTTTCTGTTACTCCAATTTCAGCTTTGTTCATTTATGCTGTTTCAGTGCCAAATTTCAGGTTCGAGACCAGAGCAGCGGCCTCAAACTATGAGTGGCCTCCAAAACTTTGTGGCCCCTAGACTTTCAAAGGAAGCAGGGCCCTCAGTGCATAGTGTGAGCCAACCAAAAGTGTGTGGCCCCCAGGCTTCTCACATTACAGTACAAGCTATGGGGTGCTATTTTGTCAGTTAGCCTACCAAATTGAGCATTTCCTGTTTTAAGGTAAATTGCCCTTGTCATTTAAAGTATGGTTCTGCCAGTGGAGGCAACAGGGTTTAAGAGGGGGCTTTTGCAGATGTGTGCACGGGGGCTTGCAGGACTGTGATTTGGCCATGTTCAGTACCATCAGTTAGGAAATAAGAGGGTCAGAAAAATGTAATGTAAAACATAACAGTGATTAAGATTCACAAGAAGCTGTCCCAGTGGACATTAGTCTTAAGCACACCATAAACAGTAAGCATTATCTGATTGTTTCATGTGCTGAGTGTTTCCTCCTCTTTCTAGCCAGCCAGATCCCTCTATCCTCAGCTCTGGAGTCTCTCCTCCAGTGACTGTTTACCAGAAGCCATGGAGCTTCATCAGAGTGAGGAGCCCAGCCTGTCCCGGTGAGAGCCAGCGGTGGTCCGGGCATCCAGGTGCTGAGGGGGCCTCATGCACAGATGGCTGGCTCATATCTCTCTAGCTGGGCTGGCCTGAGGCTGGACAGGTGGGTGCTTTCTGGGCTGGGGCTGCTAGTCCACCAGGCAGTCTGGGCCTGGGGCAGTGAAGCTTGCCAGCTGTTTTTCTGGTGCAGACCCTTTGCTTGTCAAGCTTTCCCAGATGCCCCTACAGAACCACAAGATGGCCTCATTGTGTCTTAGATTCTAGCTGCAAACAAAGTCTCAGATCTTGGTCTGAGATAACAGACAGGGGCCTGTTGAATTATTCCAGCCCATTTACATGTGGAGTCATTTCTGGGCTAAATAGAGCAAATAGCTGCTAAATAAAGTGCTTTACAGGCTGACTCATAATTATGAAGATGAGCGTGTCAGATGTGGCAACTTTGGGTCTCAGTTATTGATGAACTAACAAACCCATCTGGTGTTTTTTTTTTTGTCAAATCTATTTTACAGAGGTTGGCTGCAATTTGCAATCATATTAAAATCCATAGCTTGCCTCTCTTTTCTCTCTCTCTGTCTCTCTCTCTCCCTCTAATTATTATTGCTAGTTTGTGAAATTAAATTTCACATAAGTTTGAGTGATCTTTTTAACAAATTGATCCATATATAATAACAACAAATAATAACTGGCCATTCTTTTTGGCATTTATTTATTATTATGGCCGGTGCATAAACAGTCGTTTCAGGACCATGGACAGCGGCTTTTAGCTAAAGCAATTTACTAAATCACTTCAAATTACTTCATTCTTATTTTAAGTTTGCCTTAAAAATGGATGTGGTTGCGCTTTCATGCTGGATAGCCAATTGCATAAAGAAGCTTTCTAGTTTAATTTGTTATATTTATAGTTTGTGCTTTTGCTGACCAAGATTACAATTGCAGCTGTTGATTTTCAAAGTGGGCTATAGTTGGCCACTCTGCAGGAGATTTCATTATCTAGTTTGAAATTAGCCTATATATGTTGTGGTTGGCTTGCGTTCAGAGTTTATTTGAATTATATAGATTTATCTTTGATATAATTATTGAAGATGTATTGAATAGTCTTTTATACCCTGATCAATTTTTTGTGACTTGGATAGTACATGCATTAGGCCTAACACTAACTGCCTGTGTGTTATATATAACCACATATATCAACTAATAGACAAATGAGCAGAGATCTGAAGCATATGCATGTACTGCGTCCAGGTTTGTTTATTGTTCTGGCTCTTTCAGTGTAGATCAGGCTTGTTGTCAGTAAAACGGTAGTTTCTGCTTTTTAGCAATGAGAACAGCATTAACTGACAGAAGGCGGCCAGTAATTGCATAATTATTTATAGTCAGTAAAAGAAACAGGGATTTTTAATTGATTGAGTGCGGAGTAGAGACCATTTGGCATTAATTAATTTATTTTAACATTTTGTCTGAGTGAAATAATATACCCGTCCATTACAAATGTTAATTCTTAAATTTCTCCACCTCATTGGCAAAGTTCAGAACAAAACACATTCATGAGACACTGTAAGAGTGTGTGTTATTCTTTTGATTGTAAAGCTCATAAAGTTCTCATTTATGCCTTTAAAATCAGTGCTTCAAGTCCAGCTGATATACGTTAGCTCTGGTCTAACTATTGGTATATTGCATAAACCTAGTGAAATGAAAGCAGACAGCAAAGGTTTTGATTGAGACCCTGTGCCACTTACTCCTGTCGTTTTGAGAAAACGCCACTGTGTCAGTGCACAAGACTTCCTGCTTGACCGGCAGCAAAACCGACACCCCTTCAGCGAGCTGCCCAAAAAAAGAACTCAGAGCCTTCAAACGCTGTTTTCCAAAATTGTTAATTTACTATATCTGAACCCCATCTTCTCTGCAACTCTCGGAACGGAGCTGGGGCGCGTTCGCCTCTTTAATCCTCCTGTATAAATCATTTAAGCTACTGTAGACCTGAGTGTTGAGGCAGGACAAAGGAAATTCATTTTTAACAGAATATCAAAGGCTTTCTCTTTTTAGCCTGCTTTCATGCTATTGATTTTGCCCTCCTGTCTTAAAAACAGGAACTTTTCTTGCTCTCTTCTATTTCTTTCTTCCTCCGTTTAGTCTTTCATCAGAGGGGGTGTGGAATAATGAAGCTACAGCCAAGCACTGTGTCATTTCCATAAATGATTATATTGCAGTTTCACACATATTTGCATGGGCCTCCACGGTTTTATTATGAAAGTCATATATTATTCCAGTGGCACTGCCCAGGCAATTGGGGGGGACTTTTATATTGTATAAGTTTTGTGGCCTTTTGCACAGACTGTAGAGCTCAATATATGTATGTTTTCTTATTTCAAAAGCAGGCAACTTCCACCATCTAAGCTTATTTCCTGTATTGAGATGTTTAGCAGCACATCAATGCAACATACAGTGCAGAAAGCATACTGGCTGAATGTGTGAACAGAGAATGTGTGTGTGTCCATACATAACTAGATCTCGCTGTATACAAGTTAACTTGCAATTATAGCAGCAGATAGAAATTCAAAATTTATATTTAACTTTAATGTGACTAGACTAAGTCTAGACTATAGTATTTTTGTATGTACAGTATGTAATTACTGTACATGTATGTTGTTGGTACATCTGATTTGACAGATATGATATGCAGGGCAGTATTTTGTACAACATCAGACACGAAAAATTGTGATATTTTATTTGAGACATCTATTTATTGCATTACAAAGCTAAATGTATTGTGAAGTTACTGCTGGGCATTAATGAGTTTTCAAACACATTTGTGTTCACTGTTAAAATACCATTATACTTTTCTGCCATTATACATACATACTTGCAGGTTACACATTCAGAAAATAGTATAATGATGTAAATGAAAGAAAGGCTAAGATCTACGATTGAGTAGATTTATATAAACCAAAAGTCAATAAGAGCCATCTTCACCACTTCTGCGCTTGGTTTTCTCTTGGTCAGTGTGTTTTTAATGAGCACACTTATTTGCATTGAACTATTGAGCTATTTTATTATTTTGTTTGGCACAAAACAAGTTTATGTTTGTTTTTGGAGATATAAAATTGTTATTGATCTTGTATTCTAATGTTTTTTTGCTATTTTAAACTGTTAATAGCAAAGATAATTATTCAAAGGAGCACATGACTGATTATAAAGGGTATTACACATTATAAATGAATTATAATGCTCTAGAAAGTAAAGCTCTTAAGACTTATAAAGCTCTTAAGTGTAAAGGAACTTTTCCTTTATTAGAGGAAAAACACACAGACTTAAGTTACACTGAAAGGGTTGTCCAAAACAGTGCACAAAGCATTTTATTTTGAAATCCTTCACAGTACAAGTGCAAAAGCAAGAGTCAGAGCTGAATTGGATCAACAGCTGATTCTCAGTGGTTGCAAATCGCCTTGAATAACAAAATGTCCCCTTCTCAGTAGATGCCACCCAGATTTATCACACACATCCCAGATCTTGCCAGACAATTGCCGGCCCCATCTAAACCCTGCGGAATGCGAATCAAAGTCAGTCTAAAGACAGGAAGGAAGTGATTAAGAGCGTTTGAATATTATTTTAAACAAACACAGGCTCAGATGAGCTCTCTTATCACTTGAATTGTCTGTCATCTCCTGTCATCCAGCATAATATTTTTTGCAAACAGAGCAGGTGAGAGAGACTTGAGCGAGAGGGAGAGATTGTCTCGCTTGTAATTAGTAAACTGAATGATTGTCAGAATGCAGTAATTTGGCTCTCTCAGTTTGAAAGGATTATCCTTGATTTGTTGATACGTGTGATTTACAACAGTTTGTGCTTCTTTGTGACACACAAACACACAATCTCTGCAGGTTTTTTGCTTTAACTGTTAAGCCATTGTACAAAAGTTTTGCAAATGTGAGAGCTTGAGACTGGTTGACGAACTGGGAGGTTGTCACAAGGGCTGTATTTTAGGAACTATAGGGTTTGAGTGAAAAGTCTGCACAAATGCTCGTTTTCTCTAGCAGTGGTTACTAGGTTAGATTTTAGCTGAAAGGTTGCATTCTCCTCAGGACGAGAGTCTTTGTTAGGTTGAAGTTAGATACGACTCACTTCAACCTGACATGTTTTAAATGTTACATATTTACAATTTCTTTTAAATGAAGTAATTAATGATTTCTCTAGCTAACTGCATAATTTGTACTTAGACCTTCTTTTCTGAAATCACCTGATTTTGAAACATATAAACATGCAATTTCTGTAAAGCTGCTTTAAAATAATATGCATTGTGACAAGCTCTATAAATGTACAATATTTATGGAATATAGATCAAATGTTGTTGATAAAGCAACAGTGGTGTCTTTTTCAGTCTTTGTAAGTGATAATGATTATCAAGCGTGTGTGTGTGTGCGTGCATGTGTGTCTACATGGTCATTATCTGGTTTGCCACCATGACGTAAGACCTTCGGCCATCTACACCATGGCTTTACAGTTCATGAGGATGATTGCCTAACGGCAGTGACAGAAAGCTGTGTGTGCGTGTGTGTGAGGGGGGGGGCTTTGTCTTGCCTTTGAAGAATAGCACCGAAGGCCTGCTGAGATTAAAAGGTGGCCTTTGCATTTCCATTATTCATTTGGTACCCTGTATTTTGTTTTCAACCCCCCAAAAAACATGCACTGACATCAAAGGGAAAATAAAGGCAGAAGAGGAAAAGAACAAGGGATTCTAAAGAACAGATGTTGCATTTATGTATTTCATTATGAAGGCCTCGGATATCCAACAAGGTTGTTTCCTCCAGTGTTGATTACGCCATTAGAGCGTTTATGTTGTATTGGAACGCATAAATGTGTCAGGGTTTCATCTGTCAGACTGTGGTCCCTTGTACCCCTGCCCTACGCTTTGTGTCTTTGAAGCAAACCCACGCCTGTTTTAGTCCCTCAAGAGAAGGATTGTGTTTGACATGTAAACTTCATCTCTCTGAATCAGGCCCTATCCAAACACAAACAGCCAACATTAGACACAGCACAAACATGCTTGTCTGGTGGCTCACTGTTATCGCTTGTTGGCCAAATGTCGAGACACTGAAGCTGATGATACATGGTGCAATGTTTCAGCCAATCTTGCCAGCCTGCATTGCAAAATACGGGCAAGTATTTTAGGCACATAGTGGCGTTTCAGGGCAATGCCAAGTGTGTTACGACTGTGCAAATTGCTTGGCCTGTATTTTGCCCTGTGGTCCTATGCAACATCGCCTAGTCAAAACGGCCTTCCAAACCAGACACTGACCTTAAAATACCTCTAAGGCAGTGTTTGAGAGCATACAAATGCCCCAGAATGCAATGTGCTTATCGGCTCTCAGTAGATTGTAATTAGCACTTGGAGTAAAGGTCAATTCCGAACTCAGGTGAAGTTGAAGGCTGTTTAGACCCGTTTCACCACCTCCCAGCATGCACCTCTCCTCCTCTTAACGTCTCTGACCAGAGCCTCTTCATGGCTATGAATGGGTTATTACTGGCATCGCTACATTTGGTTGCAGGACATTAATATCTGTCATGCGTGCACACCCCGACTCCCTGCTTCATTTATTCAGCTCGCTTTTGGATTTAATTACGTCTACAGCCTTCCTCAAGCAAGCTTGCACCAATTATTCTCTAAAACAATGAAGAATTCATTTACACCTGTTGTCAAATAGATTTTTGGAGGGGGGATGGTGGGGTTTAGAAGATAATTAAGCCATCATTACATATGATGATTAATGGCAGGCTATTTTTCACACTCTTGCTCACTCTTTTCCATTTTTATTTTTCTTGCTGGCCCTTAGAAGGCAGTCGGGAAAGAGATCCGGTTGTTCCTCTCCTGCTTCTCAGATATACTTTTAATCATGTTCCAAAAAGCACTTTTTTTTATTCACTCCCAAGAACGGCTTCCCTTCATTATTTCTCTGCTACCTCTCATTCCTCTGGAATGACATATTGCAGTGTGCATGCACACAGGCGTGACATCAGCTGGCTCACTGATCCTGCGGTAAACGCATCTACTGTAATCCCACGCTCTTTGACAGCTGGAAATGTTGCACGAATGCATTATCAGTGCAGCCCAATACCTTCATAAATGTGTTTGTTAAATCATAAGTCCTGATGATGAGGTGAACCTCAGGTCACCTCGAACATACGTTCATGCTCCTGGACCGTTAGACTGTCCTTCTGTGCTGAAATGAAGGGAACCATTAGTGTGTTTCTGACCAGGATCTAAAGCAGGCTAATCTACCTCATTAGGAAGATGTGGAGGTGTGTGTGTGTGTTTGTGTGCGTGCACAAATGCAGAGGAGGGGAGAACAAAGGGAGGAGGTGGAAGGAATCGTGGGAGAGAGTGGTCTGGTGTAATCCTTATTCCCAGCTGATTCTAGATCAGATGAGAATTGTGCAAATGTTTGGGGAGAATTTGCCTGTGTGTTTGTGTCGTGTTAAGAATCAACTGACTGTTACTATAGGTAGTGGGCGGAGGATCCTCAACCACGCAGACACTTCTGTAGCCTATTCCAATAAAGCATTAAATTACAATCAGAGCTAAGGATATGTGGACTCTGTGGGCTTTATATGCACAATATGATTATATTTTTATAAAACAGATAGTTCTCACTTATGTTCTGACTGCATGAGTGCAGTTAAAATGACTATAATTGTGGTTATAGTACACAAATGTATTGATAGACACAGAAACAATGAATTGACATTATCTAACACGTAAACGCTTTTATGTACATACAACGTCAGAGATTAACATTAAAAGGGTTTATGAATCATTTGTGGCTTTTTAGAATATAGATCTGGCAATTTTTTGTTGTATTTATAATAAATGAGATTAAATGATTGAATTTATTTTGCACAGATAAAAGATTTACCCAATTTGACATTATAATGGCTTAATTGTGTTCTTTGTGTGATTCCAAACACTGAACTTTGGAACTTGTGACAGTTCGCAAACAAATCAGTGATGAGTACAACACATTAATGTTACACTGTGACGTCTCTTATATTCTTGTTGAGTTTTGGTGATAATTAAATTTATTCATACAAAGAGTGCAAAAATTAATTTACTTTCATTAGCCCCATATGGATTTCATTATTAAATATATTTTTCATTAAGGAGGTCATTTAGTCATTTAATGATAAATGAGAACTCTGCTATAGATTTGTGTTTGAGTGCTGCAGCTTAATACGGTACAGGGCCACTTGGTTCTATACTTAATAAGAGTGAAACATGCATAAAACTACATTTTAGATGCTGTCAATACAATGATGTTGTGCGTTTCAGTATCTGTCCAAACCTTCTGAGATATACGCTTTACATATGAATACCTGCGGGTACGAATTAAATCAGACCTGATATGCACACAAGACAATGTAGACAGATTTTATTAAAGATGCTGACAGACTTTATAATGAACCATGGGACTCTTTTCATCCCTCTCTGTTCCTTCTGGGAAAATCATCTAATCATTTCGAATTGTCTTAAATTAGTGAGCGACTGGAAATAAACCCACCCAGATCCAAATCGTTTATTTCATGTGACGACTTTGGCAGAAATCTACTTTTCCGCCTGGCCGAGTCTTCCTCGCAATGTGATTGTGGTTGTCAGAAAAAAGTGCTTAAGAACTTTTAGCTATGCGACTGATTATCTGGCTAACTTGAAGGTGTGCCTGTCCTATCTCTCAGCCCAGGGGAGGGATTTAGTTGGGATTGAAAAATCTAATATTTTCTTCAAATAGAAATCAAATAGAAGTCAGTGGACAACCTTTGTGTGACTGAGCCAGGGAAGATGATACAATGCTGACCCTTGGCAGGCAGAGTTAAACGTCTTTGATCTAGAGTGCAGCCACTCACAGAGAGCTCATACGTGTGTGTGTGTGTGTGTGTGTGTGTGTGTGTGTGTGTGTGTGTGTGTTTTTTTTTTTTTTTTTTTTTTTTTTTTTTTTTTTGTGTGTGGGGGGGTGTGTGTGTGTGTGTGTGTAAAATGAAGAAGAGGCCTTTATTAAAGTGTCTGAAAACGGATCTGTAGTTAGGTGACATATTCTTTTTGGATAATAATAACAACATATTACATATAGTCTTACAGTGGGTTTGCTGTGTATGTAATCAGCGGAATGTAATGCTGAGGTTTCCAAATGTGAAATGTAAAATGAAAATGTTACACCAGAGTGATGCCATTAGAATCACTGTGTATGGATTACCTGATATTTGATTCTCTAGCACCACGAGTCCCCTGGTATTTTGATCACAAATACCACAGCGACCACAGATTGCTCTGGAGTGTTGTACAGTGAGAATATCAATGCGCAAGCCGAACAGGTCTGAGAGCAAAAAAAATCATTTTGTTCCGAGCAGTTTTGCTTTGCAGTTGCTTGCAGCATCGTGAACTTCATCTTGCGTAACCAGCTCTTCATAACCCGGCCCTTATCTCGCTGATTCTCCTCCGAGACTCCAGAATGGCTTTTTACCCTCCTTTGTGCTCAACAGACTTTGCTGGAAACATCATATAATGAAGAAACAAATGGAGTCTGACTGTGTATTAACACCAATAAGGATCAAGAAGCGAGCTATCCTACTCTCCTTAAGACACCCTCAATTAAAAAGACTGAATATCAAAGGCCTTCGCAATCTTTGCGCAGAAGACTATGTAATTATCCCTTTGTGTTAATGATATTATCCTAATAAAGTCTTGATTAGGTTTGCCAAATTACCTTTGTGGCGCGGTCTTGATATGAAGGATTAAGACATTCGGGTTTGTGCGTAATCCGGGTGATAAGGAGAAACAAGGAAGCTGTGACAGATAATCAAAGCACGTTTGTTTCCCACAGGAAAGGAAACCTCTGACTGCAGTATGTAAGTGATAGGGCTGTCAGAACTGACCAGAGTCCTTCCAGCCAATGAGAGAGACCTATTTTTTTTTTTTTTTTTACAAATGCTGCTTTTTTTGCGGTCTTCTTTTTTTTCGGTCTTCAAAGATTGTATTATATTGGTGAATTTATACATTTATACATTATGACTTACTGAGCTATGTTTACATACGTGTTTTTGCATTGTACGTTTGCCTATATGTCACAGTGGATTTTTCATGTTTTCTGTGTCAGTTTGATCAATAGATTATGAAAGAACGGAAGAGATAAAAGATATTTATAGAAATAAGTAAGGAAAGGCAGATTAGAGAGGAGGAAAATGAGAATCAGAGAGAGAGAGAAAAACAGAGGAGAGTGGTCCAGGTCGGCCGGCCCCTGGCAGGGGGTTGTGGTAGGAGCAGATGTAAGGAGACACACTCACGCTAGCGGACATATGGCCCTGTACCGCAGTCCGTGCCAGCACAAGGAGGCTGGTTTACAAAGCTGATGCAGAAAGGGCGGCCTGGTTATGGTTCGTTTTCCGTAGAACAGGCAAGCAGCCAATGGACTTGGAGTCAGGAGGCTTAAAGCCCATCCTGCGCCAATGAATATGGCCGGGCCAGAGTTTTCTTTCAGCCCTGGTTCTAATTTCCATCCCAGTGGTCTAGGAATGCTCTTGTTTTGGCCAGAGCTGCGTCACTTAGCAGGGCGCAACCAAGCATCCACACCCAGGCAAGGTCCATGACAGAAGACTAGATGTTGTAGCAGGGTCACTTCAGGATAACAAATCTCAAACCTCGCTTCTTCAAAGAAAAGGTTTAGGATGTTATTTAAGGATGATTCAACAACCCCCATCCCCCCATTGCATTGTCCATGACGTATGTGCATACACACACGCTAGCTAATGCGTGCCAGAGCTCTCTTCCATCCGACAGTGGGATTGCCGATTGCACGGTTTACTGTGCAAGAATAGAACATCCCTGGATCACTGTGGGTTCCAAATGGAATCCGGTCGCCAGTGCGTGGCGGCCCTGAGGTTCTGCTCCTGACTCGGCTGGCTTTGAGCAAGCTCTCATCCCTCTCAACATCCATTCTGTTATTTCATCTCCTGCAGCTGCCGGGCTTATTTTGCCGCTGCCAGCCTGCCCGCTTGAGATTTCCCACACTTAAATAACTCCTACAAAAGCCCCCTCGTTGTCTGCGGCTGATTCCCCCCATTGCAGTAGTCCTCTACAGAAAAAAGCAATAATAACCCTAGGGAGGGCTTCTTTTCGCTGGCTCTTTGGGATAAGAACGCCAGGAGGAGTTGGATGGGGTGCTGAAGTGGGGGCCCCAAGGCGTGTTCCACGGCCCCTAAATGAAGGCAGCAATTAAAGGCAAACGAATGAGAAACTTCATCCTCGATCAACTTCTCTCTTTCCCCCTTTTACCCTCTGACCCATAAATCTGGGACAAGACAGCAGTGACTAATTTCCGGGATGGATTTTTAACAATGGGGGCAACTGAAAGGAGGTAATAGAAAGGGTAGCAGAATGCTTTTGTCCTTTCTCACCTGTACCTACCACTACTTCCTGCCATCTCTTTTCTCTCTCTCTCGCTCACCCTCTCTCCCCTCTCCCTGTCTCTCCTCTTCCTTTTTTATGGTCATCATTAAACGAGACCTCCTTGCTCCTCTAACAAGAGGTTTTATAGCCCTCAAAGTTATTAAACACATATAATTACTTTTAGACAGTGCAACTGAGCAGAGAGAGAGACAGTGAGAGAGAGTAGGAGAGCAGAAGCAAATCCGAAAGGAGAAGAAAATTGGAGCAAAGAGTGACAGACCAGAGACGGGGAAAAAGAATGCACCAAAATACTAATGAGAATCGGAAAGGAAGGACATGTTGATAGTAATAAGTCTCATATAACAGCAGAAATATTTAATTCATTTGCATGCTGTGGTAATTGACAGAGGCCTCTTTTATCAATTTCCCTTAAAGAAACAGACCAGGTCACCAAATAATGAAAATATCATTTAATCTTTCAAAATCCATATGACTTTCTCACCTCTGGGAATACAGAGTTTTGGAGAGCAGGATTTTTGAATGAAAGTAAATCAAATAAAGTAAATGATGTCAATGGCTGTCACACAGGTTTCAAATCAAGATCTTTAGTGCATAACTTAAATTTCAATTTGATTTTGGTCACCATTCACTTTTATTGTATAGAAGAGAGCACAGTAAATATTCTGCTCAAGGTCTCCTTTTGTTGTGTACTGAAGATCTCCTTTTGTATTTTCAATTATGAGTGAACTGTCACTTTAATTCAGACACATGCATGAAACGAATTCATAAGCAAACATGACGCCCTGAGACAAAGCAGAATAAACAGTTCTTTTGCAAAAGAGTTTGCAAACGTTCTCTTTGCCCTCACGTATCAAGCTTGCGGATGTAAAAGGTTGTTTCTCCTGTGTGTAGGACAGGATACAAAGATCTAGAAAATCAGTAAATGAAGATATCTAGACGGGGAGCTAATTTGCTGGCTCTGTTTATTTGAAGCTGAGTAAATCATCCACAGTGTGCCGACTGATTGAATACAAATATTAGTTTATAGCATTAGTCGAGTCCCTTATTTTAATTAGAGATTGGCCCAATTAACATTCTTGTCATTCTGTTTCTGCCTGACTAGCTGAGCACTGAGAAACAGGATCCAAACTACAGTTTGGACCAACACTTGAAAATGCTATACAGTGTGCTTGGAGACTCACGTCAGGCAGCATGTGGTTACTTCCTCTGTGATGGAGACATCCTGTGGACACTGTAGTGTGTTACAACCTAAAACAAAAATGCTTTCATTAAATGCTACTACAGGTTAAGCCTATAATGATAAAAGTTATGTTGGAATCTTTTATATATATGACTTTTGTCCAAACATAAATATTATATAATATTTATATGGTCAGTGTCATAAATTTGTTTAAGTCTGATCACAGTGACATAGAAGCTTTGGAGAACCTTAAAAGTGTCTGTTTTTTTTTCTTTTGCTATGATAACTTATTTTTAAGGTTTTAATATGGTGAGTTCCTTATTTCCAATACTGTAGCACTTCTTGAGCCTACTGTGTATGTTTGTAATTAGATATTTTATTTAACATTTCTTTAGGGTGCAAAAAAAGATATCTTTTTATATCTGTTTTACTGAGGTTACTATTGGGACAAAGGCACATTGCAAGTCAGTGGCTGTAGTCATACGATATCATCATTGTTCAGATACTTTAGTTACTATCCATTGCAGAAAAGCAACTGGTTATGACTGGTTATAAATGCTTAATTATAATGTAATGGCTTGATCTTTATTTCTCATAATGCTGCGGGGTTCAATAGTGCCATGCTTATTGTTGGTTGCAATTTGTAAGACAATTCTAAAAGACATGCTGTCCTAAGAGTAAGAGTAAGAGTATTTTTAACACAGTGCATCGAATAGACTCTACAACATGATTCTGCCTAATTTTCCCTCCATTTTATTTGGCTTTAAATAAAAAAACATGTCTAATAACTTAGAATTTATGTATATACTTTTCTTTTGTATTTGTTTTGACTCATGCTCAATTCAGTGTCAGTGTAGGAAGAATGGATTTCTTTTGCTTTCCCACTCCGGCCACCAGATGGCACCAGCTGTTTGTATTTGACTCGAAACAGCGCTCCAGTAATTTTAACTGGATAAATAAGTGTATCGTATATGATATATTTGTATATAATACGATACATTTTACATAATAATTAAATATCTTTAAAACCAGACGGACAAATTTCTAATTGTTAGAAATGGGGTATTGCAAATATCGATAGCAAAATGTAACAAACTCACGCTGGTGATAAAAGCAGAGAATTAAAGACAGAGACACAGTCATTAACTGTGTTATTAGTTTAGTTGTGCACCTGCTAACGAGTCTGAAATGATCACACAGTTTCATTTTCTGAGAAAAAGGACCCCGTGCCAAAAAAAACGATTGTGCTCAAATGATTTCATGAATATTATGAAGAGATCACGAAATAAAATGGGTGGAAAATGTAGTTTTAGGCTGCTGCGTTTCTGCCATGAGACGCACATCGGTGCAACGCTGCTACTGCGCGTGCACAGTTCCGCAGCTGCCGGGCCGCGGGAGCGCGCGCGGAGAGACGGCCATCCGCAGCTCGGCGGCTGCATTTATTTCCATTATTAATTAAAGTCATTAGCGTCTCTCTGATGAGGCTGTGCTCCTGTTTCCTGCTGTGGATGAAAAGAGAAAGAGAGAGAAGAACAGAAAGAGGCCTGTTGTTTAACTAATTCCTTTTGTGTTCTGCTTTCAAAACGCGTTGACTTTTCTGCGGCATGCAAGTTCAAATTGACTGGGGCTAGTTGTCACAGCGTTGTTTCCCAAAAACTAAAGGTTTTGAGTTTGAAGTCTCCAGTAATATTTTTATCCCCCAAAACAAAACTCCAGTATTATAATTCTGCTATAGTAGTTTGCAGATGTTATTGGTGAGCTGTGTGTTTCATGTCCGGTCAAGTTTTTATGTTTTAAATGTTAAAAATGCATTAATAACATTTGTTGGTCAAACTAATTATTTATTTTTGGTGTTTGGTGAGTGTATTTTTATGGTGTTTCATATATAATATATATATATATATATATATTTCATATATATATATATATATATATTTCATATATAATATATATATATATATATATATTTCATATATATATATATATATATATATGGAGTTTTTTTTTATTTTGCTGCAAAGTCCATAATAGGCTTTTTGCAATCATGGTAATAATGTTGAAACTGTTCAATTGCTTTTTGTTTGTAGTCAACACTTTAAGATATTTGCCTAAACAGAAATCTAATCTTTGTAGCAGGCTTTTTGTAGTAACAGTAACCTGTTGTGTGTGTGTGTGTGTGTGTGTGTGTGTGTGTGTGTGTGTGTTTGCTTTCATAACCGTCTCCAAACGGCAGCAGTGCAGCCAAATGAATCAGATAAACACACTCAGTGTGGGAACCCAAATGTTCCTCAATAACTGTTTGACACTTAATTAAAACTTTCATCAGCGCCACAGGAAAAGCAGATCAGTTCATTTCAGGGTTACACCTTAATTATACAATATACTCCAAATCATGTTGTCCCTAATGAGGAGCAGGGTGAGAGTGGAAATTAAAAGGCTTTTTAGGTTGGTGAGAATGCCCCTTTTTCTAATCTAGTAGAAGTGTGACTTGCAAGACGCCTCCAGGGGGTAGGATTGAACCAGAAGTGTGGTGATAATGCTTTGCAGTGCTTACAGAACCGAATGCCAACGCAGTTAGCTGGAGTGTCATTATTTTAGGGTATTACAGGGACATTACGTAGATCTTTTTATTTGTGTTTTTGCACTACCTTCTCTGCACTGTAAAGTGAATAGATTGGATCTGCAGGGGTCCCACGTTTTGCCTGAAGATGTTCTTGTAAAGGCTGGTGGGAAAGACGTCTTCTAGATGGATGTTTGTTCATATGAAACATCTCACTTTGAGATGGACACGCTATTCTTCTGCTCCCCTGTTTTTGGTTTCACAGAGCAATGAAAAGGTTGTAAAGATAGACATGGAAATACAAACGGGAAATATCTGCTGGAGAGCAGGGAGAGAGGAGCGTAGCCAATCCTGCCAAATGTTCATCTGGAGAGACATCTAGCATTATCTGGCTCAATCAGGTGGCGTCCAGCCAGTTTCCTCACCTGTGTCTTGACTTTAATAACTTCTATAATTCTTTGATTATCAGCCTGCTCCAGAAGCCTGTTAAGTCTCTAAAAAGTTAACTCTGTTTTAATGCTTGGGCCATAATCTCGGTTTTAAAGGGACAGTTTAACCAAAATGAAAATTTTGTCATTACTTTCTCACCATCATACCATTTCAAAATGTATGACTGACTTTCTTTTTTTAGGATTTAAAGGTAGATCATTTTTAAGGACATTAAGGACAACTGCCCTCTTCTCTACAGTGAAAGTGGATGGGGTCCAGGAGCTGTCGAGCAGAAGGACAAAAAAGTAGCATCAATGTAACCACGCAGTTTGAAATTCAGGTTCATATTCACATAAGATTGTGCCCTGAAAAACCTTGCTTGACAGCTGTGGTCACCATCCACTTGCATTGTTATGAAAAAGATTTTTCTTTTGTGTTTAGCAAAAGAGAGAAAAAATTTTAGGGTGTACTATTCCTTTAAAAATTTCACTCTAAAAATGGCTCTCAAAATCAAGGTGCAAGAATACTTTATAATACACTCAGCCTTCTTCCTGTTTCTGTTCTGTTTCTCATTGTTGTGTCCCTCTTTTGGCCCACCCTGTTTGCATACTGGGTGCTGTGGTGCGGCTATGGAGCGCAGGCACTGTCATCTTCCATAACCTGCTCTGCGTCTTTCTGACAGGAGTGCACAAGAGACTGAGGTAGATTGTGGTACAAGCTGTGGTGCATCCACAGAAACTGCCATTATCATCGAAAGGTCGCGAGCATAATAAGATCATAGACCTCGCACATGGAGATCTGTTGAGAGGGGGAGATAAAACACAAATATTTACCCAGAATTGATTGGCAGGTGTGATTGTGTCCTCTCTGTTTCTATTGTGGCTGGATAATGGTACGCAAAGGGGCCGTCAACAGCGATCAATGTAAAGGAGGCGGAGGACACGTCTCCCAAATCCAGGATGGGTTTGCACTAGAGGTCATCTGAGAAAATTACACAGATGTCCCTGTGAAATAGCACCGTATTTTAAAACAGGGCTTCTATTTGGAAAGTCTGAAAGACATGCGTCTGATTGGCCATGTGACTTGAATGTGCTGATAAAGGTAAAACCCACATCCACAGCGTTATTTCAATTAAATTGCTCTTTCAAGAGACATGAGTGTCTTTGACGTGGAACATCAAAAGAATGTGGATTAAGACGCCTTGCAAGCTGTTTGCATGTCAAAGTATGTTCACATGGTAGGTGAAGTACAACCAAAGCTCAAAAACAACATCTTCAAAGACGTTTCAGCTGCCAGGTGCTTAAAAGGGTGAACCAAACATTGTCAATTCAGACAGAATAGACAACTCACTATCAGTAGGCTAATACTTAAACAAAAACAACAGTAAAAGTAATAAAAAAGTAGTAAAAGGAATTTTGATGTCCACCTTCCGGCCTTGAATATAAAATGGCGTGGAACATTGCTGAGCACGGGTGTAATGAAATCAATGTATCTTTACAATGCATCTTGTCTACCGGGAGAAGATATGCGCAACAAAATGGCGCATATCTGCTACCATCTCTGCAGTCGTAATTTCCACGGCATGATCCTTACAGTATTTAACCCGACGTGCGTTTCCACCCCGGCTGAAAAATTCAGGAGGTCAGAGAAGGTTTTTTCTCCCTCTTTTTCCATTTTCCAGCATGCATTACAAGCTAATGTTTTACCTTAGCTGTTACATCTCATCACGGAACAGATCTTCCCCTAAAGAACAGAAGTAATAACCGTGAAACAGTCCCTCACCGACACGCAGGAGAAGATTAAGAGTGTTAATATGCTGTGCTTTTCGCGGGCTTTTGCACATACACGCGCGCTCTGCGGCGCACACTCGCGATGTTTTACCCCCAGGCTTTCACTTACGTTCAGCTGTGCTCTGCATGAGCTAATAACAGTTCTCAATGACAAAGCGTAACTCAGGGCCAGGCTAAATGCACCCGCGCATGTCTGTCACGGCCTTGCTTGACACTCGCATACACGCATGCACACTCGCGGGCAAGAACCGGCTTTGCTCCTTGGGTCTGAATTCTCATCTCATACTGCTGACCTGCCCTGCAGACACTTGTGGATTTATTCACACACAGTTCTAGGGAGGCTGTAAAGCATGTTGCCATCTTATTTCATGAGATTCCATCATATTAAAGTCCCCTTGTTTAAGTTGTTGACGAAATGGTGTAGCCGTGTGCTGACATCCTTATGCTCGGCTAAAATTTAGTGTCATATAAGAGTGGTGAAAGGTTCATAAAGCTACTCTCTTGACAAGGGTGGGCACGTAAAATGCTGTTCATGTATGTTCTGAAGCACAGAGTTTGTGTGTAAGCTGGTTTACTGCATAACTAGTCTCTAGTCTGGTTTACCAGGGGTTTTGGGAACTTGGCAGATGGCCAGGTTGGAAGATCAGCAACACCTTCTGAATTTGGATTAAGCTGTTTTCTCCCTCTTGAGTAAAAATTTTTAAAACTTTGTATAGATTTTTGTTTTGTTTCTTTAACCTTATTTTAGTGTATAAATTTAGGGCTCTAGAATATAAGGCAGGGCAGAAGTAGGAGTATGCAATAGGTGCTCACTTTTTTATTTATCTGTGCAGTTTCCCCGGGCAATTTTAGTATTTCACTAGCCATTTGCTCAAGCAGGTGTTGTGGTCTACAGATGCTTCTTGTTTAGAATGCAACAGGTCATGGTTTCAAATGCTTGGCCTTGATTTTCACAGACACCTTTTTTGAGTTCCATGTATACTTTACAACTGTTTAAATATGCTTGTTTTTCCCTAAAGCATCCCTGAAGCGATACAAACTGAGACCACCTTATGTGGTGTTTGTGTTGAGTGTGGGCATACTGAGAGGGCACTGAAAATACTGCATGGGAAGTGGTGTAGTAGACTCATTCATTTTGGTGAGAACAATAACATGACAAAACAGGTACAGAGAAAACCACAAGCAGGCACGAGCTTGGGACAATGTGAAACTCAGGAGAAGTTGAACAGAAACCCAAGAAGGACACAAGGTGGGCATAGGAGGACTAGAATAGACAAGATTGATTGACACAGCTGCAATACTCATACACTGAGACAGCTGAAAAGGGTACTGTTAGCATTGGGTCATATAGGGGGAAAAAGTGAAGAAAAAAAGTCAAAGAAGGACATGCAGGGTAGGTATCTCAGGTGGAAGCCAGGAAGCCTTCTGCTCCTTTGACACATCCTTACAACCTGGGCAAAGGTTGCCACCTCTTTGGGGGGCTGAACAACAAATGCTGCTTTCAGTGAGGCTAGAATGACAGGTGCATCTTCTCTGCAGACTGTGAGACAACACCGGGAGAAATGTGTCAATTTTTCATGTCATTTTTACTACCCTGTCAGTAGGCCTGGATGAAGCTAACCTGCTCAATGCAACTAGGAAGCTGTCTGCAGTTGTTGTTGAGATTTCTTTCTGCAGCCTCTGACATGCACTCAGCAGGATTGTACTGTGGCCAGCTATTGGCTGCCCTTAAGGTAGGGACTAGCTGATGTAATCCCTCAAGCAGTGTGTATCATCTCTGCAGGATAGGTCTGCTTTGATGGGCTCAGTAAAGCCTTCCATGTATAAACCATTTAAGGTAGTTGTTACCCTAGCCAAGTTGAATGGACAGTCCACAAAGGTTAGGACATACTGTATTACTGATTAAATGTTATCCTAATTGCCTGCCTTGAAAGTAGATGAATAGACGGTTGCAGGGGAGGAATAAAGAAACAGTTGAATTGGACAATTTCCACTTTTCATAGTGGGTCAGCAATCTGTGCACAAAAAGCATGTGGATAAATACCTTATGTATGTTATATCCTATGTGGCTGATGAAACCGATGCAAATACTGCTGCTAGCCTTGTATGATGAAGTAATCCATTGGACATAATATTTAATTACGAACTGTGTCGTTTTTATTCATAAATCATTTTTTATTCATAAATGAGAAATTCTAGGCATGTGATTAAAGATCAAACACTGAACCCTGTACACAGATCTGTGAGTGTATGGAAAGTTTCCGCACATATTTCCCAGAGATTTAAAACGATGTGAGAGTTAATGGACTAACATTTTAGAATTAATAAGAAAGCGACATGGTTGTTGGCTGAGGTTATATGCCAATGAGCACTAAGTTGTGTCGTTAGGAAGTTGTTTCCTCTCATGCTTACAGTGTAGTGAGTATAGTATTTATTTTCTGTAAAGCCGCTTTGGAAACATGTACAAAAAACACTGTTGTGTTTTTGTATTGAAATTATTTGTATTGAAATACTTATGTGGCACCTTTCAAAAAAGGTTTAGAAAGCGCTTTTCAGAAAACAAGTACATACGGCTCTTATCAGTCTTATAGATACATATGATAGGTTATACAGAAATATAAAATATACAGAAAATATTATTGACACAACTTTTGACACTAGTTTACGTTGTTGCAGATAAAATAATTGTTGTTTGTGGTTAAAGCTGGAACATGTGACTTTTATCAGTTCAAAATAAGCAAAACCTTAAAACCTCACCCTGTTTGCAACGGTTTATAATTATGGTTTATAATTTGAGCTGTCGGGTCTGATTTTCTGGGAAATGTCAGTTTGACTTCATTTGTCTCCAGCATACATAAAGAAAAGCATGTAAGGGAGTTAGTAGTTTTATGTTTCAAACAGAGAAGGTGATAGAGAGGAAAAAGTTAGAAATTGCAGCTTTAAATTGTACTTGTTAACAACACCTGAACAAATTATTCCTTCAGTACTTTAGAAAGTTAGAAGAACGTACGGCATTCCAACAAAGACAATTCCAACAGCGGATTCAAATATTCAGACTGCACCTCTGCATACCTTATTAACATATTTCTGTTAATAAGGTATGCAGAGCTAATAGGGCTGATAAGTAAGTTCTTTGCACACAGCATCTTACAGCATCTCCATGTGGTCACTGTGATCTGGCGTGATAGTTACGTGACATTGTTCTCGCTCTGTAAAGTTCCAGTCACAGTCTATACACGCCAGGGAGGAAACGTTTCGCTGAACGAGATAATTGAAAATCAAAAAGGACTTGGTTAATTCGATTAGACGGTGCCCGAGCCTGAATTGTTCTTCATCAAGCTAGATTTCATTATGACACGGCAATTAAACACTGTTGGCACATGGGCGGCATGGTGGGCCTGGAGAAGGGGGGAGGGGCTGTGTCAGAAAGGGCAGGAAGGACGATGAGCATTATGCTGAAATCATCATTATAAAACGCAAGCAGATGCCAAAAGGATGAAGATACCTAGTCCCTGCTGAAAAAAAACAGCCCAGTTTGTTTGCTGGTCTTAGCTGTTCCAGTTGGTCATCCATCCTGGCTAAACTGGTCTTAGGTGGTGTTTAGTTCCCTGATCAGCTGGTCTCCAAGTATGACCAGCTAACTAAATGCCCAAAAATCCAGCTAAAACCAGCAGAGACCAGCACCAGCTAAGGGGCTTTAAAAGCAGTGTGCTCAACAGCTGGTGTGTTTAACTAGTCCCGAGCTGTCTGCGTATTGGCTGATTAAGATAAATTCATATTGTTTTATTTAGATGCATAATACATGTGAATAAATACTGTACTTATTTGTATATCAAAAGAGGAAGAGGTGGATGGAGGGAGGTAGTGAAGTAGAGAAGGGAAGCAGAGGAATAATTTGTTTTATGGTTTTGACGGCAGTAGCATATAGCTAGTCCCAAATCACTTTTATTTAAATGATCCCTGGTGTCCCTATAATCATTTGAAAGTATTTTGCAGTTAGCCATGCTGAGATACCGTTTATTTACTGCTGGTTTAACTCCAGCAGCACCAATAAACACAATGAAATGTATAAATTGCATAAAACTGACTAAAAAGTGAATTTACTGAACAATGTTCAACTTATTAGTGTAAGATGTGAATTGAAATTAAATAAAAATAAAGCCTATAATGAAAAAAATATTTTTTAATGTTATCTGAAGTGCTTGAGTTAACTTTTCAGATTCATTTTATAAAGACTTCTTAAAAGATTCATATTACAAAGTTACATATGCTAATACATCTCTTGAATTAAACAACAGGGTGAAAATGGTGCGTCTCACAGAGGAAATGAAATATCAGCTCTATTTAAATGATCTATTTTATGACAGCGCCCTAAGAGCATTTTACCGAACAAAGTTCACTGAATAAGGGGTTTTTTTTAGGAAACAGAAAGAACCAAATTGGTCTTCTGTGCTTAATATTGTACATTCGTACCTTCAGTGAGCATAGACTATATGTAATTCCATTCACAAAGACAATCAACTAATCAGCCTGTTTAACCAATGCATGGACAAAGCCATTATTTTACAAGCTTATAGACTTTTATCACTACTGCATAGGGCATGAAGACTGGATATTCTTGAAGAGTCAGCAGATTCAATGCCTGCTTCGTGAATCTGATCCGTCCCACTGTATTTTGCCGTGTGTCATATGGTCCCTAACAATGGGTGTGCTCTCACATGCATGGCCTGTTGGGTAATTAAGCTAACTATCTATATGGGGAACCTGCAGAAATGTTTGAACCTCATGGAGTTGTGGTCTCCACCTTTATGGAAAGGCTTCATGGCTGATAGGGTCTATTCCTTCTTCCTGGGCTTGCGTGCTGATGGCTGATGTTGTTTTCTTCTTTTTTGCCATCCCGTCACCTTCACAACTTCAATCATCCATCTTGGTTCCCCAACTCAGCTGTTGTTCCCCAGTTTCCTTGGAGCTAATTGTGCAGAAACACAGTGGGTAAGAGCTCCGGTATTAAGCTCTGCCTCTTGACTGAAGGAGGAGGTAGATGCAGAAAAATTTGTTACCAGAGATGGAAACGCTACACTTTGTTTAATCGAATAACAGGCTTGGGGAAAAGGAAGAGGATAGAGACAGAGAATTCCTAAATGAGGAGGGAAACAGTCCAGTGAAGACGATTGCTCACACAGCTCAGCTGTGCCATGCGTCTGCTCAAGTGCTTTTCGCTCGCAATCTGTCCCATAACGTTTTGTTTTTTGGGTGAACGTGCTTCTTTAGAATTGCACATCTGTGAATCTGTAGCTTACCGCTAAATGTTGTTTTGGAGGAAATGCCCCAAATGTAGTTCACCTCCACAGGGTTTAACAAACCAATATCAGACTTTAATCGTTAATACGATGGTTCAGTCTTAAGTAGTTTAAGCATGTACACTTAGTGTAGCTGAGCATTTTAGAGCATGCATTTTATTGTTTTTTTTTATTGTTGGCTTAGCAGTTTGCTGCAGCAGTTTGTTATTTTGTGTTTTTTAGTACTTGACATCATACAGAAGTGTGTAGAACACTATTAGTATGTTATTAGAATGGAAAAATAAAAAAAATCTCACAGAGTGTTGTACCTTCCAAACTTTTATTGGCAATACATTGGTCAAAGAGTTCTCATTAGGCATTTTAAAAACCTGTACACATCTTTAAAATCCTGAGGGGGGTATGTGACATATTTTTCCAGTACAGATTTGCAAGATGTGAAGTGTTACAATTTTAAAGAATTTCTATAGAATTTTTCAGAATTTAACAGAAGATTATGGCGTAAGAATCGCAAATTGTATGATTAAAATTATATTCTTCTGCAAGTATAGCAGTTAGCCATTGCACATCAACACACTTCAGATTTCAGGGCCTCAAACACATCCTTGTAATGATTTGAGACACTATCTAAATGATGCAATAGGCAGTTTGACCTCAGTGATGTGGAGTGTTCCTCTATTGTATGGCTGTTTTTGCTCTGTGTGTGGGTGGAATTGTGTGTTTGTTCCCCTGTGTGTGTTTGGGCACAAGCACCGCTGTGAAGCAGGCAGCACAGGGTGACATCAGGTCCCACAGGGTTGAGCAGAGAGCTGGAAGAGAAGACATTGCCTAGCGGAGAGTCCCAGCCCCAGCAGAACCAGGCTGTTCTCACAGTGAGCTCTGACATATGGCCAGATTCAGCCCCCACAACACTGGCACACAAAGCAACAGTGGCTTCCTTCATTCTCCACACAGATGGAAGAAACATTCATACTCACGCACACAAACAAACATTTATGTCTTCTTAAACATTCAGCATTTAGCGTGTCTTACCCTTTTTTTTTTTTAAACTGTGTTTTGAAATATTTCGTCTGCATTGAGTTTCTACATTTACAAAAAACAAAAACAACCTGTGAGTTCATACACTTCCTTACAGTGTGCTGCTTTGTAGAGGAAATGGTCTTGATAAAAGCTTCCATACAAGCCAAGGGACAATCTAGGATCTTCTACCTTCTAATAACCCTGTCCAATCCTGTTCAGAGGAACGCCAAGAATTCCCAGAGCCCGAGCACTGCTGGAGGCCCAAAAGGATTCGGCCACACCATGCGAAGACTTGAAGAAGACGCCTTTGGAAGAAGGCAATTAAAAGTCCATCTACAGAACAATATTAACTAAGACAGCTAGAATCGAGTCCCATCTTTAACTGATATTCCACTTGTCCTGCTGCTCCTGGGCAGTCAGAGATAATTTCCCAAAAGGTTGCTTTAATGGTATGGCTGAGATGTACAGGGTTTGTGACAATTTAAAGTAGTCTTGCACTTTCTTCCACGATTCCTCTTGCTCTTTGGGGGAATTGTTACTGTTTGTTTTCAGATGGTGACATTATTATCTGTTCCGTTGAATAGGAGCTTCATTGGCCTGGCTGCTTTGGCTGCAAAGATAATTAGCATGAACACAGATTTCGAAATGAAGCGTACTGTCCTGACCTTTATGTCGAAGGCTGTGCTATCTCGTAACTTCACGTGCACTTTTTTATTCTCTCTTTTCCATCCCTAATGATGTTCTTCTCTAACTATCTCTTTGCCACTACCAGCTACGTCACATTTGAACAGAAACATTGGTGCATTTATCTCTACTTTTGTGATGTCCAACTGTTTGTGTCCAGTATCCCAGAAGGCCCCTGTGCAAATGGTCTTTGTGGTTCAATGATATACTTTCTTAGTTAAACAATCAAGTGGGGCTCAATGGTTTATCCATTAAGATGTAAAATGTCCTGAAAGATGCTCCTCACTGTTTAGCAAGAATATTTGCAAGAGGGCCCAAATCGATGGTCTTTTACAGCCCTCTGAGGCCATTGTCCAAGTGAAATTGGAAATCTTTTGGCGAGTATTGGATGGCCAGGGGAGAGAGAGACCATGAGATACACAGCAGATAGTAAACTGCATGGATGCAGAGCAAATGAATCACTCTTGTGAGGAATGCGGGTCTACCAAACCCTGTTTGCTTCAAGCTATTATCAAGTGACACAGTCAATGATTGTGCGGCCATCACTTTCCTTAACTGTATCCCAAATAAATGCCAGCCCAGAGCCTTCCATCTGATCGTTATCTGGCTCCAGTGGGACACAAGCCCAGTCTCGGGGCTCTGCCTGTGCCAGGGGCAGCGGCCATGCCAACTTTGCAGTGAAGGGCCTGTCACCGGGGGTAAGTCGCTGCTGAGCGACTTCCAAGGTCATTCTAGAACACGCCTGCCACAGTGCAACCTTCCAACTCCTTTCCCCCAGTTCTCACCTTCCACGCCTGACACACACACACTTTCAAAGGTGAGATAAGGAAGAGCATTTAAATAACAAAGTGTAGATCTGGGAGTGCTTCCGAAATCAGCAGTGCGGAGCTCCTAGCAAAGTCAAGGCGAAGGAATTTTGTGCATCCCCTAAAGAATCGTTTAGGACCAGTGAGGGTCCAATTCCCAGGCCCCTACTTTGGTTGAACTGCTGATCATCTTGAAAGTTTTCAAGCGAAGGCATCTCATCTTTTTGTTCTTCTGCCAAACCAATAAGTTACTTTTTCATATACCTTGTGACTTCCATAAGAATGACACAGAGTGTTTTATGAAAAGAGAGTTGTCAGTTTAACATGTAAATTTAGTGTAATTATTAGATAAAGTTCATACATTTTGAAACAAAGGGGATTTTGTACATTTAATTCTTTATTTGTCTGGTACAATCATATTATCTATCATCTTTAGATTTAAAAAAACGTGATTGATTGACAGACCTAATAAATAATTTGGTAACATCTTACAGTAAGGTTCCATTTGTTAACATTAGTTAATTCACAATGAAATAATATGAATAATGAACAATACTAACATGAACATTAAAAATTTATTTGCATTAACTAACACAAAAATATTTATAAGTGCTGTAAAAATACTTTGCTGATTGTCAGTTCATGTTAGCTAATGCATTAACTAATGCTAACAAATATGACCTTATTATACAGTGTTACCAGTAATTTATAGAAAGGTATGCGATTTAAATATATTAATATTTAAATCGTATACAGGGCAGTTTGATACTTAATCTACGTGTGAATGTTACACTTTGGTGCCAAAATGGCCTAAAAGCTTTAAAGCGCATTGCGCAAAGCATATTCTGTAGATTATGCTAAATTCTTCCTTCATTGATTGAATAATGACAGTGTTGAATGCTGTCATGGCTTCTGCTTCTAACGGTGAAACTTCAAAGATGCAGGTCTAACTTTGAGAAGAGGGAATGGAGGTCTCCACTGCTGATATATACAGAAATGAGGATATGAATATATGTGGCTTTGAAATGATAACTAGCCAGGCCTCATGTTCCAACTCCCCTTTGGCCAGCCAGGTGAGACCGGGTGAATAATGTTAGTATGAGCCAAACATTACAGGAAACTGGAAAAGGAAAGAGAGTCAGGAGAGCTTTCATGGAAAGTTAGGCGGAGGTTTTTAATTTCTAGTTACTTGCAGAATTCATTCTGTGCATGTACAGTAGCTGATAGATTCTGACACTGTTTATGGTGCATGGGAAGCCAGTCGGATGTTTCTTTCACCCAAATCATTAGTTCCTCTAAATTGCAGCACTTTACAAAATTTATTATCCAATTTGTTTTTTGTGCTCTTGATGATGATCAATAGAGGGAGTTTTCTGTGTCTCAAAGAGGCTGTATTTTATTAAAATGTAATGGATAGAAGGAAGTCAAACCACAGAGCAATTATGCCTTAAACAAATCATTTTATTGCTGTTATTGTTTGCATGGACATACTGTATGCACTGTCAAACGCACAGTTCTTATTTTCTTGTAATTTAATCAATGACTCATTGATAGAAACCAAATGCTTAAGGTTTAAATTGTTATGCACATTTTAGTACTTGTTAAGCTTGAAATAGCTTAGTGCCCCCCAGTTTCATTATTATATTTCACCATAATTGTCATACTTTACCCCAGTTGACATATTTGATTTATCGCTTCTAGCTTTTCTTTAATAGTAATGTTCTTTGGTACATAAATCCTGATTTCCAACATAAAATTATTATAATCAAAACTGAATTTTACACTTTCTGTGTGACACACAGTAAGTACATGTGGTTTATTAAAATAACCCCCGGTGTACGCTACAATACTGTGATTATGTTTATTGCATTTTTTACAAGTGGGCATTAAGATATAGTCACAGGTTGTATTTATTCATTTATTTGTGCTAGTGCTGCTTGTGGAGAGTTACAGGATATAAGAGTGATAAAAGGTAGCTTATGTTACACAGATCCTGTAAACCGACATAAGCCCTCTCCCTTACGAGAGGAAAAAGGGGTTTCTAAGATGTTTTAAACACAAATCGCTGATTCACTTGAAATGACTGAATTGAAATGACATCCATCTTTAATGCCACGTCTTCAATATCTGTTTATCAAGGATATGATGTTTTTAGCTCTAAATCTTTTGCTAAACTATTGGCTGGCAGCAGCAATCAACTGCAGGGCATGCAACAATTGCAGCCAAGAAAATATTTAAAGAAAAGCACAAAGAAATGCACAGTATTTTCCTTGACACAAAAGTACATGGTAAATCACAGCAATGCAAATGTACGCACGTTACAAAGACCCCTTGGGGAAAGTCTCTACCTATAATGAGTAGTTCAGTGGTTCAGTTCTGGTAACAGGGGCACTTTTTACACTGCAATTTTTTGACCGTGCAATCATTTGTTTTTCAGAGCAATAATGTATGTTTGCACAAAATTACACTGCAAGCAAATAAATCACAGTGTGTTCCACTAGTCTTCGCTTTGACCCACAGGCAGGGATAGTGGTTATGAAGCCATACAATATTAATTCATCAGGTATTAACTTCCAGACATTGGCACATCCATTGATTCATTTTCACGGGAAAGAAAAAAATGTGATGCACCATAACACAGTAGTGTTAGGAATATAAAAGGGGGGAGAGAGAGAGAGAGAGAGAGAGAGAGAGAGAGAGAGAGACTATACAGTCACAGACAAGCAAATACCTTGGCTCACTGTATAGCAGCCACTAAAAGCCATACACATCCTCACACATTAACACGTACACATGCACTATTTATATAGACAGTAGAGTTAATGCTCTCATTTATTACATTAGATAGTAAAATTGGACCATAAAACAACAAAAGTGCCTGCCTTTCCAAAGAACTTTGCTTCTGTTGCATTTCTCGACATCGAACTCTGAAAAAAAAAATCAACTTTTATGTGCACGGCTGCTGACATGCAATATGCTGGATAATGTATGGAGGAGCATAGAGGAATTAAAGGGACAGAACACTTGCTGAGCGAGGGAGCCTTTCGTACACAATGCAGCTTTCTCAACCTGACTGTAGCTTAGTGTTTGTAAAATGCCTGACAGGAAGTATAAGACATGCGTGTGTTTATCAGTGGTTTAACAACAGTGACTTAATAAAAACATCTTGCAATTTGATAACACTACATTTGATTAATTGATCGACACTTCCATTTGTTTTATTTATTTATTTATTGTTTTGTTAGCTGGTGGGTTTATGGGGGACAGTGTTGATTCATAATCCCGCCACTGTTGTACTTTCCTTTTAGGTCGCCTTTGCGATGGCGCAAGATTTCGCACTCAGTCACACATAAACCAGATCTTCAGCTCTCCTCCACGTCCCGGTTTCTCCAGGCTATCTCACACAAATCAATAGCTCATTAGTTTGAGGAGTGAAGTGCTCCCTCCTGGCTGCACACCACTGGGCGAGTCAAAGGTTAGGGTGTAAATACTCACATCCCCAAAACCGTACATACACCATTGATTGATGTTTGCAATGACAAATTAGAATAGAACTGTTCCAGTGAGACTGACATTTAGTGACATATTTTGTGCCGAGAGATCTATCAGATATCAGATTTGTTGCACAGGAAAGAGAAAGTCGTGTCAGGTTCTGCTGGAGTACTCCGGGCGCTGGAGGCTAGGCCACATAATTACCCAGTTCATTTTTGTTTTAAATCATTTTATCACTTTATCAGCCTCATTGGTGTCACCCTAGACCCATTGGTGAGTAATGTTCACTCATTGGCATATAACCATACTGAATCAAAGATGTCCTCTTTCTGGCTTTGTCCTACTCTGGTGAATCATGGGTCTTCATTGCATTGCTGAACCTCCATGCTAAATCATAATCCCCTGACCGTGTCTGTCCTCTGTGTGGCTTAACCCCATTGGTAAATCGTCGTCATTTGTCACCAGATGACATAAACTGCCACGGATGATTACGACAGTGTCATGTCCGTGATACAATTATATGGGCTTTATGACGGAGTGAGTCAAGTTTAGCGTTAGCCATTCGTTCCTCTCCCTTCCGACTGCACCGTGTGTCGGTATCGCCCTCCCCGCCTCCATCAATCAACATTACCCCTCCGCTGTCGACAGCTGGAGATGAGAGGCGGCTCGGAACCCCGGGGTGGGTTTAAGCACTTCATGAAACACATTGGAAAGACACACTATTCAAATTCCCCAGCTGCCAGCCAAAAAAGAGCATTTATCCGTGTAGCACTCAGAATGGTTATTAGCCATATAACATATGTGCACGAAGATTGTAATGCAGTGACTTTAATTCTGAAATATATGTTCAGAAGGCAGTCCCAGATGTAGGCAACACGTGTGTGTTTGTATGTGTGTGTGTGTTGTATGTATACACACACACAACACACAAACACACACACACCAGCCATACACAAGACTTTGAGTGTATTATAAACAGTTTCCCGCAATTTCATGAGGCCTGTGTATGTTCATTCATGCTGCCCCTGTGCATTATATTATATTGTTATATTTATCTGAGTAAATGCAACTTTTTGTGACATACAGTGGCGTTTAAGTCTGAGACCACATTGAAAACCACTTCATTTAAGCCTATAAATGAACAAGACATTTTCTTTTGCAGTATTTATCATTCTAAATTTGTTTTGCAAAAGGTCTGATTTTCATGCATCCATTGAAGCAAACAAGATTCTGCAGCAAAATGTGAATCAGCAGGTGGTTGTGAAAATATGCTAAAATACATGCTGTCAAGAAATTAACACTGTAATTTGTAATGAACTATTTAGTATTAAGTTATAATGCTATATAAAAACAAGAATACAGGACCACCTGAATATTACGCTTTAGATGCGGCTGTTGTTCCTGCACCCCCCAGAAGCACAAAAGCGACGCTCTGCCGGTGTAAATAAGAGAGAGAGATTCATGTTTATGAAAGACAGAGAGCAAATATATGATTGATACGCTTATAAAAAAGAACCACATAGAGTTGTGTGCTGCATTTTGTGATATCTACATCAGGGACAATAGTGCTTTCAAAGTTGCCTTTTCAATATCTCAGACATATAAAGTTAGTCTTTGCTTGCAGTGATGTGGCAGTACTGCTGTATAAGGTTTGCTGCCCCTTGCAAAAATAGAAATATAGGTGGCTCAAGGGAGGAGCTCGGAGAAAGCTTTATGTTTTATTTACAATGAGCAAGCAATACATTTCATAGGATGTATCGGGGGATGGGGGTGTTCGAGGGGAAAGGAGAGGGGTGTGTTATCAGCCGGGTGAGAGAGCTCGGGGACCAGGGTATCATTTGATATAAATAAAACAAGCAATTTGATGAGAATGAAGGGGAATGGGGAAACAGATAGTCCAGAGGCTTATGTGCCCTGACAGCGTTAACACCCCCGGCCAAGCGATGCACGGACTGCAGAATTGAACGTACATTTCTCCTCCCCTCTGGCGTCAAGTTGGGAGAGTCAGCAGGCAGCCAATATCCCCACAAAAAGGTTGAAAAGAGCAGCCTGCTTGATTTACTTCCATTTAAAGCAAATTCCCTCCTCCGCACGAGCAGTTATCCTTGCGTTGCGTTCTCATATAATGCCGCTTTCTGTCTTTTCTTTCCATCAAAGGGACTCGTTTATTAAAGAGATAGAGGGAACTGGAGGAAGAATGTAAAGAGTTGTTCTCAATAACGCTTTTGTTTATGCCCCAATGCCAAATTTACATCTATTTCTCTCTGAGGAAAGTGAAATATTCTGCATCTCTGATGGTAGAAGAAAATGGTCTTTTCTAGCATGCGTTTATAGTTCACGAGTATATTTTGGCTTTAGAGTTCGTTTTAATTTGACTTTCACTTGTTTCATGCTGGCAAGATACTTTTGAAACTTGTGAGTGTTTCCTGATTAGTTAACAGTTCTAAGATATAGAAGTATATATAGTTCTGCTCCCTTAAATAATAGCCCCTCAGAGTGACCCTCGGTGGCACAATGCAGTGGCATTAGTGAAACAAACATTCACAGAAGTTTATTAAAACACTTTATTTCAAGAACCATTACGATATGAATTACTTAAACCTAGTAGACATGAGTAGCTTATAGTTAGTCGCCATTTTAAGTCAGCTTTTTTTTAAAGATATTTTGTCACTTTGTACAGCCCCATATTCATGCACTATGTAAAATTGAACTAAATTGAACTTTAATTCAGTTTGTCTAAATTAATTCTGATAGAATGGGGATTAGATTGTGGTCACTTTAATAATTTAACAAATGTTTCTGTTCCAACAGTTGAAAATATATATTTGTAAAAATTGCTTTGTTTTTCGTACTATGCATTTTATAGTATACAGTAAAATTCCTATTGCACTGGCCAATGAAGTTAATCCAACAAGAAGCCTTGTTGGGTTAAATCAAGAATGTGGTGTAAATAATTCAAAATTGGTAAACCATTGGTCAATCTGAAATTTATATCTATACCAAACTGAAAACAAACAATAAGACAATTTCCACTTGAATAATGTAGCATGTAGCCGATCTGTGTAAACAACCGGGATGTTGGAAGTATCTCATACAGGTCTCATAAAGCGACGGTCACCCGTCCGCAGTAATATGACCAGCCATGCGAAAGGCGAGCTGGGGCTGAAACTAGACATGAAGAGACAGCTTCTAGATAAGCTGGAGCTCTTTTGATTGACAGGTGTAATTAAGGTGCAGGCACTGATGTGATGTATTTCATTTAGCACGCCCGCCATCGCCAGCCAACCCGCCCGCTCTTCAAATCACCGGTGCGTACCTCACCTGTCCTGCATCAATACCACGGCCGCTCATGCCTGCACACATGATGGACGCCGTCACTTGCCAGGAGCCGATTGGACACTGGTTATCCGGCGCCCTGGCTGTCAGGCCACCCTATGCCTTTCAGCTTAGCAAAAACATCTCTCTGTCTCGCTGTCTTATACCTCCATATCAGCAGAGCATGGAGAGCGGAGGGGACGAATGCATCAAAAAGAGGATGAAAGCGGGTTTATTGATTTATCTGAGAGGCTCACTCAAACAGGAAGACCTCTGCTGACTTCAGCACTTCCTGTGGTTCAGACCAAAGAGAAAAGAGTTAACGGCTGAAACCAACCCAAACGACACAAACTTCAGCTTCATTTCATCCAGAGACGGCCTTTTGAAGGCTTCCAAAAAAGGCAGAAAAAGGGAACAGTGTTAAACACACATTTAACAATCTGATGTTTTCCCCAGTCCCTTAAATTACATCTTGAAATCTTTATGAGATGTAACTTAATGGAATAGTTCAGCTGAAAGCGAAAATTCTGTCTTTGTTTACTCACCCAAACCTGTATGTTTTTTTTTAATTCTTACAGAAAACAAAAGTTTTTTTTTATGAAAGAAGTTTTTCCATACAGTCACAGTTCATTGTGTTTATGTGTCTCAAAACCTGCAGTGAAAGTGTGTGTAAAATATTTATGGAATGGATGCAGAATGTATGGAAAATATGTGTAATATATGGCAAATGTATGGACTGTATGTGGAAGGTATGGAAAACGTGTGGAATATGTGACAAGTAGCAGTGTGAAGATTCTTCAAAAAAACATTTTTTTGTGTTCCATGGAAAAAGTATAGCATACTGAATGATATGAGGGTGAGTAAATAATGATAAGAATTTGGGTGAAATGTTCTTTTAAACATACAAAGTTCTTGATGTCTCACTCTGACTGTGCTGTTAGGTTTTGTAAAGAACATTATATCCATTGGGATTCATAGTTTTTCTACCTTTATTTCTTTAATACATTTTCTAGTCTGGTCTGCACTATGTATTGAAGTTATTCTTGTCTTTGTGCTAGGTGGAGCATCTAAAACATTAACTGGCATCAACTAAAAAAATCCTTTTGGAATGCAACACGATTATTTTTTCCCTTAGCAAAGCATTTAAAGAGTAAGTAAACGTCAGTAAAGAAACAATCAAGGTTTTTAATGGGTCAAAAGTATATGGATTAAAATTTTGAGTATTGTGGAAACATATAGATTTTTCAATGCTCTTTTAATTGTGAAATTAATTACTCTGCATAGTAGCCGGTCCCTGTGTGAGTTTGTAATGCATGTGTTAAGCCTATAACTGTGACAGATTTGCACCAAATGCCTGAAATTAGACTTGTGCTTTTGAGAGGCAGCTCGCATTAGATTGTTATTTGGCGGTTGAGCAAAACCAATTACTAGAGGAAAAGAATCATTAATTATTTAGCTTAGACCACACATTCAGTTCTGTAAACAAATTACCCCTAAAATATTGTAAGCATGCCAGCAACATTTTCAAATGACAGGAAGTTAGAGCTTCAAATTCAACAACAAAAAAAAAAACATTTTACAAACCCCTTGAAAGTGATAGATTTTTCTAAGGGTTTATTTGTTGACAGAGAACTCAGCTAAAATTTGTTGATGCTTTTGGAAAGATCAGAATTGACCAACCCTGAAAAAAATAAAGCGACTTATTAACTAAACATTTTTCTTAAAGTAGTTGTTATTTTTCAGTGCAAACACTAAACAATTTCTATAGAAATTAGGCTCACTAGATTGTGCTTATTTAAACAAAAATAAACATATTAAATGATAATCAAACAGTGAAGAAAAACAGTTTAATTGGACATACAGCCAGAAGCACTGCATAGACGCAATGTATTGCACATCATAGTAGTCTGTTGCATTCTCTGCAACCCATCACTCAGAACCCACACGATAGGGAATTGCCCTGTGCAAATTGCGCTGTTACTTGATTTGCATAATTTCTTTAGTGAATCAAGTTCTAAAGTAACGCAGACAGCGCGTGCAGATAAACAACATTATCAGCAGGGTGCAATTCATTCTCAATGAATTTTCTCCCAAATGTTTTCATCTGTTTTGGCACAGGATTTTTGCATCTCTTGAGAAATCGATGAGTCCTTTGACTGGTTGAGGATGTTGTGCATGTGTTGATTTAATCGGGGATGCTGTCAGAGGCAGATCTGTAGGCTTGCAAGCAGCATTAGTGGGAACATATCTTTTCAAGTGCATCTAAGTAGTTCTTCCTCTTATCTCAGCTCAGTATAGACGGGTGTCCTAATTTTCACCCTGCTGAGCGCATCAACAAAGACCCCCGATAAAAATCCAACGAACTCTGCTGTAAGTTTAAACTCTCGATCACCCCTGAAATGCCACCTGGTTACCCAGATGACCTTGAGTTGATAGTTTGCACCAGTTGCCAGTGCACATGGCCTTCGACTCCTCGGCATTAGAGAGCCGATTCTGTTTTTGCAGACATATTTGAACGGCGAATGCAGACGTGGCATCTGGGCCAAGACACTAAAACTAACTGAACTAACCGCGTACCACGTAGATGTCAGAGCACAAAAGCCTCGCAAGCCATTTGGACGGCGCTGCTATTTAAGAATCAATAGCGCGACAGCGATCTGAAGTGCGAATGCATCTTCTGTTCTTTGTCTTTCTGCCAATGTCAGCAAAATGAGCCTGTTTCATGTACACCAATCATCTTGCAGCCAGAGTCATGCTCTCTCACCCACTGCCACCCCTCATGACTCTTATTGCTCAGAATTTGCTCCTTCATAGCTCAGGTGACTTCATAGACTCAGGTATGTCTCATTTAAGTTTTTGATTTTGTTTCTGATGATTCACCTAAAATTTCCTTTGAAGAAGTAAAAAACCAAATAGACAGACGCTGGCATTCAGTAGTATAGAGCTTTACAAATAATGTGTATAATGTGGACCAGATTGTTTGTTCTTGAGAGAATTTGATGAGAAATGTTTGAGCTCATATTGAGATCTCTAATCACAGTTTCATTAAGATTTATTTAAAATTTCTGAATGAGATGTGAGTGAGATAATTATTGTCTACTCCTAAAAGAGGATCCATAAACTAAATTTGTTCTCCATTTAATCTCATTTTAGTCAAGGAGAAACAATTGAGGTATTTAGGATCTCATTTACGATTTTTCTTCTCTGTGGGCCATCACAGCACACACATGCGCAATTGCATTAAGCCACTGACTATAATAGATCCAAAGGTAAGTGAGAAAGCAAGTGTGCGCTACAGCTTTAGTAGCTGAACAACTGTCAGCAGCCTATTGACTGACACCTGCTGTTGGCATGTAAAGTTGCTTCATATTAGATGCCTTGTCCAGTTTTACTGCTGATTCTCAGCTGGGCTTGATGAGAGACTCTCTACGGAGGCCACTATGTTACAGTAATGGACAGCCTTTTAGCTCTCTCACTATAATCATAAATTTATCGCCTCAGAGTGCAGATGGTCCATAACCATGCATCACCATCGGACCCTCGCTGGACAGAACTCGGGAAGGGTCTTTCATCCTCTCTCTCACTCTCTCTCTCTGTCTCTCCACACGTCCCTCTCACTCTCCATTCTCCACAGTGCTTTTGCTTTCTGCAAACTAAACAGATATGCTGGACTGCTGAAATTCATTTCCACTACAGGCACTCGTGCAATTTAGCTCCAATGAAAATGAAAGCCAGGTGATGGATGGAACCTCTGTAAAATAGGATTATGTAATCGGCAACTAGCTTCAGCCACCTTGCCCACAAAAAGCTTCACCCAGGCAGGAGCAATGAAATGAACGGGGGTTGCGAAAGACCTGACCCCTTCTCTGCGTGTATGTGTTTTCTTGGCCGAAGGGCTGGCATTTATCACTTCCGACTCTCTCTCCATCAGTACCCACTCAATCACTGCAGGGCAGCGGCCGGACCCCTACAGCCGTCCCATCAGGCGCACGGAGGACAGCGGATCTCCCTGGGCAGACTGACATTTCTTTGACAAAAGGAAAAAATATTTGGGGAAAAAAATACATCGAGATTCATTGTAATAGGCAAGGATTTAAATGGAGAACAAATTAAGACTTAAGCCTACAAAGTGGTTGGAATGAAAGTCATTCATTTTAAATGAGAGTTGGCAACATGAGTGATAGCGATAAATGAGCAACAACGCAATCTGGCATCCACCAATAGGGGTACAGACAGTGATCCACCATCTGATATATTTAAATTCTAAAGTCGGGTTACTAGCAGCCAACACTAAAGAGACTCGCCAGCCTCCATTGATTTGATCAATTTATGTGTGAACGTCTTTTTATGCTAGTCACCTGCTTTTCAGATTACCGGAGCAATGTTACATGTGTTTTCTCTAGAATTTCAGAAGAGAGCAACGTCTCACGCTGTGCTTAGATTTTTGCAAAAGATACTTAAGTCTGCAACAAAACGTCAGAGATTTTCAGTATGAATACTAAAAGGATTTCCATCAAATTCTTGCAACATTTTGAGGAAACATTTGAGATAAAGTTAAGCCTTAAATGGGGCATACCTGACAAATCCATTGTCTTTTGAAATGCCCTGAACTTCTGAGTGCCCTAAAATTTTCCTCTGGGTGAATATTTTTTTGCTGCCCTTCCTCTATGATATCCCATGATGCTCTATTAGTTACCTAACAAGCTTGTATCACAGCTCTAAGCAGCTACTACTGATCCTATATATCTTCACAAGAGAGTTTTTCCCAGCATGCTCCTTGCCTGATAAAGAGGCAAGACCTGAACTTGATGCCCATTGTTTAATTACCTGGGACATTTTAATGGCTCGTCAGAAAATGGTGAAATATGACTAGAGGCTAACTGATCCAAAAATACTCATAAATCCCCAACCAGGGAGCTGCTGGTAGGGTCTACAGGGGGTAATCTATAACTCTGACAGGCTGGATAAAGGAAGAACAATTAAAATAATGAGAGGGCTGATTAATCTTTACATTAAATATTAAAAGCTCCTGGGGGGTTGGTCATCCCACACGTGAGAATTGATAAATGTCTGATATATGACTTTGTGTGTGTGTGTGAGTGAGATTCCTGTTTAGTTCAGCTTTCTTTTTTTATTGTTTCCCGCAGTGAGTGTGTTTATGTGCATGTGTAAACTATATAAAAAGTAAATGTTTTTGTTTCGTTTCTAAAAAATGCTTAATGTTTTCTGTTGGTTAGGGTTGTGGGTTAGTGATAGTCTAGAGTAATTATCATCAGCTGTATATAACAACAGTTGCCAAGGGTTTGTCACTATTCAGATTGCTTAGTAATAGCTTAGCAAATATCTATCTATGTGTAGATATTTGGGAGGCATTAGAGAGGTATGGACCCTTCTGCAGCTGTGGTGGGAGACAGGGTCTCGGGTGGGTCTGCAACACCAAATATTGATTCTAAATGGACAGAGAAATGCTTTATATGAAATGCTGTAATAAAGCCGAGGCACAACACACACCTCCCAGACTAGACCACAGTTCTCTCAGTAACCCGTGAAATCGAGTTCACCTTTGAGGATGGATGTGAGCTTGTTGCGTCTTTCTCGTCTCTCTGACACACGCACACATCTGTACGCTGAATTACATACACTTCTCAAGGGAACTTCGTCAGAACCACACAAACCAGGGATGCTTGTAGTATTTTTATTTTGTTGTATATAACTCCAAGAACAAAGTTACTGTCTTTGTTTCTTCGAATGTACAAATGTTTTTTTTTCCACTGTACAAATGTGCTTTGTTCTAAAACCTAATGAGTTGCCTACAAACACAGCATATTACGGCATTGTAGGCACGCATGGCACACAGGCCGTTTTAATTATGCTGCCTTAGATTTGCAGGTGATGTGAAGTTACTATGTATGTATGTGAGCTAAATTGAAAAAAATATATATCAAGACGGTACGCAAAATAAGAAAACTAGATAAGCATTGACCTAAGATGATCATTTACCTAATGTACTTTTTTTTTAATTTGTATTAAAGGAATGGTATTTGTGTGGCATTCAGAGGTGATATAGTGATACAGAGGTGTATATTTTTCCAAACCAGTGTCTGTTGGTAAAACAGTTCCCAAGGTTTTGAAACTACTGCTATGATGTTATGTACAGTACATCTTGCTATGTGTTGCTGTGTGATTACACAGTGCCTTTCTCATACAGAAATGGCTATAATATGTGCTTTAACAGAGCCCTCCTTAGTTTGTGGTTTCAGCATTTGTAGGGCAAAATGTGCAAGCTTTTTATGATTGTAGCTGTAATGATGGCAGGAATCAATCAGGTCAACAAAGGTTGCAAATACGTGGAGCTGGTGAGCTCACTGCATCAAACATTCAGCTTCATTGCACAAAAAAAATGAATCAAGCCATTTCAAGATACAGTTATGTGTTATTTGATGCACGTGGATATCTGAATTTCATCTGACAGGCACACAATTTAAACAACTGAATTGTATTTTTGTAGGTCTAGAGGAAATTTTATTTGCTTGTGCAAAGCTCAGGAGAACGATTGGGGATCTTGGGTATGATTCATTTAAGTATCAACTTTGTCTCAGAGAATTCTCCTAGAATTCTCTGAAAGACAAATAAAAACTAGAAAGAAAGGAGACTACTTGTTACATACAGTATAAGTGTTGAGCTATATGAATGCAGATAGAACTGAGTTCATTTTGCTTTTGAAAGAGTTTATATTGAAATTTTGAGTTTGAGACCCAGATGAGACCTTCAGAGGAGGCATGTTTAAAATGCTAAGAATATTTTCTTTGGAGAATAATCTGAGAAGCAGAAGATTTAAGCATTTAATCTCTATTTAATCTCATTACTGTCTGGGACAAACTAATGAGCTATTAATGAGATTTCAATGGTGATTTTTCTTTCCTGTGGGTGGACATCATCCAATGAGGTGTTGAGATCTGAATCAGAAGGATACCAAAGTGTGTAGTCGATCACAGTAAAACTGTATAGCGAAAATAATGATCATGCAGATGATTTGTTGTGGAACTGTACAATGGCAGAAAGGTCTTTGAGTTTTTAAAGCAAAGCACACAAAGATTGAAAATAAAGGTAATTTCAGGGCTTTACACACCAAAGTCTGAGACCAGCTTGTCAAAGATCACTTTACCTGGCATGAAGATTTTTTTTGGCGGCATCAACATTTAGGAATAGTGCTTTCCAATGACACCCAAGTCACTAACTCACGTTTGTATTGGTGAGATAATTACTACTGTTCTGTGTTCAGTGATATACTGTGAGATTCTAATGAAAATAGGGTGACAGTCTTACTACTCCTAGCAATGGCTCGATTTCTACTTTAACAACTCACTAAATCCACACAGCATCGGAATAATTATCATAAAACCGGGTTTTCATCTGCGTCTATAAAGTTTGCACAGGTTGTTTTGGTAATTCTGAAGAAAGCCACTGATGGTAAACCAACAGCGTTTCATGATCAGAAGCGCCTCCTGCCTGATGCCTCCCTCTCCTTGGTAAAAATTATAAATTTTAACAACATGCTTTACACCCTTGTTACTTTTTATTGTATATTTATGTTTTAGTAAATCAACTCAAACTGGATATAAACCAAGCTGTTGTTGGTAATTATTCACTTGTTGTTGATTTTGTTTTGGTCCTTTATTTTTCAGCATTTATGGTGGGCAGTATTTCATTTAAATTTGCATTTCCCTCACTCTTAGTCAATGGGGTGCTTTGCCTGTTTTAATATTCAATGTCCCTCATGTTCAATTTGCATCAGATGTCCTGTTGTTCCATTTCCCAGAATCCTCTCTGTCCAACATAAATTGGGTGCGTGTTGCAGTGGAATGACAACACTAGGGTATTAATGGAGATGTCTATTAGCTTTGCATTCAATCTTTTATCCCAACAAATGGGAAATCAAAACCAAATAAACCCACAGCCACATGCCTCACTTATGAGGAAGGGGGGTGACATACTGTTGCAAACCCTGTTTCATGTTCGTTTTAGGAAGGTCAATACGAAGGCTACGAGTTCCTGGAATGAGAAGGATTTGAATAGCATTGCCTAGTCTGTGTATATAAGAATAGCAAGGGAAGCCTGTTAATGTGTTACGTGTACAATTCTTTAGCAAGAGAAAACACAGGCGCTTTGCCTTTAAAAAAAAACCTTTTCACACTCCAGGCAAAATCATGCAACTACACTCCCGGTCTGCTTCCATACTCTAGTGCATATCATTCAAGTGTGCTCCTTACATACTTTGAGCCCATTTCTCTTTTCCCAGGCCCTCCTCATCTTTTACTGCATGTGTCCAGTGTATTGCGTTGTATTATTTATCTGCTGGGTTGGTTAAAGGCAGAATCCCCAGAGTGGCCTGGCATTTGGGAATCCTCATTAACATTTGCAACATGTGGTTCAGCAGGGCTGCTGGTGGGAGTCTGTCCGCTGCATGCTCTTAAATATCTCTGCCGGTCTGCAAACGCTAAAGCTGATATTTACTGCTTACCTACAGCTATATGAGATAAAGGACGTCAGGGGTGGCAGTCACTCATATTTCAGTTACATTGTTGGTCAGAGGAGGGTGGTGACAAATCAGGGGCCTTAAAGGGACAGTTGAATGAATGAATTTTTGCATATATTCATATTCAAAATCTCACAAGTGAAATCTGGGCAAAAGGAAAGAATTTCTGTAGTCAGTAACTTTGGTCCAGCGAATAGACTATAGTTAATGATACTCTAAAGCAACCTAGTATTGAAAGCATAAGATCCCGCCCCTGTTCAGAGCACTCTCCAAAGCCACACCTCCAAAAACCATAAACATACGTAGTTTGACAGGCAAGTATGACATCCTGTCATTACATTTGGACCGGATGCAATGATTGAAAGAACATTTTATGGTCCTGCACCTTCCACAGAAGATATTTATTTATATATATATTGATAAAAATATATTTAAACCTTTTTACTTAATTGCTAATAGGATTGTCTTATTCAGGATGTGAAGAGCAAAAATGTTTACAGAAAAAAAGTCCGTAAACATCTGCTTTTTCTTTTATTTTATTATTTTTATGTCCTAGTTTAAAAACGTGATGACAGAATTTTCATTTTTTTGGTGTACTGTTCCTTTAAAAGAAAAAAATCCTCAGTACACAGTCAGACTAACACCAATCCCAGGCATATGCAAAAGCAAACATACATGTCATAAATTCTCACCACAGGAATATAAGGTGAATCTCTGTCGGGTCCTCACACGAAACGCAAGCATTAGCTCTCACAGCTTTCATATATTGACCCAGTATGAAAATCAAATTACAACAAGCTGTTCAAGGCTTAATATTTATGTCAGAGCTCTCCATTCAGACTCCCTGTAGGAAGAGTTGATGAGCTCCAGCATGTCAGTAATTGAGAAGAGTTTTTGGGTCAGTGTGTGCCACTGTGCTCTGGTGTGTGTGAAAGAGGATATTTACTCTGTGAATGGAGGATGAATGAAGTTACAACTCTATTTACCAAAGCCTGTATAAGCGGCTCAACTAATCTGCCTCACAAAGAAAAGTAGAATCCAAAAGGATTCAGGCACAGCATTACAAAGTTAAATTGCTCTTTTATGCCTCGCCACTGCCCCGGCCATTTTTCATTCTTTCTTCCCACTTTACAACCTGTTCTCATCCTCTTCTGAAAAGATATAGAAGCAAATTCCACTCCCCCACCTTCCAAACAGTGTTATCCTTCAAATTTATCCTTCACTTTTTTTCCACACACAAGGCATTGATAGAAAGCATTATTCTATCTTTTGATCTTTAAAACATGTTTTGCTAAATCAATTCGGCCTCAGTCATCCAGAGCCTTGCCATTCTTATGGAACATGAAGATCTTTTGGCCGAAGGACTTTTATTTCTAAGATTTCTTTTGTATTTCATATTTATTTGTTTATTTCCCTGTCTGATATTATGTAGAATGGTTCAGTGGCTGCCAAAACAGCATTTTAATATATTGCTTTATATGTTTTGTTTTTTTTTATTAAGTTTTGTGCCAATGACGTCATTATGTGTTCTAACAATTTATACAACAGTTATTTCTGCCCTTTAATCTGACTGGACAATCTGCATTCTAAGAGTGCCAATATTTAATATAACAACACTGGAGCACTCCACTTTTCTGTGCTTGCTTTATTTTTGTGTGATACTTCTTGAAGGTGTTCACAGGAAGGTTTAGCAGACCGCTAAGTTGAGACAGAACATTATTGCACTGTTCTCATCATACAGCAGCATGTAGTTTATTTATCACTGTGTACAAAACTAAATTGCTGGGCAAATAGACTTTAGTGAGATGCTATTTTCTTTTTCGCTTGCGACATCGGTGTAGCCCGAGTGATGGTTGCTTTATTGTTTTTTTTCAACGGCACTCTTCAGTTCTGGGTTATTTATGCCTCCTTACCATCCAAATAATTAATCAGCTCCGACACAACAGGAAAAGAAACAGCTTTTAATTACTTATGATGAAATAACAAATTATCTTGGCCTTGGTCCCAAAAATACTGGAGCCCAGTGCATGGTAATTCATTACAGGAAGAGAGAGAGAGACAGTGTGGGAGAGAGACAGCAGACAGGAGGCTGTGAGATATGAGCTTTGTTGGGATGAAATCAATACACACACTTTGTTCACATGTGTGTGTGTGTGTTGCTGTGTGTCTGTGTTACAGCGTGTGATCCATTGCGATCTATCAAAAGGTTGAGCGTCCGCCCGCAATGTACCCGCACACTTTGATGCACATGCATACCAACAGACACTAATGCATTACACGCTAGTAGCATCATGTAGTGTCTACCTGTAAATGAGTTACATTTATTATCCTCTAGTTTTATTTATCTGCTTTTATCAATCAAGTTTAATGCAATATGTACGGTATTTACACACTTTCTGCTCTGTTCCAAAACCTAGTGAGCTGCCTACTGCCTACATAGGTAGCTGCCTTTTAAGGCAGCGTCCTAGCCATCATGGAACCTGTTAAATAACTGATTTGAAATGCTCTTGATGTCAGTAGAGTTTGATGTAGTTTGTTGCTAAGCTAATGCTTTAATAAGCATTTAATATTAAAGGCACAATTTGTAATTTTCGCCACTAGAGGACGCATGTTCAAAACAATAACAAAGGCGTAGCTTGAAGTCGCTGTGAAGGAGTGTGGAAATCATGTTCATGGCTGAGGTAAAGAAGTAAAGTTTTGTAACCGTTACATTTGATCACATGGTTTTCTTTCTTTTTAATGCAATGTTTAATGCTAACTTCCTGCACATAGGTATCACTTTATTTGCCTAATAAAACGGTGGGGTTATGCAGTGCAGTTTTACGTGTTCAAAATAATCATACTAAAACAATCATAACTGTAGGATTGAGCAAAAAAACTGTAGCAAAAAGGCTGACTTACTATTTATGTATAACAACTTGCCGTAGACTTATGTGTGCTAGATGCTTCAACAACTACTTCTGCATTTTTCATGAGACAATGTTGTTATGTATCTGTAATCGCATATTGTGTCAGTACGTACTCAATTGGATTAAGTATCTGCTTTATGATCGTTAAAATAATATATAGATATACACCTATATAGAAAGTGTGTGTGCAGTATGCAAACATTCTGGACATACTTTCACCATGTTTTTATTGTCATGTTACCCATACATTCATTCATCTGTGACGTATTAACAACACAATCACTTAAACGTGTCAGTTAAAGGATGTTTAAATGTGTCAATTTATCCACAAGAAATCAGTTTTTGTTATCTTATCTCACTTACATTGAAAAGAGCTGCCTGCCGCACAGTTTTCTGATATTTTTAATTTATTAACTTTTTGAATTTGGCAATTCCTCATTTCCCGTGGCCTCATGGGACAGAATAGTCTTCGATGCATACTTTAAAATCAGTAGACCATCTGGGTATTTCTCACCTGTTTTTCGCATACTGAGTTTTCGGACATTCCTTACGCATACTGATTTTCATAATATATAGCAGGCGATTTCTGATGCGGCAATGGCGTAAGTGTTTTTGGATATTTCAATGCAAAAATATTTCACATGTTGTGCACACGCAAATATTGCGTAAAATAATAAAATAAAAAATTTGACAATGAACAATTTTTTAATGCTTTCCTGTATTGAATGAAATGTGTAATACAAGTGTATTATAAATCAATATTTCTCTTGCTTCATCCTCCATCTTGATTTGTTTTTTAATGTACTCGGTGCAATGTGTTCTGGGATAGTCTCCTCCATCGAGGACACACGTGAGGTTACCTTAGAATTTTACTAAAATGAGGTGTCTTAAAGGCAGTGAAATGAGGTATCTTGAAGGCAGCATAATTAAATTGCCTACCTTTTAAAACAGGCTTCACTTTAGTGCTGTGTTTCAGATGCCTTAAAACGCCGTCTCTATAGGTGACTCGCTAGGTTTTGGAACAAAGCGTTTGTGTACATTCTCACTGAGTGGTGGATAGACACAAATACTGTCAGGGTTGTGTTGACACGCACAGACCTCTGTTATTCATTCTCACCCCGTGAGCCTGTTTTCAGGCAAGCGAAACGAAATTCCTCAGAAATGAATTCTCACCGAGTCGGTAGTGAACTGGATTTCCCAGTAGATTTCCTGCGTCTCCGGGTTTCAGTTCTACTCTTGACCACAGAGGGGAACACTCGGAATGGAATTAGACACTTCCCTGCAGAAAGCTACAGCCTCTCTCAGACAGACAGAGAGAAAGAGAGAAAGACAGAGGGGAGAAAAGAAAGAAGGCTGGATGTCAATTTTAAGAGAGAAAAAGAGTCAAATAGATGTAACAACAAAAAGAAATAAAGACATGAGGAAATAGACAGAAGATTCCGTTTTAGCACTGCAGAATGCTGTTTTTCAATAAACCCATTAGCTGTATATTTCAGATTAATGCCAACAATTAAATGACACATAGGAACAACACTTTTATCAAGCCCCGTGGATATGGACAGGGCACTATGCATATTTAATCTGAACAGCCCGCAATAGAGGCCATTATGGCCGTGTAATTACGGTAATGCTGTAACAGGGTCTTTTGTGCAGAGTGCTGTATTCACTCTCTGGGGCACCGTGTTTGCTTGTGTATATTTCTGCATCCACAGAAAAGCTGCAACATTATTATCTCTCCCTATTCTTTTGTTTTATATATTTATTTCACAGTGGAACCTTTTCTTCTTTTAGTCCTTTTGGTGATGTGTTTTTTGTTTTCTTTTTATAAGACTACTCCATTGCGAATTAACAGTGACAACAGGCCCACTTCCTCTCCATGTCAGACAAACGAATGATTCATTCTGCTCATCCTTCTATCAAACTAAGCCACATCCAATCAGAAACGGTGAACTGGGCACAGTTTCCTTTTAGGAGGGTGTGGCCAGCGTGTTTGTGCATTTTATTGCTTTTAAAAGGTGGGCGTTTTTGCTTTGTTCCCTAACACAAAGTTTGTAAACTCACAGGCTGCTGTGTTTTGTGTGTGTTCTCCAAATGTTATGGGAGATCCTCTTCAGCAGCAGTGTAGCATGAAGCTCAGTTGGCGTTCTTGCAGTTTCCAGTGAAGGATTTGGAGGTTCTGGTGAAGTTCTGAGCTTATCTGAACCCAGCAGGTCCCCTGACTGAGCCTCAATCCCCAACGCATTATCATAACAAGGGCGTACATAAATGAGGAAAAACAAAAATCCAAGTCCAAACAAAAACAAATTCACAAAAACAAGGAATTTCCAGAGCAATTTGTGATGTAAATTGGGAGCTCAACCTCTTTGTTTTAGTAGACAGGCCTTCATTCGTAATTCAAAGGATGTTTAAAATACCACTTTCTAAAAAAATCGATGTTTTTGTGTAATTGTATGGCTTACATTCTAAGTCACATTTCTCAAATGTCGCTGTCTCTCTCTCTCTTGCAGGAATTAGACACCACCTCTGCTCAGCCACAGCTGTACATGGAGACCCCCAGCTGGGCAGGTGAGTGTGTTTTTGTGGAGGTCATGGCCTCTTTTATGAGCGTATGAGTGTGTTTTGATGTGCTGTCTGGATGAATCACAAGGACGTGCGGCCCTGTTTACACCTGCTATTAAAAAACGTTTTGAGTGATCTGATCACAAGTGGTCAGCTGAGACACATCACTGTTTACACCTGGTAGTAACATGCCTCTCGAATCTGTCTTCTGTGATAGAGAGGGCTCTGAGGGTTACTGCATGTGTATAAAAACATCTGTTGCTTCCAAATATATATTTTTATTATAATATGATAATTAGACTACTCTATTTTACCCGTACTTCTTATGTACATGTTTTACATCATCTGTCATGTATTTATGTCAGGAAAATGTTTCATATGGTTGTTCCCTAGTAAAGCTGCACATCATTTGTGAATGATCATCACACTACAAACGTGATATGGTCATATGCATTTTTGACCTGCCCATTTGCGATCAGATCAAATTGATATTAACTCCAGGTGTAAACAGGGATGTTTAAGGGAAATCCTAGCTGACGGGGAACATTGGCTAACGTTCTCTAAAGGTTTTCTCAAAGTTATCAAAACGTTCTTGCAGTAACATTAGTAAAACTGTTTTAACTTTATATTTCATATATCAAAAATGTATTCTTACATAGTTAGTGGAACATTTAAAAAGTTACAGAATTAAACATGTTTCAAGAATGTTCTGATAACCAGGCATGATGATGTTAATACAACATCTAAAAAACTGGATGTTTTTAATGTTCCTAGAACTTTCAAAATAACATTTTTAACGTTTTTATTACTTAATGGAAACATTATGGAAACATTCTTACAACCTTAAATTGTTAGCTGGGATGTGGCTTTAAGAATGAATGGTTATGCCAGCAAAGGTTTGATTGAACTGTTGAGTCTGGTCTTTAGGGTGGATTTCATATTTTTGCACAATGTACATTTCCAGCCTCTGCGTCTCTCTCTCTCTATTCTATACCATCCTCATCCGCTATACATCTCAATGTCATCGTTGTTTCCCGTCTGTCTGGGATGTTTCCTCTAAGGATCAGTTTTCTTACTAGAACCCTGCTTCAGTAGATTGATTTTTACCTTTTGCGCCATAAACCATCAAAATCAGAGTTGACTCCAATGCAAAGCTACCTCATAACACCGGAATGACTGGGCCAATCTTGCTGGCCCGTTGTGCACGTGTCCTTTAGAGTTGTAAAAGAGACTGTGTCTTTAACAGTGGAGTGGAGAGGGCCAAGCGAGGGAGTGAGAGAGGAGTGGTTTGAGTATTGCTGACGACAGGCCTTTGATTCTGAGCATGCCCATTAGAGGGAGCCATAAATCCTGGGCTCTCTGGACTGCCTGTGTCAGCAGTCCATGGAATGAATTGATATTAAACGCGACAAAAAGCCTCTTTAATTCTGCCTCCACCAGCCACTCTCTCTCTTCCTTGCTCTCTCTACCTCCCTCTCTCTCTCTCTCTCTCTCTCTCTCTCTCTCTCTCTCTCTCTCTCTCTCGTTCTCCAACTCTATTTCTTCTCTCTTCCTCCCCCTGTTCTGGACGGTAATTGAAAAAAAGGAGAAAAAAGCTCAGCGAAGCCAAGCCTGCCATCATAAAAACATCTGCAATTACATCCGCTCTATTCATTATTTACGAAAGTCATTAATTAAATATTACTCGCAAATAGTAATAGCATTTTCCCCCTTTTTGCCCCCATGTTGCCTTCAAAATGGGCACATTTTCTGCCAAACATCACAATGCGGTTTGCAGTAAACATTTATGTTTAGACATTAAGGGCAATTATGACGATTATGTTAGCGGATTCGTGCTGCGACCGAGCCCCGTTCGAATGCCTCGTAAACCTGAAGGGCCCAGAGCGGGGCCCTTGCAGCATATAAGGCAGAAATCTACTCATGCCGCGTCCGCGTTGTCACCCCTCACCCCGGTGCTGAGCTAACTTGATTCACTTTCAGGCAAATTGGATATTCTAAAATGGCCTCCTTTCTCATTTTTATTGGCCTGTCTAAAAATGTCCCATAATGAGGAGAGGAAGTGCTGTCATTTGATGACATCACCCCCACACTAGACATGCTAAAACCATAAGCCGTGGGATTTCGGGTGCCAAATTGATAAGTTAGACCAGTTATTCCCAAAATTGTAAAGATGAGGAACCATACATCAAACACGCAGCTCCGTGGCATAGCGCTCTTTTGAAGCGAGGTGGATGACATTCTAAGTGGGGTGCTCGGTTGCTTAGAGAGCAGCAGCCAGCATCAGGTACAGCTGTTTTAACTCTTTTACTTAGCAGGACCCCAACTCGGAGGCTCTCAGCCGGTACGAGGGGCCACGCTCACGACATGCATGTGATGGATTGAGTTGGGGAAAACCATCATCTGGTTGTGCATGCGCGTGCTGAGCGAGGTGGGCCCCGCGTGATTAATGATATTTGCCTGGAGTCATCGAAAGCTGGATTTAAGTATTTCGGATTTAAAGTAACATTCGTCTCTATTGTTCACAGCGAGAGAGGCATTAGTCAAATTCAGCCATGTCTCCACAGACGACGACGTTTCAACCCCCGGAGCACGCTGTGTAACAGTGCTGTTGTCTCACTCTCGCTTCTGCAAATTATTCATGCAATTTTGCCCATTTTGTCTGATTATCCACAAATCACTCTTACGACTAAGTTTATCATCCTGCCAAAATCATTTATTTCGCAGTAGTATTTCTGCTGAGTAAACGTTTGATGAATTGCTGTCATTATGCTTTTTTTAAAGTGCAAATATATTCTGGCAAATATAGGACTTTGTTTATCCCAGTAATTTCAGGAAATAGCAATATACAGTTTAAAGTTTAGTTCTGCGTTAAATAAGACTGTCCAGCGTATTGAATCAGACAAAATAATTTTTAAAGAGGTATAAGCAGGCATGCAAGTGTGGGTTTGAGTGAGTGTGTATGTGTGTGTATGTGATTTATGTGAGTGAGTGTTTTTCCATATTCTAAGTTCTGAATCACACACAAGGTGAAGGTCCATTGATGCCTGTTTCAAAATCCCCTGTGACAACTGAGTAATGAGATGAGATGATAGACCCGGCCACGTCTGGCACTGATATTTTGTAACCGTAAACGCCCTGAACTCAGCATTTAACTGACCATCTGATCCAAGACTAACAAAGATACTCAAGGTCAGAAACTCACTCCTCCCTCTAAAACGGTGTTTCTTTTAAGCGCTTAGCAAAGCATAATTTGTGCACAGTGTTTCCTTCGGCTCAAATTAATCACTCTTACATGGTCAAATGCCGAATGTACCAAAGATGGACTTCAGGCTTAGCTCGCACGCAGAGAGTTAGATCTTGGCATTCTCTGGTGAGATGCTTTCAAACAAACAGGGGTGAAAGAGCAAAGATTGTACCTGACTGCCACTCTGTTCTCTTTCTTTACGTCCGCAGCTTGTACAGAACTGTCAATGGAAATCTAATTGCCAGGAAAGCGTTCAATGCTAACTGGGTTAGGTTGGTGGAGAGTGGCATGCACGGTATCCATGGCTGCCTGTTTGAGCTGTTTGTTTTAGGCCTAAATCATGGCAGATAGGCTGTGTACAAGTGTGCTGTGAGGAAAATACACATTCCGAATGACTCTCCATCCAACAAAGCCCTTACTGGGGACTTCAAAGGAGTGGCCATTATAATCATGCAGTAAAATGAGGAGAACCAGGGGACGTGTGCGAAAATGAGTACAACTTAGAGTGTTTCCTCTGCCTCTGTCTTTTTACATGCTACTTATAGCATAGCATAGTATGCTGAATATTGTGCAACAGGCTTTAAAGGATAGTGCACCAAAAATGAAACAAATCTGTCATCATTTTCTCACCCGTATACCTTTTGTGTTTTGAAGAGGAAAGAAAGTCATGCTGGTTTGGAAGAGAGATGAGAGTGACTAAATGATAGCGTTTTCATTATAGGTCGAACTGTCCCTTTAATGTGGCAATCTTTAACCACAAGCTGTGTGAGGGGTGGAGATGTTTTAAGTTGCTTGCTGATACATGCCATTGTGAACACCATAGAGGCCACACTTTGGATATAAAGGGGCTTTTCTCTCACGCTCACCCTTAAAAGTGCTCTTCAAATGAGGGCTTTCTAATCATAATTACACCCGCGACTGTTTGGCTTGTATCAGCTCTCATCAGGAGCCCCTCTGGCCAAATCACAGGACTCAAATCAGAATTGCAATGACACGCATTTAATTAGAAAGTTTTGATGTTTTAAAATGCTTAATTTACAGGATTGGGAGTTCTTTGAAGCACAGAGACACAACACTGATTACTGAAAGAAGTCTGTAAGTTGCTGCGAGGGGATGCAAACAGTGAGCTAATCTTAGCTTCAGTCCTATTCGCTGTCACACTGACAAGAAATGATGGTGATGTGGTTGACGTGCTGAGATAAGTGTGACACGCTATGATCTGATTGGTTGATTTGTAGATGCAGTGTTATTGCTGGATTACTCAATATAAAACAAATTTCCTTTCCTAATCCCATGATTCAGATCGTGATATCAATAAACGTGAACGGCAAACTGTAAAGTTGTTGAGCAAATGAGTACGATAAATCCACCTGTATTTTTAGTTCAGAGCCAGCAAACTGCGTTGCAGTGAACTGCATTCGAAAGGATGCATCGGGCTTTAAAGTTATCCGCTTTCACGACCTGCCACAGTAATATGATTAGTCAAAGCTATGTGTTTTCTTTTGGTTAATGCTCTTTCGGTGCTCAGAGATGTTTCTCCACTAGTTCCTCATCAAAAATTAACGGAGAAAAAAACGTAATGATAATTGCATAGAAGTGTTGCATTATTAAGTTCGCAATGCATGCGTTGGAGAGCGGAGAGGGTGAGGATAGTCATCACACTGATTTGAGGCCGCTCAGAGGAGGCACGGGTGTTGTTTATGAGGATAATGAGCCCTTCATCTCACCCAATGCAGCTTACAATGGGCTCATTACAATTAAAATGGCTGAAAAGCAGGCCTAGAAGAAGCAGGGAATGAGCATGATGAGAATTCAGTGGGAACGTTTGAAGGAATGGTGTATTAACCGGCCAGGAAGTCATTTTTAACCCCAGTGGCAGCTGAATTATGTTCCATTACTGAATTGGACCTAATGCTTTTTTCTGCAAAACACATTGCTCCTGAAGCTCACTTCAGAAAAAGCGCTGGTAATGTCCATGCTACTGCAAAATATCCACTAAAACAGCCTGTTCTCCCTCCTTCCTGTTGAAATTCACCTCAGTAACAAAGTTTGAATGGATTTTCGGCCCGCTCGACGTTATCTTTCAACTCACCACATTTACACCTGCGTAAACTCAAACTGTAAACACATGTGTCTTCTAAAAAAAAGACCCTCAACCTTTCACCAGCTGCTCGGATCATCAGAGAGACTCATTCCTGCCTTTGTATGCATCACTGTCTTCAGGCTATAAAAGAATAATGCAGTTATTGATTTGAGCATTTCAGCTCATATGTTTCCACTTCGCCCAGCTCTGCTGCCCAGATTAATTTTTGAATCTTCGATTCATGGACACATCACATAATGAATAGAGGTGATTCATGTCATTGCTTTTAAATGCTTAAATTGATATGGTTCCCCACTGGTTGGTAGCGTAACAGTGTCGCGTGGTCTGCGTCAGCAGTTATGTCTTACAGAAATATGTATTGATCATTTTTGGTTGCAGCAAGTTCTCTTATTTTTATTTTACATAATAGTTCACCCAATAGTTAAAATTATATACTCACTCATTATTATATACTTACCCTCATGTCCTTCCAAACATGTGCGATTGTCTTCATTTTGTGGAATTTAAAAGCAGTAATTTTGAAGAATATCGTCAGTTCCTATAATTTTAACTATAATTATACTCACTTCCTTTATACACATGCAGTTCCCAAGCCATTATACAAATATGGTGTGTTTGTTGTAACTGCATAGAATTAAATGAACTGTACAATTATTAAATCTTTTGTGTTCCGTGTAGGCTAAGAAGTCATACATGGGGGGTAAATAAATGAGAGGAAATACAAAGAAATAATTTTCATTTTTGAGTGAACTAATCCTTCAGCATTGCTCTCCTTTTATGACATTCCCGAAGATTTGCATTAATCTTTCCGTTTTAATTCATTACACCGTTCCAAATCAGTTTAGGTTGTAAGCCACATTTACCTGCAGGGTCCCTTACCATAATGTGCTTTACATTAATCTAACGTTTACTGTCAAGTATTGCACATAGATCTGACAGTAGCCTGAATTTATACAACTGAAGGCATTCTTTAAAAAATGTAAGAGGCCCTGAGGGAGATTTATGGACCACTTTTACACAACCAATTCAGCCTACTTGGTCTGGGAGAGAGAAAGCAGGCTGTAGTGCTGCCGGACGAGCTGTAGCCGCACTGTAATCTGTTGTTCATTTTTACTTCATTTTTCTCCAAAGTGACATCTACTGTCCAGCAGGTGGTACCAAACATTTATCTATCCTCTCCCCTATCTATCCTCTCAACCCATCCAGCCTTCAGAAAATTTAGACACCCCAAACAATGGGCTCTCCAGAGACACCTTTAGTCTGCAACACAAGTAAACAGGCGGCACTGATCCAGACCAAAGGAAAAGACAAACTGAGGTGTTTTAGACACAAAAGTTTGAGTGCAGCTCGACAAGTTTACAGTTTTTCCTCCACTGAGTTGCTGACATTTTCTTTCTCTTTGCTCGGTCTACGCGTCCACATTCCCTCAGTGTCATGCGTCGTTTCAATCAAACACTGTAAAATGTAGGGGCTGGTCGTTAATCCTCCTCTCACCCGTTTAATGGCCACAGCAAAAATGGAGTCGTAAAAATTGTCTTTTTTTCCCTTATAGAATGTGGAAAGTGGGGAGAGGGACCCTGGTGGTAGGGTGTATTTGCTTCTTACATTACCATCCAGTACTGTTACATATGGTAGCATTACCGCAGGTAGCCAAATTAGTTTTTGAAGCTACCTGTGTGGATTCCTTTTAGATTCTCTTACGTTCAGGTGTGAGGCACACAGAGGCAACACTGATGACATCACAAGAGAGGAGTGGTGTAGCCAATTAGCTAAAGAACTTTGGTTTCGTCACTAAAATGTTGTAGGTTCAAGGGATGATCCATGAATATTTCCATCATGCCCTGCAGCAAGAGAAGTGTGCTATTTTTGTATAAAAATCATCACTCTCCCATCTCCCATTGGTCTGATAAACAGATAGTCATGCCCCAAACTCAAACAAACAGATCAATGATAGAGACACTTCTAGGAAAAACGTACTGTCTGAATGCCGTATATACAGTATTTTCATCTCTGCATACTAATCTGGCATATGAGAAAGTATTTTTATTTATTTAAAGTATTGAAAAACTTTAACTTGTTATCCTCAGGTTGGTGCAGGTGGACTGTCCCTGTGGTAAGTCTATTGTAGGACATTTTACAAAAGTCTTGGCTAAATATAAATTAGTAAATTAGTAGGATATAGCTGGCTAAGGAAAGCATTCTTAAGAGGGTGAGAGTTCTCTCCAAACACTACAGTGTGCCAGCTTTCGGCCCTGGATAGTGCTGGAGTCAGTTGTTCTAATTTTGTCCCCGCTTCATTCTCTAAGCACCGTTGCCGCCGTGATAACTTCATCGCTAAACAATTAAAATCTCACCTTTCATTTTCGCACGTGTCTGCACAAGAAGAAAAAGCAGAGTGTATGCATGTGGGGACTGCGCATCCAGCCATGCATATAATGCAGACATGGAGAGTGCGCAAATTGCCTGAGAGTGGAGAGTGTTTGCGGAACATTTGTAAATGTGAGAGGCTTTTGATGTTGCGTTGTGAAAACACATGTTAGCGCTCATTATAGCGCTGTTCTTCAGCCCTTCATTTGTATATTCCGCCAGGCATGGGCACCGAGGAGGAGCCATCTACCCTACAGAAAGTGTGCACCCTCTCTCCACATTCCCTCATTCATCATGTTGACATCAGCGCAGCTACTTTTGTGAAATGGAGAAAAATGGTTAAGTCAGCTCTTTCTCTGAGCCTCTTGCAAGTGTGTGTGTGTGTTTGTGTGCGCACACATCGCTGTCGCAATGTAGTGCTTGTATGAGGAGTTTGCGTATGTGATGAGCTTTGGCAGTTATGATTTGAACATGACATGCGAGACAGCACTTCTTTATACACTGAATGAATTTTATTTATTTTAGATGCAAAACTTGCTATTTGCGATGCTGAACTGTACAAATGGACATTCAAAGCAAATTTACAGGTGCATTTAATCCGACCTTACAGCGATACATTTGTTAATTAAAATGATCAGGGCAGGCTATACTGTCTATTATTTTCCAGCTATTATTGTCTTATCAGTAAGGGTTCTTTTGTCTCATATTATACTGTTTATTTAGCATTATCATTATTGTTCTTAAATGACCATTATTACGATAATTTATTTTTTAACTAAAACAATATTGTGGAGGACAAAAGGAGCTACTGAGCTTGTTTGTCTATCTTGTTTGTCTAAAATGTTTTTTAAGAGATGTTTAACAACACTAAAGTAATTTACACTCTTTGTATGGTGAAATTTAAACAGCACATATATATTGATCAACAAGTATGAAATATTATCCACAAGCAAATGTAGTCACTTATCATTAGTACAAGTTTTAATGATAAGTTACAACACTTAACAACATCTTGCAGGTTATCAAAGCAAAAAAGTATTTTCATGTACCCTCCAGAACCTGCACAAGTACCCCCTGGGTTACAAATACTCCCTGGTTAGAAAGCACTGCATTGGTGGGCTAGAAATATAATTTGTGGTTATGAAATGGAGAGAAATTGGTGGTTAAGTGGAATAGTCTTATATTATAGTCTCCCCTACATTTCTCATACATAAGAAATCCATAAAAGAAGGTACAAGATTCCATCTGACGTATTCAAGAATCTTTATTAAGTCATAAGAAGTTCATGGAGAAATTGTCAAATTGTAAAAAGCAAGGTGCAAAACAGGTTTCAAAATGTAACCCAAACCCTATGATTACCTGATTCTGAAATCGTGTGGCTGTCTGTCTTGGTCTCTTTTCTCCTCTCAATTCCTCACTCCGTCTTGCTTTGTGTTTAGCAATATTCTCAGCTAATACTGAGGTTTATCAGTTCCCAATCTGATCATCTGATTGAAGACTGAGAACATTAACATACATGGTCTGTCACACGCTGGAAGACGCAAATAAATGAGCAAATTTCCATTTCCTCACGTCACATTCATTTATGCCCGGTGCTTTTTAAAATAGACAGATTTTCCCCCTCTTCCTCTGTTTGTTACTTCCAAATAATTTTTAACTGTATCTGGTGAAGAATACCAAATATAGCAATGCTGTAGCAATAAGAAAAGTTTCCGCAGTTTACACTTACAGTTGGGTTCAAATATGTTTGCAAATTTGAACTGCTTTTACAGCCTTTCTGTACAATGCGCTGACAATTTGTTTGTGTTATGTGTGTGAGTTCGAGCTAAAGAGACTATGATAGAGACATGGACCAATTACACCTCTTTTCCTTTGTGATTGTTATCTTAAGGGCTGTTGATTAGTCTTTGTTAGGAATGTTTAATCTTCATTAAAGATTTAGGGGGAGAAAAGTCACTTGAGAAATTCGGAAATTAAATATTTAATGAGCTAATTCCTATCTGTGCCTTGCACCTTTACTCAGAGCTCAGTGTTTCTCATTGTCGTTAGCGATCGGAGGTCATTTTAAAACCTTTTACGGAGTAGGACATTAAAATGGATCACAGCTCATTTTTCTTGTCCACTGCGAGTGCCGGTCCGACATATCAGACTCTGAACTTTTAAAGTCTCCTTCTTTAAGGTTAAATCAACTAATTACAGGGCTGATATTTAATAGTACCCTGAAGATGTCCAAAATTCAAATGAAGCTGAACCAAATTATGTAAGTGGAAGGATTTTGTGCTGATTATTGAGAATAAGCATTTTACCCATTGTTTCTACTTGAAAACTGGGAAGATAAATTAACCGAGTTTGCTTTGAGGAAGGGGTTTCTGTCCTGTTTTTTAGTTTTTTTTAGTAATTGTTGGTTCAGAATTTCACATTTGGTTTAATGTCCCAGCCTGTGTTATCGTGATCGACTGACGTTTTCACCATTGCTTATCACTGTCATTCTTAAGTATTCAGGTACATGTGTGCACCACAACCCATTATTTGCATTCTGTCATAACCGCTGAGTTATTTAATTTGCCATGAGTATGCTGCACGTTCATCTGCACTGTATGTTGTACGTGTCCGTAAGAGCTGAGTGATGGGTATCAGTTTTAACTCACCACAGAAGTTCCGCTTAGATGCACAGCCATTTGCTGACACCACGCATTCACACGCACAGGTAGATAGGGCTTCACACTGATATTGAGAGGTGTCCATGAGTGGAAAGGTGGCCTGCTCACTCTCTGGCACTGTGAGCAAGACCCTGAGACAGAGGAGCTTGGACTCCCTGCGTGTCACACAGTATTTGTCACATTTCAGTGAAGTGAACCAGGAAATTTGCTGGGCCATTGCTCAGGAGAAGAGGCAAAAGAGAGATGGGCTCTGATGATAGAGAGAGGGCATGTGTGTATATGTGTATGTGTGTGAGAGAGAGAAAGAGATTGATAGAGGCTGTAGTCTCCATCTGACATTTGCTGAATTGTCCTCTTTACAGTTTGGCACCATAAGGGCATTTGAACTCACGAGTAGTAGCTACATGTGGGCTGTATTCTAGCCTCCAGACTGACCGTCCCACATTAGCGATTGCCTTTCCAGCTGTTTTATATATTTGATACATGATTTAATCATTGATAATTCATTTGCAGTGGCACAGAAAGTAAGGCCTTCCTGACCATCGCAAGGGAAGTAGACCGGTTAGCTGCTATCGTCGCTGCCAAAGCTGGATGAAGAAAAGGCCTCCATTGTGGCCCTATTGACCAGGCCTGTTAGAGGAAGCCACACATGTTCATTTAGCTGGTCGCCCACTCCTGGGAGACCATTGATCTGCTCAGATTGAGACCGTAATCTACGTGATTGTAACGTAGAGAGGGGTTTCAACGGCGCGAAGGCGCATTTTATCGCAGGTGGAGAGGATTCTGGGGGAGGGGATGGGGGTCTCAGGGGCAGCAGAGAAGATGGAGATTGGGGGGGATCGGGCTCTTGAAACGAGCTGAGGGCGAGTTGTTAAGTCATTGATTACTTGCCGACTGAGATTACAGGGATGTAATGGCTGTGTGCAGATAACATGGCAAGTGCTTTCTCTCTCTCTCTCTCTCTCTCTCTCTCTCTCTCTCTCCTTCTCTCTTCTCTCTCTTTCTCCTCTCTCTTATTGTGCAAGCATTTATGTGCCTCCCCAGCTAACAATTTTAGGTTTTAAAACCTAAATTTCTGTAACGTTTCCATTAAGTAACAAAAATGTTAAAAGGGTTAAAAACACTGTTGTTGATTTGTAATTTTTTAAAACAACAACTTATTAACATTTTGATTTATATGATGTATAACATTAAAATTCTACTAATTACTTACTCCAAGAACTTTTTTGATAATTTTGAGAGAACTTTGAGAGAATGTTAGACAACATTCTATAAATGTTTTCTGTTAGCTGGGTCTGTAGCTCTACTTGGTTAGCGTTTCTGTGACTGAATAGAGCATGGTTCTTGCAACACCAAGGTTCTGGATTTCATTCCTAGGAAACACACATACAACTGTATAGTTTATTATGCATGCATTTAAATGTGCTTGTGTGGCCTTGTTTTAGTCTTTAAAGACGCTGTAATGGCACTCTGCATAATCCAAAAAAGTACCGTCCTTATGCCAGCAGCCAGTTGACATGAAAATCTAAGCCCAAATCAATAAATTCATTTTTACATTTACATTTATTCATTTAGCAGATGCTTTTAAAATAACAAAGAGAGAGAGCATCTAACATTTTTCCCTAAGAACCAACAAGCCTAGTCTACAAAGCCACATTTACAAGTGGAAATTTTTGTAAATGTAGCTTTACAGCAGCTTCATTTCAGCTTGCATTATTTATAATTTTTGTTTACAATAATTTAATCTTTTTGCAAATGGAATTTTTTTCTATATCTAAACTTTTCTTGTGATGTATCATTAAACATAGCAAGAATATTATACTGTATATGCATCTATAACAACATTTACATGCATTGGCATTTGAAAGTAACTTACATTGCATTTAAGCTATACATTTTATCTGTATGAATGTTCCCTAGGAATCAAACCAGCGACCTTGGTTCCCTCATGCAACGCTCTACCAATTTGGTTTGTTTGTTTAAAGGAACCTGTTGTTTGTTTTCATCAGGCACTGACATTCTGTTCGCGCTGTTTTCCTTATGTCAAGCCATAATACCACCATTACCAAATCCCTCTTGGTTGCAGCATGGCGGTCTGAGTTTCCCGTGCACATGTAATTGACATGTTTGCTAAATGCTGCAGAGGCGTTGGAAGAGGGACTAAAATGGCAGTATCATAATTTCAAACTTTAACAAAAACAAATTGCATTAATGTGACTGGCCGGCCCTAATGGTGTGGACTGGAGATGCGGTGCTTGTTTTAGCTGTAAATTGCACTCAGCAGGGAGTCCCCAGGGCTTCTGGCCATTTACACTCCTAATGAGTTATTGGGCACCCAAGAGCAGTGCCTCTAATTGCTTTGGCTTTTTCACTCGAGTCGTCCAAACTGGAGGCATTAGCTTCCCGGATAACAGGACAGAGAACGGGAGAAAAGCAGGAAAAGGGGAAAGTTGTTGATGCCTTGATCACTTTGTTTCACTGTCAGGCAGAAGGGAAGAGGAGAGATTCAGAAGTGGTCTAACTTCCAGGGTCTTGTTCATTGATTGACCCCTGTGAATCAGGCACTAGGCAGTACATACTTGCTTCAGAGTTGCTTGGTTGTCCCCACTAACACCAAGATTAGCAGATGTACAACCTGATGCCAGATCTACTCTGCGACCCCTAGAATTAGTCACTGTCTTTTTCTAAATTCGACAAATTGGGTTTTATGTGGGGTTACTAGATTTCTCATTGATGCAGTATAGGCAAGCCTTAAAAGTCATTCGTTTGCTTGGCTTTGTATTGAGGGATTGATAACTGCATGGACAGGTTAAGGCACACGCCTACTGGCTCTTTGCCCAGAGATCCAGACCAGCAGGAGGCCCTGATGAGCTACAGTGCATATTTACTAGAACTGTATTTGTATAATTTTAAACTAATCATAATAATGTTGTACCTGTGATTTTATGATTAGTTCAACAATTGTTTTATATATATGTGTGTGTGTTTATATAGATAGAGAAAGAGAAAAGAGGAAAATTTACTGCAATTATAAATCAACAAATCTTTAATAAATAAAATGCCTGAAATTGTTGTGCGCTTTTGTATTGTTTAAGTATTGGATAGGTGAGATGGTAAATAAACAATCCCCTTTTTTGTATGAGCATAATAATACTAAGCTGAGCACAGCTTGCCCCATGGTATATTTGAGTCATAAAAATCCCATGTGATAGGCCATATAGGTGAACATTTTGCTACGAAAAATACAGTGTTTCCAAGACTCCAGAGTCTTCCATTGTAAGGTATCCAGTACAATTAAACATACAATATACCTGTAAATTTCCCTCTGTAAAATCTTTCAACAAAAGGCAGTGACACGTTATTCTTTCTGATTTCTGAATTATTCATGTAACGAACAGCCACGCGGGACTCATTAGAAAATGGAAAAGTCTCGGAATGCGAGCCATTCAAAACACGGCTTTCAGTATCTCTACTTAACAACCACTCTAAACATGTGATGCCGACAGAAGAGCACCAATACTCTTCGCTGCTAAGTGCAATTGCCATCACGTATTTAATAACGTCCAGAGATGACTGTTGCTATTGCCTTTATGGATTTTGCACTCCACTACAGACAGAGAGCTATGCCTCATGCTCAAAGCCCAGAGGAACCAGCTGTTTCCACAGATCATCAAGCTCTGAGACCAAGCTAAGAGGAGTCATGCATCAGTTTGACCCCTTTAGGTGCACCTCACTGGGTTAGAGTAAGTCAGCTATCGTTGCCAACTCCTGCATAGATGGAAGCCGCGAGATTAAGCAGAGATTGACACATGGCACATTGGTGTAGCGCTCCGGCTGTGTGGAGATGAAAATAGAAACGGCTGCATTTTTAATGGTCGTCCGTGACCACAAGAACCGGGGTTTGTTATGGCCCATCCAAACTGTCATAGTGTGGATCAAGCCGCCGACGTGCACCGCTCCTGTTAGTCTGCTTAATTATTTAGTGTGTATGTATTTACAATAGGTTGAGAAAGGCTGGGAGAGTAGCGAAGTGTACATCTATAGTATGCATAATACATGATCCAGCTAAAGGCAATATGAGAAGGGGTGAGCGTGGTGGCCCTCGCTCGCATTTTGGCCTCTGCGTTGCTCACGAGGGGGTTATTGAACAGAAATGCGCCATTGTCAAAGAGGCAACAACACTCGTACTATAGATTACCTCGCAAGAGATTACCTCAGTGTGATAGGTGGGCCGAGGTTGAACACAATCTACCAGGACTGTTTTTATCACCTTGTTCTGGCTGTCGGGAACAACAAGAAATGTTATGTAAAAGCTCTGGCCTGCTGTTCGGTTCTGAACTGCAAAGTTTTGTCTTGGGAGCTCTGGGGCTCAGGAGGGAAGAAGGGAGGGGTTTACTTTTGTTAGGCATGCTCTGCCTTTTCACTTCAGCTTAAGTTCCTCCTTTAATCATAAGCGTATAATTAGAGAGGCCTGCGGTATGCAAATGCTTTCGCATTTTCTCCAGGTTGTTATGCAAACTTATTAAAACATATTAAAATCACAGATAATTGTGAAGAGGCCTGTGGTGAAGAGAAATCGGATTCATTTTTCTGTCTAATGGTAATGGGGGACAGCGTAGATCGGTTCTATTCGTAATGGGTTAAATTAAAGGTTAAATACGCTGAATTGCTTCATCTGCCCGCATGGAGTCACCTGCCGGTATCAGGAAAGTATCCATCAACAGCTGTCAGTAATATCTGATTACAGAATAGATCTGAATGCAGTTTTTCCTCTCCGAAGGTCTAATGCAGATGATTAAACCTTTGCATTATTTATGCTTCAGGAGACTCGTGTTATTGTTTAGATAAAACACAAATTAATGCAGTTTTGAATGTAGTAATCATCAAGGGTGTCTTAGTTATGATAAAGCATTTTCTGGTGGCCCAGCAAATGTTTTGTATTGACCTTTACATCTTCTAAAACAAATGAGAGATACATGCAAATGAAACATAGAATTGAGTATGCCTTTGAAAAATGGAGTGCAAATGCGATTTATTCACTAGCACTTTTTATTTGGTTTTTACACTCTATAGTAATGTTTTGAGTTGATGTTTTAGAGACTGCTGATCCCTGGACAGGACCAAGACCTCAGCAATAAGTGATCCCCTGTGATATTGCTGTGTAAACTCTCTTATCGTCGCCTCTATAGATCTAATGTGCTACTTGAAAATCCATTTCTGCTATAAATATTCAAATCTGTGCCTTTCAGGTCTTGAATATCACATTTAGCAAGATCAATATCACTTTGCCTTTGAAATCGAGGAGTCACATTATTGGATACTAGAGTTGTCACGGTACCAAAATTTCAGTAGTCAATAGCAATACCAGTAAAATTTCGCAATTCTCTTTACTAATTTTGATGCCGCAGCAAAAATTAATACGCTATTGAACACCCTCTTTCATTCATTGGGTGTTATTTAGGGTTTCTGTAGCTGATCTGGAAGAGCATCACGCCGCCAAGGTCGTTGGTTCGATTCCCATGCTGACAAGTCGCTTTCAATAAAACTGTCTGGCAAATGTAAAAGTGTTATTTTACAAGTTATTAAAGTAAATTAAATTTAAATATGGTTAACAGTGTAGTTTTTTTTTTTTCATTTTAGCATCGACTTGGTACCACAGTACCAATATTTTTGATATCCCTAGTGGACATCGTTCTGTTTCCCTTATCATTGCCTGGACACCTCTGCAGAATTATGAAAGATGAGTTCCTTAAATTCACTTATATAATTTCAGATTCCTGCAATGGATTCTCCATAGCTTGAGTGCTACTGCCAGCCAATTTATCATTCTGGGAAGCAGCCAAAATAGGACAGAGCCTGCAAACTGTTGCTTTATGTATGAGTGGTTGATTTAGAGGTGAGGTATTTTTTCTCTCCCATTTCAAAGTGCAGCCGACTGACAACTGGCTCAAAAAAAGGCTACAGGCAGAAGGTTTAATGGCAGCATGGAGCTCAAAGACTGTTGTAGTGGATAACAGCTTGTGGCTCTGCCACTAGCACTAGTTATGTTTGAACCTGTGACCTGTGTCCTTGGGCAATATGTTGGTGGTGACAACTAAACTCCATAGAGGTTTAAAGTTTAAATGCATCAGGTTCACAGGATATCGTGGAACATCTGTGAGACTTTATAATGTGAATCTTTCCCCAAGGCCTCAGAACAGCAAGAGGAAAATCTAGGCAAAGTTCGCCATCAAATTTGTAACATTATCTGTTCCTCGGTTTTACTTCCTGGTCGCCTGTGTAAAAAAAAATGATGGGGTTGAGCCACAGAAGCCTGCAAGGCCAATTACAGAGCAGAAATCTGATGATGTTATTCCAGGCATGATTTATGGTAATTGACCCCTAGCTGCGATGGTCATAATTAATCTGCCTCGTCACTTGTGGAAAAGGCCAACTGCTGGTATGTATATATATTGCGTAGCTGTGGGATCCTATTGTCTCTCAGCGACGCAGCGAGTTGAGCCATTCCGTCTGAATCAGCGACTTTGTCCCCCTTAAGCCGCACGCTGCAGCTCGAAGCCAGCCTTCCTTTCCTCTTTTTGTTGCTCTCTCACTTCTCAAATCTTCTTCTACCATCTCTCACACCCTCATATGCATAGCGCTGCACTCTTTTTCTGCTGTGTCCCTATCCCCTGTGGCTGCAGTGACCCGAGGAGCGGGAATATGGTGAGATAAAAAAAGAGATGGGGATGAGGGGTTTGCGGAACAGAGATGGCGTTTCCTGTCCTCCCCGGATTTGGATTAGCATTTGTGCGATTGGTTGGCAGCTCCAAACAAGCCCATCAGCGGATGGCTTTGATCAGTTCCGCGGCAGCAGCATTGTAGCTAATGAGGGTACGTGGGCTCCGTGAGTTAGCGTGCCCATCACTTTTCACACGACTGTCTGTGGAAGCGCCAATCCTCTGGCTTTTATGACAGCTGACTGCTTTCCCAGCTTAGCACTCAGAACACCCAGTGTACCTCAAACCTACCTGCACACCAACTTAGTTGACACACTCTCACACTGTAGTGTTTCACAAACGGATCATTGCTTAAGTGATGTGGTTTGTTTCTAATGAAGCGTTGTAGTGGTGGTGATGTGTTGGAGTCAAACACAGATAAATATTTGACAGAATGTTTCACCTAATTTTTCAGTCTAATTTTAACTTGGGCCACACAGCATTGTATTGGAAAGCATACATTCCCATTAAATAAAGCTGAAAACTTTAGAAACAATTTTTTTTAACAATAATTGTTTCTTTCTAAAAATAATTTCTAACAATCAAATATATAGTAATCGTAAATTGGATTTAACTAAACGTTAATTTCATTACAAAAAATACAATCAAATGAATCAAATGAATCATTGAAACAAACTAAATTCAAAGAAACAAATAAGGAAGAACCAATTTCATAATCTGTCCTGCTTTTTATATTGCAGTGAGATGCTGCAGTCAACAGGAAAGCAGCATTCTGGTTCTTTGTAAGAGCACTGTGAAACAAAAATGTTCTATTGACCTGTTTCCCTCGATTATGTGTGCATTGGAATCCCAGGAGCCAAATGGCAGGGGCCACTATAGAGTTTCTCTCTCTCCTCTCTCTCTCTCTCTCTCTCTCTCTCTCTCTCTCTCTCTCTCTCTCTCTTCCCCTGTCCCTGATTCGCTCTGATCCCAATCAGTGTAAGACCCTCCTCAAGAGCACCAGGGTGGAGAAACGAATCTCCCATTGTCTAAATCCCGAATGGATCTGCAGAGGAGATACAGCCGTGAGACCGAGAGACGATTTCAGTGAAATATTGATCTTGGTTAATTAGATTGCTATCTCGTCCTGAGGGTTTTGAGTCTCAGTCACAAGTTGAAGACAAAGCTTTAAAAATGAATTTAAATTAAAGAAATTCAATATTTCAGCACAGAGCGTGATTATATTTTGTCCCCTTATGAACAGAGCGTGCTTTTAAATTTGACGTAGCTAGATCTCACTTGTTCTAAAAACCCTTTTCTCATCCATTTTTCATTTTTAATATGGCTAAAACCACAGTTAGATGGATGTAAGGCACACGTATATACTTATTCTAATCTTTCAATTAAATTTTTTGACACCTTTATGTGTTTCAGCTTGTGGTGCATTAATTAGATTCATATTTTTGAGCTTTTGAATTTGACAGCAGAACCCACAGCATTCCCAGTTAACACTAAAATCTAAAACTGAACAGGGCTTTCCGACTTTATGTATTACAGATTCTAGTATAACTCTGACTGCATTTATTAATTATAGCAAGATCAGTTGTTCACTTATGACAGCTATCATCACAATCACCTTTACAGTAGGAGCATCATGCACCTATTTTTTGAGGGGTGCCGGTGGCAGCTAAGTGCCCTAGGTGAGATGAGACGTAAACAAAGAAAAAAGAAGATTTTTTACCTTGGTAGTTCAAGTGTAAGATGTGTGTCTCCTGGTACCACTTTTATATCAGGCATTGGGGGTTCAAATCTGGACCTTCCTTTACATTTTTGCATTACAAATGAACCTGTATAGAAGTTCTTTGTGTACAAAAGAACTTGAATGTTAATCATTTTAATGTTTGTGTTTCACAGGGAAAAGTCAAAGGTGTGTATATACACACACACTAATACAAACGTTAGTTAATGTGTGAGTGTTAGCTAATTTTAACAAATACACCTTATTGTGCAGTGTTACTCAAAGTTTTTCACTGTTTCAAAGTTATATAAAGACTGCTACTGTTCCTGCTCCCTGACACACACGGACCCTTTGACTGACAGGACCATTCAGTCATTTCCCTTCCTCTCCCTCATTTCAGACATTAATTAAACCTTTTTCCTTGCATTTCAGTCCAGTCAGCAGTTTTCCCTCTTGTTCTATTCATGTTTTTTTTCCCAAAAATTATTTTCCTTGGTTATTTCTGTTATGCACCTTTTGACCTGTGTAGCTTTTTAAAAACACAAATACACTTGTATTATACTTAAGGAGATATTACTATAAAAGATGATGTGATAAAGTCTAGCTAATATGGTATGATGTGACATTCTCATCTGAAAGTTAAGTAATATTTTTTCAAGTTTATTATTTCATGTGACCTGAAAATGTACTTCATAACAGAAATGATCCAGCTCATTTCCAGAGGGAAAGGTAACCCATGTCATTCTAAAAGTGGCTTTAGTGACTTTAATGGCATGGAAATGTAACTAGCACATTTATTTTTTATGGCACAGGGTCAATATTGCAGCAAGAAAAGCCTTTTGTCTTATACCGTGCAATCAGAAGCAGTCTGTGGTCATTCTGTGTACAGTACAAGCTTCAATACAAACATCATCTCCAGCTGTCACCAATCAAAGTTCAAGTTTGATCTACCACTGCAGTTACCTGGAGAAACATCTTGTTACCACAGAAGCTAGCACGTGCTTTCTGGTATTACAGATCAATAATAATGGAAGATCTAGACCAGTCTGGCTCTAATCAAGGTGACAAACCTCCCTCTTGATAACAGCCTTTTGTTATTTTGATAGAGAAGCGTCAAAAAGTAAAGACGTTGCCTATTCAGTGCACGACTGTCCTCGCCAGACTGACCGTATGATAATCACAATAGCGATCTTTCCTTGTTTCATTTAAAAGCAAAAGTGCAATGAAGCCTTTCCATGATTATGTGTCAGCCACCTCAAGAATAACATGCTCGTTAATCGACTCATCACTTAATGAATGAGAGCCATTAATTGATTAGCCGTGATGCTGATTCGCCTTCTTGGCCGCAGCTTATTGCTTGACTTTCTGTAAGATGAAGTAGCTTGGAGGGCCCCTGCTGAAACCACCATGTAGCCTCGCTTGGTGCAGCGGACTATCGATTTGATGTCCCTCCCTCTTCCTCTCCGTCCATTCGAATGGGAATCGGAATGCTGCTGAAATGCTGCTTTCCTCGTTCCCGAAGGGCTTTTGCTCCGAAATCTATTAAAGGAAATAAATAAACACATTCATTAATAGAGGCTTGTTGCTTTTTTTAGCCAGCCCATGTAGGCGGGTAGTTGGGACTTGGCTGGGAAGGGATGCAGAAGTTTTGAGTGGCTCAGATGGGTTAGAGTCTCCAGTGGCCTTTCTTATTAACGCACCTAGCTCTTATTGGAAATCTAAGGGTACGTTGGCTCAGCAGTGCCAAAGGTGCGGCCCGGGCGCTCGAGTTGCTTTCGGCAAACAAATGAGCCCACCAGGAACAGGTTATCATGCACTGGTCTTTTACATTTTAGGAGTAGAAGCAATAAAATAATTGATATTTTGCTGGTATCCAATAATACACTGGTATTGCACTCTGACTGCACAGCTCTGGAAAAGAGTATCAGTCTGTTTTTCTGAACCCCTCTGCCACTTCTCTCTCCTCGTAAGGTGAGCGTTAGAGGATTTACAATGGCTGCCATGGCACCTCTGTCTTGTCCATAAACAACCGGCACTCCTGTCTCACGTGCCTCCACATCGTCACGGCAACATCCATCATCACAACTCTTAAGACAGTCATCCTCTTTCATAAGAAGGCTTCCTCCAGAGCCTACTCAGACAGCAAGAGTAAATCACTCTACAGAGAGAGAGAGAGAATGAAAATAGCTGCGACTCGGAGGAGAAAATTGTGATGCGCTCATGTAGCCCACAGCATTGATATACAGTTTGGCAGTGGAGTTTTTACATTCATAAGCACCCCAATGCGAGTGGCATGGAAACTATGATCACATATGTGCACAGGCAGCAAAAATCTATACTTTGCTCAAGTCTGTTTAGTTGTTTGTAGTCTCAAAAGCAAAAGTACATCAAATCAGGTTTGTAAAATTTTTACAAACCTGATCCATTCCAAATCAGATTTTTAGAACTGCATTTCAGTTTTTCATTCAGGTCAAAATGTAAATGTCTAGTAAATAAATGACACGTATGTTGTCTAAGTTTTCAGACTCTTGTCTCTTGGTGTTGTACTGACACTTAAATTATTGCTTAAGTCAACTGACCAAATACCCTGCAAAATAAATGAAAAATTGCTTAATCATCGTAAACTAGCTGGTCTGTCTTGTTAACTTTGCTAATTTAATCAGAGTTAGATGCATAGATAAGAGCAAAATCCATATTAGGCTGGTTAAAAGCATTTTTTTAAGCAGGATGCTGATCTCATAACACATGAATCTGTTTTTATCATTTGTAAAATGACAGTGTGAACAGATATTTTTAATTATCAGGTTTCTGTGCCTGTTAGGAGTAAAAAAAAAATAAGTCATCGCAGTGTATACAGCACTACAAAGCTCAATACAGCATGTACAGTTTGTCTGCAGGTGTAGCTAGCATAACAACATGCGTTCTCACACATCTTAATCAAAACAGTGCTGCGCTTGCAGGGGCCACATGGGAAGTTGCTACAGTGTGCATGTCTAGTTTTATGGCTGTGTGGATGTTTGCTGTCGAATATGGGGAGGATATATCTGCCGTATAAGACACAGCTGTCTTTCCTAGCACCGGCCATCAGGACCACTGCGGCTCTTTACAAGTCTATCGGACATAAAATGATGATTAAAGGGTCTTGGCCTTTAAATAGACAATCCTGTTGACCCAATTTAGAGGCACAATCAATGCGCCACTTGGCAGATTAATTGAGACGCGTCTGATTGATTTTTTTTTTTAAGTAAGCTGGACAACGGCAATGCTGCAGGCTAAAACGAAACCATGGAACAGCTGCCTAATGTTGAAATGCAAAAAAGTGAAAATGTTCTTCTCGTACCTGGTGTGTCCCTGAGGCCTCTTACTGTGTTTGCACTAACAAAAGTATACATGTGTGTGCACATTTACAGTTGTTTTTCAACTCTGTAAGATGGTTGCAAAAATAAGAGAGAGAGATGCAGTTTAAAAAAAGATTTTAAATATGTTTTGGTAGAGCATGGAGCTAGCAACGCCCAAGGTTATGGTTCGATTCCAAGAGAAGACACATGCTGATAGCTGTATACCTTGAATTTGCATAAAAGCATCTGCCAAATGCATCATGAAAGAATTAGCATAACAAAGGTCTAAATATATATGACAACTAATAACAGTTTAAACAAGCTGTCTTCAAATGATACATGCGCTTGGCTTTTACTGCCTTTTGTAATAGTTATATATGATTTGCTCGGTTGTTCTGAGTGGCAAAACTGGATCTGTACATCATGCAGCCACTGCAAGGGAGACCTCAAGTGTGCAGAGCATGCTGGGAAACCACAGAAGCACAGGTTTTGGAAGCAACAGTGCGCAGCTTCATTACGTTAGACAAACAAGGGACATTTTTTTAGCACAAGAGGCTACGAATTTACAAGAGGAAGTGCACAATATTGAGAACCAAGGGTATGAAAACATTTCATAATTGGTGTAAATTTAGCTTAATTTTTTATATCTACTCATTTTGAAACATATATACATTTCTGTTAGATTAAATGGCGTATGTCATATAGCTTAGGGTAGTACTAATTCAAATAACTAATTAAAAACAAAAACATTCTCTCTCTCAAATTCTTTCTTTTTTTGTAAATTTGCATATGTTGCATGGGGTATATAAACTTATAAGCAAAACTCTATAGACCTGTGGCACTGATTATATAATTTGCTGTTCTGTTAGATCTAGAATAAAAACTAATCTAATTTTAGAAACGAATCTAAAATGAATGCTTTATTAAAAAGTATATATGCTTTTTGTGATTGTGTTTTTGTAACTATATATAAGCACACACACACACACACACACACACACACACACAAATACACATATATATATATGGACACACAGTTTTGGAACATAGAGCAAATAGTGTGACAACTAGCCCTGGTCTCCCATATACCTTTACATCAATAGATTTCATTATATCATCCACAGCACAAGCATATAATTCTATAGGGGTTGCATTTGCTCCCAGGTAAGCATGTTTGCATTGCTGTTTACACAGGTGCAAGCCACATGCCAACAAATCATCGTTAAGGATGTTTGTGTCTTGCTGTGTCCCAGGTGCCTAGTGCAATGAGCTCCACGGGGTTAACTCAACACGTTTGAGACCCTCTCTTCTACATTCAGTTCGGCTAAATAACTCATCAACAGGAGTGTCTGTTTCACCTTTGGAATCAATCAGCACCTGCTTTACACCTCAGCTGATATGAGGTGCAGTAAACCTCAAACATGATCCAGGTGATCTGAGATCTTATTACGCACCAAAACCACGTGAGCACTTTCAGTTCTTCTGATGCAACACTACACACGAACCGTTGTGGTGTCGTCGCTGGTGTGGGTACACAGAGGTGTCTTTTATCACAAACCGATGGAGGAATTTGATCTTATCGTTCACCGTAGATGGATCTTATTACTAACAATTGCACACGCTGTACAGGCAGTATCACTGGTGCTGAATGATTTAAATAGAGACGTATAATGAGACGGATGAACAAATAATTCACTTTAATAGTGACAATCCTTCTTCTGGTGTGTGTATGAACTCTGGTGTGTGGTACCAAGTATCTGTCATTATTTTGCTGGGTTGATGGGCAGTTTGTCATGGTCTCCCTCAGGCACTGTAGACTATGCACCCAGCCTCTAATAAAGAAGAACATCATAACGTTTTACTAATATTTAATTATAGCTTTGTGGTCCAAGGACAAAGTAGAGGAAAGTGCATGGATTGCAGAGAGATGATTCGTGACCGTAGAGCGATGATCGTTTATTTTTGTTAGACATGGCTGTTCTTTTTTTGGTTCTTCTCCACGCTTTTCCTCATCCCCTTTGCCTTCAGCAAGACCCCAGCTCTCATCTCTAAAGGTAACAGTGTGCGAGCTGAGTGACAGTTCAGGCCCCCAAAGCTATACAGTTTTAATTAAGAACATGTCCCTTGTTGGCCCCTGGTTCCAGACCAGGTAAGGCCAGCTCCAGCCCAGTTCGGGCCCCGTGGAGGGCGGGCCCCAATGACAGTCCTGGCCCGATTAAAAGTCACAGGGTTGACAGTTGTGGCACTTGTGGCATTTTTTCTTTCCTTTTTTCATCATCTCTTTCTGTCCTTGGTAAAAGGTCAGTAGAAAGAAAGTTATAGAGAAAGTTAAGCACAATATTTTGGTCTACAAAGATTTTTACTTTGCGTACAGAGATATCTAGTTAGTATCAAATGTAGCCGCATTAGTTACTGTGCCAAATGTTGTCTAAAATAGCAGTGAAATTTTATTCATCAGCAGCTTTTAGATAAGGTAATGTGTTGTATTTTATAGAGACGCTGACTAAACAAAGCCACACCATTTGGGAGAAGCAGATTTAGGCTCATTTACATCTAAAACAGCAGAGGGAACTTCTAAACGAATGCTTTGTTGATGTGTTTATAAGCCAAGAAGGTGTTTCAAAATGTATTGCACAAAAAAGTGCATCAAAATATATATATATAAAAAACAATATTTACTGTCATATTAGAAGCAGTTTGTTTGGCTGCAGGGCACAACATGTTGGGTTGCCACATCACAGGGAATCCCTCCTGGGAATTGAACAAGTGCTTGTCTGGTGAGGTTTGCTATTTCCTAATCACCTGTACCGGAACGCTGGACTGTTTGTGTGGGTGTTTGTATCAGCGTGTGTGTTTTTCGAGGTTTAGCTGAGGCTCAGGAGTTAATGAGGGTTGTTGGAGATGCGTGTGTCCAGCGAGGGGCAGGGAGCGTGGCGTCAGCGTTTCAGGCCAGCCTGGCCGGGGGGCGGCTCGCAGGTGGGCTGCATGCAGCAGGCCACCCTCTCTGATTTATGGAGGTGTCAGCTCGTCTGGCCGTGGGTTGAACCCACAAATCTCAGCACCTTTAAATCATTCCTCTCCAGAGCCGGGGTGAGGGCAGGAAAAGAGAGGGGTGGGGAGTTATGGGGGGGGTCGGGTGAAGATGGTCTCAACTGCTGATGTCTATTGAACAGCAAGCAAGGATTGTACATAAATTTATGGAAGCATATAGACACACACACATACATAACAAACCCAAATGTATTTATATATGCTGATCTAGACAACATCCGCCCTCTTTATCAAACCCATGGTACAGCATCTCTCTCATCACAGAGATGATGGTATGCATCACTCACTGTCCAGGGGTCCCGAACAGCCCACCTTCTCCTCCGACATCTCCAGCCCAGCTTTTGATGGAGGAGATTTTTGTAAATGAACAAATCTATGAAGAGATGCATTTAGGTTTTTAAGATGTGGATCAGTCATATTGTTGGCAATTGATTCCTCTCTGAACATCTCTTTCGCAGACAAATGGCTGTTGGATTGATGAACAGACAGATTTGAGAATGGATTACAAGGTACTTTGTCAAACTCCTGATTAGATTCACAACCATTGATGCATTTATCTCTTCGGGTTTATGCTGTTGGATTTTATCGACTCGAAATCAAAACAAAAGTTCATCAAATAAGCATTGTTTTTATTGTTTGTTTTGGAATAATAAATAATACGAAAATAATGCAATTGATACAGCTAAATGAAGACATGCTGTAGAATGTCTTAAAGCTGCAGTTCGTAAGATTTTTAGTGTAACTTATTGTTAGACTTTAACAAAATATCAGTACATAGAAAAATCAGGGTACAAAACCATGATATTGTCTTACTCCAAGTCACTACAGTAAGTCTACGTGAATGGTTTCTAATTTACAAATTTGGCTGGAATTTTTTTGTTTCCTCAATCTTCCTTGTGTAATTACCTCGTGTCTGTAAACAATAGTTCTGGATATTGTCTGCTACTGGCTCAGATGACGTGTTTTTTGAAATGAACATCTTGTAGAACTTCTTGCTATTGTAGACTTTTTGTATCTAATCAGATTCACAGGGCAACCAAAGGCGCCCATGGTGAGCTCAGGTCTTGTGTGTTGTAGCTTTAAGGTGTGATTGGTGATTACAAACCCCTTGTTCAATGCCGACAGCTTGTTAAAACAAAACCTGTTTTATTTACATTTTTTATTTGTACTTACACGTGCTGACACTTGAATTTTAATTTGCAACCCGTTGACCAAACCATGTTATTAAGGGACGATTTATTTATTAAGGGCTGTCATGTATTAGACTTGTTTCACCAGCATGTAATACCCAAATAACATCTCCCAGGGGATGCTCCAGGTTATTTGTTTGTGCTGCTAGAGGATTCGGGGAGACAACAGATGTTTATAGCACACTTGCTAGGACATTGTTAAATACAGCCCTTCCTTTGTTAAGAATCAAAAAAACAATTCATGGTTTTTAAACAGTTAAATGTTAAATCAGATATCAAATACAGTAAGTCTCTTAGGGTATGCATGCTTCCGTTCCATATTCATGGCCTAACAATATGTTTTGTTACTAGGAAATCGATACACAGCTAGATCAGGGCAGTCTGCTGCTTCTTTATGCATCTTTCTCATATATGCAAACGATGATAAATCCATATAGTTTTTTCCCCAATGCTCAGGGGTATATGAGCGCGCAAGTGTACATCCGTGTGAGCGCATGTATTATTCATACGCATGCGGTAAAATACATGCGTGTAGGTTAAAAAAATCGCATGCTTTAAAACATCCTTGATTTTACTGATGGAAGCAGACGCCATCGGACACGTTTGCTGCGCTCCTCACTTTCTATGTTTGGCAAGTAATTTAATTGAAGCTGATTAAACTTACAAATTTAGTCAGAGCACAGCATGCTAATGTAATGAAATCCTTTCCTGCTCAAAAAATGTGTTAGCTCAACAGGTATGAGATCAAGTGCAGGGAGTCCCACCATGACTCTAAGGGATACATGAGACGCCAGGAATACATATACTGCATGTTTCTCAGAAATATGCCAAAAGTTACATACTTTAACTAAATTTGTCCATGTAATAAAGTCCTTTTTGGTTTGCATGCTAGTGTAATCTGGCTATGAGTTATGGTACCCACACACACACATATATTATATTATTAGATCCCATACATTTTATTAAGTAGTATTGTAAGATATGTATATATAGATTTCAAAGACAGCTAGACTATAACAGTATGCAAACAGAATGCATCTGCAAAATTTTACAGTTTTATGTTGGTTTTTTACATGTTTTTAAATTTATCAAAGCCCATCCTAGTTAGTGTTACTTTTTTGCAGGGTGGTGAAAGACAGGTCAAAATTAAATTCATGTAACGTTACAAATATGTTTTTTAAATGCAACGAAAGGACTTTTGGCTTTAAATCACTTGCTCTAAATTTTTAAAGTTTGATTTGAAACTGCTTAACTGCATTAAGCTGTGATCATTCACATTTGTCTTTTAGGCTCTGCAACAGTTTAAGAAACAAAAAGCCTGATGTAGCAGTTGTCTGGGTTCCATTAAAGAATTAGGCGATTTAATTGGATTGAATAAGATCAACACAGAATGAAATGGATAATCAGAGCCTTGATTTGACATGTCCCTTTTTTAAATACACAAACGCCAGACTAATTCAACACTTATAAATAATTGCAGGCCTGGTTGATAACTTAATTGGCTATTTTGTACAGTGCACAGCATAGTGTTGGCACTTGAAATCAATGTGCATTCCATTCTTTTATTAAATACCCCTGCTATGCAATAATGTCACTGCTGAATAGTGCTCAGTTCTCACAGTCAAGAGAATCACTTTTACCTTCAGCTGAAAAACTACTTGGATGTGATTGGACGGTTTTATTTGATGTCTAATTATCTGAGAGCTCAACCAGGTGAAAGTAGAATTACGGTGTGGTTCACTCATTGGTAATTCACTTTCGACGCAATTAAATTCTGTTAGAGCAGTTCGTCTTGAAGAAACAAACAAATATGCCAGGCAAGCTGACAATTTCTGTTTAAAAGTTTATACGTAAAGTTAATCCTGTGCCTGTCTGTAGAATCAGACTGGAAGTAGCTGCACTCACATAGTCAAAGTAAACATAACAAAACAACACATCTCAAATCTCAGTCTATGTAATTATATGATGACCGTGCGCTACAGGAGGTCAGGTGTGAAATAAGTCTCAAGAAAGTTGAGCACCCATCCAACACAGGGATGCAGTTCCTGCAACACCAAGATGTCTCTCTCAACAAGGTGCTCCCTGGAAATTTGCATAGATATTACATATCAACATTTACTCAAAATTCAAAGGTTTCCTTTTGGAGAAACCATCCAATAACATACAGGCAAAACAGTAATGGGGACGTGTGAGATTTAACTTATGCAGTGTTGAACTAGGAACGTGACATGCTGTCACAACTGCAGACGGAGATGCAACTGATCTCTACCTGGTCTGTCCTGCAGCCACGTCAGGCAGATATATTCTGCATTAAGGCCCCAGAATGGCTTGACTAAATGGGGTAGCATGCAATTAGTTTCCAAAGTACTTATCTCATTAAAGTAAATGAATTATTGATTTAACGACACTCATGCTTTTAGTGGGTGGCATACTGATATTATGAGTCTTTTTTGTTGTTTGAAAAGGCTGTGTCCATCGTTGGCAAGTGCACACTACTGCCATGCTTTTCTTAAGATGTTTGGTTTGGAGGTGATTCTTGTGGCAGGAAGTGACAAGTGTACGACCTTATTTCCATTATAAAAATGCAAATGCATTAAAATGAAAATGCATTAGACTGACCTTGTTCTCTCATTGAAAAATTTACCAAAGCTGAATTGCGCCGTACTGTGGTACGCAAATCGTTTTGTGATAAATTATTGCATTACGCTGTATTTTGTACGGCTTGAAACGTTAAGGTAATATTGATGTGTTGCTGTCGGCTAGAGCTCAGATATCAAAAAATGCTCTTGAACAGTTTTTGGTCAGAATTGATTTTGTTACATCATATGAACGTATGCATCGCTGAACTTAAGAGTTTTACATTTCTAAGACTGAGTTGCAAAATTGTGAAATATTATTTGCTTTGTTGACCTTGATGCTTCACTTATTGCTCCGAGGTTCCTAGAAGCAGTTTAATTTGAGATAAACAGAAATTTTGCACAAAATATAGTTGGATTATTGATAATTCATTAACTTTCATTTATGCATTTGGCAGATGCTTTTATCCAGAGTGACATGCATTGCATTTCAGCTATACATTGAGTATGTGCATTAAAGGGAACTAAACCCATGACCTTGGCAGTGCTTGCACCCTGCTTTACCACTTGGTAGATTCCTAGCCAGTAACTCCAGTAGCATTTTACTGAGAGATCCCATTTTAACTCAATGACAATGAGATTATTTAAGGCCCAGTAAAGTTTTGAAATGTGAAACAAATCAGATCACAGACAAAATGGTTTGTAGGACTAGAAATGCACCATCCTTCATTTAGAACATGCGTAATTACTGTTATTGGTTGATTTGTTTTCCTTGTAACAGTGGACGTACTTTGAAAAATATTGTTTTATATGTTATGGATGATTTTCCAAAATTCCTGTCATTAATGTAATATGTAGTATAAAAGAAATTTGCTAACCATGAATATAATGACATACATAGATCATTCTGATGATCAGCATAATCTGTATCAGAGAGGCTTTGACCAGCAACATTTCAGTTCTTATTTTATTTTACACCAATCATAAGATCATCTTCCAATTGTGGCAGAGATAGAAACTGAAGCTGTTTTTCCCCATCGGACCTGCACAAACATTTTGAGCAAACAAAAAAGTGTACTAGAAATGATTAAAGGGATAGTTCACCCAAAAATGAAAATTCTTCCATATTTACTCATCCTCATGTCATTCCAAACCTGTATGACTTTTTGCTTCTGAGGAACACAAAAGAAGTTAACAGCTAATATTGGGTTAAAACAAAATATATGGCGTTTGGTTTACTAACTAAGTTACCCCTAATAATATTTATTGTACTTTAGGGATTGGGACTTTATTGGGATTGAACCGGTTTTTACCCAATGACACATTCAGTTAACACTGAAAGACCAGATTGCATGAGAGACAAATTCGCTTTGTGATAACACTACTACTACTACTACCACTACTAACATGCACTACTTCTTAGACTAAACCACTACAAAACAATCACATAACAGTTACTTGTAATTCTCTTTAAAAAAAAGCAGTTTGCTTCATGAATAAACCAAATATAAATCTGTTGTACCCAGAGGGGCTAAATCAGCCCATAAAGGCAAAGGGACAGTGTCTCGGCCCACTGTAGGCACCTTTGTGTGTAGGTTCTTGCACCCCTATACCTTCCTGTCTACAGCTAAATTCATTCTTACACTGCACTTATAGAAGAAGGCTGTCTGCTGTAGCCTCAGGGCTTTTGGAAGATGATGCTAAGTGCTGTACCAGGAGCAACCATCTACTTCCGTTCCAAATGAGACCTGACACCTGAGCCAAGACATTGCCTCATAATCCAACGTCCTCACATGCACATTTTTCCTTCTTCAGCATTTCTCAAATGGCTTTATGACATCAGGAGAACTGCAGAAACTCAACATTTTTACTTCCTGTGTAGGAGCGCTACCTATAGCCACAGTCTTAACCTGTCAGCTGCATGACTTTATGTAAACTGTGGCACTTTTTACCCAAGTTGTCTTCTAGGCTAGTAGTAATGCAATAGTAAAACTAGTGTGATATCAACAAAAAATTGAAGTTTTGTTATCCAGTGAATTAAAATAAAAAAATATCAGTTGTATAATTTAATAATCATGGCTAATGGCTACTGTTTCTTCTTACATTCATACATGCATACATTCCACAAACATTATCTTTGCTTTGCAAAAAAAAAATGATGTTAAAAATGATTGTATTATATACATAAATAATGATTATATATAATGTTTGGATGTTAATGTATGTTTAAAAAATTGGTCATTGTATGCTGGACAAAACAGCCACCGCATCTTACCCCGCTCTTGCCTGTACAGTGAGGCATAATAACTGAATAGTTGAGGTATAAAGTTATTTAGAATGCAGCAGGTTTGTTTGCCACCTGGTGTTTGTTTTTTTGGAAGCTGTGCTGTGTGTTTTCAGGCTGCAGGTCATGTCTGTTTGTGTGTAACCGGGGCCTTAGCATGCTCCCACAGTTCCTCCTGAACTTGTTTACCACTCCATGTTTATATGGCCACATCTCTCTCTCTCCCTTACTTTTTCTCTCCTGCCTGATTCATTTTCTACCACAGCAATTACCAGGATTGATCCTTTCAGCCTCTGCTTCCACTGCTCTCAGTTTTACTGCAGGCCTTTATTTATTCGTTGTTTCCTGTTGCCTCTCCAGCTAAGATCATCTTGGGTCTGATTGAACATTTGCCCCAAAGTGCTTTTAGTGGAAATGAGAATAACCCCACAGCAGAGCTTTGGTGGAGGTGGGGCATATGAATGTGAGGCATATTTGAGTTATTGTAGGTGCTGGAATGGAACAGCAGAGGTGGCAGGGTGGCGTACGGGTGGGCTAGAAGTTTCTGGGTTGGTGATACATTGATCAGGTCTAGAACTATTTTAACATCGACACCTGGGCTCTGAAATGGCCGTTGAGTGAGAATGTCCTCTTTCTATCTTCGCCCAGAGAGGGCTTTATTTGTTCTTCTGAGTTGTCTGTCACAGATAAAACGCAGAACGTTGTGTGACTATAACAGCGTGCCGTGAGCTTCAGCCCCTCCTGAAGACAGATCTCAGCCGAGTTCCTGTGGCACTACTGGTGAGACTGTTTAGAGAACAAGACAGAAGTAAGGTTGGAAAAGCACACCACGTCCCGTTTCTGTGTCGAGGCACCAAAGTCTTTTTTCAAGCACCTTTCGTTCCTTCCTTTGTATCTTCCTCACCTTTAACTCTCTGTGGTAGAACCTCTTTCTACCCGAGCAATCATTTGTTAATAACAATATTTATACATATCTAATTGCGATTTCATCGACGTGCGTCTCTTCGGTGGCACGTCAGAAGGGGCAAAGGGAACGCCAGGGTTGGGCGGTGAGATTATATTTAGCGAGATCCGGCTCCCCAGTGGATTAATTAAATGTTGTGAGAGGGGTACAGTGCAGTCTGGGTAAACCGCAGGGCTGTAATTTCTCCTGCCAGCAGTGCCGCTCAGTGGGCAGGTTAAGTCACAGATTAAGGGTTGCATGGCTGGTGCGGAGAAGAGGAGATGCTGGGTGGTGGCTCATTAGGCACAACTCCCACTGTGTTGAGGGAAATGGTGGGAAAGCAAAAAAGGAAGGGAAAAACAGAAGGAAAACAAACAACTGTCTCTACAGTCACAGGGCGACTGGAGTGTTTACCAAGTGCTGGCAAAGAGAGAGGGGTTTGATTGACATGGTGGAGAACCTGTGAGTGCAGAGCTGTCCGACAGGTACCATTTAGCCACAGGTCCTTTCAGGGAGATAATAACTGAGAGAAACTGTAGCAGTACTGAAAAATCGAGGTAGAGTTCACTCAGAATGAACTCTATTAATTCTGACTCGTTGTCTATTTACACATGGCTTCTGTGTTGTTCTAGCACCAGATTTATTCAAGGAAATATGCAAACATGCTCAAAAGCAATTTGTACATTACAGTTTACCGATCGTGCAGGTTCTGCATTCTGTTAAGGAGGATGCTGCAGCAGAATTTCGCAATACTTCAATGCATTTCACCTTAATCGGCTCTAAAAAATGCGCTTGACTGCACTGTGCATCTTTATGTATTTCTTTCAATCATAGCTTGATGAATTACTGCTGCCACAACCGATCGAAAAAATACACAAACGTCTGCTTTAGATTACATTAGATGCAGAGTTAATTGCAGCTGGCAAATAGCAGAGTTTTGTGAATAAGGCGCAATCTGTAATTGCCTAATTTAATTATATTAAAAAAATACATAGAAAAGAGGCATGTTTGTATGTAAAACTATGATAATTATTTCATTTAAATACACCACAGCACTAGTAAAGGAAATTCAGGTTTTTGGGCTGAAAGTGACACAACTGTTTATTGAATTTGCACATGAAACTAGAACTCACTAGAATAGGCTTTTTTAAAATATTTTGTTTATAACTTAACTGTTACTTGTTCTTAAATTTAGGTCACTCTTTTAATAGCATGATTTCTTTGTTTCATGCTTTCAAAATATGCTTTCAGATATTTAGGTATAGAGATGACATGCATGCACACAGGTTACAGCAGAATGGGAGAGAGTTTATATTTTTGCAAGCACGTGTTTGTGCATGAGTCTTGACCCCATTGGTAATTAGCAGCCGAGAGAGGAATTTCCCAGCCTACTCTGTGACCTCTCTCCCCTAGCATGTGTCTGACTGACCCTCAGCTCCTGAAGATGCCCAGAGCCTCCCTTAGCTTTCCTACAGGCAATTAACCTACCCCCACACACACCTCTGAAAAATGGTCAGCCTATTCTGTAATTACTCATTTCAGATTACACATAGATTTTACTCATTTCTCTCTGCCCTTAAGCCCTAAACGTAAGACTCCTGGGAAAACTGATATTTTTTTTAGCTTGTATTTCAAAGACAGACTTACAATTCATTTATGTTGTGATGTTAACTCATCCCTGTTTCTATGATGTTCCATGATGGCCAGGAAGGGTACATATGTAGACAGGTTTTGAAACAGAACTAATATCAGTGCTTTCACTCATTCCTGCCAGTAGAACTGGAGTGCTTTAAAAACTGACACGCATCATCATTGATTTGAGAGCAATACATCAAAAAAAACTTGCAGCCCCTCATTAATGCACGGCAAGTAATTTGCGTCTAAAGATGACTTTGTGGCCTGCGTTTTTAGCATCAGTAGGAGCATGCAGTGGCCACGGTTGTCATCTTATTAGGGGCACTGCGGCTAAATGTGATCATTATCTCCAATGAGAAGGCTGCAAATGAAAGCAATGGAGTGCAGAGATAGAAGGGCCCACTGAGCAGTATGTGCTGAATTGTCTTATTTCAATTAATTTCACTGCTAATGTGCTAGATGGGTGTGATTTTAACATAGATGATTTCAATAACCGAAGCAGTGCAGCAGAACACATCGTTTTCGCTTAAGAGGTCAGCCAAGTCTGAACGGCCAGCAGCTACGTCCTTTGTGGTCTCTTAAAGTGACCCATAATCCTTTGAGGTTGTGTTTGTGGCCCCCCCAGGCACCTGTGATCTTGAGTAAAGAACATGTAACTGTTTAATTGCTCCTTCTAGACCTGTTGAGCTGTTTTTGTCTGCTTTATGCACGCTTTAGCTTCTCCAGATTCATTGGACTATCATACTTTTGCTGTTTGCTGTTATGTGTGCCCTCGTTGGCCCACGTAGCATTATTTGAATCCCTGACAGGCTTTAGCGTTGCTGTATTTAGCCTCCCCGTGGATTATCACGCCACTGTGTGTTTTCCCTATGGGCCTGTCCATTGGCGGCTTCTTCTCTAGTTTCCGTGTCCTGCAGCCATTTCTTCTGCGCTTGAACTGAACCCAGAAAGTTCCTCAAAGAGAGAAAAGAAACTTTTTTGCTTTTTTGGCTCTCTCGAAATAATTTCCCCACCACATTTTTAGCGGAAAACTTTGCAGGAGTCAGGCCGCAGTGCATTTGCATTCTGCTAATGTCATTGGTTTGGAATGATCTCTATTCCTCTCTGCCTTCCACAGCAGTCGTACACTCAACTCTGTATTCTAATACTTTGACTCTAAGCATGGTAAATTAATGTTTGCTTTCAGTACTGCTGACTAGGCAGTATGCGCCCTATGGCACTTCATAATTACTCATAAGCTCGGGATCAAATCAAAATAAATGGTTGGAGTTTCCCAAAGTGAGACCTTGGGAACATGTTTTAGAGGAGCAAATTATTCACAATGCAGTCAGAGCATGAAGAGAGTGTTTGTGGAGTAACGTGCTCCTTAAAGAACTCCATATTAATCATTTAAAGACCCACCTGGAGCAGCGTGGAGAATTGTTAAGACTGAGGCCTTGATGACCACACGTACAAGTATTGATAAATCTGAATCAGTGTTTCACGGGTGGGTTTGGGGTGAGTGATGTATTCACGAAAGCGTTTGATCAGGGAACTAGAACAGCAGCTAACAAAAATCAAGTGTGAAATGCATTTAACACACCTTAGCCTTCTTGTCAACAACAGTGTAGTGTAAAGGCGCCCTCTTTGCCTCTCTTTTAAATTTAGATACTCATGTTCACCCACGGCTTCCAATTTAGGGGTTTGTTTTTTTAATAGCTCCCGTTAGCAGGATCCTTGTCGTATTGTGCTTAGATACTGCAGCTGGTTCCTCTAGAACTCTCGCATGGATAGAGGCCATTTCTGCTGATTCATCTGCCTGGCACACACAGGCTAGCAAACAGCGGAGCAGTCATTAATTTAGTCCTTCTTTTCTCTGTTTCATCCCTGCTTCTGCTGAGGATGCACACACGGACACAAAGGTTTATTCAAATCATTAAAGGCATGCATGCATGCAAAGCTAATCATTTGACCTTTGGTTTTGTGCTCTGCGGAGACAAAGGCTTGCATCTTCAAGCGCCCGAGCGCATTATTTATATCATGTGATTTATGATTAGAGCGTTAATATAAAAAACGTAAAAGTGAACGGAGATCAATATGAAACAAATAGCCGAAGCCCTAAATTAGCACAAAGCTGCTTTAGTTAAACAAATTTGGCTCCCGTGGCCTAAACTAGCATTGCAGCTTTTTAAACCCTGAATTCTAAAGCAGGACTTTGGGGAATAGTTCATTTAGGATTCACCTTACCTGCAGGTCTGAGAATTTGTAGCTCCTGAAGTGGTTCTGTCACTGATGCTGTTTAAGCTACAAATAGGGAACATTTACATTTGGGTCAACAGCAATAAAGTCCCTGCAACCAGACGCAGAGCACAGTGTCACTAAAGCAGGATTCAGTGTAACATGGAACAAACAGCATGCAATTTATTATTTTTCAAGTGATAAGCAACAATTACTAAATATATCTCAATTACTAATAATAAAAGTAATGAGTTAATCTAAAAATAAATGAACAAAAAAATGTGTAGCAGCAATGCATGTAAGCATTATGGGTATTGTAGTTCAGGAGCATGTGTGCCATGTTTATCAAGGATTCAGTGCCACAAAGTTTACTTTATGCCAAACTCGAGACATACTGTATGCTTTTTATAGAATTTGGATGTTGTCTGTGCATGTGTTGTTTCTGTTAGTTTTGCATGATAATAAAAACCCAGTAATGTGACATTCAGATACATCATACCGTACATTGTTTTATATAATTGATTCCTTTTATAAATACATTATATTATACGCACCTTTTGTGATATAGTTTGTAGCCTACGTCATTGTATGCAAATTTATTGCAGGTGTAAAACATTTGTTCATCACAAAAAAATGCATGCAAGCCAAGCATTGCACATCCACAATGAAGAGAGCAAGAGAGCCTTAGTCAGCTTCTGGTTAAAAAAAAATAAGACAAACTTAGTGCTTTGCTTTCCAATGTAACATAATGAGCTTCTTTTAGAATTAACAACACAGAATCATAATGCATTGCTATATAAATATAACATTTCCCAACACTGAACTTCAGATAGCCTGTCTGTGCCATGTGGACTGATAGTGATCAATTACTGTAATAAAGCACTGATCAGAGAGCTGGTCTTCAGTGTGACAGAATAATCTGGTCTCTAATCCAGGCCTGGGCTGCAGGGACTCGCTGTGATGCTGGGAGTCACTCCTGGTCCCTCTATTATACATCAGTAACATGCAAGGCAGAAATCAATAATGCTGTTCATGACTGCGTGTGCGCAACACACGGCATCACATCTTAAGCCCGTCAGCAGCAACCGTTTACTTATTCATTGGTCCAATCATTTATTAGTTTAGGGATTTATTTGATGAATTCACGACACTTTGAGACTGGCAAATGTACAATGTGATTCACATTACAGTGAAATGCAGCACTCAATGGGCTGCAGTTGGACTCAGCATGTTCTTAAGTAACAGAGGTAAAGTTTGCAGGTGTCAAGGCCGATATGCTTGCCCCCTGGGCGATGTGGGGGAAAAAAGGCCGTTGAACTGTTGGCGCTCTCTCTCTTTCTCTCTCTTTCTCTCTTTCTCTGTACTTTTCTATCCAGTCACTTGATTTCTTCCGCTGCTGTCTGTGCGCTCATGCAGAATTAGCTTATTTGTCAGCGTGCCGCGCCTCAGAGCCCCGGTGCACATCCCCAAATCCATTTCCAGACACACTGCACAAAGGACGTTGTCCTTATGTCATGACGACAAATTTGCTGAGCCTCTCCGATCCCAATGCAATGCAGGAAAATGGTCCCATCGCTCCCGCTGAGGTCTGTGGAGCACTAATGAATGGGCTTCTGGCTGCGAGGAGTTCTCGTTGCACCTTTTTTATTATTATGATTATTACTATTGAGTGTAAGCTGTATTTTTCCCTTCTTTCTGCGAACCCAAGGTGCTCTGTAAACATGACTCATATGCTTCGCTTCTACAGGAGAGCAATGACTTCTGGTACACATGTATATATCTGGAGAACTACTTACCCTACAGTTTTCTGGCCGGAGCCAGTTCTCCAAAATACTTTATTAATGGTAGAAGTGGAGTTTCCTTTTCTCAAGGGCTGTTCACACAGGACGTAATCTTGCTTTCCAAAACATCTAAACAGAATGTGAAATGAAATAGAATGCCGGGATCTCAAGACACATTTTTAAAAGTTGAACTGCTTTTAACCTGACAGAAATATTAAAAATGCACTCCCATCCTGAATGTCTGATAAGTGCTCAAAACCCTTTTAAAACCAGCAAGCAGACCAGTCTAAATAGGCCAGGTGACCAGCTAAGACCAACAAACCTTCTTAGGCTGGTTCAAGCATGGCAAATCCTCAAAAATAATTTTCCATTTGGTAACATGACATTTTACACCTTCATGTTGAGCTTAGCTCAACAAATGTACTTTTCACCTGTTTTTGTGCACATACGCTGATGTATTTCCTTCGATTTGACTCCGCTTCCTCCTTTTGTGTGTCTGATGTCAGGAGCTGGATGTGGGGCTTCCTCAGCAGGTGTTGTTTTTTAATTGAATCCAAAATCTCAGTGGAGACCGTCCTCCTTCTCTCCTCCTTAAAGCAACAACAATAGCTGGTTACAGAGTAATAAATGGCTAAATCACGCCTGCTTTGTTTACTCATTTGTGACTGTCACAGCGCTCTCTTTTCATGAATTCCTGGAACTTTAGGCGCACACTTCCCAAAGGTTCCTCGTCTGAAAAGCCACACAGTGTGAGCTGAAAAATGACTCTAGCGATGAGCCTTCTTTTTTACTTTCAAAGTGACTGCTAAAATGTGCCTAAAAATTGGTATGGTTTCATAAAGGCAAGCCTATATGCATAGATTCTAGTTTTCATCTGTTCTTCATGACAACAGATGACTCCATCCCCAGTAGCATTAGTGCCGAGCAGAGGTAGTACTGAATATCTCAGCTTTGGAAGTGTATATATCTGAATATCTCAGCTTTTAGACACATTTTAAGAAATTGGAGATTCAGTAGCTTATAAAACAGCCTCTGTTGTACTCATTACTGTGTCTAAGGTCTCTTTAGGGCAAGCCAAGCAATCTTGGTCATTATCAGCTATTTTCTATGTAGTTAATAAACATTCAAGTACTATCTGCTTGAATGGGGAAAGATCTACTAATTTGTCAAGATTGTTATATTATTACTTCAGATAATTAATATACTTAAAATCAACAATACCTGACAACAGCGGTATCATAAATGTTGCAAATATGTCATAACTCAAATCATTTTAAAAAATGATAAATGATATATGCTTGTAATTTAACTGGCAGATCATAGTGCTAGCAACACCAAAGACGTGGGTTTGATTCCCAGGGAATGTGTGAACTGATGAAGATATATCTTGAATGATCTGTGAATCATTTGTTTTTGCTGTGAGTGGTCCTGTCCTCATTTGACTGTCTGTTTTTGTCATTAGGTAGTGGCGGATTGTTCCCATGAAGCTTAGCAGGAGTCCCAATGTGACCCTGTGACCTTCTGCAATGCTGCCCGGCCTGCTTGATTAATTAGTGCAGTGCTAAGAATATATAGAAAGGTGAGGAGAGCGTTACGCCCTCCTGAGTCCTGCACACACATTCAATATCTTTAGCCATCTATTGAAGAGAGGGAAGGTTGTCTATAACAAGTGAGGCCCGCATACAAAGAGACTGCTGCTTTTCTTTGTGTATATTTTTAATGTCAGACTGATAGCACGCCAGCTGTGTGCAATAAGTAGCAGCGGTATGAATACTGTAACACTTGCTGATGGAACTCTATTACAATCCCCCGTTTATTTCTCGGCACGGAAGCTAACGAAGTCTTGTTATTAAACCCGTAGATAGATAATCCAACCCCGCGATAGCCTGACCCACAGGGCGGCCATTAATAATAATCTACAGGATCTTATCTCACTTAATAATGCAATTAGCGGCTGAGTGCATCGACTTGAGCTGTAATGTTTGGGGTCTGCAGTTCAGGGCAGGTGTTCCATCATTTTCTAATGTTCTGACAATTTACTGTCCGTGAATGAATTTCACAACAGCGTTCCTCTGGATGTAAACGATAAGCCTGATTTGTTTGCCGAAGGGCGACGCGTCACGGAAACGCGAATTCTTCTTGTTTTGGTGTCACGTTTATTGATTACATTTTATAATATGAACATATTGTGCAAAACACACCCAGGCTATTCTCCTAATAAATTCCCCTGACCAAGGTCAGGCATTGTGGGCAGATCATGAGGTATAGATCAGCATAGCCGTCCTATTTGATGTATTTCTCTGACTTGTTATCTTTCTAAGCATCTGTTTCTTGTTACAAAGTGATGGCACAGTATCTGAAATGGAGACAGAGTTCCTAACCATCCAGTTATGAGCATCAGAGGTTATTATTGATTAACTGTCTGCTTTGTTATCCAGAGCCCTTTGTTTCTTCAAACTCTCGTACCGCAGCACTATGGCGTTACAGCAGGTCAGTGCTCTCTCATGAGCCATTCTGTTATCATAGATATTTATTGTCTCTTTACACCACATCTAACACTGCCTTAATATGACATTGATTCCCCAGCCACTTCAGGTTGAGTTGGTTCCTTTAAGCAGTTCCAGTGGGGGGTGGATTACTGTGTTCGCGAGACTTTTAAAGGTATAGTTCACCCAAAAATGAAAATGTTGTCATCAGCCTCATCTCGTTCCAAACCCATAGAAAGTTATTTCTTTTGTGGAGCACAGAAGAAAAAATCAAATAATGTAATGCAAGTACAGTTGGGGACTGGAGTGTTTAAGTTGAGTTGAACCTAAGAAACAAACCAGTCAGGTTTGTGAATGAATCATCCAGTGTTTTGTAAAAGTCTAGACTTCTTAACAGTAGATACTACTATTATATAAATATGAGTGTTTTCATCAGACAAAACTATCATATGGTTTTACACAATTTGGAATATAGTGCAAAAGTAATATGGACCCCTTTTAATATACTATGATGGTGCTTTTGAAATTCAAAAGCTCAGTCCCCATTCATTGTAATAGCATGAACAAAACACGAGCAGTACTTTGATCAAAATTTCTCCATTTGTGTTCCATGCAAGAAAGAAAGTCCTATGTGGTTGGAATGACATGATGAAAGAATAAACCGATAACAGAATTTTCATTTTTGGCCAAACCAATCCTTTAAAATGAATCACGGTGGCTATTGTTATACACGCTGTGCTTCCGGATGCTGCTCTACATCAAAACCTACAGCTTGTGATTCAGTATATCAAAACATATGGGGCCAATGGGTTTACGCACCCCCGCCAAGATTAGAGAGCAACTGATCGAAGATCTCACCCTGCACCCACCACCCCCCGCCCGACCCTGAGCGGAAATGGCTTTAGCCTGTGTTGTCGTGAAAAATGAGCATCGAGGAAGAGAAGAAAGAGAAAACAAACTTGTTATTCCGGCCTTCCCCTATTACTGATGTCTCGGCCTGGCGTTGTCAAACAGGCAGGTGGCACATTATGCCAGTGGAGAAGAGATACCTGCTGGCAGAGCAGGCAGGCAGAAAGAGAAAGAGTGAGAAAGACAGAGAGAACAAGGGTGAGGTGCTGGAAAAACGAGAGCTGAACAGAGAATGATGGAGTGCGTTTGAATGGTCAGGTAGTTAATGCTTTATGAGATTGGGCTGAGAAGGTGGTGGAATGCAGTGTGAGCAGTATTACGCCACATAAATCTGGAAGCCTGCTTTCCCTGCCTGCGTTTGCACTTAATTACCTGAGCCCTGTGCATACCTATAGCTCTTCCCTAATGGCTGACTCTCAGCCTCTCTCATGCCACTGGCCACAGGGGCTGTGTGTGTGCCACGCATGTGAAGCCAAACCTGCCACATGCGAGTTGATTTAAAAACATCCAGTTATTTTAAATAATAATAAATTATTTCATATGACTAAATAACAAAAAATATAGTTTTTCTTAGGGGTGGGCACATTTTTCCACATACCCACTGAAGCTAATCAGATTCATTCATGCACAGTTTGGTTATTTATGGGAGTGACACCTGCATTCTTAAACAGATTCCCCCCAGATACATTCAGGTAGTGACAATGGAGTTACACACAATAATTCATCAACACCAAGACCAACACCAAACGGTTTTAAACTGTTGTCATTCATGTTTCTTGATTGCAGCTGTGATATCAAACAATTATTGTGATTGTGAGTGTCAACAATAACAGTTTCAGGAGTGACTACTGTATTTCATACACATATGGAATGTGTAGGACTTCTCCAAACTTTGTAGCATATGTGTGTTTGTATATGTATAACTTTTACTAATGTTAGTTATGATTGAAACACTCCTAGCTTTTCTGTTCATTTGAATGGCTGGTGTAGATGGTTTACATAACAACTGAATGATTCTGTGACCGTTTATTTAAAAAAATATATACTATATGTCTGTAATTGCAGGAAATGGCCCTCTCAGATCTCGCCTTGGTCAGGTTTGTTTGGCCTCTGAAACAGGCGAGATCAGAATTTCATGCATAAGATGGCTTCGTCAGGGGGCCCTGCTTTTGAGCTGCCCATTATGGATTTAACGATTTCCCTGGTGCGCAGTGGTAGCTTCAAACCCCAGGATCTGTGTAACGTTGCCATCTCCAATGCCTTCCATTGACCTTGGAGATTATTGCTGGACTAGGCAGCAGAAAAGTTATGCTATATCTTAGTCAGGAGCTGTCTTCTATCAATGAGATGCTGTGTTGGCCATCGATCGGTTCTGTGCCAGGATGCGGTGCTTGATTGATGCCTGGCGAGCGACAGGCCGGTCTGCAAGACAGCCTTGGGAGAAAACAGAGGCACTCTGCTTTTCCAGCACCTAAAGTGTAATGGCTACAGTGATGAAGTATGCATGGAGACTTTTTCACTAAGGCCACTAGACTCCCAAAACCAATAACCTCAAAGTATTTTCATTATACATGTGTTTTAGTTTATTTTTGGTTCATTTTTTATTTGTTTTGTTATTTGGAATAGCAGCATTGGTAGGCAGGATCTGTGAACTCTGGGCTTTCGGAGGGCTTGTGTTTCATCTTTTTCATAAATGCCTCATCAAATGCCAAATTCCCAGTGATGGTTGGCATAAAATATACACTCACTCCCAGTGTCCTACTGTATCTCATCATGAATATCACACTACATGGCCCCCTCCAAACGGTTTGCTCTTCTTTATATATAATGTAATGACACCATCTTACAGGTCTTGAGAAGTGTCTGTCTTTTAAAGCACCACATGCCAAGAAATGAGTTGTATCACCGTGGTCCTCCAGTGGCCCTGACCCAAGATCTTGTGCTGAATAAAACACACACAAGAAGAACGTCAGGTTAAAGAGTAAAGAGTCACCTGCAGCTCTTGGTAAAAATGTAGCAGTAACAGTAGGGTGGTATTGGTTGGTATTTGTTGAGTGTTGAATAGAAGTTGTTTATTTTTACCTGGTGCTGCTGTTTATGGGTTTGGATACAGTTTTTTGGCAGATCAAGTTGATATATTTGTTTAGAACTGCATCAGTGAGCTTTCCCGGGCCTAAACATCAAACACATCCACTGTCGTTGGCTGATTTTAAGCCTGCATGAATTGCAGTGGGTTTTTTGTAACTGGGATGAGAGGTAACATTGAAAAGCCTTTGTGATGCCAGTCAGGACGTGTCACAGTCGTTTAATTTGCCAGAGCCTGTAGCGCTCCAAATGTGGCACAATTTCCAGACATATTAAAGATCTAAAGATCACTTCTTTTTATCTTGGTATGTTTGTGCGCTTGTGTCTTAATGGTGTGTTTGTGTGTGTGTGTGGTTGGTCCTCTATGACCCCAGTCTTGTTAAGGGAATGCCTTCACAGGAGTCAGTTCACAGGAGAACACAGGTTGCCAGGTCAGGCCCAATCAATCAGCTTTGATCTTTAATAGACCCTCTCCCCAAGCTCCTCAATTAGACCTCCTGCGCTGGATTTTCCAATACAAGGTATCCTGAGGCCAGAAAAAGAATCACTCTGTTTGTGACTTACACACAAATACACACATACTCAGCTGCTTTCACTCACATACGTTCAATTGAATGTCTACTTTTAAGAACATTGAGGACCGTGTTCGTTACGAGTTGCTGCACTTTTGAGTCTTATTTACTTACCACCCACAATCCAGTTTAACCGGGTGCTAAATGCACCGAAATGGCTCTGCACTGTGAGTAGTTAAATTAAGTCATTCTGTTCAGCTCAAACTTGCCTCTTTGGTTTGTAAATTGAGCTTATTATAGATCTTGATCCTTGTTTATAAAACACAGTGCCACTTGCCACCCACAGAAAGCAGACAGTGAATGGAATTCTATAAAAAAACGTTTACATTTTTAGAGATCATGGCTGCAGTAATTCATCAAATGATGGAAGAGAGCATTACAAACAAACATATATCAAGATGTGTGATGTAGATGAGTGTACGCACAGCATTTTATAGAGACGATTTCACTTCCTGGAAGATGGCGTATTGCAGCGTGCAGATTGTGTTTGGTACTACATTTTTGGGCAGCCAATTTGCATAATTCTTTGGTGATAGTCCTGTGCTAAAACAAAGCAGATGAAGAAACCACGCTATCAGGGGTGGCAATATTCCCTCAAATATGATTTTAATCTATATGAGCACATTCATTGTGTTCAAAATATACAATTTAACTATTGCACAACAAAAACAGAGAACACCATTCCGTCCAAAAAACAGACATACTTTGTATGCTTTTAAAATTCAATAAAAAAGAGCAGTTTAAACTTGCATGAAAAGCTTTTTATTCAGTTTTATTGGCCATTCTGAGTTTTATGTCTACATATTTGTATGAGTGCCGCAACTTTTATTTTATTTTAATGAACATTGGCTGCACCAAAAATGGATCTAAAAATGCTGTTTAAATGAAGTTTACTGTTTATTGTTACTTTTGTCATGATATCGTCACTCTCTATTTACATTCGTCCTCCAGGAGTGATTAGATTCACTACGAGCTTTCAGCAGCCCTTGATGTGCTGTTTATTTCTCAGGTACTGTCATTTTACACACGCAGACAGTAAATGAAGACTGACAGAGGAGTTTGAACTCAAAGCATCTGTGACTCTTGACTCCTGGGAATCTCCTGCCAGCTGTGGGTGACAAAACAGGGCAGATCAAGAATGAGCAGCAATTTTCCAGTTTTCTTTAGGAAAGAATCCTCTCCAGCATACTAACTTTATTTCTTGTTTTTTTCTCTCTTCTCTTTTATCAAGTTGCAGCTCCTGCTATACAATATAAATGAATCAAGTTGAGAAAGACCCTTTTTGATGCTTTTTGAGTGATGGCTGGAATGTGGTACAGTGGGTGGCATATACAGTTGTCAGAAATCTTTCTCTTTCTCTCCAAATAAATTAAATTTTAATTTAAGCTTATAAAGCAAAACAGCGTGAACAACACGTAAATTAGTAAAGGAATGGAAGGCAAGATAAAATAATAATGACTATTAAAAATGTTATTCAGTGGAGAAGAAGGTTAAATTATCTGATAATCTGAGCAGTTTGTATAATGTATTGTTTGTTTCTTTTTCATTACATTCTGATGTGTTTCATCAAATGTATTTTTAATTCCTATCCCCCTTTAATATTACAATATCTTCTTGTCTTAAGTGACTTGACTGGTAAACTGAAGTCAAATAAAAGTCACAGAGACAGTGAGAGTCTAAATGGGTTGGTCTTTTGCTCTGCTCGTTTGAGATGTTTGGTCACTGATCAAAGAAGCTCTCATTTTGGTCAGTACACACAAATCTGAAACAAGTGGAAGAGAGCAGAAAGAGAGAAAGAGAGGGGGGGGTTCCAGCTGTCTCTGGTGGTATGCCAGGTAGGATGACATGGGGCTCTGGAGTGTAGGGGGGGCTGGCTGGGGATAAACCAGTGCAATGGCACACTGGAGATATGCAAAACGCTAATGATCCTCACCCTCCCCCTGCTGGGACGGTTCTCCATGCCAGGCCCCTCCAAGTGGTCCAATCCACTGGGGATTCTCACCAGCAGGTCCAGGTATCCATGATTGCTTTTTAATGTGTGGCTCTTGGCCAATGAGAGCAGGGATTTTCATCAAGTATGACTGCAGAAATATTAAACTAGCCTGGGATTATTTTTCAGTCACAGTTCATTAAACTGTAGAGGAAAGTAGAGCCAGGAGCAGCTCCTGCCTGCACAAGTTAGCCCAATTAGGGTTCTAATTTTTTATTAATACGCCGCAATGTTAAATAAACATGCAAACAGCTTTCGTGTTGTATGCCAATTAAATGCTGTTTTATTTGACTGCCACTTTAATCAGCTGCTGCACAGGGGAGGATATAGAGTTTAATTAAATTGTATTACTCTGCATTTCCTGTCAAGGCCTTTTTTATGATTTCAAAGTAATCTATAAGGACATCAGCCATTGATTTGTTCATATTTTAATAAATTATGCGGGGCCATACCATCGCAAAACGCGGCACATGGGAGAATCGTAAAGCAAAAGGGCGGAAACAAAGAAACGAGCAACGAGCGGCACGAGTCATTTTTTATCGCGTGGCAGAGCAGCTTCCCCCACAAACAATAATCTTCCAACGATGGCAGGGAGAAAGTTTCAAAAGCTCATTTTGCCGGATTTTATCGCTTCCCCTGTTCCATCAATATTGCCTTCTGGTTGATTTTTAATTTCAGGTTGGAGACCTCAGCATATTTAGTGCTCGGCTGATGACATTGTATTTATTTAGTGCTCTCGTCAATAGTGCGCTCAAGTGCAAAAGTCCCCCACTGCCGTTGCTGGGTTCTATACAAATAAGTCAAATTCTCAGTGCACAAACTTCCAGACTGCAAGTACTGTATTAGCCCTGTGCTTTTAAACATTAACGCAAGTTAATGCGTTTAAACATTGTTAGATTACTATATGAAGATGTTATAGAACTTACATGAAGATGATGATTATGACCATGATTAACAGCTATTGTATACTTACATTTACAGTTTTACATTTACGGTTTATAACCGTTGCATGCAAGGCACGTAATTTCTGGGGTAGGATTTTGAAACCAAAATTGTTTTAGTTTATTTCATAAAATAATAAACAATAAGCAATAATAATAATCATAATTATGATCATTATTGTTAAACTGCAATCTGTAACTTTTGGGTTACAAAAAAGAACAAAATCAGTCATTGAAGAAATACATGACAGATCAGTGTTCAACACAATCTCCTTACCTTACCCCTATTCCCAAAGGTTAAGGTTACAATAATGGTTTATAATTTGAGCTGTCAGGTCCAATTTCCCGAGAAATATCAGTCTGGCTTCATTTGATTTCAACATATGTAATGAAAAGCATGTATAAGTAAGTAAGTATAAGTAACCTACAATTTTATGTTTCAAACAGAGATGGTGGTAGAGAGGCTTTAATAAAAGTATCTTTTAAAAAATGCTTGTCTGAATGACAAACCAAGAGACCAGTTTTAAAGAATATTTTTTAAAAGTTTGACTGACAGCTGTCTATCTAATTAATAATATCAAAAATCTAGATCCCTTGATCCTCACTAATCAACTGGTTGACTACTGTGATCCACTCCACTCATCATTGCTGAAATCTCATGACGATATGAACATCGTCCCAGTTGTATGACATCATCTGATGCTGCGCAAGTTTGTACGTGTCTGCATTCGCGGCCTCTCCAGGCTTCAGGAGAGTGGAGGTAGCACCAGAAACAGTGGCAGCATGCAGTTATTAATGCCTCTCATCCCTCGCAGCTATGTCTGCCGCCACTGCTTCATGCTGTATTAATCAGAGCGCAGGCACGAACTGCCCCTCCAACTTCACATGATTAAGTGGGACTGGAGCAGTGTTTAAACAGATACAGCCACACTCCCTTCTCTGAAACAAGGCTTTCGAGCATCCCCGGGGTACACAAGGGGTAATGAATACATTGTTTGGAGAGACCTCAGGAAGAAAAAGGCTTCTTTTTCTCCAGCCCCGGTGAAGCAGGCTCTGGCCTAGAAATGGACAGGGTGGGACGGCCATATGGACAGGTTTGTGTGGCTGGTGTGTGTTTGGGTTGGATGGACGTCCTGACGGTGCTGCCCTGTGGAGAGGAAGGGCCAGGTCTGCTGGTCTACTATCAGAACCGTGCCAGAACAGATCCGGGTCAGTGTGGCTAAAGGAAGCACAAGTCCAGGACAGGACTGGCACTGCCAGGGCCGCAGGACCTGTGGGTGGAAGCTTCCAGTCAGAGGGAGGCAGACATTGTGGGATTGCTACACTACGGTGTCTTTCCTGTTGTTTCCTTGGCAATAACAAAAGCAAGATTTGGATATTTGTGCAGTGTAGCGGGCAGTTATTGATATACACAGACTTCAAAATGTGTTTGGACGCATGTACAAATTAGTGAATGTCTTTGCATTATATTACAAAGTATCTAACTAAGTAATATTTTAAGGAATATATTTTATTTTAAGGAAAATTGTTTACTGTTCAATAATGAACGTTTTCAAATGCGTTCTGGCTGTCAAATGTTATAGACCATGTCCATAGTTAATGTGATGAAGTACACCTGTGATTACTCCACAAGCACACCTGTGTGAACCTCAGGGAAACTGGCATCCACTAAAATCACAATGCAAAAATGGTTTTAAAAAGTTCTAGTATTGTGTTTGCAGATGCCACTTTGTTGGATTTGATAGTATCTGCAGTGATGTAATTCATACATTTTTAAGTGTGACTGTGTCCAAAACATTCTGAGGCTATTGTATGTTCAAGTAAAGTTTTTGCGGTGGATTCAAGGTTTCTATTTCCCTGAGCATTAAACAATATTAACATACATTATGTATTTTAATTCAGATTTGTATGTGTGTGTGTGTGTATATATATGTACACTACTGGTCAAAAGTTTAGGATCACTTATTCTTTATTTATATTTTTCCTTATTTTAGAATAATTGTAAACCCATCAAAACCATGGAATAATGGTATAAACGGAATAAAGGGTGTAGTCACCCTTTGCCTAGAATTAGGAAAATCATACATTTGGCATTTTATCATCCAGCTCCTTGAGGTCTCAACGTGGGAAGCTTTTTAAACGGTATTGAAGGAATTTCCATCTATGCTGTACTCTCATTTGCTGCTTTTAATTCATTATTTGGTCCAAGTAATCCATTTAAAAAGCATATGTAAAAATGTAGTTTTCTAATGAAAGAAATTAATATGAGAGATGTTTGCATTTCTTATCTTATTATCATGTTATTGTGGTCCTGGAAAATCTCACTTAAGATTTAAAGCTGGGAATTTTCCTTCAGATCAGGCAGGAATCATTTACTCTGTGTATTGTCATCTTTGCAGAAAAAAGTGAGATAATGCAGTCTCAGTTTCAACTTCAGCCCAACATTTATCTGCATGAGTGTGCAGCGGTGCGCTGAAGATTCTAGGCTGAAATGCGCTGATGGCAGATTTAGATGTGATGACACTCTTTTCTGCCTTAAATCAAACTGTTATTGCCTTCTTATCAAACCTGAAAATGTTCCCCCTCACACACTGTTTATGACAACTTTGACAATTTGCTCAGTTTTGAAAGCTCTTGTCAAATTTGCCAAACTGCAGGGCTGAGAGAGTGAAGCAGAGAGAGAGAGAGTTAGGTTAGGAAAGGTTGTCAAGCGCAAGAAAGCGAGAGCGGTTTTAAAGACAAAGCGTATAAGGAAAAGCCAGGAAAAAGACAGAGGGTTATAGTGGAGCAGCCTGGGGGGGGTTGTTGTAATGTATCTGCAGTGTAGCATGTCAGTGCAACATTACTTTACTGCATTCTCATCTCGCTGTCAATAATTAATCACAGGTGAGGCGTGGTGAGAAACATGCCCGCAGATGCCAAAGGAACCTAAGACGGTGCCAACAGACAGCAGGGAAACGTGGCGACAGCCATCCCTCAACCATACGACACATTTCTGTGATGCAACAACAGCTCGCTCTGAGTTACATCACCTGCGAAAAGATCGCAGGCGGCGTTCGAATCACCCAGCTTCAAATCTTCAGCGGAAATCGTGGGTGGAGATAGAGAAGCTGCGCGCTGGCTGTTTTATTGCTAATTAGGCCATATCTTTTTATTCCTAGACACCAAAAAATCAGCCACATGTATCATGGATATAAATGCGTTATAGTTGTGATCGATTGGCTGGAGCATGGGCCTGTGGCATGAATATTCATGGGGTGATGTATAGAGCGGAGAGACCCGCGTTGGAGTCTCGTGGTGTGTGATCCGTGGACTTTACAGTCACGGCCGGGGAGCCTGCGGCTAGCAGCCACCATAAACAATAACGCAAGGCCCATTTATAACACTAAAAATCATGTGTCGCCACAGCCACAAAGAGCACAAGTGACATTTTAATGGGCCTTTTTACTTTTTGTTTTTCAATAATGAATGCATGGCTTGCTGTGGTGCACTCCACAATATGTGCTTCACTATTGTTTTGAGGCATAATGCAGATTTTTGCTGTACTTGGCATTTATAGGGAATAATTTAATATACGTCGCAATCTTCATGCGCTTTTCTCCGACTCCGCTTTCAAACGGGGGATATATGTGTGTGTCTATACCTGTATGTGTGTGTTTTTGTGGAAGTGTGATGGTGCAGCCATGTTTTCTTTATTGTGTTGTAAGCACTGATCTTGTGTGTGTGTGTGTGTGTGTTACCCATAGGAGGTTCAATGCAGCTGTTAGTTTGCTTTGCTGTGTAAGCAGGGCTGACCCTACTGTTGATCACATGCCAAGCATTTATCCCCCACACAGACACTGACGGCTACCAAACAGCAGTGAGTTTTAGGAGGTGATGTGTACAAATCAGGTCTGTCGTCACAGGAGAGAATGCAATGGAAATGGAATGGGTGGGGTCCCACTAAGGTTCTCTATATTATATAATGCATTATATGGTATAGGGGACAACCCAACACACAGAAAGGATTGATTTGGATTTGTTAAATAAGGATGAATAAGTACCTCTCTTTTATTTTGTTTGTTTATCTTTCTTTCTTTTTCTCTTTCTCTCTTTCCTTGCTTTGTTTAATCTGTTGCACATAGCACACAGATTTTATACTGACCTGCACGTTATAATGTTTAACCTCCCGATTCTTTGCATTTTCTCTCCTTTTGTAGAAACCAAACCAGGAAACGGGCTGTGTAAAACAGGAAGCATTGCTCTCTTTGGAAACGTAGTGTACAGTGGGCTGCTGAACGATCACTTCTGGCATTTCGGGGTGCCCCTTGTCACAAGACTGGTGAGTGGCCTTGTATTTGTTTTCCAGATTGGTGCGATGGTTGGCACTGCCTCTCCGCTCCCTTTGCCACCTTGAGACCTCCTGCCGGCAGTTGTGATTTGGCTTCAGTTGTGTTTTGGCTGGGCAAGGCTTCAACCAGAGGTGTCCATTTTTCTCCAAAACAAGGGAGCTTATTGATGTGAGACAGCTCTGATTCTGAAGAATTTTACAGTCCTGAAATGTAAGGAGATGTAGTCACATTGGCACATATCTGTTTTTCAGCAGATTTTTCTGGTTATACAAATACATTGGCCCTTTCTAACATTTAAGTCACAATTAATGTATGAATTTTGTTGCACTAGAAAATGTAAGTGAGTGTTAGTAAGCGTCATCTGCAAACAAAACCTTAAACCTATTTTTATGATGTTTAATATGTAATGTTGTGCTAGAAAAGCATTTTAGTTGACTTAAATAAATGACTGACTTTGATATTTTGTTATATAATGATTCAGATATTCATATGGCCACTGTATATTATAAATATTTATAATGTTAATATGTTTACATTCAAAGATTTACATTAGTAACCTAGCAAAATAAGACATAACCCATCAAAGTCCAGTCTTAGAAGTAATAATGACACTGAATAATAATATTATGAGGTTGCTTAGTTTCTTTGAGGTTCTGCTGTGGTACAGTAACTACTGTACACCCCACCCAAGAGTTTATTGTGCAGCCAAATGTCATTTTCCTCATACTGATTCCTCTGCATGCCTTCGTCCTCAGTTATGCAAGCTCTGAATGAGTAATACATCAGCATATGATGTGTCTGTTTAAAAACTGAATATTAGTTGGCTACTCAAGTTTTAATTAAACTGTAATCTTAGCGCATGTCAGTGCCTCTTTCTTATTATAAATTGATAAATATTGATGCTATGTCTTGCTCAGAAATATGTCAGACAGTATTAGCATACAGGCATGGAGGGGCAGGGAGAAAGGAGAGCTGCAGCAGTTTATTGCCTTATACTAGATTAAGATAAAAAAGCATTTGGAGGATCAAAAAATAAATCTCGGAGGGTAACTTGTTTTTCGCTGGTTTCCCAGTTGAGTGAGCTGCCGTGTTTCAGAAGAAACTTTTGCCAGCAGAGTTGGGATGTAGTGCAGCTTCTGCTGTCTGTGCTGTGAGGAATATCGTTTGATTCTGGTCATGTGACGTGTGTTCTGTACATCTGAATAGTGAGTCAAAAATAAGAAGTGCTAATTATACTAAAGCTTATGGGGCAGACATTCTGGTGAGGGGGGTAAGCATTAGAGTTAATGGTGTCCACTGCAGCTCATAGCATGTTAAGTGACAGGCGGACAGGAAGTTTTGGGTTTTTATTTATTTCATTGCATTCATTTAAAGTGCATGAAAATCTTTGGTAACATTTAATCAAGTTTGTAAATAGATAAATGGGTGACTATTGCAGTAGGCACAGCTATTCCCCACACTAAACCACACCCCCAGTATGTGCTATTGTGTATCTATGTTGATAGCACTGCAGATTATTATTTTAACTGTAGGTATTATTATAGAGTTTGATGTTTCTTTAAATCAATTTCTGTCTAGTCTTGTGTAACTGTCGACTTCTTGCTGTATTTATGTCATCCGAAATACATTAGGCAGCCCCCAAATTGGGCTTGATTTCAGAGGTAACAAGAGGGACAAAGACTGGAACTTGTGTATCTTGGCTCCCTCTAGCACCTTTAATTCAAACTCTGCCCATATATCAATATTTTATTCTCTTAGTTCCCATGTCATTTTTTCTGTCTTTTTTCTGTTTATGTACACTAACACGTTTCCTACACATAAATCAAAATAGTGCTTGAGGTTACATCAGCTCTCACTTGACACTTCTGTCATTCCTACACACTTGCCAGGCTGGTGTCTTAATTCTATAGTATTCAAAGGTGTCACACATTTGAAAACAACACAGTTTGTCTTTATTGCGTTTAAATGAGGCTGTGTCAGACCAAGATAAGTGTTATTGCTGATGGAAAAGGGGTCTAAACAGGTTGAATCTAGAAAAAAATGTTACCTTTTTTTAGCTGAGCATACAAAAGCTGCACTAAAACAAAGTAAAATAAATCAGTTAAACTCTAATGCCTAATTCGACTTTATTTACTTATTTCAATTGCATGCCTTCTGGCATAATTGGAAGACTCAGAGCAATTACGTATTCGTAACTTTTACTTCTCCCAAACTGCAATCTTTCCACTTCACTTTTGGACGTAGAAAATTTTACTAATGGTATTGAGAAATGCAATCCTTCGAATAGCCAAATCACATTTAGAGTTTAAGTGCAGTAGCATGCTATCATTCAAATCACCATAAATGAGTTGTAAGACTGCTCCGAACCACATGCCTTTTTGACAAATTAAGCTAATTAGTCAATGCATCTGTAATCAAGTGGAACAGTGTTCTCTTTTCCATTATCCACTTGTCTTTGATTAGGCCATACCTCCACGTATGTCACTTCCTGTGCTGCTCTGATCATTAGAAGGTGCTTTTAACTAAAATGGAATAACAAGGAAACCGTTCCTCAACCTTCCAAACTCTCCTGTAGCCGCTAAACTGCACCTTAACCAGATTAGGTCTCTTGAAAGTGTTTGGAGAATCGAGCCTCCCGCACCAGATGGAAAGGAATGGAGGGCGGCTGTTTTTGAATTAGGTCTCCCTCGATTTTCCTTGGCGGGTTAATGAATAAATGAACTGGTGCGGTAATTGGAAGGGAGTGCGTTGAGAGCAGGAGAGGAGTATGCAGCTCCACAGATTTTATGGAGGCAGAAATGATGATGTTGGGTAAAACATTGATAAGAAAGGTATAGCTCAGTGGGGCGAACTGCCTGATGGGGTGTGTGTGTGTGTGCGCGTGTGTGTGTAAACCCATTGTAAGGGGTTTAAGTACTTGGCCTCCATGCGACACACAGGTATACATGTCATTCAGGATTGAATTGATAACACCTTTTAAATTTTACATTTTAAATTAATTTGCATTTGGGAGGCAAACAGGATGCAGAATTGTAATTGTTGTAATTCAGGAAGCAGAATTAGAATGGAATGCAATTCAGTAAATCAGACTGTAGTTATGTAGTTTAATAATATTTTTTTTATGAATTACTAATAAACATGCTGTCAGAAAGCATGTATATTGGGTGTTTCCAGAAACATTATATATTATTAGTGAATGTTAAAAGTTCCACATATAGAAATTTGTATTACAGAATTCTCCACATTACCTCAAAATTTGCAAAATGAAACTTTATGAAGATTATAAGATTTTTATTTATTATTTATTCAGCAGGTATTTTTCTTTATGGCAAAAGTAAGATCTGGTTTGGTAGCTATGATCATTCTCTACTTATCAGAAAATAAACATGCATGCTTAATCAAATTTCATGTTATAATAATTTGTCTGGTCGGACACAAACTTTTGTTACATTAGATTAATTAAACTCTTTTGTTGTGTGACTGTTGGAATGTCTTTAATTTGCATTTCAGTACATTTTACTTCCTGTCATTCAAATTTACATTCCATTTCAGCATCCTGTGGGTGCGGCTGATTCACTTCAAATTCCAACTCGTGAATTGGGAAAATCAGTTTTTAATTCTGAGGTGTGATGACCCTAAGTGTTTGTGTCATCTTTGTAAACAAAGGCAATGGAGGGCAGGTGCAGGGGACAAAGGAAACACAAATGTCCAATAGCCATCGCTGGAATCTCATGGTTGCGCACATAACGCTGTATCCTGTCAGAATGTGCTCAGAGCTGAATTTCAGCTTTTCAGCAGAATGTGTGTAATTGATAGCACTCTTGGGCTGCTTGGGCTTTGGCAGTGCGCAAAACGAACGCAAATCTCCAAAGACAGACACTTTTAATATCTGGCAAGCTTGCATGGTAAGAAACCTTTACTCTGTGTGGTGTGTAGATGTATTGCTGTTCACTTCTGGGTTTTTAGTATGGGGTAAAAAAAGAGAGAATCACTTGTTTCTGCTCCCTACGAATTTCTAAGGCTTGCACTATTTCCAAGACCTGCTGCGCTTGCGGCCAATATGTCGTCCCAGATGTGTTCACCTGCCGTTGGCAGCAGCCAGCTCCTAATTAAGACAGTCTGGCTTGGCCACACCAGCTCAGCCTGGGCCTGCTAAGACCAAACCTTGCCCATCTGCCCTGTTTAAAAAAGAAAAATACGCACCTTTACACTTTACTCTGCTTGACACCTATGCTCGGGTGGTCCAGGAGGGCGTTAGCTGCTGCGGGCAGGGTGAGAATGTGCATGAGTGTGTACCAGTGAAGCACAGAATGAACTTAGCTGTTGTTGCACAAAATGCAACATCTTAGCATTTTCACACTGTGGCTAAATACACTCCACTTCAGAGTGATTTGGTTTTGTTTACTTACATTTGTGACAACCACATTCTATAGCTGAATTCACTCCCACAATGACCTGATACCAAGTGCAAACTTTGAGTTTTTTTGTTAGTTTGGAACTGCAATTTTAGGAGTGACTCCAATATTCCATACACACACAGAATGATAATTAAATGCAGAAGTGAATCCTCTTAAATGTGTTGTCACTTGCAAAACACTTGCAGTGTGTACATGGCCTAATTCTCTCCCTCTGTTTCTCTGCACTGCATCAGAGCAAAGCGTGTAACCATTAACAAGCTTGTGCCACACTTCTGACGTGTAAAAAAACCCAGCGTCACATCTCAGAGCAGGCCTGTGAGTCTAGAGAAAGATCAGGCGAGACGTGGAGATCAAACCCATGGATTGAGCCAACAGACAACCATACTACACAACACCGGCATTAAATATTGACTAAACGAATCGCGAGTCGGGGGAGTGAAGGAACACGACAAGGAGCATAACCAATTCAGGGCTTCGACTTTTTCCCTCCTTCTTCATCTGAAAGAAAAGGTTTCTTGTCTCTGTAATGGAAAATGACGTCCCCAGGGCCAGACGTCCTCCCGAGTGCTTAACCCGAACACGCAGCACCCTCGGCATGCTGGGAAAAATAGTACAGATAGTGCTGGAGAACAAATGGAGTGTGTGTTTGAGAGGGAGGAATGTAATGAGGATGGAGTGTAAAGAGATATTACAGAAAAAAAAATAACAGTATGTAGTGGAGGAGACATTGGAAATTAAAAAATAATGGAGGAAAATGATTAGTCAAAAGTTTCACCCACAAACGATTTGCATATGCTGGTGATATTAGCTCTCCTTCATTTATAAAGATATTGTGGAAGGACTGTGCAAGGCTCAAATGCTGCTCAGATTCCCAATTAATTTTCTTCCTCCAGCCATTTTTATTTGGACCCTTTCAAATTGTTAAGAGACTGTGAACAGTAAAAATCAAGTATCTCATGGGCGTCTCTTTTTTGACTTATTGATGATACTGACTTGAAATAGACTTGATTTGATAATACAGTTCTTACGAACTTCTTTTTTTATTGATTCCCTGTGAAAACTTGTACCTTTAGCTAAAACTAAAGGAATTGAATTGAGATGCCCATTTTTTATTATATAACTTTATTATATAATTGTAAGACTTAAAACTGCAGTGTGCCTGATATCCTCAGAACACTTGTGTTGAATTATGGTATATATAAACTAATCAAAGCTTTACAGAATGTGGAATCTGTCTGTCACAGCATGAGAGCCAAATTAGCGATCTCTGAATCCAAACATGTATGTGCAACAGTACAGAGGTTAATATTTAAGACCGTTGTTGCTGCCTGTTGACAGTATGTGTTTGAAATTGCTGAGACAGCTGAGACATTAAACAGCAGTCTAACACCCCCATCCCACCCCCCACACTGCAAGACGCATGCATATACACACTAAAAACACTCCTGCACGCATATACACACCAATAGCAAGTCTTTCCTCAGACACACACACACACACACACACACACACAAAAAGAGCAACCACCTTCTCAGGGCACACAACCTGTCAGACAATTCCCCCTGCTCTCCACCAGCGCATACTGACACCTGATTGGCCGAGCCACAGCGAGCCGGAATCGTGCAAGCCTCTCTCGCACCCAGCCACCTCTCCCTCACTATCACTGTACAAGAGAAAAACATTCTTTAGAATAAGAAAAGAAACAAAGCCAAACAAGAAAGACGAAAAGGCATCGCAGAATGCGCTGACTCGCCCTACCTTGTTTACGTATGTGTTTACCCACATTTACAGCTCTGTGTTGCCTCTTTGTCACGTTGCACGACTTTTAATGCCCATCAGCTGAGCGCAGAGACCAAGAGAAGGAAAGAACCGCTCCTACGGTTTCTCAGTCCCCACTACTAGCCGGCAACTCTCCTCGCCGGCACCCCACAGGAGCTTCCTCAGAATCAGCAGCAGTCAGGAGAGGAGACGCACCTCTCCTCCCTCCCCTCCCCTTTACACTCAGATGCTGATGCTGCTCCGTGGTTGAATCAGTGCCTGAAGTGTCAATGGTCTCCTCTCCCTGCGGAGCAACACCGCCTCAGTGAAGCAATCCTGGAAACTGCTGCCAAACATCTCCTAGGGTGCCTGCCGTAGAACAATTCCACTCCGCAACAAGACCCGGAACAGAACGGCACGGGGCAGAAGGCGTGTGCAGAGTGAGAGAGCGAAGTGAAGAAAGAAAAAAGGAAGCAAACCTCTTGTGTGATTATAGGAAGAAGAAAAGGAAGAGAGTGGGAAGTAGAGGAAAGGGGAGAGGAAAGAGTTTTTATGACTCCCTTGGCTCCTTTTACTTCCTCTTGACTAGTTTTTTGTTGTTTTATTCATTTTTTAAAAATTAAACCCGAGTGTGAACGGTTGTTGCTTCAACTTGTTTTTTGTTCTGAACTGATCTGTGAAGAGGTGCAGCAGATTTACTGACCGGACGGACTTTCGAACAACCAGAATCGCTCCCAGCTCTGCACCCACCCCTCGCCCGTTTTCGACACGTCTGTGCCCACCCGCCCAGTGGCCGAAATGATGATGTACTTTTGGGTGAGTAATGCCTCTGTGCCCATCAGGCTGTTCTTTTAATGCCCTTTTTTGTATATTTTAAATCACCCCGTGCTCAACTGGACCCATCGAGATCCGACAGTGTGCTCATAGCATGCAAAAAGCTAGTATCAGTTCCTATTTCCTCTTCCTCTGTGTCCTCTTTTATCTCTTTCTCTCACACCTACGCTTCCTTTGAATTTATCTCTTGCATTAAAATACATACACAGATTTTCTCCCGCTCAGTTACTGCGTTGCATTATTTGCACTGAGTTGGAGCAGTGTTTAATTTTCCTCCACTCTGAAGGGCCTTGTTCCGCAGTACTGGTCCTGGAGGAGATGAGTGCTCAGCCGTGGCTGTACAGAACGGATAGTATTGATACTCTTTGGAGGAAAGGGGATCATATGACCTGATTCTGCATAGCTCTGTCAATTTCTCAGCTCACTGATGGAGAGTGTTCAAACTGACATAGTGAAAATTGGAGGTACATTCTCTGCTGCATTATTGCCTTCGCCTGTATCACACGCTTCAACATAGAGGATTTTATATCCTGTTATTCTGCTGTTTTTATTGTATACATGTGTAATGTGTGTCAGTGTGTCTTTGTATGTACATTGAAGTGTGTACTTTTGTGTGTGTGGTCTTAATTTTTATCCTAACCCACTTTTTACTCACCCATGTTGTTCTAAATCTGTATAACCTTTTTCTTTCTTTCTTTCTTTCCTTCTTTCCTTCTTTCCTTCTTTCCTTCTTTCTTTCCTTCCTAATATCTCCTTTTGTGTTCCACGGACGAAAGTAAAAACATACAGTTTTGAAAGAACATGGAAGTGAAAATAGCAGGATTTTCATTTTTGGGTAAAATGTTTTTTAATAATTCTGCATGTAAACACATTGGCCGTTGATAACAAAAAAAGTGTAAACGCAGTGGATCTCTGGAACTATAAAAACAATACTTTTTTGTTTGTTTATTTTAGTCTATCACAGCAAGATTGGCTCGGCCAATGACATGAGTTGGGGGAGGGACTAACTGTGGGTAGACTTTGTGAAGCCTGTTTGAAAACAATCATTATTTTTGCAGTTCTGTGCTGTTATGTTTGTGCTGCAGAAATTACACACCTAAGCTTTAATTGTACTTACAACTAGTAGAAAAAAAGTATTTCTTCATTTTCAGTGGGTAAGGAATCTTGCACCTTTGCTAAAACTTTGACATTCCAAATTAATGATGAGAAGAAAGCAGAAAGAACAGCGCTGAAAATACTAAACTGTGCTTAAATGGGCTGTTACTAAGCTGCAGCCTACACATAGTAAACTAGAGATGTATCGTGAGTACATCTCGCGATTTTTTTTTAATCAGCGGTGCTTTAATTATCGTGTTGAAATTTTGTACAGTCTGGTTTGTACCTCTCAATGTTGCATCTTTAAATAAATTCATCACATCTCATGTATAGCCAATCAAACAGAAGTCTTTGGTCAGTGTAACACACTGGGCTATTTTTTCAGTGCTACATTGCAATTTTAAGCATTCAAAGTGAAAACAGGCTCATTTTTAAGAATGTATCTTGAGACAAGAATTCTGTTTTGTTTTGTTGTTCTCTGTTCTCTTTTAAACGCAAGAATGCACTGTAGAAAAACAGCCCTGAACACATTTTGGGTCTGGTTAACCCAAAACCAGCTTAATTATACAGGGTGTTCTTAAGACCAATTAGTTAACTAGTTGTTCAGACAACCCGAATGCCTACAAGAAATCCGTTTCCCATCTAACATCCCACTCCCTCAGCCTCACAGCTCTTCTTTTCTCCCCGTCAGGGGCCAGATGAAAAGTGCACGCTTGTGGATGTGGCAACCAGGATTTAATGATCGTCAGAAAGCAATCTCTCATCTTTGAGCTGGCTGTGCTCTTTGATAGCACCGACTGCCCATTAATCATTCCTCTTCATCACTCCAGTCTCATCCGGCCTCGCATGGGGCATGGGGGCCTCCGCGGCTGCCGCACGCCCTCACACAGACGGAACAGGCTGTGTCACAGGGCCACAGGGGCCCGTTCTCTTAGAATCAGACTTTCAGACATGCTTAATCTAATCTGAGCTAACTCTGATAGCCTGGGTGAGAAGAGAGATAAAATTTACTCCTGCCAGACATCCTGTAACTGATTAGCTCACACAGGCAGAGTGACGGTTATTTTTGATGACGGATAGCTCTGCGTGTTTGTTCATGTTCCAGTTTGTGTGTGTGTCTGTGTCTGTGCGTGTGTTATTAAGTGTGTGTATTATTCCAAATTCTAGAATCAGTGGAGATATAAGAGTGAGAAACGATGTGATTAAGTTGGAATCTGACTGTGTGCAGACAAGCAGATGATTCTTCTCGCACCTTCACGTTCAAGGGCGTAACTGTGAATTTACCGAACAATCGCAGATTTAATGATAGTATTGCAGTTGCTCTACAGTAATGCAATAAATAAATAAACAAATGAAAAGCAGAGATGTTGAGAGAAGTGCAGCTCTGTGTCTGTTCAATAATAAATAATTGAGAGCTCAGAGCAAGGGACTTGTTTTTCAACGAGCCTGTGTAGAGAGGGAAAAGCGCAGAGCTTATTTGAAACAGCGCATTGGCCTATTTTTATGCCCCCCCAAGCCAAGGCTAGCCCCAGACAACCTTTGCCATTTAGTTTTAATGAGCTGTCCTTTTGGTAGCATGTGTTTCAGATCGCCAAACTGTTGTCATGTAACGTTGTCATAATACAAAAATTAAATAAGTGAATTTTGTCATTCTTGATACTATAGCAAAAGCTAATTTTCTGTTGAACATGCTCCTTCATTTAAAGTTAAAAAGGATTATAATTCTCACCAAATTGAATTAAAACAATGGCATGTCGCCTGCAAGTATTTTTTTTCATTTAAGTAAACAAGTAATTATTCAAGTGAACGAATCAGTAATGAAATAAAGACAAAGACATAAATTACAAGCAATGAAACAAACAAATACAACAGACCAAAGATACAAATAATGTAATGACTTTTTCAAGCTTTTAACAGCAATTTCAAGGATTCAAGCATATTCAGTAAGTAAAAGGACATTTAGAAGTTTTAAATAAATTATTGTATTGTTTTGCAGAAAGTAGTAACAGTTAACATAAAGTTATGATAGATACACAAAAACAAGTTTATATTAGTTTATGCAGATAGGGAAAGTATCCAATAGCAGCTTTACTCCTTCTGTGACCTGTGTAACAGCAGTTTTCCGGAGAACAAGTTAGATCTGGTTTTGCTTCACATCCTCATGTATTCATTGATGGTGGTGGCTTTCGGAAACAGTGCCGATCAGCCGTGTTATTCTGAGAGGAGAGCAGCAGACACCGGTGTCATATTGCTAAATGAAATGCTTGTGCTAATTTGTCACCACTTTAATTGATCTGTGTTCTCTAGTTGCATACTGTGTGTCCTGGAACATCTATCTGTGTTTGGTTCGTCCAGACGTCGTCTGACCACCTAAAAAGGCTTATTCAGTCTGCTGTGCGAGCCGGGACAGTTCTTTAACATGGTGACCCACAGTAGCACAATCTTTTTTTTAATTCTTTGTTCTTTGCTTTTCTTTTTTTCTGCAGACGAGCTATTTTCAGCCATGACATTTACAAATGCATGCCGAGCAAATCTTGGTTTCTGTAAAGTCATTATTGTTGACCCTTTAGCTGTATGTGTTTTTAAATCGAGCGCAATACTGTCACCTCAGTTGCCAACAGCTCAGCATTCGCACAGTCCACTCTCATCTCGTTCCTCTATTCACTCCATCACTTTATCCAGGCTTTCGGTCCCTTCTATTTCATCTGGCATGTGATGTGTGTGGCAATCGCATCGGTCTCTTTAGAAAGGACCCACTCAGATTGGAATTTTCATTCTTGGCCTTGGTTTGTGCTGGTCTATGTGTGATTTAGCTGGTGAATCTGCTGTTTAAAGGGCAAAACTTTGTTTTTGCTCTTTGTAGGAGGGGAATTGGTATTGTTAAGACTTATGATATTTGACCTTACAATTATACATCCATATTTTCATGCCAAGAGTCAATATTTTAGTACCATTTAGTAACAAGAGTAAAAGTGAATCACTTTTTAAAAAATTACTATATAATAAAAATAATCTCAATCCTATTGTATTGTGAATCAGATATTGATATAATATAATATCATCAGGCCTCTGCTGATTCTGGTTTTGCTGGTTTGATTTTCTTTTAAGCCAAGATGAACATTGTGATGGTCATGTGTTCCAGATCAGCTACGTAAATTCGGCCTGCCTCCACGGGCCCCTGGGGGCCTCACTGCTGGTGCAGGGGCCCCTGCTGCTCCTCCCAGCTCCTCCTTCTGTCATGTGTAATCCCACAACCTCACGCTGGCTCTTACACACCCGTCACGGCCTAATCTTCTCTGCGCTGCAGATAAGACCATTAAACAGCAGCGCAGGAGAGGGATTTCTCACCTGACTACAAAAGGGATCTGTGCACCAAAGAGACGCATGCTGTTCTGCAGAGAGAGAATGAGGAACCAGAAGCAGCACATGGTGGCTGGAGCTTATCATCCTCCACTATTACATTAGCTATGTTTACACAGGGTTTCCCAGGAAAAAGGTCATTACAGGGATGCTCCATTATCTCTCGCTCGCTCTCCTCCTGCGTTCTTTTTCTTTTTGAAGGTGTGACTTTAGGGCATTATCCTCGGTGCAGTTTAATACCCAACACCTTTCTAATGGACTGTGGGAATGAGCGGTAAGGTGGTAGGCCCGCTGTGAGAGATCAGGGACCCCTGTGGAGCCCCCCGGCTCCAGATGCTAGATGTACATCTACGAAGACCAGAAAAAAGATCCAGAGATCAATAGCACTGTGGTATGGCCCAGGAGATGAGGGCCAGGTCAGGCAGAGGGCTTCTGCATCCTCCGGCCACCGAGTCACGCGGTGCGCCCAGAGAGAGACTGACCGTGAAACGCTCATTTGCAGAAGTCATAAAGCAATGAGCATAATTACTCAAAGAGTTCCCGAATCAGCACGCTTAGACAGCTCACTTATTAGAGGGGATGTTGGCCATCCTGTCTTCCGAGGGCACATCCTTCATTAAACTAGATCGGGAGGGAGTTTAAAGAGGACGCAGCGAAACGATAAAGAGAAACTGAGATAAAAGAGCGATAGAAGGGATGGAAACCTTGGTGTCATTTTTAGAGGAGAAATAAGTAACAGTAATAGCTTATTTGGTGCCCTAGGCAGCATAGCAGCTGAGAAACAGAAGGAAAAAACACTGCTAATAACGAATGGAAAAATTAATATTTCTTTACATAAATTTGAGATGCAATAGTGAGAGTTTAATGGTAAAGTTTTGGTTTAGCATGAAAAGGGACCTGGGTTCAAATTCCAACCAATTATGTAATATTGATTTTTTTAATAATAATATGTAAAATTGCAACTAAATTAGCAGTAATCATAATGCACTGGTGTTGAATTTAAAAGAGCAGCTTTTCCTGTTGAGATTATGACTATAAAAACTCTTTGTCTTTTATTTCCTTAGGTTAAGAGGATGTAATTTTCTAACTGCAACTGATTCACAGAAAAAAAACAACTGAGTTGCAATTTAAATACAGTAATGGATTATTTCCTCCACAGCACTTTTAACTATAAAAAGTATATATTATCTTTATGTAATACAAATATTTTTGTCACAATACAAATTAAAGTTGCAATCGAAATGCACTTGGCTGAAAAATCTCACCCCCTCAGTCTGAACGGGTGTGATGCGTCTGATGAAAGTGCGGCTCGGGGTGAAAGACAAATAAAGAGATGCTCTGGGGGGGTGTTGAGTTTAGTACATAGCCAGGTACAGCTGTTGCTCTGCCAGCCATGGGTCATTAAGATACAGAGGGGACATACAGACTGTAAAACTAATGGCAGGACACTGACATTAACGTTATAGGTTATTGACCCATCTGAGGGGATTTATGACGCAAATCAAGAGACAGTGTCAAAGGGAATAGGCCAAATAAGAGCATTTTCACACCGCGTGCCCACTCAAAGCATGAGTACAAAACTTACAATCAATTCCCCGTGAATTTTACAAGACAACGCTCAAGAGAAAACTCTGACTCCTGCTGGTAGATCTCTCATGCTTTTTTGCCTGCCCGTTCCTCTCTCTCTCTCTTTATTTTTTTACATTCTCTCTCTCTCTCTAGCATGTACAGGTCATGCAGAAAGGGATGTGCTGTTTGAAGTGCGTCGGGCCTTTTATTCTCTGACCCTTTGTTCCCTGGATTCCCACAGTTTGACGTTTTTCATTTCACAGCCAGTCTTGTGCATGTGTGCGGACAAGTGCAAAGGCACACGTCACCTGAATCTGAATAGCGCTTGTCGTGTTGCGAATGCAACACATACCTGATTGTCTGCTTTAAACTGTGTCGCATCGCTTTTATTTGGATATTTTAGTGTTGTGTTTTTAGCATTTTGATTATAATGGTTAGTTCTAAAACTTATTTAAACAAATTTTAAAATATTATCACCATAAAAAACAGTGAAGTTGCTGAGTGATCGTCAATAAAAAGAGTAATTTGTTTTACCAACTAGCAGTAACTGCAATTTGGTTGTCAAACAAACACTCCGACACCCGTCTGCCATTGGAGGGATTTGCATTTAGCCCTGCCCCAAAACTCACACCATTGGGTAAATAAATGTTGCTATGGCAGACTCGTCAGGATTCTCAAACTGACCCACAGTATTTAAACTTTTTGGGGAAGTAACATCAAAGTTACACACATTGCAAACTAAGTTAAACATTTCAATAAAAAAAATTCTGAAAAAGTGTAGGTGTACAGTAAGTGACGCTGAACTTCTGTGAAAAATTGCACCGTTTTATCCAGACAAAACACCTTGATGGTCAGATTCTGAATTACGGTTACAAACATCCCGATTCTGAAAAACACAAAACATTGTGTAAAAATACCCTCCGTTGTCATTTAGGCGAGTGCAAATAGAAAGGCCACTGTATGTCACTTTTAGTGCTTGCCACTGAGCTCCGTCACTTCACCTCACTCAAAGGTCCCACAAGGCCAGCTGAGTTTTTTCCAGCTGGCTGCTCCACTGGCCTAATGGGGTCTATCTGCAGGCCTTCAGTTTGGGTATGTTTTTCTAAAAGCCTTTTTAATGTCCACTATTTGGGTTTGGGAGTAGAACACAGGCAGGAAGCATCTGGATAGAGGCTGGAGGCTTTGTGGAAGGAGCAGACTGAACCTGGTCAGAGAGAAATGCACAATGCCAGCTGCAGCCATTTTTTAGTGCTTTCTCTGCTCGGGCTAATTGTTACCACTTGGTGGAGGATATTTTTCAGTGATATCAGTTTCCTACCATCTTGTTCTGTCTCTGTGAGTGCCTTGTGGATTTTACAAAGCGACACTGGTCAGAGCTGCGATTCTGCATCAGCAGCCCTCGTAGAGTCAGAATAAATAACACAAGTGTTTAATATTTGCACCAGGTTTGTATTTTATCATTTTTATTTAGTCTTATTTTTGCGGCATAATATAAATTCTAATAATTTCTGTCATTTCCATCGTTTTTTGGATGTAGTGAGATGAGAGTTTTTTCTGTTTTGTATATATACTTATTATATAATAGTATATATACTATTTATTTTAAATTTTTAAAACATTTTATAGATATATATTTAATATATAAATTTTTTTAAGCTGCAGTAAGAATCCATTTGGTTTAAAAATGTAGTTTGAATTGGCATGACGCTTCTGAACGTGGCTGCAGTTTATAGAGATGCATTGTTTTCATTTTGCAAACTTACCTCAAGGCCACTCGGGCCTTTGAGGGATTAAAGAACAGAACTAAAACTTTGAGCAGTCCATTTTTTTAAAGGTTAAAAAAATGAATAAACCCTTCATTTTCGCACATCTCAGAAATGAGGGAAATGTCAGCCTGTCACAGCACAGCCTAAATAGGCAGACATGTGTTTTTTCGTAGATCCCAGTCACTGTTTATCTACATCACTGATGATTGGCAGCATTCCTGATCAAACTTGGATGCTTTGCACACCAACATTAGATCCATTTTTTTTTTTCCACTGTAGACCGAGACAGACAATTCCACACACACATTCCCATTTAGATCAAACCGGGTCTCATCCTCCTTTCCATCATATGTTTGAAGTTTCTTAAATGTCCCAAACTTTTGGAGACTTTAATGTTTTCCAATTCAAGCAGAACATACTTTCTCCACTGGAGATCTATTGATTACTCAGCTGGTTTTATGGAAATGGTTTGTTGTGGCATCCTCTCTCCCTGCATTTCTGACAGGATGATTGGCAACGTGACTGTCACCTCTCGCTTTCCTGAAAATGTAATGAGAAACATTTTTTCCTGTATTTAAAGATTCTCAGAATGAAATGCTTTTCAGACACTGCCTTTCAAGAGTCCATGAGATCACATGGCATGCTTAGTTTTCCTTCACACGTTGATGAATTTCCTATGGTATATCGAAGGGCTTGTCCGCTCTTTTTAATTGGCCATAGGTTTTAGTTACATCACAGCCACAAATCATATCATCAGATTTGCTACACATAGATCAGTAGCAGGTGACATTATGGGGAGGCAGGGGTGTAGAAATAAGCTAAGGGATATTGTTGTTGATGTTGTTATTCAAGAGAGCATTTGATTGGCCGGAAATCTGCATAGTGCAAGATGAGTCATCAATATTTTTGCCCCATTTTCTCATAAGAGGGCTGTAAATTTAAAAAGTGTGAATCTGCTAAAAAGTGAATTAAGTAGTATGCTAGCATATAGATAGCGCCAAAGCTAATACACATGGACTAAAGCCACAAAACTCTGAAGATTAATTGCATGTCATCTTTAGTACTGTACAACTTCCATAATAGCAAGTCCTCTGATTCGTACTGAATTTGTACTGCTGCAGTCTCTCCTGAGAGGTTCTTTTCACTCATAAGCACATCTAATTGAATTAAAACACGTACCCTGTTGTTCTTGCCTGATTGAAAACAAGCGTCTTCCATTAATTCAATAATGAGATTTAGTCCAAATGATTGTCCTATTAGACACGAACCCTCATTTTCCTGCCATTCGTTCGACTTCACCTCAATGTGCCCTGCATTCACCTCACAGGTAATTATGCCGGAATTAATGTCATGTGTAGTAATTGGATTCCAAAGCAAAGATACCTCATAATAGCACTTGTAATGAGGAAAAACCAGCAGCATAGAAATTCAGTATTAGAACATGAAGCAGTGTTGTCACAGTGGATAAGATGGAGAGGCGTCTTAATGAATAGCCTCTGTATGGGGTCACCCTTTGATCAGAGAACCTCAAAGATGGCAGGCTTTAAATGAAGCAGCTTGTGACATTGTGTGTTAGACAATAAGGGAAACGGCTGTTTTAACTTAATAGAATTGCTTTACAAACACAAAGAGATATACTCATAAAAAGGTGTGTGTTTGTGTTGGTGTGTTTTGTATATTTTAAAGCACTTCTATTAACTATTCGGTGGGCAGTCGCACATATTGCAAATATAAACTTGATATATAATGCCATCTTCAATTTTTTCCTTCACAATTTATTGCTTATTTTTCATCGCAATGCAAAAAGCTTAAAGCAAAGGATCATACTGACTGGTTGGTGAGAAAAGTGATCTCTCTTAGTATCTGCAGGAAATGAATAACTCGGATGCTCATAAACAAGCAAGATTTGGAACGTGGATTTTTAGCTGTTTTATAAAGACCTTCACTATAAAGTGTGTTGATTTTCACAGACAACTGACAAAAAAGACACATGCTGAGTATCATGACATCAGCGCTTCAGCATTTTTTTTACGCAGAAGTCTAAACCCTGAACTTGCTTGAAACTTTTAACTCTATTTTTTCTTGCCTTGCAAGCACTGCCATTTCCTTCAGGAAATACAAATCTATTTTTTTATTGCTGTCTGTAACAAGAACAGTATTATTTAATTTGCTGTTTTGTCAATGTTGTGAGGTCTTATTTAATAAGGTTTGTTGAGAGTATGAAACAGTGTTTATTTATTTTCTTCCCTTTTCCTTTGTTAATTTGTTTTTGTAGTCTGCTTTGCTGTGTAAGCAGGATTGACCCCACTGTTGATCACATGTCAAGCATAGATTCCACATACAGCCTGTCATTTACACACCACAATGATGCTCGCACACTACAATGACATTTCACACTGTACACTGATGCTCACACTCAACACTGACGTTCACACTCGACACTGACGTTCACACTCGGCACTGACGTTCACACTCGGCACTGACGTTCACACTCGGCACTGACGTTCACACTCGGCACTGACGTTCACACTCGGCACTGACGTTCACACTCGGCACTGACGCTCACACTCGGCACTGACGCTCACACTCGGCACTGACGCTCACACTCGGCACTGACGCTCACACTCGGCACTGACGCTCACACTCGGCACTGACGCTCACACTCGGCACTGACGCTCACACTACACTGACATTCACACTCAACACTGACATTCACACACTGCACTGACATTTACACATTACAATAATGTGGACTAAACACCAAAAACTTTATTTCTTTTGTCTCTGTCTCTCCCTCTTTTTCTCTCTTGCTCTGTCTTCCTCCTTTCTTTTTTATTTTTTCCCTCCCACCCTCCCTCCTTCCAAAATGTTGAGGAGACCTCCAGTGGAGACTTTCACATTAGTGTATTCCCCACTAATACTTTTCTTTCCTGGTTCAGCACACACCACTTTGTAACTTTTGTAACCACCCATTTCTTCCTTTCTGAGCAAGTTAACATCCAATTGAGATTGTGTAATTGTGTATAGATGACAGCTAGATGGCAGGAAGTCAGCCTGAGTTTGTTCCCAAGTTAAGCCAACGAGTCAAAAACACATCTGACCTTTTTCTGTATGTGTGGGAGAGGCAGACAGGCCACACTGTGTGTTTAGGGACCCGCCACAGCAAATGGCTACAGCAGCTGACCAAAAACAAATAGAAAGAAGCAGCAATCATTTTGCTGTGCTCTGCAACTGTTAGAATTCGGCCCATCATCAATCCAGCTGTTTAAATTTTAATGTTGTTGCTTCTCTGAGTTTTCAATGAGGCTGCAGCTCTCACTGCAGTGATCGCAGTCCATTTGCTAGTATGTTTCTCTTCATGACGTCTGTATATTTGGTTCTCCATTCTTATATTTTGTGCATGTAAATGCTGCCTCAAGTATTAGTGGGTGTGCATTTGTGTTTTGATTAATACTTAAATGTAGAGACTCTTAAAGAGACAGTTCACCTAAAAATAAAATTCATGACCATTTGTTTGCCTGCATGGAATTAAAAACCCATGATTTTTGTTTCTTCCGTCAAACACAAAAATTTATGTTAACCGGAATGCTCTAGCGGTTACTATATGAGACACATAATGACCATTGTTTGCCATCATTGACATTAAACCCGGTGTGACATGCTTTGATGTACTGAAATCTGAGCAAAAGTACAGACTTGAGCTGTGGAGGAGAAGATTATCAGCGAGTCAGGATCTACTGATCTTTTGTCTAAGGCAAACATTATTTAGGTCTTTAGGAGATGTAAAGCAAATGAGCTGTTATGAGCTGTTTTGTTATTTTACTGATGGTTTGGTCATGTTTGAAGCTTGACAATCTCTAGTTTTGATTCATTGTATGGAAAAGAATATTCCAGAGGAGAGTTCCATAGGGAAATAAAAAATCATATGAGTTTGGAATGACATGAGAGTAAATAATAACAAACCTGTGACTTTTTAGCTTAACTTGTTTCCATCCACGCAGGCCCGTGTGGTATAAATCCTACATTGTGCACATTCTCTATCTAACAGAAATCAGACATTTTTCCTAATGAAATTCCACACTTCTGATATCTGCCCCCCACCCTTCCTTTCTCCACTCATTAATATGTAAACCCACACCTTCAGCAAACTCACAAAAAAGTAGAAAAAGGGGATTGTGTTCTCAGAGATCCCTTAATCCCCAGAATTAGCAGTTTAATAGCAAGAAGCCATTTGTAGATTAGAGAGATCAGACTCACGGGACCCTTCTTTATACTCACTACTTAAATACTTAGAATTCTAATGCAGCTACAAGACCCTGTTTAAAGTCGCCCTTTAGGACCTTCCTCTGTCCTACCATTGCTGCCACAAAGACTATGGGAGGACTTCCCCAGGAGGTCGTGGAGTGATACTTCAGCGTGTATGTTTTCATTTGTGTGTGTGCCTGAAAAATATTCAATTTCATAATGCATTTCATTGAAATAACTACATTTGGGGCTTGGGGAGAGTCGAAAAGCCTTTAATTTGTAATCATACATATGTATATGCCGTGCCTAATCCTCACACTGTTAATGTCTTATTTTCATTTTTCACACTGTTAATTTGCCATTCATTCCTCATTCCTGTAATGTGCGGTAAACAAGCCTGCTTTTGGGGCAGGAATTACTTCTCCAGCAGCTTGTGGAAGCTGGTTCAAACAACCGCTATCTTGCCTCATTTTCATATAATTTGCCAGGGATGACAACTGTCTATTTTAGCTGGATGAGATAAAGTGTGATCCAGGGAAGGCGGCGTGTTTTTAATAATCATTCGGCTGGAAGTAATTTAGTCTTATGCTTGTGTGGAGATTGTATCTTTCGTATTACAGGCTCAGCCAGTCCAAACATGCTGGATTAGCACTGGCCCAGGGAAATTGTCTTTAGAGGCGGAGACCTAACGTGATCAAAACAATAAACGCTGCCCTTTTATCATACAGGTGAGGTGGGGTAATTTGATATGTTCTGTCACCATCAAAGATTAATCTGTCATGTCAATCTTCACATAACGGTCCAAATTTTCTTCTTTTCCCCATCACTCTGCTCCTTCCTCTCCCTGGAACATTCATTTGTGATATTAAGTGCAGAAAATGACTTGTGCTTGAAAACTCTCTGAAATTGAATGGATGGGAGGCGATGGATTGCATGGCATTCATTTAGATAGAGGAAGGCTGGTGGGGGGGTGATAGTGAGTGGCTTTTGCCTTACGGCCGATAAATTGCTGGTGCACTAAACCTTTGGAGGGTGAAGCACACATCGCCGGTAGCCTGGAGTGACATGGCTCTTTTTATTAACTATAGGACATGATGAGCATGCTTCATTCCTCATGTGTCGACAATTTCAGACTAGCTCCTGGCCCACTCAGCCAATTACCACAGAGCACATTTTAATGACTTTTTTTATCAGTTGAAAAGATTCCCTGTAGATTCACACGCTGTCTGTCTGTGCATCATAGAGGTGTGTGTGGCCTCAGTATATATATACATACATACATATATATATATATATATATACAGAGAGAGAGAGAGAGATGGATGAGTAATATGTAGAGGAAAATTAGTACTGTAAATTATAACAGTTGTTGTTTGTACTGAACCATACTAAATAAATATGGGATCTTATCTTAATAATGTCAGAAGTTAGAAGGCTAATATCACTTTACCTTTCAGAAGGCTAATATCACTTTACCCCATTTGTATTATTGTATCCATTACAATTTTTCTGTACAGCGCTTTTCATAATATATGTTTTCCAAGCGTTACAAAAACTACCAGTGACAGCCAAAGCAACAGTGCATACAATACTAAAAGTAGTATTGTAATGTGGCAAAATTAACTTTGTAAACTATATGGTAAACTATATAAACTGGATATTAAATTATTGTAATGGTGAAATTAAAGAATATGTTTTTGGAGTTATTGTGTGTGGGGGTGTCAGGTCGAATGCGCTGTTGGCTGGTAACACAGCTGCAGTGGTCCGAATGATTTCAGAACCCACTTGCTTGTAGCAGGATGCCAGAATGCGGCTTTTGCAACTTCCCTAACACCCCCATCCACCCCCTGTGTTCCCGCCCCACACTACCAGCTGTTCTCCATCACTGCGGCTGAGTGCAGTGGCGTGCTGTGCGGCCCGCTCTAGCGCAGGCTGTGCCAGTGGGCATTAGCACTCCAGTGAGAGAGGCCTCATTTTCCACACCTGTTCCACTGCAGCCCCTCACAACTGCCTCTGTGGCTGTTTGTGAGGGTGTGCCGTCACTCTCTGCAGGGGACTGCGTTTGTAGTGCCATTGTGATGTAATTTAACATCCATACATGTGAGTCTATACTAGTACGTCGCCCAGAAAGGAGAGTTTTATTCTGCTGTTTGCCATTTGGAGTCTCTAAATCATTTATGTTTTGATTCTACTCTTTAAAAGACTATTGTACACTTGATTATTCCACTTTTTAAAAGTGTTGTACACAATAATTAGAGGGCGATACTTTTTAGATTATAGGCTTTTTATTAGATGTCTTGTTGACATGTGCATGCTGAGTGTATGTTTTAACAGTCAATAAATTTTACCTCTAGGCAGGGCTGTAGGACTGACACATTATAAAACTTACTAGCGTTACTCATGAATATTAATTAAGTAGCAGAACAAATGCACTGTGGACAGGCCTTAGACGTTGGTGGATGGAGATTTGTGACTTAACATTTGGAACGGGCTTCTGCTTGGTCTCAAACGTGTGGTTTCAGTTGTCTCTTTGGAGAACAGAGGACAAGAATTCCAACAGCTGACTAGTCGTTTAGTAAGGTTGACAAATTTTTATTTACTTTTATACTTTTATGTTAAGCTTTTACAAACACGCTGGTTCAAATGCTTCACATACTGTTACCGTTTAACTTGTTTGCAAACAATTCGGTACGGTAGAATAAAAAATGCTAATTAATTTTAATTTGTTACTCTTTTGTTTCCTTAAATAGTGTAATGTTCTTAAACCCTGATGAAGTCAGAGCAGCGACTGAAATCCAAACCCTTATGTTAAATGTTTGTACGATATGAAAATTGAGGTGGGCGGGAGCTAAAGAACTATATGAACGGAATGAGTGTGCGGTGTCTGGAGGGAAGCTGAATTACCTGTGAGGTTGAGGATAAATCAACACGGGCACGAGAAAGAAAATTTACGCGTCATGCCTGATTGATATTATTGAGCTCCTCGATTGTACGAGACATCTCCTCTGTGTCGGAGTCCTTCAACAGCTCCCCCTTCTTCCTCTCCTCCTATTTCCTCCTGGAAACGCTGGATGGTCTTGTTCACTTATTCCTGCTCTTATTTACTGAGTGTTCAGGGAGAAAAATGAAGTTTATGGTAATAGGGCTGTGTCAGGCAGGCCAAGGTGCGTTGTTTCCATCTGGGTGCACGCTCTCGCTCTTCCTCATCTTTCTCTCTCTCTCTTTCCATTTCCACCTCATACCCTCTGTCTGTTCATATCCCTCTCTTTTCCATAATAGTTTCCATAAGAATTTTTACGACCTCGGAGATCAGCTCCCAGCTATAGTCGAAAAAAAGCGAAAATCACATACCGTATGACAATAATTTGAAAATTGAACTGTGTATAACGTAAAAACGGCAAGGCATTGACGCAGACACGTTAAGGCTCTTGGGTGCACTTAACAATCATCTTGAGATGTGTTGACAATTTAACCAAAGTGGGAAGAGGGGGGTTCCCTGAGAGATCTTGCAACTGAGTTGTGTATATGGTAAAGCACCACTTCCTGTGCAAGTTTCCCATGGTGCACCACAGCCTCAGTAACTCTAGTGCATCTACTCCACAGAAATGCAAATATTGGTGGAGGAGAGCTCAAATTTGATCAGGCTGTGAAAGCAGTATACCAAAACTAGGCGGATGGCTTTGGTGAATTGCATTTCCAAGTGACGTCAGTAGAAGATTGTACAGTACGTCTTCACAACAAATCCCGAAGTGGCGTAGGCGCTTTAGAATCTTAATGTTAAGATATTGTACGCACACAGAGCTCTACTCGTCTCTCGCTGTGTCTCCACACCTCAAAGGCATGCAAAGTCTCTGAAGTTTTTCCTTCTTTTTTTATTTTGGAGGGCGAGGAGAAAAGAAAACCGTGTGTGATGGAGAGCATGATGGAGCGGTAGAGGAGACCGATGGAGTGCTGTCTCAGTGCGCTGCCCGAATGATGGATGAACTTTGAACAGATTTGCTCAACATTACAAGGGTCGGGAGGCCCCTGGGCCTGTAAGGCAGTGAGGGAGAGAGAGAAAGAAATGAGAAATAGCACCATGTTTATGGGTGCTACACTTGGATTTTGCGGCCTCATCGCCAACAGCAAGCCATGCCAATATTTCAGGTGCAGGGGTTGACGAAGAGCAGCGTGGGAAACATTATTATGTAGAAATATTACAGTAATTCACCCTGGGTTGGCGTTTCCCTCATACCAATACTGCCCTGTCCCTCCAGTCTTCTGTTGTCATCGAATCCTATTCTAAAACTTTAAACTTCACACCTTTACATTGAGATTAATGCCTGAGGGACAGGTTACATGGTCTCTCGTTCTGTGGTGACTGCTTTTAAAAATGCAGACTGACTCTTTCTGTACCTCAACCTGCACTGCTGATATTACAGTAGATGCTCACATGATCTGCTAAGAAGTCCTCTTCTTAGATATCTAGATATTGAAAAGACATATGACACATAAGAGAATAAGACAAATTTAAATGCAAATATATATGCATAAAAGTAAAATTTATTCCATGTTTTCTCTTGTTTTGTAATTAGATATTTTTAGCAAAAAAAAATGAATATTTTTAGTTGAAAAATGTTAATAAACTGCTGAAAACTCAGCAGAAATTGCCTATCATTTACAAAGTTATACAGATTCCACACCCCGTGTGTGTTCATTTAATAAATGATTGGGCTAATTTGATGTTTAAATCTATTCTACATAATTCTACAGATTTCCCTCCAAAACCAGCGCAGAAACTGTTTAAAAAAAGTGAGTATGCAGATTTAATCGGAGCCCGCTGATGAGGTGTATAAACATTTCCAAGCACAAGTACAGTGCAATGTGAATGTTCGGTTTCATGTACCACACAGAGAGAGATAGAAAACAAACAAACAAACATCAGAACAAACAAAAACACAACAAAGTTATTCTTTTTATTTGTATGTTGCTGTTCTTAAGTTTTTATACAGGATATTATGAACACAGTCCAAGATTCCCAAATCAATAATTAGTTCCTTCATTTCGACTCATCGCGCAGCTCCTCTCAGCTCTAATCGCTTCAAAATACACTTGCACAATAGTGAGCTAATTTACTTACAATTATATTTTCAATTATGCCCTAATAAACCCATTGTACTCTGGGTAATCACAAGTTACCCTTTGAGCTAATGCAATATGGCGCAGTGTGAAGTCAAATCTAATTTCGTGCAGTGAAATGAAAAAATAAGCACATGCTCTCAATCATCGTGCTGGAGGTTTATTCATTGTGGAACCCCACTGCTGTTCAGTAAGATGTGAGACAATAAGTGCCCAGCAGTCCTGACTTGCAGGCCTCAGGTAGCCATAAGCTACAGCTATATAATAGTTTGTTTTGTATGATGAAACTTCCCCAAGTGCAAAACACTGAGCTTTCTCATGTTGCAGTGAAACAGCAGATTAGTGCATCACCCTGCAAGATTTTCAGCTTTATTTGGGCTTTGTTACAGGTAATGTGGTTGGACAGCCATTGGTTTATGCAACAGTTATGACCCCCCTGTGAACTGGCTGTGTTTTAGAAACTCAACAGACTCAAAGGGGAAGATGCTGAAGCTGACTCACAGCGTTCCTGAGGCTTCATTTGGGTACGTCCAAACAAGGGGTAATGTGGGGGCAGCGTGTTAGGGGTCCTCTAATTAATGTTTTATCGCTGACTAATTTTGTTTTCAAACATGAAAATTTGCATTGCAGAAATAAAACTTTAAAGCTCAAGTTAAGAACCTAAAGTCCAGCTTGCAGGTGTTGAATTGTCCCGCCCACAATAAAATGTATTAAATTAAAGTGTCTTATTACAGTTATTATTACAAATTCTCAGTGCACTCCTAATCCTCTTAGTATCAGTTCCCTCATTGGTTCCTGTTTCATTACTAATTCTGCTTTTCCAAAGGAAAATTTTTCAGTTGAATAAATGAAGGTAGACTAATTTTGTGAACCAATACAACCAATTCATTGAATAGATCAGACTCAAATACTGAACTGAATATCACTAAATTCTATGTAGACAAGTGTGTCATCTTCCTCAACCTGTGAGTCTTTACCTCCAAAAAATTTTCCATTTCAAATGAAAAACTACACTAAGCATCTAGACTAAGCATCCAAAAGGACGTTAGTTGTGGCACAAGGGTTATTAGAACAAGAATACATGTTGTAACGCAGAGACCCTGCGTTTTTGTTCAATCCAGGTCATAATAACTCTTACCTACAGCAGGTCAGATGCCAGTAGAAATGTACGCCTTGCAATCACCTCAAGACTGAAGATCCAGGTTTGACTTTCTTCTTTGCTATTGTTCCACTTTGCAGAGTATAAGCACCTTAGGGGACGAGGGTAGAAGAATGCTTAATGTAGCAACCTCCTGTCAGGATTTAGCGCCTTTGATTTCACATTTCAAACGGCGGCTCTACCAGCCAGGGACGACGTATGTGAAAGTCACTTTCCAATAGACAACCACTGGCTTTTTTGCATACAATTTTCCGCACGTCTGTGGCTCGCTGGGACCTGATAGCGTTTCATGATCGTTTGTGTTTTGAATGCATCAGACATGCTCCTCCACCTTCCACTCTCACCCCCCCCATCCCCTCGACACCATACATAGCACCACCTTCTTGCCCTCATGCCAACTCACAACCCCCTCCTCCCGTCCCATCTTTCGTGCTGGGCTTTTTGCATTGTGTCAATAAACAAGACGTTCTCTGTCACGGGGAGGCTGAAGAAAGAGTTCAAACCATCTTTGAAGTTACAGCAGTGCCGCTTTGAAGATCTCAATGTCACAGGGCATTTATGTTCTCATAAGGATGAGTTGGAAAAAAAGTCTCAAAAAATCTCAGACTTCACGGTGAACTTCGGAGAGGCTTCTTCACAGAAATGATAAATGACATGACAGACATGATAAAACACCTCCATTCTCATTTGCACTGGAGAACATGAAAATTGCAAGGGTACGGCCAACCTGCACCATTGATCGGCACATATGTACGTTAAATAAAGCATTATTACATTTTATGAGCAAATCAGCCAAACATAATCTCAGAGGAGGTTTTTTCGGAAATGCTTTAGGGGAAATAAACCTTTGTTTGCATGTTGACATACAGAAGGCTATAAAAAGTGAATGTGGGATGGTATTCAGGTCATTTGTTTTTGGAATAATTAGATGAACTATGTTTGACTGCACTGATTGCAGACTGCAAACAGATTGATCTATTGTTGAGATGTCTTCTGAGACTCTAGAGGAGATGTGTGAGATTTTAAGGACCTTTTTGTCATGAGAAAAAATCTGAGCAGGAAGCTAAAAGTCTTGCTCTCCATTTGAACTCATTGCTGTCTAGGAGAAACAATTGAGAAAAGAAAGATTTTTTTCCTGCCAAAAACAGAGATAAGCAAATCCAGGCGAACGCACCCTGGCCCACACTCACAATCTCTTGCTGTGATTGGAAGTGATTTGTTGAAAATGATGGAGGGGTGTGTTTTGAGCAAGCCACAGCACCTGAATCGCTTTGAAGTGTCGGCATAGTTTGATTGATACAGTCTGAAATCTTATGTCATTATGCTCATCCGCACTGATGTTTCCTTGCCAACCGCGATGGCGCAATCTTACAGTTGTCCCTGCTGATTGAGTGTCTATACAGCCGCAAATGGAGCTTGTAGAAAAAAATCCAAGCTGTAACATATTCAGCGGTTTGTTTCAGCTTTGTTGAGTGTGATTATCCATCATATGTTGAGATCAATTCAGCACTGTTTCCTCTTTTTGCAGTAGTATAGCCTATTATTTTAATAAATTGAGCATTGTAAAAAATATCTCTGCAAATTGTCATCATTTCACAAGGTGAGCAACAGTTTAGCTTCAGCTGGGGAGATTTTATTTATTATGTAGTTTTGTCATTTGCACAGCTGATTGTTTGTCATATAGATTCTACTCAAATCTGTATTCTACTCAACTTGAATTTAAATTGTATTGAGAATTCCAAACCTTAATTCTCTCTCTAATCTCGAACATTTATTGAACATTATTATGGTATCAGTGTGGTATGTCATGATACTTCTGGTTCCTTTAGCAAGATAAGGCCAAAGAGGGCAAAAAAAATCTCAGTTTTGCATGTAAAAACCCATGTTCAGAACTCTTAAAAAGCTTTATTTTCAGTATAAAGCAGTAATATTTTGTGGAAGGTGTGATGCAATTGGATTGACCAAATGTAGACATGCATTTCTGCCATGCATTTTCTGTGTTAGACTTTTTTTAACCTTCAATAATCATTCAGTCAAAGGCACAAATCCTTTTTATTTTGAAAGTTGCATATAAAATCCACTGGACTCTGAGGGTTTGAGTGTTTGTGGCTGTCCAATGGTATTACGATCAGAGTTAGTTTGAGTGAAAATGACTGTGTGGTGAACTCACCTTTATTTTCCTTAGCGCAGTCAGCTCATTAAAGCTAATGTCTCATCAGATTCTATTAGCAGTGTTAAGAGGGCAGTGACACTGTGCAAAGACAAAAGAGACTAATTTTAAAATAGCAAAGTCTGTTTCTACACTTTAAAAATGTGAAACTTTAAGAAAAAAACACAACATCATAGCTGTAAAGGACAGTTCAGAAATGCATGTGTACGCACAAGCTCATACACACTGGAACACACATAAGCACACACTAGCACTTTCTGTGTTAAAGATGATTACCTCCACTGCCTGCTGAGATCGCAGACACATCCTGTAAAAACCTACAGTTTAATAAGAATCGTTAATGAAGGGCTTAAAATCTAAGACTTTTCATCAGTGTTAAATAAAGATACATTTGCTCTTTGAACCTCAGCATATCTGTCAGAAAATTCAATTCTGCTTACACACCAGGATAGGAATACACACTTACAGCACGTGTTTTATCAGTCATTTTTAATCACCACTTTACCCACTTGGTAAAATTACAAAATTTGTAGAGACTGAGCTGTAATCGTCTGGCGTAGTAAGATTACTTGATTTGTCAGCAAGTAACGTTGCTGTGAATTTCCACAAATTAAAGCAATGCAGTTTATTGTAAAAAATTGTGTGAACCATTTGGTGGACATAAAATAATTCAGATTTGCTTTGTGTAATTGTCTCTGATCTGTGTTTAGATATATAGTTTCATTATGAAGAGGGCATGATGGTTTATAATTTAGTAAATTAGTAATTTACAAATAACTTGCTCAGAGTTTAGATCTAATAATATGCTTGTTACTTGTTCATTATTATTTCTTATCAATCCCTACCATTTTAAAATTTGATAGTTGCAATGCTTTTTTATTTGACAGATTTAGTTAATCAATAATCTGTTTAATCATAGGCAAGGCTCTGAAGAGATTTTACAACACAGATTAACAGCACTTAGATTGTAATTTATGGTTTAATTACTAAGAAAACCATAAAACAGACATACTGTACAAACCTCGCATTAAATAAAATCATTAGTACAGAATCACACAAATTCACATCAGCCAAACAGATCAATAGAACAGGATTAAATGTAAAGTACGATTTTTTTCTAATGTAACATCACATATATTTAAAATTCTTCTTAAGTGTGTGAACTTATATTGTACATCACCCAAAATATTTCCCACAAAATATTTTTATTAAAGCAATTAAAGTCCACCAAAGGGCATTAGGTTCAGTGTGAGAAGGGTGTATTTGGCGGCTGTGGTGCAGCACATTGGTGGGGGTCTGCTCCCCCATAATGGGGGCACATCTGGTGTGTCTGGCTCCAGAGGGAAACAGATCAACCCCCTAAAGACCCTAAATGAACCCAGCTCATGATATCCCACACCGGCGCAGGGCTGTCTCTTTCTTACCCAGTGCTGGCACTGTCCCACACCCCAGGATCCTGGGCAAGACTCTAGCTTTGATGGCCATCACCTTTGATCACCTTGAATTATAGAATAATTGTTTTTTAGAATTGGTATCAAAACTTCCTGCATGTTAGTTGTTATATAGCACATGTAAGTGCACAATTTAAGGCAGGTGTAGTTTTAGGACGAATGATAAGAGTGAATAATGTGCTTTAATAAAGAATGTTATTAGATAATCAGCCTAGTTTTTTTAATTCACTCTGCTGCTATGTGGGCACAAATGCGAACATGGCCACATGGATAGCGCCGGATATGCCTGCAATTAATAGCTGGGATCAGCTGTTGTGATGTCATTATACATTCCCTTCACTTTCTTCAGTGGGGCTGTTTGATCTTTGAATACCCCCGGGAACTCCTGCCTCCTCCCTCTCAGCATCTCCCCCTTCCTCCTCCTCCTCTGCCTCGCTCGAGCAGAACCTCCCCCTTTCTCATCGAGGGCTCACATTGGCTTCCGTATGTGTGTGTGTAAGTGTAAGTGAAAGCGCGCAGCCAAGCCTCGATGACAGAGGGCCCGGGACCATTCAGACGACTCACGCTCTCGCGTTCAGCCCACCTCCGCCACAGCTGGGAGAAAAAGACACACTTTAGAGAAAGACAGTCAAAGAAAGAGTGCAGAGCCAGTCAGAACAAAACGCAGTCTGCCAAGCAGCAGCAGTAGGAAGCAGTAAGAGGTTTTTAGAGAGAGATTGAAAGAGAGAGAGAGACACACAGGATCTCTCAGCTTAATGCGCAAAACGTCCCGCTACCACATGCTGTGCTCAATGGCCAACACAGGCTGTCTTTTGCTCTCCGGTTCAGGGATGCTAACACACTCACTCCAGTGTCCCCCAGCATTCCTCTACCTACCCGAGGTAAGGCAATCCTCTCTCTCTCTCTCTCGCTCCCTCATGCGCTCTCTTTCCCTCTTCTTCTACTTACGGGTGACACGTGCTAGCATTGTGTTTACCCCCTCCTTTTCGCATCCCTCCCCCTCGAAGCCCTCATCGGGGGTCATCTCGCTTCTGTTTCATCGTTCCGTTCATGTGCATTTGGAAAGCTGTGAGTTTTTGCAGTGTCAATTTTTTTTGTTTGTTTCTTTTGTTTGTTTTTTACTTTATTATTTTCTATAATTTAATTGCATCAGTAATTTACTTTTACTAATTTACAAAGTGTTTTTGTACATTAATTTCTTTATAGTATTATTATTAATAGTATTAGACATTAATAATATTGTTTATTTTGTGTTTTACATTTTAAAAAGTGTTACATTTTATTATTGTTTATAAGCGTTTACATTTTATTTTTACACTGCACTACCTTTGGTTAAAAAGTATGTAATCACCTCATTGTTTAGCAATTTTTTTAAATGATGTTTTCATAAGACTGGACTGTAATTTTGTCGGACAGCCTTACTGTTGCTGTATCGATGCTCTCCTTGTTAAATTGCATTTATGCACTTGAGTCTCTCTTTCTGAAGTTGCGTGAGTATTTTACACTCTGTGTGTCTGCTACAGTGGATCTGTCCAAACAGAGACAGATGTTATATTAACACTGAATTGGATCATTCCACTAAATGTGCCTTGGCTGACTTTTCCAAATGTGCCTGGGTGTAGTGTGACATGCGAGGGTCTGCGGTGATTGTTTTTGGACAGGCACGCATGTGTAGGTGTGTGTTTTACTACAGGCGTGTGTGTGATGACATGCTGCTTCTTTCCTCTAGACTGTGTGTGTTATTGCAAAGATATAAAGAATGATAGGACTGTTGAGGGAGAACCTGTTTCATGCTGCTACCAAATCGCTCCACACTCATCACCTTAACAGTCACTGTCCCGATACACACACTCTCACACACACTCACACACAACACCAGCTGTCCAGGCCTCTGCTGTCCCACTACTACTGTTCACAGTGTGTGTGTGTGTGTGTGTATGTGTACATGTGCTTGTGTGCATGCGCATGCATACAAATAAGGTTTATTTGAGAATTCATTTAGTAAATGCTGGTGTGTTTGAGCGTTCCTGTAAGCATCATCATAATTCCTCATCTGATTTTGAACAGATGTCATTGACAAGATGCCAGAGCTTGTTTTTGTGAACACCCGTAATTGATTAGCTGTGAGAAACATCTCTCAAATATCCGTCACGTCGGGCTCACCGCGAGTGGCCGTTTGTTTTGGTTTCAATATCAGCACATTAGGTGCTCTGCTAAAGCGTTACAGTGTAAAAGATTTTCAGATTTTCAGAAGACGGTGCTGTGAAAATTAAAAAAAAAAGAATTGAATGAAAGACACAGACTATCTATCAAATGTATTATGAGACACACTGAAATAATACAGACAGATTCAGAAAGAGCTATCGCACCCTTAGGGCTTCTTCAGCGTCCCATTTGTTATTCTTTTTCCTTTTTTATTCACCTGCTGAATTGGTAGCCACATAAAGCACGTCACGTCTTGTAGATTGTGAATTTTAACAAGATTTGTTTTTTTCTCCAGTCTTTCATATCTTGTTCCTCACCTGTGTCTCGGCTCAGACTGTCATCTGTGTCCAAAAAAATAAAGTTAAAACTGAAGAAAGATGCGCTGCATGTTTAACATGTTTAGGAGAAATACACAGTAGTCTAAAAAAGCGTGTTTTAGAAAAAGTGAACTTCTTTTGCATGTGTTACTCATAAGCAAGTTACACAGTAGTATGGTGTATATTTATGTTTTATTACCATCATATGCAGTTTGCTATTTGGCACCTTTTGTAAGTGTATAAAACCCAAGCATGTAACCACTTTTATATAGCATACTTCCTTTTTTAATTAAATCTGGATTTTTTTTTAAAAAATTTGGAATTTCATTACAGTCTTTGTTTAATTACCCATAACTTCTATGATAATGTAAACTATTCGTTTTCGATTTCTGTGTATTGTAGAGTATCTCTCTGGTTTGAGGTAGTTTTTTTGTGTGTTTGGATGCAGGCTGCTTGCACTAGTGCTGATATAGTGCTAAATGCTGTTCAGCTGCATGCAGTCTGTTTTCATTGGATAAGGGATTAACTAGAGTTTTAAGACACGGCTTTTGTTTCATTTAAAAGCGAAAGTTTGAGCTATAGCGTCATTCAGATGAGTCTCAGTCACCCGTTGTGGTGCGGGTTATCTTTTAAGTTTGTTTGTTTGTTTTACACCACACCAAACGCTTTCTCACTCTGCGTAGAGTTCTTTCCTAAGAAGAACAAAGAGATTGCAGAACACAGAACTGAGTTAGAACCAGGCTCTAGTTCAGTTTTGCTCTAAAAACCAGTTTTAACGTGACACCATCTGCAATCTGTATTTTGAACTAATGAAAAAATAAGGAAAATCTTGTCTGGGGGATCACTGGTCATCACGCAGTGATGTCATGCGAGTGTTTAAAAAAATGATTCTCAAATTGAAGTCACCTACTTCATTTTACTTATTTATTTATTTTAGTAAACGTGACCTCTATCTACATTTAATTTAAATTTGGCTGGAAAAAAATCCCTCCCTCTATTGCGGCAGCGACTGGTTCTCAAGTCTTGAGTCAATACGGAGCAGTAAATCTGCTTGTGCAAGCATCTCTCCCTCCCTGGAGGACCAAAAATCTTTACTCATGCTCAGGATAGTTAAACAATTCTCGCTATTGTATGATTTTCTCCTGAGCCATGGAGCTGAATATTAGAAGCTTATTCTCCAGTGAGTTTTTAGTCATTTCTAGCAGTGGTCGAAGTCATTTTACAAGTATACAGTAACTCTAACACACACATACACATCTACACTTGCAGGCGTACAAAAAAAAAGACTGTGTATTTCACATGTTGAATTGTCAGCACAAAAGCCTCCCCCTGCTCTGCTGCAGGTGGTCTCTCGCATGTCTGCCCACCGCAAGGAGCTACAGAAGAAAAAAAGGAAGAGTGGAGCTTTTGAAAATTCCCAGAGAAAAGGAATATAGAATAACAAGGATTGAAACATTAAGGACAGTAAGGGAGTGTGTAAGAAAAATGAAGTCAGTGAATAAGCGAAGTATAAATGTTCGGCCACAATGAGATATAATTGGACAGGCAGTCTAGTGTGAGCAGAGAGGAGACTCAGAGAAATGTAGGGAGTGGTTGAAGCTGTTCCTTTTTCCATGCTGGTCTGTAGAGTGATACAGATGAGAAGATTCCCCAAGACAATCCAGTAGACTTCCAGTAGAGTGACATCAGCCCCTGCTAATGATGATCAGATATTTGAAACACTGTGTGTTCGGTGTGTGTGTGTGCACTCTGAACTAATGCAACCTCTCCAACTCACGGTATGAGTGTAACTGAGCATTCACTCCTGAAACGAGCTTGTCAATAACTGATGATATAATAGGTTGAAAATGGAAGCGTTACCGTGGGGAATTGAGATCAGCTGATGTATGTTGCACTAAAGCATATGTTAGCTTTAAACAGCAGCAACCGGAGTCTCATTCTCGTTCTGGTTTCTCTTGAACAGTGAGTGTAAATTAACGACAGCCACAATGAGAATAAATTTGTGCAGCCGGTTATATCAATACTACATATCAATAGGTAATTGTTTTGCTAAAGGTATTGTAGTTACCCTGTTTTTGATCTTAAACACATCAGATAAGATGCAATTAACAAGTTACTCATTCAGGTGGAATTTAGCCAGAATAGATGGGTTTCATTTTGAATAGAAGGGATCTTATTTATCTATTTATTTATGCAGCAAAATTTGATTAGAGCCCCACTATGCTCAGAAGATACTCTAAAACGGCGTTTGTGCAAGTGGGAAAAAAGTCATGAACAATAACATGAAGTGATATGGGCGTCTATGTGAACTGTACTAATCGAACCCGGGTTCCAACGCTGCTGGGAATGCAGAATACAGATACATGCACTGACAGCATCACAGAACATTGGTGCAACACACACACGCATTCAATCATCTATATACACACACACAGTACATAGATAAGCTTGTCCCCAGACACGCTTTGCTCTGCATTGATGCAAAGTGAAGCGAGCATTTTCATATTAATACTAAATAGGAACACTCTCCATAGGTTTGTCTGTTATGTGAAGTGCTGTGGATCATATTAGAATATCGTTTCTATCAGCTCCACTAAATTATTGATTACAATTGCAGTGATGTGCCAACATTTGTCTCTGTCTTGTCATCTCTTCAATCTCGCCGATGCATGCTTGAATGTCGTAAATTGAATGAATGTATTTTGTATGCATAAAAATTGGCCTTCAATTTGAAGTGTGCCTGGCAATAAATTGTGTTTTGTGTGTGTTAGTTATGGAACCTGGTGCAATTAGTTTAGTGTAGCTATAGATAGATAGATAGATAGATAGATAGATAGATAGATAGATAGATAGATAGATAGATAGATAGATAGATAGATAGATAGATAGATAGATAGATAGATAGATAGATAGATAGATAGATAGATAGATAGATAGATAGATAGATAGTTTTCTTACACATTTAGCAAAATGTTGTGTTGCATTTGTTATACAAATAAAAAGATAGTTATTTAGCACCTGTTTCATGTCACTATTTGTGTTTTAGTGTTTCATTTTAGGATTATATCTCATGATATGAGACTGTTAATTGATTCTAAAGTAGAACCAGCAGGTTCCAAAAACACACAGACTTTAGCACTCATGTTCATTTGTAATAGTTATGAAGTTTTGAATTTCGTATTGGTGATTTAATCAGACGTAGTTATTTTCTTGTGCTTGTAAATTATATTAGCACAATCAGCAGCAACAAAAAAGTTGCTTTAAATTCGAACAGTGCATTATTTAGTTCAGGCTGCTAATTCACAAAAGTCTCCTCTCCTTCACTGTCCCCGTGTGTTAATGATGCATTGTATTGTTATTTATTAGGCCACCGCCTCGGCATCTATTTACCCTTCCCCATATTTATCTTCCTGGATAATTGGGAGCACAAGAGAAATTAGTCATTTTGTTCTAAGCTGGTGCTTCTTTTTTTAAACTGATGATTAACCATTTGACTTAATGCTTTAGATATCTCTATTTATTCTTTTAATTAAGTTGTACATCTTTATATTTAGTCTTAAACTGGCCAATTATAGCTTTAGCTTTTAAGCTCTCACTAAAAGTTTTGGGTAAATGGGTTAATAAAACACAAATATAGAAACAAATATATATATATATATACACAAAAGAAAGATATATATATAAACAAAATAAAACCTTTGTTATTAGTAGTATTGATATTATTTAAAAATGTTTGTACAATCAAAAACACAAAAATGAAGCATTTATGTCACTTTTTTGTTTGTAATGACACCACGGGAATTGTTTCTGTGCAAAACCTGATGGTCCACGTTGTCCCTGTATGATCTGAGAATGTTTCATTTACAAACCCCACTGTATATATAGCTGTGTAATTTTAAAGCTATCCTGACACTCTAAAGAAAAACTCTGCCCTGGTTTGACTGGAATTAAAAGAAAAATATAAGATCTGTAGCGTGTGTGTATGTGTAGCTGCATTAGCTCTTTTTAACTCTGTAGATGGTATGATGCTGGAGGGATGTTCTCCACAAACCCTACTGTTGAGTATGCATCGCTATTGATGTTTCTGTACTTTGCTGCATTGCATGCTGGGTCGCCACTGGCTCTGCACCACAGTTATTCTCCAGAGGTGAGAATTATGGGAAGGTTTGGTCCTCAGGGCGCATCTGGATTATTTGGGTGGGTCTAAATAAATCCCTGAAGGCCCTGTGAATTCTTGGAGGGTGTGTGCTGAAGTGTAGTTATCTGTCTGTCGGTACACATATGCTGCACAGATCAATTTGTGCAGGTGTTATATATATTACGTGTCACAATGAAGTAATCTAGATTCACTCACTGTCCAGGCAGTGCGGAAGAGAATGTTCCTGACCAATGCATGTATCACAAATAATTTATATTTAAGGCATTTAGCAGGTGCTTTTAACCAGGCTAACCTACAAAGTGCTTTTGTTACACATGTGCGTGTCATGTAAAAGGTAAAGCTACATCTTTAAAAGCATATTTTGCGTGCTAATGTCTTTTATTCATGCAGACTGTACATCCAGGGCTGTCATCAAGGGAGGACAACCAGAAACTTTTTGAGGCGGCCCATTAAATGCGTTTTACTTTGTCCAGTATATGGCATAAGTATAATGGGCCCACCCTTATCATCTTTTGCTAGACCCACTGAATTCAATCCACAGCTCAGTGTACTGTTTAAAAATTACACGTTCTGTATTAAACTTTATATATGAAAATATTCAGAATAAAATTTGTTTTTAGATTATCACATATTTAACAGATGCGTGATGGTGTCCAAAAAAACAAAAAAGTATTTGAAATTTACATGTTTTGACTGTCTTCTGACTTTAATTCGGCATGATTTATGTTAAATAATAATGAGCTTTGGCACTAAAAATAGTACATTTGTATTGGACTGACTATTCACACACACACGCACACATTCAGCCCTATTAGGAAAGCTACACTTCCTCACAGGCCTTAATCCAGCCGTTGCGTTTAATCACCAACAAAGCTCAGCGATCACTATCAACACTGAGACAGCATGTTTTAATCATCTTCCTCCAGATCAACTCGACTGAACGCCTTTTTGAGGAGATCCAACCACAGGCTCCTCTCTGTTGCGCAGCCAAGACAAGCTAATTAACTGCGTGTGGGTAGCTTCATTTCCTTACCAGAGACGCAAAGTACTTCAGCTCCTCTGTGTGCGAGTGGAGAATTACTGTGTAAATTGGACACTGTTGCTAGAATAGCATGTACTGTACTTTGCACCTCACTCATGGCGTTGAATTTGGGGGCAGCAAGGGAGCGTATGCCATACGCCTGCCCTGACTGCATTTCCTGTTAAGTCTATATAAGCCTTAGAATCTCTATGCTGGTTCACTCTGTGTATATCTCTCAAATCGTAAAGTCGGAGCTGAATTTAAAATGCTGCCCCTTCATCTCCTTTGCTATTTCTTTTCTGTACCAGTTCAAAACATTCTCTTTTTTCACCTATACCTAGTTTGTTGAGTAAGGCTCTTTTTATTGAGTGTACGGCCCTTGGCATCAATACATCCTTTGCTACGTATGAGAAGAATACCTAAGACTGCTCTCTTTCAGGCTCTAGTCTGTTTGTTTGTTTGCGCCCTCAAATGTATATTTTTTTAATTTAAAGCTTGTTTTTAAAAGAAATCCCACCTTTATTGTTGAAAAAAGATGGTATGCGGGTGCAGCTAGCAGTTCAAAGCGAGTGCGTCGACGCAGCAACGCATTACAGCTGCATTCCCCCAGTCGATGTGATATTTGAATTTAAACGCCCTCTTTAACATACTTGCAAACATATGACGCTCCCTCCAGCTCTCTATATGGTTGTTTTTCTCTCACCCACCTCCCCATCCCGATCTATGTCTATCTGTCTCTCCCCGGCCTCTGCTGTAGTCAAGACCGGCTTTATCTGTGTGTTTAGACAGGCAAGGAAAGAATTACACTGACAGTGCTTAGGAAATGATAGGCTAGTTCTGAGATATTTGTGCCCCATAAATTCTCCACTGCTCAGCATAATTTACGACAGAAGCGTGTGTGTGTCGGTACGCAAGTATGTGTGTGAGGAGACAGTTCGTGTCCCACTGTATCTATCTCCATCTGCTTAGCCACTTTTGCTCCATCGTAAATTAAGGACCTATAGACAGTTCCCCTCAAGTCTCCACTCACATAAAAATGAGACACTAGTCATCTCTCTCCTCCTCTCTCTCTCTGTCTCTCTACGTCTTCTCTGTATCTCTCTAATTGAAAGAGAGCTATGTAAAGGTGAGGTGAGAATCGACATAGGAGCACAGCTCTCATAGCACAGGTATTACGTTATCGAAAGGCCATTAAAGCAGAGGTTAGCGTTTTAAAGGTTAGCATGAAAACGTGTTTTTAATTAGCGCGCTTCAGTTCGTACATGCAGCGACTGCGGGAGGTCCTCCAACAGAAGGATCTTAGATGTCGGACCGAGGTCTTCTACCTGACATTCAGAAGGTTACTGTAGTTAGATGGTACTAGTGATGTAGTTCCCCTCAGTAATTACCTTAGCATTCTCCACGCACCTCAGTCAGCTGTCGAACATGGCAACATTCTGACACCAACAGCACAGAAAATGAAGGTCTACATTTGACACTAAAATTGTACCTTGGACGTTGTTGACATTTAAAGCTTGGTGACCTTTGACCTCAGCAGCATGGATTCTGGAGGATGGCGAAATGTAAATATTGTGTTTCTTACTTGTTCACACGCAGGTCTAGCATGAGAACCATTCAAATGCTTAGAATTATGGCTTTGCGCTATATTAAATAATAATTCGCAATTGTTTGGCTGACTTTCTAAAATTAAGCAACAGTGTAATGACGTAATGATTGTAAAGTGCATTTCATTTGGCCATTACATTTCCTAAAGAGTGTGTGATTAAATTAGTTTAGATTTTTTTTATAGTATCTTGGATTTGTACTTCAGTAGCAAAAGTGCAGTTGGTCAGTTTTATTCATTTCCAGGAATAGGTTTTGACTAATTCATTCTGATTCAAAAATCATATGTGCATCAGCTAATATATGTTTTACATGAAAATGAAAAGAATAAAATTATGTTCTCCCTTATGTTTATCTGGCGAAAACAGTGTGGGGAAACCTCTTAACATTTTTATCATTCTTTACTACATACTGAAATATATATTTCAATTTTTAGATAGATCGGACAGCCTTATTTAGAATGCAGTTTTTTTTAACTAGCTTGCCTTTACTCTTGTGGTCTGCAAAGGAATGAGTTCACTTTCAGCATTTGAAGGGTAATACAGTGTTGTTAGCACAAACGCTCACCTGCTGAACAATTAGAACTACATAAACCCTGCAGCCATTTTCCATCCAACACTAAAGCAAAGCTCAGTAACTCACAGCTGGTGAATTATGTATGGCTTAGTCAAGCATAGTTTAATCTAGACCTGTCCATTAATCAATCCAGCTCAATATCTTTAATTGCCATATATTTAAATTTTAATTTTTCTTAACAGAGTTCTCTTCCTAAAGTTAGGTACAGTGTTATTCTATAGGACCAGAAAGCTTAAATGATTTACATTTTTTGTTTGACATATTTTAATGTGCTGGCAGTGCTGGAATTTTGCTGAATGCATTTTCTGCATGCTGTTCCAGACACACACCACAAAAGTGAGCAGGTCCCTGTGGCCCCACATACACAATAATGACATTATCATGCTTGCAATAAATAATCCAACATATGCCCATGATGAACAAAGCCTTTCATTGGGTACCATAGAGAAACAAAGAAAGTGGAAAATTTAATGAAATGCATGCTGACATATTGCGTCCTTTGTGACTACTGCAAATTGATTGTTAAAACTCCATTTTGTAAATATGTTAAAGAACATTTTTTACCCAGCATGCATTGCAACCCATAGCTTTTACATTCCAAATTAATCACCCTCGTATTTTAGCGTCAATAGACCTCTGAAAATCTTGGCTGTCAGCGCTTGTATATTTTTTCCCACGTAGCTGTAGATCAGGTTCATGTTTCTCCATTTTGAAAATCTTGATTAAATTTTCCTCTTTCTCTGTTCATCCGTGTTTCCCTGAGGGAAGTGGAGTTGGATCGGAGGCATGGGGCTTTGGCACCTTCCAATACGCCTCTAATCAACAGCTCGGTTTTGCTCGCATACGGAAGCTCTTAATTACTGCTAATTGTGGCCATTACCATGGGAAAATTAAATAATAAAAGCAAGACAAATATTGATGTTAATTGATGGAGCTGCTCGCTGATAACACAGCTTTCAAAATGGTTTCAATAAGTTTGAATTAACCCCATTTGCATACATTAATTGGGATAATTAGAAATTAAGATGATTGCTGTTGAGTTTGATCGCTAGTATTGTGAGCATGTGTGTGTGTGTGTGTGTGTGAGATGCAGTGTAATGGAAACAGGTTGGGCAGTGGGATACTTTGGATAGTAGCTTCTCTGCATGATCTGTCATTAGTAATTACTTTAATCACAGGAGAACTCTACAATGAACTGCAGAGATCCAGCTCGTGCTCAGAGCCCTCAGACAGGCTTCTGAAAACATGTAGTAGTCTTTCTGATGCAGAGGTGAACTATTTATGCTCAAAACCTACTATTCTCAGAAATGTTTTGCTTTATATTTTGTATCCAAGAAAACTAACGTTCATTTATGGAGTGACAGAACAGTGAGTGTAGTTATATATTTGAAGTTATATACTTGAGGGAACTTGTTTATTTAAATACTTGCTTATTTAAATTTTGGAAACTAATAGCATGATTTTTGAGTAAATATTGTGTTAGCAAAATTCACCACTTATTGTCATGCGTTGCATTTTAAGGTTGCTTACAAACTTGCTTACAAAACAGATACATTTATTAGGATTTTTAACGTAAAAATAGGCCATAAAAAGTGTAAATATGTCATATTTGTGGATTTAGTTTAGTCTTAAAGGTTTTTTATTATCCAAAACATGGATAATAATCAGCTAAAAGCAGGAGAAAATCTAATAAGTATTATTGTTTAGTTGAAACAAATTGTACTGGATGTATTAGTTAATTTAATTACCGCTAGCTTGTGAATTGCTAGCAAGGCAGGTTGTGGATGTATGTTTCAGTGAATCAGCATCCTCTTTTGGCACCTTTCAACAGTCGTACACTCTTTGTTCACCATTCATCAGAAAAACAATGAAATCAAGCAGGGCTGGAAATATTGAGAAATCCTGTTCTTCACTCCTAAGTCCCATGAGATGGTTATTGAGGTGGCTGTAATTTGATAAGATGAATAAAGTCTGTGCGCTGCAGGCGACTCAGCACTTTCCTCCCGCACTTTCCCGACCTCACTTCTACCTTCACAGAACTTCTGACGGAGGAAAAAATTCCCTGACATTGGCAGCAGCGGGAGCCCACCTATCGATTAGGTCATATCTGGGATAGATGATGGATTGGATGTAATTTTAGGGGCATAGAAGGGGTTTTTAGCAGGGTATGGCCCTTACAGACCAACCGGTAAAACAAACAGAGGAATACGCCAGTCAGCCTTGTCGGGGTCCGGACGCTAGCCTGTAGACTTCCTGTGTTACTGGAGAGGTTGGAGGAGAGGGGAGGGTAGAAATGATGCGATTCTCCTCTCAGATACCCCTTCAGATGCATCTGTGCTCCAGGGTTGCACCATTTCCCAGCATCCCTGAGGATCTCTCCAGACACCGCTTGACATCGCTTCACTTTGGCGCCAGTATTTGTTCTCCTTCTCCTATTTTACACTCTCTCTCTGTCTCTCTCTCTCACTACCTCCATCAGTTTTCCGTTGTGGCTGTTTCTTTGTTAGGTATTCCTCCAATTTAATTACGAAGGCTTTGAAGTTGCCATGAATAATGGCAAAGTGCGCCCTTCCAGAGCCTTCAGCTTTTTCTTTAGATCAAAGATAGCTTTTACATCAGCCAGAACTCCTCCCTCCAGCTGAGAGCAGTCACAGGGATTCGCAGACCAGGTGCCAAGCCTTGTTTTCCCCCCGCTCCCCGTCAGACACAGGCGATGGAGGCTTCTCTAGATGGGTATTGAACTGTTGTTGCAAGATGTCAAAAGCTCATTCCAAGGCTGGCACTAAAACCTGCATGCAACATCAGACCCTCTTTGTAACTTTAACCTTTCATCTGCAGGGCAGATGGCAACAAATAACCGGTACGTTGTGGAACAAAAAAGGCAGAGGAAGCCGCACTTTTGTTTTTATTTATTTGCGCCATACAGCAGAAGCATAAGATTTTGTTAGCTGGTTATTTACAAAAGACATTTATATATTACACTTTATGGTTTGATCCATGATTTCATCCATAAAGTTTAATCACAAAAATTTGAGCGCTGTGTAATTTTTTCCATGTTAAAATACCTCCTCCTCTCTTAGCTTAATGGGCAGAGACAGCTATAAGTAATCCATTTGTAGGTTTACTCCCTCAGAATGTGTAAATACTGTGGCATTTTCAAGACATTGCTTTGTTCGTTTGGATTGGCCCGGCACAGCGCTGGTGCAGCCAGTGGCATGAGTTTAGGGGTGAATTGTCTGTTTTGTCAATGACTGATGGGGGCTTAACAACAGTTATTATTTTTGCTATTTAGTTTCCTCATTAACTTGTTAAATTTTGTCAAATAAGCCTAAAAAGCCTGTTCAGTAACAGGAAGTTCAGAATATCTTCTTCCTTTATTACATTCAGAGAAAAGCTGACAGTTCCAGCCACAGGTCAGCCGACTGCAGAGACAACGAATGTCTCCTGTGTGTGAGGCAAGTGTTTTTAGAAAAGTATACCAGATGCTAAACAAACATATAGTCACACATTGACAGACTGGAGGAGGCTTTCTGGTGCACAGGGCATGCTGTCCCACTTTGCTTTTCCTATTCCTCTAAGTGGCTTGTCAATTACACTGGGTAAACAGAGGTAGAGTTAGTGAGTAAATCCACTGAAGACAAATATAAAATCGGATCCCTGGAAGATTAAAGGCCACTGAGCCGTGCGAACAAATATTTCAATAAGACAACAGCGTTAAGGTTGGGGCATTAGTTGATAGGAATGTGTATGAGGTGAATGTGTGTGTGTGTGTCCTGTTATTGCATTCACAGTTCTGAATGTGAGTGTATAATATAAAGAAACATAATGTCCCGGCAGATTTAGAAAAAAGACAAAAAAAGAAAATGATCTGAAACGATTTGCACTATTGTTTCCGTTAGAATGTATAACTTCAGCTGTTCAGAGTCTGACAAAATAAATACCTTCGGTGTTTGGGGACAGGATGTGGGACAGGACGGGGGGTTATGGGTAATGTAGGAGGTTGTTTAGGCATTAGTGGTCACAGGGAATTTGTGTGAAATGGAGGGTTTTTAATTAAAAATTAGGGGGAAAGGCAGCCTGTGTGGCAAAGACATGAAACCAAGATGCTAATTGTTATTACGTTTGCCAAGTCTCTGATAACCCCATGATACATCCGTGGTGCTGTAATGCTCTCTCCTACCATTGCGTGACTCAACCATGTCATTCCATTAATTCCAAGCCATTAATGAAAGAAAAAAGGAAATTGAAAAAGAAACTATGGCTATCAATCCCCAGTGTTGTTGGCAGGTATATAATGAAGTATTTGCGTCCAATTGAATTTGAACTAATTACACAACCCCTCCAGATATTACTTCACATGTACCAGTCGAATTAATGTAACTCTGCATGTGGGAGGTACCTCGCCCACCCTGACTCACCTCAGCGTCACACTCCATCACACACTGCACACTCTGAGCTAAACATATTCCTGCACACTCAAAACCATGTACGTACTTGCACACACACTTATAGTACGTCAGTGTGGCGCAATCTCGCTCAAAGAAAGCCACGCTTTGCTAAACAGCAGGAAGCCTCCAGCCGGCCGATCTTTGCTTTAATTACACATGCAGTACTTTAGAGAAAATGAAAATCCATTAATATCCTCACATTGAAAATATTAGGTCATTCTCATCCCCCGACACTGTTTGTTTAGAAGAGCTTTGTAGTTCAGTGTAAGCGCGAGATACAAGTCTGAACATCCTGATTCTGTCTTCCGCTGGTCCGCAGTACAAACAACTGCTCACTCTAAATGGGTACATTTGCTTTTTATGACCTCAAGGCTTGGCTAAGATTTTTTTATAAAGTCCTGTTGCTGGTATGCACACTTGCAGAAGTTTTTGACACACTCTCTATTTTGTTTAGTTGCATCAATTTTATATTCTTGCAATCTGCGCTGCAGCATACACACTTTGTGTAAATTTTTTTGCAGCTAAGTCCAGAGGAAGTCTTTAAATAACAATAAATGGGTTTTTTTTCCCCTGGGGCCATTAGCATGGAGGACCCCTGGGCCCCTCCTTTTCACCTGATGACGACCCTGCCTAGTGGTACTGACATTGATGACACAATACTGCAGTGTCTGTGTGTGTTGCTCGGCTAACCACTTCCTTAAATGTATGTAGAACAGGCCATTCCTCATTAGAGCCGGCCTTATCAAAGCGCCTGCCTGGCCAGATACTTCTCAATATTCATCAGCCCAGAACTTAATTTTCGTCTAGAAATCACGTAGCTTTCTCTCTCTCTCACTCACTCTCTCTCTCTCTCTTTGCTGTAGCATTGAATATGCATTCTTCCTGATGAGGTTGCGTAGTGATTATTTAATGCTAGCATAATTGGTTAAGGGCTGCTTGTGCTCTTGTACTTACTGGCATGATACATCAGCGTCATTATCGGACTGATTGGACTCAGATCACACGCTTGTGATCACTGCAGTCTGTGGGCTTCAACAGGACTCTGATACACAGGAAGAATCACCCTCTAAACTGGACTGACAGCTGAGAAAATATCTCCTTTTTTCTTGTAGATTAATGAATCATATATACAACTGTGAAATATTCTCTTTTAAGTGCATCCACTGAGTTATCAGCAGTTTGAAACGGTCTCCACCCAACAGGACCCGTGTTTACACTGAGCGGGAACATCTTTATCTTTAAAGTTCTGTCTGTTCAAATACATTTGGCTGGGCTTCATGTGGATTTAACTATAATCCTGCTACAAATTCAAATTCATCTTTCAACCTAATGGTTTCTGAAATTTTAATGTTAAAAATGATTTGAATTTCCCTACAATTTCTGGTCTTGCAAACATTTCTGTTATCAGGGTTGCCTACTAATATAGTTGCCAAGAAATATACCTGTAGTTCATAGCCTAAATGTAACTATATATTTGCCACTGTTACTTGATGCATGCTCAAAAGTGTGCACGTATGAGCTATTTTACAACAATTTGGAGCATAACACATCTAATTAGGTTTATCGATATCTCTTTTGTAGTATGCTATTGTAATGTTTAAAGGAAAACAATTTTCCAAGCCTTTGGGTCTCACTTCCTGTGTGTGTTCATATCTCTCTGTACACACTTTTTGGTTAAAAGTGCCCTATCTGTTATGACACATTTCTGTTTATTAAGACAGAGTTATAGGCATTGGAGAGAATTTGTAATGTTGGTACACCATGTCAGGTGTCAAAGAGTTTAAATTAATCAAATGGGTCAAATTGTCATTTGGTGTCTAGTTGTGATGTGCATGCTAATTACTGTGTATGTGTACATACTGTGTATATCACTGTATATACTAATACTTTTGATTTTTGCAAATAGTGAAGCATATAGTGGAGTGAGACATTTTAAAATGAACAAATCATCTTTGACTTTTTTAAATTTAATAACATCAACATGTTTGTGTGAGGTTTCGATTTGAAGTCAGACATTTTCTTGTTAATATAGAAGAATGTGTGTGTGTGCAAAATGCATGCAATAGCTGTGTGTGTGTGTACGCCTGACATATTTGCATGCATGTGTGCTGTTTAAGTATGCTTAAGAGTTTATGTTGTTGATTAATTGTATCTGTTTGCATATGTGGGTATCAGCAGGTGTGAAAGGTTCCATCACATGCCAGACACTGACTCATGTTTCATGCTGCTTCGCAGTGGCACATGCGTGAGTTTCTCCACCCATCAGCCCAACAGTCAGCAACACTGACCAGAACCAGCCCACTGCCCCACTCGCCTCTTTCTCTGCATCTTCCTTCCTGTCTCTCTGCTAATCTGTTTTCACTTTTGTGCTTCCCACCCTATTTCTCATAATCTCTCTTCTTCTAAAGCCCTTATAGCTTCTCTGTCCCTCTGTAGTGCCAGATCTTCTTTTTTTTTCCCTTTACAAGGATCAATTTAGCCCAACATGATCCACAGTGTGCACAGCTAATTCCGCGGAGCTCACGCGGCTCTGCATTGTGTCATAATCGGTGTGAAATTGATTTATGGCCCTTTTTCCACCCTCTAAACAGCTGCTGAGTGATTTCTCCTGTCATAATCATTCTGTCCTGCAGCTTCTTCCTGTATTTTTCATGCACTCCTCTTCGGCAGTCCACGCCACGCGGTTTATGTATTATGAGATTTCTCTTCTCACATTTTAAACATGATATCTGAGAGTAGGCGAGCATCTCGTCGCGCCCTGTGCTCTTTTCTACCCATGCTAGCTTGTTCGGTCGCTCACTATCTCTGGTTTTTGTGGCTTCAAACACGCTTGCATTATTAATGGGTGTTTTACTAATTCATCTGAATGAAGAGAGAGAGAAAAGGGGGAGACTGTTGGTTGAAGACCGCCGTGCTCTCAAAACTTTGGTTGGCGGTGTGAGCTGTAGCTACTCTGCAGAGCCCGAGTGTTGAGGGCCCTCCTAACTTCATCAATTATGGAACAGGGCGACATTTTTGAGGTGGTTTTTGTGACTTACTGGTGTGGAATATAATGTTCTTCTCCCAAGTGTCATCCAGGTAACCAGAAAAAGAGGCAGACTCGGCGGGATATAAATGCCACAGAGTGAAATCCACGAACGAGTATTCTGGCGAAAATAGGGGCGGGGGGCGGGGGGCGGGGCCAAGCACTCCAGATGTGGTCACACTCAGACAGATTAAATATAGACAGTCTGAGTTAAAGAGGGAGGGGCTGGTCAAGGCGGTTCTTCTCCTCGCTTCTCTTTCCTCCACAGAAAAGCTTTGAGAGTAGAGTATGGCCCCTGAGGCAGAACTCCCAGCATCCAAATCGGACAGGCGGTGCTGAATGTGCAGGAGCTGTCAGGTGCTATGGCTTGTAACATGAGTTAGTGCTGCTATCAGAAGCACTGTGTGTGTGTATGAGAGAAAGATAGCGAAGGCAGGGCAGGGACAAGACTGCTGCTAGGACCCATAGCCGCACTACACCAAAGCCCAGCTCATACATTACTAATGCTTCGAACAATACATGTCTCATTCATAATAGATCACCCCGCCTGCACCTGCAACGTATATCATACACACTATAAAGAGGTCAGCTATTCACTGGCTCTGGCTATGGGGCATAGACCATGGAGGGTTTGGGGGGCCCACCTGTAAATTAGCCATCAGCTTCACCTCAGCGCATGTGACGGTCCACAACACACCAATCTGGCCAAGCATGGCCACTGCTACCCCGCCCTGCCCCGGGAAAATGAGTTTGTATGCCAGTTTGGTCCTTAAACCCCCTCTCTCCAACCAATCACTCCCCCCAACACTTCCCAACCACCCCCCACCCCAGCCCTCTCGGTTCATGTCTCACAGCCTCTCGCACTCGCCGACAATTTACGGTAATTGAGAGAAGGCAAAGCTCGCCTCATATGGCGCGGAGGAAAATTGCCTGCGCAGGGCTGTAAATTAGCTAAGCAAAAGGGGATTCAAGAATTACATCCGCTCGGCAGGAAATGAGTGTTTATCAGGCTGAAAAGCTCCAACGCTGGTGCCGTAGCAGGTCTGGGCCAGCCAGCTGGGCGATGGGTGGGGGGATTTGTGGGCTTGAGGTCTGCAGGCTGGACAGGTCCATTGACATAGGGTTAATACTGCAGTGAATAGGCCTGGTCCATTCAGACTGATGAATCTTGGCTGACAGGAACCAGTTTCCTGGGAACAGATGCCTCCCCTATTCCAGTTTTACACCGAATCCCTCTCTTTTTATCGTCCTTTCCAACCAGATCCAAATCAATTAGGCACTGAAGCTAACAAAAGGAGTTTATTGGAAATTGTCGTTATATATGGCGGATCTGAGCATTTATGTATAAGAAAGAGGAACATTTTTATTTGTTTTGCATTTAAACAACCCACAAACCAAACAAGCCCTTTATAAGATAAAATAACTCAAGTAATTGATCTGAATCCCATGGCAGCGACCCAAAGCGTTAGAAAGGACTCGCACGAGCATTCGCATGCACGTCAGCGCGCTTGTATCTGCATACATGTCTAAGCGTGTGTTTGGGTGTGTGCGCGCTCAGCTCAGGCACCAAACAAACAGAGATCTGAGCCATCTATTATTTACTGCATTTTTATTTACCCCATCAAACAGCTGCCACCCAGAATCACACGCCAAATGAGTGTAGTTTATGGCTGAGAAAAGCAGGGCGAGGAATAAAGGTGGGTTTTATCTGAGGAGGGGCTTTAATTGCTTGCGCTTTAATGGTCAGAGAGGAAAGGAAAAAGTTGGACCGGCTGAGGATATATGCAGTCCGGCCAACACACGTGACTTTTAAAATCACTTTTGGCTCACTCTGAAGAGAGAGGCCTAAAATGAATTGTTTCTATGCTGCAAAATCGGGAAAAAACAAGTAGGCGTATAAATGTTTTTTGTTGTTGTTTTGGTGAGGTCAATTATTGTGCCACAGGCAACGAAACCATATAAATGTTCAATTCAATAAACTGAGTAAGTGTGGAATTGAGGTCCTGTTTGTAAAACGTGGAAAAATACAGTTGTGGTCATCTCTTACGAGTGCAGCAGTTGACGTTTTATTCTGTGGTGTTATTTACTGTATGTAGATTCTCAAGGTTACTATTCTTGATCAGAAACCTGCAGCTTGGTTGTGGTTGTGAGGAGAGTAAACATCCATATGTTGCTGGTATTGTGTGTATGCTTGTGTGTGTGGGTAGGTGTGGGTGTGTATCGTCGGGCTCTCAGTAAGTGTGTCACATCTGCTCCTCGTCCCATTACAAAACTGCACAGATTTCTAATGGCTGTCGTTACACCTGTACAAACCCCAGCTCTGATACACACTTCTCCCCATGCAGTCTCAGACATCATAAAACAGTTCTGTACACACATGCTTACACGCACACATACACACACACACACACACACACTTTCCTCCTGTCCCTTACTGTGAGGCCCCTCCCTCAGACTCTGTCTTTTTTTATAATAGTTTAAAATATTTATGTGCTGCTACAAGCACAAAACGCTGTACTACTTAGAGGATGAATATTTTATTTCACACTAAACTAGGTGCAAACGTGTGAAGCCATAGCAAGGGCCAGGGTGGACTTTCTCTCGAACGTGTGTTTTGAGACTCTGATTGGCTGCGCATTGTTGGCACTTCCTGTTGCTTGTTGTCAGGACACATGTGATAGTTTGACCTGAGCGAAACACAAATTAATAATGTAAAATGTAAAAATGGCATTATTTTCCAAGTAAATGTTTAAAATCTATCTCTGGTGTACTTTAACATACACACAACGTGTGCTGTGCTTGTATAACACTCCAATTCAAATTAAATTTGACATTTTAATAACAAGTTCAACTTTTTTCTGTCATTTGACAGCTGTGCTCACAATGAACTATAGAAAATAGAGCATAAGTTAAATATACAGGTGAAACGTATACAGGTTTAGAAAGAGAGTGCCTAAATAATTACTATTAATATACTCAGATAAATAATATTAAAAATGCAAAATAATTATTTAATTTACTATAAATTTTTCATGATTAATTTGCACTTGAATACACTTTGGTGTAAAACCAAACATGCATTTTGAATTAAATTCCACTAAGTATACCAAAGCACAATATACTAAACAGGATGTGGAAGGTTTGTTTTGTCAGCCAGGATCTTTGGGGTGGAGGGGAGGTTATTCCTTTTATGTGAGTTCCTATAGAATTTTTATTTTTCAGTCACTCTACATCTTGCAAATAAACTGAGCAGTTTTGCCTGCTCGTCCCCATTATGATATTCATGAGTTATCTCTTTTTTCCACCTCACTGTTGCTCGCACTTGGCTTGTCACCTCCAGTCATCTCAGTGCTGTCTGCGCTTTCAGTTGAACTGGTGCTGTTCTGTAAGGAACGCTACGGTTTGAGTGAAGCTCCGTCAGTCTCTCTCTCTCTCTCTCTCTCTCTCTCTCTCTCTCTCTCTCTTCCCAACGGATGCACAAGTCAGATGGTGAAGAGAGAGACAGTGCTGAGGACACCGTACTAATGAGTGGGTAAGAATGTGTGTTGGTAAACAGTAGAAAGAAACACGCAGAGAGATAAAGATGCAGACAGACTATGCGTGTGTGTGAGAGAAAAAGATTTAAAGGGACAGTTCACTAGCAAAATAATATCTACTGGTCAGTCTTCTCCATGCAATTACAGCGAATGGGGACTGGAGCTTTTCAAAGCTTTAAGCTTTGAAAAGAATGCAAACCCACTAAAACAATAATGAATGTAAAAGTCTTTTAAAACATATGGTAATAGTTTTATAAAGCTCCAGTCCCAATTCACTGTAACTAAACAAAGATTTGAAAAGATTTTTCTTTTTTTTGGTGAACTGAGGCTGTATGAGAGAACTGTTTGTTCTCTTTGAATGTGTGTGAGCATGTCACCCCCCATCAGTTACTCCCTCTATATTATGCTTTATTTGTTTTGAATCAACAGAGCAAAGGTCCATAATAGATACGTTTTCATAAAGATGAAGTGTGCCAGGCAATTTTTGTTCATTCTTCCAAGACTCCAGATCTAAATCTTTTTTTATTCTGTTCCTCTTGATATCTTCCTCCGTTTTTGTGTAGCCCTCTAACACTCGCCTCCATTTTCTGAAGTGTCACCTTTGGCATGTCTTGCACGAAACTAATTTGATTGGGCGGAATGCTTGCCAATCAATATTTTAGGCTGAACTTGCTAAAATGGTTCTGAGCCTACAGTAAGTCCTCAGTCAGTAAACTGGAGACAGGCCAAAGCGTCTCTGTCTGTCGTGAGTGGGTGTGTGTTTGTGTGGGTCTCCCACTGGTTGTCTGACCTGTACAGTCAGCTGTCTGGATGCTGTTTAGTAGTGTCTAGAGAGGAATATGTTCCTCCTCATATAAACAAGGATAATAACCAGCATGTTCACTTGAAAGTAGTCTTACATATCCAGGCTTTCACCAATAAGATACTTGTGGTATTATTCTGGCCATTTACTAAGAATGAGATCATTTGATTGACACATAAAGCTACCAATCATGGTTTATTTTGTGTTAACATGCTTAGTGGTGTATTTACCTGAAATAGTGTGTAAGTTCCTGTTTTTGTGTCGCAATATGTCTCAAACAGCCAGGGAACAGATTGTAGGGTTTCCGTGGGTGTGCCTATCAGCTCTCCATCCGTGACTGCGATGATTTATAATTAGACTGGATAAATATATAAGCTGTATTTAAAGCACAAAAAATCAGCTAGGATATGTTTTGCTGTAAATATTGCCCAAAATGTCATAACACAATAAAAATTCAACTAGGGTGCATCTTAAATAATTGTCCAATCTGTATGTATGCAGCCATTTGTTGTATACAATCAGGATAGATAGTTTCTATGGTTGATATAGTTATATACAGTTGATATAGTGTCTTTCCCTGACTGCTAAAGGTTAGTGTCTGAGGAGACTCATATAGAGGAAACTCATATAAACCCAAAACTAGATAGGTCTAGAATATGACACATCATTTTAGATAACAGATTAAAAACAAAGCAAAGCACTGTGAGGAAATTTTAAGCCCCCTACATTTTAATGTCTGGTGCAGTTTTGGCACATTCGGTGCATTTTTTTTGCCCCGAGCGCTGGTTAATTTCTGACCCTGCTGTGTAACCTTTCTTTGGGTGGAACACAAAAGTTTGGCCTCTCTGTTCTAGTGGACTTCTTTGTGTGGAGCCAGTGGTGGATAATTACTGTCTCTAAAGGTGATCTGCTGAAGTGTTTCAAACCCTGCAGTGCACTGTGGGTCACTGCAACCGATGGATTGTGTCCAGTGGACAAAATGTGTGTGTGTGTGTGCACACAGTGGATGTGATAAGGCTGTCACGGTCACTCAACTCGCTACAGGCCTGAATCAGAGACTAGAGGCTAGGGAATGCTGGGATACCGTCTCTCTCTGGTAGGACAAGTCCTAATGTAAAACAGCAGGACAATAAAAAGACAATGGAGACTCATGATAGCTTTGGCTCCCCAGCGAGTCTTCTGAATGGGGTCCGGAATGGCAGCGCAGACGATCGATGGCAAGAGAGGGAGAAATCGAGGGGGGGTTGAAGGCTGCTGATTAGGCGGATGGTGGACAGCGGAGCGCCACCACTTCACTGAACCTTTATCTCTCCCTCTCTTTCTTTCTCCGTTCTGTAGCTTTTCTTTCCTCACTCTTTGGGTACTGTTTGCCTGTTACTCCCCATGGCATTGTGGTGACATGGCATTTAATAGACTCCCTGGTGTGAAACAAACTACCTCAATTAATTCCTCAGTCTCGGCCCTGGCCTCTGCTGAGCTCCTCACACCAGCGGGCCCTCTGGCTCTCTCCGTGTGTGTGTGCGCATATGTGTTTGTGTCTGTCTACGTGTGCATCCCAGAGCACACAAATGCCACGGCCTGGGTATGCAGGCATGCATGTTTATATTTGTTGTTTTGTAGAAAAAAGTGTAACCGTAATTTGCTAAGTACAGCTTGGTGATGGCATTGATTCATCTTCTTCTGAGATATATTTGTCATATACTTTCCTCCACAGAGACGGTTAATTGCCCTCCACAGATTGTTGAGTCCTAAATGTTGGCGGACATCTTGTTGTTCTTCAGTCTGGTCTTCCTCACACACACATGAGGTATAAGGGTGTTTGAGGGCTTGTTGGCTGCTTGTCAAAAAGCAGTGGAGGCTCTTGCTTGTCTCTGTATTTGTATCTGTACCATCTTTTGCCTGTGTGTGTTTCAGGATGCCCAGATCCTGAAGAGGGGCATGCTGGGATACACCCCACAGCACCTTACAAACAAAGATAAACATGAAGTAAACATACAACACACGTTTCCCGACCTTGAGATCTTTTTTGATGCTGATCTCACCCTCTCAATGGAATGAGCTGGTGTGTGTGTGTTTAAGTGTGTGTTTGTGTGTATGTGTGCATGGCGGGGGTGGTGCTGGCAGGCCATGCTGCACCCTATCCTGGGGCTTGACCATCTGGGTTTATTGACCGACTGCTATGTGATTCCAGAAGCCTGCTGAAGGGAGGGGGAGGGGGGTGTGATGAAGTTGGGTAGGGATAAGCCTCGATCTTAACCGGACGGCCTCAATGCGACGCCGCTCTGCATTTGTTTAAAACAAACACCCTCCCGCAGGAGAATATCTCCCACAAGTCTATGAACGAAACTTCAATTTTAACAAAAGCCACTTCCAAAGTGAGAGAAAGACTGGGGTTATATTCCACTGTGTGTGTGTATGTGTCTGGGGGGGTGTGTGTTGGGGGAATGCTGACTCAATCCATCAATGATTCAACAGGACAGAGGAGCACAAGGGGCTCTGTAACTGCCCTGCCAGCACTCCTGGTCTGAGGCAGAAACCTTATCTCCCATGGGGTCTGACCAGCTCATGCGCCTGGGACCCTTCTAGGTATAGAGTCTAGCCACACACACACGGTGTGCGGTTGGACACAGTACTGACTGCATCTCTCAAAGGTGCATAGAAGAAGCAATCTGCTTTAAAGCTGACACCGAGATCCATCTACATATACACACATACAAACACTCTGAAGGTAGAGACCCTGCCAACTTAATTATCAATCAGCACCTTTCATTGCAAGCTCACAGTTCTCTAATTTCATTCACTCATGAGTCAAAGATCAAACTGTTTATAGCTTTTGTGTCCAACTGACTGCTTCCTACCAGAGCTCATTGTGTTTCAAATCAAAGCAAATTTCAGCTAATATTCACGATCAGTCAATTTAAAAGAATCAGACATGTTCTCTGTGGCTCTAAAACTTGTTAGCTGTTCAATGGTTTGCCTGAATTATAAATTGAATCTTTGGAAATGACTTTTTTTGTTAAAACACTTCTTGATAAAGCTTCATATTGTGTATGCGCAGTCATACGTTTTCCTCTCTCCCTCCAACAGCTCACTAATATGTGATTAATTGAGGTCTAATTAGCGGTTAGTTAGCACTTAATTAGTTCCTCGTTCTTGACCATTGAAATGAGATGATGGAGCACATACCGTGCAGCCTGTTATCCATCCATTTATCATCAACGAGCATTTTTTTAAGGCAGCGTTAAAGGTGTTGTAAGCTGTTTTTTTAATATTCCAACCATAAAATGTTCCTACTGCAGCAGATATTACTGGAATAGGTATCCTGAGAAATCACACCTGTCTCTGTGACAGCTCTAGACTCTTTCAACCGCTAAACCGCTAAAAAGAGCTGAGGGAGGGGCACACACTTTTTAGCCAATCAGAAAAAAAACATTTAGACAATGCTCTGCTTACACGTTTGTATTGGCTGACATGTTGTTTTAAGGCAGGGTTTTGTGGTTAAGAGAGGGAGATGTAATTTGTCTGGCGAAATCTGTTTCCTAACCACTGCTTAACTAATTTAACTCTGTGTATTTTAGGAAAGAAGGATGCCCGCAGGCCTTCTGGTAACTAATCACACACAAGCAGCTCAGTCTGCTAAGTTTTCATTCCAAACAAGCTGGTGCGTATTAACACTAGTTTTCCTCACAGGTTTAGCATGCCAACCTGTTGATGTACTGTAAGTTATGACTGATAAATCTCTCTGTGCGATACAGTATATAAATTGAGTTTCTGTGTCTGCTGGAATATTATTTCTTATCTTTTGTTTTTTCTTTTTTATTTGCTATGCATACCCCTACATTACTGGCTCTCTTTTTTACCTCCTCCTCCCCTTCTTTGAAAGTCAAGTGGCATTTCCATTTTCAAATTGCTTCCTACTCCTTTGTGAATAGAATCGAATTACTCTGAAAAGCCCTGATTGATTCTTTCTGAACACAATAGTTTTCATCGTTTAAGCCAATAGCAGCTGCTCGCTCGCTCTTATATTGCCTATTGAGCCAGACCCAAGTCCTGCTGCTGGTCATTATAGTGGATTCTGAATGGATGACTGGTAAAAAGGAGGGACAAGTAACGGATTGTGGGCAAAAGCTGGGCGGGGGGGTGTGGGGGGGCGTAAATGAGAAGGCTTTCCAGGGTCATAAGTTCGCTCTGCTCTGCGTTCATATAGTTCCTTCATGCCTCTGTTAATTCAACACAGTTGCAGTTTTTATTTGGCTGCGACATGCGGGCTGAAAAAGCTGCTCGTTCTTTAATAGAGCCGTGGAGCAATCATCTGGATCCTGCCCGTTGCATATTCTAATTTGTTCAAGGAGCAAGACGCCATATTGATCGACCACACACACACACACACCAGAGAGAGAGAAAGAGGTATCTTGCTCACACAGACTTGACTGTGTGGGTTTTTGAATGAGACTCACACCTCGTAGGCTTCTGCAGTTTTGACCTGTGTGCATGGAGTAATCTCTTGAGTGGGCTTCGTAGTGTAGCCATCTTTAGTGTAGCCTGGAGGGCTGGCCCACCCATGTCTACAACACCTCTCTTTCGTCTCGGCGGGTGTACGCTGCACGCCGGGTCATGGCACCATTAACACATTGGGTTTAGAAATGCTCTAATCAGTTTTATTGCTGATATAAAATTTGGTGAGGAACAAATATATAGATAAGTAGAACTTAAGATTATTAAGATTCTTGTTAAAGATTCTTGTTAACGATTTTGGTTCTTTATTAGTTCTATTAACAATTCTTTTAGTACTTTTGACCAATAAATGTTTGCAGTAAAAATTGCAGTTTTGCTTCCCTCAGCAGTTGTCAATTGATGAGATCATTTCAGAGTTCAACTGACGCACATATAACAAATTTAAAAAAAAGAGGGAATGCATTTCCTGCAAAAGGTGTGTAAAGGTTTATTAGTAAGTCATTGGACTATTGTGATCGTGCTACATGATTTTTTGCTGCCGATTTAGTAGCAGTGCTGTTTTATTTCATAGTGCTTTATTGCAACGCGACTGCATCGGTGAAAGAATTCACATTCGAGAACTGTTAACAGAATCGAAAGTCAAAAAAATCATTGTGTTTCTGTATTTTTTAAAACATGGAACCGGTTCTGAATAAGAGCTGGTTCTTAGTTCCAAAACCTACAAATAACCCAATCTCTTGCTGCTTTCCCTTTCAGTTGTGAAGAGAATTGTGTGTGTGTGCCACAGTGCTGCGAGGCAGGCAGGCAGCCTAATGGTTTGGAGCATATATATTTAATGGGAGTGGTGGAAGGCTGTAGAGAGTGTGTGGTTTATGGATCGGCTCCTGGTAACAAACCCACAGCTGTCAGAGCGGAAACCAGGGGAAGGGAGGGATATGGAAGAGGCCCGGTCCCCACTGCGACCCTGCCGGACCGGGTCCACGTAGACTGCTGTGAGGCAGGAAGGGGGACCAAGCTGTTTTCCTGTTCCAATGGGTCTCGTTGGGCACTGATGAGGCCAGCGTAGGCTGGAAGGAATGACTACCCACATGCCAGTGGATGGGGGAATGGATTCATCGCAACACAGTGTGGGCTTGGCACTGGGTCAGTTTAAAGAGGAAACACCTTTTGTCACGTTAACAGCAGGTTTGTGGGCAGATTTGGATAGTGGCCACTTAGAGATGCCCAAAGCTACTGGCAGTATTTTGGTAAGATCTTGATTTGACCAGACTGTGCCCCTAGCATAGATGTCTCTCTTACCTGACACACCCAGTTCAGTTAAGTTAGAAGTTAACAGGCTGATTTAAATCAGATGTAAGTAAGAGAGACTTACGAAATGTGAACTGGTGTGGATCCACTGGACCAGAATTAGGAACCATTGAATTAAAGGAATAATTGAAAAAAAAAAATTCTGTAATCACAAACCTGTATGCTGTTATTTTAAGTGGAATACAAAAGAAGATATTTGGAGGCATCTTCCTGCAGGCCTTTTCCATAACTTCACAGTGAACTATTCCTTTAACAGTTTATTTTGCCATACAGGTTTTTCAACAAAAAGTATGTTTATTTACTGTTATGTTTTTTGAGATAGCAGTTGATGTCTAGCTCATTGGTAATGATGAACTCTGCATACCACTTCCAAACGTATGCTGGATTTCGGTTGGACTGGAATGGGCAACAGACTTTGAGTTTTTTAGTGAGCTGAGACACGACAAGGGGGGGGGACATCTCATCACCATGGCTACGCCAGTTACCGTGGAGAGTCTCCTGTGAAATGGACTGGAGCTCAGAAGTTTTTTAATTTGCCACATCATAAAAATAAAGTCCATTTTCCACTTCAGGAACCTTAAGGGCTGACAAATATTATTGGGAAGAAGTGACAAAGGCGGAAACGGGAAAAGGAAGGCAATTTTTTTTTCATTTGTTTTATGGGTGGCAGCCACCTTAGTGTGCAAAATGGGAGGTGGCTTCGTCCGGCTGTGACTGAGCCACGGGAGAGAAAAAATAGATTTTATGTACAGGCAACAAGCCATTCGGACAATCTGTTACCTTTTCCTGCTTTGTGTAATTCCAAAGTACACTGCGAACACACAGTATGAAGTATGCATCTATTTCTGACTCTGGTGCTTGGCCAGCAAAGCCGTGGATGAGAGACTTGATGTCTGAAGGCTTCATGCATTGAAGTTTCGCTCATTTACATTACATTTACATCTAATCATTTAGCAGACTCTTTTATCCAAAGCGCCTTTACAAATGAGGAAAAGCACGAGCTATCTATCATACAGGAGCCAGCAATATTAGAAGTACCACAATACTGTTTTTTTAAAGAGTAAACCATAGTACCACAAAAGCTAGGGCTGAAGCGTGAAGTGCAGAAAGCTGAAAAAAGACATCCTTCTCAAAAGATATGGATGGTGGATGGTGGCAGATCAGTGGAAGTTCATTCTACCATTCATAGAGGTACAAGTGTGAATATTAATCAGTACGATTCCCTCAATATAATTGTCTTATTTGTCTTAAAAAGTGTGCTTAAATGATTAGTTCATGCAAAACTTCCAACCTCATGTCTAGGTCCAAACTTTTTCTTTCATAAAGCGCAGGAGATGTTAAATAATGTTAGTGACTTTCAGCCTTGGTCCCCATCCCATACACAATTGTTGTATGGGAAAAGAGCAGCAGCATTTCTTCAAAATTTCTCCTCTACTGTTTCACAACAGAATGAGAGCCAGACTAGTGTGTAACAACTTAAGGGTGAGGAAATACAGACAGAATTTTAATTTGTGGCTGAACTAACCCTTTAATTTAGAAGCACGGCAGCAAGAATTAGATTGTGTTGACACTATTACTACATATTACCGTGTGCACACCATCATACCTGCTTGTATTCCAGTTCTTTGCCAGGGACATTACGTAAAGCACTGCAGCTTTTATTTCACGCCCTGCACTGACCATGTGAGGTGGGCCGCTTTAGCGCCATCTGTGGGCAATACATAGATATGACAGCACTGCTCAAGGTATAGCGCATAGGTGTGTGTTTTTCTGCACATATGGGGGGGTCAAGACGTATAGAAGTGCAGTCTGCAAGGAGCCCTCGAACAAAAATGATTCGTTCCCGTAAGCTGTCATTGGAGCCTCTGGATTTAGTTAAGTAATAAGTGCAAAATGTTCTCTTTTGAATAATTGATACTTCCCTCACTGAATTTTCTCTCACTCAGCCATTCATTTGTGCACATATATCCTGCTGATTAAGAAGTATATCTTACAGGAACTAGGAATGTGAGTGTATGTGTTTTTGTGTGTGTGCATACAAGCATATAAAGACATGCATGTAAGTGAATGGAGACATATAAACACGGAGAGGGAAGATATTTTAATGGCCTTAGTCTATTCTTATACAAGTTAGATTTGTAAAACAGACAGCTAGCTGGGAGCATGAATAATTTGGAATCAAGGATTTCAGTGCATAGCTGATGTTTTTATGTTTGATATGTCTGGCCAGGACAGGATTACCATTTAACACACCTGTGATTCATTTTTGTACTAAAAACGTTTATTTACAGAAAAATGTTAATAACATCACCTAGAAAATATTAATTGTTTTATCCATATGTTAATACTTTAGATAAAATAGTACAAAGAGATGAAGGGAGAACAAGAGATCTTTCTAAGTTAGATCTGTAATTTAATGTTCGCTTTTTAAAAAAGTAATTTCATGCCAATGTCATGATTTCTATTATTTAATAAATAATATACCAGTGCAAGTGTGTGTCCACATGTGAAACTCACAAAAACACAGCAGTGTGTTTGGCTGGTGACTGTGTTAGAATCCATATTTTAACTGTGCTGGCTTGTCAGTTGTAGAGTCGACATGACATGAATGATTCTTTCATCAGCTACCCAGCCAGCAGTGTGTGAGTTTGTGTGTGAGTGTGTGTGTGTGTGTGTGTGTGTGTGCACGTCTCCATTGCAAACACACACATCAACACCCAAATATTTCGACCCACTTCGATTACAACCAGCAGTGTGTCAGTTGTCTGCAGGCTTTTGTTTATTTTTTGCTGTTTTTATGTCTGTAATCTTTTTTGTGGGGTCAGCAGTATTGCATACCTACCCTCAACCCCCACCCTATGTCCTCTGGAAGGCAATGGAAAGAAAGAAAGAAAGAAAGAAAGAAAGAAAGAAAGACAGAAAGAAAGAAAGATAAAGAAAGAATGAATGAAAAGAAAGAAAGGGCACTGCTGTTTTGCATGCAATTTCAAATCAAGTCAATAATAAAAAGTGGCTATAGATTTCAGGTGAGTCCTTATTAGCACACGCAATTGTGCTAAAGCTATAAATGTTCAATGGACAGTAAAGCTGCTGAGATTTGGTACATTATTAATGCTGATTTTTCAGTTGTAATAAGTTTTCATTCAACATTAGTTTAACAGAGCCATCAATCACACTGAAAATATAATTTCTTGAGCTGTCATGGATTAATTGTGTCTGTTCAATCGCTGACATGATTTATTTAGTAGCTTCTCCATTTCTACTATTAAAATTTGCTGACATCTTTTAATTAACCATTAATTCTTCATCTTCCTGAAGAACTATCTATGGTATATATATTTTATATCCAATATAAATGGTATATTAAATGGCTCCAGTGAATGTTTAACACTAAATCTTTTCTCAGTCTGGTAGATGAGTGCTTTATGACACAGAAAAAATGAATGAATTGTACCATTTCTAGGACTTTTCTGAGTAATGCCAATCAATGTCCGTCCCTGGTGTCATTCAGAGGTGACACGGTGTGTTTCTCAACATTGAGAAAAAAGCAAAACTCAGAATAGCAAGAATAAGATTGTTTATATATATATAAAGGCTATGGAGAATGGTGAACATTAAAAATTATTTAATTTTTTTTCTGAAAACATTATTCAAAAATGAAAAACACCTTGATTAATTTACAAAGCTCCAGTATACCAGGATAATTATTTAATGTCAAAACATCATTTATAGATGTCTATAATTTGTACATGAATGTCTGGTCTTGGATTTATTTTGACAGAAATGTATTACACCACCTAAAAATACTATTGAATTTTTAAATATAGAAAGACAGAGGTAGAATGAAAATGTAGTTTAAGTTTATTTATGTGAAAATCTGTATGGGTGCTAAATTAAGATGTTTGTTTGTTGTTGTGTATATAAATTTTTTTAGCTGGTTCTGTACAGCATACTGTAGTTGTTTACCTTCTCTACATGCCTCTCAAAGCAAAGCTTTAACCGCAAGCCATTCTTCTCCATGTCACATGAGTTTGTGTGAACTTTTGAAGGTTAAGCGTGGCGGTGTGTTTAGCTCGTGGCATGTACAAAATGCGCCATTGATCTTGTTGATCTTTTGCTTATGAAAGGGCCGTCAGATCCATCTGTCTCCAGTCATCGATAGTCTGTGACAGCAGGGATGTATTTAGCAATGTCTGAAAATGAGGTATTTGTGCCTGTGTGCACTTCTTCCGCTCTGCTCTCCCTGTTTCAGCACTTTTGTACCACTAGAGGACAACTGGTCAAATTAGCACTAATTAGGTTTTAGTGTAGCTTCTGAGTATGGAGACGTGGATGGAGTTGCTTTGCCAAGTTCTCATCATACATTATGCTTAATAAGGTTATTAATAAACTGGAAAAAAACAAGACGGGCTGTTCATTTGAGTTTAAGTGGTTTTAGACTAACCCATAAAATAGAATCACAAATGAGATCTCATTAGCATCTCAGTTGTTTCCTTCAGATAGCAAATGGAGACTTTTCCTGAAGTCTTGTGCACCTCAGACATTTTTTAAAGAAGAATACCCCAGTAATGTCACATGTCCCCTTTAGAGTTTTAGAAGAGATCTCAACGTTTTAAACCGTGCATAGATTTGTCAAACAGTGCAATGAAGTCATAGAGCTGTTTAATGTAAATTCAAACCTTAATTTCTTGCAAATCCAAATTATGTAAGCTATGCGCATTAATCTTATAGCTCTGTACTCTTACTGTATGCCAAAAATGCTCTCATTTGTGTCTGTTTTTTCTCCTCTGTAATTTTAGCAAAAACATCTGAGACAAAGTTGATCCTTAATGAAGTTCTCAGTTATGATTCTTTTTAGTCTTCAGAGAAAGTAACATCGAACCACGAACAATTTTTCTTTTTTTGGGAATTCACACAGTGTTAGTTTCATTGTCACGAGGTCAGCCTGATGGAGATCTGAAGTGCTCGGGTTTGAATGAGAGCTCAGGTAAGATTACCTCTGCTCAAAAACATTGTGCATGCTGCACTGATACTCTGTAAACTCCTTGTTGTTGTCCTTGGTTCTGCAGTCTTTCGTGTGGGGCTGGTCCTATTGCTATAAATAGTAGAAAAGTGCTAGTTTACAGCTACAGTACAGAGGCTCCAGAGCTGTTCCTTACCTGCTGGTGACAGGGCAAAGGAGGAAGGGGGAAACGGGGCCAGTATTTTAGCCCCCACCCCCTTCACTCCACTGCAGGCATTGGTATGGACCGCATGACTTTTCCCCATAATGAAATATTCACAGGTCACTGCTTCCCTGAGAAATGATGGGGATCAGTCAATTGCTTTTCAGCCAGTAATTTTCTCTTCCTTCAGAGCCTCTCTCACCATGTTGACAGTCATTAGTGGCAGAGGAAGGCTGGATCGAACCACAAGCGCTGCACTTTCTACTGACAGCAGCTAGCGTTTAGAGTCTGTCTCAGCTGCTCTCCCTCACTGTCTTCCCTCGCCCCGCTCGCTCGTTTCCATTTTGTACCTTCGCAATTACCCTTTTTCTTATTTATCGAGATGATTTCCCTGCACGTCTTTCAAAATCTCTTTGAAATGTGTCTCTCTGAGGATGTTGGACGGCGTTAACATATGTAAGCTGGTTTAATTCATGTAGCCTCCACTGGTTTCTCAGCCAGCTCTTGTTTCCATCTCTTAAAAAATTCAGAGCGACTATAGATTTAGCACAAGATGGAATGGCTAATGATGGTGAAAGAGGCTCTTCCCAGCATCTATGCAAATGCAGAAGCAACCTTCTCATCACTTTTACGATGTAATGAGATGGTGGAAGATGAATTTCAATCTCTGCTTATATTTGGCAAGTCTCGGCTTAAATCTGTAATTTGTTATATCCTGACTTAATTATGAGACTTTGTGAACATCCAAAAACCTACACAGACATTTTTGTGAAAATTGTGCACTGCATCTTGCATCTGACTGTGCTTATGAATCTAAGGCTTGTTTGTGGGGTTTGTCGCACAAAGTGTCTGATGAAATGAAACTTGTTGGCTTTTGTAATTGTAGTTATCAATCATTTTTTGAAAGCCCGCCTCCAAAGCCCTATGCAGGTCAGTGTGGCTTCTGTTTCTATGATTAGGTTAACAAAAAACTGAAAAATTGTAAGGAGAAAAAGTTAAACCAAGCATATTTTCCTCTTTTATGACTTCGATTGACCTTTAAGGATATGAACATCTGGTGTGATGAATTGTGCGGAGTAAAGTGACATGTTTCTTTCTTATTAGCCATCAGTGGTCAAAGAAGGTAGTGCTGGTTTGTTCCCTAGGATTTTCCTGTGTGCGTTAAAGGCACATGTTACTCTTCACATTAGTGTTGGAAATAAAAAAGAAGTCTTCCATGCAATTGCGCCAGCGTCAGCATTCCCGACCCTGAGTGAATTCCCATTAGTGGCTGGGGGAATGATAGACCGCCTCTCTGCTCTCCATATCCTCTGCACACTCAATTAAAAGCTGACCTTCAACCCCAGCAGAGCTGACGAGATCTGTCCCAGCATATCCACATCTTGCGTCCGACTTGGGGCAGTTGGGAGACTGGTGCTTGTATAGGAGCCACAGAAAACTGAATCTGTTTGGCCTCAACTCACTTTCTCTCTTTCTTTCTTTGTTATCTCTGGTTTCTGGGGGCATCACCAGCTCCCCCCCCCCCAATCATCTCCCATTGCCTGGAGTACAGCAGGTGCACAGAGCAGCACAGCCATGTTCAGTAGTGACATCGATAAGAGCTGGCAAGGTTCTGGATCAGGGAATGCTGGGAAACAGACAGCGCTACACTCTCTCTTTGCCTCTCCTCTCGTACCACACAGATAAGCGCTCTCCAGAAATCACAATCGGAGGAGAAAAAATACAATCCTCCCCCTTGCAGCGAAGCTCAGTGAGTGTAATCTATATACTCAGCCTGAAAAGAAACACGGATTTCCCCGGAAGCCCAGACCCTTTCAACTCAAGCAACTTAGATAAGACTGTTGTACCTTCAGCCTACAACACATTCAATTTAATATCAATGAAAAACAGCATTTCCAAATCAAAGACACTGTAAGTGTACTTTTTTCTCCCCCGTCCTTTTGTGCTTATAAAAGATTCATTCTCAACTTAAGATGCAAGTCAAACCCAAGTGTGTTGGCTTTTGTTATTTTTCAACCATGGGTTTAAAATGTAGTGTCAGACTTGCCGTTCATGTAGTTTTGGCTGGTTGTTTGTTTACTTCAGTTTTTTTGGTCTTATTTACTTGTTTTTGGTTTTATTTAAATCTTGTTAAAGCAGTAATCTGTCATTTTTTGTTAAAAATATACAAAAAATAGTTACTGAGCAAGTGCATAACAGATCAGTGTTCAACATGATCTCCTTACCTCACCATTTATAACGATAAGCTTATATTAATGATTTACAATTTGAACTGTCGGGTCCGATTTTGTGAGGAGTGCCAGTTTTATTTAATTTGACTTGCATATATAAAAAACAGTATGTAAAGTACCCTGCAATTTTAAAAAGAAATGGAGCTAGAGAGGTGGATGTTAAGAATTAGAACAGTATTAAGCGATGTGTTGTGTGAGTGTAAATGTAGTGTAGCCCATGTGACCACAAACCCTACGTTCCTCTGGCAAGTGTAAGACTTCTCAGCACATATGGATATGCTTGTAGGTGTTTTCCATCCTTGACCGCATGAATGAGCACCTCCATAGCAATCTATTGAAAATTTGGATTGCCTTAAGGAAAATGAGACCAGGCTTTTAATAAATTGATCTGGGAGAAATCGGGAGGTGGCAGGGGACTTTACCGCCCGTCGTTTGCATCCCACTCCCCAAGCTCTCAGCTCCACTGAGCCATCGATCAGCATGGATTGGTGCAAACCAGACATTGAGACCAGGTGCAGGCCTCTTGATCCAATTAAAACATTTAAACTGGAGTGAATCATTCCTCCCTTTACCGCCATTCTCCTAGGTTCAACTTTGATGATTAGTTTAGCTTCGACTTTCTTTTGGCTTCTCTTTTCATCAATGTAGCATGGACAGCTCTTCAGTTTAAAGAAAGTGCGGGAACAGTGGTGCTGGAAGGGGGGGGGGCATACTGATGGATTTGTAGTGACATCACATAAATATTAACATATGTAATTTAAATAATGTTTACCATTTTAGATTTGAACATTAAAAATAAATCATTTGTGTTCTCCTATGCTTCTGTTGTATTGTTCTGGTAGATGGTAAAAAAACATCTTGCCATTGACAGTGTCAGGCCAGCTTTAGGTTTCCTCGTATATTTGAACACAATCTTTAACTGTTCTAAGAAACAAATATGTGATGTAATAATAGACCAGGTTTTTAGTAAAACTTTCGCTTATTGCCAAATCAAAACTGGAATGTCAAAAAACATTGCAATTGTTGGAGTCTACGTTTTAAGAATAGCATTCAAAAAATGAAGGATATATTTGTCCGTTGTCACTGTATAATGATGTAATATTGTCTGGAAGCAGAAATAGTATGTGGTGTAGGTACCAATGATTGCAAGGTCCCTTTCAGTGCCTTGCTGTATTTTTCTTATTCTCTCTCGCTCTCTGTCTCTCACCCACACACACACAATCCCTCCAGCAGAAGAGGGAAAAGTCAGCTTTAGGCCGTCTGAGAGCCCTAGAACCCTATGAATAATGCACCATTGTTATCATGCTGCAGCCGGTCCCTTTTTACAATGAAACGGTCTTAAAGCATGAAAGATTTACCAGCTTGTCTCCATTAAAGAGGTGGCCACGGCCCTGCCGGCGACTCTTCACGCCCGGGAATCACCTTTAATAAGGACCGAGGGCCAGAGAGAGCGAGAGAGATGAGAAATGTGAAAGAGAGAGATGCTGTACAAACGGAATGTAGAAGGAAGAAAGGTTTGTAGAGGGAGGGAGGCTGTTGTAGAATTCACCAATGAGTGCATTCTTCATAACATCTTCAGAACATGAAATACATGTGTGAAGAGATTCCTACAGACTTTCTTTAGGTCAGACATCACATACACACCCCTGGTCTACAGTTTCTCCTTCTTCTTCTCTCCTTCTCCCTCCCTCCTGGGGCCATCAGATGTTAAACAGAGATACTAAAAACTGTAAAACAGAGGTGATACAAAGCATGCAGATCTGATGAGACAAATATGAAGGTGACATTTGTAAGAATCAGCTGTGAAGGAATTTGCCACCTACCATAGCTTTTGGGGAAAAGACTTGTTAAGAAGTTGCAGACCAGCTAAAACCATCATGTGCAGGTGTTTGTTTCAACAGGGGCTTCTCTAAGCTAGTCTTTTTAGCAGGCACTTCCTCAACACAGATAAGCACATAGTCTTCTTTGGTTATTTTCAGGAACACTGAAGTTAATGCGTTTAATAAGCAGCGTAAGTGCATCAATGATCGTATTCCAAATTACACCTCATCAGCAGGTCCCAGTCCAGCTATAAACTGGACGCACGCCTTTTAATCAGATCCGTATAACTATTAACCATCAGCGTTCAGCGCAGCAGCCCTGTTTGACAGAACCCTATCAATGTATCGATCCCCAGCCCCTCCCTCTCCTTAAGACTCTTCTCTCTGTTCAGGGAGATGAATGGGTAATAGAGACCAGACGTCGTTCTTCTCTTTCAAACGACCGTCTGCATGCAATCTGCCTCCCCCATTACTCCATCATTCCATCCATCCGTTACCTCTCAAATCACTCTGCCCGTTCATTCATGCCAGTCAGCCCTCGTTCGCGCGGCTTCCTCACAATTGTTTTGCTGCTGGAAGTTTTCGAGCAATGGATTTAGTTAGTCACCCCTTTCATTAAGGAGATGAGATTCATGGATCATTAGTATTGATAGCTTGTACTTCTTTCCTCTGTGTTCTGAAACGAAAGCAAAAACGCAATACAGATAACAAAGACATTTTTAATGTACGTTCAGAAAATGTGCTCTGACTGGTCGTGGTGTCTTTAGTAGAAATCTCTATAATTAGAATCGATAAACAATTTAATTAGCCTCAGCTGTCCTCTGATGCTAGTATTTGTTTTCACTTTCGTCATGGATGAGAAAAAAGAAAGTGGAGATAAATAGAAAGACGTAATTGCATGAATGTCGTAGGAAAAGAATGCAAGACATCAAACGGTCCAGCAAAGCGGCATGTTGCGCCGAAACAGGCGAAGAGTGAGACAGCATCGCGGCCCTCACTGTCTGTGAAGAGTGTGTCAGTGGCTTTGTGATGAGCCCTGATTGGATCCGGCACTGTGTCTGATTTACATATGTTTGCCATTGTTACTGGGGTTAGTGAATATCATGTAGCAGGTCTAGTGGGAGCTGCGACCAGCCCGACCGTAGACTCGCCCGGAATTACAAGCAGCTCTGCTTCACTGTCTCCTGTTTCATCCCTCCAATACTCTCTACACCTCAGACTGATCTCACTCGCTCTATCTTTCAGCTTCTGTATTCCTCTGCCTCTCTTGCTTTAAGAATGTATCTCTCTGTCATGCTTTGTATATGCACTCTTTTCGTTCTCTGGCTTTTTCTGTCTCTAGCTCAGATGATTTAGCCTTGGAAGAATTTGATAAGAAATGTTTCAGTTCTGATCGTAGACCTTGCCATCTTAGTAAATCTGGGGCACATGTTAAAACGTTGTTGAGGTCCCTTATGAAACTCTGGATCTCATTTTAATCTCATTGGTGTATAGAGCCTAAGAAATTAGTATATTAACATATTAAAGAGACTCTCATCTGTGATTTTATTTGTCATATGTGTAGTCAAAAACCACATCTATAACCACATTGCATTTTTAGTAGTGAAAGAAATAAAAAATTATGAAAGCCACATACATTTTTTACTTACCAAAGTTTTAAATATGCCTTTTTTTTTGCATTTTTGGTTTGTTTCTTGCAGTGAAACCCATGACATAATGAGTGCTGTATGTAGTCCTGATATCAGAGATCGTGCCCTCAAAATCTTATCACAAGCGGTCACACAAGACACAGATGCATGTTAATAACTGTGACCGTCTTGCTTTACCTCTTATGATTGGATCACCAGAGACTGAGGCATTTTCTGTGTGTTCTCCTGTCTGGAATTAGGGGTCTGCTACTCTCTCCCACAGGGTCGGCTTTCCAGAGGCTTTGGTCAGTGTGTGTGGATGTATGTGAGTGAGTGAGTGTGTGTGTGTGTATGTGTGTGTGCGCCTAGGAACATTTGCTGATCGCTACTCAGTCAGCTGTTAAATTAGATTCCTCTGCATGTCCTTTAGCACAATGCAGCCAAGACAACAACCAGTAACACAAATACACACACTGCTCAGACTCAAATGTACTTCATTCTCATGCTCACAGAAACACTCACATACACAGAAAATCATGAAATAACATTGAAGATAAAGTGTGTAATGTTTCTTAATGTTAAATACTACCTCAGTTTAATATCCAGAAATAAACATAAGGATTAAGTAGGTGGAGTGGTGCTATGACCAGACTGATATCCCAGCATTGGTTCAACCACCAGTTTAAGTTCTGGGCAGGACACTCTGTTTGTCTGACCGATCACATGCATGCATTGGAAAACATCATTATACAGTATCTGTAATTGCATTTGCTAGTGGCTCAAAAATGTATTAAATGTATTACACACTTTAAAGAATGGTTGTTTACTGTAGGCTGTACACACAGTATACAATACGACTCCGGGAGAAATTGAACTAGTTTACTTTCACGGTTCACTCATCTGCCTGATGGCAGAATGAAGTGAACTTTGTGATGGTTTAGAAGGCAGAAGTTCCCATTACGCCATGCCCTGCCATTGATACCAATTTAGTGTTCCAGGACAGTTTATCCCCCGTGGAGCAGCACAGACCGTCCTGTGTTCTAAGACCATCAGATCCACTTCACGTCAAGAATATAATGCCTGCAAATCTCCTTATTGCGAGCGATTTCTTGTAGAGCAGAACAGCGTCTGATAACGGAGTTGGAGGCGAGGAAGGCTCAGGGCATTGTGTTAAATCCCTCCTTGTTGCAGATGATGTGTTTTCTTGTTCTACAGTTCAATTACAGAGTTACTCAAACATTGCACCGATGAGCACTGTGAGAAATTTAAATCAGCCAGAGGAACAAACACACAGGCTTGGAGCACACTGTGATTACACCGGAAGCATGCTGGATCTTCAGCAGGAGGAGTTCAGTTCATTAGGGGATAATGCCTGAAATGTGATGGTGTGCACATTAGGGAAAGTTTTTCGTTCTTTAATTATAAATCTGTGCTGTTATGATGCATGCAAAAGCAATAAATCACTAGAGGCTGTGGGTTGGAGTGATTTTCTCATGGGTGAGGAAAGTTTTTGACAGGATGTGAAGTTGAGTACATGATACACCTTTAGCCACTGTAAAAAAACATAGTGTTGAAACCACTGCTGTACAAAGCCTCTCGTGGATTATTGCTTTTATATAAACACAATCACAGCAATATGACAAAATGCACCAATGTTTCATAAATTGTTAAATTTATTACTAGCACTCATCAGAATAAACTATTTTTCTGCCAAGTAATGTAGTTCATTAGCTTAACTGTAGGTTCTGTGGTTGCCAAGTAATGTAGGAACTTTCTCATTTATATAAGTGTGCGTTTATCTGCATTTTACAAGAGCTTTAAACGTTTTCATCAGTTTTAATCAGAATTTAGAATTTAGAGCTGAATTTAGAATCTGATTTGATTCTTAAAAGGATTTAAATAAACATTCATATCTAATTATGTGGCACAAACAGTGTGAGTGACTTTGTGTGTACATTTATAGATTATATGTATTAGCATTTGCTGTCACCTCAGAAGTGATTCATGTTGACGTCATTCACTAAAGCAGAAATCATTTTCTTTTTTACACACACACTTTACGGGGGTAACACGACAGCCTAATGGTCCCTGAATAAAATAATATTCCAGTTGACAGGCCATAGGACAGCCCTAATTAATAAAAGTTATTAAAAACTGTTGTCAGGGGACAAAACGTATTACAGTGGTATTATGAGACAGCTCAGATTGGGTCTAGGTAGGTCAGGAGAAAGGAAGAGAGAGAAATTGAAAAGCTGGACTTCTGACTTGAGCCAGCGTGCTGAAACGTGCATGTGCAACTACATGTTTAACATCACCATGTGAAACACAACCCTAGTGACAGATCTGACAGGGTAAAATTATGGGTGGAATTATAACCATGTCAAGATGACAGATATAGACATACTGATGAGCCTTACAGCCTCATTTCTCTTCTCTGCTATCTCCCTTTTCCCCAATTTCCCCCAATTTTTTGCTAAACATCTCCTTATGCATTCTGCTGAAAAGAGGATGTTGTGTTAAGAAACACAAGGGTGAGTAAATTCTCACCCTCAAACATTTTCTTTTTGGGTGAACTATCGCTTTAAAGGCCACCTCAGCAGAATGCAATTGATCTCTATACCATGATGTCATCTAGTCTTCTAGCCACTGCACATTTTTTATCCCTCTCTCATTGAAAGTCTCTGTGTATTAGTGACTTGGAAATTTGTTTTCTCTGTGTTATTAGAGATAAGAACACATTTTTAAGCCTTTTAAAAAAGCGTGTTTCTCATTTTGAGCAGTGGGCAGAGGGAGCGAATGGCCCCTCGAGTTTACAATTAGGGGGAGCTTGAACGTTTGAACGAGGGAACAGGAAAAGAGAAAGTAAAAGCAGAGAGCAATAGAAATGGTGTGATTTGTCTAATTAAAATGGATCCTTCTAGACCGCCAATATTTTTGTTTACTGACTAAATGTCTGCTGTGTTTTGGGAAAATCATCCCTCTGTGTCTCTTTCCGTCTGAAGTCTGGAGATAACCATCAATATTAACCACAGCAAAAGAGCATCCACTTCCTGTTTACGCCACATGTGCTAGACGAAGTGTGTGCGCTTATGTGCATTAGGCACCGTCAGGAGAAAAATGGGTGGTTCTTTTCTTTTTAAACCTCTAGAACCTTCTTCCTGATTAACACAAAACCATTTTGTACTTCTTTTGATTTAATATCCCAGAATTTTTTTTCTCTTGTTGAAGTTCAAAGAATATAAAAAAACTGCTTATTTATATATTATGATTCAAACTAGCTCCGAGGGAGGAATATATGAGAAATAGTTGTTTACTCCTTTTGAAGTGCCCCCCCTTTCCCAGAGTTAGTCTTTAACTAGGAGCTTCAGGGGGCATAGAGACATGTGCTTGGGTCCAGTGGGTGCCGTGGAACATCCTTACAGTGTACCCACTGGGATGAGAGATAAAGCGAGAGAGAAGGAGAGCTGTCTTTAATGTTGAATGTCTGAATATCTAAGATGTTCTCTTGTAGACACCAGCACAGAGCTTCACAGAGGATCAATGAGAGTGTGTATGTATGTGGGAATCTGGCTGTTAATGTATGCATTTGTGCACACTTGCATGTCTGTACATGTAGGCGATTCTGGCGTCTGCAAGTTGGCGTCCCTCGTCAATACACCATGTCCTAAACTGATGTAACGTGATACAGCATCAAATAATAATGTTTGTCTTTTCCGTGTTTAAATTTTTTATTTAATAACCATCCACAACAAGACATTCTGTCAAATGCTTTATTGTGCTGAATAGCCCCTCCCACAGTGAAATCTCATTGGTCCAGAATCCTGCTGATGGGCTGTGTCGCCTCACGCAGCATTTTATAATTCCATGTGGACAGAAAAATGATGCTGGAAACTTGTTGTGGCGTTCTATAGGAAAGAAAAATCATAAGCGAGATCTGTTTAATATTTCAATTTTTTCCCTTCCAGACAGCAATGAGATAAGTGGAAAGGAAATGGTGACTTTTTCTCTCCAGAGGAAAAAAAGGCCCCAGTAATCTCTCATGTGTCTCCTCTAGAATTTTCGAAAAGATATCAACAGTGTCATAAACGATTTCAGAAGATACCAAAGTCTGACCTCACACATTTCTCATCAAAGTCTACCAAGTCCAAATTATCTGAGCTACACTATTCATTTATTGCTCTGCACTCTTACTGTATATCAACAATTTGTTACTATGCTCAGTACATTTCAAAAGAAATATGTGAGAAAAAATTGATACCTAAACATAACTGATAGCTTAGGCATCAAACCTTTCCTTGGGACACATGCTTAGGACACAGCTTGACCAAAAGCAAAATGCATGCAAATTAAATGGTTCTTTGGATTGTTTATAGCTGCAGTCCCCTTCTCTCATCTCATCCCTGGACACAGCAGACATTTCTCTGTTAAACTTCAGCACTGTTATTTTCACTGAGTATCATTCACATACACACTGCTTTCATCAGAGAACAGGTTATCATTTGCAAAAACAATAGCATGTAGCTCACCTCTGGGCATATATTTGTTTATAAAGTATAAATAAGTATGCACACACACACACACACACAGATCTCACAGCACTACATTTTACCCTTAAAACCAGCTGTTATGGGGTTACAACTTAACACCACAGCAGCTCACATCCTTACACATGAATTCACACACAAACAGAAACACATACAGTAAGGAGTGCGAGTGGGAAGAGTGTGTGTGAGTGTAGTGGAAAGGAGAATTAATGCATTGGCATGATAGCTGAGGGGAAGAAATGAACCCTATGACTCATATATTAGAACAGATTACGTCTCTGTTCCGGAGGGGGATCCCAGTCGTACCCAAACAAACAACACAGTAATGCCGCCTCTCAGGTCCCTGCCCAAAGCACTCTGAGCCCCGGGAAGGACCTGTGCTTGGCTAGCGTGAGAGCCCAGCCTTGGAAATGATTTCCTAAGTACGTTTGGGAGGGGCTTTTCAATCCAATTTGCACCAGCAGAGTGCTTCTCAGTAATCAGACTAGAGGCGTGGCATGAGGCCTGCGGCTGTGGAAGCATTCTGCTGAGAGAGGATCGATATCGGCTGGCCCCGACCAGCCCAAATTCACCCTTCACTCAATTTTAATTTTAAATTACTTTATTGGGATGATTTTACATACAATGTTTTACATATAATATTACCAAAGCATCAATACAGAGAAAATAAGATCCTAGTAATAGTAACAAACGTATAGAGTATTATACAGTAAAAATAAACAATCACTGTATTTATATATATGTACTTTGTGTGTGTGTGTTTAAATGTATATTCATAAGCACATTCATAATCTTTCTACATGTTGTTGTTTGAACATATTTTATGTTTAACATATAGCATTAAGTGGAGAATGATTCTGGACCAATGAAGAAAAACACATCAGCTAAATGTCCTGCTCTAATTTACATGTAAGAAACAGCTTTTACAACCTGATGCTTTACGGTGCCCTGCTTGATTAAGGCACAGTTCTGTAATTCTAAGGATTTTCCATAACAATAAAATCAATGACACGGATGTGGGCACGCGGGGAGGTGTGTTTGTGCATTGGTGTGTGAGGTTTATAAATTTCTATAAAAATATCAGAAATCTTCTACGTAGTCAGGTTAATGTAGTTCTTGATGTAGCCGGTCTTCTATCCCTGCTGGTCTTGTGACAGTCACTTACACGCCTGTCGAATTCACTCACAAAACATCTCAAACTTCAACCAGAGCTCAGCACAGCCGTGATCTGCTCCACTGAGGATTATATTCCTTTCCATGTTTGTGTCGAGCTTTCTTAAGTGTTTGCCAAGAGCATTGATCAAAAAATCGCATAAAGCCTCCCTTTAAAATTGATGAAAGGCTTTGAGTTCTTTGCAATCTTGGGCTCCATCCATCTTGCAGCCTTGAGGGTAGCTGTTTGTGGCCCCACTGGTAAGGGTTAACTCTTGGCTTGAGTGACTAGGATGGCCCACTCACTCTTCCTATAGGGAAAGAAATAAATTCATTTAGCGAGCATTGGCTGGGTCTCAGAGGCTGGCAGAGGGGGAAGGAATAAGGATTGGGGGGCAGATAATACCATTTAGCTCATTGCAGAAATCATTTACCAGCGCAATTTGACGACAAGGATCGAGGGATGTTTTTTAGTGTGGCATGGCTTCAATCTTATTGACAGAGATCTTTTTCTCTCTTCTTTAAGCTCTCTCGCCCACACTCTCTCTCTTCTGTCTTTCGCATTTATAAGCTATCGGAGTCTCATTCTACAGAATGATGTGGAAAGGGCACTGATTAAATAAACGCTGCCGCAGTGGAGAGCTGTATTAAATATCAATTTCTGATTGAAGTTTATCAAAAACAAACCGCAGAGCGAGTGATTTTTCTCCACTCTGCGGCCCTACGTTGTTCCCTGCTTAGCTAAGACTGATTGACTCAAACTCTATCTGTGTTAGATGAAGGATGAACAGTTTGTTTTGGCTTATATGAAGCTTACAGTTTATTTTCCTTTATATGAAGGCTAAATGTATTTCTTGTGTGGTGTGACACTTTTCATAACAGTGACCCCTGTTTTCTAACCACAAATTAGAGTGATAATACAGATCCTATAGAATTATAGTTTTGATGGAGGGTGAGGAGGTTTTAAAAGGTTTGGTGTAACACAGTGTTGGGATGCACCAATCACAATTTTTCTTTCTCAATAGTGATTCTAATATATGAATTCTGGATGCAGAAGCAAGTTTTACCGTAATTACATTGAAAATCCACAATCCATCAATATCTTTCTATGTAATATGTAAATACACCATACAAGTGAAAACCATTCAGCTAAAAATAGTGTACTTTTTACTGCTAAATCTAATAAAATGTTACTCCAAAACTGCAATTTCAGTTTGTGTTACAAGAGTGTAGCGACAAATTTTTAGGAACTAAATTTGTTGTATGATAGTACACAAATAGTACAAAATTGGTCTCATTCCCAGTTATTTCAATAAAAAATCTGTATTGCTACAGTATAAGATGCAGGTATCAAACTGGTGCATCTGTGATGCTGTGTGCGCACTGTAAATAGTAAGATTAAATGTGTGAAGCGGCACCGGTCAGATCAGGCCTTTTAAAACCGAAGTTACTGCAACTTTCTGCTTTCCCCCTTCAGCCAGTGCAACATGAGAGCTGTCTGTGGTGCTGAACTCTCTGTACTACTGTAGTGCACAGCACCAGGGTTCTAAAGAACTCTTTCAACAGTCCAAGCAAGATGACTTCAAACATTTCACCACAACTTTCCTCTCTTATCTCTCCCTCTCATCTCTCCGTAACCTCACATCATGTAGTGGTCACTCTCTGACCACCGCGATGACGGACATTCCCAAAGGTTCGGTTTTACCGCATATCCACTCGGCGTCTGTGGTAAAGTACGGTACGAGCTCAGGTCATCACTCAAGCTCTCAATGACCGCAGGCACATCTAATGGAAACTAATCGGGCATCAGCTCTCTCAGGTCATTTTCGCTTAACCTTTCGAAAAAACTAATGCACGCTGAGAAAACAGGAAAACACGGGTCAGCCGGGTTTAGAGACAGAGGTCTTAGAGACACCTTTAGCGCAGGTGTGAGACAGAGAGACATTATGCATTATTATGCATTGCGCGTTATGAAGTTTGCAGGTGCGAGGGCTGGAAAAAAAGACGTTGTGATGTGAGGCTAGATTACTGAATGTTTCAGGCGGCTCATAGCGCAGCAGATGCACAGGTAGCTGTACTCTGTCGTTCATCTTATTTTCAGAAAATGTGGCTTACTCGTCCATTTACCACGCTGAATATTTCATAGCGTGGAATCATCGCGCACTGCAATAATAAGATGATTTCAAGCGACAGCAGACTTTGTGCGCGCTAGTACCTCGCCTGAATCCCACCGCATTACTTTCTGCCCACACCCCCAAGATGCAGTAGAGACCAGCCCTCCCTGTCAGGCTGTTCTACTGTTTTTCAGACTGCTGGACAGCCCTCACCCCCACTGGCGCTTTGAGATGGGGGGCTGCATCAATACTGCTTAATGTTTTAGTGAATTACAATATCCACCCCAGGCCATGACTCCCTCAGTTTTTCATTGTCTGACACAGCTTGGGTGGTGCAACATGAGAGAAGAGAAGAGTAAGTGTGAGGAATGAGGTAGATGAAAGAGAGAGATGATGGGCAGATGGACGATTACATAGATAGAAAAGGCTTCCACATCAAATTAATCGAACGCCCGCCCTTGTCAAAACTTGAGTTCAGCACCTCATGCAACTGGAGTTGTGTGCGTGTTTGTGTATATAACTGTACACGTTTCATCAAAACCGAACTGTACAGTGCCACATCGTTGCATCACGGTCTTGGTTTGAGCTCATTCGGAGCAAAGTATCATGTCAGAGCACAAGAACTTAAAGACATTTGTAAGATCGTGCAAACAGACAGAACTGTGATGTAATAAAAATTTCCCAGCTTTCTTCTACTCTCCATCTCGCTCTCCACGCCTGTCCATCGCACGTTCGGCCATGGACGAGTGCGTTTTTCATTTGGATAATGGAGCATTGACTCTAATTGAGAGGACGGCCTCATTTGTTTGCCAACATGTCAGTGGCCAGGCCTCTCATTGTTTCCACTACATTTACATTAATACATTTCTCCCTTCTTCTATTAAACTGCGGCCCTCCCCGGCCAAGGCTGCCTGATGCTGCTTAGTCAGTGAAAAAAGGTTAATAACAATCAAGCAGAAATGGGAAAGAAAGGTTCTGTGTTTGCTGTGTCTTCATTGGCCCTCTGTAATGGATACTGGATGGAGCAGAAGAGACTGGAGACAACATTCTGCTGAGTTTTTCTCTTTCTCTTTTATTATATATATATATATATATATATATAATAAATGTGTGTGTGGTGTTTTTAGCTCTTTTTATAGTATAGGGCAATGGAAAGACAGACGGGAAGGTTAAGGGGGGCCAGACTCTAACCTCTGTGTCTCTGTGTCATAGGCACTACTGTAGGGTTGGGCAGTTAGGTGGTGTATACTATGCAGCAGTAGAAAAGTGTCAACCAGTAAAGATGTGGCTATACCAATTTCTTATACATTTTTTAAAGTGTTTAATCACTAGATTTTTGGTCATATTGCCCAGCCGTAGATACTATCAACTACACTACAGCTCTGACACCAACATTGTCTGATGTTTTTGCACTCCACATTATCGCTTAATGAGAACAAGTCTTCTCTCAGCCATTATTGTTTCATTTTGACGCCTCATCTTGTCCAACTGTGTGATGAATTATGTTTGCAGTTATTGTGGAAAAAGTTCTCATCATCTGCACCTAATACTTGTTAAGTGTGATTCCAAACAAGGAGTCATTTGTGACCAGGGGTACCTGGTGTTGTTTAGCTCATCAGAGTTTGATTAATTAAGGAGCAGCCAGAGCAAGTGGGTAGAGCAAGTAGGAAAGCTCCTATTAGCCAAAGTTTCGTTAAACAAATTTGTTATTGCCTCTCTTTGCCATGAGCTCTTTGGAAAGGGTCAAATTCCAAGGTCCTAAATTTGTATGAGATTAATACCTTCATATGAGTCCCTGGGGGAAGCCTGCTTTTATGTAGTGAAATTTAGACACATACTGTACACAAACACACATTTACAGAAACACATTCCTATACTTTGTACTGATGACCCAATTGCACCTGTGCTGACAGCAGCATTCTGCCCCAGAGTAGCCCTCATCTGTCAAAACATACACACACTCAAAACCACACACACACACACACCAGTGTTTTACCGCTGAGAATAGCCAGGTCATCTGTTACTACAAACACGTGCACACAGACAGTACACTACCTGGGAGATTAGCCCTCGTACAACGACACACAAGCACCATTCTGTCCAAGTGAGTACTTGTCATCTTACAACACACACACACACATCCCTAAAATAAGCCATCTGATCATCTGCAGTATGAATGAAACACATTATCTTGTGTACAAACACTATCAAATCAAACTTGTTTTGTGGCTTGGCTTCTAGCCTTGAGATTATCCACAGGTATATGTTAGTGCATTCCTAAACATTGGAAAAATGAACCTTTAAGATATATATGCTTTTGAAATTCACTTAGGAGGCCCAAGCCAATACTGAACCATTACTAATAACACTGGGTCCCTCCCTCGAGAGAATCATTTTTGTTTAGCAATTGATGATTGGCTCTTTCTAATAGAAGGCGGGACTTCCTTCCCTAAAGTGACTTGAATGTTGCACTTTCCCCATAATAGAACTGCAGCTTTTTCATTATGTTAATGTCTATAATCTTTATAGACTTTAAATAAGTACTTGCCAACCTTTTGCGTATACACAGTAGCTGGAGCAATGTGGAAAATAGTTTTCATAGTGCAATTTCAGCTTAAGAAATTTACAACATTACCACCCATTGGTGGTTAGAAAAGTGTTTCTCTGTCCATATTTGTTATACAAACAACATTAACAAAATTTATTGATTACAATTGACCATCACTGTTTTGCTTGGACAAGTAAAAATAAATTGTAAGAAATAAAAATAGTCTAATAATGTAATTTAAATATTTGTGATTCAAACATTCATTTTTGTTTTATAAAGATTATGTGAAAACAGTATGTATGTGTTTATATCAATGCCTATGATAGAGTACTAAGAAAAAAGGGGTAAAATAATCTCAGTCGAGCATGACATTCTAATTAACTGTGAGGAAGTCATTAAAATATTTTAAAAAAGACAAATGAGTTCCCCTTCAGGTGATTTATTTATTTAATAAAAAACAAATAAATACATGTTTAAATACACTCAAACACTATTTTAATTATGCCAATCAATAATTAGTTGTTTTTCGGTGAATCATGTACTAGCCTACCCAGATTTTTGCACAGTCACATGCTCTCTAGAACGTTACTAACTGGCTGACAAATAATAAATCATGGTTCATAGCTATTATTTAACTAAAGCCTACCTGCTATTTTTCATATTTTTTTAAGAGATGATCTCTTCAACATGTCCTGCCCAACTTCCAGTTTCAACAGGATATCTGTTAACACAGGACAGAAACCTGTCTTCGAGCTACACGCCAAGAATGCTCCCTAGTTCGATCTCCACCCGCACAAATGATGACACCTGTCAGAGAAAGAGAGAAAAATGACACCCTGCCACATGCTAATGTTCACTGATAAGATTAGAAAACATCGTGTTCTTCTGTGATTCAAAACGAATGGGAAAGCAACAGAGAAAAGAATCTCATTTGCATCCTCTTCAATGGAGAGAAATGGATGAGAAGAAAGAAAAAGCACATTCATTTACATGCTGATACACAGAGTGAAAGAAAGACAGCTCTTCACACAGAGACCTAAATGAGGGGGTAGATACTCATTTAATTCCAGCACAGATACAGAGAGAAAGTGCATAAGTCAGACAGAATAAGTGAAACAGAGGGAGGTGAATATGAGGTAGAAAAGACGAGAGGCCGTGAAGAGGGGAAACAGCAGCTAGTATTAGAAACCTGTAATTTAAATCAAAGGTTATAATCAAAAATTTATCAGTTAATTGATCTCGCACATGCTGCTTGCCAAGAGAGCAATTTAGAACCCTGTCGCTCGGGCTGCAAATCTATCGAGCGATGCTCTATAAAGTAAGTTTGTTGCCTTGTAATGATCAAGCAGTCCTCTAATGTTCTCTGAGCACTGATATGATAGGGGCCAGACAAAGCCATTCACCAGCCGGGCCCCACTCGTCCCATAGCTGCTGTCTCGCTGTGATAAGAAAAAGAAGAATCATGCTTTAGTTTCACTTAAAGCTTTCACAACAAATTACCGTTTTGATATTTGCTCAGGCTCATGTTTTGTTTTTAAGCTTTACAGACAATAGTCAGTATTGTTGTAATGAAAACACCTGTGTGAATGAAGGTTTCTCTCGAAGATTTTTCCTTGCTGGTTCTGTGGTGGTTGTATATATGTGTGTGTGTATATGTGTGTAAAAAAGAAAACAATCATATGATTAGATTTCTTAAATGTACTGTATGTGTATCTTTTGTAATCAAATGTGAATGGCCAATCGATCATTTGATTGTTTTCTTACACACACACACACACACACACACACACACACACACACACACACACACACACACATATATATATATATACAACCACCACAGTCCCACACATAAAATAACAGCATACTGGATTGAAATGACACAAGGGTCAGTAAATGATGATAGATTTTGTTGTTGTTGTTAAGGTGAATTGTTATTGTATTGTATTGAATTGAGTTGCTCTCCAGGTTGTCTGCAGTGCATAAACCTCAGGAACCCGGATCAGTATCAGGGCTTGGGTTTCATCACTATCAGTGGTTTTAATATCTGAGGCTTATTATGGGACATGGAGGTGTGCATCTTTCACTATCAGATTGTTGCGTACAAAGTGGAGAGCTCCTTGGAAGTTGTTCTGCCATTATCATAGATTAGGTCTCATTTCTCTGCTATCATGTGCTATCATGGTGGAGATAGACAGGGCTGTGATCGCTCGTGTAACATCTCGCGTTGGGCATTATTGTCATGCTTTAAAAGCCAGGGAAACTGGATTAGCATGAGAAGACTACGAGTAAAGTGATGCAGTACAGTAAACCTCTCTCTCTCTTTTTCTCTCTTTGTTTGTAGGGTAACCAGGAGGCCCCAGCTCCACCAGAAGCAATGGCTCAGCCGTACGCCCCTGCTCAGTATCCTCCCCCTCCACCTCAGAACGGGTTGCCTGGTGAATACACCCATCCCGGGCAGGACTACACAGGGCCCAGCCCCGTCCCGGAGCATGCGGCAGCCCTCACTATCTACACACCCACACAGACTCACAGCGAGGCACCTGGTAATGACAGCAGCACGCCTTCCCTCACAGGAACTAGCAGCTTGCCAGTAAGTATTGCAAACCAATCTGAATCAACCAGTCTCATTCAGTGTATGTTGCACCAGTCTAAGCTAGTGTGGCCCATTCTTAAGCTCCTCCACCATCTCAGCCTCTCACACGCTAGTTTCACACAGACTTTTGGATAGAACATAATGCTGTTGTTGTTTGATTTTTTTACGCTTTAGTTTTACATCATAGCCATGAAACATGACTTGCTGCACGTGAGCTGATTTTGGTTGGCAGAGGAGTAATATTTTTATTCTGGAGAGTATTTGATTGGATATAAATCTATGTGCTGCAATGTACTGTAAGTGATCAATATTTTTGTCAGAAGAGGAAGATTTTACATTTTAATGCATATATCGACTTAAAGTGAATTTTGTCAACATTTAAGAGCATTTGTAGATTTATGTAGATCACAGAATTAACACATATGAACTAAAAGCCACACATTTTGATTTCACATTTTGACGTTTTTGTATTCAGACAGAGATAAAGAAGAATGGAGGAAGGAAGAGTTAGGAATGAAAAGACGAGTACTATGACGCTAGCACAAGTAAAGATAAAAGCAGAGGACAAAAAAGACACATTCAAAGGCGACAGCATTATTCTCCATTTAAAGAGTTCTGCTTTTACTCTCACTACGCCAGTCAGTCCATTTCATCCTGCTTTAATCCATGGCTAACACATGGCTTCATATCTCAAACCCCATGGAGCCATTTACCATGGCTAACAATATCACAAACGTCTCAATGGACCACTTAACGAGTGCTGCCCAAGTGCTGTATCTGAGCATATGACAAGCACATGATAAAATAAAAGAAACGCTAAGGATCTGTATGACTAGACCCAGTCCCATGAGTAAATTTTCTATTTTCTCTCCCCTTTATGGATGTAAGACTTTGATTAACACATACACACACTCTTGGAGGAAGCACAAACAATAAAGACATAAATCCCAGAGGGTCATTAGATTTTATATAGAGCTTGTTTGGGGACCTTTACAAGGCCTGGATGAGATTTCTATGGCCTGAAACCCAAAGTTCAACCAACCTTATATGAAAGCCCTAACACTGATGAAAGACAGGGTCTGTTTCCATCCACTCACTGCTTAAGAACTGAGTACAGTAGTGAGCTCAGAAAAAAAACAGCTGAAACCAGCCAAAACTGCTTTGCTGGTTTTCCAGACTGGTATGTTAGCTTGTTATAGTGTGTAGTTTTTACTACTTTGTACTTTTTAACAGCTACAAAATTGTCAGAATTGTTGATAAATACCTGCTACATTTTTTTTGCATTACCTCGTGGATCAAGACCCTTGTTAGTGTCGAATTTGTGTTCACGATGTACTGATTTACTTCATAGAGACTGAGGGATAGAAATGAGACACAGCCAAAACGAAAAAGAGAAGGATAGGAAAGAGAAAATAAAGGTAAAAAATTTCTTAATTTCAAAAAGAATTTCAAGATCTCTCTAGACTTAGAAAGAATACAGAGAGAACTGAAAAAATGGGGTTGGATAAAAAATGTTTCTTTTTCTGATTGGGATATGTGTAAAGCTCAGAGGTGGTGTGGCTTAAAGGAAGCAGAAATAATCCCACACTCAGCAGATAGCAGGGAAGCAATGCTGACAGGCCCTGTACAGACACCTGAGTTTTGGCTGGGGGTAATCTACGGCTCGATTGGAGGATGTACTTAAACTGTCAGTCTGGCCGAACCCACAGGGGAAATTCTTTCTTTCTCCCTCTTTTCTTTCTCCCTGCGGAGGATCATTAGCAAAGAAAGAACACTACACCTCAGAGAGTGGACGGTAATCACATCAGATCACATATCAGATCACGTCAGATCACAACAGCACAGACTGTAGATGCTTTGAAACTCGGCTATAAAAGACTACTTACCTCTCTTTAGGGTATGTGCTAACAGTTTTCCACTATGGCTGCTAAGCTGGGCTGTCATATTACCTTGTGCAGAATTGTCTAAACTGTGATTTGCAACTTACTTAAGCACACCCATACTGTTCAAAGGAGCGTGATGTTGTATTATTAAGGGAACACCGTTATTTCCTGCACTTACTCTTGGCCGGCTTCCCTGAGTAGTTTTTACAGTGCCTTACTTCATAGTATTCCAGGTATAAATGCTTGCTCTTTGTTCCCACCTAAACTTGTGAGTCAAATTACCATCACTGTCTAATTAATTGGAGCTTTGCACAACAGTGAAAGGCCAGTGTCGTCTTTCTGGATGACAGGTGACAGACAGAATTTGTATTCCTGTCTCAATGGGATGAAGGGATGATGGAATCGGGGGGAAGGATAGCACAAGTGTAGAAGAACAAAAATATATAAAGCAGCTCAAGCTAATCCCTTTAAGTGAAGCGCTGGTTGGCCCTAATCGGATGTAATCTACCTGCTTGGCAGCTTTCCAATCAGATAGTTTCAATTATGTGGTTGTAGGGGCATTCTGAAGGGGGAAGTGCTGAGTTGAGCACTTTAAAAGTGATTTGCAGATAACATTGAATGAGTGGAGCTAGAGAAAGGACTTAACAGGACTTGCTCCCACCCAGCTGCATATACAAACACACGCACGCACAAATGTATGCACACACAAGCCTTCTGTGATGTTAAGGTGAGGAAGAGGTCTAAAATGTACAGTAAGGCCCAAGGTGGTCGTGTATGATAATGTCAGGCAATTATTTCTTGGTGCTGCTTGGCTGCTTCATTCTTTGAGGAACGTGAGGAGCAGAAGGGCTTCAAAACAGTAGGTGCTTTGCCGGAAAGCTCAGCTTCATGATTAGGTATAATTCAGCAGTCAGGAAGTCCAGTGTTAAGAAAACACAAATGTAAAAGAAATAGATCCAGTTTCATCTGTGTGAGTCCTAACATGCTTTTGTTTGCACAGGTTTTTTCAGGGTTGTGTGTAGGAGCAAGTAGTTGTAATTGGTAACTCAATAAGAAGCATGTTTTGTGGTAATGTACTGGACAGATTACATCACACCCATAAATGGACTGTGCATGTCATTCAGTACATCATTTGTCTTAATTAATCCTGGACAGTGGCAAATGGATAAAATGTTATGTAACGATTCAGACTTCAATTGTGGTAAATGGGTGTCATAAACCTTTAGTGAGGGTAATATACCTACTTAGGGTTAATTTGGGGAGCTTTTCTTAGCTGACCATAAAATCCTCTCATATGGATTTACTAAGCTTTTTTGGCAGGATCCACAATCGGAATGTGCTTTGAAGCCCTAATGTAGGATACATAGCTCCTCTCTATGTCCATCCTGGTAAATGAAGTGCAAGAGAGAGGTTCATAACCATTCTGTCTACAGCTCTACATGTACGGTTCTGCCATGGCCAAGAAGAACATAACATTCTTGACCTAAACATCTTGCAACATGCTTAGGAGAACGACCTGGCAACCCAAGTGAGTGGGGAGTTTGCCTCCGTCTCGAAAACAGAACACTTTTAATTACTTTTCACCTCGTCTGCGAAACTTAGGAGAGCAAAAGCCCTCTGAAACCTTGTCTCTGAAAGAGACAGATGCAGCCTGTGCTAGCTGCAATATAATTAACATGCAATTAACACAAATTAAAAGGCAAATTGCGCAGACGAACCCCCTGTAGATGGCTGCTTAGCGGTGACGATGAGTTAATTAGATCCAAACCTGGAGTGCGGAGTCTTGAGCGCTTACCTCTTCTCTCCCTTGTCTGGCCTGGTGTCAACTCCTCCAGACAAGAGCTCTCCAACCAGCCACACTCAAGAGCAGAGAAGGTGCCCTGGATAAGGCTAGAGAGATTATATTGTTCAGTAGTCTGTGTGTTTTACAAAGCACTTTTTATCAGAGAAGCGTTGTCCTCTTATTAAGCAAACCGTGAAGCGCATGATAAATGTACGGTAGCCCTGCGATTCCTCTTCATTATTGTCACTGTCCGTTTCTTTGTGTTGGCATATTATGGCTTTCATCTGTGAGCACCTCGTCAATACATGTTCCATAAAGTAAGAAAATCAAAGCCTTCATCCTTCTTTCCAGCCTTCAGCACTTGGTTGGGCAGAGCAAGGAAGTGGAGGCTCTCAAAGGCCACGCTCTGCCGCTCGGTAATGGGCGAGCCTGCACTGTTGCACCACTCACCTGTTAGACATGATAGATAGCACGACTCTCTACAGAGCGACTGCAGACAGAGCATGTGAATGACCGATGGCATCGCCGTGATGGATGAGGATGGGGGAGCGAGAAGAGGTGCAGCCCAGGGAGCGGGGGCACTAGGGGGTAATTGCACCTCCGCTTGCCCATCCATCTGCTCAGCTTTCCATCTACCACCATCAGGCAAGGGCTACAGGCCTCCGCCGCTTGCCGACCTCAGGCAGCATACACAAGGGGCAGGACGACAGGCTGTGTGGATCCAGAACCGACCCGTGTGCTTTATCTTAACAGGGCTTGACTGTCTACATAGCTCAGATGATTGATAGTGCCAATGTGCTGGTAAACACTGGGTACTCTCACAGAGACCCTGGAGAGCCCATTGGGAAAGTGTGTGCATTAGAGAAGATGAGGAAGTTGTCAGATGGAAAAGCAGAAGTTGTTGACCCTCTAAATTTAATGGATCAGAGGTTTTGCTATTGTTATACTGTATAACCTGTAGCAAGAGTTCAAACTTACCTTCACGATTCCCAAATAAGACTGTAATGAATGATTATAGACCATGTGGCATTTAGATGGGACACCAAAACATTTAAAGGGACAGTTCACCCATTTTCTGTCAGGGTTTACCCAACTCTTAAAAAGCGATATGACTTGTTTTCATCTGTGTAATTTTTAAAAAGTTTAACGGAATATTTACATTGCAAAACTAAAAAATGGATAGTGAGCAGAGGCTTTTTGTCCCATTTTTAAAGTATTATAAAGTGAATTATATGGCTTGTGAGCTTTATTTCAAGTAACATGAAGCCATATGATAGCCTTGTGTGAGGAAGAGGTAGAAAATTAAGTTCGCCTTGAAAATCCGTGCTTGGAAAAAAATAGGTAATACTGCAGGTAATAATTTGTATTAGGCCACCCAGTGCTGGGCAGTTTTTTAGCCCTTCTTCCTCCCTGGCAGCTGCTGTCTGGCTCTGTGATGTAGCGCAAGGTGCTTTGAGGTTCTCGGCTGGATGTCTGATGTGTTTAACCTGCAGAGCTCCAATCAGCCACACAGGACTCCCTGAGCCAGAGTGTGGCCCAAAAAAGAGATAAAGAAGAATATGATTGCCTACAAGTAGAATTGCAGTGTAGAAATGTGCCTAGGCTGGAAAGGGCAAGACATAGACAATAGATATTTGTTTGGAGCATCTCGTTTTAACAGGAATATTTTTATATTCCTTTAAGTTTTCTTCTAAGTTTTCTTTCTACTGTATCACCTACAGTTGAGCTAGTCACATTGCAGAAAATGTACAAACGAAACTAATCATTTTCCTTTTGGATTCTTGAAATAACTTATTATATAAGCACAGAAACTGAGGAGATGCTTGTCTACTTGGTTTCCACAATAAATTGCTTTATTATATTTGTCTGTTAATTACAAAAAAGATAAATCTGAGACCCATAGTATTGTAAAGGCACTTCTGTCATGTTACTGGTGTAATTTCCCCTGTAAAGACGTATGTCCTCTGCAATAATGATTTTGTTCTGCGAGTTAAACTTTAAAATCTCATTTCAGCTGATATTTTATCATGCCATTTTTCACCTTCTCTCTGTAATGAGTGCGTAAATGAAAGCCTCGCAGGTCCAAATCTTTTGCATTTGAGTTGGTATTATGTTCTTAGCTGTGTCTACATAATTGCATTTACTTCCCCTTTTTTCCTTATTTTTTCGCTGTCAAAGTGAGAGAGAGAGAAAAGGGATGGAGTGATAGATATCTCATTATATCTTCATTACCCATCACATGATGTATTGCTGTCTTGTATGATTCATATCTCTTGTGTGTTTTGTGCCTAATGAGGGGAAATTTGTCCAGCCCATTTATTGTAATTAAATATTTACATGAAAAAACACATTTGTAATATAAAGAAGTTCTAAATACTATCGAAAGTATTCATGAAATCGTTTCTATGAAATGTACAAAATCCATGAACCCCTGAAAAAGATTTGATTGGTCAGGTCTCTTCTATCTGAGTTCAGACTTACCTTGAATGTTTGTTTTATAGTTGTGTCATAGTGTGAAAAGTCTGGACCCACTCACTTAATTGTCTACTGAGACTGACATTGCGGTCTTCTGTTCATGTGACTGATGCCTGATTTGGGCCTTTCCCCAGAAGAACATTTTATTGCTCAAAGGTTGCTTTCTCATAGCTCAGAAGAGCTGATGGAGTTGTCAGTGTTTCATTTAGGCTTAATTTAGTCTTAGATGATTCTGAAATAGATACAAATTGTACAATTGTTGAAATTAACATGGAACTATACAATTAATGTAGACTGTATATCTAAAATAATTCGGTTTTGCATAAGTTTGATGAGAAATGTTTTTTCTCTCTTATGAGATTTTTGGGTCATTTTCTCAGAAGAAATATCTGAGACCTCGTAGTCTTAAACAAAATTTTCCATTTGCTCTCCATGGTCTTTTCGCTGTCTAGGAGAAACAATTGAGATCTGTTTTTTCTTTCTTGTGGGCCTGTTTTTTGAAGTTGGCTTAAGAAATTCGAATAATCCATCTCACCACGCCTAACATTTTAGCTCATGCTGTTTGTACTTCTCAGATCTGTAGTTAACTTAGACTTATTAGTGGTTCTAAGGCCAAAATCACATTTTAGCCATATTCTTTCTTGTTTTTCTTATATTTTTGATCTTTCTATGTTTCTTTCTTTCTTTCTTTCTTTCTTTTTCATCTACCACCAGACTGCCCTCAAACCAACCCTCCCTCTCTCTCTCTCTCTCTCTCTCTCTCTCTCTCTCTCTCTCTCTCTCTCTCTCTCTCTGCTGTAGTCTGCTCTAGTATACAGCTGTCTATGGCCCAGCCAAATGTAGCTGCTTTCAGCACTTCTCTCTCATTGATCCTGCTAAGCCGAGGGAAGTTTAGCTGACATCATCTCTTCATCTGTGCTCCCATGTTCTTCTAATTCATTATGTACATGAAGGTCTGCTGCTCGAGTGCTGCACTCACTGTGCTTTTTCCTTCACTGAACATGTCTGCACACAATGACTTAAAAACAAACATGTCTTTAATGAAGGGGAGTCTTAGACATCTGTCAGCCTTTGCATCACATTTAGATTAATTATTAATTCAGTTATACACTCACCTGATTCTCCCTCAGGAGCAATTTGTTAGATGATATTTTCTTTTACAGATATTGATTTATATTTCATATCATTCTATATTATTCCATAATGTTCCATAACTGATTTGTAGGTTAGTATAAACTAGTATTTTATATATTATAGTTATATATTAGTTTTTATATATTAGTATTTTATTTATAATATAAACTAGAATTGTTATGCAATTGTTTTTCCATTTACAACTAATTGGTTTCAGTCATATAAATCACAAAATTGTTCTTTCCTAGTTTATTTCCTTTATATTTATTATTTTAAAAAACATTTGGATAAAATTAAGTGTTGAGTGACGTGTTGAGTGACTAGTCAGATTAGGTCATGTGTGTTCTCAGACAACAGGGAGAGAAATGAAGTGGGAACTATAGCATCAGGTCTAGCGAGGTGAGAGATGAATGTGTTTGTCACAGACAACAGTCCATCCTTGAGCACAAATGTGTCACTAGCATTTCCTCCACATGATGGACAGATGAACACAGCGTCTTTACGCTGACTCTCCTGCGCTCCCTCTCCTGTTCTCCCTCAGGTCTTTATAGTCGCTTGCCATTTACTGCTCAGTAAATGCATTCTCTAGTCTCTCTATGTCAGAGTTTTTCCCTTTAAATCTGTATCTACACTTCCTGACAGCTTTCTTAATCTCCGCGCCACATACAAATGTTGGCAGAGTGTTATAGTACACCACCAACTTGCCGATGCCCCCCCTCCATTCACCCACCCTTTCACCTCTCACCTGTCTTGCCCGTAACCATCACCCATTGCACTTATCCTGGACCGTAATGACATTCAGATGATGAACTAACTGTTGTGGTTGTATTTCTTTGCAGCAAGCGGATGATGTGGCGCAGACAGACATCTCCCAGCAGCTTCAGCTCCAGCCCTCAGATTCTTCGGAGAAGCAGCAGCCCAAACGATTACACGTCTCCAACATTCCCTTCCGCTTCCGTGATCCAGATCTCCGGCAAATGTTCGGGGTGAGTCTCACACCTCAGCTAGATGGCAGCAAGTTGTATCTTAAAGGAAATGGATATCATCAATTTCATTTAGTGTCTGACAAGGACATTGATCTTTTATGCATCCGTAGTTGTAGCCTGTTGTAGTTGTAGCCTGTTGCAATTGTAGCCTGTTTTTCCTCCAACAAAGTTATGCACTGCAATTGCCAATGTTTCTCAAATTTTTGTTCTTGCTGAGCAAAACCTATTTTTTATCAGGCAGAATGTCTGGCCACCTAAGCAGTGTGTTCTACCTGTCTTTTTTGTTTAAATTGTGAAATGATTTAAATGCACATTATAGCAGATTTAGTTTGAAGGCTCAGTTTGTGACAAAAGATCAGTATGTTTGTTGTTCGAGACAAGGATATTAAATAAAAAATGTATTGTTATACTTAGTGCAGTGACAGCTATGGTAATTGTTGGTCATTATCTACTATTGTATCCACATCTACTACACCTCAATCTGCGTTTAGATGTAAAAACTCTCATTAGATGAAAACATGACTAATGAATGACTTAGAGCTTTCCTTAAACTGTCCTTTTGCAAGCAGCTGTGCTCGTCTGTCTAAGTCTCAACAAGTTGTAAAGTTAAACTCCGGAATACCTTTGAATTAACAGTACCCAGCTAAGGAACAGCATTAAACATTGGCAGCTTGTTACTGGAGGCTACAGGCAAAGTACGAAGGAAAAAAACATTGTTGTTGGTCTTAGCTTGTTAAAAATCGGAGACTGTGTTTACTAAGGCCATAGTATAGAAAACAGTAACACTTAAACTGGTGAAGGACTCTGGGTGCTGAGTCTTGAGAACATCAGTCCCAAAGCTCTTTGTTCTCCATAAGAGAGGCTGTCCGCTCCTCTCCCGTTCCGCCCAGCTCTGATGTGATGAACAGGGAGCCGTGGAGTGGTCCCACTAGTGGAGACATAATTAATAGTGCTCCTCACTGTGGTTAAAAACTGGGAGTTTATCCTCATTAAGTTTGTGTTGGCTGACAGCTCCGATGCGAAAACAGGCATATGTGTGACCAAGTGTGTGTATGTTTGTCTGAAAAGACTGTTGCTGCAACTCTCGCTGTGAAGTCTCTTAGGGACCCAGGGGTGCAATTATCCCATGCCATAGATAGACTTGTGGGAGAAGATGGGATGGACAAGCACTGTGCCCCTCTGAAATCCCAAGAAACTTGAGAAAAGGGGAGTCTGAGACCAAAGACAAGTAAGAAAGCATTCAAAAGTGCCAGGAACATACAGGGGGTAGATCTCATACTAGTGATGGTTCAAAACTCTCAAAAGCACTTACTCCGAGATTTACTGGCTCCCCCTACCCCAAAAATCCTCCAAAAACTGTTGTCTCAATTCCTATATTTAAAGTTAAAGTGAAATGCGATTCTCAACCTATTTTATTTAATAACACCATGGGCTTGCTTTAAGAAAATAAATTTAGACTTCATATCAATTTATTTAAAGTTATCTCATTTTACATTTTTTTGTTCCACAGTTCTTTTTATAGAATGTGAATCAGCTGTACACTTGAGAAAATGTACACTTGAGTGTGATTTTTCAAAAGACAAACAGACAGATCCTGTGCTATGTCCAATGTATTTTTAATGAGGCCCACAATCTTTATAACACAAGGCTGAGATCCCATGATATCACATGATGTCGCAGACAAGCTCCAGACATTCAAGAATCATCCGCATTTGGAACTCCAGACAGTTCTTCAAACTATTTCTGATTTCTCAATTTAGAAAGATGAAAATTCAATTTTGAATCGCTGATTATGAGAACTGCAATTTTATGAGTCTTTCTTCTCATATGAGTACACTGGCATGCACCATAGTCAAGAGTGACAATTAAAAAGCTTCATTACCCAACCTTATTTGAGCTTCATTTTATAATTAGAAAAAGACATCCAAAGCAATTATACAAATGAGTATGTAGATTTAATGCTAGTGTATGAAATGAGTTTTGAAGCACCACCTTGATGATTTCACATGAAAGCTGCAAAATTGTGCTTAGAACATTTAGCTTCCCCCATCATACTCCCTTGCATTGACTGGAGTGATCCTACAATTCCATACATGCAGCAAAAGTGCATATCTCACTATATCTACACTGGCCATAAAAATGGTCCCTAGCGCTGAGAGAACAGCCTGTTATTAAAGTTGCAGTAGTGTTAGATTAGTAACAGGCAGCTTGTTATTCTGGATTAATAGACTGTTATCCCCCTTGGTATTTACTTCATAAGTTTGAATCTTCTAAAAAATTGATCACCCAAAGGAATGCATAGCTTTACCTAGAATCTTAAACAAGAGCACAGGCCCCATATGGTTTTTACTGTTTGCTAAAAGGCCCTCTCTAATAGGTTTATAATAATACCTGCTTGATCTCCAAACAAAACTGTCTTAATGTCATGCTATAGACTCATTTTTTAACTAGTCTCCCCTGTATTCACAGTGAAGGTATTTGGTGTCTGAAAGGTTTTCCCAACCCATCAAGTATGTGAACCAGCGACAGTCTCGCACTGATCTTCAATTGATCCTAATTTCATGTGCACTTTTATTAAAGCTCTCTGCAAAAAGGCGATGGAGAAGATAAGGACTATAGTGACTGGCTGCGATTAGTTTGCAATAGGAGTGGTTTCTAGTTCTGCGCAGGAGCCGCGTAACGATGGCTATCCTGGGAAATATTTCAGCAGAACCGTAAGCCCATTAGGGTGGGTTAAAACCATTAGCATCCGCAGACTTTGTTTAGAGTGAATTGTCTGCGGTCGTGAGTGGGTTCACGCTGAGATGCAAATTCCTGCGTTTGATGCTGGCTCTGGTGGAAAAAGTGTCTTAATTTGAACAAATGGAGGGAATAGTGTCAAGTAGCAGCTGTTCGGGTTTGGCTGTGGAATTTGAATTGGGCTGGAAAACGAGCATGGAAGATCAAGCAGAAGAGGGAACAGGCGGAACTGCAGCCGGCCAGAATGAACAGAGGCGTCGCGCTAGATTAGAGCTCTTCTCGTAGCTCACCAAGCTTCTTCATCGCAAATATGCACACATACAGTCTGTTCAGGTTTCCTCTGTACAGCTGGGCGGATGAAAGGCGGCTCTTCTTAACCTTATTAGTGACCCGGGCTCTCGATCAATCCCATTGAGCCATAGGTGCCTGGAAGGCCCATTTCTCCCCTGTTGTGCTGAAATGAAGCCGATGCGGCCTGCTTGACAGGGTAATTAGTTTTAATGAAATAATACAGCCATTTTAGACAGCAATTAAAACCTGCTTTCATTCTGCCCATTAGGGGAACTTAAGGTTTTGCTTTCATTCCACGGTGTTCTGTAATGATCTCCAAAGCAGGCCGCATTAAATGGAATGCTTAAGCCCCGTTAACCCTCCAGGGAACGCTGGCCGCCCGTCACTCCTCCCAGGCGACCGCCAAAAGAGAAGAGAGAAATGCAAACAAAACCTATATCACACGTGCCACTTTGTGCACTTGCTCTAATTGCCGTCCTAGACTTCCATATAAACAGTCATGTTTCCTGGCACTTTTTATAGTGACGCACCCTGGAGTCTACATCCTTCCTCTTCCATCCAAGCAATTATTTAGGCTTGAACTGAATGTTCCAAATTATTTCTTTAAGAACCTGTCTCCTCCTTCGGCTAAACAAACGGTGACCTTGCCTTGGTGTACTCTGGCATGTTTGTTTATTTATTGAAATAAAGCTGCTTGATTCAAGGTCTTATTATGGAGCTCCCTAACCAAGGATCCTGATTAGCATAAGGCAAACAGGGTTAACGTTGGATTGCTCTATGTTACTTGCAGTGAGGGTGGTGTTTATCACACATAATCAGCCCACAGTCTCTCCTGCTTTCACCTTTTGGTCACAGGTATATTTCACTATGCAGAGAATGTGGCGTTTTCAGTCAAAGACCAAGTCTGGCAGAAAGTTTGGGCTTCTTCCCTTGGACATCAGCCAGACTGCAAATCCATATGCTGCATTCAGTCTTTGAAAGAAGCTTCCGGACAAAGCCTTATCTTAGAGGGAGTGGTCAATGTTTCATGGTTAATGCTAATTAGGGAATAAAAATGAGAGATTGGGCATTTCAGGGCCATAAGAATGACAATCAGATAAAACCACAGAATGAAGCGCAAATAGCTGGAAAATAATAACCAAAGTGACAGGTAATTACGAGGACGGTATTCGTCATTGAGATAATAAACAAATATATGGTTTATCATCAGCGATGATGGCTGCTCTATATCCAATTATCCTTTTTAATTGAGTCGGGGTGTTTGCTGTTAAGTCAAGCCAGAAATACCCTCTCCTGTGGCTTTGACCAGCTTTTATCAGTCAAAAACACCACAGAAAATAACAAGCCATATCGTGCCATTAAGAGCACTGGTGCATACACAGCAGGATGGTGCTGTGATCTTTTGAAGTTTGCTTCCATCAGCAATATGTCCTGCTCATTCTCAGGATTTGCGTTCTAGAGTCCCGACTGGGCCCAAAGCTCAATGTAGCATGTTTGGGTTGCTGGTCGGCTATCAATAAAAGCATTTATCTATCTATCTATCTATCTATCTATCTATCTAATCTCTCTCTCTCTCTCTCTCTCCTATATATATATATATATATATATATATATATATATATATATATATATATATATAATATGATATATAGATATAGGTATAGATATTGATATTGATATTGATATTGATATTGATATTGATATAGATATATATATAGATATATATAGATGTTTATATATATATATATATATATATATATATATATATATATATATATATATATATAGATATAAAAAACATTCCCCTCTTCATGTTGAGAAAAACAGGAGCAAAGAAGTATGGGAGTTGTTGTAGTTTACATGAGCATAATGGGTAATGTAGTTTTAGACAGTTCTATGTGTCACATTCAAGTGATGCACAGTGTGATTAAATTGTTTTTCAACCCACCATGAAACTTTTGGCAAAATATGTTAAACGTTAAATGGAAATAAATCCAGCTTCCTTAGTACAATACAGTTGTATTCATTAAATCTTGCGGACAAAATAACAGAATATGGGCGTTGCCTCAGAGCAGCTGTGGGTTTCCTTTTGGTTGTGCAAAAGGATTTGTCACAATTCATTTATAAGAGTCTGAAAATGCATCTTTTGTAATACAGCCTATATGTCAATGCATGCAAACTATGTTGGAGGAAAAACACTTGTCCAAAGCAAATCATAAAAAATATATGCAAGCCAAGCATAGCACTTTCATCCTGAAAGAGTGAGGGAGACTTTTTCAGCTGACGATGAAACAAAGTAATGCAAAGTAGCTGAGAAGTAGCATCACTTTCCATAAAAAGTAACAATGTAACATAATTAGTGTTACTGTGTACTGTTTACAGTGAGCAACACAATTTTCAAACACATTGCTTCTAAAAGTAATGTTGTCCAATACTGATCAGTTATGCTCATCAGTATAATTTGGTTGTCGTGGCAAAGAGATCAGTGAAGGTTGATCTTGCATGTTCGTAGCTTCAGTGAAAGCGGTGGGCTTTCTATTTTAGCTCCCTCTGCAATCAAGTGCTCAAGTTTCCTGACAAAGTGCACAAGAGATGAGTTCTAATTACTCCTTCTCTCTTCCTCTCTGTCTCTCTCTTCTTCTCTCCTGTCTTCTCCTTTTTTCTACCCATCTCTTTTCTCTCCACAGCAATTTGGGAAAATTTTGGATGTGGAAATTATTTTTAACGAGCGGGGCTCCAAGGTAAGTCAGCTGGAAGAGCAGCTCTTTGTCACTTCATACCTCTTCTTCCCCACAGGTCTTCTCCTCCCTTCACGATCCGAATAATTACAGCTCTTACAGAGCAGTCGCAAAGTGACTCAAACGTCACGCGTTCACATGCCGAGCCGAGACATGTTTTAGAAAGGTAGCTGCGTGGAGAGACAACTGAGTGGTTTCAGCTGAGTAGGAGTCAACTCGCCCAGTTATAATTCAATGAAACGAATGTCTGACCAATGCGTAGTGATTCTTCACTTAGAGCTTTCTTACAGTAATAAGATTCAGCTGTTTAAGTCTCTACTCTTGCGCTGGAAAATGGTTATATATAGCCATTCCTCTAGATAGGCCTGCTACCGCTGGTCTCAAAGGAAAGTGACATTCTGCTGAGGAGAACTTCTCTCACCTGCATCTAGGTGATGAGCGCAGGGGTGAATTTAGTGGGTCTGCAGTAACAAACAGTCACAATGTAGCTACAGAACCAAAGCATTGCCTTCACAAGTCACTTTTATAAGAACAGCCTGTTTTCTACTAGGCCATTTAAATTTGTATTCAGTACCTCTGTTCCCAAGCCTAGTGAACTGCCTTGCAGTCTACTGCCTACAGGCAGCTGCCTTTAGTGGCAGCATCCTAACTTAAATGGAACCTCATAAGTGACTGATATGAAAGTTGATTAAAGTAAAGTTAGCAGCACGTTGCTAAGCTGACACCTAATCAGCTGAAGAATCATTCTTAATTACACTTAAATATTTCTATTGATACTTTTCGTTATTGCATGAAATATACATGTATTTATAATCAACATTTCTGTAGCATTGTCTGACAGCACTGTGTATTGTGGTAGCACAAAGCTTACTGCAACACATTTTAGCAATTTTCTGCAATGTGCGCAAAAATTGCTGCCATAGAATTTAGCCAAAACGAGGTATCTTAAAAGGCAGCATAATTAAGTTACCTACCTTTAAGAAAAGCCTGCACAGTCACACCACAAAATTCTGCCGCTCACTTGGTTTTGAAGCAAATATGTTTGTGCTATTTAAAACACAGTGGCTTAGCTCTCTAGCAGCATAAGCTAATTAAATCCGTGATAAAAGCAAACCCTACAACCGCTATGTTGAACACTGTAGCGCAAAATGTCAAAAGGATTAATTTTACGCCCAGTTCCTTTTTTGACTTCTCTGTTTTAATCTTTCACTGTGGCCCAAGGACACCCAGGCTGGTTTTTATTTATGCCAGGCGCTATGAATGAAGATCCTATGTATGCATATCATACTAACAGGCCTCCCAAAGCAATTACCAAGCCGTACTTGCAAAGTGTGTATGAACTAAAAGACCAGGGCTTGTTCCGCACTCTTGTTTGCTGTGCATACCTAATAGCTATTCCGGATATGGTGTTTGGGTTGCAGCTGGCCATAACTCACAGCTGACAGCCGAGGTGGGGGTGCAGGGATGGAAAGGGCTCTTCCTAGCTAGAGTGCAGGATCATGCTGTGTGCTTTAAACGCAGTCCTGCAAGCTGCTATATGGCCTTGGATGTATGTTTTTACTTTAGTTTATATCAATTACAGGCAATGGAGAATTTCTGTATTTATTAAGAAGGACAGTTTTATACTTTCAGACACGCTTGGCACTACAGATGCAGTAATGCAGACATCCGTGCATGCCACATGCTTCAATATTAAGGGATGGTGTTTCTAGCGCTTTTGTCAGTACTGAATATAATCCTGTTTTATGCTAACTTTTCCTGTCTCTAAATCTCTCTTGTCCCTTTCCTAAAAGTTCCTAATTTCACCTTCTACTAATGAATAGAATTTGTCCTCCTGCAACCCTGCTGACAGTGACCTTTCTCTCTACTTCTCTTTCCTCTTTTCTCACTTACTTTATTTGTTGTCCATTCGAACCTTCAACCACCCCCTGATCCTTTTCTGGAAATCCATTGTGATCACATCATCTCAGGGCTTTGGTTTTGTAACTTTTGAAACGAGCGCAGATGCAGACCGTGCACGGGAGAAACTAAACGGTACTATCGTAGAGGGACGCAAAATTGAGGTGCTTTCCTACTTTAACTATCAACCACACCACCCCAACCCATTCTTGTCCCAAATCCCGCCCCATTCTTCCCATGAGAACATAAACAGTTGGTTTGATGGAACCTGCACTCTTTTTCCCAGCCACCCATTCACTACCATTGGATTGAGTTGCTAATGCTTGCTCGCTTTGACTGTTCTGCATGTTGTATGTGTTGCATGTGTTTGTTTATTGCTGTATTTGACATATAGATGTGCATGCCATCAGGTTTTAACTTTTTTGCTTTGATCTATATGTATTTGATCTATATGAGTTTATTTTAAAAGTCTTTTTGAACTTGTTATTACCGCTTTTAAAAACATACAGCATGTGTACCCAATAAAATCCCACTTGTATATACCAAACAGCGAGGGTTTATTTCTCCTTTCAGATGTCTAACTTGAGGACACAAGTTCTCTCGTTCTTTCCACTTTTGCTTAGTCTCCCTACAGGGCTATTAAGATATTCTATAGGACAATTAAGATAATTCATGTAATGCACAAACAATACCAAGACCTATATATCAAGGGAGAGTCGAGGCCAGTTGTTTCCTCAAGCTAAATGACCTCCATGGGCCCTGTGGAACGGAAAGCTATTAACGCTAATTAACATGAAGTGAAATACTAACATGGCTTCTGTTGCCAGCGGCCATGTTGAAACTCCTTTGGCACCTCCCAACTATCAACAATCTGCTTGGCCTCCCTGTGCGTTACACGCCATAAGAGAAGCATGTATAAAAATAGCTCCTCCTTCCTAAGGTTAAATTTAGTGCTCGTGAAGTCACAGCCTCAGGGTTGTGGTGTCTGGGAATATGTAGAACTGTCTAGACGATGTGGCAGATGAAATTGCGGCTAAAGCCTCAAGGAAGCTCCACCAGCTTGGCTTGTGGGGAATTCCAATATACTCTGGGTTTCATTAAACCGATTTCCAGACTTGCTCTGTTTCATTACATGTTGAACCAGATGTCATCATCCAGCTCTTCTACAAACAGCCTGGATTAGATCTTACATCCAGCAGGAAAACAGAAGATGAGAGCTTGATGGATCACTTTCATTTTTAGCGTCTTATAATTTTTCAACTGATAATTAGAGCATGTTTTTTTTTACTTTGCCAAAAAGCATGAACCAGATTTTGTAGCACTCATGCCTGTAAAACATGCCTGTGTTCTTTGTATACTGACTTTAGTTCTGTTTCTTATACTCTGTCTGCATTTTTTAAACAGGTAAATAATGCAACAGCACGAGTTATGACAAACAAAAAAGTGGCCAACCCATATACAAATGGTAAGAGCATCTATTTTTCCTCTGCAATCTACATTACAATGCATATAGTGTCCCCATAAAGTATTTGGACAGTTAAGCTTAGTAGAGTAAGCAAAGGTGTAGTTCATCACATTAATGGACATGTTCCAGTAAGTCTGACAAGAAGAATGTATACAAATACTTCATGTATTTGTTTAAGAAATTTATTTTAATTCACAACCCAACAAACTTCAAGAAATGTTTTGCTTGTTCAACCTTTCCTTTTAAAATAATTTTTTGTTAGATTTTTTGTCTAATGCAATGGTATTCATACATTTTAAGGGTGGCTGTAATGTCCAAATATTTTTAGAGTCACTGTATTAGTGTACCATGAATGATTTGAAAAATGTGCATTTTTGTTTTTCATGAAAAAGAGATTGTAACACATATAGAGAGTATTCTACAGCCCTGCAGCTCTCCTTATCTTGCTGTTCTGAAAGCTCCAGGGGACAACTTAGCTGATGGGGATCAGGGAAGAGAGGGGGCAGGGGGTGGCACACCAAAACAGAAAAAGCCAAGCCTCATTCACACAGGGATCTTCATGGGGTCCAGAGCTTTTTCTCTAATACTCATTCCCTCTAACCTGAATGGAGAGAGAGAGAGAGAGAGAGAGAGAGAGATAGAGAATAAAAGGATGGAATATTTCAGTAATAGTGTAGACCCCCCAGCTCTGCTTCACTCACAGCCAATAGGGAGTGAGAAGAGGCTATTTTACGGCCCCCATCGATCACTGACAGCACATCGGACAGCACTCACTACTCTCTCTTGCTCTGTCTCTCATTCTCTCTCTCTCTCTCCTTTTCACATTCTATATCTCTCACCCTCCTCCAAATACCCCAATATTCCCGCCCACTAACTCCTCCTCTAACTTAATGTCGCCTTAAATATTTCTTTAGCACGTGACATCCCCACCCTCCTCCTCTTCCGACACAATTTCTTCTTTTGTTCTTTTCACTTCCCTTCGAATCTGTCCTCTTTATCCCTTTCTTTTAAAATTCCGCCAATCCCCTGATCCCACTCAGAGTTAATCGGCTAAGGAAAACCCTCTATCGAGAACAAAAACTCCACAGGTCATGGCAATAAGCATTAGGAGCTAATTCTCTTTTCCCCTGTGTATTACTCTACAGGCTGGAAGCTGAATCCAGTGGTGGGAGCTGTCTATGGTCCTGAATTTTATGCAGGTAAACTGCATTTGAGTGTTATGGTCACAGGGCCCTTTCCACAACACTCTCAGAGTCTTTGATGTAGTGCTATTCAGCTGTGCTTTGATTTTCAGATCAAATTTGGAGCTTAAGAGAGACGCTTAAGAAATTATTCTTACAGCTGAAAGCTTACACAGCCTATCTGATTCTGCTGTTTTACGGCTGTGTTGATCTGACTGAGTTCTCCCATCATGCACTGTATTAGTGCTTTTTACAAAGAGATAATCAGCCAGGCTATCATCTCCACTCCTAGCTAGAAATAGGGATATTGGCTGGATATTAGCCTGAACTTTTTTGCTTGAAGAGAAAAAGCACTGATTTGTTGTTGTTGTTTCTCCCCCTTCAATTTTTGATTTCTTTATTGCCACGAGTTGTTTGAGCCTTTTGCATCCTAATGAGGGGGAAATGGTATTACAGTATTTCATTTGGAAGAAGTGCTGAGCACATTGCAGGTCCTTAACGGCCCGCCTTTTTGCTCATTAGACTAAAATCTGTTCATTTCAGGACAGCTTTACGGCAAAACTCTAAATAACCATTGGTGACAGAAAGCAGTCATTTATCATTTTTATCTGACACTTTTCCCTGCCTACCCTCTCTCTCTACCCTCCCTCCCCCAGTTCTGGCATGCATAAACGTACAATCAAATACACACCGTTACACAGAACCTTGCAATCAAATACACAGCGCGCACAACAATATGCATCTGTCCTGTGTGTAAAAATGCAAATATGCGACACACCAATCCTGTGCATGTAAAATGTTTATGCATGCTTTTACACAAGTATGCTCTGAAACATTAATGTAAGATCACACATGCATGCAATTTCTTCTCTAATCACTTCTCCTTGCTCAACAAATAAACATGCACTTCTATGCCTCCCATGTGAACATGCAGTTTCCCAAAACATCCCATCAAATCAGATTTACTGTGGTCCAGCACTTCAGCGGCTTGGCTTCGGAAGCCAGCGTGCCTGATTTATTGGATGCTAATTTTTCAAGTCGTCTTAACATGCCTCTAAAGTTTGCCAAGCCTAAACGACACCATATGCCTCCTCGGTTCCCCAGGGGAAAGACAATGGAGAGGCTACAAAATGGAAATAAGATATAGATTTCTATTACTAAATAAAGAATGTTCCAGAACGGCTCGCTGTGCCGTCCAAAGCGGACCCGTCTGCCACATGTTGCCCCTTCGTTCAAAAAACGGAGGCAAGCTTTCACGTGAAATAATTATGACTGCATTTAATGTACTTTGTTGGGGGAGGGGCGGCGCTGAAATCGGATGTAAAGGTGATTAATCACTGTTTATCAGTCCGAGTTTCTGTGCGGGAGATCAGCGGAATTGGGCACCATAAATCGTGCGCTGCTGACAGCGCACTCCGTCTCCATTCGTCCGGGTGCTACAGGTTTATTGTCCTCAAATCCCATTCAGTAGAATGACTGATGAGGGCCGCCGACTGCCTGCTTTTAACCTCTTCCAGGGAAGTCGGGCTTCTCTCTCTCCAGCAGAAAGCTTAACCTCCCTCTTTCTCAATCCTCCACTCCTCTTACCTTTTCACAGCCCGATTCACGGCTGCTGTCTCGCACTGCCTCCATGCAGTCTCCCGACAAATATTGCTAATTCTGTTTCTCTCTTCATCTGGTTTTCCATCTGCCCTTTTCTTTCTCACTCTCTCTGTATCTTTAAATCTCAATATCTTCCATCTCTCGTATTCCCTCAGGCTCTAACTAACGCACGGTAGCCAACGCCAAAGTTAAATTAGAAATGGAGACATCTGAGGCGGTAACCCCGCGCTGGAAACTTAATTGTGTAATCTGGTAGTCGTTTTTCCCGCCTTACTTGATCCGTACCAAGAGCGGGTGCATGAAGGGCGGCAAACATAATATTGATTGATTGACAGCGCTCTCAGCCGGTGTATTTAGTACTTGGAAACATGTTAAGACGAACAATGAAAATATGATGAAAAATAAACAAAGGAGACAGCAAGTTATTTTAATTGTCATATTTTGTTTAAAAAGAACAGATGATTAAATATTTTTAGTTTGGAAAGGGTGACACATCTGACGCTTTTACACAGCAAAACAAAACAAGCAACAGTGTCTGCATTCCTATTGTTTGTGACTATATTGACGGTCTTAGATAGTGTTGCCACATAGCAGTGTCTGTGTACCAAAAAAGCTTGAGTGCATTATGGTCATTTTATGCCTTTTCAATTACAAATCCACTGAAATAGATCCATAATTGAAATTAAGTGGCCTCATTACAATATTAGAAGTAGTGGGGAGAAAAAAAATCCTTTAATCTAGCAATGGTGTAATTTTCCTCATGATATTTATTGGTGGTCTGATTATCCAAAGGCATTTCACAATAGAACACAGACTAAGAGCGACCCTCACCCAGTGATTTCCAGGCGCACCATATTAAAGGAGCCAGTCTTGCAGTAAATGAAAGAGTCCTGAGGGGTTGGAGATGTAATTGCCCCCCTTCATCCAAATAGCCCAATGGGACACTTCCCACTGCTAGTAACCCTATATAAACGCAGCCACGTGTGACCAACTGTGGTCATTCTCTTATCAGTTTTCTCTTCAAAGCCTCCACGTTTTGTATGTAGACCTCTATCTAATACAAAGATGTGCAGATGTCAGTTGCTCTGACCCTCTCTTGAGTGACCAGGGCTTTGTCTATGTCAAAATAGCAGCAGCACATAAGGCTAATAGGATTTATGCTTGCATATACTTTTGCTGTTGTGTGTTTCATAGGCTTTATGGGGTGTCATAACTGGCTGGAATGATTTATGGCTTATTATTGAATCGGTGCCGCGTGCAGACCCATAGCTCATTATGAGATTACATTTATGTACGTCATGGCACACATAATGTACACACACAAAATCAAAGGAAATATAAGAGCATTGCCCATGACTGGAATTCGGGATAAATTGACCATGGCTTGGCATATATCAGAGACGACCACTGTTTGGCATATTAACACAGACTCTATAGCTTAAAAGGGACAAATTAAAATGTCAACAGCCCCACTCTATATCAAAAGAAAAGAGCAAATGCCTTACCTACAGTCATATGTCTTTCTTTTACTTCTGATGGAGGGCCTCACCATACACTACCTCAGCCTCACATAAAATAGGGGGTTTATTGTTTGTTTGTTTTTTGTCTGAGAGCAGATACAGAATTAAAATGAAAATTATACCAGTCATGGCAAACATTCATTTCACTCCCTTTGTTTGTTAGATATGCTTGCATCCCGAGCGGTGCGGTCGAAACTAAATGTTACAGGATGTTTCACCGACACTGAAGAAAGAAAGTGAACCATCTTGTTTCAGTGTGCTAAATATGCACATACCACATACATCTCAAAATAAACCGAGTTGACCTCATTAAATGTCCTATCTTTGACACATATTGATTATTAATTTACTGCTTGCTTGGGTGATGTTGGTACAGTAATGATCAGGAGTAGGTGGAAGTTTGGGGACATTAACTGAAGGGGTCTCATTTGGTCCTCAGACACACAGAGGAGGGCAGCTGTAGTGTCACTGGTGCATAAATGAAAAGAGCTTTGTGGGTTGCACTGCTGGGTTGTGTTTTGCTTGCACAGTACTATGGGTAATTATGGTTTTGCCATTGGCTCATCAAGGCCATATTCAGTGAAGGTTAAAGAGAGACTCAGGGTGTAAAGTTCCTCTCTAGGTCTCCTAATCCCTTTTAGTGCTTTTCCTGCTGCTCTTTTGGTCGCTTCCTTCCCTCCATTTAGAATATATATTTTTTTAAGAAAATGAAGGTTATATTTAGGACTATTAAAAGTGTGTAAATGGTAACCCCAATTTTTGTATTTCCTCCCTAAATGTTTGTTACTGTAAAATAATACAATCTCATTCTCATTGCTGTAATGTAAAATTAAAAGTTGTCTTATTTTAGTTTTATTTCTAACTTTAATAAAGTAAAAATTATTGTATTGCAGTAATGAGAATCACCATTCTCTTTACAAACTCAGTTACACATATAGGCTTCATTTTCATAATTTCTTTTTTGTTTGAGGTGAAATGGGAAAAAAAAATGTATTTTTTGTGAAATTCATGCACTTACATCTTATCTTAAGCTTCTCTCAGTTTTTCACTGTCATGGCCCTGACTCGTTCCACAAGCAAGAGTTGCATTCTCTCTCTCAACACTCAGTCACCTCTCCCAGGCTTGACCCTGAGTTGTCCCCGCTCTCCTCCGGGCTGGGTCTGGCCCCAGCGGTGGCTAGAGGCTGGGGAAGTGTGTGAGGGGAGAGATGAGAGATGGCGCCAACCTGCAATTGCTACTCAGAACAATCCTCTCCATCTGCTCTCGCAGCCCTACGTGCCAGCACCTTGTGCCTCACCTACAACAACCTACCATCTCCCCTGCCTTGCACACACCCCTCCAGTGTGGGAGAGCAGCCAAACACGCTCTCTCACACACCCCACACTCAAGGTTTAGAGACAACCACAGCAGAGAGGTTTCCCCAGACAGGGATACCTTACAGTCTCCTGCTCCTTGCATTTAGATTAATGCAATTTATTGTGAAATTTCAATTTCATTGGATTAAAGCAGATTCAAAATTTTGTTGTGGATGTGGATGGCTTGCAAAAAATGTTTGTGCCACAGTGCCTTATGGCCTTGTAATAACATACTGTAAGGTGGATTACTTAATGGCAAAAGCAAATGTTTGCTATTTACTTAACATACCTAAAAATGTTCTTCAAGGCGATCTTTTCTAAAAACATTTTTGTTATGCTGGTTGAAAGCCTCTTCACATCCTAAAGGCAATTACTAAGTAAACTGGTATAAATATATTTATATCTTCTGTGGAAGGCACAGGATCCTAAATGTCTGCCCAACCATTACATTCAGTCTGAATGTAATGATAGAATATCCTACTTGCCTGTCAAACTATGTATTTGCATACCTCCATGCAGTATTAGAGAAGGCGTGGCTTTGGAGTTATCTGTAAAATCTTATGCTTCCAAAGCTAGGCTGCTCTTGCTAGCCTCTCTAAAATTGCCTACCCTGCCTTTAAAGAGATCAAGAAGTTGAGCAAGAAGTACCGTGTTGATATCATGTGTAACCATTGGCATAGAGATTGTTCCCTTTAACTTGCTGTCCTTCTTGATGTGTTGTGTCAACATGACACACAGGTTGAGATCAGTCAGAGTTGTTTCAGAGCAGCTATGAATGTTGTGCCTGAACACATTTTAGCTTGACAGTGTGATGTCACAGTATAGACCGAAAGCTGATTGGTGGTGACAGGTGCAGCCTTAGAAGCAAAAGCTTATGACACCACCTTTCACATGTCTGTTTCTTTATACCACTAACTCTCTCTCTACTATCTGTCTCTCTTTGTTTTGCAGTGACAGGCTTTCCCTATCCCACCGCTGGGGCGACAGTGGCTTACCGGGGTGCTCACCTGAGAGGCAGAGGTCGTGCTGTCTACAACACGTTCCGCGCTGCGCCTCCACCCCCTCCCATTCCTGCTTATGGAGCGTGAGTTACCAAAAACATGCACATCAACCAGATGCCCCAATGTGTGCTAATAGTTTGCCTTGTTTTCTTTCAAGGCTAAGGCCATAATTACATAATTTTTAGCACTTAAGGAAATAGTTTCCCCCAAAAAATCACTTTCGTTCCAAAACTGTATGACTTTTTTTCTTAACACAAAAAATCTTGGCTGCTCTTTTCAATATACTGATTGAGAGGCTGTGTCTGTCCAGCTCCAGTATTCAAAATAAGCACCATAAAAGCATCATAAAACCAACCAATGGATATCTTTGTGTAACAGACTGACATTGAAGTCATTATTTACTGAAAATAATACTGCTTGGATCTCCTTGGAGCGTTTGTGGGAGAAGCACCAATGAATGATTCATGAATGAATCATTCTCTTGAGTCACATCTTTTCAGTGAATCAGTTGATTCAGTTCACAAAACTACTGATCTGGTTTTCAAGTTTAACTCAATGATCAAGCCCAGTTAACTGAGGGGGAAGAATACCAGTGAAAAGCAACCATTTAAATTTCAGTCTGTTTATAGACTGTTCATAGACAACAGGTTCGTTTTTTGGTTGTATTTTTTTAACATCATCTTTTGTGCTTTATAAAAAAAGGCATAAGGGTTTTGAACAACATGAGTAGATAGTGAAACAATAAATGATGGAAAAATAAAATAAATAAGAATACAGTTTTTTTGGTAAACCATTTCTTTAAAAGTCAATAAAGAGGCCATTTTTACATTACGGTGCTCTGCCCTTAGACTGCAGCATGATCATTTGGTGGCTATAAGATGTGTAACTGGCTGGACTGGCAAGTCCTGCTGGTTTTCCCCTGTGACAAGACAGAGCAAAGCCCATTACAAAACAACATTGTTTTTCTCTAAGCACAGAAAACGGCCATCTTTCCTAATCTTCAGGTTTTTCCCCTACCTCTTAGTCTGGAGTGCATTGTGTTGTCTGGCAAATGAATGCATTGCTACATAATTTATTTCCTTCTCTATACAGCGAGCGGAAACTCTATAGACATTCCACACTGATGTATTGTGTTTTGTTGTTTCTTGTTGTGTTTTTGCAGTGTGGTTTACCAAGATGGCTTCTATGGTGCTGAGATCTATGTGAGTATATTCCCTTCTTATTTTTCCCATCCTGCTGTTTTTTCCACTGTTTTCCACACTTGGAGTGGGAGAGGGAAAATAGCAACCTGAAGTCAGTGCCAAGGTTATTATTGATAAAAGTTGCATAAGTAAAACTGCTACAACTATTGCAAACTAGCAGTGAAACAACAGCTAAAATGAAATTTGGGAGTTTGTAAACATTCCTGCTGAACTGAAATTAAAGATCAAAATGTAAAATAAAATTGATTACTTTTGCTACACTACATAATAAGCTTGGGCACATGTTCTATTCAGCACTGGTTCTTTGTCACTCTGCTGTGAGACCTATGTGGGCAGGGCAATGACGTGCCATGCCAAGAGTCTTGACAGAGTAGAGACACGCTTCCCAGCAGAACTTTGGCTTTAGTTTCTTATCACTAAGCTTAACTTGAGCAGCTGGTCCTGCATCTTTTATAAGGCCAAGGGTCTAGTCAGGTCACCATGTTTAAATCCACTAGGATGGTTCATTTGTGCTGTACTAAAAGCTTTGTTAGGCTCCTACTGCATGACACAATGAAGTCACACATGGCTAAACCTTTTCCAACATGGCTTTGCTTTGAAGGCACAGCTGTGGTGGATCTCTGTGGACCGTGCTAATGCAAACATGTATGTAGAGTGAACCAACTTTTAATCCCACACGCTTTTATGCTCTCATTCTTCCACATTTTACCTCTACCACCAACCGCTTTCACTCTAAGTGGGAGGAAAATCATGCCGAATCAAGTTGATGAAGTTGACGTTACAGTGTTTTTGTTTTAATTTATGGCACGCGTTTGATCCGCCTCTTGCTCGGCTTCCATTCAAAAAACAGCCCAAAGGCCTCACGCTACAGCCCAAGCCCTATTGTTTTTGACAGAGCGTCAGAACATGTTAGTAAATCAGGTGATCAGAGAGCGCGCATCTCTCTTCTCAGAATTATCTCACTGCATGAAATGCAAAATGAAAATTAATTCAACATTTATATCTGAAACAGGACAAATGAGCGTGGACATAAGTGAGATGCTTTTACCTGGCATCCACAATAGTACATTTGCTGCCAAGTTTGCAAACTCGTAGCCAGAACTGTGGCTTCAGTCCCAGTCAGATCTTGCAGTCTAGCTATTTTTTGCACGTAGTACACGTCCGCTTGCCAATACAGTCACAATCCATCTCTGCGGACTCCTGATCAACTTTTCAAGTATCCTGAAGTTTAGACAACTTCAAGACCAGCTACTAATGCCTGTGAAACCATGTATTTAAAGTATTAAAAGACAAGCTGAGCTACAGAATTCATGTTCACATTTGTGCCTGTGACCTGATTTTTCATAGCCTCCAGTAGCTAAACATTTGATCTTAGCAGAGTAGCATCGGACATTAATCCCGTGCTGAAAAATAAATGAGAGCATCTATAATTCAATGCGCAGTCCTGTATCTGTGACGCCTCGGTCCTGCACACACTCTGGCGCTATGACTATTTACATAATGTACCGGTGATGTCAGCGTGGTAAAATAACAAAGAGCAGGGCTGCGTTTCATTAAAACAGACACTTCAATAAACAGTGCAGCCACTTAGATTCCTGCTTGCAGCCAGCTAATACATTCCCCGTTGTTTAAAGCTTGGCATGTTTGCGGTGTAAGCGCTCACAAAATATTATCGGAAGAAGACCAGCGGACGACGTTCGTTTGTTGCAGCTAACAATCTTGGGTAGTGTCATCGGATGCCTCTTACAACACAGCTATTAATAGCCAGCTTGAATGGAGCAATTAATAGCGTTGTCAGATGTCATCTAATGCTTATACAAGCAATATTTAGTGTTGTCGTTCTCCAGCCGCCGATGAGCACGTTCTGTGTGTCAGGGCCGCTCCCCTGGGCACGGAGCCAAGGGACTCGTATTGGCCAGCCACATTAATTAAAAGGCCTCTTCAATAGCTTCAGCCAAATCTTCCATTTGGTTCGTTCACAGTAAGCAAACATTGACTGATTTTAATTGTTTATACCAGATTGCCACTTACCACGCTGATCGATAGTTGCCCAGCCCTGCCATTTCAATTGATGGGATTGATGCGCCGTGGAAAAACACGTCGCCCGGTCGTGCCGCTATCACTGCACTCAGCGTAGATAAGTGAAGGTTCTCAGATGGTTCACTTTTGGACTCAGGCTGTTAGGTTTCTGTATCCGTGCCGAGATCCATATGAAGAGCTAATGCAGTCGATCTGACAATTTCCCATTAAACAAAAAGGCTTCTCACAACTTCTCACAAAAAGCTGTATTGGCACACTAAATACCAGCTAAATCACTCAGTGGTGATTTTAGTAAGCATTGACAAGGGGCTCTTCAACAGCGATCTTAAACAGATACAGGTTGAAACTGATCTTCTGGGCTTTGGTGGATTGTAACAGATTCTGTTAAATAGTAAATGGGAACCTCCTAAACTGCTTTTCCAATTACATTTCAATAATGTATTTTTTAGCAATAAAACTTGAAAGCAATGGCATCGTAAATTTATCTCAAATCTCCTAAATTATTTTTGAACATGGCATTTACAATACAAAGCCATGAGTTCAAATCACAGAGAATGAATGTATTGATAAAATGTATGAAACCTTGAATGCACTGCAAACATGGATAAAAGCATCTTCCAAATGCATAAAAACGTAATAAAAAATCTGATTGGGTAACATTTTTCCTTATACATTTTCGTACAATTGGTCTGTCTTCACCTCCTTATACAATCTCTGGTTGTATTGTTATTACCTTGAGTATTGTGGACAGATGTTCCAAAGCTCTGAAAGTTTTGGCAGTCTGTAAGGACAATGTGACAGAACATGATTTCATGTCACTGATGCCCTGCTGTTTGCATGTGTCTGACGGATGCCCTTATGTAATTGACAGGGTGGCTATGCAGCATACAGATATGCCCAGCCAGCCGCAGCAGCTGCAGCGGCCTACAGTGACAGGTAAGAATCCAACAGCGCTCACGCTGTTTTTCTTTCGTTGATTGCCAGATGGTTGAAATTGTGAATTTTGTGGCTTTTAGTCCATGTGTGTTAGCTCTGAGGCCATCAGAATGCTAGTGTACGCCTAAAAGTGGACAAAATGAACTTTTAGCAGATAAATGCCTTTGAAATAAGTAGCTTGTCCCATTTTCTGTCCAGTAAAAAGAAAATAGAATTGAATGTAATGTAATAAAATAAAAGTGGAATGTCCTCCACCCTTTAATTACACCTGTCACTAAATCACAGTTCAGCTGTGTTCTAAGGCCTGATTAATGACACATTTTGTAAGAGTTTTCCATAGTTGATCTATTTAAAGGTGCAAATGTTTCTCTCGTTTAAAAAAGTTTGACAGAAATTAATAGTATTTTTATGTTATAAATGTTTAATCATTGTATACTCACATGAGACTTTAAAACAGTCATATCTAACCTAATAAAAGCTATTAAATTCGTGGAGTGGGTCACCTCACATCGGGTGACATGCTGGGATCATATGACCAGCTGAATCCTCTCACTAACTCCCAATTGTCAGACAGTTTTTTTCTCATGGAATAAATTCATCATTGCTTACTGCAAAAGCCCATTTTTACAATGGCATCTGAAAACTTTTGTGTGATGCTGCATCCACGCCACTAGCTGTCAGTATAAGTCTAAGGCCAACTTCCTGGACAGCATAAACAAAAATCACAGATGCAAAAGAGTGCATCTTTAAATTCTAGCTGGTCTGCGTTATATAGTAGATTTGCTCTCACATTAAAGGAGTTAAATGAGATCATTTTGATAACGCTGCTCTGTCTTTGATACGCTCTCACCGTTGAACTCAAATTTAACCTGAAGTTCCGTAACCACTTAGCTTGCTGATATCGGGCCACAGGGTTGTGTGCGCATGAGTGTGCGTGAAGACTAAGGTGGTGCAGGGTTGTGAGTAATTTATCCAGGACCTGTGGGGACCCTGTCAGGTTGGATCAGGACAGGCACTGGTTTAATCTAGGCAAGATTGAGCGTGTCAGTGCCGATAAGCCACGGCCCTGCCTGCTAGCCTGAAGAGCCCAGATAATGTAAGATTTATCAGAGCCGAGCACAGATCCACATCAGAGCAGGTGACAGGACTGGCGTTTCACTGCGCTCACTTCAGCCCTCTTCCTGTGTTCCCTTTTCACTCTCTCTACCTCCATCACTCGTCTCTCTCCTCCTCAGTTTCACACAAGCCAGCTCTGCATTTCACACACTAATTTGATGTCATGGTGGAGGGGTTTAAAATTAAGTGTTTTAAAAACAAAAGCTGCTGAATTTACCTCTTTACAGAATATTAAACAATGTGGTTTAATTATCTCTATTGCAAGGATTCTTAACAGCGGGTCCTTGAGGAAGCTGCAGGGGGCCTATAGGCTGTTATATGAGTTTAAAAGACCAAATCTGTTCAAATATAAAAATAAATGAATAAGTAATGGTCTCAATAAGATAAATGTCATTATTATCTTTGTTTTATTGTTATTTTGCTGATTATTTATTGCTGTTTATTTATTTCGTACATTTATGTCCACATTTATTTATTCTTTCATTTATTTTAATGGTTATATTTATTTGTTCCATTTATGTAGTTCTTGGTCCATATAATAATAATAATAATAATAAGGGGGCAGACTCACATGCGGGCTTAGCAATAGAGCCCAGAGTAGAAAGAAAGCAGGATCAAAATGTGGAGGAAGAAAAGTTTATTAGCTCAACACAAGTCTTATGTTCTTTACTTTGTGTGAGAATCATGTTTAGAGTCAAATCAGAACAGTGTTGATTCTAAACCATCACTAAACATGATTCAAGGAAATAGAAAAGCATGTAAAGGTAACATGGTTTAGCATAATGTCGTATTAATTATGCAGTGTAACTAAGACAATTGGGCAGTTTTATATTAGGGAGTCCCCTAGGTTGCCCAAGACTCTGGGAGGGTGTCCAGGTTTCCTTCAGAATGGTTGTTCTCCCTGCCCTTGTAAACTGTAGGTTAAGTAGCTCCGTCCAACTGGAGTGTTCCGGGGATTCCCAGCCGCCCTCTTCTGTGCTGCCTGTCATAGGCAGTTAAAATCCGCTCTGCTCAGCTCCTCTTTCTCACTCCACTGAGCTGGCCTGACCTTTGATGTTGTAATAATCCCCGGACGACAAAAACCTGGTCAGATCCGATAGTATTTCCATATGTAATAGCATGTCTGGGCTCAGGATCCCCCCCCCACCTTTTTGCTTCTCTCTCAGTCCATGCCCTCGGCACCCGGCTCGGCCTGCCTTATCTGCTCCCTGCAGGCCCTCATTTGCAAGCGTGTGTTTGTAGGAAAAGTCAACAAATGAAGGAGGAAGCGTTGTGAGTTAATAAATAAATAAAGGAAGAAGTAAGACCCATCTTGAAGGAATTAGTTCCAAACCGGTACCAATGAAAAGAGTCAGAGAACATGACTGGCGCCACCAGCCCTGTGCGTCTTTACAGTGCAGCCCGGGTAAACAAGAGAGCATGGGAATTATAAAGAGACCTATGAACACACTCTCTGCCTCTCTCTCTCTCTCTCTCTCTCTCTCTCTCTCTCTCTCTGTGTCTGTCTCTCACACACTAACCCACAAAACAACACAAAATCCATACTGTAAGTATGCATGAATCTCTTCAACTTGCTGTCTTTTCTTTCTTTCTTTCTTTTTTATTATTTTCTGGGTTATTCAGTACCTTTCATAACTTTTATATGTGTGTGTTCAATAAAGGGATATGCTACATGTTTAACAAATATGATATGATCTGGTCAAGTTTAGGCAATTAAAAGAAGTTAACAAAATGCCTAAAGCTATAGAAATTAGGAGCTAACCTTAATTATTGATCAGTAAAGAACTAAGAGCTTAAATGAAAGGGAAAACTTTGTTACTTTTGAACCATCTCATTTTCCATATTTACAAATTGACAGTTTGTGATTATTTAATCTGATGGAGAGCTAAAAATGTACTGCCTCATAAGAATTACCTTGCATTTCTGAATCTTCGTATTTTCCTCCCCTCTATACAGTCAACTGCTGTTTTTTCAATGTCTGTCCTTTTCTAACCAATATAACATTTACCACATCTACCACATCAAGATAACATACTCACTACTTTCACTCTAAAACAATAACAGATCACTTTCACAGTCTTACCTTTATACCGTGTGTTTATGGCAAGCCAGTGATTGCATTTTTATCAGACAGGCAGAAAGTGGGCAAAAGAGAGAGACGCCTGTAGTGATAATGCATCTGGTAAAGAGAGATCACTGAAGCATACAGTACAATCTTTCTCGAAGCTTCAATGCCCCTCCATCTTTCTTTCTTTGCCCTGTAGCTATGGCAGAGTCTATGCAACAGCAGACCCTTATCACCACACAATTGGACCTGCAGCCACGTACAGCGTGGGCACTATGGTGAGTCAAGATTCTGAAGCATGAAATATTTATCCATGCCCTAACGTTCCACAGACCCAAGCACCCCAACAACATACAAGGCAAGCCCAGTGCAACAATAATAATGCAGATATGGATGATTCCAGATTCTGTAATTGAATTAAAAGAGTTTAGGGAAGAAGCATGTGTAGACTGTGGACTGGAGATATGTAGTTGGGGTGGCTGAGGTCTTTATTGTTGTATGTGATCATTTACATTCAGGGTCCAAAATTAATTTTACCAAATCTGTCAATGGCTGGTGAATTATGAAAATTTACTGCTAGTTTTTTCCAACTATGTGGCTATATTTTGCATTGTTTTCATTTTTAAATGTATCTTGGTTTTGTTCCTATGGAATAATTTTATTGTTTTTTGCATATTTGTGGCAGTCGGTGCAGTTAAGACCAGAAAAACATAATTTGAGATTTACTGCTCATTTTTTCACTTTGGTGGTTTAATGAGAGGTTTTTAGAGGCTCTTAAATCACACTTAAAAATGTATGAACTACATCACACTAGAAAACAAAATGTCAGACCAAGTGTGAAAAATGAAACAAATGAGTTTGTCTCAGAACAAACTTCACATTTCCAAGCTAATATTTAAAATACGAATCATTAAGTGATCCCAAGGTGATTTTTTTGGTGGATGTATGAGGTCCCTTATCATTTACCTTATCATTACCAGGTTCACACAAGCATGCTTGTAAAGTTACCACAGTTGCACATGATTACATTAACTGTGGACCACAAAAGCTGACAACCTGAAAGTGCCCAGATACTTTTTGTCTTCATTTTAAACAATATATCTAAAACGAGATATATAATCTCTTTATATCTAAAACTTTTTTGTGAAATGTTTTGCTTGAAAAGTGTGGTAATCTTATATTGCTTTAAAATAATTGCCACTTGGCTTAATAGTTTGTTATATAATAACTTTCATACATTTTTAAGTGTGGCGTAGGTGTTCAAAAGCTTTTTGGGACTGCTGTCACAGAGGGCTGAGTTGCCACAGAGTTTCAGGAGAAAAAAGACATAATAAATGGAAAGGAATAAAGTTGTAATAACATGCACAAGATGTGACAGATGTTTTGCTTTATTAAATTGTTAAGCAGCTCTTTGGTTTATTAAAGTTTTGTTTAAAAAATGCAACACGGTTTTATTCCTAAGAAAGATTTGGATGACATCAGCAATCATTCTTTGGAATGAAACCATGTTGCATTTTTTAATAACACCACCAACTGTTTTATTTTACTCGCAAAAAACATTTTTTTTACTTGCAATTGACAAGTGTTAATTTTGGACCCAATATACATTTGCAGTAAAACAAGAATAGGCATATGTCTATATTGTTCTGAGGCATTAGTTGACCATACTGTATGTGTGACACTTTGTCAAGTTGGACCTTAGGAACATTACAAATTCAAATTTAAGGGGTTTCCCAACGTACTGATACATTATTGGTTTGATAAGAGGTTCCACATGAGACTTTTTCCTCTGCATATCAGTACTCTTGACGTGATGTGGGGATAGCTGTCCTGTTAATGTTTGTTTTTAGCTAGCTTTTGCAGCTAACATCAAAGATGAAAAATTTTCAAACTCCTATCTGAACACAAAACGAGAAAACTCTTTATGATTTGTTTTTTTGCGGTTGTTGGTTGGGACTTTTCTCAAGATTAACGACCATCAAGCGCGTGCAGCAGCGTGCCGAGGGAGATTAAAGAAAAGCGTGAGATAGAGGAAAAGAGACAAAAAAGAAAGAAAAAAGATTCCATCGCACCCACCTCCCCCTGCCCATGAGGCTTATTGGACAAACACTCTGTCTAAGACAAATGACTAGAATTTACCAAGTCGACATCCGTGTGATTCTCAAAACCGTCCTGTTCCCCGGTGCAGCTGCTAGCTAAAAGCTTTCATTAATTAAGACCATTTTTTTTCCTCTTCATTTACTTAATTAAAACTGTGGCCTGTGTTGCTTTTTGCCTCCTTTTTCTTTTTTCAAATTTTCCTCCCTTTCACAAGACTTCAATTTGCCACTTTAAGACATAGCAAATATTCTTCACTCCCTGTACGGCACTCCTCTGGTGGATTATGGGCCGCTAGGGGTGCAGAGGGGAAGAGGTGGGCACTCAGAGTTCTGAACGATGTCAGGAACAAACCGGTGGTGCCGAAAAGAGCCAAACTCTTCTCAGTACTAGTGCCGAGCCTGCTGAGAATGAAATGAATACGATTTAATCATATTTGACCAGCAGATCACAAGTAAAAAAGTATTTAATAATGAGCTCCTCAGAGGGTTGGAAAAAGTTAGTTTGCTTTGCTCTCTGTTAGAACAGAATTCATGCCACGTTTAAGGCGTGTGTATGAGAAGGGGCCTTAGAGCCTTTGAAGTATTTTCTATTTGGTTAGAGCAGAGAGGGCACTGCTGCGGTCCGGCTGAAGAGAGTCCTGAGAAAGTTGTGCATGTAAGATGTCTCTGGTCAGTTAAACCTGAGGGGCAGACAGCCACGATGGAGCTTTAGAGTTAGAGATCCATGCATCAACAGAAAATGATGAAATGCGACAGAACCATGTAGTGGCCTGGTTTGGTTGCTGCCTGGTTGTACCGTGAATCTGTGAATTTCTGAACTCTGACACCCACCCAAATAAAATTTCTGTATGTTCAGGCCAAATTTAAAAAAGAAAAGAAAAATGACAAAAGAAAAAGGGAAGAAAATTTAAAGAACACTACATCCCAAAAATAAAAATTATTTAATACTGATTGGATCCTTTTTGTTTTTCATCTTTGATGTTGCAGGCTAGCCTTTACAGAGGAGGGTACAGTCGCTTCACACCCTACTAGAGAGAGAATCAATCCCCCGATCAAACAAACAAACAAACAAAAACAAACAAACAAACAACCCACCCACCTCCACCTTTCCTGGGAAACTAAATAGAGCAAAAAGCCTCCAGGTTGTGACTGACCCTTCCCCAGTACAGTCTTTCAATCTCTTGACATTTAAATCAAACCTCTTTATGTCATCTGTGCAATCCTGAGGTTACCCAGCATCTCTGTTGCTTTGCTATTGATTTGGAATCTGTTTTGTTTGTATTGAAATGTGTGGTCTGAGAAGGGAGGGGCTGAGTGACAGAGAGGAAGGCGGGGCAGAGGGGTGCTGTCCAATGAGTTTTCTCATTTAGTCTTGGCTTAGATTTATGGACATGAGCTCAGCTGATTTATGTGGACAAGGAGTGGGATAAGAAGTGGGTTTATTTGCCTTAGTAAATGGCACAGCAATGAGCAACTGGAGCAAAACAACAGCACTGCTGATCTCAGAGGCAGATGTATATTTTCAGTCTTTGCATTAAAGACCTTGTATGTCCACTAAACACCCACTGCTATTCATAAAAATATGAAAAAAGTATAAGGTTTGCATATGCTATCTGTAAATTACTAATATATCTTACTATTTTTTCTCCAATTAATATCAAAGGAAAATATGCATAAAAACATTTATTTACGATGCTTTCTGTAATGAAGTCTATGATTGTTTACTGAAATTATAGTATAGTAGTATTAAAACTGATAGTACATACCTACATGGATACTTTCTTTAATACTCTTTTAAAGTGATACCCATTTAAAGTAATTCTCTGTCACTCTAACCATTTGTCACACCCTGTTTCACTTTGATGTACTGAGCTATAACAGTCCTGGCTGTTTGATGCTGCTGTGTATTATTTGGAAAGACTTCTGTTATTTTTATTAATCTGTATTTATTTGTTTAAAAAAAGTATTCCATTGCCACAGATGGGCTTAAGATGCAGTTTACATGATTTTAGTGGCATTTTGGTCTTTCAGGTTTTGTTTTTCCAGCAAAAACATTGTTTTTTATTTATTTTTAAATAACTAAGCAATAAAATCAACATATCTGGATACATAATCGGTTTTTTTACATATGCAAATCTACAAATCTCTCTGTTTCCTGTCAGTCACACCGGCAATAACAACAAAAACGTATTATCTAAAATTAAAATAATCCAGCAAGATACATACCTTTTATTAAAGTGTTTCATAATATTGTAAACACTATAATATAATAATATACTAAAACTGTTCTCACTAATATTTTCAACAGAATCTGCATACAAACATGTTTCCCGGTAGCGAGGCAAATATTCATGAAGGCAGGCCGCTATCATGCTTTCCTTCAGTTTTAATCTGTTAGATGTCACATAAAAAGTGCACACTTAATCAATGCCTTTTCTGCAGCTCAAAAAAGCATCCTGTAAATAAACACAGTGCAGCAATGTGGAAAAAGAGAACTCTTCCGCACAACACGGTCTATTGCACCCTCTAGCTGATGAGACGTCCACAATCCCCCTGCAACAACTGAGATGACGGGAGGAGCAATTACTGCTCAGCACCCAAATCTCCATCACGTTTATGTTAATTTGGAAGACGCTGTCCGCTTTGAACATGACTTGGTAACAAAGACACAGATATCTAAGAGGTATCGTACAGTAAAGGGTTGATACATTTTAAAGAATAACACTATAAAAAAGTGCTTCCACCTCTCTTGGGAAGCTTAATCTTTTGCTGAGCATATTGGTCATGATGTTCTTAACAACACGTTCAGGTATTGATTCTCTGTGTTGAGTTACGTGTTAAGCGCTGAGAGGATGCGACCGAGTCGTAGATCTTTGGGACATTATTTGTCAAGCTCAAAATGTATGTTGAGGGTAGGCCAGCCTTAGAATTCCTTATGAGATTGGGAGAATTTAGGGTAACGTGTGGGGAACAGGAAAAAGCCACCATCTGTTTAACAGAAAACAGAGATTAATTTTCTATAGTGTTTCTTAAAAGAGAGCCATCCCTTATTACACCCAAAATTTAATCTGTACCTCAATTTGAATTTAAAAAATGTCATTACAATTTCAAACGTGATTCTGAATTCAGTTCTGACCGCTGCACATCAGACACCATAATACCTCAACAGGCTTCAAAAAAACGCTTGTAGTCTGGCCTTTGATTATCTTAAAGATCCTTCTAAATGATCCTTAACATTCTTTTCTCAATGGAAAAGCACCTCTGCACTAAGGTTAAAGATTTCCCTCAAGGTGACATTCCCCCGAGACCTGGTACTTTATACAGGACCTCTGATAAGACCTGTCAGACCTTTAGAGAAGAGAGAGAGAAAGAATGAGAAAGGTAGAGTTGAGGGTGGCAGTAATCCCCCTTGTGAAAAAGGGCCTCCCTCGTTTCCTGGTTACTCAGGGTGTTGATCATGTCCCCATCTCTCCCTTACGCACACACACACCCAGTCCAGTAAATAGCTGCCTGCATCCCTCAAATGGAATTGTAAGGGTGGAGTTATAGGAGAAGAGAAACCAGGGTAGAGAGGCAGCATCCAAAGTAATTTACTCCACAGATTAAAGATAACAGCATTGAGTCAATAACCACTGATCTCATTTAGAGATACACTAGGCTGGCCGGGCGCGTGGCACAGACGTTCCGCTCAGTCTATTACCATAGCTGTTGTGGCTGCCTGTCTCTAGACCCCATTCTCCTGTGTGTGAAATCACAGGCAGCCTATTGTAAAACATAGATTAGATGCATTGCTTTTCTCCACCTTTGTAGGGAGAAATCTACAGCGCGACATAATATTTCACCTAAACGAATGTGTCCTTGCTTCCCGGTGCAGGCAGTGGCTCGTTTTTGCTCCGAGAAAACGGCAAAAAACTAGTTTAGGGAGCAAGAGGTGCACTGTGAGTAGAATTGCACAGGTGCTACAGTGTTTGATTTGTCTGTTGTAGAGTAAATGAAATGTTTGTATACTTCTAAATAGCATGCTGAAAAATCAGCATTGAATGTGTTTGAAACATCTTGTAATGTGAGGAGCGATTTTATGGCAGCATATCAAGTTTAGTCGGGCTTCCGAAAAAACATTTACAAACATAATTTTCCAGAAACACCCTCTGATTGCTAACCAGAACACACTGAAACCAAAATTCAAGCCTTTCTCTGTGGAAATGGAATACCAGTGCTACCCAAAATATTTGATATACACTGTAAATAACATTATGTATTTTTTCTCTTTATTCAAGCTTTGACTTTTGAATTTATTCTTGTTTTGTTATTTTTGTTATGTCCCACTTTTCACAATGTGCTGTTGGTGTTGATCAGTTTGAACATAAAAAATGGTATATAAATAAGACAGAAAACACCACTGTATGTTAAAAGCAGAGATAAAATACAAAGTCTTTTTATTTGTAGGCTTATAATACACCTTTAACAATAGTATGTGGTGACATTTTTATATGATATAAGAGGCTTAAAATCAAAATTGTTTATACCTTGTGAGGAGAGGAGAAATCATGTTATGTCAAATGTGTTTCTGAGTCAATAACTTTGTGCTGTGTGTTGTTGAGCTATTCAAATCGATGTCCTTTTTCCAAATATTGGAAAGGTATTTAAGCTGCCCTCTGACCTCAGTTTAATTTATGTGGCAGACACAATTTTAACTGACTTACATTTACCAGATATTTTCTGAGTTGGACCGTCAGGCTCTTTTAGGAGTGATTTACAAACCTGATACATATTGTTTTCAGCCATGTGTTTTGTTCGTCCTCCAACAGTGTCATGTCTATGCTTTTGGTTTGACTGTATAAAAACATGCTTCCTCTTGGTAAATATCTATGCAGAATTGTAAGTAAATCTACAGTAATTGAGTTAAGTCATGCAAAAACTATCATATTCTTGACTAAGGCATTTCTATCTCTATTTCAGACAATTAAACTAATCAAGCGGCTAAATTAGCACTCAATCGCCCATTTATTTAATTCCAGCGTTTAAGCAGAGATAGAAATACAGTGCTGGGCATGAAATGACTGCTGACAAACCAGTTTGCAGTCATCTAAACGAATGTGTGAGCTTGCAGATTGACAAGATGGAAGCCCTGGTCTTGCATGGACACCACAGTGGCCCATTAAAGGATTGGCTGTTTAATTAGCTCTGTTAATGCAGTCATTTGTAAGATGGCACCCTGGGCCAGGGGCCAGTTGAAATAGCCACAGATTTTCACTATCTTTCATCACTCCCAATTTGATGGCACAAAAGCTAATTTACTGAGAGGTCTGCTTAAAGGTGCAGGACAGAATTAGAAGAATGTATTTTATGTATGTGTTTATTTGTTCAAATTTCAAGTTGAAGTCATAACTAAATGTGCATTTATTTTCTGTCTACCTTTGCCATTTCAAATACATTCAGTACATTGTCTTAAATAGCTTGTGATTGTCAATACTGGACTCTAACCTGTAAAACCTGGACAATAATAATGCTTTAATATTAGATCTGCCGTATATCCGCTGTTACCTCATTACTTTTCATTGTTTTCAATGTGCTGTTTCATTGTGCGATTTTTCTTCTGTCAGGGGATTTTTAGAAAATGTTTTTGAAAAAGTATCTAAAAACAATACTCTTTGTACATAATACTATATATAAATATATGTGAGCACATATTGCAAACCTCTTTTATATGTATAAACTGTAGTATTAAATGTGCTGTCCATTTCATGTGTTAGGAATTTTCAGCTTATATCAAATCGCACCATCTGTTAAAACCCAACTGGTACATTCTTCTCTCTTATATATATTGCTTTTGGACTTTCATGATTCAGTAGTTAAAGCTATGTAGATAAAATAAAAAAGAACTAATACTTAAGCAAGTTTTGTGTCTAAATAAAAGGAAAATTATAACATCTATGTTTAGTTTTTGCTTTGTTTTCCTTCATACGCTTGGATGGATTTAATCAAATTTACTTTTTAATTATAGTATTCTTAATTAAAATACCAAATGTAGAAGTTTTCACATGCTGACAGTTTTGTCATATGTTAGTCCTCTTAACTATAGTACATAGACAATAAGACTTGGATGTTGAATGGGGAGGCCTTTGCAAGTGTCATGTCACCAGCGTGTTTGGCTTTCATCGGTCTGGCTGCCCACCAACGGTTTCCACACAGCAGCTCTATCAAGACGCTCTCTGTCTATTTCTGTTCATGTTTGTCAAGCAAAAACTTCAGGAGCCTCCTGTGTCTGCTGGAGAGATAATACGCCCCGAGCAGAGAACAGAGGCTCATCATTGGGCGTGATCAGTATGCTGGAGCACATCTGTGTGTTTCTCCAGGGATGGGTGAAGAACTACAAAGTCATGTTAAAATTAAAGCCAGCCCGCTGCCTCTTCTGAGGCTCCTCCACGCGGTACCACATCTCCCTGAATTAGAGAGCTTCTGTCAGGATGAGAGCCCCCAGGACACCCCGAATCTTCTCCTCCCTCTCTGTCTTTCTCCTGCTCTCTGCTCGCCCGCCGGACGTCTTTTCAGCATCCTCGTGCTCCACACGGCTCCTGCCAAGCCTCTGATCAATCCTGTCGAGTCATTATGCTGAAAATTTTGTGGAAGCTCCTCCTGCTGATCCGTATTTTCACTTCAGTTACTCTAATCCAGGATTTGGGAGATAATTCCACAATGTGTGTTTAGTGTTACGCCCAAGGATTGTTTCAGATATTGAGCCAGTGTTTGGAAGATAATGTAATCAGAATATGTTGTTCTTGCTTCCCGATTTGCATGTTTATTGTGTAATTACTTTCTTTTAGTTCATACAGCAGGGTCCAAAAGTCTGAGGCCACACCAGAAATCTGTGATTCAGAATCTAATTTAAGCCTGGATGAAAAGAGAGTGTTTTGGAATTTTGAGCAAATTAAAAGAAAGAAACATTATGATGTAAAATTAAAAAGTATATAAAGTATGTATATATTTAGGATTCTGCCCTATATCTAGATCCCTAATCACAAGTTATTTTAACTCCAAATATCAAATCAAGATGGAATAACTGTGTCGATGTGTGTTAAAACATGTGCAATTAAGGCAAAAGGTGGAAATACTAGGAAATTATAAAATTCATGTAAATATTCTTCTGAAATTGTCATGCTGATATAATTTGCTATAAATAAAAGCATTTTCACCAAAGCAGCCTTAAACATTTGGACCCCACTGTATGCGCATGCTAAGCACAGTTTGCATGCAGTTTAATAGCACAAAATGCAGATGACTCATGTTTTCTCTGTTTCTTTTGTATTTACAGTAAATAGAAAGAAAGACGATGATGGAGAAGAGATGGACGTCAGATTTAAAGGAACAAAATGGATAAAGTACGAAAAGTGAAAATGTGTCAATAAAAAAAACATACAAAAAGAAGTTCAGAGGAATCCTTACACCGGGGCTGTCAGGAGAAGGCATTATATATTTCTGTGGGGACACGAGACTGACATAGCCAAGCTGTGGATGGTGGGAGGGGTTAGCTTTCACCTGGGACAGCCTTTCTGGTGTGGAGGAGGAGGCGTCATCATAAAACTTTTTATTTTTCTAAACTTTTTTAAGTTTATGGTTTCAAAAAGATGAAAAGATGTGTGTATATATCTATATAGCGATATATATGTATGTATAAATATGATATAAAAGAGAAGTGGAGTAAAACAAAAAAAAATCACAATAGCAACAGAGTGATGAGTTGTGTAGTGAGTACTGTAGGAGGGGGGTGGGGGGTGTACGTGTTGTTCCTTCACACCCCCACCCCCCTCCCACCGGTCAGGAAGGCCTGGGCAGAGAGGCTGAAGACCCCTTAGACTCTATGTGGCCCCTCTGAAGCCCTTAAATATGGCACAGATGGGTCTTCCATCAGCAGGATTATGTTGGGTTCAGCTTCCTGTTGAACTGCATTGCTTCCTTGAGAAAATGTCACCTTTAGTCGCTAAAATGGGGCAGCAAGATATCCTTTCTCAAACCTTTTATTCATCCTGTCTAGATGTTAAATAAAGGCAGACGAACTTGCATGGGAAGATCCACTTTATGAACTATGTCAAGTATAACTCAACAATGTCAGGTTGCCATGTTGTGAAGATCTTTTATCGAGCTCATATTGTAAGGGACAAGAGAAGACACTGTAAATATATCAGCAGAGCCCAGTCGACATTAGACGTAAAGAATGAGAACGGGGTTGTTTTCTAGATCCATCCGCCCCGTCATCCTGCTGTTGTTTGTAGCACAAAATGAAATGGCCCACTGAGGTGAAACACAGATGCAGATTTTACTTGGCTGTGTGTGAATGTGTGTGTGCTCTTGTGTATTAGAATGTAAGTGGTGGGGGGGGGGGGTGTTTGGGGCAGTTATGGGCTGAAGGGGGCTTTATAGAGTCATGTTGGGCGCTACAACCCCAGAGCCCAGGGCTACCAAAAGCATTTCATTGTAGTGTTGTGGAGGTGCCCGTGCTGTGTAGTAAACACTTTTGTATGTGGTGTCAGGAGGCTACAAATTAAGAAAATTGGAGCTGTCTGCTCGGTATTGTCACAGGAGTTTCACTATCCATCTTTAAAATGGGTTCCTGCCCGCTTGCAAGGTGGAAAACAGCGAGAAATGAGTGCCAGTTTAGTCATAGGATTGCGAGCAAAAGTTTTATTAAAGACCTGTTACCTTTATACTTCTAACGTGCTCATTTCAATGACATCATTATATATTTAAACGTTGTACTAATTACATGCTGCTCAGCGTGGTCAAACGTCGATTGTAGCCATTTACTAATGTTGTATTATTGTATTACTAGTATGAAAAACATTTATATATGGATATATCTATTTGTGACTTTGCGACCCTTGAAGAGGATTGTATCTTTTGTTTTCAATGGTAGTCCAGGTTTATTTTTTTGGCAGCAATTTATGCAAGAACCGAGAGATTTTCACTTGTGTGGCATTGTTTCTGTTTGTCTGTATATTTGGTTCAGCTACTGAATGTAATTCTACTTTTAATGTACATGTCTTTGTTTTTTAAGCAGTACTTTGTAAATGTGTGGATATGGTAAAGCGAGTCTTTGTTGTGAAGCTGGACCCAATTCATGATGGAGACGCGGTCCAGCCGACACCTCTCTTTTATAACAGGAGCACTCCAGCACGCTGGTGGACATTATCCTAACCATGCAGGACAATGACCGAAAGACATAACTGGATCGGATCTGTCAGAATGGTTTATGGATTCTTGTTGATTTTTATCAAAAACAATTTTTCAATTTTTTCATTTCCTTGATGCAAACGGTGAACAAATGACCCACAAACTGGTAAGAGTATGTTACCATACAGATGGTTTTCTGGAAATGAGATGTAAAAAAATGTTTTGTCAGGTAACCTAAAAATGTGGTAACATCTAAATGAGCAGGTTTTATTCAGGTCAGAGTTTTTATTTCATATGATTGAATTAACCTGACTGCATTAGGTTACACCCACAGAAGTCATTTTTAAGGGTCAGATCAGGTAGAAATCTCTCCTCGAAATGAACAACTGCACGTTTTCACTTTTTACAGTGTGTATTTTGGCTCAGTGAGACGGAACGGTACATTCAGTGAACCTATAAATAACTCACCTCTACAGACAGCATTCCCAAGCTTTGCAAAATCATGCGCTTCCTTGGACTCAGGTGTTACATGTCTGGACTGATGTGTTCCCTTCCATAGATAAAGATCGAACTCCTTGCTGCATTTTTTCCCTCTCAGAATGAAACCTTATTTTTTACAAAGCTGGCAACTCCTTTCTCAGCGACGGTACTACTTTGTTACCTAAATGCTCATCAGAGACAACCGTATCCTGCAGAGTGGAGGCGTCTGTTCACCGGTCGGATGTGAAGGTTAGTGATGCATCAGTGGTGCTTTGGCCAAGGCGTGTTGTTTCAGGGACTCTTAAAAACCGGAGTGGCAGATTCTGCTCTAAAAGAGACTGTGACTGATCAACTAAACAAAAAGATGTCAATTCTACAGAGATCCAAGACCTCTGGGTTTATTTCTTTGCTTTAGTCCGTACGAGACATTACTTGTTTACACGTCCTTGTTTTTGACCCTGCTGTGAGGTATACTGTATGTTAGCTTTTGCACTGTATTCTTTGGCTTGTCGTCTTCCCTGAACTTTCTGTTTCCTAACAAGTGACGCAAACCCATTAACCTGAGCACCAAAGTCATTTACTGTCTTCCTCAACCCAAAGCAGAGCACCAATGCAAACTGTAGTCTGCTTATAGTCTCTTCTCAGAGCTAACCTGAGACTCAAGCGCATGTATCTGCCACTTATTCCCTCATTTAAATTTGTTCTGGTCGTCTGCTCTTGAAACGAGGGCAGGTTTAAGACCAGCTATGCAGCTCACCTATATCTGCACAGTTCTTCAGTCAAGCCAATGGAAATGACAAACTTAACCTGGCAAATGCATATCCCAGCCCTGTTCAAAACAAACAAAAAGAAAAAAATGAATCCTAATTTTCCTCATTGTCATTGCCAGATCCCCGAAGCACAAAAGTTCGTATGGAAGTTGAGTTAGTTGTCTTAGTGATTGTAACCTTCCATTTAGTGTGTGTATGTGTGTGCGTGCTTCCAGTCCCTTTGTTTTCTACTGAAAATATACAAAAGCTACTTCCTGTGTCATCTCAGTATAAGATGTATTATACGCAGCAACAAATCTATTTGTAATTTGCTTTGGTTTGTTTTTGTTTGGTTTCATTCTTTCTTTAAAATGTTAACGTTGTTCCAAAACATACACATAAAAAGGGGGAAAAGTAAAGAAAAAAGAAACCAATATAAAGTATTCTATTTAAAATGAAATGAGTAAACTTCTGCTGTCCTGGATCTATACTCTCGAAATTTCAATTTTCTTTCTGTATGCATCCAATGTGCTTCAGACAACCAGTACTGTTTATTAATGAACCATTATATTATTATGATTATTATTATTACTATCATGATTAATATGGTTATAAATAAATATTTCTTTCTTCAATAACAGAGACTCCAATTTCTATGAGATTATCGTGTGTATGTGGTCTTCACTCAGTGCTTAAACACAATACTGTATGCACACTGCATGCACACTACTTTATCAGTGGTTCTCAACTGATTTGCTTCAGGATCCAGATCTTACAAACCCTGTCCAATCCAATGACAGCTAAAACTCCATAAAGTTTGATGGGAATCACATCTGTCTGTTTTTTTCTGCTAACTTATGCATATTTACAGTATATCACTTACCATTTTATCCAAAGGGACTTACAGCACATTCAAGGTATACATTTAATCACGTGTGCTCCCAGGGAATCGAAACCAACAAACTTTTGCACCGCTAACGCAATGCTCTATCAGTTGAGCTACAGGAACAGTATGGGGGCAAGTTTGTTAAGCATTTAACATAGGTCTGTCGTGATCGGATTGTAGCCAGCAGGAAAAACTGTGACCCATTTTGGGGTCAGGGCCAGAGTTGAGAACCACTTCCTATTGTTTTACACGGTAGAATACACTATATGTACATGTATATAATTCAACTGATTAGAAATAGGCTCTCAAAACAGTAAGTACAACATCAGTAGAATATAAGTCATACCTTTAATGGTACCAAAAGGGGTTTTAACTAGTATGTAAAAATATTTGTAAATTAACAAGAGCCTCAAACCACTTGTAAATCCATTAAATGCCAGTAAAATTGACAGCTCATTAATGATATTAATGCATTTTGATTAGGGCAAAGAAAATGTATGCTGCATCTTGGAGGGAAAGGCATGCATAAATTAACCTGAATTTGTCTACTGCCAAGTTTTACAAGAACTAAGTTGTCCTGCTATAATTTACACAGTCAAATACTCTTAAAAGAAGACGCCGGAATAAGCATGTGCGATATAAACGCCTTCCAATCTTGCCTTCCATTCCATTCTCCCATCCCATTTTTCTTGCTCCAAGGACATTAAAATGTAGCCCATAATCTGTAGCAGGGCAGTCAGAAGTAGCTAATGCTGGTTTAGAATCTAAATCACATGATCTATAAATTAGGTTCTCTGTATTAAGTTCACTACTGTATGGATGCAACTGTACCAACCCATCATCCAGTAAACTGTACCCATATCCCAGTCCGGTCCATTTCAAAGTAACCTTTGACCTTCTATAAAACTGTGAACACGGCAAAAGATATTGGACTCGACTCTTTCTCGAAGCTCCTCCATATACATCATTGCCAATGCTGTTATAGAATTGAGAGTGAAAGGCACGATGGGAGTTTTAGACCAATTTGTCTTTTGTCCCCCTGGGGCCACAAGACAAAGTGGTCCCGTCCATCTCCACAATGATCATTTACCTACACAAAGCAAACGCACCATCGATCCCATAAGACCCTACAAAACAGCACAAAGATGTTCACATACCTACCCTAACGAACAGCTTTCCACCTCCAACATTGATCCCATGGTTCAGTACTTTGTCATTCCCTCATTACACAGGCTATGGAAGGTCTCATGCAATCAAAGTCCTTCACACCTCTTCTGGAAGTCACCAGAGGAACTGCTTGGAAAGAAACAAACTTGCTGTTCTTTCAGAACAAATGAGAAGATTGCTCTGGAAAGACAATAGAAAGAGGCTTTCATTTATATCTCTTTCACATGCCAGTTTGATTATTTGTAATCAAAGAATAAAGCCAACCTCTACCCATTAGCTGCTTTGAAACACAAACCTCTGCGATCTAGCTTTGCCAATACGCGCATGGAACAGTCCCAATGATCTGCCAGATAAGAAAGAAAGAAAAATGCACAAACAAACAAAAAAATCTAGTCACACTTGAGCATGCACACCTTCGCAAATACAAGTTTTAACATGGCAGAACACTTTAACCATAGCTGCATGAAGACCCGAGGGGCAGTCCCCACATCTTCACATTTCTTCATCTCTTTTTGAAATAAAACCAATAAAAACAAGTCCACGTGGAATTCCGTGTCCAATCATCTAAAACCCACTGTCACCTTTTCCTACAGAAATCATCCATTCATGGCCAGGGTGAGGAGTTCCTTCACTTGGGTCTTCCAATATGACTGACAGGCTTGACAAGCAACCTTTCAGACACTGTCTTAACCCTGTCAACTGGAGACAAAATCTGCCGTTCCCAGGGTGAAAGCTATTAAGAGTACATGCTAGCTTGGCCCCTGTGCTCTGTTGGGCCTGTGTTAATTACCATACACGTGAATATCACATGTAACAACAGGCTATATCCTTTCATCTGAGCTTGGCGCAAGAGAGAGCCAAGCAATGAAAGAGGAAGAAAATGGCAAAGCATTAATACTAATCACTGGTGCGGTAAATTAATTTTGGATTGCTTCTCTGGGTTCGTACAAAATTGTTTTGTTGAGGGGAAAAAGGAGATTAAAGCTTTAATTATACTTGGTAATTCATTCCACAAAATAAATCCCCCCTTTTTAAAGGGTCTCTTTCGATGCGGTAATGTGGTGTCTGTCATGAGGCAGGATTATAATGAGACCCAGCAGACTAGGTGTTCACCATTTCACTTTTTAAATTGAGTAGTAGTATTTTCCGATGGCCCCTCCCCATCATGAGCCGGGTGCACACTGTACAATTCTGGCCATGATTTTGCAGTCTGAGACAAATTTTGGGAATCATGAAAGATTGTATCTATGGATCTTTTTTAGCAGTCTTAATTTTTTTTAACAGCCTCAATAGTTTGTCATAACTTCTGTTTTATACAGTTGGTTTAACAAAGCAAAAATTGGATTCGCCTCCTGAAACTCGTACCCCTGGATAGAAATCACTGGCCTAATTAACCATTTGGTTCAGTAAGTGGTTTGATGACAGAAATAAGCATTTCAATATACAACAAACATAATGGCTCTAACATTTTAGCGTTCTTTAAATCCTAGCGTTTTCTCATGTGTTTTCATTTTTTCGGACTTTTGCCTGGCAGTTTGACTTAACTGAGCAGTCTTAGTGTGGTCTAGCAAAGTAAAACCACAGAAATAAAGAAATATCAAGGGGGGAACAGTGAAGATGGGGGAGTGTATCAGGAGAGCAAAGGGAAGTAGACTCCACTCTGAGACACAGCTGAGATTACAGACGCGAATGAGAGTAAATATTTACTAAGGGCTCGGCGAGAGCAAGAGGGAGCATTCAGTCATCAAACAAACAAGCAAGAAACACAGATATACACACTCAGTGCTTGCCTGAAGATCTCATTAAACTCAGGTCAGCTTTTGTCTGCCCACCTCTGGGTTCTGACTTCACTAATCTGCCATCACAACTGCATTGTCCAGCATTACACACATTCACACAGACACGCACACAGATTTCCAGACACAAGAGCAAACACGAGCTTGCTCCCCAATGTGTGCTCTGTCTACAGGTCTCCAAATCCCGCCGCAAACACACCACAGCAACACTGCTGATCTACTGCCAGCTTTCAACAGAGACCAAAAGAGACTGGAAAAAGCAGAGAGATAGGGTTGTATTGCTTGCTTTCATTTCACTTGAACCCTCCTGTGAATTCCACCTCTTAGATAGACTACATTCAGTCTGCTTAATGAGAAATGGTTGAACTGAGCAAAAATCTCTCCTCAGACTGTCTCGCGTCTGCGCATACAAGCGCTGGGAGTTGATATATTACAGAAAAGAACTGGTTCTTTGAATTAAGAGTCGACTCCGATGACTGAAGTCGATTCCTTAGAGACCGACACATGATTTATTCCAATGAGTTAAATCTCTGTTTATTAAAAGGGAGATTTGTTCTCTGGTTTGTTTGGTGACTTTCTGTAGGTCGTCTTTTCACCGGTAGGCGGCGACTAGTAATTACTGTGAGCCATTCGTGCCGTCACTCAAAACGCACCTGTTGAAAATACAGCCATTGAAAGGAGGCCAGCAGAAATAATAATAATAATTAGCACTTTATATTTGAAACAACAGGTAAGTGAAAACAAGTGCAGCATAAAAGCCAACAAAAGGTTATACGAAGTTGAACAATGCTTTAATCGCTAATGCTTTAATACAGCGTCTTCCACCTCAGCTGTCTATTCATGTTAAGCTACTCAAAAGTGCATTGAAGAATACATTTGTTAATTTTTAATAGAAAATATCACTTGTCATTCACATTAACAATCATAATCATGTTTATTACGATACCTCACACCGTTATTCTCCCTTTTCATAAGAATCAAGAAAATTGGTGCAACTCTATTGGGTGTGGAAACTTTGAATCAAACGCTTGCGTTTTACGTGTTAGCAGTGTGTAACAGTGTGTTTTTAAGCGAAAGGATTTGTCGTTTCGTTTTCAGTGCCTGTATTAGCTGTGTTTACTCCTGCCTGTGAGGAATAGTCCTATTTAAGGTAGCTCATCTGTCTCAGTCACATTCAATACAGCTAGAACTGGCTTACGGCACGCCTATTTAAAATGGAAGCCTGCAATCATAATAATGCCAGGCTGGGTTTGTTACGTTATTGTTATCCTCCCTCTTTTTTCTGGCTCTTTATTTCTCCATTCTCTCTCTCTCTTTTGCGCTTCCTCTCAACTCGGTTCAACTGAAAAAAGCTTGCACGATTTGTCGGCACGATTGTACGAGTAACATCATTACCCGAGCTATAAAATACCAGTCATGTTTAACAGAATTTAGAATGAATGATGAAAAGACAATAAGACATTAATTGCTTGAATTTAGATGTTCGCTGAATGAAAAGGATTATAAAAAGAATAATATATGATGTAGAATTATGCCTGCCCCCTTTTCTCTCTATTCATTTCCCTTTCTCGCTGTGTCTTGTGCGCAATGTTTTAGACGCCCAGAGGTCCACAGAGGGTTTTTCTTCTGTTCCTTACTGCTGTTTAAAGAGATCACATAAAATAGAGCGAGAGACACAGTGGGAACTGTAATTGTGCTGGAATATTGTAACTATGGTGACGAGCAGGCAAGCCATACCCTTTCTCTAGCTTTATTATGGAAGTTTATCATGAATGGTGTCAAGTTTATATGTTGAAATCACTCAGACTCAGGGGCCCCATGTCTCTGACTGGTTTGAAGAGATGGAGGCTAAAGGGTGACTGTAGGGCCTCTGGATGTTGAGGTCTTGCATAGAATTCAGTTAGATGTCTGGCTTTTTACTTCTTAAACTGCTGGTCTTTATTAGTAATAAAAATCACCTGGCATGTGATTTAAAAAATAATGTTTAAAATGTGTAATTTCTTTACCACTAGCAGCACTGAACAGAAATGCATTAAAATAGATTTCAAGTTGCAAACACTCTATCCCTCTTTCATTGGCTGGAAAAATGGTGGTGATCATTCCTACTCATCCCTTACATCTGGAAAAACAAATGTTGGTGTTTGCCAATGGGGCAGAAATAACACACTTCACCTACAAGTCCCATCAAAGTATAAGATAAGAGAACTTATTCCAATGACCTTTTCCCTTAAATATGCATGCTAATGTGTTTGTCCTCTAAGCACAGAGAACAGCACTGCATCGGTTTGCACTTGTTCTATAAGTGTGCAGCTCCATTAATTAGCAGGGCATGTGCAGAGAAAGAGAAGGTGTCCGTTTAAGTGAATCTGAGCAGCCGTATATAGGCCCATATCCGTGGGATTTGATAACAAACTTTTAGAATTACACAGGCTCCTGGTGGACCATGTTCTCCATGCTGTCACAACCGGCCACACTCATTATTCATCCTGCTAGAAAGGAAAAAACAAAAAGAACATTGAGGAACATTAGCACATAATCACCAGTGTGTCTGTACCAGACATATGAAAGCGCCTCATCTTTGTTTTTTTTTTACATCAGCTTAGGTGGGAGAAGAAGGGGGTGGTGATAAAGTGTGTGTCAGGGTGTTTTGCGGGCCCACAGCAACAAGGCATCAAGAAGGAATGGAGAAGACGACACGCTGATAGACCCCCAACCCTCCTCTGTCTTTGACGTTCTCCTCCCCCTTCTCTCGACCCCTCGTTCCTGTAGTCAGCTTGCGGCACAGAGTCATTTATACATGAGTGATTAGAGGCTTCTGAACCAGAGGATATATTCATTTCCTCTAAATGAGCTTTACTGTGTGTCAAATTTTGCATCAGAGTGTAAGGTGACAGCAGTGGGAGGGTGCTGGATCACATGTGTGGGTAAATATTACAGAAATATGTCCAGGATACAGCCCAAAGTCCAAATAAGAAATTATCATTTGCATAGAGTAAATGAAGCCTGTTGTAAGACTATTAAGATTGTTTTTTTTACATTGTGACACTTTTCTCTGCATTAAAGCACATTTCACCAAAAACTGTAATTATCATAATGCATCCAGATGTTTTACTATTGAGTTTTTTTGTTGTTGTAATTCCTATTACACCTATAATTCTAAATGGTGATTTTAGGGTATTACAGTCATTTTAGATTATTTTCTTTTAATTAGCATAAATTATATGCAGTGCAACAAATACTACTGTACAATTTACATTTTTTCCACATTTCAGTAATGACAATGCATTTTTTTATTTGCATTATAGTGATGACATGGAGAGGGGCTTAATTGTCATGAAAATAATGTCACGATGCAAAACACGTTAATGGTCTTAAAATAGTACTTTTTTCATTTAATTTAAGGTAGAATTAATGTGACCCAGACATGATTTGTGTACAGTTTTGTAATGCAAATCTATGAGGCTATAAACATCCACACACAAAACCAGACGCGCACACTAACTTCCATCCAGTGAGCTAATGCGTCCTGAACCAGACCGGATCCGAAACAGAATCATTAGGCACATTTTCACGCATGCAAAAACACACAGTGAATATCAATATCTCACACAGCCAAAACTTTCAAAAACCAGCTGTCGTACAGTCTAAGAGAGAGAGGGCTTGAGTAATCCACTCAGCGGGCTGACTCAGTTGCTCTTTCGTTAATTAATGAAATGGCTCGAACTGTTTCAGGTTGGTGACTCATTGGACCGGTACAGTCATTGATAGCTTCCTGCAGCGCGTGGGCATCGTGCAGTATGCGCAACCGCGGCGCAGGATTGAGTGCCGAGCGCATGTGCTTGCCTGCCGTGTTTATCCACTTCATTATTTAGTGTTAATTAAGTTGGAAGCTTTCACCAGTAAGGCAGAACAGTAGCATCTGCTGCGGGACAAAGAAAAGATGGGCGTTCGAGCGTTGGAAACTGAAGCGAGGGGGCCACTTTTCACGCCCGCCGCCCCAACGACCAAAAGGAAGGGAAACAAGCGCCGACGCGATAAGTATTTAGTGGACCAATTAATGAAGTATGTAAGGTGGGGAGTGGCTGCTGGGATAGGACAAAGCGTTGGCATCTGGGTGGGCAGCACATTACAAGAGACTATTCTGCTGTTTGAACACCCATAAAAGGTGCATTAAAAGGGAGGTTTCCTTTAACTCTTCCCCATTGTGCACTAGCCGTCCCTCTGCACATGTGCAGGACTGTAGAGCGAAAGCGTCCAATCAGGGTTTAATGGTCCTGAAGTCGCAGGACAGTCGCACCGTTCTCCCAAAAGTCCCCGGACTCTAATCATCCACAATTAAAAGGGAATCGTGTGGACACAAAAACCAGCCAAATGCACCTCTGAGAGATCTTGTCAAGCGACGGGGGGGAGAGCTAATGGTTTTTTAATGTAAATATTTGTTGACTTCAGCAACAGGGCTGTGGAATGTTAAAATCCGATTGAGGGAACCAGAGGAGTTCTTTCCTTTGCCAAATGTAATTATTTCCAGTGCTGGAAAACTTTTCTCTCTGTAGAAGTGTCCTCTGAGGAGACGACGATAATGTTTATTTGTATTGTGAAAAGGGAGCGTATCTCTCTCTGTTTTGTTTTTTAGAGAATAAATGGCTAAGGCTTGGGGGGTAGATCATAGTATAGGCATAAGGGTCAAAGGTCACCTCAGTCCAAAGTCATTTAGGGAGCAAATATAAAAAAAGAATCTTTATTTACTCACTGCAACTCTCTCCTACTATTCTTCCTTTTGTTTTTCTCTCTCTCTCTTACCTCTAGCCTTCCTGTACTGTCTGCAGAGAGGCAAACTGCGCTGGGAAATTTTATTCACTGATGTGTATGAAGGTTCATCTTACATCTGTGCAGGGAAGTCATGAGTAGCAACAAAGCAGTCAAGTTCCTCCTCAACAAACAAATTAGAATTACAAATAGACCTGATTACCTGAAATGAAAAACTAGTGGGTTCAAGTAAATAAACAAACCTTCCAACCCTGACCACTTAGATGCCGAGGCAAGGAGTTTGACACTTCACAAACAAGCACAAATGGTTAAACCCCACAGAGGAAAAGCACTGAAAACACTTTGACTAGGTGTTTTTGAAGATTGGAAACAAAGAAATCTAACTTGTTAAATTTACACCTTAATATCTGAGTTACTTGTTAAACAAGTATTATGCATTTTCTGTGTATTAAAGTGTTTACTGCCAAAAACGTTTGAAAACCTCTCTCTTCTCCATAATGGGAGAAACAGGTAAGCAAATAGGCATTGCAGAAGTTGGTATAGCACGCCATGTGAGAGTGTGATGGCTTTTCCAGTCCGTGTTATTCCTATCAGTGATGTACAGTGAGCGCATCAAATTTTCTTTCAACCCAGCATCTTATTTATGTTTTAAAAACTTAAACATGCTGCTGGTAAATGAAAATTAATCAGAGCTTCAGAAGAATCCTGTTGTGCTTGTTAATTGTAGCGAACAGTATAGCAGAATTTGGGAGTCACCTCAAAGAAGCAGTGAATTCAATAGGACCTGAATCTTGCAGGCATGGCGTCATAAATTTTGCCATTGGCTGTATGATTCATAGTTTTCCGCAATTTTGATTAACATAATGCTTCTTTATAAAGCTCGGAAACAGGCATAACTTATAGCTTATGTATATTTTGCGGTGTCTTTAACAATGAGCAGCATAATATTTTAACACGTTACTTTTAAAAGTAACGTTCTGTGATGGCAATGATGTTGACTGTTTTGATTGTGTGGTTAAGTGACACGGAGGAGCAATAGAGATGAAAACTGCACACACATCACACAGTTCTCATCCCATCTCATGGGAAAAGGCAAGCAGAAGTTCAGTCTTTAATGTCTAATAACCCAATATAAAAATTAATCCCGCGAGAGTTTGTTTTAAAATGCAGCAGTACATTTAGGTACATTCTCAATTAAAAATTCATGTCGCCAGCAGGCTTCAGAGGTGGATTATTTATTATATATTGGCATATGCTAATAAATATGAGGCAGATTAAAAATTGATATTGCTTGTGGCCCTCAAGCAGACACAGAATATGCATCTAGTGACATCGCTGTATTTATAGGCTTATTACCCGAGGGGTTTTGGCCGAACCAGACGACCTGCAGCCTGTAGGTGAGAGGAGAATTTAACCTGATTAAAATTGTCACTTATTGTACTTAGACACACTGGATACCCTAAGCGTGCCCATAGTTGTGCATCGACTGCATTTTAAATCTAATGCATTTTTCAGATTAAAGGAATTTTAAATAACTGTGCTACATGCAAAATTAGCTAATACAGCTGTCTTCCGCAATTACTCCAGCGTTGCGCACATATCAGAGATACGGTGTGCCTTCATTTATTGCTGTGTTTTATTTCATGGACAGACTGTCTTGTGTCTCCTGAGATTGGCAGCTATAATCAGGGTTTGTAAAACTGAGTTGGTACGTTTCTAAACCACATACAGTCTCAGATCAAATACCATCTCATCTATCTTCATGAGCGGTTTGATTCTGACTGGGTCTGACAGCAGTGAGACATTACTGTTTTTCATATTGAAGAGAGTATGAACTAAGATGAGAACAAAGGTGTATTGTAGCTCGGTGGGTATGTTCAAGTACTGTACCTATAGTAAATGGTCTTTAGTGTATTTCACTGCATGTCCATTTATTAAAATAGACTGTTACATTTTAGCTGTAAAATGCTCAGAGGACAGAGGAGTGCGTGGAGCTCGTCTGAAATGAGGAAGATCAGACAGACGTCAGAAGGCGTGAGACTGGCCATGTTTGAGTGAAGTTTGAAGTTGTGCACCTTGCACAGGCAAGTGTGCCATCTTCTGGTCTTGCTATAGCAGTACAGCCTTTTAGATATAAAGTGTTTTGGACACTTAATATAACACTTAATACTGTATGCATTCTGTTGCATTGGATATATCAAACCACATCAGCCAAATGATACTAGATCTTTTCCTGGAATAATGTCATTTTATAGCCAATTTTTCCAAGTATTTTAAACCAGCTTGTGGACGAATGATGTCAATTCCCCTCAGTTTCACACAGGTGGGCTAGTAACCACAGGTGTAGTTTATCACATGAACTACGGACATGTTCCATGAAATTGTAGACAAACTAGAAAGTGTCTAGTTTCTATCTTCATTATAATGCATATATCTATTGTTTTATAGTTTTATTTTGTGAAATGCTATATTCTTCAAAAATATTTTTATTTATTTTGATATTTTGTTATATAATGCACATTTTTATATATTGCCTAAGTGCCCAAATGCATTATGGAGCCACTGTGTGCACTTTTTAGACCAAACGTATGTGGAATTTATGGACACAGCATCGAGCAGAACTAATACTGAGATTTTGTTGGTTCAGACAAATCCTGTTGCTCTGTTTTTCCCATTGTTTACCACTTTATCATTTTTTTTCCTCCAGTAAGTAAACAGGAAGATTTTATTACTCACATGAAGTGAGATGGTCTCAGAATCATAATGCTATTCACCACAGACTCATTACCGTCAGTACATTGGTTTCAATTAATGCATGAGATACGTTTGATCAGTCCCTAACGAGGGACTTGTGCAAAACAAGCAAGCTGATTGCATCTGATCATTTTCCTATAATTGTTCACTTCATTGAAACTTTCTCACGATGTTGAAATTACGGCGGGCGACAAACCTACCATAGCCCGAGTTCTCTCGTTTGCAGATTGGGATTTGATGGCACTCAACATCCACTGAAAACAGATGGCATCACACCAGTGAAGGACTTTAAGGACTAGCTGTAGACAGGTGAGCAACCGCAGTAGAGCACAAATTGTCCTCCCTTCTCTAAAAAGTGCTTAGCTTGTCTCCAAGCGAGGCTTGGGAAGGGTAATGACTGTTATATAGCCAAAGAGTGATGGAAAAAGGGTACAGCCGGACCATTTTGCTACCTTTCGCACTAAGCTTTTAGCTCCATCTTCTCTTATTTTCCTCTGCTTTTTGCCTCTCTGTATCTCCGTGGCAACGATAAAGCCTGAGAGAGATGAAGAGCTTCACAGAACAAGGTTGGCAATGAAGTGCGAAGGCAGGAGAGGTCACTTACAGACAGCTCAGGCTGTCAGATGGAGCGTCAGGAGGGCAGGGGAGTTAGAGAAAAGCAGACCCGCGTGTCGGAGAGAGAACCAAAGAGGGAAATGAGAAGCGCTAAGCTCGGTGATCTCCGATGACTGGAGGGAAATCAACAAATACAACAATGCATACGCTGAGCAAATACACAGAATAGAGCACAAATTTGAAAGAAAGAAACAAACCGTTCTGAGGGTGCCAACAGCTTGCATCAGAGCAGACCCAATGGAGATTCACTCTGAAAGTTTGGATCAAATGCATTTAAATGCATTCCAAACGTATGCAAGTTTTTGCATTTTGAGGTCTACAACATCGAAAAAGAAGAACTTGGGGATTTGCTGAGGCACTTCACCTTAAAATACAGTTTCCATCAATTATTGAACAGAGAGTGGATGTGTAAAGCTACCAGCACTTGAGTTTGTAGATACTCAACACAGAGACTAGAGTAACACTGATCGTGCTCTGCATAAGTACTACATCCATTTTAATGATGTTTTCAGTGGCTTTGGTTTAAATAAGCAAAAGCACAGATCAGAAATGATTTATGTTTAACTGGGCTTGTTTGTGACCTTCTGTGTACAGCAGCAGCTGAGATGTCTCGTTTAACATAAAAAAACAGGCCAAGTATTTAAAAAGACAAGAACTTTGTTATTTACCCTTATATCACTTAAAAATTCATACCCTTCTTCCCACAATGTTTAGGATCCCTTACACATTGTTTATTATTTTACCTGCATTTTAGAATAGTAGTCACTCTAAACCATGAAATAAGATAAATAGGTCTATGGGAATTATGTTGTGACTACAATTCCCCCCAAAATAAGACTATATTATATTTTAGTATCTGTAAAGTAGCCACCCTTTGCCTAGAATTTGCTATTAATGTACTATTGGCTTTCATCACCCAGCTTCTCCCTGGAATGCTTTCTGAACAGTATTAAAGGAGAGTTCCCATCTATTCTGAGCTCTGATTGGCTGCTTGTCTTCATTATTCAGTCCAAATCATGAATTTTAAAACATTCTTTAAATACAACTTTTAGATTCGTAATGAAAGAAAATAATATGTTGGTGCAATTATAGTTCTCTTATCTGCAAACTTAATTTCAAACATTTAAGCATATGATTTTGTCTAGTAGTTTGTGGATTCAGTGGGGCTGCCTTTTTTGTACTTTAATGTTTATTGTTTTGTTTGTTTTTTGCATATTTTGGAGCCTGTCAGCTCCTGTAACCATTCACTTTCATTGTATGGAAAATAAAGGCAGACATTCAGCCTTCCATGGAAGAAAGCAAGACAGATTCCCTGTAATAAGTGTTTTGTCATATTGGATACTAGCATCTGCTAAATGGCTACTTGCTTCCTTTCTTCATCTCAGATCCAGAAGCAGAGGATAGTACATTTGCAGTTCAGTTTGGCGAGATTATTCCGTTTATCTATAGCATTTAACCTCTATTCCAACTGCCTAATTAATTAGAATCCAACTTATTTACAATGATGACCTGGCAAAGCATGAAGATAAGGAGCCACATGGCCACAAATGCACAGTGGATTTAGAGTCCCGGTCTGAGCCAGTCATATCTGGCTCATGAATCTCAACCTTCCTCCAACCAAACCACACTTCTTTCCCGGGCATTTCTCTCTGGTTCTGAATTTTGCTTGGCACTGAGATTTCCTTAGAGTCTGTGTTAATTACTTGGAGCTTCGTAATCCATTTTTATGGCTTATTTATCCTTCTGTGCTCTTGGCTTGCTGATTAAAGCTTTATAAATCATTTTTCACATCTTCATCAAGGCGGCAAAGAAAGTAGAGCCGGAAAAAGGGAGAGGAATCTTGTCGTTTATTTTTTCTTATGTAATATTTGCTGCTCGTTCACGCTAGTCTTCAGTGGCACAGCTCCAGGACTAGTGCTGAAAATCTAATTTGAGAGGTTAGTTCAGAGCCAAGTCCAGGCGCCAGACATAAATCTGTTCACTGTTGTGCTGGATGAGCAGAGGCTCTCCACTATCACTGCTCCACATCTCATGACCGATCCCTCTTTATCTCCAGCTCACCTCTCTCTCTGACTCTATACATCTTACACCCCCACTTTTCTTCTTTCTATTCATCTTTCTCCCAGGATTCAACAAGCTTTATTGGCATGGTAAAAAGAGGTTTTACATTGCCAAAACATTATTAACATTTACACACACAAACACACACACAGGTCCATGTGTGTGTGTGTGTGTGTGTGTGTGTGTGTGTGTGTGTGAAACAGGCAGATCTCTCCCCTTCTCTTCCTCAGCTGTTATAGTGAATCTGTGGCTTGTGACACACTGAATTAGTGTTAGCTTAACAGGTTTAAAAGAAAAGCACTCTCGGATGACACCTTAAAAGGCCGCTTAAAGCGTGGCTGTGCAGTTGAGTGTGCAGAAAAAGTGTGTGCTTGCTGAGTAAACAACACACACACCGTCTGATGGCCCATCCAGATAAAGAGCCATCACTATAGCAGCTTTCATCAGCAACTGCTGTTTAATGGACAGGACAAACTTTGAATCCATTGCCTGTCGATACATTTTATAGCTGCAATCAGAACAGGACCTGTTCTGGACCTGATGACTGTAGTTTTGTGTAAAATATAGCACTAATTTTAAATGATTTCTATTGTCTTTCTTGGGTGGCTGCTGACTCTCAGTAATTTGTCTGTACAGTATTGAGATCATTATCTTTATTTCTGTTCTTTTGAATGACCACATACATTTTACTACAGACGGCTATTGAATCGTTCAGACAACCCTGATGCTTATTTACTCACAACGTTGTATCAGAGAAATAATTAAATTGCTGTGTACACTATAAACACATTGATAAGTAAAATGCACTAGAGGTGGCAGATTTAGGTATGCTCTCATTTAAAGAGTTTAAGTGACTGCAGACACGAATCAAGTGTTACCACAAGATGGAGACAAAATGTTTCTACAGAAAGGCTATGTATATATTGCATACTAACAAATAACAGTAACAGTATGTAAAATGTGAAATGTGTTAGTATTGGTTTTTGAAGTTTGAACAACAGCTGATCTGGCCAGAAAGTTTCTTCTGGTTCTAGTGTTTGTGGCCACCTAGGACAATTGAAATTATGGTACAACCCAGCATACACACAAACAAACTCATGAAACATTTACTTTTATTTATTCATTTATACATGATACTGCAGGTGAGACCTGTGTGGATGCTTTAATGACCGGCTGGCAAAAATAGTTATTTGCCTTTAATGATAATGAAAAAGAAAAAGAGATTTACAACTGCTATAACCATAACAAAGATGTGCTTTCTGTCCCAAGCTTTTGTCAGTCTTATTTAGAGGTTTTTCTGTTGATCACAATGGTCTGAGAAACCACAGTTCATTTTGGATATGTATAAAATAGTTAACTTTGCTTAACATTATAGTTCTTTGTGTTATTAATTTGTGCAAGTCAGGGAGATCAATGAACAATTATCAATGAACAGATAGGGTGTAGCATAATCATAATTGTAGTTCCTCTGTTTTAAAAATTCCACACTATTGTTGCTTATACACTGATATATTGATAAAGTCGTATTGTATTTGAACACTGAATGCATTGCCTATGTTACTTGTAATGCACAAGTGTAGCATTTATAATACAGAACATATTTGGATGCACCATCAAGGTGTTTCTATAGTCAAAGCACGGCTTGTGTCTAAGCAAAGCCCTTTGTCTCATACTGTATTTATTTACCAAAATATTTGACCTAAATCACAGTTACTGTTTCAGTCAGATTTTTTATAAAATGTTTTCTTCCAGATTTACTTGTATGTGCGTATGTGTGTGTATATATATATATTATATAATATATATATACATATATAGCACCACAGACTTTTTCAAGAATGGTAAATGGTAAAGGACTAATTTTGGATTGTTTTTCAATTTCAAGTACCGTATGAAATGATAACTGATATTTATGTAACTAACCTAGACCTAACACATATTACCTAAGGGTAAAGAAGGCCTAATACAAGTATGCAGACTTAAAACATCACACCTGTCATTGTGTACCACAGCTTTAAGACTTGAATTAGGAGCCCTAGCTGAAAATGTACCTGTAAATAAGAAGGGGGTGTCCACATACTTTTGACCTTGTAATAAATGCTCTTACTATATGTTTTGAATGTGTGCAAAACTTCTAGGAAAATCCACATAAAAAGAACTGAATGATTGATGCTAACTGTAGCACAATAATTCTTGTTGCGTTTATAAAATAGCACCACTTTTTATGAGAGATACAAGGAGTCAAACACACAGAAATCTCCAGATACTCCAAGTGGACCATGATGATTTCACATAAGGTATCGTGTCAGATTGTATATATCATTACAAAAAATAACAAGACCATACATTTTATTTAATAGATACTGCTATAGAAATCTCTGCTGTTCGTAGATGTTGCATGTTTACTGTCCATAGATTCCGCTTAGATCAGCCTTCTGATTTTGCTTTGATGAGGTGACCATTAAACGTGATGTAGGTGTCAAAATCATCACTGAACACAGCATTCTCTCTCTCTCCTTTGTAGAGTCGAACCCACACTTGGTCGTCTTTCTCCAGCTCCAGCATGAGGCTCTGGCTCTGCATGATGGAGCGATCGCTGGGTTGAGCGTACAGGATGGCCATCTCCTGCTCATTCTTCATGACGTGCAGGTACGTCTCCTTCTGGTTCCAGGTATGAGCATTCAGGCTGAAGAAGTAGATGCCCGGAATGTAGCAGAAGAACTTTCCTGTGAACATGTTGAAATGGCCATACAGGTTGACGAACTCTGTGTCAAAGATCAAGGTTTGGTAGTAATCATTACTGTGCAGGGCCTTCTTGCGGCCAACAGAGAAGGCAGCATAGTAGGACTTACAGGGTTCTCCTGGAGAACCCATGCTTCCCTTATTTCCCTTCATGCCATTTGGCCCTCGGGGGCCAGCGTGCCCTGTCTTGCCTGATTTCCCATAAGGCCCTCTGTGTCCAGTGTCTCCCTTTTCCCCTATAAGGAAAGGAATGTAACAGCAAATTATATAGCAGACAAGTTTAATTTGGTTCAGAGTTTTGACTAGCATCATTTGAAGGCCTTTAACATTCTTCATTTGTGATTTATGTCTTACTTTCCTGAATCCTCATATAAGAGTTGTATTAAACATCAAATAATTAAAAATGATGAGGCTCAAATGACAAATAATCGTTTTGTTTGTCTGTCGTAATTGCTGTTTGGTGTTTTTGGAGTGTTTTATACAAGGTGGCGCCAATCTGACAGCTATTTTTCTTCTGCTGTTTGTTATAGGTCGGCCCATAAAGCCATTTTCTAAGGCGGTTTTGTCTTAGTGGTGAACGTTTTCCTGACCACAGAAGCAGCATGTGATTAACCAGTCCTGACCCATATCATTCACAGACAGTGAGCTGTTTAACTAGACTGACATTGATCCAAACTAGTGTATATAGTTAAAGAGAGCCATCAGTATATACAGGTTATGTAACTTGTTCTGTTAACACACCTGTTTTAATGTATGAAATAAAGAAAATGACTTTGTGGATAAGAGTCACTATTATAAATCAAACCTGTTTATTATATGTAAGTTTTGTACCTTTTAGGATGGTGATGTTTATGTGTGGCACAACCTTGTACTGTTGGTATGTGCTGGAGTATTGAGGAGGATCCTCAGCAGGGTCGCAGCATCGCTTGCACTCAGTCCCACTGGATTCACAGTGCAAAAGAAAATGTTACTAATGGCACCAAATCACCATCAATCAACCACAATCAAGCAATATCAGTCCAGTCATACTTATTGTCCACTTAGCTGTCTGGCTAACATTCATTATGAATGGACAGATGGATTGAGAGATTGATTGATAGAATGAGAAACTTATTGATCAGGGGAAGTACCTGCCATCTCTGTAGTATTCTGTGGCTCTCTGATCATCTCTAGGCTCATACATGACCTGCTCCATATTTGGGTTTTGGGTTATGAATGGCTCAGCCCATTTTGCAGACACCACCAATAGCAGAACCAGACCTGTCAAGGGCATCTGGGATAAGAGTCACAACATAATTTAGAATAAAAACAACCAAAGACAACCAAAGGCATAAACAATTAAAGCTGCAATCCACAACTTTATTTTAAAATTAACAAAAATGGTTACATTACAGGTTATTCTTATCCCGATTTGCTATGGTTAGTTTATAATAACAATTTATAATTTGAGCTGTTAGGTCTGATTTCCCAGGAAATTTGGCTTTATTTGACTTCAGCATATGTAAAGAAAAGTATGTAAAGTAACCTGCAATTTTATGTTTCAAACAAAGATGGCGACAGAGAGGCAGAAGTTACTAATTGCGGTTTAAAGTACTTGAATACATACAACCCCAAATCAGAAAAAGTTGGGACAGTATGGAAAACACAAATAAAGAAAGTAGTGATTTCTAAATTTACTTTGACTTGTATTTCATTGTAGACAATACAACTGCACATTATTTAATGTGTTCCTCATGATTTTTGTTTTTTTCTTCAAAAAAATAAAATTCCTATTTTGGTTCTTGCAACACATTTAAAAAAAAAGTTAAGCATTTACCACTTTGTAATGTTGCCATTCCTTTTCACAACACTTAAAAGATGTTTAGGGACTGAAGACACCAAGTGAAGAAGTGTTTCAGGTGTAATTTTGTCCCATTCTTGCTGCAAACAAGTCTTAAGGTGGGCAACAGTACGGGGTCTTCGTTGTCGCATTTTGCGCTTCAAAATGCGCCACACATTCTCTATTGGAGACAGGTCGGGACTGCAGGCAGGCCAGTCAAGTACCTGTATCCTCTGAGGGATCGGAGAGCACGGTTGTTCAGCTTAGGCTTGCGTCCTTGTCCTTTAGACCTTTCTTGGATGCTGCTTTTGTACCAAATCATAATTACAATCACCTGTTGACATCACCTGTTTCAAATCACATCATTATTTAAGAACCAAAATAGGAATTTTGTTTTTTTGAAGAAAAAACAATAAAAATCATGAGGAACACATTAAATAATGTGCTGTTGTATTGTCTGCAATGAAATACAAGTCAAAGTAAATTTAGAAATCACTACTTTCTTTTTTTATTTGTGTTTTCCATACTGTCCCAACTTTTTCTGATTTGTGGTTGTATATTATATAGACTCACAATGATGTGTTTTGTGCACACATGCTACTGTACACCATGTGTTTAAAGACTTATGTTGTGCTTATGTCGTGTGCCAGGCTTCATGTCGAAAGGTCAGGGTCACGATGGGTGCACTGTTGTATCACATGACTTGATTTAGTGTCGTCCTACTTTGCTGTGCTTTGTGTATGTTCAATCAACGTTCTGTCATTTGATAATAGCCAGTCAGGTGATGGAGGCTTTAACTGGTGCTTTCACCCCAGTGTTGTGAACTGACATTTCGAAAGTCGTCTAAACATACCCTAAAAAGTTATGTAACCAATGACTAGATGTCTCGGAATGTCACCCAGTTTTTAAATTGGTCATCAGACTTGAAGTTTAGTTTAAATGAAACCTTTTTTCTTTTTTTTAAACTACGGAAAATCCATCTCAACTTGTAGTCCAAACCACGAGGCAGAAAGATATATCCAGAAATTATAACTTCTATCTTCATGTTTCTTCAGGGTGTTGGTAGAACATCCCTTCTTTCTTTGCATTTTAACCAATAAATCAACTTTTTAGATATAAAAATATGTGACATTTACGTTCATGCATTTCATCCACAGCAGCTTAGACTGCATTAAAGATAAACATTTATAAGTTCATCAGTGTTTTCTGTGGGTATTTCAGCTACAGGAACATACAGTCACTGTATCACTAGCACAATTGCTCCTATTAAGGTAGTTAAGAGATCACTTTCTCCTATTTGCCCCCAAGCTCATGCTAAGAAGTTTAAAAACATCTCAGTTTGTACACTGCAGAAGCTAAGGACCATGCCAAATGCATTGTGAAGAATTTGTGCATGAAAATGTGTTGAAGAAAAGGCCAAATATTTTGAGGTAACAGCAAAAAAATGCTCAGTGGTCCAGAACATTTGGCCACCCACATAAACACTGTTGCTTGTGTTCCAGAAAACCTAATGCTGAATGAGGCACAACATTATACATATATACACATTACAAATACTGTGACCATCAGCATTCTTTTATAAAAACTGTTTGTCCTCAAGAAATGAAATTATTATCCAATAACCATGATTCAGTACAGCTATCCATAATTTACTGTCATCGCCTGGCTGGTTGACAAATAAATGGAATTCATTATTTTCCCCCATCTTCTAGTTTAGCAGTCCTGCACTGTGAGATGAGAATTAAAATTAAGAATAAGAAAACTTCTTATCAATATGACAAATATCACATATTTGTCATATTTTTATTTGTTAATAAGATTTAAAATCAAATGTCATTAAACAACTGACACAAAACTCCAGCTCTATTCACTATAATGGGTGATGCTGTATTTCTTAGTGGTTTGTGATACAATGACACAGTGTTTCACAATTATGATCTTTCCATGGTAACTGACAATGGACAAAACAAACAATCACAGAGATGATTAAATAATGCCAGCGTAATGTCGTTTTTTTAGTGTGTGATCCGAGTACTGATGATATCACTGCTAATGTTATTATGTACTGTACAACTACCCACCCTCACCTCTGCCATCAGCCCCCTTAAATTAACATGGGGGATGTACAGCATACACAATCCAAACATACCATAACGTATTTAAAGACTGCATTCCAGGCTGCATACAATACAGAGATGAATTTTCATCTCCGAGAAGATTTTCAGGGACCCTTCATACTGCAGTGATCTTTGTCTGATCACAAGGCTAAAGTATGCTGTGCTGCATTCTACTGTATAATAAAATCATTCATATGAATTCATATGTTGTATGTCACCTGTGTGTCATCTGACTATCTCCCACTCACTTGTGCTGCATTATGTGTTTGTATGTCTGTAAGTCATTTTATGGTTTAGTCAGTTTAAACCAGACAGATGCTATTTACACTAAGTGTAAAGAATGCTGTTTACATTTTGATTACATAATATTTATCATTAAGTGTATATGTAGTGTGTGTATGCTGTGTTGGTATACAACAGACTATTTGGGTACAGACAGCTGTTTTGGGTGGCCAGCTCTTTTTAAACCCATTCGAAGTGAGTATTAAAGCCACTCCAAGATAACATCTGTTTTAGATTCTTCCCTTCCCTTTTTCGGTTGCCATTTCTTTGATTATCATCTCTTATGTTCAGCTATGTTTACAGTCTTACATCTGATATCCTGGCATGAGAATCCCTCTCTTTCCCGCGGATGTCGGGTTGTGAGGTTGTGTTTACACATACATAAGATCATTGAGTGCTCCTTTAGCTCAAAGCAAGTCTTCCTGGCTTGAGCAACATCTGGACTGACCTTTTTTAAACACACATTACATAAGCCGAGAGTGTTTTTGCTCCCTTCTTCTCCAGGGAACACCACACTCCAAATCATAACCATCCGACTTTTCACAATATCTTAGAGCCCCTGATCCTTCTGTAAGTGCGGAATTTCTGAAATAAGAGGCAATACATGTGTCAAATACAATGAACATTTTGTATTTACAAAAGTAAAAATACATGAACATTTGACTGCTTTGCTCAGTCAGAACCAGATTTGGCCATTAAAGCCTCATTGCACCCAAACCAAAAATCATGTTTAACTTTCATTCCTCTGATATGTGCTACAGTGACAGATGTCTAGCTGAAGTTTGTTTTATAGGCTTTATTGGCCCAGTCAGTGTATGGCATTAATAGCCATATTTATTAATAAGTTTGATTCTTAAATTCTACTGAAGCAGACATGCTAAAGTGGATTAAATAATGCCTGTATGAACAGGAAAGTGAAGTCAAATCCCTTCTCCAAATCGCAATTGTTTGCCATCACACTTTTCCAACAAACAGGCAGTTCTCAGTCAAGGCTGCCAACAAATTCTAGGTTTCATAGCAAATATCCATTGCGTTATCACAACAGATCTTAATAACTACTTACTGATCTGTATTGTGTTTGTTGTCGTTGCTACACATATTCTAAAGGCATGCTGTGGCGTGTCTGATCTGTGAGGTGGGGCTTTAGTAGGTTTGGTGACTGGATTTTCTCAGTGGAAAATTATGTGGTTTTGTGGTCAGTAATCCTGCTTAACCCAATATGCAGATATAAGTCTCTATTCATTTGCTTTGGTGTTTGGTTTTGGATCACAGGTGAGTCCATCCAGGTGTATGTTTCCCATACTCTACTGTTTGAGGTCAGTGGCTAAGAATGAACAGTTCATTGCTGTGTTAAATAAAGTCTTTATGGCTGCAGAAATTATGGACTGCCTCCATTCTTTGGGTTTTGGCATGTGACCAAACGCATCCCAGTGACCTAGTTTCAACCATAGCTTACTAAAGGCTTAACTCTTCTGTCACTAGTCGGGCACTGTTTAAGCCCACACATGCCTAGTGTGCTCTCTCTGAGGCTACTGACAACCTGTATTGAGTACACACTGTGTGCTTCAATGTGATGTCCTTTTCTACTGCACATGCTTGGACTGACCTCTTTTTATTCTCGCCCTAAAAATCTTGCCAATATTTTGAGGCATTTTTTGTGATCCAGATTTTTCAGAGGAAGTTGAATGAACTTCAGGGCATAAAAGTGAACTTGAAGGACTCAGCCAAGAACATCAACTGTATCTACAAAGTAAACAGGCAACTTATTAAAGCAACAATCTGGTTTACTCCCTATTGTGAAATTAATGTAAAATTAGTTCCTTAAGTACGCTTAGAAATAGCAGCCCTTAAATGGTTTGACAGAAGAAACATTTTAGCACTTTGAGAGAATAACACACTCATAGTCTCATCAAAATACTACAGCCCCCAGTCTTGCTGAACTGTGAAACCCCTCCTCTGGATTTTAAGTGCAGACAATTGCTGGGGGTAAACAGTTTGCAAACAACATTTAAACACCATGTTCTTGTGTTCTAGTACCAGAAAGTCTTGCCCCTTCACTTACATGGGCAGGGTATGTACCAAACACAGATTGCACCTTTTAGTTATTCAGTTATGGACATTTGGCTCATACCTGAAAGGAGAAAAGTGAAATAATTTCTTCAGCTTCACTCTCTGATTACTTTAACCTCTCAGCACAATCACAGCTTTTACCTATTGTTCAAAAAGTACATCCATGTTTTCTTTCCATGCACCCTGATAGTTTTGTGAGGGAGGAACAGGAGGAAGGAAACTGACAGCCAGCTTAGAAATTTAATTTCAGAGTAGAGAAAACTTTAACATGTTTATAGCTGCACCCTTTAGCTAGTGTGTCCATACACACAAAACAAAAATACAGCAGCAGAATGTGAATGGGATGGGATAAATTATTATGTACTGAATTGTGCAATATATACTATATCCTGCCTACTTAAGAACATAAATGTAAGAAACAGTATGTTTTGAGTAGATATTCTTAGAAACAATTATTTTTTATCCTAAAATGTAAATAGAAAACAGATGGATTTGTTGCTGGCTTCGACATCAAAGCTAAGACAGTCTGTGTGGACACTTTGAAGTGCATGTGGTGTAACAGAGGTCATTTCACCCTGACACATATAATCCAGTGCACATGAACTAAAACAACCTACTGCAGAAGATTTTCATGATAATACCAATTAAATAATACCAATTTATTTTAATTCAAAGTGAAATGAGCAAACCAGCAGTCATATATTCTTCTATTCAGAAAGGTGTTAAGGTCATATAAAAAATGCCTGTACTGGTATTTTAGGATGGGTATATCTTTAAAAAAATTATGCAAGAAAATGCATTACACAACATTCATTATTTTTTATAAAAAAGTGCTTTTTATAGAATCCGAGTTCGACTGGCTTTCTGTGTAGGAGATGAGGCAATTTGAACTTGGTTTTGTGATGGCATGCCTCAAGAATTCCTGTCCTAGATTCTGACTTTGCACCCTTTAGCAGTGTGGATCTTTCCATGCACAATCAGAACTAAGAATTAAGATTAGTTTCCATGAAATCCTCTAGTATCGCTCTTGATTTAATAGACCCTTACAGATCGGGTGTGACCCTTTGCAAACAAAATGAAGCAGTATTTATTACATTTTAATATTAAAACCACATGAAGCCGAGGGTGTTATTGTATATAATAACACTCGTTCCAACTGTTTTATTTTGCTCTGCACCTGCTGTAAAAAATTATATGTGCATATTCCCAGACTTGTTGACCCAACAATTATCTTGAAATTGCCATCATTCATCAAAACAAAGAAAATGTCATTGATAAACACAGTCACACTAGCTGTATTGTTTTTATACAGCTGTTATGCATGCATGCACTTTATGCAGGAGATAAGCTCAAATTATGGTTTGGCTGCAGACATGAACTAGTTGATGGCTGTTTCCATTTTTGGTTCATGCAGTGTATCCACAAAAATGAAAATGAATGATCTACCAACTCACATGAAGTGTAACATCTATCTGTCATACAAACTGTAATGTTAAATTACCCAATCATATAAGGTGCACAGGTAAGAGACATAACATTCATTTCTTAGAGTGGGATTTAAAATATACTTGGCATATTTTTTCACACCAGGACTGTTTTCTTGGCGTTTTATAAAACTTTTTACCCTGTTGCACAATGTTTTGTGTATAATCAAAGTGATTTATCCTTCAAAGAAGAACAGCCTCCAAAAACAAGGAAATATTAAGACACACAGCTGTTTCATACTTTTTCATCAGTACTGTTGTAAACCTCTACACATAACATTCTAGGAAAGGTTGCCCACAATTCCTAAGTAATGTGTCCTACCTTCATCTTGGCAGGTTCAAACCTGAGGGTTCACAGAAGCTGTGCTCGGTTCTTTGTTGTTGCACTGAGGATGCTGCTGTTGAAGAGGTTACAATGATGTCTCTCTGAAAATGTTATTGCCTGTCAGTGTTTTTAAGACATCTCCCAAACTCAGCATGCCACAAGAAGCCCGGGAAAAAGTACAGGAAGGGAGGAGAACCAAAGGAGGAGTGCAGATGCATCCAAGAGGGAGGGATAAAATCAAAACAAAGGACAAAAGAGAAAGAGAATAAGGCAGAAAAGAGACCAAAGTAGGTTGACTGAATAGAGGAAATTACACAAGACTGTGGAAAGAGTAGAAGACTAAGAGGGAAATTGTGTGTGTGTGTGTGTGTGTGTGTGTGTGTGTGTGTGTGTGTGTGTGTGTGTGTGTGTGTGTGTGTGTGTGTGTGTGTGTGTGTGTGTGTGTGTGTGTGTGTGTGTGATGGGGTATAAAAAACAAAAAACAAAGAGTTGTGTTCCAGCTAGTTCCCAGACAATTTGACAAATGTTAAGTGGCTTCTCCAGGGAACCTTTTAAAGAGCAAGATTAGCATTTTAGAAACAAACAATTCAGTTAAACTCACAGAAGGACTATAATAAAAATGTTAAACTTTTTGTTTTACATTAATAACAAACACAACTAATTGAAATGTATTGAGTTTATAAATATAAACTGTTTAACTTGATTTTGACCTCAAACCTCATGCTTAAATGCTTTATATTAGATCTACAAAATTGTAATATTTTGGAGGGGTTGGACCAAGATGTGAAAAGCAAATAACAAGGGCTATAAAAACACCCCAGGTGGCTTCATCTTAGGTAGAATTTTATTGATAGAATGCCCAGAGTATGACCCATTCATATAGGTATTTATATTCGTCTACAACCCTAACACCTAAAATTACAAATAAACCTAAAAGGGGGAAAACTACACCCTTGTAACAAACTGTTATTATATTCAGAACCCTGAAACGCAAATTTAAATGGACATGTTTATATTCTTTCCAAGCAGTCTTTCCCCCAGTTTTCTGATTTATCATAAAATAAGACTTGATGTTTAGGATAAACAGATACATACATACAGTAGTAGCTGTACTTTATGAGGATCTGTAAAGATGTGTCCATGCAAGACACTGGCCATTAAAGGAGTCTGAATTTTCTTACCACTGTTCAATTCACATTTATTTACATAGCACTTTTTACAATGTTGCTTTACATATAATGAAAAGGAAAACACAGAAAACTAGGAAAACACAGAAAACTGGGAAAAATGTATTTTCATAGTAAACCACCAAAAAAAACAGGCATGCATTGTGTACTCTCAACAAAATTCATCCGTTTCACATTTTTTAACCTACTCATTTGGTTCCTGCTGTTTATAGACATGACCACTAGATGTCCTCATGAGCAAAGACTTTCTACTCCAAACACACTTTGGTGCACTATCAATAACCAGACCCAAAACGCAAGAGACATATAAATGTTTATAGAAAGACAATATAGTTTGACATTTGTGTTAGTATAAAACAAGGTATACTTACCATACAGTGAACTGTACACATTTATACGTGAAGGTCTACAAAAACTGTTAAAGTTTACATGTGTGTATTTAAGGATACTGCACACATTAAAATGAAAAGGTTGTTACTCTCTAGTATTTCGATTGTAATCATTTATAATGAGATGTTTAGTTTGTTATATGTTATAAAGTGCGCATGCTTGCAGCTTTGCGCTTTCATTCCTGTTCGAGCAGCGCTTTGAAGAACACGTGCGGCGACTGTTACGCAATCTGCTGGAAAAACATGACGTCCACGTGACTGTTTCCTGATTGGATCCTGTGTGACCAATCAAAAGCGCATTTACCTATCAGCGAATGTCGTGGGCGTGTCCAGAGAGCCGCAACTATTTCAGATGGTTCAGATGTCGTGCTTTTAACACAGCGATTGTCTCAATCTTTCGATGAACCATTAATAGAAACACAAATGAATAGTTTCTGGAAAACGAGGAATTGTTTAAAGAGATTTAAGGCTAGTTTATTTATGCTGAATTTATGCTGCTGCATAAAAATATGCGGCTTGTCCAATAATATTTAAAAGAAATGTTAATATTCTGTTTATTACACTGTTATTGAATATTCAGTGTGCTTGGTTTAAATTGACATGTATCAGTGTCCATAATATATTTGTTTGGAGAGATTATAAATATGTATGGAAAACCATTCCAGGTGCTTTTGTTTGGGGTTTGCTTGTTAAATTTTGCGTGTGAATTTATGAGGTTATTTAAACAAACATTTGCAAATTGTGTTATTAGTGCAATTGTTTCTATTGTCACTGTCGTTATTAATTTATGATTACAATGATTATTAATATTGTACACACTGTATACGCACTCTGTCTCTCAGTCGAAGGCAGGACAGTTTTTCTGAAGCAAAATCCATGTGTACACAGTGAACTCCTGTCATATGGTCGTACACCATGTTGCAGAATAAACATGCAAAAAGAAAAAGAAAATAAATACATTTTGTCTCGTGTTCAGCAATTCGCAGCACTAAATACGATCTGTCTGGGACATACGTAAGCAAGTCCACATACAATTAATTTACGGGTGCTAGAAAACACCGACCTAATGAAACTCTTGCAGTGTTTCGCCCACGTGACTGACAGGCGAACGAGGTGTTGCCAAGGGGAAGTGACGTCACGGCGTTACGTTCGCGTTTACCACAGGAGATACGAGGCCTGTGACAGCTGCGTTCTTCACGACTGTGGCGGGGGTCTGTGCCTAAAATCCACCTTCATCTTCCCAAAACGCGGCGAAAATGATGATCAAACCACCGAGAGCATAATCTTCACATTCTAAGCTTTCGCCTGACCACGATATTGGGGAATTTTAGACATTGCTGTATTAGAAAAGTAATGGTGAAAAGTGAATTCCGTCGGAAGAATCCGAATTCTCTTCAGAGATCCGGGGGGTTGGGGTAGCGTATCGATATAAAGGCTCGAAATAGTTATAAATAACGTGTTGTTAGTGAGATAAAGTCGATTTGTTAGGTCTGGTGTGATCAAAATTAATTGAAAAGAAATCAAGTGACCCGTTAGAGAGAAACCAATACACAACGATGGAGCTGCGAGTTGGAAACAGATACAGATTGGGCAGAAAAATAGGAAGTGGATCGTTTGGAGACATTTATCTGGGTAAATATATATCTAAACACGTTTACATTGTTTCTGTAAAGCTGTCACCAGAATGACACTTAACGTGCTGTATAATGTCACGTAGCTGTCAGCTGTAAATGTCATTGATGTTTTCCAGAGATTGGATCAGTAGTTTCTGTAATGGTCTTGTTGTGACACCCATTTCTCTGTTCTTGTGACATTTATGTGAAATAACATGTCTGGCAACCATCAGCACGGTACATTTTCAGCCCAAAGTGGCACTTGCTTGGTTTATAAAGTTTTCTCCAGGTTGGCACAATATAACAACAAAAAACACTACAGGATCATGAACTATATGAATGCTTTGACCTAAGATTTAACCTAAGAGTTAACTCTTAGTGACCTAAGAGTTTTTGCTGTTTAAAACAGAGTGACATCATTAAAATTATAGCACTGAACCTGTTTCGTTAGAAACGTCATCATGAGTTTTCAGGCAAGTCTTTGCTTATGTAGAACCGCTGTATGAATGAATCTACCTGTCCATACAGGTTTCATTGTAAGCATGAATCGCACAAAAGGCCAAACCCCGCATGTTAAATAACCTCGATTGGTTAAGGTGGGCATACCCACCTGAACTGGTTGACATTCTATGGAAAGTTGGAATAGCGTGTTGAATCTAGATCTTACTAACCGAGTCTGTTTTTGTTAATCCTCATGTTTGATACAGTCACTTTTTCCTGATCTCGGGGTCATGGTGAATCTTGCAAATGCTTTGCTTTGAACGATGGCTGTTGTCATGGAGCTTCACAGTTAGTAACTAGACAGAACTTTCCTTTACATGGCAGATAGACTTTTAGTTTCAGCTCCATCAGTATCGCACACAAGCATGTTGTTGACAATTTGGTTATCTATGGCGGACCTCTATAGATTGCACTAATGACAATAGAGAGCCATTGTTGTACATGACAATACAGGGTTGGAGCCCCCATCTAGGTCATTATGTTGGTTTTTATTCCTTTAACAGGGTTTTTTTTAACAGAAGTTTTGCAGCTGCTGGCCTTCTTTTTCTGCTGTGGTCTTAGCATTGTGGCCTTCATTAACGTTGTTCCTTTTGCATGGAATGAAGTGTCAACTTGTGGCCAACTTGTATTTAAATGGTTCAAACTTCAGCTGCACATTAAACTCAAATCCAATCGTCTCGCTCTGTTTTGATAGACAAGCACTGTTTGCGATGTTGACAAGGGGCCTTTGATCATAATAATCATACAGCCTCGTGTTAAACTGTGGAGAGCCCTTTATCCCAGAGCTTTCTGGCTGAGATGGGATTGTTTCAGTCTTGTGTGTGTGAACAGGGCTTGGAGGGTGTGGCGAGATTGTAAACTCCATCTGCTCTGTCACTTCTGTTTCATAACAGAACTCCTTCGTTCACATGTGAGTGTAATTAAGTGTTTCCGAAAAATACAGATGATTTTGAGGTGGTTCTTTCTGATGCACTGCTGCGGAATCATGCATGGTCACATACTCCAATTGGCTTTAATCATCCGCTGTCTCATTGTTATGAGAGATAATAAGCATCAAACCTAACCAGAATGAACTGGTCTGATCTTCTGCCAGTCAGTCTGGATGAGATGTCACCACGTACTGCCCTGACATCATCCTGCAGTTACCTTTAGTGCAGTACCTCCCTCCTTTTATCAGGATTCCTGGTCATATCCCATGCTTGCGTCTCTTGGCGTCATGAGGTGCCTCAGGTGTGTGAGTTATCCAGTACTGCCCCATTCATGTAGAGTTCTTGTTGCAATTCGTCAGCGTTTATGTAACCGCAGTGTTTGGAGGTTTTGGTGTGGCTTTATGTCAGTGCTTTTCTTTTCATTGTTCTTAGGCACTGATTGGTCATCACATCTGAAATGTATTAATTGCTTATTTAGCTTTTAGGTTGCTTTGGACACCTTATTAGTTATCTATTTATATATCTATTTTCCATATCTATTTTCATTTCATAGTTTCAAGACAGTTTTGAAAGCTGAGCTATAGGTGTCTTTTCAAGTGTTTTCCCAGTATGGCCCTATATACAAAGGTAACGGTTAGAGTCTTTTTTTTGTGGTGGGATCTTATGTAACATCTTTATTATGGCTGTAAAACTGATACGAAGCTAGAGCAGAACTGTGTTATTTGCATTGTTTATAGGCAGGATAGGTTTTGACCTGCTCACTCACTATTTCAGCAGTGTTGGAAGAGTGTTCCTCTTACACTGAATGTAATGAAAGTGTACTGACTTTGTGCTCCTCTTACAATGGACTAAATGTCTGTAGTTTGTACACTGAGGCGTGTACTTACCCCTGAGTTGCTTGAAAGCTGTTTCTTTGCTAACAGCTGAGGTGACGCTCATCCTTCGAGTTTGTTTTCAAGTATCTTAGGAACCTGCAGAACAAGTCTATGAGTTTCTGTTCTGATGGACGTGAGTAGTAGCTTGTGCCAAAACTGAAATGTGGTTATAAAACTGACAGTTCAGTCCTGGATGCTGATTGGTTAACATCATGTCAGTCTGTGTTCTATATCACAATATAGCAATAGACACAAAACACCTTTTCACCATAACACTGTTATTTTGTAAGCAGAAAGACAACATTGCTATGCAACACGTCAGAGATTGTAGATTGTAGGAGATCTTCTAGTATATGAATGGCATTTCATGTATCTGCCTAAACTATTTAAGTGGTAGAGATTATACACCATTTATTGCCCTGACAATTGATCTAATTGTCACCTTAAAATGCTGTACCTATATTTTTTTTCCCAGGATTCCCAGACCGATCACATACATGCTTGCATCACTTGTATCATGGGATTTTTCATTTACAAGAAAACACACTTCCTTTCTTGAATTTCTTCAAAGTTCTTTGGGGGTCACAGAAGTTTTGTCATGTGTGCACCTATATAAAGGTCTATTCATTATGATCTATAGTCACATCAGGTTGTTGGAGATCCAGGCTATGATCTAATCGCTTTCACTGTTTTAACGGGTCTGTTTCTCACTCTGTTCCCCAGGCACAGACATTTCTGTTGGAGAGGAAGTGGCCATCAAACTGGAATGTGTAAAGACGAAACACCCACAGCTCCACATTGAGAGCAAAATTTACAAGATGATGCAGGGTGGAGGTAATGAGAACTGTTTTGTCTTTAAATCACAGGTCCAGGTTAATCAGTGTAACATATCTGTTAATGTAAAGCATGCCAGCAAGTATGTGTGCCTGGTAGTTGCCAGATTGTATGTGTAGGTAATTTGTGTACGTGGGTTCTCCTTGCAGTTGGCATCCCTACCATAAAGTGGTGTGGTGCAGAAGGAGATTATAATGTGATGGTGATGGAGCTGCTGGGGCCCAGTCTCGAGGACCTTTTCAATTTCTGCTCCAGGAAGTTCAGCCTGAAGACTGTCCTGCTGTTGGCTGATCAGATGGTACAGTCCAAAGTATCACGTACAAGAATCAAGTCACACGTTTTCAAGAATAAGTCTTTTATAAAATGCCTTTAACTCCTATAGATCAGTCGCATTGAGTACATCCATTCCAAGAACTTCATTCACAGAGATGTAAAGCCTGATAACTTTCTGATGGGCCTGGGGAAGAAAGGCAACCTGGTCTACATTATTGACTTCGGTCTGGCCAAAAAATACCGTGACGCACGGACACACCAGCACATTCCCTATCGTGAGAACAAGAACCTCACGGGCACTGCGCGCTATGCATCCATCAACACACATCTTGGCATCGGTAAGGCCACATACATAGACTGATAGATAGATCACACTCTCTTACTACTTGCTGTATACCGTATACTACTTTCTTAAAATAGCCCGAAAAACTAGGTGTTATTTCATGAAAAATGTTTCAAACGGAACTTTCTTGCTATTTGTTGCCAACCATTTATAATTTGCAAAAAAATGTCTTAACATCTGTCAGTCTGATCAAATGTTGCAAATTTAACACACTAGAAAGTACTTTACTATTTATTGTTGTGTTATACTCAGAAAGCTCTGATGTGTGTTACTCATTTTTCATACATAGTAGGTCATCCAGGTGAGCTCTATAGATACAGAAAAGTTGCATGCTGTCAGAGGAAAGTGTTTCTATATGGCCGCAGTGTGTTTTAATCTTGCACTGCTTTTGACCCGGATTTGTAGCAGATAGCAGATTGACAGATAGACATGCTCTGGATTTACAGATCATTTAAGGGGTTTTTCCTAGATCATTTCTTCTTCCTATTAGTCTGATGCTCTGTATGACATCACTGTGTGTTCACGCTTGGATGCGTGTGTATTTTTAGCATTTTCCCAGGGAGGGTTTTAATGTGTGCACACATTTCCTTTGACATGACTGCTTATTCATGTATCTCTACAGTGGTTTTAAGCTTACAGTTTCTTTTCATGCTCCATATAAGCTCTTATACCTGTGTTCATTTCTATCTGTCTCTACAGAACAGTCTCGGCGCGATGACCTGGAGTCTCTCGGCTACGTGCTCATGTACTTTAACTTGGGCTCGCTGCCTTGGCAGGGACTGAAAGCTGCCACCAAGAGACAGAAGTACGAGCGAATCAGTGAGAAGAAAATGTCCACCCCCATTGAAGTTCTCTGCAAGGGCTACCCATGTGTGTACAAGCCTTAATGTATCATTTCAGCAATTCTTCTGACAGGTGTCAACAGTCAAAAAGACAATGTAATGTGGATGTTTGTCTGCCCCACAGCTGAATTTGCCACGTACCTCAACTTCTGTCGGTCACTGCGGTTTGATGACAAGCCTGATTATTCGTACCTGAGACAGCTCTTCAGGAATCTGTTCCACAGACAAGGCTTTTCCTACGACTACGTGTTTGATTGGAACATGCTCAAGTTTGTAAGTGCATGTTATCAGCTGTTTATCCAGCAAAATGCAGATCTTGAGAAACTGACATAACAGTTCAGTATGTTATGACAACCAACCTTCTGAGGCCAAAGTTTTAAACAAATTTGGAACCAACTCATAATATTGTTGGGTACTCCTGTATGAACTGAATTTGTCTTTGTCATCATTTATCTTCAATTCTCCCCTCCCAGGGTGCCAATCGTACAGCAGAGGAAGCAGAACGTGAGAGGAGAGAGAGGGATGAGCGGATGAGGCACAGCAGGAATCCTGCCGCTCGAGGCATCCCAGCAGCCTCAGGTAGACCCCGCCCCACCCAGGATGGGGCCCCGCCCACACCACTCACACCCACCTCACACACAGGTAACTACATACTTTAGTCGCTTCTCAGACAATACCTGATGAAACCAGCTGGCTGCAGTTTTTGGACACAGTCAACAATGTCATCCTTTGCTTCTCGCTGAATCTCACAGCAAACACGTCTTCACCGAGACCAGTCACTGGTATGGAGCGCGAGCGGAAGGTGAGCATGCGGCTTCATCGTGGTGCTCCGGTGAACGTGTCGTCCTCAGACCTGACGGGACGGCAAGACACCTCCCGCATGTCCACGTCACAGGTATAGACAGACCCTGCACACCTCAGTCTTCCACTGCAGAGAAGTGAAATACTTCATAAAACCTATTACAATGATAGAATGGTTCGTAGCTGGGCAAAAATGCTGCAGTGTGAATGAAAGGCCAAAATATAGAGGACAATCTGTTTTAAAATGTATCTGAATTATTGTGGAGGTGGCCTGAATGAGTTGTTTTGATTTGAACTAAAAGCAAAGATTGCTTTATCAGACTGTCCTTGGGCAGACAATAGTGTTTTGTTTGATAGTTTAATTGAGATTTCATGAGTGCTTGTTGCCTTGGAATAATTACACTTTTTAATTTATTCTACATTTACAAATTGTTCAAAAATGATGAGATTTGTGGCTTGCTGTAATTCATCTTTTTGGATTGTATGATCTCTTTTAACAAATAATGATATGTTTAACATTTAAAAAAATAAATAATGTAATATTAAGCTTAAAATTATTCAGCTTATTAGGTAATTGAAAAGGCTTTCCTAAGAAGCTCTTATTGGAAATGTCACCTTTGCATCATATAATACTACAATACTACACATACTCATGTATACTCTCATTTTTACAGACAGTAGGCATGGTATGATTATAGTAAAGATTTGGTTTGTGTAAAATGTCAGTGCACAAATGACTTGTGGGGTGTAATGTATTGGTGTTGTTGTTTTTTTACCTCAGAATAGCATTCCCTTCGATCACCACGGCAAGTAGTTGCTCATCACTCCCTTGTGTGAAGGCAGGCGCACCGGGTGAGTTCAGTTGACTGAAAATTCACTGCTTGCCTTCTGTAATACAGAAGTCTCGTTCCCTTTCTCATTTTTGAATTACAGTAATGAGTAGAAATTTTATTTCAGTGGGTATATTAGTAGTAATGTAATATGCTAAAATAATATGTATAAAATGTATTAATGTATTTCATTGTTAATATAAATGTGCTTAATCTCCTGCTGCTAAGTTAAAATATCATCTGGTATTCATTTGCAATATTTATTTTGAGAATATCATAAAAAATGAAAGTAAAAGCATCACTTTAAAAGCATCACTTTCACACTTTGAATATAGTCATATTTCTTTTTACTTCTCCTTACAGATTGTCTCCATGTCCCAGACGCTCCCACTTTGCAATATGGAGTATGCTGGGCAGGCTAACTAAACATGGCTGATTGACAGCTCTCCACCATCTAATAGATAGGGCAGTTAGACTCTTTCTTCTATTGACGAAACCAAAATGGTATAGAACCAACCTGACCTCTTTGCTTACAGGCTCTCACTCACTATTTCTCACTTTCTCATTCTCTTTTTTTAACTTCACTCTTTAAATGTTCTTGTGAACATGAGAGCTAAGGCCTGTTGCGAAATCACAAAAAAATCATTAGGTTGACCAATCAGAGACTGGATCAGCCAGCCACACCACATCCTGTCATCATCTGCGTCCTTCCTTCACAGCAACACTCTACACATCCAGTGCTGCATAACTTTCTCTGGTTCAGGCTCCTCTAAACTGAGGCTAATTTATCGTCTTTGTGGTTTATATAAGTCTTTTGTTTCTTTGTATACTGGGTTTTTCTTTTGTATTTTAACCTGCCCAGCAGACAAGTCAGTCTGGTGGCATTGTATTGGGTTCACTTTAAAGTTTTTTATTTACCTTGTGTATTTATTTTTTACTATACATTTTAATAGCCGTTTGTAACTGGTGAGCTCATGAGGTTCCTCTCCCATGGTGAAGCAGGGGCCAAATCTCAGTCTACATCATTCATAACAAATTGACTTATCCTAACACAGGGACCTTGTGAACCTCACCAGTTTGTCTGCTTTATTGATCTCTAACTGTACAATAATGCCCTCCCCATTATTGTCTTCTGTTTCTAAGCTGTGAAATAACTGTAAAATATCTGTGTAAATGTTTTCATGCAGCTCCTTAGAAAGACTATGAAACGGCAACAGAGGGTCTGAAAGTTATCACCAGTTTTTAACTCCACTTTCAAAAAGCCACTAAGATGAAGTGCCAGACATTGAGGGTTTCATGTATTCTGAACTTGAACTTTGACCCCAAAGATGCTGGTTTGATTCTTGAATGACGACCATGTTGAGAACTGCTACATGACACGTCTTTTGAAAAGTTTGCATGTATTCAGCTGGGAAGAATGTTGTTGCAAGTTGTCTTGAAAGACTGATGGTATTTTGGAAGTGATTAATTATTAGTAGGAGATACAGATTGTTTGTGTGAAGGTTGAAAGAATGAGAAATCACAGAAGTCTTACTCTGAAGTTCAGATGTGTTTGTCTCTCTTTTAAGAACTGTTTTGGCACTGATGTGGCTTTTCTAATGCACCTCGAAAGCTGGTCTGGTTATCTATACTGTTCTCAAGTCATCTGTAGAGGTGACATTGGCAACTTCCTGGGTGATGTTTTTCCATCTAATTCTTTCTTTCAAGCCCATGGATGTTTTTGGGCTCCACGCACTTGTGGAAGCCATGCCAATTTGTCAGTCCTGTAAGAATTTGTATTACCACCGTATTTGTGTATTTTAAACAGTGTAAATAAATGAATTACTTGTATTGCTCGAGTTGGCATCATTTTTTTCATTTTAAATAGCTAGTTTGTTATGCTATTAAGATAAATTGTGGCTGCTTATTTTTTGGTTTTGGTGAACAAAACATTTTGTATCAACAGTACCACTGGTGTTAGCTCAAGCACTATAATATCCCACTTTATATCTGTAAAGTTCTCCATAAGGCCTGTTTAGAAATATCACTGCCTCTGCATTAAACCCACTATCCAATTGTCTTTTTTGTTCTAAATTTTAGAATAAAGGTGATTAGTACAGTATATGCCTTTGTCCAAAGCGTAATTGTGTTGTGATGTCAGCACAGGTCATAGTGTAATGTCTTTGTCATCATCTTATAATGTTTTTGTCTAGACCGCACAAGCTTAGTTAATACAGGGATTGTTTTAAACTAGCTTAAAGACTTTAGGTTCACCTAAACATTAAAGACGGGTATTACAGCAGTGTTAGATTGAAACAGGCAGGCAGGATTGTTCAAGGCTCAGCGTGTTAGATGAGGCACTGCTTAAAGCAGAGGTGCTTGTGTAATTGTGCTCCTGGAGGAGATTCCTCTCCTGTAACAGATCCAACCCTGAAAACACCTGAACCAGCCCGCGTTCATTTGAAAATTGGTCAGGTGTTGTAAACCAAATACTTCAGGAACCTGCATCTTCAGAAGCAGGACTAAACACCCCTGGAACAAAGCGTTACATACTCTAGGAATTTATAGATGGGTCACCAGCTGTACTGAACTCAAAATACTGTGTAAATCCTGTGCTAATAGGATTTGTGACTTGCCTGAGTTCCGCCTCTCTCCGGGCTGTCTTGTATGGGAAAGAGTGATCACTTTTTAGACCAATTTTCATTATGTAATGATTGTTTAAATTATTTCATAATAAAATTTTGCCAGATTTATACAAATTCAATTTTAGGACATGAAGTGCGTTCATATCCATTACCTTTTTAATAGCATAAAATTTCAAGTTTTGTACAACAATCATGTTCTCTTGAAATGCATTAAAGTACTTTGAAATGTAAATATGATCAAGTCAATAAAATAGACAGGGTTCAGTGGAGAGGGATGTTTATTTCTAAAACACAACAATTATATTATAGCTAAAAATCAGACTTAAGGCACAACCAAAAATATAGTAAAAAAAAAAAAAAGTACAAGAGGGTCCCTACTCACAAATTTCTGGTGGGACAAAACATTTGGATGGGTTTAGTCAGCCCCAACAGCTACAGTATTTTTATATTGGTATTTGCTTTCCAAAACAGTGCCCTATAAAACGTCTCAACCTACACATTTTTAACTGAGTGTTGAACTAAAAATAAACATAATAGACAAGTCACACGTACAAGTGCACTGAATGGTCCTCTCCTCGTAATTGATGCAGTTGGTCTGAGAACAGTAATATTGAAATTTTGAATAAAGAAAGTTGATAACTGTTGAACTGGCATAGCTGCCAACACTGTCTTTTATAAATACTGATAAAATAGCAAAAAATAAAACAGCTTTGTCTTTTAACAACCGTTTCTTCTACACTACACAAATACTTAAGCATATCTGAATTTTGTACATTCTGAACACGCATGTGTTAAATTTAAAGAGACTACAGCTAGTACCCTGTGTTTCATACAAACCTAACTAACCCTAAACTAACGGTTTAAACTTTTGCTTTTCAAACTTACAGGTGTCAGATGTCTGAAACACAGGGCTTTGATACAACTTTTAAAAATAAATATTCTCCCTACACTCCTGTGCTCTATTAGGACAAGTTAAAAATGTTACAATAGATAACGATACTATTAACAATCTACATTAGCAAACAGTTTATGCCACAAAGAAGCAAGCTGGTAATCTCAAGTAAAATGCTGGTGTGACCTGCTCTAGTGTGGAGTGTATAAGATTTGTTACCACTAGAAGAAATTATCAAATTTTAAAATTCTCTGGATCAGCATTTAATCAATCCTACCCCTTTGACAAGTCTGTCACTTAATAAAACCCTTCTAAACTAGACTAAATACGAGAACACCTTCTGATATTGTTTTTTTACCATAAACAGCAGGAATAGGCCTTGAAACCACTTTGTCTAAATGTGCTATATCTGAACTGCAGAGCAGGTCTGAACACAGTTCTCTGCAAGCTGTTGAGAAACACTCAAAGCGTAATACAGAAAAGCATACACCACAACATCAAATATCTATGCAAGTTTAACATCTTGTTTTTCACTGACCAAGCATGTTCATGGGCCTTACTGGGGAAGTTGTGTCATATGTATTGTTCTACAGACTCTTCTTCAAAGGGAGGATTCAGGTTCTACTACAACACCGTTTGCTTCAGTCAATGTTTTGGAAACCTTCTCAACCTCTACGGAGTCCACCCCTGTGCTCTCAGGCTCTTTAATTTTGTTATCCTCAGGTGTTGTGGTTTCCTGTGTGTCCTGTTCGACTGCTTGCCCCCTCCCACTCTCCTCAGAATCACCTCTGCTGTCTGGTTCCTCCCGAGATGCTTTGTTGAGCTCCTCCATCTCTGCTTCAGTAATGGCCATCTCCATTTTGGCTGGAGGGTCTGGCTGTTGGGGCTTTTTCTTGATAAAGAGCACGTTACAGATGGCAAGCACAAGGGCAGAAAGAACCACTTCACACCCTGCCAGCAGGAAAACATACATGTAGTTCTTTGTGGTATCCAGAAGGCGACCTGTGGACAAGAAAAAAAAAAGAACAGATGTGACTTCCTGTGTGGATTGGCCAATCACTGTGGCAGCCATGTCATTCAAGTCTAGAGAAACCACCCATGACTTACAAGCAACAGTGTCAGTGTTGGGATAGATACATTTGTTCTGGTCAGTGGGTTAAAAAAACCCAATAAGGAGTTCTTAACTGGGAACCATGTGGTGTCATAAATAGATGCTCCTTGGAACTCCTAACAAAAAATTCTTAAGGTATGTAAAAAGCCACCTACATCACACTACTGTTTGTGTTTTTAACCAATGGAGTAAAAAAGTGCAACTTCCTTACTAGGTTGCCTGCAGTAAAACTAAGATACTCAAGACACCATAACATCATGTATACCTCATTTGATTGTTGTTAACTACCAATGTCATGTTCTTGCTAGATGATTTCACCAAAAAGTAAAGAACTGACCTGCTCCAGGAGGTCCCACCAACACAGCAATGGCTTCGACTAACAGCACCAAGCCAATGGCACTGGAGAACTTCTCTGTTCCCACAATTGCCATCAACACTTCAAACTGTAAGGCTCCAACCATGCCATAGGAGATACCAAAGAAGATGCAGAACACCACAAGAGATGCATAGTCTTTGGCCATAGAGCCAACAAGATCGGTAGTGCCATTGAAAATCATAGCGAAACTGAAAAAGTAGACGCATCGTGGACGCACCCACTTGAGCCCTGCGATGATGCCACATGTGGGCCTGGCAAAGATATCAATAAACCCCAGTATGGTGAGCAGCAAGGCCGATTTGGTGTCCTCATTACCCATTTCCTTGGCATAGCTGACCACAAACACAGGAGGTACGAAAAGGCCGAGCACCATAATAGCTGCGGCCAGTGTGTAAATCAAAAAGCCACGATCTTTAAAGACAGTGAAATCGAGCAGTTTGGGTTTGGCTTTAGGTTTAGCCTCTTTTCCAGTTTCATCCTCCGGTTTCTTTTTAGGTGCTATCAGGGGCCTCATGAGGGCCCCACACGCGCAGCAGTTCAGCAGCATGCCTCCAAGGATGAGGAAGCCTCCACGCCAGCCATACTTGTACTGAAGAACCTGGCCAAGAGGAGACAAACAGCACAGAGCCACAGGACTTCCTGCTGCAGCTAGACCATTAGCCAAGGGCCTTTTCTCACTGAAGTATTTGTTCAGCATGATAAGTGATGGCTGAAAGTTCAAGGCAAGACCCAAACCTGCAATAAATCATGCAGGTGTTGATATTTAAGTTTTTCATAATGAGAATGTGATTGGAATAGTAATAAATAGCATTTCATAAAACAATTCTCACCTGTTATGACTCCTGTGCTCAGATAAATATGGATGATGTTGGTGGCAAAGGAAGCCAAGATCATTCCCAGGGAGGCAAAAAGGCCACCCACCATCATCACAGGTCGACACCCAAAACGGTTCACCAAGACGCTACATAGTGGCCCTGCAGAAAGCAAACCTCCATTAGCGTGCATCACATTAGGTTACAGAATGGTTCTTTGCATAGATCATTTGCATTGTGCACCCTTTATATTTACAATACAGCCAGATTATACTCCCATGCTACATTCCAACGTGTAACGCCATTTTAAAAGAACTCAAAAGTTCGGCCTACTGCATGACAATAGACAAGGACAAGACATCCCTACCTGAGCCATAAAGCATAGCCAAAAGAATGGAGGAGATCCACGCGGTGTCACTGTAGCCCACTCCAAACTCCCGGATAAGCTCTTTGAAGAAGACGCTGACCGCTTTAGGAAATGCGTAGGAGAAGCCAGTAATGATGAAGCAACCGAAGAGGACAGCCCAACCCCACCCTCCATCAGGTGCCTTGACCCCACTGTCACCCGTGTCTAATGCCACTCCACCCATGATGCTTAACACAGGTCTGGTCTCAAAACTACATGGAAAAAAATATAAGAGTGTCATTTTAAAAACGTACGGAGGAGGATTGTGCTTAATTCTACAGAACTGAAGCAGAACAATTAAAAAAAAACATATCCATGAAGTAAATATCTTCAGAACTGCCGTTTAAATGACTAGTCATCAGTGGTCAACTGCCAAACTCATGGTTTATTTAGCTTGTTTTCAGAATAGCCCTGTACAACAAGAACTGCTCCATTTGCTTGGCTTCCTGGATTCACACCCTCCAAGTCATGTACCTGCCAAGATATTCTCTCAAGATGTCCCTCAAGTCTGGGTGCAACATGTTAAATGTAATGCTCACCACAAGTATCACAGTAATTTACAGCTTGTAAAGATCCAGTGTCACAAGCATCTTTTACTTTAGATCAGAGTAACTACGTTCCCTCTAACATACTGTTCAATGCGTAAACTGACAAGCACTTGCCTATGTTTCTCCACAATCACTCAGAAAGAGGTGCTAGAACACACACTTAAAGAATACACAACATCCATAAGATGTTGCATGTTCTTTCATTTCTTATTTCTCATCTCATACACATTCAGCAACAGAGACATGAACAATATCCTAATATTAACCTTCTAAAAGGGCAGAAATCTCAACTCAGACTAATCTAGTCTGTAATCAACTTACAGACTAATCAATGCTTTGGGTGGAACACTTCAACAGTATCTAGTATCTAAATGTCACAACCAACTATGGATGTTCCTCAAAAACATTTGCTTCTGTATAAATTTGTTAGATTCAAACCATTTTAGTAAGACTGGGGACATGATAAACAGTATTACAACCCATCAAGTAACAAACCTCATTAGTACTGGTAACTGGTGTGATTTAAGTAGCTAGACAATAAAAAAAACTTCAAAATTACAAATATTAGTGTCATGCAAGTAGAAAAAAAATGACTGCTATACAGAAATGTTGATGTTTAGCAGAAAATAACTCAACCAACCAATATATGCAACCTACCTTACTTAAGGTCCCTGAGAACTGACTCTCTCTAGCTGTGAGCAGTAGAGCCTCCCATATATCTACCTCCCCTAGTAGGGGTTTCAGGGGGTGGTCTTTAGGGGGCACACCTCCAGTGGGTTAAACGGTCCAATGGGTAAAAACCCTACCAAAGCCATTATAGCTATCCTAATTTAAGACACTGACATTTTGTGTAGGTGTACTATTTTCAACGTCCAGCATCATATGGAGTAAAGTGTAGCTTGGTTGGTCTGTCATTTCCCTTATAGATGTGTATACATTATGTGTAGTTGTGATTTTAAGTATTTATAGTAAATGTTTAAGGGTTATAATTTTAGACAGATCTCTGAATTGATTATCAGAAGCAGGTCGCAGCTGGCTGGTTGTTTACTTCATTAATAATGAACTTGTCTGTCCATACTAATTAGTGACACGTGCAGATTCTAATCTGTCAAGCGTAATGCGATCCTATGAGGGATTACGCACTTGTTATGATTTACAATAAGGGCATCCAGATCTACATCCAAGCTACCCACAAAGACATGCATCCGTATTAAACTGTGACTTCTGTTTATTCATATTTGTCATTATTACGATTGAATGATTGTGGATATGACTCGGTATTCTCAGAGGGGAAATAAAGCAGATCTGTTCATCATCTGAAACCTCCGGCTATGTTTTCCCTTTAAAAGGGTTTAAAACCAACCCAAGGTTTTTCAACATCGTGTATGATGCTGAATGGCTTTAATGAACTATTTGGACTGACTTTGTGTATCGCTAAAAAAGACGCATGTGCTATAGCTCAAAGATGCGGTATAAACACGCTTTAAAACACATGCACCAGACTAAATATACATGTAAATATATAGACATTTCGTCTCATTAATTATATGAATTATTGGTCACCCCGTGTCTAAATATTAGCACGAAATGGATCCGATGCACCGGAGCGCTGGTCTACGTGCCAAACGTGACTTTCAGGCTCCATCCATAGGCTGAACTCACCGCCGATGCTCCGCATGTGTAAACAAACGTATACCAGCTGTAAGTATGTATTTTATCACTTAAAAACATGTAAAATAAAAACATCTTTCAAGGCACCGCTTGAGAAAAACTTTACCTGCGGCGATAAAGAATGCAAGCCCCACGTATGACAATGTATCGGTATGTGGATATTATACATGACAGAAGCCCTACACGGTTAATAAAGGTGTTTATATTCTGCAATACAGTGTATAATTTCAATTACTTCCCGTGTATCGTCCATAATAAGTGAGTAAAATAATAATAATATGAGGGTTTTTAGAAGGTATTAGTAGTACGTATTATGGGTTGCTTCTTTTTCCAGAACCTGTTACGCACATAACTAAAGCCGGATAAATTCGCAGTCAACCCGTTGAAGCCCACCCGGAGTCAGCATCCCCCCTACGTATAACATGCGCAAAAGCATCCAATCGTTTTCTCCGACACACATGTTGACAAAAGGGAAGAGTCCTATACATACCTGAACGATGGCTTAGTTTATGAAGGTTTTCCTCTGAATTGGCTGCTCTGGGATCAGGACCATCACGTTCGCACGGCACGCATCCTATGAAGGAGGGCGATGAATAAGATGTGGGACTTCACTGATGCTCATCCGACTGTAGCCGGTTCAGTGAGTCACGCTGACGTGCAGCCAATGATGCCGCCGTGTGTGAGGGCACTACGTGCGTTTCCCCACCGCTCTCTCGCTCCTGCTCATCCCCATACAAACCATGTGCTCAAGGGATTTAATGGGGATTTACGGACCTTTCCTTGTTGAATATTTGAAGCATCAGCTTTGTCTGTCTTTAGCCGAACCGTGTGCTGCAAGGTACAACCACACGCACGAAAAAGGCACAAAAGCACACATTACGGTAAAACAAGTCAACCGAAGAGTTGCAAAACAGGGCGACGACACTTCCTTGAAATGCAGCATCCTTGTATGTCATCAAAACGTTGGTTTTGTACTGTGATTAATATTATTGCGTTGATTAAAAAAAAAAGGAGAACTGGGGAAGACAGCCAAGGAGAGGAAGCAATTTTTCTTTGTTGTACTATCTGTCTGTCTGAAAAGTATAGTGAATCTGAAAATGTTTTATAATACTATATTCCTAAGGTGAAATGAGAAAGCATAATATATATTGTTAAATGCATAAACAAATTAGGACGTGACAACAGGCAGGTAGAAACCACGCGAGTCAGGTATCTCATTTCCTTATGAGTCAGTTGCGTTTGTACAATGAACCTATTGAAACGTTTTGGCAACACTTAAAAACCGAACAAGGAAGAGGCTAAATTTTAAGAGGCTATTTTAACATTGCCCCAAAGTCCCAAATGCGTAAGCAAGGCAGACAAATACTTATGTCATTTAAGAAAATCACAAATAAATACGTATTTTAACTGCATTTGTTTACATCGACTGCACAGACATGTCTTTTTACGAGTTCTCCATTCATTTCACACCCTAAAACCCATTTCTGTTCAAATATATCGGTCACATCTTCGGTAATGCTCATAGACGAGAGCCCGTATATGGAAAGTTATTTCAGACGCAACTTAATCAGAAGTGACGTCATCGTTTAGCGAAATGATGAGAAAGGAAACCTTAGAAACGGATGTTGTCACAGACGCCTTCTGTTTCCATGGCAACATTCATTGCAAGGGTGGCGCCAGAGCTGGCGCTGAGCTGGAGCTTGTTATGCTGTGCTTTAGCAAGCTAGCTAACCTGCAAGTATTTATTTCTGTAGTTCGCCATTTCCGGGCTATATTTATTACAAAATGCATGTGTTTGCAAGCTTGGGCTAATATGCACAAAGGTGACGTGATTGACCGATATATTTATAATTCTCTCAGCATTATTCAGAAAGCATATGTGATTTTTGTTATCATGAACGATCGTGAAAAACATTACCCAGCAGTTACTCCTCGAGTTTATGTGCATATCTTAGCTACACGTTTACACTGCACTCATTTTAGACGAGTTGTTTTCATTCTTTCCTGGTCACAATGTATACAACTCAATCTGCCTTGTCATTGTCACATGCCTGTCTCAGTATGGGGCTTTCACAGTCTTATAAATAGACTCAGCAGACTTAAACTTCATAGTAATCGTTTTTAGTATATGCTTTGTATGTTTTTATCATGTAGCATGTGTCCTTTACAACGTCTTCTAATGATAATTTTCTGTATCTACAGACTTGCCTAACAGAATGCCAGGTATTGCTGTTCCCTGTTGTTCAACATATGCTTCATAACCATGCAGGAAGCCGTGGACCTAGAAGCCCAGCTGGCATGTAAGGAAAGAGAATGGAAAGAACTTCAGGCTTTAAGGATCCAGCAGCTGGAGACTGCTCTAAATGATGCTACATCAGAGCTCTCGGTCCAGAGGGAGCGTTTCCTGCGTTTGCGGGATGACTTTCAGTACAACCTACGTGTGCTGGAAGAGCGAGACAAGGAGCTGGAACGTTATGATGTCTTAGCAGCCCGTGCTCAAACTGAAGACAGTGCCAGGCGGGAGGAGGTCAGTGAACTGAAGATTGAGATGGCAAAACTCCATGATGCTCTGGAGGAACAAAGGAGGATGAAGGAGGATGTGGAACTGCAGTATCAAAAGAGGGGAGTTGAGCACAGACTCAAACTGGAAAAGCTGCAGAGGTACAGCCTGTTAATATTAAACTCATCCATCCATCCATATTCATTTACAAGTTGTATTTTCAGTTGTTCCTCCCCTTTTGTTTTGCTGTGCAGCCGGATGGAACGTGAGATTGAGAAACTCAGGGAGGAGAATGAAACATTGAGGAGGGATCTGCAGCGACGTATTCGAGAATCTGATGGAGAGCTGGCACTTCAGAAACAGGTGTGGTGGTCACCAGCAGTTTCATGGCCTTTTCCCACATTAAAATTGTCACGTGAAACGAGAAACAGTGGTGTTTGGTATCCGCGTGTTAAACCTTGTGCAAACATTCAATATTTTAAATGTGCAAATTGACAGAATTTGAATTTTTAAATAATTACTATTTATTTGTAGTTTGTGGGTTTACCATAAAAAACGAAAGCTGTCTGAGAACATTTTATGCATATAAAGAATTATGCCGTTGTGTCTGTCCTGCAGAGTAATCCACAGTGGTGACGACCTCAGATTAATGCCAGGGCATTGTATGTTATTTAAAGTCAACCCACTGACCTGAAAAGATTCCAGCTGGCAGAGTTATTAGTAGTTCATCTATGTCAACTATTCACTAAAGCAATCCCCACCTCACTCTGTAAAGTAAAATGATAAGGCCGTGAAGATAATGTCTTTGAACTAATACTATTTTTGCTGTTGTGCATTCAGGTCAGTTTGGAAATAGCTTAGGGTATGTATTGTTTTGTGTTTCACTGGATACTCTTGCTTACCTTTGACATTTGGGTGTTGTGTAAGCATTTCATAACAGTTTTTTCTGCATTTTTAACTAAAAGCCAACAAAAGATAATTGTGCTGAAATGATGCCTGATTTTGCTGTAATCCAAACAGGAAATGATGTCAGATTTTGACAGTGAGATGAGAAGACGGGAACATGAGTTCAGTCTGAAGCTGGATGAGATGAAAAGTGTTGTTCTTTCCCATGAGCTTAAAGTAAGACACACATCGCTTCAAACCTTTTTAAAACTCTTTCTGTTGCCATTGGAAATCAAGGCCTTTTATATCCTTTATAGCCAAAAGTATGTGGACACCTCTTCTAATTAATGGGTTTGGCTCTCTCCCTGAATTCCAGTGAAGTTGAATCTTATTGCTACAGCATACAATGACATTCTAAAGAATTGTGTGTTTAAAGCTTGTGGCAACAGTTTGGAGGGGGGTGCTTTTTCTGTTCCAGTACGCCCAAATACCCTTGTACAAAAAGCAAGGTCAACAAAGATGATTTACTGTTTCTGGGGTAGAAGAACTTCACCAGCCTTCATAAAGCCCAGACCCCACTGAACAACTTTGATATGTACTGTATTTTTAAATATCTGATATCTTAAGATTTGCCTAATTGCAAGAACGTAATTGCCACTCATGGTCTTGCTAAATAGAAACAACAGTATGTTCTAACATGTAGTAAAAAGTCTTCCAAAAGGAAGGAAAGCTGTTAGGATGGATCAGCTTTTAATTTTCCTTTTAATTCCAGTGTATTTAAAATTAAAAACTGTGTGTTAAATTAAGTGTGGCGTTTGGATGTCTATACTTTTGGTCATATAATGTAAAATGACCCTTTTCGTGGGAGTTTTAATATATTATTATATTAAACTTTTAAATAAACTTTATAATATTATATTAAAAATAATTATATTATTATTATTATAACTGTCCAGGAAAAGCTTTTGACCAAAGAGCTGGAGGTCCATGCCAAAGCTCACAGCCAGGCCACTGAGGCCCTGCAGGCTTGTGAAGAACTTTACCAGCAGGCCCAGAAAGAGATCCAGCGCAGAGAATGGGATCTGAAGAACACCACTGCAATGAAAGACTCCAGGTAAACTGACACTTGTGCCTAAAATAAAACGGTAGACATTTCTGAGTATAGTAACTGTTTAGTGCTATTTTCCAGGATAAAGGAGCTTGAGGACAAACTACATCAAATGGAGAGAAATTATAAAAAAGAGCAGGAAGCCTACAACAGAAAGTGAGTGTACTGGATTTAGAATCTGAGATGATCTGTCCTAAATATCCCCTGTACTGAACTATCTGTCCAATTATTATTATAAAGGTGTCTAAAGTAAAGGGGTAGGACAATATTTTAAGAATTGTTAAATTGTACCTCATGATATTATACTGATATTCTCACACCATAAATGAAGAAAAAGGAAATTGACCACTCAGAAAAAGCCTGTAAGAAGGCAAAACATACTCAAGCTAGAAATATTATTGTGAATGAGTATTCAAGATTAACAATTCTAAAACATTGCAAAATCACAGTTTTGGATAACTTTACACTAACAAAAGAATGTAATATTATTGTATTATGACCCAGACTACACCCCCACCTCTAGTCAGTGTTTTAGAATTTATAGTGGGGTTTTTTTGTATTATAATTTCAAATCAGAACTTCTATTGAGGTCCTGAACTTAGTGGATTAATTTGTGTAGCTCAGATTACTGCAGGTAGGCTGGAAAGTTTTCTTTCTGTGATGTTTTGAAATGTGATATATGCTGGAGCACTTCTGCAGGCATGCAGCGCTAGAGCGGAGGTCTCGGGAGAGTGAGGATGCCCTGGGCCTCATGAGAGAGGCTCATGCCAGGGACCTCCAGGAGGAGAAGGGCAGGACCTCAGAGCTGCAGGCCCAATTGGACAGGCTGGTCCTAGAGCAGGAGAGAAGAGCAAAGAGTCATGTGGATGACCTCCACCACAAAGACCAGCAGGTTCATGAGTAAGAACTGGACAAAATTGTATTAGTTCACAGATGTGTTCTCTGGTTCATTTTTACATTTACATTCACATATATTTATATTTATGCATTTGGCAGGTGCTTGTATCCAAAGCCTTATAGTGCATTCAAGGTCTACATTTTATTAGTATGTGTGTTAAGTAACATTTGCACTGGTAATGCATTGCTAAAGGATAACCTCTTTTAGAGCAAGACATACATCAGTTGTGGTTTGGAGTCGTATCTCAGAAACACTTACATTTTTTATGACCAGTTGCTAGGTGGGAGGCACTGCATCGGCAGTGGCTTTAGCCGATGACTAAATTGATGTATAAACATATAGAGTAAACGTGTGGGTATTGCTCAGTGTGTCATTCAAAGCACTATATATTATATAACATGTTTCTAAATAATTCCTAAGTGTTGCTGATTTTCCCATGCCTGTAATTTGTCAAATACGTGTTTTAAAGACATGTTCTTGACATGCTCAGATCAAGACACTACAGTCACAGTGTACTGAAACCTTAACTCGTGTTCTGGACCACAGCTGTAACCAGATCCACATTAGATCTGAATCTCTTGTTTGATGCCAAAGGCTCAGAACACAGCTGGAAACAACTCGATCTGGCTGGGATACTTACATCACTCAGGTCTCCAAAGAAATGGTTGCCAAGGATACGGAGCAGCTTTCTGCAGGGGAGAGAGAGGCCAAAGTGAAAGCCGAGTTACAGAAGTGTAAAGAGGATGTAGAAAGGTGAGAGGTCACAAGATGAATGTTTTGTAAGCTATCAGTCAATCGTTTGGACACACTGGACTGAATTTATGGTTCTCTTAATGTTTAAAACTTATTATTTATGGTATATCTTAAGAAAGTATCAGTCTGACAGGTGAGTTATATTGCTATCAGGTATAAGCAGCAGGTGTCCAGTGGTCTGCAGAGAGAACAGGCATTGGAGCAGAAGAGAGTTCAGCTGGAACTTGACTGGGAGCGACGCTGTGAGGAGTTGCGATCGGAGCACTACCTGAAAAGTGAGGAGCTTATTCAGAGCCTGACACGGGCCAGAGACCAGGTGAGGAATAATCTGATCTGAATTGAGGCCAGACACAACCATTAATGTTCATTAAGAGGCGGTAATGTTCAACAAAAAGGTAAAAGCAGCATTGGGGGTGTAAATTATTCTTGGCTTGATGTCAAAGTAAAATTAAATTATTTTTTATGGCTGAAATTAAAATGATCTATACTGCAGGCTTGGCAGAAATTGTGCAATGATCTGTTTCTAGACATTTTCTAGATCTAATCTAACTTTTTCAGTCAAAAAGGTATTTAAAACCAAATAATGTTTCTGTGCATAGCCTGGGCTAACAGTGCTAACCCTGCACGGCACTTTCAGAGTAGGGCTTTATAAAAATCAGACATACCTCCTTTCAAAATGCCTTAACAGGGGGTTTTATGCTTTGTGTGATATCTGTCCACAGGTAACTGCTGAGTTAAAGGAGAAGGAACGAGAGCTGCAGGAGACAGTGGCTTTGCTGAAAAGTGTCACAGTGGAGCGAGATCAGGCACTTCGAGGAACCAAACCAGCAGCAACTGGAACTCAAGTTAGACCACACACAGCCTTCTCTGTTACACCATTTAGACTGATATTCAATATCACAATGATAGACAGGACCATTCAAAGTCACAAAACAAACGTTTAGCATGAGGTAAACGTGAAATATCTGCTGGATTTTGAGTTCAGCGGTTCTCTGGGTTAGATGCCAAAGAGTCGGTCCATAGAACTATAGACAGTACCCACAATGAGAAATGACACTAGTGCTATGCTGAAGTGATAGCGTCACATGCTGTTGAGATTACAGAGTGCTGTGGATGTTCATATCTTCTCTGTCAGCTGTTTGATAGGTCATTTATGAGGACACATTTAAGAGACTTTAAATAGCATATCAACAAGGGATGCCTGGCCACATACAGAATGTTACTTTGAAAGTTCATTAAATCCCTTGACAGTATGTTCAAGGAAAGGTTATATCCCATAACACCACGTATCCATATATTCAGCACAACACAACATAACTTGGCTTATGCGTCAGCACTTGAAATGGCCAGCTGGCATTTTATTCCCTGACCCAGGTCTGACCGTAAAGTAATACATATTTTTTTAGCACATGTATTATTATTTTTGTGGTGTGTCCTTGGTCATGTATAAACTTCTTGATTGATTAAAACTGCAAATTTGTCGTAATGCCACATACTCTTGCCTCCACCTAGTGGTGGCTTATTGACTTCTTCATTCGTGTTATTGTTTATGCGTGGCCTAAACTACTGAAATGATGCAAACTTCTGAACTTTTCAAAACAGGCATCTGCAATGGACACCAGTGCTTTTGCCTCAGAGGAGATCAGGAGACTCCAGCAACAGAACAGCAGCCTTAGAGCTGTAGTGACTGAAATGAGGAAGGAAATGGAGAACCTGAGTAAGCAGATGTTCTCCAATCAGAGCCAGACCCCAGCCAGGAGCATCAATCTAGAACCCAGCCCTGCAGGTCAAACAATTATACTGATTTTGTTAATGTAACAGTATATGTACATGCAATAAAAATGAAATAGCTTTTAATGGTCAAATATCCTTTAAGTGCATGACTTTGTTTACTGCAGTTGCCTTATTGCAAGGGAGGAGTCCGTTTTTTTCTGGGGGATTTAACATTATGCCAAATGCTGTTTATAGAACTTTAATTGTAATCTGTAGGCTCATGGGTGAAAATATATGAAAGTATTAGTGTTCAGACCTTGGAGAAGACTAGGCCTTGAGTCTGATTGTTCCACCTAGTAGTTAAAGAGAACTTTTTTTTTAATGTACGTCACTAATTATGCATTGTAGGTACTGTGGAGTACTGTCAGGCTCTGGAGAAAGAGATCAGGGAGCTCAAGGCCAGATGTCGGGATCTTGAGGAGCAGTTGGAAGAGGCTTCCAAGACCAAAACTACCGAAACTCCCGGCGTTGCTTTCCCTGTTTCCCCTGATAATGCTTACCTTCAAAACCATATCAGATCCCTCAATGAGATCATAGGTGACTCAAAAATCACTTTTTTTGTCATTTTAATGTGATTGTTTCTGTGGCCCACCAGAACTAAAGCAATTTCTTAACTTTTAGCTATTTCAACCAAAAATAACAGGATTTATTTGTCATGGATTACATGACATGTTACAGAACCAAAAGAAAGAGCAGAGGAAAATACATTATCAGGAACACTGTGTTCTAAAACATGTTTGTTTGTAGGTGGTTTGCGAGCAGAGAAAGTGGCCAGTGCCGCTGCGCTGAAGAAACAGGAAGTGAGACTGGCACATCTAGAGTCTGCTCTGGAACAGCTTACCCAGCAGGTAATGATTTTAGCCCAGAGAAACCCCGGGAATCTAATATTTAGCATGGCATAATATAATACAATGCTTGTTGAGACCTCTTAGGTTGATGTTACATGTGGCAGCTCTGGATACAGCCTTGTCTGTGTTTTGTTCACTGTGCACTTTATCTGTGGCATTTCATGATCAGCTATTAGCAGAGAACTGATTATATTTGTTTTATGGCAACCTTTTCTCTAGTGTCACGCAAAACATGTGGAGAACGAGGGGTTATGTCTGGATCTGGCCAATCAGAAGAGGGCAGCTGCAGCTGAAGAGGCTAGGCTAAAGCAAAGATTGGCAGCTACTGAGCTGGAGTTGAATGAAGTGAGACAGGAGGCAGGAGAGTACCAGAAAGGCAGTTTGCTCCACAACCTAGAAACTGTGGCCCTTGGTAACCAGGCAAGTTGTACAGTATTAAGTATTACCTTAAATAATACTTTAATAAATGCAAATAAATGGTCTTGCAGGAAACACATCAACTATAAGGATTATTAATTGTAATGCCAAATATTTGTGGTCAGGTATCAGCATTAAAGGTTGACCTCGCAAGCAGAAGAGAGCCCATTGTTCTTAACCAGGTACAATATTATAGCGACACTTCAGTCCACCATAATGTCAGTTGAAAATTTGTATAAATGCATTAGATACCAAAAATATGCGTTATAGTGGAGGCACTTGAAACACATTATTTAAAATAAAATAGTTTACATTTCTGCATTTGGCAGTCACTTTTATTCAAGGTGACTTACAATGCATTAAAGATATATATTTTATCAGTATGTTCTCTGGGAATCAATCCCACAACCTTTGCACTGCTAAGTGCTTTTTTAGCTATAGGAACACATGAGCCCTTTCCAAAACACACACTTTTCACATGCACACAGATGGTTTTCATGGCCCTGCTGAAATATAGAAATGAATTGTCTTTTATTAGGATTAAATTTAATGGTTGCCAAATCTATGATTATAACCATCTGTTTAATATTCAAGAGTGAGATAGTGAAGCAGCTCCAGCAGGAGAACCTGTCCTTGAGACAGCAGCTGCTGTTACAAAGATCAGCCAGAGGGGGCACCGTGGGTGACATCGCTCTGCTTCAGTCAAAGCTCAAACAGGCCGCACGCTTGATCTCCGGTCTCAGTCAAGACAAGCAGCAGCTCATTGATATGGGCAACAGGCTCCGGGCGCAGCTGATAGAAGCAGGACTGGAGGGTTGGTATCGGTTTAAAAATATAGTAATTGGTTTTCAATCAAACATCCAGAGATTTCTTTGTTAAAGGATACAAATGATCTCTGGTTTAAAAGGGATTAAAAGAACCTCTTCTGTCATTTTGTGAAAGAACAGATGGGGTTAATGCAGATAAATCGGCTCTCATTGTTATGCTGGTGCCCCATCACAATGGATTGATCCATGTTTGCACCAAAGGATTAAAGAAGCCTTGATTTGCTTCTCAATAGAGAGAGCAGTGTTTATTTGTCCCGGAAATTCTCCATTCTGTGTGTATTTTGTCTGCTTCAGTAATATTCAGCTCATGCTTTGAACTTGTTGAATATTGAATAAAATGACAATATCATTATTGGATAACATGACTCATCACATACATATACATATTACACACATATATATTGCAGTTCTTATTTTGACATTAACTGCAGGTCTGAAAAAAATTACACAAAGTATAAAATTTACAAAATTACAAAAGTGAAGCCTAATGATGTGGTAATAAAATTAGTTTTATTTATCCTAATTCCTACCTCATTGTATTTTCTGGTGCACTTTTTACAGCTAATTTGTTCAAATTGAAGGGTTGCTTTTTTTAATTATTAAATGTTTGAAAAGTATCTTCAATAAAATCTGTAAGAAACATCTAAAAAAAAATAGCAAATCTCACCTCTCTCCCCTTTCACATGTTTAATTTAAAATTTCATTTCTTATTGGGCATAGAGATACAAGAAGAATATTGCTCTTTCTAAAGCCTTATACATATTGGTACATTTGTTTTGTTTTTCCCAGTTCCACAGGACCCAAAGATCATCAAACCAAGCAGTGATCAAGAACACAGCCTGATGGAACAAGACCCCTGCCAATCTGAACATGAGGTCCAGTCAAAAAGTCGCTTATCTACCCTGGAACAGCTACAGTATCAGCTAACCACTCAGGTGATTCAGGCAGGGCAGACACACTGTATTGATGCAGAGAACATATTTAGTAATCAGACTGGCTTATGTCAATTTACACTACCAGATTTAGACACAGCTTTAATGCAATGCTATTCTCACCAAGGCCACAGCAGAGTAGCAAAGTTCAATGACCTGTGTGATGCACAGTAGATTATGACTATACACGCATGAAATTAATTTATTCTTACTCTTAGGAACTACAATATGCTCAGAGAGATCAGAATAAGAAAAAAACCTATTATAGTTCGTCCCCGGTTCTCTGACAGTGACACTTTAGACAAACACAGAACCATCAACCCATGGGAGCCACCATCCAGAGTCAAGGTACTGGAGTACCTTACCAGTAATATTTAGCCATGTAGATATATTTTATTTGTTGTCTTGTGACTGTAGGGTTCTTTGGTAATAACTTCTCTATTTGTTAAGCTTGCGGGTAGTAAAGAAAACACACCCCCACAACGGAAGAAGTCTGAAGCTCCGGTACAATTGTCCGGGTCACCCCAAACGTTGCTGTCGTCTGTGGGCACTGATGAGTCTCTACAGGATGTGTGGAAGATGTTGGATCGAGGTTTGAGTTCCTCAGCATTTTCTCAAAGTGATAGTGAGGACAAAGGTGAGAAGAAAAGCCATGAATGAGCCACTTCAATTATATAATAATTGAATATATACAAATTATTGTATTGAAGGGGTTATTGATTGAAAATGTTAATAGAGATGTGATCTTTATCTGAATAAATAGTGGACTATGCTTTGGTAGACTTTTAAGAGCTCATGATCCTGTTTCAGCTAAGGAATCCTTTGTCTCTTTTAAGTCTTCATCAGCAAGTGTTCACTCCCTCTGCTGCTATATGACCAGGCCTTAAAGTACTGCAAGAGAAATGGTCCATTTTTGTAAGCTAGAGACTTTCCACCGTAGTTCTTTTAGAATATGATCAAACTTTTATGTTTAACGGCCTACTAGTACACTGGAGAATTATGGGTGAGTAGATAAGCGCAGTATGTTCTGCTGTACTGTAGACCATGTGAAATGTCATTTAAGAAGTCAAGGCAAAGGATTAGATTTGCAATGCGTATGGGGGAAATCACGACAGAGCTGCGTGATTATAATCAAGGCCAAATAAAAGTTGCCTAATATGTGGTAATAATGTTGATTAGCCAGACATTTGCCCTTCTTTTTCATTGATGTCATAGCAGCCTGTTAAGGTTAGAGTTGTGAAATCCTAAATTAGTTTATATTTCTATTTGTCTGTTGGAATTGTCTTGCCAGTTTAGTTTAGTTTATAGTTTTTTCCTATAACTACTATAACTATATAGTGTTTTATAGTTCTCTAAGATAAAGTTTCTCAGTGTATTGTTTTTATATGTACTTCAGTTTTAATATTTCAGTAGTCTTGCGTAGCCAGACTACAGAAAAAGTCTGGTGGTTTTGCAAATTAAGCTCCACCCGCTCTATAGATGTTTTTCTTGCATTAACTTTTATTTGGTTTTGTGGCTCCTTTAAAGGCTGTGTCACATCATTGTGGCACGTAAGTTTCACCATCAGACAGCAGCCATTCAGAGGACTGTTACATTATCTTCAGTAAACAGACAACAAAGTCTGGTTGCTTTCACTGAAATTGTGTCAGACATGAAATACACTTCATGCCCACTGGGCACACATTTGCATCATTTTATAACCTTGGCAATGAAACAGGTAACTACAGCGCTGACTGATGTGTCTGTCTGTATGTCTAGGATTTAGCCCATGTACAGTGTGCAATAAGCCATGAGTCCAGGCAGCCTCAGAAATCATGCTAGCTGAAGTTCAATATCAGCATTGCTTCATAGTGCATCACTTAGGAAACCTATCAAATGATATTTACCCAGACAGCATTTCATTGTTCTACTTCTGTTACATGCACAAGATAACACTTAATTGTCCAACTTTGTCACCATCATGTTTAGTGGTTCCATTTTGAATTATTTCTAAATAAAAATTAAATAAAATATAAAATATCACCTGAGATAAATTTTATATAAATAATTATACATTTTATGTAAATATTTACATTCAGAGGAAGTCAGAAACTTATTGTAACAATTTGCAATGAGTGTTAGTACATTGGCACAGCAGCTGTTTAATAACAGATTGCTACCTTGTACAGCTGGTTTGCACTGGTTGTTATCACAGTGTCCCAGATTTAATGTTGTCTATGTAAATGCATAAAGACCAAAACCAGGTTTCGAAAGGTTTCTAAGCAGAAGCTTTTAACTAAAGCGACTTATTTTGGTCATTATACAGGCACAGTTACTCATGGCCACAGTGGTGATTAAATTTAAAACCAACCATATGATTACTATTAAGAGCTTATAACCCTTTATGGTATAATTGTGTTCTCAGGTAAAGTGCCTGTGAAAGATATTCGCTCTCAGCCACATTCTCCATTGATCAGTTTGGAAGGCAAGAAAGCATCACTCCAGGAGAAGAAACAGAGTCGAACATTTGTACCTGTAAAAAAGACACGTCCTGCAGGAAATCTGAGCAAGATTCGAAATTACAACATTAAAGACTGATAAAGACTTGGACCATCCAATTTGAAGTGCCTTAAGTACTGCATTTTTATTTGTTCATGCCTGTTTATAACAACTTGTATATGTTCAATAAACTGTTGTATGATTTAAACAACAAATATGTGAATCAACAGTCATTGTTATTAAGCAACCCTTAGGAAATACATTGCACTGAGGCAGAGGCTGAAAAAACAATACATTTTTCTCTATTATTTTAGACTTTTCTTTTTTTAATTTAAGTGTTCATCAAGTGTTTAAATATTTGACATACACTGACATTTCACATGCTGCGCATATTTCTCACATTTTGTGAATCGTTTCTGTGAACCACAGTAACCTTCCCGTGGCAGGCCAGCCCCTCGTCATTACGTCACAGCCTCAGCAGGTGTAGGATTAAGCTCCTCCCACAGCATTGTCCTCACATCACCCTATCTCCTAGCAACACCCTCGCGTTCATCCTGATTGGCTTATTTTACACACCTCCGAACACTGATTGGTGCATTTTTTTCCACTGGCAACCGTCAAAATGGAGGCACGGTGTCTCTCACGTGTCGCAGGAGCTCAGCAGCGCCACCATGCGATCAATACAACAAAATGTCTGCTAATGTTACGATACACCTGCAATGTATTAAATCAAGATTTATAGAAACAAAGCACTCATCAATATTTTTTTCACATTTACCTTTTACAAATGTAATATAACTGCGGGTCTGTTCTGTTTATTTTAAGCTGTGCTTATCACTTAAAGAGCCAACTATCCACGTATGGGTCTTCCAATATATATACCTATTTGCTAATAAAATGGAGGGGTGAATAGATTTATTAATACTGTTATACAAGCACAGTATATTTCAATATATATTTATATATATATTCTTATACCATTCAAATACCATGTTAATGTATATTAACGTTGCGCATCACTACAACAACTTACGCAGTTTCTCGCAAACCAAAAGACAAACAAGTACCATAGATCACCCTACAATGCCCTAAAAAAGAAAACAAAATGCATTTCAACGTTCAAACAAGCAATTCACCACTACAGGATGCGTCCTTAGAAACAATCATATCAGACCAATATTCATCCTGTGTTGCAAACACAATCTACAGTTTTCACACCGCAGGCAAACGACCTCCGGACCCGTGTCGCCTTGAACTTGAACTTAAACGATCAGACCCGTAAAGCACAATTTTGGGCTGCGGTGCATGTGACCATCCAGTGATGAACTTTAGTAACCCAGGCTTTTCAGACGCTTATTTCTCCAGTACGGAACTGCAGCGGCGGTAGGAAATCAGCCCATCACTGGCTGCGTCTACAGCCCAGCCTCTTCTCTCATTGGACTGCACTTCACAGCCAAACTGTCAGCCCATGTGGCGTGGCTATCGAGGATGTCAGACATTTAAATGAAACAGACAGTGGGACTCAGAAAGGCGAGAGTAATTTTTAGGGCTTGGCCAAAGGGGGAATCGCTGTAACTCTCCATCCCGTACCGGGAGCCAACAAAGCATACGAGGAATATATAGGTCACCCCTATCTTAAAGGATCTGCGTGGATAAGCGTTAACCAGTACCCACATACAGGTAAAGCAAGTTCGTGTTATATACGTAGCGTGCTTATCTGTGCAGACTGACGAGATGTAGTAAATATATTTGTGAATATCGCGGATTAATAACACCACAGTCGTCTGTTTAACGTAAATGTAGATTTATAGGACGATCGTACATAGGTTGCACCTAGGCTGCAAATGATGAAGATGGCGAAATCATGATACCGGCAAGCGCCGTTTCTCACGGTATTTTTGTCGACGGCACCACGTTTCAGTTTAGATTCACTTTATTCTCATGATTTAAATGCACAGGATCCATCTTTAATCCACGAGGGATCCTTTTCACTGGATTGAGTTACGTTGTCTTTCTATGCGCAGAATAGAGGATACTGAGATACTATTAGATGTAACAGCATATCCATGAATGTAACACGCAGGGATGCGAAAAGCATCAGGGCGGCTCTTGTGCAGCCAATGCGGAATTTGCCACCCTATAAATTATCTGTGTATGGGACTCGGTTTGGCATATAACCAGGGTAAAGCCAATAAGGCCTGCCAGATTTAAGATGCATTAGGTGCAGTGTCTTTAGTCTAGTTTTTGCTGCAGGACTTTTTATTTATTTGTTTTATTTATTTTTTACCACACAAATGAACTCGTTATTGTCCCATTAAACTCTGTGAATATCTTTTCCTCATCTAGTCAATACCAATAGTCTGATATCATCTAAGCATTAACCTTCTGTTGTATTTCCAAAGTAGAAATTAATTTCAGAAGTTCATTTTCAATTTCAAATCCATTATCGTCAATGTTGTTACAGTTACATTATGAAGGATTGCATTATAAAATGTGGTATATCATAAGGTTTGAGAAACGCGTGAGTGTATGAATATTTCAAGACTAACACAGTCATTGTTGATGTCACCAGTGCATCATGGGAGTTTGTTAAAGTGGTCAGCTGCATCACTGGCTGATGAGCTCTGAGATCTGGGTCAGGCAGATTACACTCAGTCCCTTTAGAAATCTGTTTACGTACTGTCTAAATCTGAGTTGTCAGAGTAGTAATATGTTTACGTTTCTTACTGTAGTCTAACACATTTGTTGTTATCTGGTTCTTGCCCAAATCTAGATGATTTTGTGTGTTTTGTCATTGCCTGCAAGTTTACCTCTAGCTCGATTACATTGTGAGCAGTAAATAGACAGAAAGTAACTTTAGTAACTCTAGAAACACAGTTTAGTGCTTTGGCGGTTGACTTGAGAACTGAAATCTTGGTCTGTATCTTGGTCTATATCTTGGTCTATATCTTGGTCTATATCTTGGTCTATATCTTGGTCTATATCTTGGTCTATATCTTGGTCTATATCTTGGTCTATACTGTACTCATGCGTTAAACAATAATGTTACAGTTCTTTAGATGATTCACACATGCGCACACACGTTCACAGACGAGCTTTTTCATGTAAGCACCTGCCCGGCAAGGACATCTCCTTCCGGTTGTCACTATGACAACATGGAGTACTAATTCCTTGCCTTAGGAATTACCTGTTCAAATTTGTTCATCCTGGTTATGTAACTGACAATCAGTAAGTATTTTTTCCCTGAATTTACCTTTCCTAGTTATTATGTGACTTAAACATTATAAAAAGTGGAGTAACCATTATGATTGGCTTTTGTCTTGGTTAGTGAAAAGAGCCCTGCCGTCACTCTCTGCTGTTTGATCAGATGCCTGACTGTGGCTTTGGCACTCTTTGGCGCGTCAAATCAAATATTAAGCTCATTTGAATGAAAAATCAAAGGATGTGTTATAAACTTAAAAAGACTTGCCCTGTTATTTCATTTATTTGGACAGCCATATTTAAGTTTATTGGTTTATTGATTTATGATGCATAATTGAATCGGTTTGATTCTTTGAGCTACTGGGCACTAATGTGGTTTACAACCCAGTCATGCTGTAAGAGGCTGTAGAAGACTAGCCATTGTGTAACGCACATTTACTGCTTTAAATGCTAGTCACTATCTTATTTTTCACACCATTTCAGCAACAAATCTACTACATAAGACTTCCAAACAGATGTTTGCATAGTACCTTTGCAGTTGTTTCATTTCGGATCATCCTGTACAGATTATATTATGCCGTTCATAATTTATTGGTGTCACAAGGAAGAAATGTAAAATAAATCCTCTTTACCATGCCACATACTGTACGGTAGATGAGTTTTAAAATCCACCCTCTCTTTTGTTTAGGGTGAAAAGGAACAGAGGGACACTTTGTGCTTGTCATTGTTGCTTCATTGCATTGAGTGAACAGGAATCCCATCCATGCTGTTGCATTGATACTGGCTCTCTGGCAGGCATTAGAGCGAGTGTTCTGACCCCAAAAGGGGGAACAAAAGTGTCCAGATTTCCAGGCCACACCCCCTCCGAACACACTCTCCCGCCCATTTCAAATTTTGCACAAACTCAGTGACCCCAAGACAGACCGTTGATTTAAAATAAACCTTCTTACAAAGGCAACGCAGATCAAGCTGACAGACTCACTCTTTGGGTTTTGTTTTCATTGACTGTTTTTCTTGTTTTCTGTCATTCCTTTCTAGGATCAAAAAAACTTCAATCAGACATGGAGGATATCGTTATAGCTGGAATTTCAGGTCGTCTTCCTGAGTCTAACAGTTTGGAAGAATTTTGGCAGAACCTGTTCAATGGAGTGGACATGGTCACAGAAGATGACAGGCGGTGGAAACCCGGTGAGTTAATTTTATACACGTTGTTTAAATAATTTAAGCAAATAGAATCTTTATAAAGCCTATTAAAAACAATCCTTAAGTAATCCATGAAATCTGGATTTTTAATGAAAGCACAGTTTTTAATAGCCAATAGACTTTAATTACAGCCATGAATCATGATTTGCTACTTGCTAGGTGCAGGTGTTTTTGGGGGAGGGACCTTTTCATTCTAAAGAGCATTTAATTGGAGAACAATCTGTGTAGTGCAAGATGAGTCATCAATATTTTTGGCTCATTTTTGTGAAGGAGAAAGATCAAAATTGTATATCTATTATGGTAACAACTTTCCTAATCCTAGATTAGCTCATTGAATTCATGGTGGTCCACCTATTGGATTGTAGTTTCTTTCATATGCTGGTCTCCTTGCCTATCTGGCTGCTGTTCTGTGGTTTGTCTATCCATCTGACTTTGGGTTCTTATGAAGGGCCCGGCTCTCTTCTCTCTGTTGGCACCTAGCTAATACTTGGATTCATGTGCTAAAGCACTAGCTGGCTTAGGGCAGTGAGTAGGGAGCTCTTTTGATTCCTTTTTTTTTTACTCAAGGTCTCTATGGTCTTCCTCGAAGAAACGGAAAACTCAAAGAAATCAACAGATTTGATGCAGCCTTTTTCGGGGTACATCCTAAACAGGCCCACACCATGGATCCACAGTTAAGGCTTATGCTAGAGATATCATATGAGGCCATTGTCGATGGAGGTTAGTATCGGTGGCCTAAAAACGAAACAACTCAAAGTGGTTGGTTATTTTTCTGTACCTCAACTGCTAAAGTATGATGCATTTAAAGCCAAGGTCATGGATTTGATTTCCAGGACGCAAATGCATTCATAAACTACAGTATGTATTGCTATTCCTTAGTAAAAGCATGTGTTATTTGCATAATTGTTATCTGCATGTTATTTTTAGGTATATGCTATACTTTGAAAGTACTTATATTAGTACGTAGGCTATATGGTGTATATATACTGTACAAGGAAAATATAATTTATTCTCTATTGTTAAACAGCTGAGTTGCAGTGCATATAAAGCAAGCATGTTGATTCTTGCAGGCATAAACCCAGTGTCCATGCGTGGCAGCAAAACTGGCGTCTACATTGGTGTAAGTGGCTCAGAGGCAGGAGAGGCCTTCAGTAAAGACCCAGAAGAGCTGCTGGGCTACAGCATGACGGGCTGCCAGCGGGCAATGTTTGCCAATCGCTTGTCTTACTTCTTTGATTTCAATGGTATGTAAACATTGTGACTTTAATGACTTAATTACTGACTCAATGGCAATGTGGTGGGTTGGGCTGACAGTTTATTTAGTTATGAATAACTGTGATGTCATTTATTTTTTGTATGGCCTGATGTGTGGTATGAGGTGATTTGAATAGGCGACTCATTTTGCAGTCATTGCTTTTACTGTTGTAACCGCATACCGCACATGCTTGATACTGAGACAGTCATTTGTATTGCTGGATTAATGTTGTTGCTTAAAAGTGCAGTAAGCTATTGTTCATGGAATGGCATGCAAAAAACGTGGCACGGACAACGTCACTCACAGAACCTTAAACGTAAAAATGTAAACGTTTGAAATGTAAAAAAGTTAGCAATTGTATTTGTACAGTAACTGTTGATTTGATGTTTACTGTAAATTCTTTTACATTTAAGCATTTAGCAGATGCTTTAATTGAAAGCGACTTACAAAATAACAAAAAGGAATACATCAAAGCGATTTATTCTAAGAAGGCAATAACATGAGACATGCAAAGGTACATTATTTTGTGTGTTTTTGTATCAGGTCCCAGTACAGCCATTGACACTGCATGTTCCTCTAGCCTGCTGGCTCTGGAAAATGCCTTCAATGCTATTCGCCACGGCCAGTGTGATGCAGCTCTTGTGGGCGGAGTAAACCTGCTGCTCAAGCCCAACACCTCAGTTCAGTTCATGAAATTGGGCATGCTCAGTCCTGAGGGAACCTGCAAGTCATTTGACGCCTCAGGTGAGATTGCATATTTCACAGTAATCTCTGCATCTACACCTTTTCTTTGAACAGTTTCAATGGAATTAGTTTCTGTTAACATCACTCTTCGATGTACCTAATAATAGGGTCTTCTACATTCTTGAGTCTTAGGCTACGTATGGAATGGAATGTTAGTGTACAGAATGTATTGCATACTGCCTTTAAAAATGTATATGAAACTGAACATATTATGCAATAATAAAAAGTGGTATGCTACATTGTTGCCCTGTGACTCATAACATTGCATGATTACAATGGTCATGTTGAGCACATTGCATTATGGGATACAGTATCCAGCACAGGATGCTCCGCTGAATACTGTACATTATGACAGAAAATTCATGGACACTATACATTGCACAATATAAAGACTACATATAGCAGAAATGGTAAAGGTTTTATATTTTCCAAACACGGATTTAATAAATGGAAGCTATAAGATATGCTAATAATTCTGTTTTACCCTGTAGGAAATGGATATTGTCGCTCGGAGGCTGCTGTTGCAGTACTCTTGACCAGGAGGTCAATGGCAAAGAGAATCTACGCTACTGTTCTGAACGCAGGCAATAACACAGATGGTTACAAAGAGCAAGGTGAATACAACACCCTTCCCTCCCACACATGTGAAGTCTGCCTCAAATTCCCCAGCATGGGTGAGATCAGCTCTGTTAATACCTGGCAGACTGCTGCTTACCAGTCTGCCATTAACCTGGGTGCTGTCACTTTAAATGTGGTACATTCTGACCTTTGCCCCAACACACTGTCACAATTCATACCATAGTGTTTTAAAAATGACACTTGGCTGAGCTTAAGGAACGGTGGTGTTTGAAATCTCTGGGGTATGGAAAAGTTCAGACCCTCTGTTTCCTGTCAAGGTTCACGTGATGTGTTGCGTGAGTGACAGAAGAGTCTGTGCTCTAGTTCATGTGTGTTCCACAATGGCATCCCAAAGAGTCATGATGACATAGCTGCTTCCTAAACATTTGTACATATTCTGGAATGTGGTGTATTTTCTCTTTCTCTAGGTGTGACCTTCCCATCAGGTGATATGCAGCAGCGCCTGGTCCGTTCGCTTTACCAGGAGGTCAACATCTCGCCTGAGCAGGTGGAATACATTGAAGCCCATGGCACTGGTACAAAGGTCAGTCAATCTGAAATCATAAACCAAAAACACAGACTTACTTGTGGAAAGAATCTTGTGGTCAACTGGGTAATGAACATATAATGCACCATATTCACAGGTTGGGGATCCTCAGGAAGTGAATGGCATCGTCAGTGTGTTTTGTCAGTCACAGAGGGATCCCCTGCTGATTGGCTCCACCAAATCCAACATGGGACATCCAGAGCCCGCCTCTGGATTGGCAGCTCTTGCCAAGGCATGTTTACCCTTGTCTTTAAAAATACAACCAGTCACATCTGGCAGCTGAATTCCACAGAGTTAATATAGAAATTCCATTCCTACAGGTGGTTTTGTCACTAGAACATGGCGTCTGGGCTCCCAACATCCATTTCCATGAACCAAACCCTGACATTCCTGCTCTGACAGACGGCCGGGTGCATGTGGTGACAGAGCCTATTCCTGTTCGCGGAGGCATCGTGGGCATCAACTCATTTGGCTTTGGGGGCTCAAACGTTCATGTGATTTTGCATCCACATGGTCCAAAAGCACTAGATCAGACCACACCATCTCCAGTCCCCAGACTCCTGCAGGCAGCTGGCCGCACAGAGGAGGCCGTCACTTCCCTCTTTAACAAGGCCCAGGAACAGAAAGAGAACCCAAGCTTTCTGTCTCTGTTGAATGAGGTGTCTGGAGTTCCGACCGCCAGCATGCCTTTCAGAGGTTATGCACTGATTGGAGCTCAGGGAGAAGTTAGGGAAGTTCAGCAGACCCAAGCCACACCCAGGCCCCTCTGGTACATTTGCTCAGGTGGGTGGTCATGTATTAGGTAAACATTTGATAGAGCTCATATAATGAAAAATCCGATTTTCTTTGTTCTTTTGGAATATTAGCGAAACTGAAAACTTTATTCCAGGTTCAAAAAACATGTTTCATGCTGCAAGACTAATTCTAAACTAAATAAATCCTATTGGGTGATTGGCAAAAGCACTTGCTCATATCACATCCAAAGGATGGTGTTTTTTAAAGGCACAGCAGCAAAAAAGAGAATTTCAAGATTCAGAAAGACTGTGGAAAATGGTTGTCTAAAAACAAATGAAAATCAAACACTAGCAAAAACTTTATGAACTTTTTCCCTTATAAACATTAGTGGAAAAATCAGATGACCCCTTTTGTTGTTGTGAGTGAGTCACAGCAATGGAAAGCCTCTACACATGATCATGTCGTCTTTATTTATAAACAGGCATGTTCTGCAGTTAGCTGACCTTGTGTTTCCAATCTTTCTTTGTGTCTCCTGTCAGGTATGGGTACACAGTGGGCCCGTATGGGCCAGTGCCTGATGCAGTTACCAGAATTCCGGGAGTCAATCCAGCGTTCGGACGTTGCTTTGAAGGACACCGGGCTTTGTGTGTCCAGCCTGCTCATGAATGCTGATGAAAACACTTTTGAAGACACTGTTCATGCATTTGTTGGCCTTGCAGCCATCCAGGTCAGATTCTCCCAAATCTAGTACCGTGGCAGTATGAGTAGAACAGTACTGACCACAGCAGAATTTCTCAATAAAATAATGACCCCTATCAAACTTTGCAGCTGAGCTGGATACGTGTTGCAATACAGTGTCACAATCGACAGCCATGATTTCAACAATCAACTCTTAAAGGAGCAGTTCACCAATCTGAATGCATTTCTGTTGCTTCTCCAGGTTGCCCAGATTGACATGCTGCAGAAGATGGGTCTAAAGCCAGATGGTATTGTGGGCCACTCTGTGGGAGAGCTAGCGTGCGGTTATGCCGATGGCTCCCTGAGCCACAGTGAGGCCATTTTAGCTGCTTACTGGAGAGGACGCTGCATTAAGGAGGCCAACCTGCCGGCAGGGGGCATGGCTGCAGTCGGTTAGTGTGCCACCTGGTTCCTACATAAGCTTTGCTTTGTTAATAAAACTTAAAGCAGAGAGCATCTCTCCCTGTGCTGTCTTGTTCACAAACAGATGCTGTAAATTGTTTAGATTACCTTGCCAATGGTTCCTTTAACTCTTTAATGAAACCACTTGTCCTTTTACTGCCAGGCCTAACATGGGAAGAATGTAAGGCTCAGTGCCCACAGGGTGTTGTTCCTGCTTGTCACAACTCTGAAGACACGGTTACCATCTCAGGCCCTCAGGTACATTCTATGCCTCCATTTTGGTGAGAAATAAGAGGCCCCTAAAAACAAAACAGGGCCCCGTTATTTTTTGTGAAGGTATTCACAGCAGTGCCTAACAGGATGGATTTGCTTATGCAGGAGGCTGTCAGCAAATTTGTTGCCCAGCTGAAGGAAACTGGTGTGTTTGCCAAAGAAGTACGCAGTGCTGGTGTGGCCTTCCACTCGTATTATATGGCTTCCATTGCTCCTGCCCTCCTCTCTGCACTGCAGAAAGTGAGTCATTCTAGACTATTTCAATGTCATGGTGCCCCCTGGTGGCCCTTGTGCTCCCCACACATACTATCAGGAAGTATTAGCTATACAGTACAATGACTGTAGTCAAAAATCATGGGTCATTTCTGTATGCTAATTAATCTTACTTGTTGTGAGTTGTACAGAGCAAAAAACATGGCGTAAAGAAAACAAGGCCTATTTTTAGGATCACTAAGATTTTTGATTCAATATTTTCCTGCCAAATTCTGCATGCAGACATTTTCTTTTGTTTAAGATCTCATTATTCTCAAAGGTGATTCTCATAGGTCTAATACAGTTTTTAAAAGGCAAAGGCTATAAAAGGCAAAAATGCTATAATGTGCAAATAATAAAAATAATTTATTATGTTTTTAAAGTATATATTTACTTTAAAATATATACACATATACATTTTATTTATATAGAATTAAAATATGTATTATTAGCAAGATTTTTGTTGTCTTTTACCCTCACTTTTTTTAACAACACAAATAAGCCGTAGCTTGTGTTTGTGTCTGTTTTCACAGGTAATCAAGAGCCCCAGGCCTCGCTCACCACGCTGGATCAGCACATCGATCCCGCAGGCAGACTGGGAGAGCCCACTGGCGCTCTACTCTTCTGCTGAGTATCACGTAAATAACCTGGTCAGTCCTGTGCTCTTCCAGGAGGGACTCAGCCTTGTACCAGACAACGCAGTAGTGGTTGAAATTGCTCCACATGCTTTGCTGCAGGTAATCAAGAATTACACTCACCATCATATTTGAGACATGAAGTGTTTCTCAGTCTAATCTGATCCCAGAGACATACATAGATCCATGTCTCTTAAAAATATGTCTGATCCACCTGCAGGCCATCCTAAAGCGTAGCCTGAAGCCCACCTGCTCCATCCTGCCTCTCATGAAGAGAGGACATGCCAACAACTTGGAGTTCTTCCTGTCTCATGTGGGCAAGATCTACATGAATGGGTTGGTTTTTTGACTCATGTTCACACCTAAGGTTGCCAGCATTTCTGAAGTTGGTGATATCTGACAAGCTCTCTCATACTCTTTCAGAATCAATGTGGACAGTAATAATTTGTATTCGTCTGTGGAATACCCTGTTCCCACTGGAACCCCCCTCATCTCTCCTCATATTCAGTGGGATCATTCCCAGGTTTGGGATGTGCCCAAGGTGGAAGATTTTCCTGCAGGCTCAGGGGGATCCACCTCTGCCACAGTCTACAACATTGGTGGGTAGTGGGAATCGGTCAGAATCATTGGTTTTCTTTGGAATTCAAATTCCCTGTTTCATCTTTATAGAGCTGCAATAAATTGCTTTATCTTTTAGAAAGTAGTAAAGAAATATTCTTGCTCATTCCACTCTGTTTTGTACAGACATGAACCCAGAGTCTCCTGATTACTACATGATTGGTCATTGCATTGACGGGCGAGTGCTGTATCCAGCCACAGGGTACCTGGTTCTAGCCTGGAGGACTCTGATGAGATCTCTGGGCACAGTTATGGAACACACGCCTGTCACATTTGAGGACATCACCATCCACAGAGCCACCATCCTACCCAAAACAGGTTAAATATTTGTTTTCCATGTATTGATTTACTTAATTTGAAAATTTTAACTAAACAGAAGGGTTGTGAAGTAGGCTTGTTCATATGGCTTAAGTCTCAGTGGATTGTTTTTGTGTTTGTCAGGGTCTGTCCAGTTGGAGGTGAGACTCATGCCTGCCACTAATCACTTTGAGGTGTCCGAGAATGGAAACTTGGCTGTTAGTGGTGAGTTTTCACACTGTCTGCAAAAGTTTAAAGCCAACATGAAATAAGGGTATTCAGTGAGAAAAAAAATGCATCCATACCTGAATGAATCCTAAATGTGGGGTTATAACACTGCTTAAAAGCTGTGTTATAATCTGTTGGCCAATTGGTTAACATTATCCAGTAGCCTGTGCAGCCTAGGTGATGTCCCTGGAAAAGTAAAAACGTTTCAGAGGCGGAGAAACTCTTTCTTTGGACTTATTTAGTCACAATTATGCGGGTCAATTTTGATTCATATTGAGTTCAAGATTTCTGTTTCTTGAGTTAGTAAGACTTTTGTATTGAAGACTCAGGACCTTCTATTTGGTCACAGGTAAGGTGAGTGTCTTGGAGGATGCTGCACTAGATTCCTTCCACGCTGAGCTGGCCAAGCCAGTGGCTGCAGACCAGGAAGACCCTAAACTTCATTTAAAGGCTGGGGACATTTATAAAGAGTTGCGTCTGCGTGGATATGACTATGGCAAAACCTTCCAGGGCATTCTAGAGTCCAACAATGCTGGTAATTTTTCTCAAAAGCATCTCACTTAAATTTTGGGGATATGACAAAGGCTTAAATTGTCATGGTCAAAGGAAACTTTTTGAGATCTCTCTGAAACTTTTGTGTTCTGATTCTCACAGGTGACTGTGGAAAGCTTCATTGGACGGGTAACTGGGTGACGTTTTTGGACACCATGCTGCAGATGATTGTGGTGGGGCTACCTGGGCGTAGCTTGAGATTGCCGACACGTATCCGCTCTGTGTGTGTGGACCCCAAACTTCATGAGGAGAGAGTTACTGACTACACTGATGGCCAAAAAGGTATTAGAAACACTCCACCTAAAGAAGTTCTGATTTATCTAATATAAAATGTTGCTTATCAGAATTGCTTTTTTCTCACTTGCTCCCAAGCCGCTGAAGTCCATGTTAACCATTGCCTTGACAACATCACAGCCGGAGGAATTCAGATCTGTGGGCTTCATGCTACCGTAGCACCACGTCGCCAACAGCAGCAGACTCCTCCCACTCTGGAGGAGTTTGTCTTTGTTCCCTATGCAGAGTCAGATTGCTTGAGAACCAATGAGAAACTTGGAGAGCAGCTGAGGCATTGCAAAGGCATGTTACGATTTTCACATCATTTAAAAATGTGCCATTGCATTTTGCCAAATTTTATATTTATGTGTTGTGACACCGCAAGATGTGATAATGCATCTGAGGTTACAATTAGAACATAAAACAGATATGTTTATTAAATCTTTGAATTATTATTTGTTACAATTTTTGGTCCCAAATAATACTTTTCTGGAGGATTGTTGCTTTTTTCCTCTCATTTAATGTAATTTTTTGCTATGTGCAAATGTTTTAATTAGACAAAATATTTTTCTTTCATGTAAAGATAATCTCAGATTTTATTTTACACTTTGATTGCACAGGTCTAGTACAGCGCCTGCAGAGGAAGCTGGCCAACCAGGGAGTAAAGATCTCCATCCCTGGATTGGAAGATGCAGCAGAAGGCCAGCTGATTGGAGCAGAGACAGAGAAAGGTCTGCTGCGGCTGCTGACAGTGCTGTGCGGGCTGGAGCTGAATGGTAACCTGCGCTCCGAGCTGGAGCAGACGGTGCAGAAGGAGAGAGACTGTCTGCTGCAGGACCCTCTTCTGAATGGCCTGCTGGACTCACAGGCATTACGCCACTGCTTGGACACGGCACAGGAAAACAGCACCCCTGGAAAACTCAAAGTTCTGGAGGTACACTAAATAGATCATTTAAAATAGCCAATGCAGATTATGTAGAAGTGGAAACAAATGCTTTTAAAGATTGAATTGGATTATTGAAGCAGCTTAACAAATTGTTGAGCTGATGAAACTTTGAGCAATGTTGTGCTTTTCATAGGTTATCTTTAAGGTCCAAGCTGGAGAATCTTTAGTAGAATTTCTACATCAAATATCAAAGGAGGTTCTGGTGCAAAGTTCTATAAAAGTTCTCATTATGTACTTTTCTCCTTTAGGCTTTATCCACTGATGGCCATGTGTTCTCCCGGGCTGTTAGCCTCCTCAACATCCAGCCGATGTTGCGTCTGGACTACACAGCTTCAGATGTCTCCACTGACCAAATGGCCACTCACCAGAGCTCCTTCGAGGAGCAGGGCATCTCATCTGCTCAATGGGACCCTCTCCAGGGCCCAGCAACAGACAATCTGGCTGGGGCTGACCTTGTGGTTTGTAATTGTGCAGTAGGACCTATAGCCAACCCTGCATTGCTGATGGAGAATATGACTTCAGCTGCAAGGGAGGGTGGTTTTGTGTTGCTCCACACCTTACTGAGAGGAGAAACTCTGGGAGAGACCGTAGCCTTCCTCACATCTCAAAACAACGGGGATGGTTTGTTGACTCAGGTGTGTGCAAGTAAACACTTACACATTACGTTGGCAATTTAGTAGGGTCCACAACATAGATGAAAGTAGCATTTTAAATAACAATGCTTTATTTGAATAATAATATTAAATTGTTAATGTTTGTCTGTCTTTTCTCTTTGCAGTTGTCTCAGATTCTAAACTCTTGTTGTTTGTTTTCAGACTGAATGGGAGAAGCTCTTCAAGCAGGCCTCTTTAAATGTGGTGATGCTGAGAAAATCCTACTACGGTTCAGCCCTCTTCCTTTGTCGCCGACAGACCCCACAAAAACAGCCTATCACTATTTCTGTGGACCCCACTGACTACAAATGGGTGGAGACACTAAAGGTGAGATTTAATCATGCAGCAGTCCAAGCTCTCATAAGTTACACTATAGGAAGAATTATTGTTTCTGTAGTTTAAACGAACCCATAATCACAGGTTTTAAACTTTGTAATGTAACATCAGTTGTGCTACAGACATGAATCACCTCAAATGGTGTAGTTTGTTAAAGAGATAGTCAAGTGATCAGACTTATGCCTGGCAAATAATAAAATAGATGAAAGAAAAAACAGAAAAACCATACACTGTAGTAGGGGCCATGTCATATCTAGAAACCAGAATATCATGGAAAGTATGGGTAGGTTCTTTTGACTTGGGACAGAAAGCTACCATCTAACAACCGCTAAGAACACATTCAGTTCACATTCAAATCACATTTACACTTTTTACAATATATATTCAATTATTCAAACATTTGTTATTACAGGTAACTGTGTGAAAGTAATATCAATATTTCAGAAATCTACAGTTTTAAGATAATACAACTCACGCAGTTAGCTGACATAATGTATGCAATTCAAGCAGAAACAATTATAATATATGCCCAATTTGTCCATTTTGTATGTAGAAAACACTGGCAACACCCTGGCAATGATCCAAAACACACTAGTAATGAGGCAGTGACTTTTGCATATGCTAGTACCTCATGTATTTTCTCCAGAAAATACAAACGTATCAACATCACTTTAATATGGGCATTGAAGTTAACCCAGACAGCCGGTTTATGTATGATCTGATTTGATCCACACACATGCCTTCTAATCTCTCTTTCTGTTTCTCATCAGAGCACTTTGGCAGAGTCATCTGATAGCCCAGTCTGGCTGATGGCCACTCATGGTCATAATGGAGTGGTGGGAATGGTGAACTGCCTCAGACAGGAGCCTGGAGGCAACCGCATACGGTTCGTCCATTTGCTGTACATTTAAACAGAAAGAACCATTAATGGCTTCAGTATTTTAAATGAGCTACTGTTTTGTCATCATATTGTTGACATTAGGTTATGCAGTTCTTATATGTTGACTGTTGGAAAGTCCACAGTATAGATGTTGATATTGTTTTACATGTACTTTCTCTTCCTCCAACAGGTGTGCGTTTGTTTCTAATCTAAGCAAGAGCGCTGCAGTCCCCTCCCTTGTTTGTACCCATAAGGACTTGCAGGTAGTGCTGCAGAAAGATCTGACCATGAATGTGTATCGTGATGGACTCTGGGGTGTTTTCAGGCACCAGCTGCTCTCACAAGGTGAAACAGAAAGTCCAGTTAGATTTAATTCAAGTGTGAGACTAATGTAAACGTAATTGAGTAAAACTTTATATTGAGTGCGTGGTTTATGTGTAGATCTGAGTGAGGAGTTGACCGAGCAGGCATACGTGAATGTTCTGACTCGCGGTGACCTGTCATCACTGCGCTGGATCGCTTCACCGCTGTGTCATTTTGTCCCTTCCAACCCCAATGTGCAGCTGTGCCGCGTTTACTATGCCTCCCTCAACTTTAGAGACATCATGCTAGCCACAGGCAAACTGCCTCCGGATGCCATCCCTGGTTTGTATCCCTTCTCATTTTTGAGTGCAAGTTTATTCAAAAGCACTTTAAGACTTAAGACAAAGTTCTGACTACTATTTCTGTCCATGCAGGAGACATAGCACTGCAGCAGTGCATGCTGGGAATGGAGTTTTCAGGACGAGACCCCAATGGCCAACGTGTGATGGGTTTGCTCCCAGCTAAAGGCCTGGCCACTTGTGTGGATGCAGACAAGCGCTTCCTTTGGGATGTTCCACGCAACTGGTGAGACTTCCAGAATCGCTGTAGCACTGAAATATGAACCTATGAATCAAACAGAATGAATATGAATCTTTTGGTCAAAATGCACCTCCAATGCTAAGCACCGTTGTGGTTATGTGTAGGACGTTGGAGCAGGCTGCCTCTGTTCCAGTTGTCTATGCCACAGCATATTACTCCCTAGTGGTGAGAGGACGTCTGAGACCTGGAGAAAGTGTGCTGATCCACTCTGGCTCTGGAGGGGTGGGGCAGGCAGCCATTGCTATTGCACTCAGCATGCGATGCAGAGTCTTCACAACTGTGGGTTAGTGACAGTTTTCATTAAAGGTTTAAAGATCGAAACCAAACAGTGATTGTTATATATTGATTTATTTGTATTAATTCATAACGTGCAACTAATTTTGATTCCCAGGTTCTGGAGAGAAGAGGGCGTACCTGCAGGAGAGGTTCCCTCAGCTCACAGCTGAATCTTTTGCTAATTCTAGAGATGCTTCATTTGAACAGCATGTATTGCTTCACACTCAGGGCAAAGGTGAATGGACAACAGTACTGTGACTCTGTTACTCTCAATGTACAACATACAGTAATTGTGTATAATTTTATTGTCATGATTTAGTTTGATTGTAGCATTTAACTGTTGCCTGTGTGTGTTTTTCAGGAGTTGATTTGGTACTTAACTCACTTGCTGAAGAGAAACTGCAAGCAAGCTTGCGTTGCTTGGCCAGACATGGTCGTTTCCTGGAGATTGGCAAATATGACCTCTCCAACAACACACCACTGGGTGCGTTCCACATCTCAATCCACAATCCGCATGCTCTAGTACTTTTGTACAATTTTGTGTTATTTATAAATGTAAAAAAAAATGTTTTTTTCAATGGAATGTCACATTGATTTTTACACCTATTGAACAGGTATGGCTCTGTTCCTCAAGAACGTGGCCTTCCACGGCATCCTGCTGGATGCTTTATTTGAGGAGGGAAACAGAGAATGGGAGGAGGTATCTGAGCTGCTGAAGAAGGGGATTGACAGTGGGGTGGTGCAGCCTTTACGCACCACTGTCTTTGAGAGGAACCAGGTGGAGGATGCCTTCCGCTACATGGCTCAGGGGAAGCACATTGGCAAGGTTCTACTGCAGGTAAGAACTGTGGTCAATGTTCTTGAACCTGCCCCAGATAAGAGTTTGTAATAACTGAAATATTTCATATATCTATACACTACTACTCCACTATTGAATGTCTTATTCCTGCTTTGTTCTTTGGTCTTTCATCTCTTAGGTACATTCAGAGGAGAAGAGCAGCACTGTTTCCTCAGTGTCTCCTCTCTCCATCCCCGCAATCTGCCGCACCTTCTGTCCTGCGTCTCTCTCGTACATCATCACTGGAGGTCTGGGTGGTTTTGGGTTAGAGCTGGCCCACTGGCTCACAGAAAGAGGTGCTCGCAAACTGGTGCTGACGTCACGGTCCGGTATCCGTAATGGTAAGCAGGCGCAGGATTGTATTAGATCTTATGTTGGTCCAGTAGAGTCATTAACGTATTTGTTGTTTGAACAGGATATCAGGCCAAGCGTGTTCGTGAGTGGCAGGCCATGGGCATCCAAGTGCTTGTGTCTACTAGTGATGTCAGCACCCTAGAAGGTACAGAGCGACTCATCACGGAGGCCTGCCGTTTGGGGCCAGTTGGGGGCATCTTCCACCTCGCTATGGTAACATTTAGTCCTTCCTTTAGTTTACTTTCTTTGGTGATCATTATAAGGGTCACGGACCTTCTCTCTTCCATCTAGGTTCTTAAAGATGGCATGTTGGAGAATCTCACCCCGCAGGAGTTCACTGACGTCAATAAACCCAAATATGATGGAACAATCCATCTTGACCGGTAGGGTGGCAGTGTCACTGTGATGCAGTCTTGTTTATATTGAATACTTGTCATGCACTTGTGGCTTTTGAAGAATATTAATGAACTACTACTATTTTTTTTTTTTATATACAGAGTGACTAGGCAGAAGTGCCCCCAGCTACAACAGTTTGTGGTTTTCTCCTCAGTCAGTTGTGGTCGTGGTAACGCTGGCCAGAGCAACTATGGGTTTGCCAACTCCACTATGGAGCGCGTGTGTGAGCAGCGCCGCCACGATAACCTTCCGGGTCTGGCCATACAGTGGGGTGCCATTGGTGATGTGGGCGTCGTCTTGGAGACGATGGGTGGCAATGATGCAGTGATTGGTGGCACGTTGCCCCAGCGAATGACTTCCTGTTTGGAGGTTCTGGATAGGTTCCTGTGTCAGCAGAGGCCTGTAATGTCCAGCTTTGTGCTGGCAGAGAGGGTGGTGGTTGCCAAAGGAGAAGGAAGTGGACAAAGGGACCTTGTTGAAGCTGTGGCTCACATTCTTGGTAAGATTTATGATGAACACCATGTGATAAGCATGTACCCCTTGCTTTTAAAATAACACAGACTTGATACCTCTTCTACTCAGGTGTGCGTGATGTGAGCAACCTGAATGCTGATGCGTCATTGGCCGATCTGGGTCTTGACTCGCTGATGGGAGTGGAGGTTAGGCAGACACTGGAGAGGGACTACGACATTGTCATGGCAATGAGGGAAATCCGACAACTAACCATTAACAAGCTGCGGGAGCTTTCCAGCCAGTCAGGAGGCACAGAGGGTGAGCATGTGACTGTTTTTGAAAATGTAACAATGTGTGTCTGTTGCATGTCTGTGAATTAGTTTGACGCAATGGTATATTGTATGTGTGTGTGTGCAGAATAGACAGTGGCATCATTCTAATAGCTCCAATCATTTTCCCAATAGTTCTTCATTCCAAAACATTTTTCTCCCAGAATCCCGAGCTGCTCCTGCAAAGCGTTCTGGTGCTCAGGCTCTGCTAGAATCGGATCTAAGCCGAATGCTGGTAAATCCAGATGGCCCTACGATTACCCCATTAAACGAAGTTCAGAGCGCAGAGAGGCCCTTGTTTCTTATTCACCCCATCGAGGGCTCTATTGCCGCCTTCCACACTCTCTGTGCCAAGCTTAGCGTGCCGTGCTATGGCCTGCAGTGCACCAAAGGTACAAACACATGATCACTATTTCCACAGTATCACTATTTATGTTTTGCCACTGTTTGGTCAGCCCTGTAATATTTTTCCTTTCTTGCATGTTTTGTCCATCTGTAGCTGCTCCGCTCGACAGTATTCAGAGTCTTGCTTCATACTACGTGCAGTGTGTGAGGCAGGTGCAGCCTGAGGGTCCATACCGTATTGCTGGATACTCTTTTGGTGCATGTGTGGCTTTTGAGATGTGCTCTCAGCTGCAGGCAGCCAATTGCCCGGTAGAATACCTGTTTCTCTTTGATGGCTCACATTCTTACGTGGCGGCGTATACACAGGTACAACACACAGCTCAGACATAACCAACACAACTCGGATGTGTTAAAATCACATGATTTAAGTTGAAGGTCACATGATCTTTTATTGTTATTCTTTTTAAAGAGCTACAGGGCCAAACTGACCCCTGGCAAAGAGTCAGAGGCAGAGACTGAAGCTCTGTGCGCCTTCATACAGCAGTTTACTGGCATTGAGTACAACAAGGTACACAAGCTGTACACTGTTCTTTCCAAAATTGTCCTTCGTTCTTCATAATTATCATGATCCAGTCACAGTTTCAATGTTAAAGATTAATGCTAATTATGTGTCGTTCCTCTTTGCTCGTTTTTCAGCTTTTGGAAACATTGTTGCCTCTGTCAGATCTAGAGGCTCGCGTAAACAAGGCCGTGGATCTGATCACGTCCAGCCATAAGAACGTCAGTCGAGATTTCCTCCACTTCGCTGCTTCTACGTTCTACTACAAACTTAAGGCAGCTGACCGCTACGTTCCAACTTCCAAGTATCATGGCAACATCACGCTGCTAAGAGCCAAAGCCAGCAGTGAATATGGCGATGGGTTGGGATCTGACTACAAACTTCATGAGGTAAGAATACAGGAACACACAAATGGATTTTCAAACTGAGATTCTGTACTGTAATCCTTAGAAAGCATGTTATTGGAATCACACATGAAGCAGCCTTTGATTTTGTACTGAAAGATTATACAATTCTTTAATTCTTTTAGAACTAACTGTTGTTAGTTCTAAAAAATACTTTCTCCTGTCCTAGTTTAATGTGCAGCGAACTTTAAGTTCGTAATTCAGAGGTTGATTCCCCCAAAAGTGTAAATGTTTTGGTTTCATCATCATTGTTTAACATTCGTATGGTGGCGTGTCTGCAGGTGTGTGATGGGAAGGTTTCGGTTCATGTGATCGAGGGAGACCATCGATCCTTCCTGGAGGGAGAAGGTGTGGAATCCATCTCGGGCATCATTCACAGCTCATTGGCTGAGCCCAGAGTGAGCACCAGAGAGGGCTAAACCTTCTCCACCAATAGATTTTGATGTTTTTCCCAACCACCCACCATCCCCCTTTTTCATACTTTGACCTGGTAAACTAGTTACCACAACACTGTGTCACAGCATATTAAAGTCTTCAAGTCTTGCGTCTTTCACCAACCTCACCAACTTTTTTTGACCTATTACATTCTTTAGACATCTCTTAGTTGCATTTTTTGCTTGAACCAAAGGGTTCAATCAGCAGAGCCTTTCCTCTTTATTTTCTTCTATGAATAACCATTCCCTACTATGAAATATCAAATTCCTTCATTAAGTATTATCATGCAAAATAAACTGGCATGTGATCTTAATAAGTGCCAGTTACCCAACATACAGTAGTTCCTAGATGGTCCTCCATTTAATTTAACATAATCTAACCTGTGAAAGTCTGCTAAAGGTTCCGACAGCATTCATACCTCCATATTCATGTTCATATGCTTTTTCTAGCTGACCTGATGATGCGGACTACAATGTGAAGCTCTCAATGCGTTCCAATCCACAAAATAGCCGTTGAGAATCTAGTTACGCACATAGCTGAGATCGCTGTTTACCAATTGTGAGCGGTTACTGATGCTTAGGCAGTACTATCGATAGCTCACGTTTTGCTTATGTTTACTTCGCTTATGTAGCAGTTTTTCTCGTTGTGAATGATATTTGCTGGTTCTCTTGATGTGGCTGTAGAACATCAAAAATGATTGTGCAATTAATGTGTATCGGAAAGGGTTAAAAATGCACGAAAAGAACATTTCTGCAAATTAAGTAATCATTAAGGGAGCTAGTTAATTGACATGTATACACTGTTTTGTGGGAAGTTTTTACATTGATAAAGTTGAGGGTTATAAAATATTGTTACTTAATGTCTGCAATATTGTACGCTAAAAAAATCAAAGTCCAATCACGAGGTGAAATGCTACTGTATATTTCTGATGCTTGGCAATCCAGTATGAAAGTTAATACCAGCTTGTGCAAAAATACTGCTTTGCTGCTTCTCTGAGTAACTATAAACCAATAACTGGAGTATTAACAATGTCTTAAAGTTTTTAATCCTCTTTCTGAGGATAGTACAACCATTCCTTATTGTTACAAGTCTCTCAGATGTATACAGTGTCCCCAAATGTTGTCTTTAATTAACTGCATGAATACATTAAATCCAGCTTTAAAAGGAGCTTTTCATTAGTAATGTTAGTTTTATTAAGTTCATGTCGTGGTCAAGTCCATGTTACACACAAGCTCAGTTAACCATTATTCTCATCTTGTCAGAATTAAGTGTGTAGTTTGGCGTAGGAGTGAAATTGTGAACATTTTCTTGGCAGTGATATGATTAGTGACTTCTGTCACAACAGAAAGCAAATCACCACATATTTCTGAGACTAAAGTTCAAGTCAGTGACGAATTGTGTGATATCTTTAATGTTGGGCTTAGAGCAATGCTGGAAGATCTAGTTCATTTTTCTATTGTAATTTTTGGTGTAATTTTTCAAGTATTTATTGCACTAGTCCAAATAAAAGCTATTACTAACACACAATCTTTGAGTGGTCTGTTTTTTCCTCTTTACCCATATTGATGTTTTTGCATCATTTACGTTTTCATGGTATAGTATTTTTCACAACAGATATAGTTTTAAAACCGCTTTACAGAAAAAACCTGCAACCAAGGGTGCAAGACAAGGGTGATGTTGGGTGTTGTGTTTTAAGTTTACAAAAAGTTGTCCTTAGGGATGTAATAGTTATATAATTAACTAAATTGAAAAATGCACAAGATGCACATATTTGTACAAATAAATGTAATTCAATGTTGTCAAATTATTTTATTAAGAACAAAAAGTGAAGTCGGTAAAAAAAGAAATCGCTAATCTCATGTTAATCTAATAAAGCAACAAGTTTTAAAAGCATCTCCTTTGAAGACAAGTAATTTTTGAGCATCTGCCAGATAATTTGTTTTTATTCTCTGGCTTTAGTCTCAAAAATGATTTTCAAGTATTTACAAAGCATATAACAAAATGTCGATAACAGCTATGAGTTTGATATCCTTAAAGCAGTGTTGCTGTAATCCCTCTGTTCATGGATTACACCTTGCAGTACCCATGCAGTATATAAAGGCACACTGTGATGTGAATGAACATGCATAGAGGATTAGATCACATGACCACCTGCTCTATCACCAATGGAAAGGGAACTTTTCATGCAGTTACTTCCCAAACAACTAAATTTCGCATGCATACAGCAAGACATACAGAGGAAAATTGAAAAAAAGTAATAAACAGGATCTGGTAATGCCTTTTAAACTGTAGAAACATTAAAAAGTGAAAACACTATGCAACAACAATGGATTACCATCGAGTTGGAGTGTTTGGTCGTTTAAAGCTTGATACAGTGTTTGCCACCATTTTCACAACAGGAAAGATCTCTGAAGTCTTAAAGATCAGCTTCATCTTTTGAATCACTGCTGTCACCCAATCCCAAGTCTTCAATGTCATCCTCATCCTGAAAGTCGTCTTCCGCCAAACGCCGATGTAACTCCTCAAGACCCAAGAAGCGTTTTAAATGAGCGGCGACTGCTTCTACATCGCTGAAAGCAAAAAAAACTATATCACACAATTTCACAATGCAAAAAAATCCTAGTAACTCTAAAAATAATGTTTTCTGTTCTTAAGGGATAATATATAAAACCGATTGTTTTTATACCGGGGTGAAATATGACCTGGACATGTGGAAGTGTCATTGTGTAAAACAAAATTATGTTTTAGAAGTGTTTTTATTAACATGTACAATGACTATGAAAGGAATTTGTTTACATACGAGCGTGACCCCAGTGTAGCACTCTGCGTAAGTGGGTGCGAGAAGCCAGTTGCCAGACGCAGCACCAACAGGTAACCCTTCCCAAGATATCTCACCCTCTCCTCCTGAACGCAGATGTCTCGCAAGTGTCGCAAATCCAACAACACTGCCCAGGGCAGGGAAACAAAACGTTTTTATCTAGTAACCTGACAAGATATTTTCCGCAAAACACTTACAAACGAACGCAAAGCTCACCTGTCTCATGCCCCCTTCTCCAGAAAGTCAATATCATGGTATAGAGGCTAAAAGTCTTTAATTGTATTTCACCCTTAGATTTGTCAAATACTGCCTCCTAATGGGACATGAGAAACGCAAACCGTTAGTCTGGACAGCTAAACCAATTAAACAAGTAAAGATGGATGTGTGTGTCAACTGTCTCCCTACCTCCCATTCCTCCATGTTTTGTAGAGCTACAAATAAACAGCCAGTCACATAGAACATCTTCCATAATATACTGTCTAATAGAGAATGATGAAAGAAACCATTAGTGATTTTAAATCATTTAAGATGTAATTTCATCAGTTACCAAACATTCAGGAGAACATTTCTCACCAGAGCTGTAATAGGCTGCTGCTAGTCCAACCGAAGCAATTCCTGTACATAAGAGGAAGAAAGTCAGTGGAAGTTTTAGTTCCTTTAGAGTAAACATGTGGCCTAGCTGCAAATTCTCTCTTTGAAAACAAATGAATCAAGCTCAGTTGGTAAAGCATCGGTTTGAGTAACAAGGCTTAAACACACTGATAAAATGTGTGTATTTTCAATGCACTGTAAATTGGATTAAAGTGTATAGAAAATGCATACATGTAATAAATGTAATCTCATACCAACAAGGAGGGACCAAGATCTAATCCCAGGAGACCTCTTCAAATGAAGCATGTCAGATGTGTGTTTTTCTACAACCATATACCCCATCTGTGGGGGGAGGCAAAAAAACACCCAAAAAAGTTTTAGATATTTTATAAACACTTCTAGTTATTTCATAGTCCGATTAAGATACAATTACTTGAAACTGTGCATAACTACTAATATAAAATGTATATTTTATATAGAATATTGACTGCAGTTTTGTACAAAGGAAAGTCCCTCTTTAAAGTCTCTGCAACACAGAATGGATGCATATATTAAATGTGATAAGTTTAATTCACTTTTGTAAATAAGCTGAGGGACAACACCCTCATTCACAAGATCACATAGATTCAGCAGTCACTTCACGACATCTGCAACATCTCACTTACCTTAAACAGTCGCTTTTCCCTTTCTCACAAAGCAAGCTAAATATTTATGTATATAACAAATCTATATGCAGTAAACCAACAACAGGAAAAGACAAAAAAACAGTTTAAGGAAATAAAATGTGTAGATCATGCAACACATAACACCGCCTTCTCATGACGTCGACATCCGCTCGGTTATGATTGGACAAAACGAATATACGGCCCCGCCCTCTACTCCACTTCTCTTCCTCCTTGAATGATTGTGCTCAAACGAAATGTCTAAGTTCAAAGAAAACTTATAGCCATAAATAACCATTAAAGAGTTTAAAGAGAAACGAATGCATGATGACTTTAAGACCGTATATCGTTAACACAAGTCAACGCCTGGTTAAAATGCGTATAAACTCATGCATTATGTCTAAACTGTACAGCACTCGACGTCCCGATGAAATGTTATTTTATTATACCGCAGCGGTTCATATGTGCTGACACACGGCATCCCTTTAAAAAAGGTTGCGTGAGAATAAATGATTATTTTTAGCATGACACGCATTGTTTGGTCCGTCTAGGGGGAGTCGAAACCGGAGTTGCTGATTTACGCATGCGTGCCGGTCCACGCAAGGACAATGGAGTCGGAGTCAAGCCGAGCAGCGAACCTTCTCCTGCGGATCTGGATTAGTCAGAGTTGCGAAACGGAAGAGTCGATGCGTGTCGGCGTTATATCGCCGCAGTGCGATCATCTTTGCGCTGTTTTTTGATGATCAGTCGTGTGCGTCCACTGCCATTAGAAGTACCTGCTGTACAGACTCACTCCTGAATCCTCTTAGGAAACAATAAGGACTTCATGTGATTTTATGTGAGTTGCGTGGCCTGTTTGTGTTATTTATTTCTTGATTGATTTTTTGCACTCGACGCACCGCCGTCGTCGGATCTTGGGCAGACTGTTGAACATGTCACGGGTGTCTAAGGAAAATAAAGGTTCGCCTTTGCACCTTTCCCTCCTCTAGGGTTTTATGAGACTTGAGAGCTGTTTTCTTCCACTGTCATTTATTATCACATGATTACATGCCGAGAAAATTAACGTGATCCGGCATCTTATCCGGTGATTATGCACAAAAGCATGAAAAATCCTCAAAACAACAATCATGTGAAATTGAATAGCGCATGTGCTGGGAACCTCGAATTATCACCGTTTCCATGAAATTGGTGTTGATGTGACTGTTTCATGGTAATAATGGGTTTTATTGTAACAGCTTGAATCCACTAAATCCCTCTTTATGTTAAACGCATGGTTTCGTTTTCATGTACTGTAGCAGCCTGCATGCTTTACAAAGAGAGAAAATTGTCATAAGTGTGAAAGCAACCGGCAGTAATGCATCCGAATTCGTGCTTCTGAACCTTTTTTCAGAAGCTCCATTTACAATGTCTGAAGTCAGTATTGGACGCAAAAAAGACAAATGTGAAAATTGCACTAAACAGGTAAGTGGCATTCATTTAATATTGTTTACCTACCCAAAATGCATTAATGTTGAATTTGCAAACAATGCTTGTTGAATTTAGGCTTGGAAAAAGTTGAAAGGCTGTTTGTTATGAAAGCAGTTCTCCTGTTTTATCTTAACTTATGTGAACTACAAATGTTTTATTTGCATTCTTGGGAATAAGTGTTTATTTTGCCTTTTAGTGCAACAAGAAACAAAGTGAAGAAGGTATAAACTCTCTCCAAGAGAAAGATGTTGCCAGTGGAGAGGTATTTTCTTTCTGTTCATAACAGAACTGTTTATTACAGCAGAATCAAACAATCATTGAGTTAAGATCTGATAAGCTGCATTTACGTCTGCTCTTTTGTTTACGATTGATTTGAGGATGGATGAATGAACAAGCGTTCCTTTCTTTTGAATGTACAGATAATCCGATCTTCTGTTTTCCTCAGGTGAGGGAGTCTACCTCAGTTCAGCAGGTGCTGCTGAGCGCATGTCTGTCCTGCGAAGGCTGTATATCAGAGAGTGAAAACCAGAAAATCTCCCAACAGAACCTGGATGAAATCATGCATGTGCTTGCCCTTAATAAGGTAGGGTCTGCGTGAAATGATTGCCCACAATTGGTTTTGTACAGTTTGGAAAAAACCGTCTGATTCTAAACAGACATTTCCTAAATGAACATTATTTTTGTGTGTTTGGCAGAAGTGTGACACCTCAAAACACAAAGTTCTGGTGGTGTCAGTGTGTCCCCAGTCGCTGCCTTTCTTTGCTATTAAATTTCACCTGGACGTTCCGGTGGCTGCACAGAAGCTCTGTGGCTTTCTGAAGAGTGTGGGTACGTCTGGGTGGCATATTTGCCTGGAGATCATGATTTTATATAATGCATTTTGGTAGTTGCTGTGCCTGGCTTTTCTCTGTCTCTTTATTCAGGTGGAAGTGCTTGCACTTATGTGCCACATGCCGAGCATAGCTGATAATTGTCCTGAATGCTTGTACACATGGTACCAAATGAGTTTAAATGCTGACAGTGTATCTATTGTACCCGAATCTTTGTTTTCAGGGGTTCATTATGTTTTCGACACTATGGTAGCTGCTAGCTTTAGCATTTTGGAGAGCCAGAGAGAATTTATTCAGCGTTACCGCCGGAAACATCATGATGGTAATGCCATGCCAATGTTCACTTCCTCCTGTCCAGGTAAGACCATTTCGATAAACCACAAAAGCTTATTTACATCTTTTTGCATCGCAGGGTCCCATTTTTTCATTGATGTATCATTCTTCACGGTATCAGAATAGCATGTTTAGGGTTTATGTTTTCAATGTATTTCCTTTAATGTTAAATTTGAAGCATTGAAAAGGTTGTGTGATTGTTGTGCAGTGTTAGGAGTCGACTGGTTCACTGCTGTCATCCATCTTGCATTTGAGCTTTCACAAGTAGATATCAGTTTGATTTTGACTACTTGCTTATAACCTTAATTCTCAAACCACTGGTTTGAACCTCATGCTATTGTTTTTAAAACGTCTTGTCTCTTAATGTAGATAAAAGCCAAATGTGGGATGAAGCTGTAGTCTGTTTAAATGTGGGTTGTGTTGAATGGGCGGGATAGCCTATGTTAGATAGCCACAGCATTCTGCAGCTGTGAGATAGATCAGTCTAGGCAGCCCCACACACCCTTCCTTTGCTTTTCTCTTTACTAATTTCTGAGCCTTTTCTTCCCTCTGTACTCAAGGGCAAATGGTTTCCTTTTCATCACAGATGTTTAACTAAGCTAATGGGTTTAGTTATAGCCACTTACATTTAGTACAAACTGGGTTTCTGGCTATCAGGAAGAGATGAACTAAACTTGCGTCAGAACTAATGCTCTAAATAAACTTGAAGTTACGTGTGCTACTCAGCAGCACAATGGTAATGGTTCCTGATCTGGCCTTTGCAGGGTTTGAACCAGGGTTTTAACCCTTAAGCAGCAGCAACTCCATGACAAAAAAATATTGTTGGAATTATTCATTAATCCTACAGACAATAGTCATAATTTATATGTTAAGTTAATAATTTTTAAGATTTTTTTTGCTAAACTATTAGTTATGTTAGTAGCTCTATGTAGGAGGTATATGAAGATGTGTTGTGTGTGTGTGGTGTGCAGGATGGATCCGCTATGCAGAGCGTGTTCTCGGCAGCCTGGTCACGCCACACATCTGCTCAGCCAGATCTCCTCAACAGATCATGGGCTCCTTGGTCAAAGACTTCTTTGCCAAACAACAGGTAAGGGGTGGAGGCTTTTAGACCTTCAGAAGCTCGTCTGCTGATCATCAGTAGTGACCGGACTGATGCCTTTTGGGCTGTGTCTTTGTAGAAACTGACCCCGGATCAGGTTTACCATGTGGTCGTGGCTCCCTGCTTTGATAAGAAGCTGGAGGCCGTGAGAGAGGAATTTTTCAACAGTATCCTGGAGACCAGAGATGTTGACTGTGTGCTTACATCAGGTAGGACTGTGAGAAGATACCAAACTAATTCTTCTTTTATTTTTTTCAAAAGTAACATTTTGGTCTGGAATAAATGGTTTCTGCTGACTTGTTGCTAATTTTTTATTTAAACATCGATTTACTATAAATTAAAAGTATATGACTGTTCAGCTGTAAGTGATCAGCAACAGTTTGGTGTTTTGTGTTGTAGTAATAATATTGTAATGGCATATCAGCTGGTGAGGTTTTAATGGAGGGTGTTTTGGTGATCTTTGTACTCCTGTAATGACACTTAATGAGTGTTTTGGTTTAGGAGAGATTCTGCACTTGATGGAACAAAGCAAAGTTACTGTAGAAGAAGTGAACTCTGTTCCTTTGGATCATGTGTAAGTTAATTTAACTTGGTTAACTGGGGTTAACAGATGAAACCACTAAACGTTGATACGTTGTTTAACCATATTAAAACAACAAAGGCAATTATGGTTTCATAAACGGCGCTACCATCAGATTTAAAGAAGGAAGTGAATGTGGATGAGAATCCAGAAATATGTTGTTTGTATTAGGTTTGGTGAAACCTGTGACACAGGAATGGTCAGACACGATGGCCGTGGCTCTGAAGGTTTCCTGGAGCACATTTTCAAACATGCAGCCAAGGAGCTGTTTGGTCTTGATGTACATGAAGTTGTGTACAAGACACTCAAGTAAGAGTTAGACAGAAACAGTTTGTTTTCATAAACATTTCATAATTAAACTTCAGTTACAAAATTACTCTGTTCTGATGTTACCTGCCTGGTGTTGAACTGTTGCCCTGTTCCTGTTAGAAATCGAGACTTCCAGGAGGTGGTGCTAGAGCGTGACGGAGAGGCGCTCCTGCAGTTTGCTGCAGTGTATGGTTTCCGGAACATTCAGACTTTAGTGCACAGAATGAGGAAAGGCAAAGTGCCCTACCAGCTAGTAGAGGTGCTTTCCTGTCCTGGAGGTATGACATCTGCACTTCAAATATGCATATTCCAAAGCAAACATTTATATTGCATGTATTTTTATTTTAGTATAACTTGCATATAGTTTTTAACCACTCTGACTGGTACATATATGTGTTCATTTTAAACATGTATTTATATATTTTTCATTTCTAATTGTAAGGCTGCTTAAGTGGGCGAGGGCAGGCTGAGGGAGAGGGTGGCAGACCTGACCGATCTCTTGTCCAGCAAATGGAAGAGTCCTACAGCAGCCTGCCCGTCCGACTTCCCGAATCCAACCCAGAGCTCCAGCGTCTCTACCAGGACTGGCTTGATGGCCACGACTCTCCACATGCTCAGCAGTGCCTCCACACTCAGTACAAGAACCACACACAGCCTCCCTCTCACATACTGAATTCTGATATTCAGTGGTGATTAAAACAAGTCGTTTCATTTCCACTGCGCAGAGCTCAACATTAAAAGCACTAAAACTGACTTTTAGCAGATGTGACTGATACATAGCACTTGGGGGCACATGGACTGTTTGCTGTAAAAGAAATGTTGAACAGAGGACCAAGCAGGGTTTCTGTTCTCTGCAGGAAATAAGATTTTACTTTACTAAAGAGAAGACTTGCATTCGTTAACACATGCATTTTCTTGCAACACCCTCTCACATTGCCACTAAAGATGTCATGGAGGGTTGGGCAACCAGATATCACAGAGTTAAAGTGTGATTTTAAGAAGCTATAGCAACAACAGGACTTTGTTCTGTTATAAAATCTAACTATTATTTGTTATGTTAAACAAAACTGTTATTACAATTAACTACTGAACTCTGTTTATATATGCATTAAAGTAAACATTAAAAGCTGTGTTACAATGTGTGTATGACTGTCCTTAAAGGGATAGTTCACCTAAAAATTAAAATCCTTTCACCATTTACGCACCGTCATGTCATTCCAAACCTGTGTGACTTTTTTGCATCTGAGGAACATTTTGTTCAAGATTTTTGGTAATCAAACAACAGTTAGTAACAGTTAGGATATCCATTGTATAGCCAAAAAATGAGAAATTTCTCAAAATATGATCTTTTGTTGTACACAAGTGGTATAGGTTTGGAATGACATGAGGGTGAGTAAATGATTTTTAGGTGAACTATCACTTTAAGATATAGCTGTAGACAGCTCAAACTAATTCTGGTGCTGTAAATGGATTCAATAATATCAACCATAAATTAAAGCTTTATAATTCTGATTGCGATGAAGATGCATAAACTCATTTTAACAGACTGACACTGGTTTTGTAGCTTGTCTTAAGTGTATTAAGAAATTAATCATTATAAACAGAGCCCCACAAAACAGTCACATGCACAACTGTTACCGCAGAATTAAAACATTCACATAGTTTAATATATCTTGTGGCTCTTACATTGTTATGAAAACATAATATTTAATAACTAAGACGTTAGGCATGCTCAGCTGTTATCAAGACATTTAATCTTGTTATAACATTCATTCTGCAGAGTTTTTAGATTTTTTTCCATCCACAATATCAGTGCTAAAATATCAAACATATGCAGATTCTGGCTGGACATTCCCGTAACTAACTGATGCTCTAATTTACTTGTTTGTCAATGTTTAATTTACCATGAACACAAGCTCTTCCATATTGAGAGGCGGAGGATTTTAAGAGCATAGTTCACTCAGTAATAAAAGATTTTTTTTCCTCATTTACTTTCATGTAATTCCAAACCTATATGACTTTCTCTGTGGGACACAAAAGTGGTTATTTTGAGTAATATCTCGAGTAATGTCTTGAGTAATGTTGTGTTGTACCCATATAGTGGAAGTCAATGTGTGCCCTTGTCGTTTAATTACCAACGTACTTCAAAACATATTCTTTTGTGTTTTTCAGAGGTATAAACATCATACAGGTTTGGAATAACTTGAGGGTGAGTAAACGATGAAAGATTTTCCATTTTAGCTTGAACTTTTACTTCAACATTGATATGTACCCACTGGGGTGCAGCTTTGTGAAGAGCCACTAGATGGCAGGCAACGTCACTTGAATTGTCAGAATCTTTAATCAAAACTTAAACTATGCATTTGAACTATGACCTTAGTACACAACATGTTAAACTGTGCCCAGTATATATCATATCATATATTTTAAGCATTTACAGCTGTGTTACATTTGGCTGCCCTGTCACAATATGTTTCTAATGTCGTAACAGCATCACACCATCTGTTGTAGCAGCAAGCTTGAGCTATTACCATAAAGATGCAATTAGATTATAATAGTGATTTTTATGATCTGATAAATTGTCATGAGGATGAGTATGACGCTTTAATAGAGTCATTGCTCAGCTGGACAAAACTTGCATCATTGGTGAAATTTGCACGCACTTCCTGGCTTAACCAGTTATCACATCTAGAGCCAAACACAGGTGACTGGGACTTGTATCAAAAGAACAGCCTATTGACTAACTATTTACACAGTTATTCACAGATAACAAAGCGGAGATTTTCTTTGTACTACTCTGTATTGAAATTTGACATTCAAAAGAGTGACTCTCGTTGGGATGAACAGTAACAATATTTGTGGCGTGCTTCTCGTTTGGGTGAGGTATGTCAACAGATAAACTGCGTAAGCGGATCAGCAAGTTTTTATGTTTTTATATTGCCCGGCCTAAGATGAGAAAAGCTCAAGGTTTAGAAAGTCATATTAAAGAGTGAGGGATGTCATATCAGTCGATTATATAACACTGTGTATTCGTGCAATCGGTGCCTTAAAATGAAAAAAAAAAAACATGTCGTGGAATTTCAATCCGTGAAATATTTTTCATGGCCTGTTATATTCCTGAAACATCACACAACTGTTTTGGAAAAACTTGCCGTGCATGTTTCCACTGTTCACAGTAAACAAAGCGGTACCTAATCGCACTTTGTAATAAAAAGACTTTATAATACTTTCAGCATATTTCATCACGTATTTCCAAAAACAACCCTTCTTAACTCCATGAGGTTTTTATTATGACACCCGGGAGGTTGCGTGATGAATGAGTGAGCCACATACAAATAAGCCCGAAAAGTATACAGACCCGCCTTATTCAAATACGCGCGAATGATTGGCCCACCTTCTAATCAGTCACGCTTACGTTCGTCTGATTGACAGGTAAAAGATCCAATTATCGAGCGCTAACGACGCAAGCGGACCCGCGAAGCAATGACTAGATAGACTTCAAAGAAAACTGCGATTTTGACTCACAACGCAGAGAAGACGCAGAGAGATCGGCGGAGTGTATTCTTTTATTAACTTTTCTCCATCTTAGTTGCCTTTAACTTTTCTAAATTCATACGATTGCTCTGTTTAAACATCAGGGGAAGTTTAAAAGTTATACAAAATGTCCAGCAACCTCAGGCCACGGCTGTTCCTTTTAGAAAAAGGGGACAACGGTTACGGGTTTCATCTCCACGGCGAGAAGGGCAAACCCGGTCAGTTCATCCGACATGTGGAGCCCGACACCCCGGCGGCCGCCGCGGGTCTCCTGGCCGGGGACAAGCTGGTGTTCGTGAACGGAGAGAGTGTGGAGGACGAGAGGCATCAACAGGTGGTGTCCAAAATACGAGCCACCACGGGCAAACTGGAGCTGATCGTGATCGATCCAGAGACCGCGGAGCTGCTTCAGAAACACAACCTGAAGTGCCAGGAAGAGTACGTGACGGATGGCATACCGATACCGAGCAGCGCTGGGTCGGACCATGAAGATGAGGTGAAGAACGGGACGTCACGGGACTCGACCCCTGTACCGGACACAAACGGAGACATACGCTTGGATAGACTCAGCGTGAGCTCCAAGGTGAGTTCAGTAACTTTTTTTTATATATACTTTATATATTGTTACACAAGTTTTCATGACTTTAAAGTTGGGGATCTTTATCTGTGATCCAGATCTTCTGGGCGCATGTTTGAGAACCTGGATTATTGATAAGGCTGTCAGATGAGGGATGCATAACTGAATATGCATAACATTACCATTAATTGTTATTATTATTATTATACCATATAATATGTATGTTTAAAAGGGATAGTAATCTGACACTGAATGATTTGCAGTCTTGATTATATATGGTTATCATTGCACACCACAAGGTCACTGTGGTGGATTTGCTCATAATCACGTAATGTTTGATGGGAAAATTACAATTACATATTTTAATAACTAATTGCAGTTTTTACTACTACGAACATTGATTTCAGTTTGACCTGAAGGATAGTCAGAGTTGTTTTTGTTGCCTGTAGGTGTTTTTGTGACCTGTCATCAGACTGTGTCAACCGAATTGTTTTACGGTTAGTGAAATTCCCAGTCATACAGAGCCGATCACTGAATAAATGTTGCAAGTATGCTGCATTGTTATTGCTATTTGTTAATGGTAAGTTATTGAAGGTATTTTCAACAGATCTCGCTTGGAAGGGAAAAGAGGACAGTGTGAATCTTATAGATCATATCAAATATACATATGGGCTGTCTTGATTTTTATAGCACAGTTATAGAGTTAGGATTATATATTCATTTCTGTATGTGGTGCAACATTTTTATGTAATGCAGTACAAGGTCTGCAAATGAATTGCACCAGTTGTGTGTCAAGAATATTGAAAGCTTTATATGGAGTCATAAACCCTGTGATTTTCATCTGAAGGTCCAATTTCCAATTTCAGTGGACAATATCTCACTGTGTTTCATCATGGGACATAAATGTTACTTAACATACTTGTAGCCTTACATTAATTCATTGAGCCCTGTAAATACTTAGGATATGAGAGTTTTGAGCCATTTTAGGCCCTTTTAGGTAATTTCAACAGAGCCCTATCAGTTCCAAAGCTAACATTACAAACATGCCAAGTATATTTCATGGTTATCTTGAGTCTATGCTTGTTTGGTTTCAGGATGAAAGCCAGCAGGGTAGACTGACCCCAATAAAGTACCAATCCCTGCTTACCGTGGAGATCCTAAGCAGTGAAGGAGGTTATTGTAGAGCGTTACTCATTGTTTGGGTGCAGACATGGGATTAGGGAGAACCTATCTCACAGAGAAGACTGAGATAATTTTATCCTCACCTATATAACACATACTACTGTGACTTGTGTTGTCACATCGGGCTGAAGTTACTGCAGATCACGTTGTTTGTTTCCCGGTTAATATTTGTTGATAGTTTCTGCAAAAGCAAGCAACACTGTCACATTATTACTGCAAGGGATTTTGCAATATTAAACTTTACTCCAGCACCAAACATTAAACCCTGACACATGTCTCATCCTACAGACATGAATATTACCTCTAAATATGTGCCTTGCTAAGGCAAGGTTTCATATTACTGTTCTATGTAATTTAGGCTTCTGATTTTTGTTCGACTTTTAGTGAATAATTAAAGATTCTCCTACATGTATATCAGAGGAGGAAACCTGAACTGTGAACTAGATTAACAGAGACTTGGGGGTGAGCTTTTGACTTGGGTCAGTATGTAAGCACTTGCATAGCAAGCATCTATTTAGAAAATCTTGTTATTAGCAACAATACTGTCTGGAAAAATTGTATACTTGTTACCTCCACAATATTTCTCGTCATTCTTATAGAAGACATCTCTGTTAAGGTTTAAGTGCCAACACAGCAGGTTAATGTAAAGTGTGCAGTTTTGAGTAAGAGCTTCTAGTTACTTGTTTACAGAATGGCTCAAAAGAGCAATGGTGATGTGACATAAACCAGAAATAGCTTTAATCATCATAACTCCAACCCTAGCAACCCAGAGAGGGCCTCCGCTCAATAATAGTTATTTAGAGTCTCCGTAACAATATGGATTAGGCCCAGTTAACCATGAATGGCTCTTCTGTTGTGTCGGTTTCCCCTCGCCCTCCTGCATCCAGGCTTCCTGCCTGTGATCATTCAGAAGTGAAATGCAGCTAAATGGAACATCCTTAGCTCAGCTGTCAGTCTATGCCAGACAAAGCTTTGTTCTTGATAGTAGTGCCCAGCACGAAGCTGTTTGCTTACTGAGATGAGTTTTCTGAACACATTACACACAGATAGCTTGCTGCCACTGCGCTTGGTAATAACATAATCATTATTGATAGCAAAGAGGCAGAACAGGATTCTAAAACCTAGATCTTTGTCCGATTCTGTTTTTTATTACACTACAAACCTGTGAGTTACTGTATTAAATGAACTAGGCATGCTGCGAGTTGATGTGACCTTTGTGATTTCTGAGACAGCCAGGTGTGTGTCGGAGGTTAGAGAGGGTGTGTACTTTTCTACTGAACAATGGTCACTTCTTTCCTTTGATCCTGTTATAATGAGTAACCTGTGACGGCGATAGATCATTTAATACATTGTATGTATGTCAAAGGAGATTTAGTTGTGTGTTTGCTGTAAAGAAACCACCGTGTTCATTCAGATTTTTCATTCAGATTTTCTGTCTCTGTTTTAAATATACATTTTAAATAGAAAATGCATAACAATGCCCTGACAGCCACCCACAACACTGCAGCATCATTAGAGAGGACTTCTGCATCACTCACATTTTCTTCATAAAATGTAAAAATCTAGTCTAAATAAAATTTCATTTATTTTAAGTCAGCACTGAGTCTACAGAATGTCTTAGGGCGAGTTTGAGGCAGTTTGTTCACTGTACCGAACACGCTAGATGTTAAGATCACTACCAAAGCAGTACATTTCAAAAGTAAACCGTTAGTCAATGCATAACTGCAAGAGTGGGAGTGATATTCACACTTTCAGTAAACCACATCCTTAGTTACATGGCTGTTTCCTGCTGTTGTATTGTTATTTTCAGATGACACGAGCTGCAGTTTAAACGATCATATCAGCGCTCACCTCACTGAATCGCTCTTTGTGCTCTTGCTACCTGTCTGTGTGTTTTGTTGGTAGTTGGCAGTTTTCAAATCTCTGTAGGTTAATTATTGTCTGTTGAGTTGAGTTTTGCAAGTGCAGATTATGGATCAACAGCCACTGAATGGGCCTGCAAATAATTTTATGGTGTCTTTCCTTGCTCATCTTTGTTTAAACAATCAACAATGCAATACCATTAAAATTAACAATATTGATTGCTATTGCTTGACCAATAAGTCTGTGGCTAGGGAGGTTTAAATAAAGCATATTTACTCGTAAGAAGCAGGTTATGGTTAGCAATAATTACTGTTTTCAGTCATTAGTTCATGTCTCACCAACTTTTCCCCTAAGAGTTGAGCAAACCAAGGACATGATTATGAGTTACTAAAGTGAGCTATAAAGCCATTAACCTTTGTATTATTGAACTGTAGTATCTTTATAATGCTAGTGCAGGATATACTGACATCTGCAGTGTGGTATAGACAGATTAGGTTAGGGCCTTTCCTCACTCTGCTCTTGACACATTTACTTCCTGTCATGTGACATCTTTTCTCTGAACATTAGCAATCTGACAGCATGCAGGTCTGCATGTACATGTTTTTCCAATGTGTAAATATGAGCTCAGATTTTAATAATGGCTGGAGTATGTTTGGTTTCCGACAACGATATGGGGAAATCAGAAATTTGCATACAGTCAAATTTACAGTATGTATGTAAAAATACAGTATGATGTCTCGGTCGTTTCAGGGGCTTTAAAAGATTTGTCACAAATCGCATTTGCTTTTCAGAATGTAACAGAATAAGCAGCACCTGATATTTGTATGACGTATCACTTGTGATCTTCCTTTTAAAAAATCAATAAATGGTGCTTTGGCAAAAGAACACCATAGCAGAATCAAAATGCAGTTTGCCATAACGAGGTGTGTGAGGTAATGAGGTAAAAGAGGTCTGTTCTCATTGTGACAGATATTAGCCTTTACCCACTTTTGTTCAATGTTTAATCAACGAGAACATGTTTCCATTGAACATTCATAGTACAAAAGCTGGCAAGGAGAGGTCAGTGTAAACCTTACAGATACTTTATTTTCCCTGTGATCAATTATTCATTTTTTTGTTAGTTGTTGCTTTGAAGCTTTGAAGGTGGATTAGCAGTGAATGAAGATCTTTGTCAGACACTACAGTCATAAGATGACCCCCATTTCCTCTGCTGACTTCAGCTATATTGAATAAGCAAAGCAAAAGAGGCCCACAGAGGCTGAGGATGATGTTCAGTAAAGAAACTGTGCATTTAACAGATACGAGTATCTTCTACCAAGTGGCTAAATATTCATGTTTAGTCTAAGTTAAGGGTAGATTAATTGGAGTGTGTACATTTTTGGAATAAACCATCCTGAAGTGTAACACAACATAATGCTGTGACTAACAAATTAGGTGAATCTCACAAAAATATGCAGATCCAATTGTACTTTAAAATCAAATGAAAATAATAATTTTAATCAACAAATAATTAACAATTTGTGTTCAAGTGTTACTTGTAAGTGTTCCATTATTGTAATGAGAGTTACCATAATGTGTCAAGCATCATCGAGAGTGTCACATACTTAAATATACTTCATGTTCTTTGTCTATCCATCTTTTCTTAGTCACATTATTATGTCATTGACCGCATGTGGTTGCCTCATTTAAGTGTCCTCTGATCACATGTTTGATAAGATTTCTTTTATAAATCACATTGCAGTGTTGCAGGGATCGTATCAATGCAGATGAAGTCATCTTGGCACTGGGAATGTATGGACCTGTGCCAAACCCATCTCCAGTATAGCAGCCCACACCCAGGTCCTTTCCCACACTCCCAGAATTCTCTCCTTGCTCACACCCGGACTGACCAAACAGTCATATGCAAAGTCATCAGCTCACCCTGTGTGTTCAAACACTGTATTTTCATACCATGATAGTAAATGTGGAAGGAAACAGTGTGTGCAGTACTGTGTTGTTGCTCAAGTTCATAGGTTTAGAAGAGTACACAAAGGTTGCTTGTAATAGGATGTGAAGACAAGTCACAAAGACCAGTGATAAGAGCGCATGGCTTTATCAGAAAACACTGTGCATCTTATCACTGTAGGGTGTAATGTTTTTAAGGATTCTGAGTTATCTTCTGTTTCTATTTGTGTGTAGATTGCAGCTTTCATACACGTTTCATGAAAGACCCACCCAGAGAGCAGATAATGTAGTATTCTTGACTTCCTGTGAACTGTTAGTGAGCCTCTCAGAGCATTGTATTCATTCTTTCAAACACAGTTGGACTTTGGCAGTGATCAGTTCTTAAAGCCAGACAATAATAATTCATTATGTCATTCAGTGCTTAGCAAGCATTAATTATTTAATTTATCTATTAATATAACTAGGAATAATACTTTGGGTTAGAGGCAGATAATCCGTTTGACTGACCTAAGCATCCACCAAAAACTCAGTTTGCCACCTTGAACAACCAAAAAAGTGAAAATCTTGCTTAATTTGAGACCTCTTGTGAATCAAATGCACGCTGAATCTGATCTCATGACTGATTCGAGCAGGGCCACTCTCTCCATAGTGAGTAGTAAATAGTCTTTTAGCGCATGCTTTTATCTAAAGCGTCTTAGTGTACTTATTCCAGAGACAATCCCTTTGGAGCAACCTAGGGTTAGGGGCCTTGACCAAGAGCACAATGGTGACAATAGTTCACAACAGTCCAACTTTATGCTTTAACCATTATGCCTCATTATATACAAACCATCCATACATTCTATCTACACGTGTTGCCTTGTGTTCAAGTAGGAAAAGGGTTAAACTCAGTGTAACATATGGCCTCTGCTAAGCATATGCTAATTAGGGCTCATATATGTTTCCTTTTGCTCTTCCAACTGTTAGCAGATCTTTGTGCACATAGAGGCACAGTGTATCAAAAGATAACAATAATAAATACACCTTCTTTAACCCTTTGAGCTGTAGTTAGCACCTAACCCAGCAAACAGTGAACATTCCCAGAATGTATGGATAGTGCATGTTTGTAAAATGTATGTATGTATATAAAAATGTTTATTTGCATGTAGTTAGTTGAACGTTTTTAACTGTATGTATGTATGTATGTATGTATGTATGTATGTATGTATGTATGTATATGTATGTATGTTATTTGTGGAATGTTTTGAAAATGTTACAGAATTAAAAATATTTATAATGAATTCAAAGCAATATCGATAATATGTATAATATAATTAAAAAAAATGGATGTTTTAAAAGTTCCTAATAACATTCAAAAACCATTCAAAATAACATTTAAACATTTTTGTTACTTAATGTAAACGTTAGGGAAACATTCTCAACCTAAAATTATTAGCTGGGAAGTCAGGCACAGAGTTTTCTGAAGAGCAGTGTTAATCATGCAGAGCACATGGAGTGACCCCCATGCTAACCCTTTCAATGCACACTGCTATCCAGTTTCCCAGAAGAGCAGCTCTCCTGGCGAGTATTTAGATTATATACTGCAACCTTTCCTGCTTGTGGATTTAGTGGATCATGAGCACTTTATATGGACTTTCCTTTCATGTTGCATCAACTACACAAACACTATGAAATTACAGGGTTTTATAATAAACTTGAACTGCCTCACATGCTAATTCTGCTTTGACTTGTTCATGGATCAGTATGTGCATGAGTACAGCAGGTGGATGTTTGCATTGTGCTGCTCGTCTGTTTGTACAATTTCAGCCATATATCATATGTTGGTTTGCTAAAGAGGGAAGTAGAGGGATGACTGATCACTTTCTTCTACATTTGAGTGCTGCATCCGTGACTTTGGCGTACTGAGTCTTCTTTAAAAATGGTAAATGGGTTATTTTTCTCTTTGAATATCTCTCGTTCTTGAATATCTCTTTCTATGTTGAAGTTTATATCTATGTGATTTTATTTACAGTCTTGAGGAAGCTGGAATGTTTCAGCTAGTATTTAAATCAGTTGTGTATCGATGAGTGGCAATTCTGTGCTTGGTCTTTCTGTCATACATTATGATTTTTTACATTCTCGGACACTCCAGTGTGATATGAAGTTTTTATTAATTCAAACCAAATTCCAAGCAAATTCTTTTGTGAGATGTTGTTTTTCAACTATTCTATTTTAAAACTATTGATAGATGCTTATCAAGATATATGACTTGAACTTCTGCTTTAGTTGGAAAAAGGAATCTTTAGTTGGAAATAACCACTTTTTTGTTTTCTCTGATTTGTCGTCTCTGTGTAGGAATCGAAACACGAGCTTCGTCCGCGTCTGTGTCACATGAAGAAGGGTGCCACAGGCTACGGCTTTAATCTTCACACAGAGAAGTCCAAACCCGGCCAGTACATCAGGGCAGTGGATGAAGACTCTCCAGCAGAGAAATCTGGACTTCGACCCCAAGACAAAATAGTGCAGGTGCAATTCATCATCTGATCAGTAAAATACACAACTGTGTGTGTGCTTCAGAAATATGATTAGCTCCAAGCCTTTGTGTTTAGATAATGACTCACATGCCAGTGTGTTTTATTTGACAGTGACTCTCATTCACCGTAAACTGTGGTGAAGACAATGTAAAGCAAAACCACTTTTGTATTAATAGCGGAAGTCTTCTGCCAAATACTGTAGTTCATCAGTCAAACTGTAAAAACAAATCTGTTTACATCATCTGCCGCAGTAATAATCAAATGATCAAAGAGAGAGACACTTGATGGATTAATATAACAGTCAACTGATGTGCGTTTACAGGACAAAATATATATATATATATATATATATATATACTATACTGTATACTATACTATATACTATACTATTGATTATTTACATTTTAAACATGGCTAATTGAGTCAATCTTGTTTACATTTTTTCAAATCCTGTAACCAATTTTTTGAACAGTCTAACTTGCTCAATTATTATGACACTTGTACAGAGCGCTCAACGCTAAATGCCTGAGCCATGTGTGCTGTTTCCAGAGAGTTAATCTCATACAGATATCAGTGAAGGAGAGGCCAGTGTAATTACTGTCTCTGTGGGAGTGCAGGATTAGAGATCTCCTGTGGAGAGGTCACACTTGTTTATCAGCCCACCTCAAATTCCACAGGATGTCCAAGTCAGATTGATAGTGTACAAAGGAGATGAAGGAAATTAAATAGAGAGACATAGAGATAGATCAAGTGAGAATGATGCAAACGTTTTTTTGTCTAAATAATCATTAAATGATTTTATGACTAAAGAGTTAAATTATAGTCAAGCTACACTTTCAAATAACAAAGTTTCTAAGAAAATATAAATAACTATATTTGAGCTCTTCAAGCTAGCAATATAATTAAAAAAACACCTTCCTATAGTAATTTATTTGTAATATCAGAGCAGTATCAATTCCATGCATTGACTTCTGCAAAGTGACTCTAGTGTGAAATAGAGTCTGAGGGTGTCAGGGTCATGCAGGCCTGCCTGTGGCCATGTGGCTTTTCACAGTTTAAGGTGTTTACTGTTGAAACTGTTTTGAAAAATCATGACATGTCACTGCATGCAGCCTGACATGGATGTTCACCATGGATGAAAAACATGCTTCCTACACAGGGGTCTTGTTAGTTTTGTTGAATGGATTCACCTGTAGAGAACTTTCAGTGGTAGCTCTGTCTCTGTATATCTTTCAAGGGTTGCTCTGAATGCTAAGTTTGTCTTTCAGTGTTGGTTTCAGTGAGCTTTCACAATCTTAAGATCCCTGTACTTTTTTCCCAGTTCTGTTTCCTGCATCTCTTCTCAGATTCCAGAGAGCTGAGAGCCTTTTAAATGTCAGCTGTCATGTAAAATCACATGTTTTACCCGAACGTGACAGTGAAAACATGCCATGTCTCACGCTCACCAGGATGAATTGGCTTTTTTTTTTGCTTCCTGTGTTCTGTGACTCTGTTGTGTGTGTGTGTGTATAATAGGGCCGTGTTTAAAGGACATTAAGGGACGCATAAGGGGGCTCTTGTTTGTCTGCTGTGTTTTAATTGCCTGCAGAACGGGAGAGTGGGATCAGCATTCCTAAGAGCCCACTCCTGCCCAGACTCTCCCACGCGGATTCCTTAACCTCTGGCCCCCGTGACGGGCCTACAGAGCCTCGGTCTTTTCTCAGGTGTCTCCTCTCTGAGAACATGTCATGGTCATATGAATAGTCTTTCTGTTAATTCAAAACTCTGTCAGATTTGCTTTGTGCAATGCTATAGAATATTATACTAGACAAGTTAGTGTGGCCTATTGGCATGACAAAACTTCACGTGAATTGCCAGAGTGTTTGATGCTTTTATTGTGAGGATTGCAAAATCAGACAACGCTGTTACAAAGTAAGATAATGGTGCAAATGGAGTAAATATGGATAAGATTTACAAATAAAGTTTAAAAAAAAAGCCAAAGATTGTCATTTTTATTGATTTAAATAGATTTTAAATTCAATTTATTTAATTACATGACAGTGTGGAGTAAAGAGTCATGTCAATGCAAGTAAAAAAGTTGAAAAGGTTCTATATATAACGACCAAAAAAGTTGTAGTAGTAAGTGCATTTGGAAAGTCTGTCTTTCCGAAATGTCTGTGTATATGTCTGTGTGCCCTGGTTCACTTCTTGACAGACAAATTAATTGATACATTTAGCCAAAAATAAGGAAGTACAAACTTATAAAAACTAGTTTTGAAGGATACATTAAATATAAAGAAAAATGTAACTTAGCACTGTTTTGTTTACTAAAGCAACAGCATTGGCTTTCAGTGGAATGTCATCATACTGAAAATGATTATGGAACTGCTTCAGGGACATGACTTGTGATTTCATGTGTTGTTCTTTCTGCAGGTGAATGGCGTCTCTGTGCACGGGCTACAGCATTCAGAAGTGGTGGCAGCCATTAAAGCAGGTGGAGATGAGACCACTCTTCTGGTGGTGGATCCTGAGACCGATGCGTTTTTCACCAGCTGTCAGGTCTTACCCACTGAGAAACACCTCACAGGTACCAGTGTAACATTTTAACCCCATGCCGCAAGCATGCTTGTTTTTTGTCATGTGCTAAGTGTAATTCGGTCTGTTATATTTGACCTCTTGTGTGATCTATTGTGCAAGAGTTATTTGGTTTTTCTTTGTCAAACATTTCACCTGATTCTACAGACACACTTTCACACAGTAACAGACTGCTGGTTAAGCATCAACTTGAAGCCTGTGGTGACACTGTCTGTACATGTGAGCATTAGTCTAAGTCAACATCTTACTGCCAACATGTCGTCATGGTGATCAGGGCTATGGCAACAGTATGAGAAATGAAAAGAGTCAATCACCCTCACCCTAAACATGTCCAACAGGAATAAACAACGAAACATCTGATGTTGCTGACCCAGCCCTGCCATTATTATAATACACTCAAATGTAATGTAGAGATGAAGTTTAAATAGAAGTAAAAATACTGAACAGGCATATTAATGGCATGTTGTTGTTCAGCACTATTATGTAGAAGCAGTTGGACTTTCTCCCTTTTTCGTTAAAAAGATGTTGACAGCTGCTCCCCCACACATCTTTTATTCATTATTCAGTCACAACAGCCATGTTTCCAAATTCTCATTCGCTTCTAAAAAGGCTTTTGGTCTGTTTCCCCCAGCCTTGAATGAAACTCACTGTCCAGCTTTGTTGTGCCTTTTAGCCAGTGGCAAATTTTGAACTACTTAAATATTAACTCAAAAGTTGCAAAAGTTGTAATATAAGATTGTTCATTACATTTGAATGATAAGTCTGGTATGAGTACTTTGTCTTTTATCTTCAGCTGTATTGATTGAATAATTAATCTTTCAACCCCAGTCAGACATCCAGTTATTATAAATGAACATTTAACAAAGACAAAGCACTGACTGATTCAGGAGCTTTGCAGGAAGTGCTGTGAGCGTGGGAACTCTCTCACTGTGACTTTCTATTACTCTAAGCAAAAAGCTAACTGCATTTGATGATTGTATATTTACAGTGATGTGCTTTTTCACAGGCTGAAGTATTAGTCAAAATGTTTTTCTTAGATAATCAACAACATCACAGTGTCATTCTAAAAATCTCCGCTTAGGGCATGAGTGCTCCTAAACCAAAAAGTTAGCACAGTTTCTTTATTATTTTTCATTTATTTCCTAGTCATTTTCCTGGTTGCATTTAGGCTTACCAAGATATCAGTATATCTGCTCACAAATGGTGGTCATTTTTAAATGTCAGGATACATTTATTAATGGTGTCGCTGCTCTGATTATTATTCAACAGGTCCTCTGCCTGAACCTGCAGTGAGCCGTGATGCAGAAGAGCAGGTGAGGAACATCTGGAGCACATGTCCTCAGCCTAGAGATTTTTACCAGCATGTGTTGAATGAAGAAACAAATGTATTCAGATCTAAGCGAGCAACTTTTAAAGCCATGTATAAAACAGACCTCTTTGTATCTGGTAAACTCTTGAAAAGTGGACATGTATGTTTTTTTTATTCATAGTAAATTTACACAATCGCTTTTGATTGGTTGATAAAGGATTAGTAAAGTATACAATAACATCAGTGATGGGATTAGTCAAGCTTAGTTTAAGAAAAGAACAAATCTGTAGTGACTGACAGTCCGATGTTCTGGATTCTCTCAGATGGCATTTCTGATAGCTTAGCTGTGAGAAAGAACAACAACCTGGAGCAGATTCTCTCTGCTACTTAATGGAAGCTCTCTGAATTTCTGCTCACTTTATATTCACACTAACAGAAACGTCTCTAACTTTATCAGAATCCTGTGAGAGTGAGATTATGTGAGAACTCTCAGAGGTACCAGGACGTGATCAAAAAATTCCTTGTTCTTGCCCAGCTGTAATGTACAGACACTGGAGTTGTAAATCCAGGCCTTGTCATCATTTACTTATACTTCTGAGATTTGTGAATGTTCTCATGGTTTAGATAATTGGCTTTGAAATGGAGGCCATGAAATGAGGCAAACTCTGTTAACTTTCCGTAAGATAAAATGAGCAATATCTTTAATTTAAAATCATGTTTCTCTTATGAAAAAGGTCTGTACCAGCCAAGCTCATCACAAGGACAAGATTTCTTTTTACTATTTTTTACTATTTTTATGTCCTAGAGCACCAAAACTCTGATTAATGCTATAAAGCTTTTTGGCATTCATGGCTGACAGATAAGGCCCATTTCTCAGGAACAGATAAAGTGTGTCAGTCTATTTTTGGGTTAATGCCAGCCAGGATCAAATTAATTTCTGTGCTTTTTTCATTCTACCAACATTCACTGGGTTGCCATGATTCTTTATTGAGAATTTTACATTTTTAAATTGTGGGGCCTGAGGTGAAAATTAGAATTAGAATTCTCTTTTTGCGCTTACAAGGAATTTATCTTGGCGTTTTGTTCCAACAACAAGTAAACATGTTAGACATAGACATATCAGAATGTGAAATATAATTAAATTATATAAATTGAACTCTGTAAGTTAAAGTCTATAAACTGTTGATCAGGTTGAAAGACTGATTCACCATTAGTAATTAATTTGTTATTTCTATTCTTTTGTAATTTCATCCTTCCGTTTTATCCCACTACATGCTGTACTGTACTGTAAGGTAAGGTACTGAAGTCTATTGCCTTGACTTACCTGAAGAATCATGGGCTCAGAACAGGGTCAGACTGTCGGTTGAACACAGCTCAGGTCCATCTAGTGGTTGGATGTGGTAGTGCATCTATTGTGGACTGTATTAGCAGAAGTTGATGCCAAAATATAATTACAGGTAAATGAAAAGGAAGCCCAGGAGGAAAAACCTAGAGTGTCCATGACCCTTTCTGACGCCAGCACCACCTCCAACACATCTACATCCGTAGCTCCAGCCAGCATTCCAGCAGCCGAGGTAGCCGAGGTAGCCGAGGTTTGTCTCCACCCACCGTCACAGAACTGTGTACAATGTAGAGGCCATTGTCTTTGAAATATTGCATGATCACAATATGATGATGATGTCTGCTCACTTCAGGCACAAAAATCCAAAGACACGGCTTCAGATGAAGATACAGGGTTATCTCTAAACCTGTCACTGCAGCAAGTGAAAGAACGAGCTCGCCAGAAGCGCTCCAACAAAAAAGCTCCACCAATGGACTGGAGCAAAAGAAACGAGCTCTTTAGCAACCTCTGAGATTTCTTTATGCCTTCCCTCAATCTGTCCCCATGGTTTCTTTTGATCTTCTGTTTTTACTGCTACGTCCTCTCTGTGCTTGGAAGTCCTCTTCCATCCCATCATGCCTTTCTGTCGTCTTTTCCCTATTTGTGCACTTGCATGCAATTAGAACCCCCTTTTCACATGTATATTTTTAAACCAGTGTTATTTTACCTGATTTCTGAATCTATGATGTAATTTTTTGTTTGATCAACTGTTATAAACTTGATTTACCTCTATGAAACTAAGACGATATGAAATTTAACATTATAATGTATAGTCTAGAATATAATTTTTAAAGAAAACTCAAATATCTGAACTCTTGTCTATATATTTTTCTTACTTTGCCTGTAGTAATCATGATGCAGTATTGATTCCTTACTTCAGCAGTAATAATAGTTTAGTATTTTGTGAAAGCGGATGACTTATTTTTTCAGAGTTTGTCTTAAATATTAAAGAGCAGCAGTTTAAATAAATATTTGGTTTATATAAGGTATAGAAGCTACAACCTTCTCATTTTTGTAAATGTGAACTGTTTATAAATGATGATCTGGGACCAATGGAACAGGTTACTATTTCTGACCAAATTATTATTAGTAATTCTGCTGGCTGTAAGACTCTTCTATTAAAAGTTAAATTTAAAACAGACACACTAGTGACAGTTCCATGTTTTCTATACAAATGTATATGTTAAAGTACAAACTTTACATATAAATTGTGCTCAGTATGTACTTTGGAAAAAGTGCTCAAGTTTTATTTGGTTAAAACATGTAATCTGCATTGTATAGAGTCCAGTAGTGCAATAGAACATTCTTAATGAAACAGAAATTTTAAAATGGTTTCATCACTGTGTACTTGTAACACATGACAGCCAATTTAAACTCAGATACCCCTTTTTTCCCCAACCAGTCTTACCCCATCATTCCAAAAAGGAAAAAAACAATATAAACTTTTAATATCCTTTTTAATTCAGTGTAAAAAGTTCTTTTGTTTTTCAAATTCAACAGATACATTTTTCACAGCCATGCGGAAACAGTTTGAAATGCTTGTAAACAAATTAACAAAATTCAACCAACAAAAGTTTATCCCCCACAGCTGAACTATATACATATAAGCTATCAAACCCCATATATATCACAGCACACATCATTATCATCATTAGAAATAAAGCAAAGACCAGATACAGACTATCAAAAAATTACAAATCCCTCACGCCTATGTACTGTGAGGGCTGACATTAGTTCTTTTTTTAATCATTATTATATCAAATGATTCGGCTACTTGTATCCAAAATACAGATCTGAAGTTATAATCACCAGCTTTCCAACGTATAATTACAGACATATTTCTCCTTTATTAGACCTAATGAATGAATTATCAAATATATATATAGCACCATGATGTGATTACTGAGGACAGAGGGAACATCACAAAAACCCGTGTTAGTATCAAGGCCAGAAAAGCGTCTGGCCCTCATAAAATTCTCACATTGCTGCATGCACTGATACGCACTCTACAGAACAACATATTTGTTTATATTTTGTATTCTGCTTCTCTAGTTTTAAATCAATAGCTTTTCGTATGAGACACAAAACAACACAGAGGATAAGGCATCAATTTCGCTGACGAGAGAGGGTTTACTTAAAGGTGAAGTTGTGCGTTAGGGTTTAAATTCATTTGAGGGTAGCAGCTGAACTTGCCTCAACAGTCGTTTTAATAATTGCAAATGATTGAGGGATTTTGGTCTTTACATGGAAAACAGAAACCAAATTTAGCTGATTTACGCATGATTATAACCAGTGTATACCTAAATCCTGATGCTATGTTTGGAATTTATGAGAAAAAGAAAAAACGTGTACCAACATGAGAAAATTAATGCATGTAGTTGCTGATGTAAAACGTGGCCACAAAGCCCCAGTTTAACATTTACAAACTCAATAACAGTGCTTTACATTTAAGAACTACACATGCATACAACACCGCTACTGAAGAAACAAAAATACACTGCTTCAAAAATCAGTACAAACATTTGCTAAAACCTATAAACAAAAAAGTAGATAAAAAAAAGAAAAGAAAAAAAAAACATTAGATCCTTTATACAATGAACCATAATTTAACATGGATCTAACTAGAACATTTGGGTGATTATTTACAAACGTTTAGTCAGCCTTTGGAAAGCATTTAAAAAAAAAGCGATAAAGCCATGAATGTGAGCATAGCTGATCTAGATGAATGAGAAAATGACATGGTCACATTTGTTAGGAGCTTCAAATATCAGAAACAAACAAAACTGTAGCATCGCAAATCTAATCAAATGATTTTTAGAAGCACTAAGCCGCCAACCTTCAAATAAAGCAGAAGTCAATGAAATACGGTTCCTGAGAGTTCACCAACAACCTTACTGGTACTGAATAGAGCTTATAATTATACTAAGATAAACGACTATGTAAATGTAATATTGGCTGTATTCTGTATGATGTTTTAAAGGTTATATACACTCAGAATGTTCTATAACAGGGAAAGCTCAAGTCTAGCTCTTAGAAAATTGTCACAGTTTTGCAATATATCGTAAGAATATTTGTTTTACGTCTATAGAATGTATCTAGTCTATATATTTATGAGTTGTGTGATTTATTTTTGGAGTAAGACATCATTAAACAACATTATTGCATAACATTCTTTTTTCCATGTCAAGGACTCTGTCAATAATATGCTATGATACAAATATAAATGATGTGTAGATTTTGTAAGTTAAATAAGTGTGGATACTTTTCTGTTTGCATAAAATATAAATGAATATACCCTTTGCAATGAAGCATGAAAACTACCTATTGCAAACTTAGCGAGGCAGAGGCGTTCAGTTAACATGTGAAACCTCCACCTGGATTTAAAAACTGCTTGCTTTTAGAGGTAGTACCAATGTTTTTAAACTGGAATGAATGCTGTGATTTAAGTAAAACACACATGATGCGCAAGTGAACTCGAGTTAGCGCTCAATCGCTGGTCTGCAGGCAGAAGGCTGGTAAACAAACACGTTGCATTGTTTGGACCGTTTACTACAATAAATATATCAGGAGTCTTCCAGAAGAATACTCTACTGTGCTGTCACATTGACAATGACAGAAAGGTAGTGTTCAGATAGCAACGACTGCTTACGTTTATTCTGCGGCTCACAAAATACTTAAAATTGTTCCATATAAAAACGTCTCTTTATAATGAATTCAACATTGGCGTCTGTCAAATAAACATTTTTTTCTCTTTTTTTTGCATATCAGTCTTTACTTTGACTTGAGCACATCCCACTTCTATAATAACGTTTACGAATCACATAATACGATAGTCATTTTACAGGCCAATACATATTTTAATCCCTGTAGTGCAACTGGTGAGTGTTCCATTAGCCTCCTCTTCATACCAGTAAGGTTTGATTTCAAATACCATCATCCCTCATTCCACAACTATATTTATGTTTAAATATTTATATGTCTGTGTGTGTTTAATATGAATGTCATACACTTATGAATATACTGTCTCAATATAGATTTCTACTACTCTTAACAAATACACACCCACCCAAAACAAATGAAACAGCGCAAGAAACACACATGGTTTTGAAATCTTACAAAAAAGGAAATCATTTATCACCAAAAGGGAAAACAGGGAAATAATGAAGGAAAGAAAAAGACTAGGAAAACTTCAAGTACAATGAACACTGAGGGAAAAAAAAAGTCCATAGGGCAAATTGTTTAACCAAAAAGTCAGTATCTCTGTTCCAAAAAAAAAAATTCCCCTTTTATACACTTTTTCTCGTAGATCAATGACTACAAAATCTGTCCTTCAGCTTTCTAACCTGAAAAGGGAAAAACAGAGAGAGAGAGAGAGAGAGAGAGAGAGACCTGGTGTGCAGGGGAAGTCACTGTCTCTCGTCCCAGGTCTGGTGTGCATCGCTCAGAGTGGGATTTTGTCCAGTGCTGTTGGCAGTGAGGTTGAGCCTCAGTGATGGCTGATGATGTTCAGGGCTCTTGTCGGGTATAGTAACTGCCTGAGCCATTGCTCTCCTGGTCCGAGATGCCCTGTGAGAAGGTGAACTCATCAATCTCTGGAGTCTCCTCTTTCAGCTGCAGTGAGGCCTCTGGGAAACAGAAAGGAGACACAAGCAAAGAACATTTGTCAATGGAACACATGACAAGAGAGGATACAATGCAACACCAAAGACGAATTGCAAAGTCATCCGAAGACAACTATTTTACTCAAAGATATAAAGAAGGGAGAATAAGAGATATGAGTAAAATCACAAACTGATTTAAGAACAAACAAACAAAATGGTATTTTTAAAATTCTGTTTTAGAAGAAGCTTGTGTGACTTGTGTGTAAAATGTAATATGAATACAAGGTGTAAACAAAACACAACATCTCAAGTGGTCAGATGAAACAGCCTGCTGTTTACACCTGATACTTACGTGCATCTCAAATGCATTATGTGACCACTTGTGATCGGATGTGTTTGAGAGAAGTCGGTGATTGACAGATGAGTAGATGGCCCTTCACTGTTGCCCAGGATACGTTGGTACGTATTAGCGTTTATGCTACAAATAAGATGTAGTCGCGCGTTTACACCTTTCTACTTGTGATTGGATCACCTGATAAGGATGTTAACACCAGGTGTGAACAGGATCATAATAACCAAGCCCGGTTTAAGCATTTCAGTAGACTCACAAAATTACCAGTCTATTTGTTACATATATACGCCCTATTCACATCATCATTAACTAAACTGAATTAGCAGTGAATTCAGAGTCAGTACAGGTGTGGAAGTAACTGACCACTAATGGCAGTCCTCAAACAAGGAAGTTACAAAGTTAAACCAAGATTAAGACTTCACTCCCTTTTTATGCAACTTAATACTGCACTAATGACTCAAACGACTGAAGTTCAACAGCACCTGTTCTTGTTCCACACAGACCAACCTGAAATGTTCTACAGAATGAGCTCACTGGCGCCCTCTCCCTGAGTGATGGAGAATTGAGTTACCTGAGTTGAGAGCGCCATCATGCTCTACACCTGAAGTGGGAGGTCCCCCGGACCCAGAGAAGTGTGACGGGTAATGGGGCGGAGTCTGCTCTTCATCACCCGAGAAGCTCCTCCTCAGAGGCCCACCCAAACCGATTGGCCTCCTCCCAACTGGAATCTTCCTTTCTAAACACCAAGCCAGACTGAAGTTACCGAGGTTACTAGGTTACCCAGGCTACCGAGCTCCACTCCACAACACTGCAGACCACCCTACCACTGAGTCCACATTTCAACTGAGAGCTGAAGCTTAATTTGATTTCCACTGGACAGGAGGGTGATTCAGACTGAAGCAGAAGCCCTGAGCAAAGGCACTGTGGAACCCACATCATCATGACTGCAGTTCTGACCTCTTCCATTGTTTTCACGTGCCACTCTGTTCCAGCAGTCGGGTATGATGGTGATAATGGCTACAGCTGTCTGTACTTATCTAGAACCCCACTGAATCATCTGCCACAGACTACCAAGCAGAACCAGACCAGACCCAAACTAGTTGAAAACCAGAGGTAACAGCACCTGGACCAGTTTTGCACCAGTGATCGGTAAGTGGAGAGAGAGAGAGAGACAGAGAGAGAAAAGATGGACAGGTTAAATGAGATTGGACTCACTTTTCTTTTGTCCTTTATACTGTGCAGTCTTCTTTTTCTGTTTCGAGACATTTGGTGGTGCTTCTCTTATGGCTGAGGAGGAGACAAGCTGTCAGTTAGTGTGTATTCAATGCATAATAAAAACTTATTTAAATAAAACAAAAAATGCATGTTTGCATGAAAAATTTGCTCTTTGGTTGTTCACAAAGAAAATTACAACATTTCAAAAACAAATTGAGAACACATCATGTTTACATATGAAGGCCTATTCAGTATTCAGCAATTTTACTGCCCTGATAAATGACAATGTGAACAACGCTGTTACACAGAGTAATAACAAGGGTCATTTACAAATATAGGGTTTAAAGGTATAATAGAAGCATTTGATCCCAATAAACAGAGAGGATTTATCCCAATAAACCCCCTTTCACAAACTCAAGAACTTTAAATATTTCATTAAGGAAACAACTATGGTAATTGTTTGATCGACCCAAAGAACACATTATTAAAATGACAACATCCTGGCCAAGTGAATGGAGCGTTGCTCGGAAATGTCCAGAACCTTCTACAATGTTCTGTCCTGTTTACTCACTCTGTGAAGCAGGCGGCTGCAGCTGGTATCCTGTTAGCTGGCACCAGCCCACAGGGTAGAGATCAGGCGACTCACAGTCTACCCACTGATCATACTCCTCCTCCCAGCCGTCGAAGTGAATGCGCAGAAGTCTGTGGACGATCCTGGTCACTGTAGCAACACACACCAGCCGTGGCTCCATCAGATCCACTGCCTCCAGTTTCATCCCTACACGGAAACCATGATTGGGCACATCCTGAGAGCAGAGGACACGGATTAAGGGTCACGAACTTAAAGAATCAAACTGACCTTGATCTTGACATATAAGAGAACTGTGCCATAAAAAACATATACTGTACATTTCAAAATTCAAAAGATGTTTTAGGACTAAGGAGAAAGTAATTGTATTCTATTCTAATTTTATTCTTATTTTCATCTGCTGATGTAATATGCATGGTTTAGGGTGGAACATAAATATAAACATATCTATTTTACTGTTGTCAGCTTTAAATGAAAAAACACAATGCTACACTGTTACCCCAGGAGTATTTTTATGCGTAATAATTGAAGTATACACTTCAGTCAAGACACTAGAAAGAATCTGTGTTCTTCCCACAAGTACGTACTTTGTTAAAGAGCTTCACGGGGGCTGCAATTGAACCTGTTTCTCTGAGGTAGTCAAACCATTTGAAAGGGAGTTTGGTGTACCCTGTGGAGCAGGTTTAGATTCATTAATAAATGACTGATTTCATTTAGATAAAGCAGTGAAAGGGAGGGGAAGCGCACCTCTCGGGGGTGTGAGCTCAATGTTGTTGATTTCACAGAAGCCGACAGGAAAGATGGAAGGGGAGGTGGAGTGATAGCAGAACCAGTCTGAGCCATCAGCAGCCTCAGAACCATCAATCCCGATCATCAGGTACCCGTCTGCCAGAACCTGTAAGCAGGAAATGCCTCATCAACATCAGGTTCAAAAAAACAGCTTCTTGTAATCCAGGATTTTTATGATACACCACATTTTCTTTAGTGTCATATAAATGATATGAAATACATTTACATTAATTTATTTAGCAGACGCTTTTATTCAAAAGTGACTTACAAAAGGAAGAACATTTAACATTTTGCCCTTAGAACCAAGAAGCCTAGTCCACAAAAGCTACATTTACAATTGAGAATAGTTCTGATGCTAGGGACAGGATGAAAAGTAGAAGTTTTTTAAAACTGATATTTTTGCAATGATGACCATTGAGTTCCCTAAACACTGTTACACTGCAACTGGCATTTTACCTTTCGTACAGTAGCAACACATATAGCTGAAAGATTGAGAGGGTCTATTGCCTCCAACTTCATTCCATCCTTAAACCATTCACCACTCTGGTCCACGTCCTTAACCTGTGGGTTGAAAAGATGACACATGAGCAGGTAGAAAAAGGTTGTGTCACTCTAGAAATGAAAAACACAGTGCCAAGAAATACCTTAAGAAACAGCTGTGAGGGAGCGTCCGTCTGCCCCTCTGTTTTTGTCATGACCTCTGCAGAAAGCAACATTGCAACAGTTTAGATCCAGAAGGTCACAAAAACAATGTTATGGACAGCTGTAGCTGTAACTGGTAGAGCCCTGCGTTAGTGGTGCAAAGGTCATGGGTTTAATTCTAAGGGAACATGCATACTAAAAAATGTGTAACTTTGAATAAAAGTATCTGCCAATTGCATAAATGTAAACTACATTTATTAAGTTCAAGCAGGAATAATAGAAGTCATGCATAATTACATGCAATTAACCCTAAATTAAACCCTGATCCTAACCCTAGTAAATACATACTGTTAATTAATATTATGCAGTATCTAAATATATTATTACTCTGTAACAAGAACACTCTAAAATAAAGTGTAACCAACATACCAAATCTAAAACAATTGCATCTAAGCACTGCTGCACTGACCGGATCTTTTGAAACGGTGTCCGATGCTTCGGGACCAGCCAATGGAGTGAATGAGAGGGCTGAGCATGTGACACCAGAAGTCATCAGTGCCGTCCTGACACTCCTCATAGACCAGGCGCAGACGGCCGCCGATCACCTGCTCCACCAGAGCCACGCGAGTCCGGCACAGGTGTGTCTTATCCACCACTTCCACCCGCATCAGCTTCTTAAACGGGTACTGCATGCTCTCCTGCACCTTTAGTTTCAAACATAAACAGTTTTCACACACAGATTGCACTGTACAGAGACTATGACATGTTCAGTTAGGTTTTTATGCTATTAAAGGGACAGTTCACCCAAAAATGAAACATTTTACATGATTTACTCACCCTCATGTCATTCCAAACCCATGACATTTTTTTATTTTGTGAAACACAAAAAAGAAATGTCTCAGTGGTTTTGTATCCATTCAAGGAAATGGGCGCTACTGTTTGGTTACCAATGCACAACATATCTTCTTCTGTGTTCCTCAGAAGCAAAGAAGTCATACAGGTTTTGAGGAGTAAATGATGTAGGAAATCTAATTTTGGGGCAAACTATCCCTTCTTTTTTGTCAAAAAATGAATTTTGCATTTTTTATATTATAATATATTATTTATTTATATTATTTAAGGCAGTCTGACATCCGTAAGCCTTTATTGTCCTAATTATATCCGACACATGCTCTTTAACAGGTATGTCTCATCCTACAGGTTTTTCCAGATCGACTATTTAAAAACTGCTTTGTGATGACACCTGGGATATAACGTCTTACCTTTGTGGCAAAATCTGGTGGCAGAGTTTTAGCTCCAGTGAGTCGTTTCACAAGAAATGCTTTCCAGTTTGAATACTTGTGCTGGATGGCTACAGGGAGAATGAATGATTACTTTGTTTAATAATAGCAACTTCACACCAGTTTAACCTGCCAATTCTGTATCTTTAAATAGTGTAAAGTTTTACATACATTTAGGAGGCACCAGTGGCTTTCCACTAGAAGCACACCATCCAACAGGATGGACTTCTGGGATACACAGATTACACCAGAAGTCTTTGCTTGAGTCGTTATCGAAACCCTCATACCGTAGGAGAGCTTGAAAGCCTGGGAAGTGATAAAACATGTTTTAAACACAATACACAAAGGTTATCACCAATAATAGAGGTCACATTACACAGCTCTCTGGTATGCTTGATTCTGATTGGTCAATTCCAGCATTATGGAACTGGATTCATTACCTGCCAGTTTGACAATCCCTGCTACCCAGTAAACTTTTGTGGAGAGGCTTGTGTCAGAATTCAGGACCTCCACCCTCACTCCCTCAGCGATGTCACCCCAGCACGAACCCATGGGCACCTGGAGTATTAGCACACAATTCCTGTATTTACATTTTTGAACAAACATAAGCCGGAAAGGGTTTAGAAAAATAACTATGGTAAAAAAAAAAGAGATGCCAATCTAAGCACTGTACTGACATGTTTAAAACAGCCGACTGGTGCCCCAATGAGATTATTGCTACAGATGTACCTGCCCCAGTCAAAGCCTTCAACAGGAGCCACTACAGAGAAAAAAACTCCTTAAACAACAAACAAATAACAGCAGAGAGGTTGCAGGAAATACTTATTTAACTATTTAAAGAGTACCGTACAGACAACTCATAACCTCAGCTGTATAAAGATCAGTTATAATCTATGGTATAGTTATAATCTAGGTAGTCTTAAACAAGCATGTGTTGTGGTTGTGATAAGCTTTTTTGCTAAACAATTAAACAGTCAGAGCAGGAAAGTACCTGATTTTGATTTAGCTTGGTTCTGTTGATGTGCTTGATACTGTGCATAAGCTGCCAACTTTGCCATCAATGGCTGTTTCTGTAGCACTTTTGCCTTTTTCGTTGGTGGTTTACCCTTGAAAGGTTGCAAGTGAAAACACAAAGTATTTTAAAGGCAGAAGCAAGTAACCAAGAATAAAAGGGAAAAAACTGAAAACGCAGTTTTAATCAGGAGAGCTTTTAGAGTCCATGAATATTTACCTGAAGTCTCGCCAGTATACTGGCCTTTTTAGAATTGGAGGAATAGCTTCTGGAGCAGGACACACTGCAGAATCTCTTTGTTTTAGAGTAGAAAGCATCCCGGACACCAACCATACCACACATCTCACAGGTCGCTGGAAGAAAATAAGAACACAGCAGTCAGTCATAGGGTCACACTATTACATGCACTTATCTCAGATAGAGAAAGACAGATCATGCAAGATTATTTTGTGTTAGGTAGAATGAAAAATGCTTCTATTCTGCATCCTTTTCCATTAAAGATCATTTTTAATATTTATAATATGAATAATATTATAAATATTAGCAAATAAATATTAATATTACCTGTGTGTCAATACAAATAGGCAAATAATATTCATAATAATATATTAGAATATGAAGAATATTGATCAATTTGAGAAGCTGAATAAACAACTAATATAAAACGTTCTAATTTTCTTAGTTTCTGGAATATCATCTTTTTGTGACATCTTTTCAGTGACATCATGCAGTTGAACTGGCATGTACAAGTGTATACAAAACCTGATGGTCCATGTCAGCCCAGCATGTTTTGAGAACGTTCTAAAGAACATCTTGTGTGCTTCAATGAAAGCAAAGAACTCTTGACATTTTTGTATTGGTGCAGAATCTCAAATATTTCATGACACTTAACATCTTAACTTTCCTTTGTTGTTCTTTTTTGTTTTAAAAAACGCTGCCTGTGTAAATGACTCACCCATTCCTGCTTTTCCATCAGGATAGGTGTACACCTGGCCATTGTTTTTGATGATAGGCAGACTGGCAGGCATGCCTGGCACCTCATCCTCGCTGTCCTCCGAGCTAGAGCTGCTACTGCTGTCCTCACTGCAGCTTTCATAGCCATCAAATATCCCAAATGAATCTCTCCTCTTCCGCTCTGAGCGGGGAGTGTGCTCAGCCTGCGTGTGATGAGGCAATGAACCAATGATCAAATAAAAAAGGTTCAAGCTCCTATAATACTCACATAAATGACTACCCTTGACATATTACAGCTGGTTAATATTACAGACAGTAATAGCCATAATCTTGAACTATGATAATCAACCCTTTAATGAGTTCTCAATCACAGAAGTACGATTAAAAGATCTCACAGTTCACGAAAAAGGCAAATATGTAAAAGCAGGGCAACATCATTAGCATTCATATCCCCTCAAGACAGGAGGTAGGAAAAGTGCCAAAATTAATTTAATATTTAAATTTTATTATTTAAACTATTTCTGACACAGACAATTTAGGTATTTTCAGGACCTATATAATTTCATTTGCAATGTTGGATCAGTGGATTGGTGCAGCAGACGAGCATTTGTCCGAACTACTGTGACCTAATTTTAAAATAAATCATTTCAGACCTTCTCCTCATCTGAACACATTTCATGCACATTTCTTCCAGTTAAAAAACACCTTACCCTAATCTACACTTCATTATACCCCATCAGAAAAAGTGTTTGTAGGTCAGATCGTAAGATGAAAACATATAAGCCACCCAAACACAAACAAACATATTGTACATGGGCTCCAAACAAATGAGCTGCCTGGACGGCATTATGAATGTTCCATGAAAACGTCTTTAATAAGCCTACAATCCCCAAAAATGCTGTTAACTTACTATGATTTTAAACACGGCCATAAACATATACATAAATATATACATAAACATGGGCCCGCGAGGGGATTTCAAATGCTGTCCAAAACACATACATAACCAGTTGTGTTTCCAACATTCAGTGGGACAGCTGGCTTAAACGAGCTATTACAGAAAATACAGACCATTCTATGTGTTTTTAAGAAAATAAATACTGTAGTTTAGGTATACATCGGGATCTGTTTCTGACAACCAAAACAAAGAGGACGGCTAACACTGCTAGCCGCTAACTACGCTAAATCAAGGAAGCGGGCTAAAAACTCTCGCCTACCATATCCCTTGGATTTTCCATTAGCCCTTCATGCAAGTCGGTATCTTATGTTCGTTGTGGCGTGGTCCGAAAGACCCCCGAAGGGAAGGGCCTGTCTTAAAATTATTTCACTCAAAGCAAAAATAACTCCAGTTGATTATCAACAATTGTCATGGCTCAAATGCGCAGGCGTAGGAGACTAACATGATTGACGTGGGTAGCCGCCAATCACGTTCCACCGGTTAGGGCGCCTTTGCACCATATAAGGGCATAGGAAGTATTTAAGTAAGGGTAAATAATTACTGATCGAGTAAATACAGACTTTTGGGTGCCATTGCAGGTTGATTGACTATTAAATATATCTCTACGGTCATGACTTCATGGTAATAGAATATGACGGGATGAAATGATGGATAAGGTGATAGTTGTGTGGATTTACGGCCAGGAGTTGGGGGCGTCTACAGTGGGTTAGTTCAGTGAGGTGGGCATGCTGGAGTCAGGAACCCTGGAGCCACAAATGAGCAAATTAAGATAAAAAGGTGTTATAAACGTTAAATGCAAATCTGTTAACCAAAGACATTTTCCTCTTTAAAGTTCCTTAAATAAAGTTTAAGTTCATTTATGTTGTGCATACTGAACCAAATCACTTAAATATGTTGATACAATCATTACATATGCAGCAATCATGTATTTTACAGTAATCTGAATGAAACCATACCACAACTATTTACTCACAAATGTGAAAAAAATGAATTCAGCTTCAGAAATAGATATATTTTAGGAAATTAAATTAAAATGAAGACATTAAAAATAAAAAAATGATCAGAAAACATATTCAGTATAATAATAGTCTTTATTTTATCATACAGTATATATATATATATTCCATGGCATAACATTTGAAATAAACATAAAATTCACAACATAACCAATTGCAAAACACCACACACAAAAAAGACAAAACCCGTCTTATCACTTAACACAAACCGACAGTAACTTTGGTGCAACACTTGCAGAAATGCTGAGGTTCCAAACTAACTCAATCATGAGTTCCCTGAGCCCTGCTCTCCAACTGTCTCGCCTCAACTGTTCTTCAAATACTTAATGAAAGCCAAAACAGGGCAGGCATAACATCTGCAGTATCGGAAATGAAATGATTGCAATGAGAACACAAGTATACACAGTACGAAAACGAACTGCCCTCCAGACACTTGATGAAAACCAAAGGGCTGAAAAGTATAGGCAACATTCAAGCTGTGAAAATCAATCCTTATCTGAGAGAACATGTGCAGTAAATGCAGGCAGTCTGAGCAGGTGGCATATTCAAGTAAGGCTCTTGTCCAGAGTTGGGAAGCATGTGCTGAATGCGTAATGAGGGTAGCGACTGGTCTCTAGGGCGGACAGGGTGACATCATTAGGTCAGTCAGCCAGATCAGATACATGCAAACAAATACATTACATGATATTGATTGCTTTTAGGAGAAACTTACCAATATCAAGGCATAAACGTGTTTGGTCTGTTGTCAGTTGAATTCCTCGTCAATAGTGTCATCCACACTTCCAGAAATGGAGGCAACTTCTAAAGATTAAAGGAATTAAAAACAAAAGTTATATGTTTAATACTTTTCAAGACCTCTAAAGCTAAATATAAACAACAGTGCTAGTGGTGTTTGCACCACTAATACTTCTTAAAAAGACGGAAATCTCTCCCATTAAAGCCAAATCCCCTGTGCAGCGAAAATGAAACCGCCCTTCATGTTATATGGGACAAATTTTGCGCAGCAAGATTTTGCGCAGCAAACACAGGTACAGTGAAAACCAGTTACATCGCACAGAGATTACCAAAAACACCCGAGAGATTGTTATATAACTGTTATATAACCAGGTATAACCACCACAGTGCTTCAGTGTGTTGATAAGTTTATATATAAAGACCTCTTGTTGACTGGTCATCACCACTTTTGTCCGACTTGCTTTTGAAATCCACCTGCTTTGGATCCTGAAGATCTTCTCCACTTTCTCTATCTCCACTTACACTTTCAGCTTCATTATGTTGTGCTTCATCTTTCAAACTGGGACCCAGCATCTGGTACTTCCCATCAGTGCCTAGCAAGTTTGGTTCACCATCTAAATTTCCATCTGTACAGGACACACTTTTGTGTGCTTCAGTAACATTGTAAATCAAGTCACTTTCACTGCTGCTGATGTCACTCAGAGTGATAACTTCTCGGTTTTGGTGTGCACACACCATTTCCTGTGCAGTTTCCCCATATTCAATGCTCCTTGATAAATCAGAGCTCAATTCAATCACAGAGAGAGAGGAAGCAGTGTTCTCATCCCAAGATTCTGTCGAATAAGACGACGACGCAGTGGAAGACTCAGGCATGGTGGTGCTGAGAGAAGCTTTAGATGAGTCTTTGGAGGAAGTGAGGTAATACCACACACCTCTGATCCCATCGCTGCTGTTACTGCTCCCTACACTCTCACTGTAAGTACTGCCTACTATGTAGGATGAACTTGTCTCTTCTGATTCAGCAGAACAACACGATCCTAGGAAAACATCATCGCTAAGGGTCAAAGAATCCAGAGTGGATGTCATCATCTCCATACAGGACGGAGATGTAAACGGAGAGATGTCGTGAACCATCTGCACATGTGCTGGAGACGCTGGGGTCAAGTTGCTGGATTGGATCTTATTTTCAGAAATTGGTGGATCTGTTGCTTCCACCACTGAGGAAGAAGACTCCAGTATTTGGCTGACCAGCTCGCTCAGGTTCTGAGAAGGAGTGGAGCGGATCAGAGAAGAGGAAGACAGGAGTCCGAAACAAGCACTCTGGTCGACATCAGCACGCTCAACCTCAGGAGAACTGGTGATACATGATGACCATTCCAGCTGCTTTCTGAGCCAAGGATGTGTTGAACCTTAACAAATGCCGCCCATGGACTGGTTATACATAGTTCAACTGAAAAGGTTAGTTCACACAACAACCGACAAATTTATTTTCTAAAGTTCTAATGAACACTGCCCACAAAACTGGAAGATATTTTCAACCAAGTAAGCAGTAATCTGATTGGCTGACTTTATGCAGCTTCCTCATGTTAGTTGTGCACAGGTTTTTTAGACAATTATATAATGTTTGAAATGTCTGGTTTGTTGGGGCAGTGAACCAGCCAATGGATTATAAGCAATTTCTGTTTGCACAATAGTTTAAATGCATTCACAATTTAAACAAACATTTGTTTAAATTTACAATTTAAACAAACATTTGTTTAAATTTACAATTTAAACAAACATTTGTTTAAATTTACAATTTAAACAAACTTAAACTTTTATAATCCACATTAAATAAAACAACACACTCTCATCTCACACTCGCAACATACCTGATAAACTGATGCAGGACATGCTGAGTTCTGAGGTGGCCCCTGTCATGTCGTCCTGTAAATATCCAAACATTAAATCTACTACTACTGTCATTACCTAACATACAGTCTATTACAGAATTCACTTCTTTACCAGCATCTTCTGCAGTGATTTGGACTCCTCCCAATCTCCCCTCAGCCCAATCCCTTCATCCTCACAGCTCACAGCATGCCCCAGACGAATCAACTCCTTACCCACATCCAGAGCCTGGGACAGACCACATCAGAGGATTAAAAAATAATATATACATATACACATATTCTGAATTGTGACTAATGCTTGATGATTAAGATATAAGCATCCTATTTTGATATGCTATGCACTGATGTTGCTAGGTGATCCCTTCATGGGAGAAGCTTTTTTGAAGACGCCTGGCTATTACCAACACACATGTAACAATTATTACATCACTTTGCAATTCATATTAAAATGAGTTGCAATGTTGACCTCTGACCTTTACCTGGCTGTTGTCATAGAGTTTTACATTGGGCCAGGATGAGATCTCAGAATGAGAGTAGCTGTGGAGTTTGGCTAGTAAAGGTTTCCATTCAGCACAGTATGTCATGCGTTCAAAGTCATCCAGGGCGGCCTCAGTCCAGACCTCTTCTGAAACAAAATAAGGAAGCATAACATTTTCATTTTCTCCTTTTCTCTGTGAGTGGTATTTTTATATTTCACTGATAAACATGAGCATCATGTTTTAACATGAGCATCATTTACCTGCAGGACGAACCCCTGCTAGGCTGCATTCTATAGCTTGGAAGGGAAGGCTTAGGAAGTCACTTCTAAACAACACAAACCAATGACATCAGAATCATTCCCAGTCCATACAGGGTCATATAGTGAATCTGAACCTTTTTGACTTCAAGACTCCCCATTGTCCACAACAATATTTGAAGTCTCTCCCCATTTGCAATTTCTAATCAATAAAATATTCTGAAGCTTGGTATAGCTTGAAAGACTTTTATATTTATATTTGATATAAAGATAGCAAAACGCAAAGAATCATCTTAGTTTGTAGCTGTTAGCTGTAGTTGTTTAGTTGCAGATTCTACATGCGACTGTGCTGTAATCTCTCTGCCTTTTGCTAACCTCATGCTTCGTAAGTGCTCCCGCGGAAGTTCCCCATTGTCTCCAAAATCCACATAATACAAATCCACCAATCCGGAAGCCAAAATTCCCAACACTCGAGCACGATTCCATGTGCCATGATCACTGTACGGAGCAGCCACAATATCTCCAACAATAATGGTCTCCACTCGGTGTTCCTGGGACAGGAAATAAACCCCAAGAAAATTAACCCTTGTTGTGTTTCTAAAAGACCATGGTGAGATCGGAAGCTTACTTGCGAGGTGTCACTGTTGTAGAAGCGGCTCATTTCATCTGTCAGTTTATCCAGCTGCAGAGATCGAACCCCCAGAATCTGAATCCAAAAGTGTTGAGGATTCTCAGAGGCAGACACGTACACCTCCAGGTGCTCATCGGGCTGGAAGCTCAGATCTGGACTGGGAACTGACAAAACAAGTCAAGTTACCAGTGATCAGATCTTAGGTTTGATTATGAGTCACGTAATTATTCAAACTACATTCTTGATTTTTAATCTACATTCTTAACTTTTTTTTTAACTATAACTTTATCTTACTTTCAAATTTTGAAAACTCCAATGATGATACTGGAGAGAGAATCTCCTCCTCCTCTGATCTGAGGGAATTTTCAGCTGTATCACTGCCGTCAACTAAGCCGTTGACCGTAACAAGCCCATCTTGTTTGAGATCAGACCCCTGAGAAGGTAAATCTTTGCCATTAGGCTTAAATAATTCATTCTCTGGTCTTTGAGCTTTGTTAAATTGCTCTATCTCCAGTGGTTTCCTCTTCTGACGCAGTGCAGAGGACTGGCTTATCCGCTTTCGTACGGTTTCATTTTCCACAACCTTCTCCATGATCATCTCCTGCGAAGAAATATATAACCTAACATTGTATTGCTTGATGCTATAATTTCTGCCCATAATGACAAAGTCTTGCCGATTTCATCAGTAGTAATAAAACATAAACAGGTCTTTTCATTTTGACTTTATTCCCCAGACCTTCTAAGCCTCTAAAGGTAAATTTTGTGGACCAAGCATGTCACCTTTGCACTTTGAACTTCCTTGCGTGTGCCAGTAATAGTGATTTTGCCTGTCTCCTCTAAGCTCTGCCCACGATCTCTGGGACAGTTTACTCTGGCCCCTGAGACCCTGTTTATGAACTTCAGGGTCTCACCACCACGCCCTTGGTAAAAAAAACAACATTTCATAGGAAATAAGCAAAGGATTAAATACATTAGTCAGACCAATTTGGAATCCACACAATGTTGTCACATGATCACTTGAGACTTAACTGTAAACCTACCTATGATTCGTCCAAATGCTGTCTGAGGCACTTCTACAACATCATTGATGACCTCACAATCAGTGGCCAATTTCTCCAGAGCACACTGTGCCACAAGAACCTGCTCAGGTGAACCCTGGATGAGAAAATTGACTGAGGTCTGATCTCCAGTGTTGGGTAGCACATTTATCTGAGCACCAGACTTCTGATTTACCTGCGCAAATGAGAATGTTAGAGAAATGCAGGTCTTAACATAAATCATACATTTTGTGGTAGCACTAAATTATTTCATAGTTGACAACTAAAACCAATAAGAAGAATAAAAAAGTGAAGCCACATGTTGAGGTAATGATAATTGGTGATCACACAAAAAAGAGAAAACACTCACTATGTCTAGAAAGGTGCTCTGATATCTTGCAATAGATCGGTACACATCAAGCGGAACAGATAATCTGGACTCTTCTTTGCTTTGGCATTGCACTACATAGCCCAAAGATGGAACGAAGAATATTAAGGTTAAACTATCATTGTTTTAGTCCAAACAACAAAATTTGATTAGCAATGCATAAAAGCTGATGCCAGTGGTCAATGGATGTCAATATATTCATGCCAGTATGCATATCAAGTGAAAAATATTATAAAAAAAAATTAAAACAAATCAAACACCACTTACCACTGCTGTGTCGAATGTGACGATAAACAAGGTAGCCCACCGTGGCCCCCACAGAGAGGCCTGCAGCCAAAGCTACTTTCTTTCCCGTGCTCAGGCTCTTCCACGGGCCGTCTTGCACTGTGGCCATCACTTGGTTCGGATTAGCCGGTAAACTCCACCTAGAGATGCATCATCATTTGTAAAATCTATAAACAGACCAGTGCCAGAACTTAACTTCGTACCATGTACATCCTTACATGGGCCATCAGAGCAATGCCATGCAGCAAAAATGAACAATAAAGATCAAAAGATGGGTCTTTGGTAGGCTGTGTTTTGCTAGTTGCAAAATTTGTAATATAGCATGGAAATCTCCAGAACTGTATTCTGAGATTGCTACCAAAGCAGGTTTATGAGATTAACATCTCATAAGATTAATCAGGCTACTTTTGTTACCCAAGACCACATGTTGGGAAACACGCAAAATGAAATCTTTCAAACGCTCAGCACACTTAACAACACAGTCTTTGTTTAATTGGATTTTCAAACACATTTAAGCACACAGCAAAGCAGTGGACAGTGTTGATCAGCACATTTAGCTTTCCTGCAGTATGGCCAGGGGCGCGAGTAGACTCTGGCAACATCAGGTGCTGAGCCTATGGTTTATTTAAAACAGAGATATACTGTGATCTGCAGCCATCGCACATAAATTAGGCCCTGAACATGTTCCTTGCCCTGTTAAAGGTGTAAACAATATGCTGTTATGTTTTGACAGAAGTCAAGACTAATGCTTGAAACACTTGAGTATGAGTATTTCTTAATTGTTAAAGCAGTTATCTAATTCAAACTGCTTTAATGGCAAAACATGGGGTAATACATGTCATTTACTCATTTTATTCACCACATGCCTTTAAAACATACAAACTAAATTTACCGTCTTAACCACAGTTACTGTACATTTTACTTTTAATGCTTTAAGTAGAACTTCTGTCCTGCAGTAGCAACAATGTGAAATGAAGACTGGCAATACAGCCAGGACCTAGTTGCACCCCTGGTAACAGCCTTGTTTTTTTTACATTTTACAAACAACTATACCAGCTGAAGGAGAAAGCAAAACGCCAGCTCAGTTCAATGGCACTGATACATAAACCTGAAGCGACAGCATGCAGAAGGATCCTCACTGTGAAAACAGGGCAGTGGGGCTGTAGCTCAGAAACAAGCGGCATTTAGGGACGTCCACGTCCATGTTGGAAGCTCAGTTCGACTAACTCTCTTCAGCAGGATGAACAGGCAAAGAAAGTGAAACATGATTAAACACGGATTTTTCTTTGATGCATCCTCGCTGTGTTCATTGCATACCCGGTTTAGATCACTTTATACGTGCCACAACTCTTGCTCTGCGTAAACCTCATTGGGGTTCATGCATTTGTCACAACGGACACGATCACCTTGTGAACGTACCCGCAACGGTGCTGCGCATTTCGGGTCTTGTGTTTTGTTTCACGGTACCGGTATTCGACCCGTGCACGTACGAAAGCATTTTAAACCGGACCCGTTGTGTATGAAGACCGTGCACGTGCACGTGTAATGCGCGTGCGACTGTTAACGCGGCGTCTGTAGCGCGTGATGGATGTCACAGAGGGTGCGGTATATTTATTCCCCGCAAGCAAATCTGTCCTGTAATATTACATGCAAAAAATGCATGTAATATTAAACATGCATGCATGTAATATTAAACATGCATGCATGTAATATTAATCATGCATGCATGTTTAATAGCCCACAACTGACGTAAGGGTTATTTAGCTGGGTTGTGCATTTGTAATATCGTTTGGATTTTCATCTTCCCGGGCGCCTAAAGCACAAAAACCAGAATCAGGCATCGCACTGAAACAGATAATGTGTCATTTACCTCTAAACCGGTACGATACGTAAAGAGTCCTTCAAACGCTCTTTATGTCACCCGTCACCGGTGCCGTGCTTGTTCTGTAGTACGCAGTACGCACACTTCACGTCTCAATAATGATTGGCCATCATCCCGCAGCTCAAGCACTAGATCCAATCACCGCCCCTGATGTCGCATTTCCCGGAAACGCACAATGAGAATCTGATCTTCAGTTCGGATCGTGCCCCCTTCTGGAAGATAAGAGCAAAACACCCTGCATACTTCGAGGGCCTGCAGCTGCAGGATTTCCTTGCAACCTTGATGGTTGGAATGCATCAAAACGAAGTCTTAATTTGGTTAGTGCAAAAGCCTTTTCTTCTATAAAGAATGCCATAGTTATACGTTTCTAAGCAGCTGATTTAGATTATACATCACTATATAAAATATAGGTCTTTTATCCCCAAGTGGCTCATCTTACCCCTTAAGATGACACAACAGCAGTTTTTTCAGAGGTTGCATATATATATATATCTATAAATATATATATATATATATATCTATATATATCTATAAATATATATATATATATATATATATACAAAAAATGTTATTTTCAGTTAGTTGTAGACATCAGTTCAAGCTTTGTTGCAGTCTGAAATAAGTCTGCTGTGAATTAAAAGACCCCAGTCCATAACACAGTAGAGAGCATGTGGACATATTTATTAACATAATTGAATCACAAATCATCTTGGGGCAATGTTAAAGACATTTTTAAAAAATACAAACTGTACAACATTTATAAATCGTATGAACATTCATAAATAGCAAATATTTGTATATTGAGTCAATCAGTGCATGTTATAGCCCAGGCACATATTTCAGAAAGAAGTTTTAGTTAAAAATAGGTCTAATTCACACGCCTGGTTTATAGATGTGGCTACAGCCAATTTGACTGATGGAAGAAGCATCAGTAACATTTTAATCCGTGCATGACTGAGTCAACATATTCAGCAGGTGAGAGGATATAAAGAAACATTTATCAGGATTGCATTCTATTGTCATGCATACATCAAAAAATTGAGAGAAATCTGTAGAGAAAATAATTTCAAAAACAACTGTACAAAAACACTGCTCAGAACTCAGAACATGTTTCCTGTTACTAGTTTGCACATCACAGACCAGTGCTTATTCAAATCAAAATTCACCCCTTTTCATGTTGATATGTTATTTTCTAAACTGTACATTTCCTCATATCACTAATTCAGCACCAATTTAAAAAAATAATTAAAAAACAGTAGCAGGAGTCCCTCTACGAACTACTTTGTTACTTCAAAAATCTGATTTAGGGCAGTTTAGTTATACAGCAGTGCTAAACAGCCCTATGGAGAAAATGTTGAATCACAGCTATATTAATGGGCCAGTGTCACCTCTTAATACACAATGTAAGAAATGCCATCCAAAAAGCATTTAACAAATGCACAACATACACTTACACATTCTGTGTCTATGACAGTCTTTACAGTTTTATAAACAAGGCTGTAAGGTGGCAATTATTAGATGTTGCAATCATTTCAGAATGAATTCCATAAACTAGCTGCTGCGGAGATGTTACACTATGTAGTACTTGTGTAAAACAAAGAAACAAAAAGGCAGGAAATCAATAAGACATTTCCAGTACATATTGTGAAATAAGGAACTGACTGTAGTCTGTAAGATGTAGATGGGAAAGGAGGATTGCTCAGAAGTACTAACCAAAATAGAAAAGGCAAATTCTAAAGACAAATTCTAGAGGTCCCTCAATGCCCGCAAATATCAGCTAATTTAAAATTTGCCACTCATCTAGGCCTAATCAGCATCTTAAATTTGATTTGTTAAGGGCAGAGAAAGAGGATTAATGTACAAAGACACTATATGTTCCCCTTATGAGGAATTACACTAGCATTGGTAACAGAGGAAATGCTGGTAATTTGGAGATTAGCTGGTAATCATCAGAAAATGAACTTGCAGTATTGACCAGAGTCTGAACACATCTGGTCACAATGAGTGAGCCCCTTATATTCCATAGCTGCAGCCCAACTGGATAAATTAATAAAACCCATTAAGATTATGAAATTGAATAAAGTTACAGTATATATACAGAGGCAATCTGCTAGAGGTAGAACAGAAAAAAACGTTCAACATCCTCTTTACCATTAAACACTGAAACATATGGATGGGGAAACAAAGAAATTGCAAAAATAACACAAATATGTATTTTTTTAAAGTAAGCCGGACTCCATCCATAGTAAGATAATTATGTACAGTTCCAGAATCTAAACACTGAAAATAATTTTCAAACTCCTGCTGTGCAATGAGAAACCAGGCGCGTTTGTTTTTTGCATGCAAATAAATTCAGTGCATTCTGGCAGACAATCACAGATGTAAAAACATATCAAATATCTTTGTATAGAGATGCTGAAACATTCTTTAGCTGGAAAGGTTTTTTTCTCTCACGTTGTTTGATGGAAAGTCATTCTGTTTTGATTGAACAAGAGCTTAAGAGTTCCCAAAGTAAAGTAAAAATAGATAAAAATAAAAAAATCAAAACTAAAAGATTAATTAAATCAGTTATATTAGTCCCAGTGTGTATTTGTGTCTCTTCACAAATATGGATCTGACATTGATTTATAGGAGAAATAGAAATATCAAGACTTTGAGATATAATTGATTCTTGGCAGGCTAACACAACACAGCCAGTAAATGTGTGTGCTGACTGTGTATGAAACTAAATTTCTCAACCGAGTCACTCTGGCTAGTAAGTTCTTGGAAAATAATAAAATCCAATTGACCTGCTTGTGCATTCTTAATATAGCAACATAATCACAAAATAAAAGTGAATTAAATATTTCTCCTCTCAATATGAGGTAAGTTCAGGTGATGACATTCACATTATAACCTGTTAAAACAGGCTGCAAGCTCCTCTGACACGTGGTACATGGTCAATGAACTGCATGAAAAACCAGCAGGGTGTTACAAAAAGTAGGTCTGAAATAAAAACAGAAAAAATACAGCTAATGCTCAACATGTGAGCTGTGGACTGTTTTGTTTACTTCCTACAGTCAACTGAACTGAAAGGAAACATACGATCTTCATTCCACAACAGCTAATAAAAAAGAAAGAAAATAATCATGCTAATTTAGCCCTCCATTGTACAGTTTGGTATATATACACTATATCGTGCACTACAGTTATGAGTTAAGGAGGATTAGGCAATGACCTTATAAAAAAAATCCCTCCAATCAACTACCCTGTCCAATTCAAAGCAGCATGCACGTGAACGTCCCTCAAACGACAAAAATAAAAGCTCTACTTTGAGTAAAGCTTAACTTAAAACATTTCACTGATTTAAAAAAAGCAGCCCTCAGTGGCCATTTAGGCAGAAATAAAGATCCGCCCATCAGAGGTGTTGGGAGGAATCCAACACATTTGTTTTCTCCCCAACTGAAATGATCGTGAAACTACAACTGTAGGTGCAGATCAGAAGGGAGAGTTCATCCCCAGCTTAGTCTCAAACTGAAGCTTCTGTCTCTTCTGGTACCGCACGCGTACCCTGAAATCACAGTAATTTACTGGTTATCACAATCTAGGTATGGGTTGAAGAACTGTCTTAAGGGTTTAAGTAACGGTAGATTTAGGACCATGTTTACATTCTACTGCTCTTGGATTAAGACCGAACACATTAACATTACTTTGCTTATACAAAATGTAATAGTTCATCCAAAATGTAAATACAAATTTCATATTTAATCACTCTCATGTCATTCCAAAACTGTTCCAAACCAAGACTTTTGTCCATGAAACAACTGTTTGTTAAGAATCACTGAGCATAAATATGGAATATCAGCATGGAATACAGCCTGTTAGTCAAACAGACTGATTTTTTAACAGCCCTGGTCACACGTTTTCATTGTATAGAATTTTTTTTTTTTTTTTTTTTTTTACAGAAGAAAGGAATGCATTCCCGGTTTGGAACACTATTTTGCATGAACTATTCTTGTAAAAACACATTTTACTTAAATACTTCATATGACTTAAATTCTTTATTGTTAATTCTACATATTTAATGTTTTTTCTAATTCATCTTGCACTGTTCTCCAGCCAGGAACAGTGCTTGACTTTCTTTTTCCTCATGTACAGTATTTATGTGAAACATTTGTATAGTTTGTATTTTCTAGTTTATGTATAGGCAACTTTATATATAGTATATTTATAATCTAACTCTGTTAGTATTTGTGTTTAGATTTATACTGTTTCACGTCATTGTTGTATGTCTGTATTTATGTAGCACCGTGGTCCTGTGAGGCACGACATTTCGTTCCACTGTATGTCCCCACATGTAGTGGAATGACAATAAAGCTCAACTTGACTTGTAATTGTTGTGTTATGTATATATACATACATACATGTAATTAAGTCCTCAGAGCTCCTGGAAACCACAAGAAATTGCATACCTCGCTGAATAATTGTGATTCTGATTTAGCCTCTTACCTGATTTCATGCAGTTTTACTACTTCGTTGACCAGCACCACAAGTATAATGGACAGAGAAACCAACAGCCAGACCATCAAGGGAACGTGACCTAGTGTGAAGACTTCTGAACTCTTGTCCTGCCACAAATGATAATCTATCACAGCTTGCACTACCTGTCCCAACAACCTATGAGGGGGACAAAGAGAATCCAGTTAGTGCAGTTAAATGATCTCAAACCAACAGAAAACGATTGCCTAACAAAACAAAGGCTTTTGTGCGGGCATCACTCGTGTACAACGTGTAATCAGCTGCTGTACCTGCAAATCTGGTAAAGATATGAAGTGCGAATCTGTAAAAAAAAAAATGTAGGACACTTACACCACAGGTAGTGTGAGGAACCACCATATGTTGCTGAATGGGTTCTTCCTCCACAGGGGCTGTGAGCGGTGAACATAGCTCAGAGAGATGACCACTGGGGGGAGTAAAAAAATAAGTTTACATTACAGTTTACACATTTCGCAGTTATTGAAATATTTCTGCATACACTGTAATCAACATGTTCTGAATAAATACATTTTTGCAATTCAAATGCAGCTGTGTGTGTTTTTCTTCAGTCACCTGTGTGCAAAGCCAGGAACCCTGCCATGACCTTCTGAATCAGCAACAATCCATTGGATAATTCACCAAACCACTGAGGGGCATCCTGGGAGCTGCACAAAATAATCATTAGTTAGAACTTGTACCCAACTTATAATCAGTTATATCCAAACAGTAACAGGGAATAATGCTGTTATTTGTGTGCATAATTGTGTGTACCTAGATGTAAGAATGTTAGAGCAGGTAACAGTTCTGTTATCAGTGAGGTTTGCTGCTCTAGAGCACACTTCCTGTAGAGAAAACCCAAAGCCGACTAAGTAGACCAACACCGTCAAACCAAACTTCAACAGGAACCAGCCCAGGAAATAGTGCTGCGTCTGTGGGAGGGCGTCACAAATGACCTGAATGCATGCTTGCACTATATCAGGCCTGTTTGAATAGTTAAAACAGGGCATGTTGTGTGGTCTCATGACTGACCTTGCGTGGTATGGAGTCCAGATTTTTTCCAGTAGCGACTGTCATCACTGAACTATCGGGAGGTTTTCCCAGGAAGGACACGCTGCAAATTCCAAGTATTTATTTATAAAGATTGCATACACAAAACAGTAATCTGATACTTCTAGTGATCCACTAACCATCCAATGTGTTTGTTGTTGTCTTACCTCAGCAGGGGGTAACAGAAGCAGGAAAGCCAGAGTATGTCTGTGATGTTCATTGGAGGAGGCAGCTGAATGAGGCCGGCCAGGAACTACAACCAAAAACGTTATATTAACATTACAATAACTAGTACAAAATCTAGAGCTACAAAATCTACTTGCATGTATTGAGGAATTGTGAGTGATGCTTGTCTGAGCGAAACCTGTGGCTTATGTTAAGGTGCTATGTGGTTGCTATGACATTCTGGTGTGGTTGCTAGGGCCCCTTTACAAATTGTCAACATATTTGAGGTATTATTTTGAAAAAAGATCAACAATGAAATTTCATATGCTGGCTTACTCTCACCTGAATTATGACCAGAGTCAGCTGACACTGCAGTAGAAACAGGAAGCACTTGCGAATACCATAGGTGGTATGTCTCGCCTGCAGATGCACAAGATAAGCAGTTAGTAGAGTCTATAACTGGATAAATCATATTCTGGCCAAAAATGAATAAGCTTCAATAATATCTTTGTGTTCACTACTGGGACAATGTTAAAATAACAATAAAAATATATATGTGTGTTTGTGTATATAGATGTGTTTATGTGTAAAATATATTTTATATATATCCCGTATTTATTGGCTGTGTAAAGTCTTCCACTTAGTTCTTATCCTCATAAATACTTTAGATTTAATGTATATTTATATATCCATGTCAGCTTACACTTTATTAAAAGCACATATACAGTGTTTTTGCTTACACTGGGAATCAAACCCACAATCTCAGCACTGCTAGTGCTGTACTTTCCTGTTTGAGCTACATGAATGCTGCTAAATTCTACTGTAACTGACGATGAGCTGCATGTACCTGCTCTATAAGTCTGACCATGCTGACACTCTCGCCCTGGTGGAAGGACACAGAGCAGGCCAGGCTGTTGAGCCGAGCGCTGAGTCCCAATGGAGAGAGTTCTTCAGAGTCTCCATTCAGTCCACAGCCGGCAGCGTAGCCAAACGTCTCCCATGAGCACCGGGATGGGTATAGAGGATCCAGAGAGATACTGTAAACCAAAAGAAAAGCATTGACAATCCTATTATAGAGGGATGTGTATAAAGGAAATATATTCTTAGATTGATATACAGTATAGAAAATGATGTCCAAGGATTAAATGTGCAGTTTGCTGGTGGTTTGCTGGTATTAGCAATTAGTCGCCTGGGCAAACTGCTGCTCAGCTGGTTTCTAAACCAGCCTGACCCAGCTGTGACTGAGACCATCTACGACCAGTTAAAGTCTTAGGCTGGTTTAAGCTGTTTTTTCTGCAGGAACATAATAAATTAAATTATATGACAACTAAACATCATTAAGACCACTAAAGGTCAAATATAATTACAGTTCACAGTGTCAGTGCTCTCATTATTAACACTGTACACCCCTTTGCTGCTTTAGTGAACCACACGCAGAGATGGGTGGCTAATTTGTGTGTGCCCACCTGATGTCACTCTGCAGGAACAGACAACTGTTACGGAAGTTAGCAGAGCTCCCCAAACAGCAGGTGACTTCCCTGTTCTCCTGCATGATCTTCATCATCTCACACATTGCTGTAAGGCACACAAACACAGCACTCATGGGTCTCAGAACATACACTTGATTTATAAATATCACCTTCAGGTGTGATCACTCACTTTCAGGGGTGCAGTCTGTGAACAGGGGCACTAGTAGAGGCACATTGTCTATGTTCTTCAAATGAGGACGAACCTGATGGATGCCACGAGGCAGCTTGGCCTGCAGAACGAGATAGTGAGACAGTAAAACACATATTTGTATTTGCAATAATGTCACAAAGCCTGATGTGGTGTGATGCTGTTGGTGCAGAAAGCTTACTCTGTTGCAGTCTTCTAAGAAACTGGGAACATCGCTATCAGTAGGTTGGAAGCTGGCGAGATCTGATTGGTCCTCAGGCAGGAGAGGACCCTCTGCATCATCACGAGAATCTAAGAATACAGAGAGGCCAACAATGACTTAAAGGCCGAACACGATGAGAGCCTAATAGCTATAATAAATGTTTACATTATGGCTTTATTACACTACGGCAATCTTTATTACACACACTTCATTCTGATTGGTCAGCATTGTCAGCATTCTAGGGTTGTTTATTTCTGTGTAATAATCACTAAGCTGTATAACTAATAGTGTCCCAGGCAACAAATTTACTGCCTAGCTGTTTAATGTGTCTTATATTACCCTGTGGTAATTTTTCTTCACATAATAAAAAAATTAATATTCTATGTCCATTTCTAATTTAGTGTAATGAGCAGGATAATGTACATTCTGTCATTTCTACAAAACACTGACTGTTATTCCAGACAGCTGATTTTCAATATAGTATCAGCTGCATGAATTGCTAATTTCATTATTTTCATTATTACAATAAGCTGAATACCAAAGAGGGGAAGCATTAAAAAAATGTAAAGCCAAGTTATTCAATAGGAACATGAGAATCATGTAAAATTTATATGCAGGCAGGTATAAGCACAAACGTACCCTGCAGAAGATCATCATGTAGAGATCCTGCTTGGCTGGGGCTGGATGGAGCACCATCACAGTGACCATCTCCGTTTGGAGTCAGCGAGATGTGACAGTTCCAGCCCGTCTCCAAACCCATCTTCTCTGCAAATACCTACATGCAGACACACACATGCAGACAGAGATACAACATTAAGAGGTGACATCCCACTCCAACAAAAAAAAACAATACAAACAGCACCATTAACTCTTCATGTGAGTGAGCAGGTTTTCCAGTCAGTGTCTTACTTTGCTTCGTAGCTCATCCTCCATGGAGAAGTACACAAAGCGGATACAGGCTCCCACCAGGTTTTCAATGAGCCGCACCGTGTCCAGTCTGGCCTGGAACTGGGATGACACCATGCCCATGAAGATCTGACCACTTAGAGCCTGCACACAATCCTCCTTCTCCAGACCTTCTCCAATGCCCTCTGACACATAGACACACACACCTCAGTAAAGAAAATTTACAAACAGCTTCACTTTTTAACGCTTTGAATTACTTGCAAAAATAGCTGTATAGTCAGAACAATGGCACAAGTTAAACCCTTTTAGAACATGTACATATGGAGATAATTCTACATATTACATATTGTCAAAAAAAGCCAATTAGATAATGTCACTCACCGTCAGAGCTCCAGCTGTTCCTGCGGCTGCCATGTTTGATGGGCGTGGTGCTGGGAAGTTCCACCCCCGAGAAAAGTGCAGGCCCCGGGGCCAACTCCACACACTTCCCATTGAGCTGGTTGGACAATGCCACCTGCATAGGCTTATAGGCAAAGGCAGAACAATATCCTGACAGACAGGCACGTTGGTAGAAATCTAAAACTTTTTTCCTATGGGGAGGAAGAATTTATGTTTTAGTCAATTCATCTGAAACATTTGCTCTGGTAACACCCTAGTACTTCAGTACAGGGCTTGCATGACCTTTTAATTTTCCCTGTCAAACAGTCGTCAAAAACAATAGTCAAATAATGGGCAGGACTATGTTTACATAAAAGACACCCAATATAATGGAATTTGCTGTGAAGTAAATAACAAACAGAAATGAAATCATGACCCATAAAATCACGAATCATGACCCACAACTACTCAACAAATGAATGAACTAATCAACTAGCTGGTGCAAGCCCTATCTGCTACATAAGTAAACTGTAATACTAGTGTTAGTCTCTTAATTTGCGGCCCTGACCTGTCAGAGCCAGAAAGCGGATAGATGTCCGCCCCATCCCAGAAATCTGTGCAGGACTCCAGGATGAGGTCAGCCGAGCCATGGGAGAGCATCTGCACATTATCTAAAAAGGGTTCAAAGGACAAAGGTCAGCAAGTAAACAAACCACCAAGGACAAACAGGAAATGAGATAGATAAACTGGGTCGTACTGGTGGTGCTGTCTCTGACGAAGAGGCTGATGAGGTGACTGATCGGGGGCTGGCGTTTGGTGAAGTGATGCAGACGCCGAGGGGCAGATTCTTTGGCGTTTTCTCCTGAGGGGAGCTGGTACAGCGCCAGATGATTCTCATGCTTAAACAGTTCCCTTGCTCCTGGAGTAAAACCTGACATAAAACAGAACAGTAAAGAACAACCCGGTCATTTTAAGAAGGGCTTAATTAAAGAACGTAAAGACACTGCAGTAAGAAAGGCTGTTGTTCAACATCACTGTAGACCTGTTTTTGGCAAAGTTCTTAAACTTCAGCAAACCTAAATACGTTTCCCATCATGAACTCAATGGACTCAACAGTAAGGATGTGAAAGAGTTTCAGGCCAGTGAACAGAACTTGTCAGTCACTTGCCTAAATGGGCTAGTGCATGCAGCATAATGCGACTGATAAATAAGCAAATCCACAAATAAATGAGGGATCAAACAAAGAGGATCCATTGTTGCATTTAAAAACAGCTAGGCAGGGTGCAATTTTGTTTATAGTCATGTGTCTCTCATGCACACCTATAAGGCGAGATAGTTCACAGAGGCCCCAGGGAACATGAACGGGAAGAACGGCCCCATGGCATTCCTGCAACGCCAGGTTGGACAGGTGGTCTGAGAATCGGCAGAGCTGCTGGGTGACGGTGGAGTTGCAGAGGTTCAGCAGGATGTTCAGTCCGAGGGGCTTCAGAGAGGGAAGGTGGTTCTGCCAGCTGGAGTCATCAAACTGGATACTGACGGGATTCTGCTGATCCTGGGACAGGCTTAACATCTCCAGATGATAATCACACACAAAATCTTCTGCTTCACACAGACCGTCACCCGCACTGCATGGCTGGAAATATAGACAAAATATTGTTATAACCCAAAGAAGATGTCAACAGCTAATTTGACATAGTAATTAATAAAGCTATTGATATACATAAAGCTATTCGCTATAGATAAACTAGTTCTAGTAGTAACATGCAAGTGTGGTCCTACCTGAGCAATGTCATCTTCTCCACCTTCTGTGTCATGGCTGAAACTGACATTGGATCCAGAAGGGTGTTTGGAGCGAGTGGTCTGGGGCCCTCGGCGTTGGCGCTGTGTGTCTGAAGACCGGGCAGTGTCATGTGATGTCTCGCTGGGCTCCTGCTCAGCCATGTGAAGGGAGGGCTCAAACGTGGGCAAACAAAGCAATGCTTCACCTTCCTGAAGTCAAATACAGAAAACACACATTTATTTAGTTAAAGAAAACACAGAGGCTAAAATAACGTAACACATTCAGATACAACCATTTAACATAAAGTACTAGTGATGTACTTTCCACAAATAGCAAATATGATGGTTCTAGCTATTAGCAACTGTGTTTGCTTTAACCTCATCTCTGTCTTCTTCACCCTCCGTCCGGCAGAGGGAGTTGACGGACAGGTCGTCTCTGAGGTCATCCTGGCTCTCGTGAGGAGGTTCTACCCGTCCACTGAAGAACAGAACAGTCTCAGGACTGGGGTTGGGCCAGGAAAGAATGCCTTGCTTATCCACACAGCACAGCACCTGTGAGAAAGAAAATAAGATCACGCACATTACTTCTAATAAAAGTTATAAAAGTTATCAGTGTAACACATTTGTACTAAAGGAATATTCTGGGTTATTGTCTACTTAACTATACACTAAATCTATACACTGCAGTTCTTGGGGTGCTGTCAGTTACCACAGAAAATGTTTTTGACACTTGGTATGTATACTTACAAGTGTCTAGCAGGCTTCTAAAGCCCTTACATGAATTCTTCAGTATAAAATGTTTGTTAATTGTGTTGTAAAATAATCAATTTTAATATATTTTTTAAATACTACTTGTATACTTTTTTCCCCAGGGAATGGAAAATCAAGTCAATCACATTGCATTGTGGGATACAATATTCCATGCAGTGTACTTTTCTTTACACGTTTTCTTTACACACAGCAAATACTGGCATACAGAAAATTTCCATTCTATAAACAGTATAAACGGTGGAAATAATTTGAGAAGTATGGTAATATAATACTGTAAACAAATCCAATGTCAGTACTGCATTACACATTACAGATAGTTACGTCAGGCATGTGGTCAATAGCATACAAGCATGCTTATTTACTGTAAACATTGTTTGACGTTTGTTTATACAAACTGAAAGATGTGACTTGTCTGAGAGTTAAATTAGGTTAAAAATTAGTTAACAATTTTTCCTTTCATCAAATTGCAACCAGGAAGTGTAACATCTCTATTATGACACCAGGGGGAGCACTCACTGTGACTGAACCCAACGAGTGCAGCAAACTTGAGGTATAACAGAGGGTCTTGGACTCTCCCTTCAACACACTGACCAGGTGTCGCCACACACAGCGTAGCATCTCCTAAACACAAACACACGAATACAAGGTGTCATCTTCTGCCTCAGCAGAAATCAAATCCATGTATCAGCAGCTCTGGATTTCGCTGGGCTCTGCAAATGTGTCTGGATTTATAAACCTGAAACCTGACGAAGGTTGTTAGCCTCATACAGACAGACAGACAGACAGACAGACAGACAGACACACACACACACACACACACACACACACAGACACACAGACACACAGACACACAGACACACAGACACACACACACACACACACACACACACACACACACACACACACACACACACACACACACACACAAAGAGAAGCTCTATAAGACAAAGCCTGGGACAGCATCCAGTCTTCAGTCTGCTGAGATTCAGACACGTTTCAAGGAGCGTGCGGCAGGCAGCAGGAAAAGGGAGAAATGAGAGTTCAGAGGGGAAAGAGACTGAGTGAAGGAAGCTTTGAAACTGTAGCACAAATAAACGTTTGAGGCAGCAGCTAAAGGAAAGCAGCAAAGCAGCGTGACAACTGAAATTCATTAGCTGTGAGTGAACAGCAGATATCATCAGATACCCTTTTAAGTTACCTTTTAAGTCAACATTAAATCAACATTTCCAGTCTTCTTGTGAACGATTAATCAGTTTGTTATTCCAAAGGAAAATAAAACATGTCTTTGCAACCAAATTTTCACACTAATTCACTGATATCACGATAATGCTGGACTTCAACAGCCAAACTGGAATTTGATAGCTATTCGCCCCCACAGAATCTGTAGAAGCTTTGAACCATTTTTCTGTGCAGTTTCTATTTATTTAAACATTGTTGTTTCACAACAGAAATAGGCTGTGAATGCTATTTTATGTTGACTTGAAGCACTCTTATACAAACACACAGACAGGGCATATCAACATTAACTGCACTCCCAAAAAAGGTGCACAGCTGAAAAATATACCAATGAGACTGTTAATGATCAACAAATGCCTTAAAACATCCCTATTCACTTTTTTAAAGTAGAGAGAACATCCAAACACAAAGAAATGTAAAAACTTTCAGCCTGAACATATGTCTATCTGCCATGCAGACACAAAACTTACCATACGTCAGATACTGCAAATAAAAGAAGTCATGCAAACATTTACCAACCGCATATTTAAGTGACATTACCATTAAAAAGAGGGTAAATTGTCTATCATGCAAACAGGCAGAAGGTGGGCGGGTAAAGGCCAAGGTAAAGGGGGTGGGGGACGGATTTGGGGTCACAGGTCAGAGCGGGTGTGCCAAACTAACCGGCAGCACAAGAAGCGGAAAACGGTGCAAATCATTAAAAATGAATGTCAGCATCCTGCCTAATTTGCAAACTTAAACGGACATGATGGAAAGATGAATTGCAAATGTGTGACATGAAATGAGAAGGAACTTAAAACCCTGGTGGTGAAGAGAAATAAATACAGGTGCTTTCGTAGTGATCCTTTAAAAGTGATGAAAATTTAAAAACGAACATGGTGGCTGTAGCTGAGGGTCCAGAGCGTGGGAGAAGGATCACAAGAAGCGTGTGGTGAACGGGTGCAAGGGGGAGGAGGAACACAGAGGAGATACCTGGGAGGACACCACGTCCGTGTAGCTGCTTAGAGTGTCCTCAGAGAACTTAGCAAGCTGGGACGAGAGAAAGGTCTGATTAAAAACCCTGAGGCGATGACATCAGCCCCCTGCTTCAACTGTGACATCACTTCACCTTGCCTCTTCACGTCTTCCCTAAAACTTCACACAACTACCTTAAGCTGCAGCAGTAAGTATTACGTCCTCATGCAGAGATATAGCTGCAAATCAAAGTTACACATGGTAATCACTGACAAGCCAAGTTGCAATTTAACAGCAATATCCGTTGTGAGCTGTGTGTGGCTTCCGCTTCAAAAAGGGTACAAAGAAAGACATACTTTGTACATTTTTTTATATAACACATGGTCCATGAAAGGAGGTGCTTAAACTTTAGAAAATGTTGATCAACAAACTTAGGAGGTCAAACTGAATACTAAAGAAGCTATTTTATTTCCTGTGCATTTGAAATGTTTAAATGATGTACTTTTTAAAGGTTACTTAAGACAAATAAAAAAACCTGTTCCACAATGTCAGATTAAAAATTATTGCCTAAATAATATATAAAAATATAATCTGTGTGTGTCTGAGAAACTGTTAATGAAGTGAATCCAGACATAAAGACTAAAAGTTAAAAAATGTGCGTGTGTGTTCATATGTGGTTGTATGTCAGTCTCACCAGGCCAGTGGGAGAGTTACGTCTGGACTCCGCTAACACACGTGCCTCTCCATATGCATTGACCAGAACCCACATGACAGGAAACAGAAGAGGTAAAATGGGCAATACACCCATCATCTTATCATCAGAGAGAGAGAGAGAGAGAGAGAGAGAGAGAGAGAGAGAGAGAGATTCAGAGGTCAGGTTTCATAATGAATCGTGAGACCATAAACAGCTATATGACTTTCTCAAAGTGTTCATCCTATTTCCTTCCAAACCCACTGAAGGAGGGAAACTTCATGCTCTGTGATTGGCCATTAGCAGCCCTTTACCTGCAGCTGGAGGAAGTTGAAGGGTCCAGGTGTGAGACCAGGAGTGTCACAGAAGTAACGAATTGTGTTCATAGTAAAAAAGGCCACCTAGAATTACCAAAAGATCATCAGCAATGGACACAGGGAATAATGCAAGCTTACCACTCTACACTGTTCAGCTCTAGAATTGCTCATGAGTTAACAAGTGTTCACGATAATCTCTTAAATGTTTTGACTGTTAGGCCTGTTTCACACATCCAGTGGCTGCAGCATAAGAACATAACAACCGTGTTGAGTTTTCACAACAACGAAGAAAAGGAGCCATTTGTGTGGCGGCAGCTGAGTATGTAACCTGCATCAAGCAGGACAAAGATTAAATGTTGCTTTTAATAGGTTTCATAGTGAGTTTAACACATCACACAGTAAAACAGGCTCAGTACCAAAATTCAATGCAATTTAAGCAATGCTCCAGCTGATTTGGATGCTGTGTGAACACTTTAATGCATTAAAACAGTAATTAAAATGAAATTGCGTGCTGCAGGTGCGAGATGCATGAAACAATTTATAAAACTTGCATGTGTGCTTGTTTTCATACCAACACAGCAGGGCACGCAAACTTGGCAATGATGGACTGCACCGTGAACCGCTCATTATCAAGAGCAGTGACTGGGCGGAATAGAGCCAAGTCAAGACTGTTCCTATTGGCCAGAAAGAGCATGACATCATATCAGATACTGTGACAAAACAAAATTACAATAACGTCTGTCATGACAGAAAACAGCTGCGTGTCCACTGCAGACATATTTTTTTACATTTAATATTTTTCAAAGCATTGAAAAAAATTAGCCAGACATACTTCAGAAGCAAAATGACATAAGACATTAAATTTTATATTTTTATTATTTTTATATTTTGTATCTCTCCTTGTATAAATATCTTCAATGTTGTATGACAGATACACGTAATTCAAAGTTAATTGTTTTTTTTCCCCCATGGGCAAATTAATATCTTACGTCATTTTGTTTCTTGCACAGAACGATCGTTTTGCTTCATAAGACTTCAATATATCGTCAGGATCCATGAGGATTTTGTGTTGCCTGTATCTGCCTTTTTGAATCTTGAAGACACAAAACCCGCATTTGTGACTTGCATTTTAAAAATGAAAAACAACATAGACAAAGGTTTGTTCTATTGAAGAAAAAAAAAAAAATTTACACTTTTTCCTACATTTTTTTAATGGAAAACAAGACATAAATACTAAGCTTAAAAATAATTATTTACCATGTACTTTGCAACATTTACTAAAATAAACCAATAATATTTTAGAATAGATAAAATGGCACGTTTGTCTGAGTGTAAGGGCACATTTACCTGACGCTCTCGAGTACAGGTGTGCGCACCACCCTGAAGAGGCGGTACTGCTGAGGACTGTGTGGGCCCCGGCGTTCATTCCCACGAGGGGAGGGAGGAGGGGAGAAGGGTGGAAAAAGGTCTCCTGGCTCCAGCACGATGTGTTCGTCGTCCTGGTAACAGAAGGTACAGTGATTGAGAGGAACAGACTGAAAGTGTCATCAAACCCGTGAGAAACACTCATTAATATACAGCAAGTGTTCTCCACATTTTCAAAAGATGGTTCCCATTGTACCATTTCAATTTCAGCTCTCAGTACAGGAAATGTTCTTCGTTTATTAAGCAAGGGCTGCTCTTAGAAAAGTCTACCTTGATAACCATAATTTTCAGTACTAATATGCAGTTACATTGTTTATGCTGTGAAACTACAGTAACTACAGTATTTTGGTGGATATTACGGTTACTTACCAAGGTGAATTAATGTAGCACTACAACGCTAGATATAAAATGATCAAAGATTAAATACAAATCTGTTCAATAAATTCTGTAATTCCAGTATGAAACTACCTTAATTCCTCTGAGAGATGCAAAGGCTTCCTGGCCTGGTCTAAGAGCGATGACATCACCCTCCACCAGAAGACTGACAGGTAGATTAACCAATCGCTCATCTCTGAATGTCCAATGAAGAGACCAGGAAGGGGAAGTGGGGGTGTAAAGATCAGGATACAGAGAGGGAGCCCACCTGAGTGGATGTCCTGCACTTCTCTCCAAATAATCTGTTAGCACAAGAGCAACATTAAAAGGGTTAACAACTAAACAGTTTATTTTGCCCAAATTCCAAACACCCCATAACATAACTTTCCTGTGTGTATGTCTTTCTTTTCAAACAGAAATTTGGGACAGAACAAATTGGTAGCCGACAAGCTTTAGTTATATCACAGTCATAATTTGCTACTTGCTAGTCAGCTACAGATGATATGGGGGGGCATTCATATCTTATTTGATTGGACAAAAATCTGAGTAGTGCAGGATGAGTCATTAATAATTTTAGGCTATTTCCCAGAAGAGAGAGTGTGAGTTTTTTTAATGCACACATGCATTCAAAGTCTGTAAGTCTATAAAGACTTTTACATAAGATGTACCTTTAATCCCACTCCTACCATGTATTTAGTGTTGCATGGAAATGTAATGGAAATGAGTGGATGAATCACAACATAATCAGCATTATGACTTCCTGAAGCATGACTGATTCCCTTAGACATTTACACACTCGCTGTTCCCTCCTCACCATTCAGCTGTGAGATAATGGATTTGAGCCTCCGCACCATCTCACTCATCCGTAACCTCTGTTGGCGACCGATGAGGAATAGGTTCAATAGCAGGAGGAAGAACAGTGCACCAGCGCTCACCATCTCTATGCCCTGACTGAAAATGAGAATCAATGCAACTTACATAAACATTATGCATTGTATATGTACATTGTATTCTATATAAATATGTGTGTGTGTACTGGTATATGTGGTTTACAAGGACACAAATGTGTATAATTGCAAGTGTATAACAATGTAAACATGGTTTACAAAGACACTTCCTGTGTTCCTCAAACCAAATGGTTAAAAAAACCACACTAAATGGTGTTTTTATTTTATTTTAAAAAATGGCAAGAGTTTTCTGTGAGGGTTAGGTTTAGGGTTGGGGATAGGAGGAGTAACGTACACACGTACACACGCACACACGCACACACACATATATATATTGATTATTATTTATGCACAACTTTAGCCTTCACTTGTAAAAGCAAAACTTTAAGCCCCACCCACCTGCCCTTCGGCTGGCTGCCATGACAGCACAACAGCCCAACCACCACAACCAGTGTGAGAACAGCTCCTGGCCAATGAAAGCATGAGTGCCGGTTGTCATGGTGAAGGAAGCTCTTAGCCCACAGCTCCTAAATAAAACAAATGAACCAAACTGGTCAAGAACATCAGTTAAATTACTGTTTCATAAATGTAATCATAGTCAGTGTTAATTAACCAACAATCAAATAATCAAAACAAACCTGTACAGTGGATCTGCGCCGGCTTAACTTTTGGTGTTGACCCAGTAAGTTGGATAGCTGGTCTCGCAGGGTGCAGAGGGCCTGAGTTGTGGACAGTCCCAGTGGAGTCGCCGCCTCCTCCTCCTAAAACCCAATCAAAACCATCAGTTCATCACCTTTATAATAGTGTTGTAAAAAGTAAAAATGCACTAAAATCCCAATACCAAGTTGCACTACAATCACACAAAGTCATCAACCCATTAAAGGGTTAAAGTGAAAAAACTAGAATTATATGAATCCAAACATCAACAGATTACTCATAGTTGCCTTTGTATATAGTTGCCTAAGTCACAGTAGAAGAAGTGTTGTACCATAAAAAAATTACTCACGCCAGCTTTGTGTGTTAGTAAGAACATTTGCTTTTTTTTTTATAGTGGGGGGTCCCCAAGCTGGCTGAGAATCTGGGTGAATGGGGCTGTGACAATCTATCAGACAGTTTGATACATAAAATAAAACACTGAGGAAATACATCTTCCCAGAACACACCTGTTAAACAAAGGTCTTCATCCGGCAAATCAAGTCACACACCCTTTGATTAAATAATTATCTTTATATAGTTAGGGTTTTGTTTTGCAAACAAACGCTTGAGGAACACAGCAATGCAAACATGGCTATCAAGCAGAAACTTTTGCTTGTTGCCTAATATGGTCATAAAAGAACAGAAAAATCTCTCTCTGCCATTTTGGCTCTCCTACTAGTATTAGTGGAGTAGATCTGCGAGGCGGTCGGGGTCCTGTACTGGTGGATGAGGCCCCTGCTGCTATAAATAAATATAATGCTTTCTCACAGCCAGACTCTGACCTCCAGCACTAAACCCCTGCGCGAGCCTCTGCGCTGAGAGAGCATCTCTCGCACATCAACGAGCAGGGATTTACCATCAGCTCGCATGCGGTCACACGCACTGCCCATTACAAGTGAGACCTTGAAAGCGCATTGCACAATCAAGCTAGGTGCCGACAAAAGTGCACACGTGCCAGCTGCGAACAACAACGTTCCCTCACCTGTTACTGAGATTTAATCACAAATTAAACACATAACTTCCTGCACAAGTGCCAAATGTCAGTGGCCAGAGAGCTGGATTCAATCAAACACCATAAACAACTCAACTCAAGATCCACTCACTTTAGTCTTTAAGAACCGGGTCTCATTTTTCAGGATCATGGTTGTGGAGAGCCGCCCCGCTTCCGACAGAGTATTCAGACCAGCTCTGTGTGCAGCTGGTGTGCCTGTGGGTCGAACAGGAGGTTGTGGGGCTGCTACGAGATAATGTATGCTGCGGTTTCAGCACCAGTCGCACAGTCTGGACAGACAGTCTGCGTCTCTGCGCATTCACAGTCTCTGCTTCAGATACGTCCCAGCCAACCTGATGCAGTCTGGCAGCTAAAAAAGCTTTGCACACTAAAATCTGTGTAATTGAGTGGAGAGGAGGAACGCAACTCTACTGTTAACAGTGTGTGGAGCGAGAGCAGGTCTGCTGAAAGCGCTTAAGCTAAAAAGAGACTGAACAGAAATAAAGAGGTTTTGTGAGTTCTGGTTTTAATGAGCCTGACAGCTCTGCAGAGGCAGCTGCGACACGTCGCCTGAAGAGAAAAAGGGTGTAAAATGAGGTACCGGGTTTGGGGGGCTTTTGAGTGAAAGAATCAGAGTATGCAGCGAGGGACTGAGGCTTGACAGACAAGCAAAAGGGTGGTTTGCCCTCAGAGCCCTGTTCAGGCATTCATCCATTTCAGCCAACACAGCAATTTACAATCCTAGCAGTGGTGGGGAGGGCGGGGCAGGATAGGGAGCATCATCTCTGAACCCAGAGACAGTATAGCTAGAGACAGGCCACTTATAGAAAAATCTCACATTTTGAAGGGATAGTTCACCCACAAATGAAAATTCTTCCATCATTCACTCTCATGTCATTCCAAACCTGTAAGACCTTTTATTTCCATAGAAAAAAAGGAAGATATTTTAAAGTATGTCAGTAACCAAATAACTGTGGCACCCTTGATTTCCATTGTACAGACACAAACCCACCAGGACATTTCTAAATATTTTTGTAAATATTTCTAAATATTTTTGTCTAAATACTTTTGTGTTCCATAGAAGAACAAAAGTCATACAGGTTTGGAATGACATGGGGGTGAGAAAATGATGGAAACATTTTCATTTTTGGGTAAACTATCCCTTTAAGGTCAGACAATAAACTGGGCGACAACTTCTTAGTAACTGCACAGAAACACCCTAGAAACCACCCAAAACACTGTTTGCATCATGGAAGAGAAGAGCAAGAACCAAACACATTTTCTTCAAAAATGTACAAATACAACCTCACAACCTCATTAGACATGAACCTCACATCCTCAGTAACCCTGACAACCTTCATCCCGTTAAACCAGATCCCTCTATTCCTGCACCAGCCATAGGACCAACTGTCCCCAACAGGCTCCCATTTACTCAGCAAAATCAATACAGGTAATACAAGAACCAGAAGAGTTTTTCAGCAACAACACTGCTGTCAGCGATTCATAGTGTGTTTAATCATGCTGTGCAAAATAAGCAATGCTACAAAATAAATATAGTGATAAATATGAACTTTAAGGCAGTTAAAGAAACATGATTTTTTTTTGTTAATTAAAGAAATATATTGTATACAAATGGTAACAGATAAAAACAAATAAACAACCACTGCAAAATCCTTTTACCAGTAAATGGTAAATAACTCCAATTCCTTCAAAAGACACTGGGAAAAATAACTAGTTCAACAGTAGACATATGAGCCTTTCCTCATGTCCAAAGTCAAAGAGTCAAAGGTAATATGGCTTTGCTCAACCTCAACCACTTTCAGCTCATGTAAATGTGTCTGATAACTGGTCAACAAGTTGAACTGGTAATTGTTGCCGCACTTCAGAGAGAAAAAAAAATACCCATTAACATATCCAGTAGATAAGAATGAAATTCCACCAAAAATGTGTTAAGGGTTTTACTTTACAATAAGGTTCCATTTCTTAACATTAGTTACATACCTAGTTACCAAGTTAAATTGAATTAACAATGAACAACACTTTTTTTATCTTTATCTATATGTTACGTTCAACATTATCAACATATTTTTAACAAATCAAAAAACTGCTTTTATCTGTTAAAATACATAATATCTGTTAAAATTAGTTAATGAACAATGAATTAACATGAACAATTTCTAATTTTTGAATTTTTTTCCGCCAACAAAATAATGTTCTGCTGCGTATATTGTATTCCCACACTTTTTTCCCCACTTCCTGTACAGACTACAACAGGTGTCTGAAAAACAGCGTGGCAACAACTTATCAACTTATTATCTCCCATAAAGTCCAGAGTCAATGAGTTACAGTTCAAACTCTTTTCCTAGCAACACAAGAGCACAAGCTATTCCTTTTCATGAGAGCGTTTAATAAACTATCGTTGGTTGTGGAACTTGGATGTTGTTTAGAAACGGTGACAACAAGAACACGTTTATTAAGTTTATGCGCATAGACAAATATATTAATTTCCCCAGGAACAATGCAGTACAATAGCTCAATAAACAATGAGTTGAGCCCTTTATGACTAGCAAACACACTCTCATCTATAAAAGTAAGACATCTTAAGTACTCACCTGTTTCTTATCCTGTAGCTCCATGGCAACCACTATCTCTCACCATACTCTGTCCAGATGCCCAGAGCTGGTAGTTACTTTCAATGCTTGTTCCAATCCCAACCCTGCTGGTAGAGGAAGGCAACGTTGCCCCCCAAATTTCTGCACCTGAGGGGACTGCCAGTCTGAGGGAAGGCAGTCGCTGCTATGACAATGCCCAACAAACTGCAGTCGGTGAGAGGGTGTAGCTTCTTTCTTCTTACATTCAAAGGGATCTGATTTGAGAAGAAACATTATTGAAGAAGTTATTCAAAAATATGGGATCCTTTGGCCATCTTCAGGCTTCTTCAGGCCAGCACCAGTAAACACGTTCACATGCAAACACTACATTCTGCATACATAATGGAAATACAAATATCTGTCCATTTTAAATAACCATACAATGGTAATATAATGACGATAATGATGATAATATTCATCATTTTGACATGCTAATGTGAGGCCATTTGCAACATACTGGTCATTATAAACCCAACCAATGAGGTAATGAAGGTGACAATTTAAACAAGAGTAAAATTAGTGCCAACATTTTATACGGAAACCCAAACATGTAGGACACGTCTAAATCTTTTTCTTCGTAGGGAGCTACATTTGACAAACACCTAGACCTAATCAACACACTAAAGCTAAACTACTCACGACTTCAAATGCCAGATTGGTCCACAAAGCTTTTATTATCCAACATCGCCAAAGATACCAAAGTAATCGTTTACATAATCTCAATTCCTCACAGAACATGTTTACAGATTTATAGAAACACTTAGGTTTGTTGTCAGTAAAATCAGAATTGGACTATATGAAACCCCCAAACCAATTTCATGCGCGTATATAACAAACCAACAACATATACGTTACTATAAAGATAGCGTAATGAAATCCGCACTGCGAGTACAGAAAGGTTTTACTTAGTCGTGATTTAACACTGAACGTAACAGCCTGTTTCACATATTCGTGTCTAATACGGCGATTTATACAATTGTTTATGTAGCATGATTAGATGTTTACCCTAAGCAATGTGAAAGACAGCTCCCATTTTTCGTTTTGATCATGCAAAGACATGCAAGCTGGGCAAATCCGGCTCTATCGCACAGTACAGGAAGAAAATAAGCGATTGTAGTAACGTTTTCGTATGCGTAAGCATCATCGCACCATTTATAATAGTGTAAACAGCTGCTTGAGCTCAGCAGAGGTGGCCTAGGGGTTAAACGATGCCGTGCTGGCTACGTGAGTTACGCATCGTAATAACATCAAGATAAACTTACGTTATAAATCTGCAGCACCAACAACACGAATTTGTCAGCGTCAATCATCAAAAGGGCCTTTAAGAAGAACTAAAAAACATTCGTGTCACAATCCTCAGACTTACTCCCTGCTGACGGCCATGTTAGCGACTCGAAGGGCGTGGTATTTCGTGCAGGGGATGTGTAGTGGAATCCGATTGGTTTGTGTTCTCAAGAAGGCGGGATTTATTTCATTTAGCCGTTTGTGGTTGGTCAAGTGTATGGGGCGGGTAATCGGCTCGCTGAAATGTGAGTCAGAGGGCGGGGCGTCGGATGAAGCGTTCGGCGTATCGAAGCGAAATCGTGGATGTCATACGTGGTTTATAATCAATGCGGTTTGATAAACATTGATCTGTAAATGCAAACAGCCTTAACTTTTGTACACAAGGTACAAAACTGTCCAAAGTGTTTTGTTGGTTTTCGTATTCCTCTAAAGGAGGAAGACGTCGTATTTATTACAACACAATGACACAATTCAGAAAGCATTTTTTTTACCTCAAATAGTTTGACATTCATTCATTCATTCATTCATATATTTTTATTTGATTTGGAAGAAAATAATTAAACGTGACACATAATACAAAACCATTCTATAGCTTTATACATATGATTGCAAATCATTCCCATTAGGTGGCATAAAGTCAAATAAATCAAACACTTGACATTTGATTTGCATTAACTTTAACTAGCTTTAAATAACTTCAATTAGCTTTAAATAATAGCTTTAACACATTCTGTAAGCATTAGCCTTGATTTATGTAAACCGTTTATGTTTTTATCAAAACATAATGCTTGTAATGTAGGACAGAAAACATTTAGGAGCATTTTAGTAAATGATTAAATAAAGAAAGAAGTTTGCATATGTTGGCTGTCTAATGTGGGGTTCCAGTCCGACTGGGCAGGCTGCTATGAGAGGGCTTCACTACTTCTTCCATAATTACAGCAATTGTGTGGCAGAGTTCCTTCGCCTGGGAAAAATGAAATAAGAGCAAACTCATGTTTAGGCCTTGAAACCAAGAACTTCCTCTTTTAAAAATCGCTCATTTCAGAAACATTTTGCTTGACATTCCTGCATACATACCTGCTTTAGGTAGAAAGTAATGGTCTTGGGCTGTGATTGGCTGCTGAAGCAGACCTCAACCGATGGCAGCTTGTCTTTCTTGGGACGAACAGAGCGCAGGGACTGCACATCCTCCAGAGAAAGAGTCAAGCATGCGTTCTGTAAGGGTGTGTGAAAGTTTATTGTTGTGTAAATGGATAGTTAACAACACATAAGAATTAAACACATCGTATGATATAATGCTAAGGAACTGAAGTGAACACAGTGAATCTTGTTTAAGATGAATATTGACACTGTACCTGTGATTTTGGGTCAAGGACCAAGACAACTTCATGGTTGACTGCAATCAGGCAGGGCGTGGGACAGCTGAGATTACTTACTTTCTGAGCAGTGAATATATTAAATCCCAAGAATGGCAGTGAATTAACACTCTCTGGAATGTAAAGAGAAAGAGTTTGTTTAGAAAATATGGAGAAGAAAACAGTAAGGGAGCAATGGAGGATGATTAATCAGCAGATGGTACGTACTGTGTGTAACAATCAAAAATGGAATCAAAACAAACAGCAGTATAAGAACAGATTTGTTTACTCACTTAGGAAGCGAGTTTTGGCATCAACATGGTTCAAGGGGCCAATGGCAGAAAACTGTGCCCGTATAGTAGCGAGAAGTCTCTCATCACTGGCACTGATCTGATCCGACCGGGGAAGGTACTGTTTTATCTCAGAACTGATGAAACAACACGTATGAGTGTCCAGATAATGTAAACATTATCAGATATAAGCCGATCCTTTTAAAATAAGAATTATATGATATTCCAGTGGATTCTCATTGTTCCCAATCTAATTTTATTTTGGGGGAATGAGAATTAAGAGCATTTGAGAGATAAATATTTACTTTATGGGTGGCTGGCTCAGTCCAAGGGCAAGGTGCTGAAAAGCGGTCAGCTCTGCCACCTGCTGGTAGATTGTGGAGCTGTTGGCAGGCAGGAACATCTTCCCTTCCAGATAATCAGCCAGAAGCTGCACGACAGATTCACTTTTTTCATTTTTCAGTGACAATTCACTGGAAAAACTCCTTTAATATTCCACATTAAAATAAATAAGAAAGTGACGTGTGAAGCTACTGTACCAGCTGGTAGTGGAACTCCACATAAAGATCATTGTCAAAGTGGAGTGGCTGTTTCCAGATAATTCGATGAAAGGAGAGGGAGATCGAGCCGTCGTCCAACAGGAAGTCAAACAGATACTCATCAGAGTGAATTGGGCGTGTCAAATTAACTAAAGAAAATAGGTGATGCACGTTAAGAACATCATGTCTGCATTGGAGTATGTATGTATTTATTTGGGTTCATGTATGTGTGAGAACAACAGATGGCATCTCACCCCCTTTTTTAGTAGCAAAGATGGAAAATTCCTTCATTTCAACTGCATTCCCAATGCCCATCTCTGTACAAATGTCTGATACCACCTCACATGTGACCTATAGAAGCAGACACACAATACACAAAAACATTTTATTTACATAACTGTAGATCATCTGATTCAGCTGATTTCTGTAATGAGGAATGAAAAACATAAAGAGTGTCACTTACACTAAAGCTGCGAATCTTGCAGGTAAACTCAGTTCCACCAGGCAACATGATGGGCAGGCGGCGAGAGGTCCTCCCAGCCTACACACAATTCAGATGATACACTGAGGCAAGGGCAGAAATTAACAGAAGCTTGGGGCAAAAATGCCTCAGAAAGTGACTTAAATTCTGACACTGTACCAAATAAAAACTATTTTGACCTTCGGCCATACAACATAATCTTTTGTCCTGGTAAGTGTAAATATTTGGATATAATTTATATAATTTGAAAAAATTATCATTTGACAATTACTTTGAATTATTTTTGTAGCTTAATATTAATTTCTGTGTGTTTTCATTTACCAAGATAGCCTCCATCTCTGAATGGGAGGGAATGTGCCTACGTCCTCCAAAACTGAGCGATTTCTTGAGATTCTTTCCGCACAAATTTGCAAGCTCTAAACATAAACCAACACACATTTTCACACATTAAACTTATGCAAAATCTCAAAATTTTGGTTCATATGGTCAACCTTTTGATGAGTCAATTAAAGAGATTTGCCCTCTAAATACACTGTGAACTGAGGGAGGTGAATACTGTACCCTGAAAAGGGTAGTTTGGATCCTGAATGATGGACTCCAGATGTTGGGTGAAGAATGGCAGAAGAGTGTTGGAACAGGGGAAGAATCCAGTCACCAGATTCAGCAAACGCCAACCACGGGTACAGCTCTCCCTAAACAAGCACCAAAGAACAGAGACAAATATGTACATCACAAAAGTACACATTAAGAACTTTTTGTCCTTCCTGCATGTATACACAAACTCACTTTTTGGGGTTTTTGGTGGTCTGCTTGATGACCTGGCAGTAGATCTCATCTCTGAGGAACTCATTCTCTTTCCCCAGCTAAACCGAAACCAATTACTTTACATGTTAATGATGTACACACTCAAAATATTTCTCAGAAGGAAATGATGTAGGTCTGGAGGAAATCTCACCTGCAGAATGAAGTTAACGCAGTCACTTTCTGACTGATTTTTTTTCAGAGGCTGATCTAACATGAACTGCATCAAAACTAAAGAGATCATAAAACATGATGTTTAGAATCATATTTGTTTATTACATTGGTGTCATAACTTGATTCTGATTGGCCAATCATGGCATTCTTTGGATAGATAGGTTTGTGTAATGACAGCTAATTTTGCATTGCACTTGTGCAGTAACTTGCATAAATGCATTCTGTTATACTGTTCGAATGTGTGTCTATGTGTATATTGTGGATTATCCAGTTGTGTGTGAGTGCATTTGTATACTTACCCATGAAATTCTGAGCACCCAAACGATTAAGCTCATTGTCTGAGAAAAGGATAAGCGACTCTTGAATGGGATTCTAACAGAAGCAAATACAGAATATAAAACAGTCAAACTGACAGAATCGAAACACAAGCCTCATGGAGATGGAGAGACTGAGAGCTTTATACATACTGGAGTGTATTCAACCATCTCATTAAGACTTTTTCCACCATTTGAATGACTGTGAAAAAGACAGAGACAGATTTTATTTACAATAAACACAAAGTTATGCTATGTATAACTGCATCTGAAAATGTGGAATTTCCTAAGTTTGATTTCCCAAAAAATATTCTAAAATTGCTCACTTGGTGATGGCATCTGTGAAGAATTTCCTGGCAAACTCAGTCATGACATTATGCTGCTGTTCTGATTCTGATCTCTGAATGGATGTCCCCTCTAGACTGCATTGACTGCCAGGTGATGCTGAGCGCACGGCAGAAATGTTGGGTGAAGAGCCATTGGTAGAGATGCTGGGGGAGGGAACACTGGCAGGGATGCTGGGGATGGGGACACTGGCAGGGATGTTGGGGGAGGAGCCAGTGAGTCTCATACTCTTTCTTCTGACAAGCTGCTGCTCCATGTTACTGCTGTGGTAGTCTGGTGACGCACAGGGCTGAGTGACATCCACTGGAAAAAGTCCTGAGCGCCCCCCACTGGAACCAAACATCCATCCTGCAGAAATGCCAAACCGGTAAACACCTTTAAAAGCTGGTGCTTCAATACTTAATCAACTGTCTATCCAAACATTTCACACTTGATTTACCCAAAGACGACCCATTTTTAATACTATGTATAATATGTTGTTACTACATAACAAATATCACTAAATAGATTTTCTGAAAAAAAAAACAGCAAGCAAATATATAAATGCAGGAGGCCAGGGGGCATCAGACCCCTGAATTTAGGCAGCTGTATCAAATTACTGCCATGTTTGTTTGAATGAGCCGTGAGTTTGCATTTTGTCTAACAGTTTTTGGATTTGTTTTACTGAATTACATGTTTACGTATTTTATATTGTTGGCACAGAAAAGAGCTTAAAGCAAAAGTTTCACAATCCAAAGCAGATATAATCCCAGGTTTAATTCTCACCATCCTTGAGTCCATCCACATGCAGCAGTTTGATGACATCACCTCTTTGGAGGCTCAGCAGGCTCCTGTCATCTGTGACATAGCTCTTCACAGCTATCACATAATCTGAGTCCTGCAAATTGACACTATGTAAATAAAGTGAACTACAGTCACTTTGCACTACATATCAGTAGTGCAAAAACTTTACAGTAAGTAATATGAATGTAGGCTACTTGAATTTATGCAGAAGAGAAATTAACCTTAATCAGCTCCATGAGGAAAAGACGGATGACATCAGCGATTTGAGGGGATTGTGGAGAATGAAGTTCCAACTCTTCGTTACTCAGAGAGATCACAACCTTTCCCGGCCCTTTCTGCTGCGCTGACAAAACCTGTGCATAGCTAACCAATAAAAAAAACAGATGTTTACATGCAGCATGACTGGATACTGTAAATACAACACAGAGGAATGTTTGAGCCCAATAGTGTGATCATCTCAGATATTCTGGACCTGTAGAAGTGGAGCAGTTTTAGGTGTTTGGGGTTAATGCCTGAAGCTCTGGCTACCTTCAGCAGTCTGATTCCTCTGTGAGAGACACCCAGAATCTGGGCATCACCTCCATTTCCCACCTGTGCATACCCACACACGTGTGACACACACACACACACACACAGAAGTACAAAGAGATTTGAGACTGCTAAACATTTTCAGCAGTGTGATTGTGTGGGTTGTAAAAGAAAACTATTGTACCTTTACATTGAAGAGACGGGCAAAATAACTGGACCAGTTGTCTCTTGCTGCCATGACAACCCTTTTCTTCATTGCTGCATCCTCTACAGAACTGATGCTGGTTCCAATGTGAAAACTCGCTGATGAGAAAGACAGGACGGAACACTTAACCTAGGGAATAACTCATAACAGATAATAACAGAGATAGTGGTAAACAGCTTTATACCCAACAGGTCTTTCATTTTGCGTCGTTCCTCTCGTGAGATCCTCAGACAGGAATCAGAGTAAGTGTCTCTCATGATCTGTAGTTCAGAAACAGAAGAATCTGTTTTCTTTAGATTGTTCAAGAATATGATGTTAATGTCCCATAAAATCCTTAATATGGCCAATAGTATACAGACACCAAAACTACTGAAATAGCCAAACTCATTAATTATAAGGGGATGTCTACATAATTTTAGCCATATAGTTTATCTTTACATTTAAAAATGTAATATATACAAGATAGAATAATATACACTGTATACTGAAAACAATTCACCACTAATATTGCAAAGGTTTTCACAAAAAGCAAAACAAGCAACATTCGCGACTGACCTGTTCACAAAGTAAATTGAGCGTGTATGGGTGGTTGAATTTTTCTCTGGGATAGAATAACTGGGTATGAGAGAACACAAATGCAATGAGAGATGTAACTAAGATAGAAGCTGAAGCCATCAATCATTTATCTTTGGCGTTGTTACCTCTTTGCGCAGGAAGAGTTTGCCAGGCATGCTGGAGTAGGAAAAGTAGACGCTGGCAGAGAATCTGTGCAGCTGGGACCGAACACTCTCCTCCTCTGCCATTCTGCTGAACTGATCTTCACACACACATACAGGGGATGAAATTACATAATTATATTAGCAAACGCGTTCACCTTAAAACACCTCAAATCAAAGAGAGATGGTGGCAGTTCCATCTTTTTAATAAATAAGTCTAATAAAATATATATGATTGGCACATGAAACAGGACTGCATAGTAGGGATGAGAAATATATACAGTAATTGGAATACCTGACATGAACTGAATTCATGAGTTCCTGTAATTCAGATGAAGTGACATCACTTACTGAGTCCAGGTGCAGGCATCAGTGGCGGGTCAGGAATGTTAGGGGGCGGGGACGGGGACGGGGATGGGGACGGGGTGAGGTCAGGAGGAAGAGGCGAGGCCTGTGATCGCTGTGAGCTGAAGAGATCGGCTAGTGAAAGCTGCTTCTCTCTCATACTGTTGGAGATGGCACGAGGGCCACGGGTCTCAGGGGGTGGAGGTGGCGGCAAAGGAGCCTTATTCCCCTGTTTCTGCAGCAGGATAAACAGTGACAGATAAAATACAAAATAAAATCTCATTAATACAGAATCTTATTAATACCTCAATTCAAATGAAGAGCAAACAGAGGCTTCTGTGTGAATGTTTCTCCTGATAAAAATACACCAGTAACATCACACACATCCCCTCAAGAATTGCATAACAGATCTCAAAAATGTGCACAGAAGTGCACTGGTCTGCAATCAAGTCTGAGAGCTCAGTATGAACCTACAAACAGTTCTTATTTAAAAAAAATAAATAAATAAATTTCACATTCTTCAAGATCAAATTATCTGAGCCATGATATCCACATTAAATGTTTCATAGCTTGTCAGCTACTTTTGTAATTGCCATGCTATTTTTAAAGTGCATTAAAACACTACATCATAGATTACAGCCTCCCAAGGTTTACATCATATACCTTTTGCTGCGAGACTGGACCCTGAGCTTTGAGAATGGCCAGCGCCTCCTCTTTTGGGTCATTCTTCTTCACAAAGTGCTTGACTGGAACCCTACAAAGATCAAAGTCCTCATTGTTAAGATTAGTCAACACCATTCCACTAAACCAACTCTTCAAAGTCTGGGAATCATGCCAAGTTATGAGGTCAATGCATCATTATATTGTGCAAGCAAACAGCAGAAGGTTAGAGTCAACATGAAATATTATTCGCAACACATATCACTTCCGTAATACGAGAGGGCTTGGTGACATTAGCTAAAAATGAAAGTAATTTTAGACCCAGACCCAGTTATTACATTGTAATGAAAAATCATGAAGTTATTTTCCTTTGGAATAATGTGGACTGTTGAATGATTCACAAAATGAGCAGGAACATATTACAAAAGTAAATAAAGTTGATTTCATTTAATGTTGACTTGAATATCTTGCCTACCTGACAGGCTCAAAGGCTTTAGGTTCTGGAGCAGGCCGGTTCTGGTACCGTTTTATAATCTCTCTAATGTTACTAGTAGGTTCTGGTTTAGGAGATGTGGGTATTAGAAGTTCTGCTTCAGGTTCTGTCACTTTAGGAGGTGCTGGAAGTGGTTTCACTGCATGGAACCAAAAAAAAAGTTCAGAAACTTCTCAACCCAGGACTTTAGGCAATATCCTTATGTACAAACACATTGTAATCTTAAATTTGGCATTACAATGCCTTAAAAATAAAACATGAATTTAAACAAAGAATGAATTGATGGTCTGCCAACATGTGTAAGATATTTTATAGCAAAGTAAAGCAGAATGAAAATGGTCTAACCTTCATCCTTCACTGGAGGAGGTGATTTGGGTTGGCACACTGGTGGGCTTGCGTAGATCAGTGGTTTAGCAACCTTGGGCGCAGGCTTTGAGCGTACCTCTGACGTACCTGATATGCAGGAAGATTGTGAGAATTGTATCTTTTACACAATTTTGCTGCTTACAGTATACGGTCAATTTAAAAGATACAATTTACAGTATAAATAGAATTTACAGTATAAAATCAGTTTAAGAATTCCGGTTTGTTAGCATCTACTAACCTATCTTTTGGAAAAAATCTCTCTTCTCTTGAAAGGACCCTAGATCTTCTGGGCTCTTAAGATCTACTTCTCTCTCAGGTTCAACCTTAAAGAATAAATGAGTAAAATGTAAGTGAAGTGACCCAGTACTGTATATACTGTATACAGTTACAGAAAAAGCTCTACCTCAGGGAGGCGGGGCTTTGGAAGGGTCTCAGGGGGTTTTTTAGGGCTCTGATTCTTAGGGCTGGTTCTCTCGTGCTGGGGACGGCTGGGTCTGGGTGAGGGTGAGCGTGGAGGAGAGTGACGCTGTTGCGGTGGTGATGACCTCTGTGACTCTTTCTGACGTTTACGCATCTCTTCCTGCTGTTGTTGCTGGGATAGAGTCATCGCCTGCATGGTCATCTGCTGAGCCTGAGAGAGTGAACATTACAATATATATATATTTACATTTATTAATTTAGTTGACAAGTTTATCCAAAGAGACTTACTTTTAATGAGGGATCATTTAACAATTCACCTTAAGATCCAACAATGAGCACAGTCTACAAGGCTATATTTACAGGTAGAAATAAATTTGTAGCTAGGGAGAGGTGAACAACATAAAAGATGAGAGAAGCTATTTGTAGAAGGCGAAATATTGTTTTTTAGGATCCATTAAAGGATAGTTTACCCTAAATTGAAAATCATTTACTCATATTCATGTCATTCGAAACCTGTCTGTTTTTTCTTTTGAGGAAAAAGAAGATTTTTTGAAGTACATTGGTAACAACAGTGCCTTCTATTGAATGGTCACATAAGACATTTCTCAAAATATATTCTTTTGTGTTGGGAAAAGTAAGTCATATAGGCTCGAAATGACATGAGGGTGAATAAATTGTGGAAGTTTTTCATTTTTGGGTCCCTTTTTTGGACATTTGATTCATCTGTTCTAAATGTGCGGTGTGCAGTTTCTCACCAGGAGCAGAGCCTGTTGATTGATGAAGGCCTGCTGTTGAGCAGCCATCTGCTGAGAAGTGACAGCTGCTGTCATGCCAGGCATAGCAGGGGTGGCAGCTGGCATAGCGGTTGGCATCATCATAGCTATGTTCAAACACAAGCAGTCAGAAAAGCGGAGGAATCTAACAGAAAATGCTACTAGAGAAGCATTAAGAGGCGAGAGGATGGCAGACACGCTTACGTTGCATTGGTTGCATTGGTTGCATTGGTTGCATTGGTTGCATCATGGGAATGGCTGTAGCAGCGGGCATCATATTTGGCATCATTGGTGTGGCCGCATATCCAGTCATGGCAGGATTGACTGGCATTCCTAACATAAGAGCAAGAGTGTCAGTAAATAAAACGTATTTGTACAACAGTTGCCTGATGCTTTTGGTGTCTCCTCCTCCTCTGGCTTTTTAAATTCTCCACGCCTTTATTTGTTGGTTTTTATTCAGTTGTAATACCACAGGTCACATTTCACTGCATTTAAGGTTCTCATACTCATTTTCCGTTTTTACTGTTTTACTAGTCATTTTAAATTGTGACTAACAAATTCTCCACATAATGTCTGCAGACTAACAAGTTTAAGAACTATAACTGTGTGGATGTTTAATTTTCAGACATTTAAAAAAGGGGACTGAGCTTAAATCTGCAATCCATAACTTTTTTTGGTTGCAAATGAATAAAAATACAGATCAGTGTTCAAAACCGTCTCCTTACCTTACTCCGATTTGCAATGGTAAATTTAAAATAATGATTATAATTTGTGCTGTCGGGTCAAACTTCCCAGGACATGTCAGTCAAGTTGCATGCAATTTTATGTTTCAAACAGAGATGGCGATAGAGGGGCAAAAGTTACAGATTGCAGCCATAACCAAATTTTACACTAATCACAAAGATAACTTAACCTTGTGATATAAAACTTGTCCTGTACCTGCTCCAGTGTACATGCTGGGCATCATTCCTCCCCCACCTCTCATTCTACGATTCAGCATGGCCATTCGTTCAAAGTCCTGAAAACATACAGCAATTGTATCAATAAAAAGACACATAATTACACCTCACACCAGCCCTCAAAGATAAAGGCTGATATAGACCTATTATAGTTAATAAGTGTCAAAGCTATATACGATTTTCTGGTTTCTTGAATGTTAACATATAACAACAAAACCTATGTATAGGAGACATAGCTTGGAATTAAGTGCATGGGCCCTGACAGTTTTACCCAAGTATGGTTTCAGTGTCGAAATACTTTGTATGTATCCATACTGTCTGTACTAACTGTATGTATATTTGATAGGCATAGTTAAATTGATAAAATATCAATCAAATACATAAATATCAATATATATCAAAAAAATATTTTTCCTGTGGACAGGTCCTATTGACAATGTCTGTAAAAGAACCAATACGGTATATACAGTACAATGAATCCACATAAACATTATTCATCAAAAACTGCACAATAATAATTATACTGTATTATACTGTAATAATTAGACATATATTTTACTGTAATAATTAGTGTTAATAATATTACTGACCGGAGGACCCTGATCAAGCACTGGGTCAAAAAGGTCATCAACATAAGCATCAATCTGTCGCCCTCGCGATCCTAAAAGAATGATTATTACAGGAGTTATTACATTATAAAGTAAAAATGACACTGTTATTCACTCAACAGGGAGAGTCAGTTCCTGTAACTTTTATTCTTTCATCTCTTTGGTTGTCTCGCAACAGAACTATGACTCAGAATTTACTGAATGTTTGTAACCCACCCTGGGACATGGAAGAGGGTTCGTAGGTGTCCCATGGAGATGCCTGAAAGGAGGGGAGACTTGGGGCCTGCATGGATGGAGCAGGTGGTATGAAATCATCCAGACAAGTGTTCATCATCCTGAGAAATACAGTTTTATGGGGTTTAGTTTATGTCTATTCCTTTGGAGGCTACATGCTACATGCTCTTGTACTCCTAAATGTCGACAGAATTCACTTTCAGCAGTTCAACATGTACTGTACCTGTCATCCACATCACTGAAGAGGTAATCGGGTTGTGCAGGTGGGTGACCCAGGGGCACATCAGCCTCCACACCTGCCAAAAGATCCATGACAAAATCACAGCCAGCCAGATCGGTCCAGCCATCCCCAGCCAGCAGACACACAGACCAGCCCTGTGTAGCTTCAGACAGACCCCTGACAAAAACAAATATGGCATTACAAAGTAATCTGAAAGTTCTCAAGGACTTCTACACAAAAAAACAACACTATACACAACCAGTCTAAGCACATGTATTCAGGTAATAAACAGCATTAATTTAGATTTAATCTTGACTTTAAGGAAATGTAATTCCAGCTCATCAGTTACAACCATATGTGATAAATGTAGACACTTTTTTTTATCTTGGTTACCTGTAGTTAAGAAGCCAAGAAGCCAGTTGCTCTCCTGTGGTCCAAGACTCTACCTCTGCAGTTAACCGCTCCTCTGAAAAATTATATATAACAACAAATACCTTATAATGTTTTCAGACAATAGAACTGCTAAAATGTAAAATCAATCTTTCATGAAATCATTTATTATCTTAGAATGAAAGTGAGCTTGCTACAATTGTGTTTACACTGTATCTTGGTCAAACCTGTTCTCAAATTATTCCAGTGACCAGACACAGCCTATTGGCCCAAGACAACTCTCATCCTCACCATTAAAAGTGTTGACCTCCACTACCATTTTTCCTTTTCTCTGATTGGCTGTCCACTCGAGCTGTGTTGGAGGGTGTCGCCTACAGGCAGGAGAGGGAAGCTGGAGGGAAGTGAGGACCTTGTGCTGGCAGAGAGACCGGTACTCCCCTGGACCCTGGTCTGACACATACCTAAAAAACACAAAAACGTTTACATCTATCTCATATACTTAAAGGAACAGTACACCCAAATATAAAAAAATGTCTGTGTCCTCATTTATTTGTATGCTTTTACATGAATCAGGCTAGACGTACTTGATCAGAGGTTTCTCCAGATCAGGAGAGGGTGTGAAAGCACTCAGACAGCAGGCCAGAAGCAACCAGCCCCTCAGGGCACTCTCCTCTCTCTCTCCATCCCAAGTGTGGTAGACCAGCTGGGCTAGAACCTCATCTCTGAGGTTGGGCTGAGTCTGGCCCTTTTCCACAATGTAGTTTCCCAACATCTGCTCCTGCCAGCCAGTCAGATCTGAGTCCCCAGTGAAACGCAGGATCTAAAGTTAAAGGTAAAGAAAGATGGATCCATTCGCTATTATTCAAACATTTCATTCCCAGGTTCCCGTTAATGCTAATATGCATAGATTCATGCTGAATTTCTGTGGCACAAAATCAATCCAAAAACTGTTTACTTACTTAATGTGAAACATCTCATAGACACAAAAATAAGGTAAAGCGGCATGTGAACGTGTTTATGAACACTCACCAGTTTGTAGATTTCTAGAGCAGTTCGGGCATCTTCAGGGTCCAGTGGGGTCAAAGGTCTCTGAAGTGGGTAGCCCGGTGGCTGGCACCATCCATTCTAGAGACAAGAAAACAGATAACTGTGACATATCAAATGCACAGAACTGTTTAATTTCTTTTAGAAATTAATTCATTTGATAGTCACAGAACAAGTTCTTATAATGTGTATACATTGTTCAACATTCTAAGGAGACATTTATCTTAAGGAGACAAATTTAAGACAAGGAAAAATTTTATATTAACATCATACCTTCAAGACTGTGTTGGCATATTGAGAAAAAGGATGGTTGTCAATGTCTCGTGGCAGTGAGAGACTGTGTTCTGATTTGACCTGTGGCAGAGCTACTTCTGTGACCCCTGATCCTTTCGGTCTTCCTGCGAGGCATCATGGGAAATGTAGTTAGACAGAAACATACATTGCACACACAGCAATGTATGTTTCTGTTTAACTACATTGCACACACAGACAGACAGACAGTCAAATCAATTATTTAAACCTCTGAATCTCACCTGCTGCACTGCGTAATCTGGCCGACAGTTCAGCCGGGATCTCCAAAATTCCCACATCCTTCAAGAAAGATTTTTTATTTATTACTCAGTCCAAAACAAGCTTTTATCTCTTAAGTTGAGACCCTAAAGTTAAGACCCTAAAGATAGATGTTAACAACTTCTACAATGTACAAGAAATAAAAAACAAACACAACTAACAGAACAAATAAAAGAAAAATAACACAAGGGAAACAGTAAGCATTAGTAAAGGACGTCTCACCATTTCTGAAGAGGCAGATGTAGGTTCTGCTACTTGTGTCACACTGGTTCTATCTGTATGTTCCTTATCAAATCAAAATACAAACACAATCTAATATCACAGAAATGTTTAACATTTTTAACAACCCTCTCTGTCCATTGACAGGTTTCAACTGTTTCATCCTCGCGTGACTCAACAATAGAAGCTTTATACTGTCAGACTATCCCACTCGTTCATTCTATTACCTGGCCACGGCATCGTATGAAAGGTAAACAGAACTATTCTTAGCTACTGGGCTTCTTTTATATTGCAAAGTCCCTCGACTCGCTCCTCCCCAAACATATGAGTGGTCAAACCCATCCCTGATCCTTTATCTTCTCATCACTGTGTTTAATTACTCACTTTTCTGTTTTGTGTACCAATGTTGCCATGAGTGCAGAAATGACAACTTACACTGATTTCAACAGAGAGAAATCAGGGACCGTTCTAGAATGTTCCTACCAGAAATTGTCCTGTCTGCATGACATTAAAGTTTTGAAAATAAAAATGAAATAAAATAAAAACCACACAAAGCTGCTTAAGCCACTGAATCCTTCCAGCATCTCATCTCAAACCTGTCTCCACACGTCAAGACAGTACAAGTACTTCGACAGCAGACTGCTTGACAGTTCAGGAGGACATAGTCCAAACTGCATAAGCAACGGCAGGTAATAACAGGAAACAGGCCAAAAAATAAAAGTCACTGATTGTGTAACTTAGCAGATCATTTTAATGGAAAGTCAAAGTTTGGACACACTTGAGTGAATTTAAAGGCTTTTGATCTAAAGGTTTAATATAGTTGATATTAAACCTGTTACTTATATCTGAAACTTATACCTGAAGTATTTTTTTTTAAATGGAAAAGGACCAGATAATGAAAGAGAAACAACCTGCATGTGCTCAGCACACAGTAAACTCCTGTAATGCTATTTAAAAGAAACTTCCCAAGATGCCCTTCAAGTTATTTGAGAGAATGCTCGGTCTGACTACCCTGATAGTGTAGGTCAATACATACATTCCCATAAGTCCATCTGTGTTACTCTATAGTTTTAATTATTTCACTATTATTCTAAAATGTGGACAATAGCAGCAACAACAACAACACGTAAGGGTATCCAACCTTTTAACTGGTTGTGTACAGTATAATACAAGCCAGAACATTTTAGATCTAAACATAAAATCTTGTGCCAACATTAGACTGCAGTAAATAGACCTGCCCTGGATTACTCTGTATCATTAATCTTTCTGTTTGCAATGCAATATGGATAAATATTAAACATTACCTACCTAGGACGATATCAACACAAATGTAGCCCCATGGAAACAGCAACAGAAATTTATGTAGTATCTCATAAAATAAGAGAGTGTTTGAAATTCAAACAGGTGAGTTTGAGAGAGAGAGAGAGAGAGAGAGAGAGAGAGAGAGAGAGAGAGAGAAAGAGAGACAGAGACAGAGAGAGAGAGAGAGAGAGAGAGAGAGAGAGACTGGGGCAATCAAGGGTTGGTGGATCAAAGATGAAAGAGTAGGGGTGGAGCTCCCTTTACCCAGCTATGACATGTGTTACATTTATACACACTCTTAAACTGCCAATGACGCACTTTTTTGTGTTTTTTAATACAAAGAAAAAGAAAAAAATTGTGAGGACAGTAAATTTATTTGAAATTAAACTTCAGTGAACAATTTTCCAGAACAATTTTCTTGACATCAGAAACTTAATTTTATGCTTGATTGTGCTGTGTTTCCTTAAGAAGTTTCTTGTCATGTAATAGGAAACTAGGAGTACCATTTTATAAGCAATAAATTGAATTCCAACATCTCATAAATTCAGTGGGGTACAAAGTCCTTCACGTAGAAGGAAAATGTTTATAAAGACTCATGGCTTGTGATGTAAGTTTACACTCTGATCTTACACATAATAGTTTATGACAAGAATAAGCCCAGAAGCTGTAATTAATATCAGTTTCCCAAAAGTGATTAAATTATAAATTATACACTGTTGAAATTTAAGACAAAGTATGTAGATGCTTTTAAACTGTGAAATGTCAGTAGAACATGTCCATGCACGACTTTATACATCTGCTTAATAAAATCTTTCTTATCATAATTTCACATAAATGCAATTTCAAAAACAGCTCGGAAAAGTGAAGTTAGATTTGAAAAAAGTTTTGTGTCATTGTTTTTAGATGCCACTTAAATTTATATTTCATCTATATGGAATTTGTATATTGATATACATTATATAACTGAGTTTTAAGTGAACGTTAAACAACTTACATAAAGAAGTGCATATATTCACACTCCATACTGTATGTATACCGCATGTGCAAATTAAGAAAGAGAGAAAGGGAGGGAGAGAGAGAGAGACAGAGATAAAGGCTCCCACCCTCCAATGACGTCTCTTGATTGTGTTTCTTGTTATCATCATTGTGGCCCAGAACTGAGTAAAAGATTGCTTCAGTTTCTTGTAGTACTTCCTGTAACCGATAGAGGGCAGCGTTCATTCACACTAATCATGTCACAGCTTAGCTTCTTTTCTGTTTTAAATAATATCAAAAATTCAATCAGTTGTTCAATCAATTCTCTGCACATACCGGGCCTGGTGGCCCCTGATATGGGACTGAATGACAATAGCTTTTTGTTTAAAGAAACGGAAGTTGCGTCTGCAGATGAATCCTCGAATGTTTCTCTGGATGGTGACTGCCGCCCATGTTTGCGTACTACTCCATTTTTCCTCCACTAGCTGATACAGGATCTCCTTCATAAACACCTAAATTACAAATAAAAATTTGTGGGTGGAGTCTTCTGGATCATCATAGAAACAGGTTTAGTTATTTGTCTTTTATACCCTTGCACTATATTTCTCTACATTACTGCACCTTAGTGAGTCCCAGCTGGTACTGGCCTTGCTCTGCTCCTATGGTCTCCAGCAAAGTCACCACCTGCTCCTTACAGGTCAAGTGTGCAGGCTTTTGGGCTAATAACACACCATACCTAAAATTAGACAAAAAGAGGCTAAACACGTAGGTGAAACTTAACTTTAAAACTGTTGGCATATGTAATTATGAAGAACTATGACATAACCGTGGGGCTAAAAACTAGGTTTTAAGGTAGAAGAAAATGCTAGTGGTCCTTGTTAAAACACAATTCGGCACCACATTGCCAGGGTGACTGCCAGGGCATTGCTATGTAGCTGCTGTGTTCTAAATGGGGTTTTGGTGTGTTGCTAGGGAGTTACTAAGGTGCTTTAGGTGGCTGCTAGATGGTTGCTTAAAACAGCCCATCTTCAAAACTGATGGAATGATGTTTTTGATCTATAAATATGGCTTGGGTCTGATGAAATGATACTGATTGATGTCCGCATGTTTTGTATGATGCAGGATGAGTCACGCAATGAAGCTTCATACTTTGGGTAAGATTTGTTCAAGTCTGAGAAGCAAGAAAAGTGATGCCTGTCTTAGCAAGCACCACTAACAATGACTTTTTTTAGGAACATCTGATAGTTCTGGATTTAGCCATATTGTGCTACCTCTCCATGAACAAATTGAAGGGGATGCGAATAGGAAATCCCTCTTTCCGAATGTGAATGGTCTCCAGTATTCCCCCATGCCTCAGTTGTGTGGTTATATAATCCACATCAAATATGCCTGACAGCTGAAACACATAAACATGAAACTGAGGTCCACCAAAAACATTTGCACTTAAATAGTCTGAAGTACAGAAGGCTCATAAGTTTATGTTTATCTAATGAAGTTACCTTAACATAGTTTGGCTTAAAACATCGTATAAATGTAGTTTTACACCTGAAGAACAAAATAGAGAAGAAATAATGAAATGACCAAACAACCTGTTTACTGCATTACTGAAAAACTTTTACAAGAAAATACAAAAATAATCGGCACACTTCTATATACAAACATCCTACGTATAACATAGACAGACGTTTATATTCAAATTGGATTAATATTACGATTAATCTTAAGTATTAAAACATGTTTTTTACAAACCTCTCTAAACGGGTGATGAGCTCAGTAAGTGACTGTTGGAAGTGAGAAGCCACAGTTGACATCTGACTCCGCCCTCTTGCTCTTCCCAACTCTTTCTGCTGGATGTAATGCTCCTGAACCTTCCGGAAGAGACCTGACACCATCTACACACAAAACAAACACACTCCTCGTTACAGGTATTTGTTACCAAACATTAACTGTTTAAAACTTAATGGGACATAAAGCTTGCATAAATGGTATCTGTTGTTAGTTACTCCTTTGTTGTGCATGGGTGTGTAGACAGTCTTATGAATTTTTAATATTGGATGCAATATTGTGTTTCTATGCAATCTTGATGCATCAAAAATCACTGAGAACAGTGTGAAGTTTCCACAAACAAAGCTGAGATTAATTTACCTGTAACCGACTGTGTGCAAAAAGCTCTAATACTTCAGGTCGAAACTGGTCATGGTTTTTATTTAAAAAGTTGTGCACCTGGGGAAAATAATTATACACAAAGCATTGTCAAAATATTCATTCACATATCAACTGAAAACCTAAAAAACCCATCAAATCAATGACATGGTGGATTTTTAAAGCCATGCTCATGAATAAGTAATTTTATGAATGCTCAAATAAAGCTCAGCCGCTTGCCTGATATGTGACAGCCCCGGCATAGTGATATATTGTGAACACAGGCAGAGGAATTTTGGGCTTGGTGTAGTAGGGGCTGTTGCCATGGTAATAGTGACATTTTTGCAGGAATGTGTGGTCTGTGGCCTGAAACAGAAAAGGAGAGAGAGCCAAAGAAAAATAACAAAGACTGCCCATAAATCCATTTGTAGAACAGACTGATTTGTATTTGAAACAACACTAGGTCATTTTTGTGGAAATTAAAGTTTTATGGTATTTAAACATCACGTTAAAGGTTTTAAGCATAATCAAATATTTAAATGCACCTGAGCTTTAGTTTAGAGGCATGCAGGAGCATATTGATTGTTGAGTCACTGAAATATCTCTATTATGTATTTATTTGTATATGTATTTAAGTTTCGAAGCTGCAATGTGGAGTTACCTGAGGAAGGCAGGTCTGATCATCCAGGATGCGCAGGATTCCATACGGTCGTGCAGAGATGAGATCCAGGCAGCCGTGAGAGGCTTCCAGCGTTATTGGGTACCACTGAATCTGCTCTGCACTATATTCCTCCTAACACAAACACACACAGCCACCAAAAATACCGGCAAGTAAATAGAGGAAAACAAATCATATGAAACAGCAACACAGACAGAACGGAGCACAGAAAAAAGTGATGGAAGGGAGTTTTAGAACAAGCTTTAACAGGAGGCTGTCAGTCCCCATTATAATTTTTGTATTTATTGCATATTTTTTATATTTTTGTATCTGAATTTACATTTTTTTTTACAAATATTTAATTACTTTCCATATAATTGTAAGGATGACAGTACTGATGCAGATCACAACAATACGGATATAATTTCACTTTCCTCTAGTATTAAGCCTCACTTAACATGCAACTAAACAGCCACCAACAGAGGTGAAGGTTTCGGTCATTATAATCAATAATACAATTTTTTACAATTTACAACACACACACACACTGACCTGCTCCTGTGCGACCAGAGCTCTGTTTATAAACTGTTGCAGCTGCTCATTGGCAAAGTTTATGCACAGCTGCTCAAAGCTGTTCACACTCAGGTCCTGTAACACAGAAACAGGTGATAATAAGGAGCTGTTGTGCACAGAAAATAGTTGAGATTCTGTCATTTAACTATAGACTTTAACATTTTTCACTTGTCAACTGAGAAAGAAAATACCTCAAAGCCATAAATATCCACAATTCCAACAGTGCTGTCCATCTCTGTGGGGATCAACCACTCGTTGATGCGTTCAAGCATCCAGTCGAACAGCACGGAGTATAGCGTCTTGGCAATGGCATCTCTGCATTTACAATAATGTCAGATGTAACAATAACACACCAATAACATCTTTTAATATAATTTAATTCTCTAACCTGGATTCAATGGCACTTTCCACAGACAGGGGGCAGTAAATCCTGTCATATATTGTTTCCTGTGGAACAGAAGAATCATGGTTCTCAGGAAATACCTGTTATGTTAATTCAGAAGGTGTAAGACAAATGTGTGTGTGTGTGAGTGAGAACTTGTTTGTGTGTGTAAGATGCTCACTGTCACTCTGTGAGTGATGACGGTTTGTAAGGCCTCAGGAGACACCTGCAGGAGGTTTCCAACCCTCCGAGCTTCGGCTTCACTAAAAATACGGGCCACCTCAAACGAATCATTCTGATTTTATGAGGAGGTAAAGTTTCACAGATCAAAAGTTGAGCCTAGTCTGAGACATTGCTCAAATCTTATAATAACAAATAATGACTAAAAATCTGAGCAGACAAATTTAGCACAATGTCTCCATTTGTTCTGTTTTCTAGGAGAAACAGCTGAGATAATACAGAGCTCTCACTTGTCATTTTTCTGCCCTATGAGTACACATTTCAAAGTTAAAACTGTACTTGAACAGGATGATCCAGCATGCACACCTCATAAGAGCTGAAGCAAATGTTGCCCAGCTGTAGGATAGATGACAGAATGGCCCAAATGTTTGCAAGTTGATCTGCATGTAAACCAATTGTCTCCAAGCAGTGAACCAAGAGCAGAAAGTCTTGTTTGTCATTCTTCCCTTGTATCTCACAAGCCCTGCCCTTAACAAGACATTTAAAGCAGGAATATTACAACAAGAACAATCATCATAAACCAGTAGGTTATTCATGTGCTTCACCTAACCTGATTGAGATAGAAGTACGTCTCAGCTCCTTGCAGATAAAGATCCTGCTTGTCCCACTCATTCATTCCAGCCAACAGCTCGTAAAACACATGGTAGTTTCTCTCTTCCTTTGCCTAAAGAGTTTCATTCACTCATGATATATGAATTATGAAATACTTTAAAACAGTATTTTGAAGTATTGTCTTCTGCAGTTTATCATAAACAATGCAAATATCAGATACATTGCAAGTACAAGTCAATAAATAAAAACTCAACCTGGAAGACAACTCGTGATTTTTCAAGGAGATATTTCGACAAAGATGTCCCAACTACAACACCGCTGAGAAGAAAACAGGGAGGTAATTAACAGCCATCATATCATGGTCATTCAGTGGTTATGGCCCTTTAAATCAGGGTTTTGAAATGCAGCTGGCTTACTGTCTTATGTGAATGTGCAGGTACTTTCCAAATCGGCTGGAGTTGTTGTTAAGTATGGTCTTGGCATTGCCAAAACTCTCAAGAATGGGTAAAACATCCATTGGCTTATGAGAGAGAGAAACTACATGAGTTATATGCATCTTATCAAAACATTACAAAAATTAATGAAAAATTCAAGATTAATCATAGATTAACCTGACGTAATTTGTCGTTTCTGCCCTGATACATGGAACTTAGGTAGTGGACAATGAGCTTGGCAGCCTCTGTCTTCCCTGAGCCACTCTGACCACTGTCCAGATGGCAAATAATTGAAGATTTTCATATTCATTAACATCCATAATGCATACATATATTACACTGTATATGCATAGATATGTAAGAGATAATGTACCAGCCACTGTTGTAAAAAAAAAAAACTTTACATGATGATCAGGTACAGTATATATATATATATATATATATATATATATATATATAGTACATGTAAAATATCCATAATCCTTCTCACTTTATGATGATGCAATGCTCCTGGGTTGTATTCTGAGACTGGCAAAAGGCAACATCTGCCATGGCATAAATATGACTGTAGGGACAGAGAAAATGAAATGAGACCATTAATACTGCTAAACCCTCAGGCCAGCATGAAAAACTATAGACTTTAACCAAATACTGTTTAATATGAATCCGCAATATATAAGCACTCACGGTGGATTTCTGTGCTTCTCTTTACCCTGGTACTGCTGTCTCAGTTCCTCAGTGTAGATACTGAGAGGTTTAAAGGGGTTGATGGACAAGAGCGTATTTCCAATATATGTCTGTTGGTTTGAAAGGTAAAAAGACGCCTGAATAGTTACTATATGGGCAAAAATAAGGGGGCCTCCAAAAAAGTCACATGACCATCATCTTTGCATCTGAGTTAATACATGCCATTTTCAAGATAATACGTACATAAATAGCATCTCGATGGAAACGCTTCTTCAGATTCAGCAGAACGGAGCTCTCACACACCTCTCTGAAAAACGTGAAGTTTGGCTAAAGCAAAGTCTTCATTTATGCAAAACAATTACAAAGGAAGGTTAAAACTCATGCTATCTGACATCAGCAAATGATAGGTCAGTTTTAATTCATTCTAAAATAAATAACACGCCTTTAGGAAATGTTTAATGTTTGTTTGTTATTATCATATGGCCAGTACACAGTCTAACAGTTCCTCTAGCATGTGTGATGTATTTGGAGTCTACAGTGCTGACTCACTCCAGCTGTGCCAAATCTTCCACCTCATCCACCTCCACAGCGTGTCTGCTGCCCGGCATCATTACCTGAGACAGAGTAAAGTCTGTCACTGAGACACTCACACCCTTACCAGACCCACTACAACTACAACATCAATGCCATTTAATACTTCGACAATGAAAGTCAAAATATTAAATGCTAATTGATAATTAGTACTTAGTTTTCTATTCCTCTTTAAAAGAAATTAAGTACCAGTTTTTTGCAAAGTGACCCACATTTGGTTTAGAGGACTGAAAAAGTGTATATATAAGTGTATATTAATATATTTTAACAGTTTACTCATGGAGCAACATTTAAATCCTCATATCTTTGAATACTCATATCATAACTCCCAAAACAAAGTTGGTTGAGGGCGATATTCTAAAAGGACATTAAGATATCTCTTACACTTCTTGAGTTACAAGCATGCAATATAAAAAGAAGATGAAAAGTGGTTTTCCTAATTTTTGAACTGTCACCACTGGCATACAATGCAACAAGGATTGCTAACTTTAACTGATTTTACTAGTAGATCTACCTCTGTGTAAAAATTAAATAATTATGCTGGCATCTTTCTGAAGTCATCTTGTACCCCTTTTATGGTTTTTCTAAGTTAGCTATTTAATGGTCGAGTTTCCTGAAAAATGTGAGCATTGTGCATTCAATATTTAACTTGTTTTAGTGGCCTGACATCCTGCAGAAAAAACTTCTCAAGCATTGATGGGGCAAGGCTACTTGTGTGGCCAGTTAATGGGAGACATGGTATAACAGTCATAATTTTTGCAATTCTGTTTGGTGCCACTAGTGGCACAGAAAAAGATGATGCATATTTCATACCTGAGTGCTGTTAAGTCTTCCCTCTAGCATGTTCTGGGTTGGATCTTCTGATTCCCATGGGCCTCTGCCATTATGGACTGGAATGGTATGGGCATGCTCATCATCTTGATACACCGTCCATTTAGTGAGCTTCTCCACTGTTTGATGGGGCAGGAGGTTCTCTGGGCGCATCCAGTCTTGAGGATCTCCGCACATTTGATGACTTTGAGTCCAGTGTAGCTCCATAACAGAGGGTAAAAGACCATCACCCATCAGTTCTGCCACTTCTCGATCAGCATCCTCCTCAAAAGAAGGTTGTGTTGCTCCATTTCTCCATATCTCAGCCTCTGATGGTGAGTCTGCCTTCCTCAGACTTACCTCAATTTCTCTACTCTGCTCAATGCTTCTACTACCATTAATCAAAGCCTTAGACATGGACAGTTTAGTGATATTTAAATGTGAGTCCCCAAGTTTTCCCTTGGCCACTTGCAGTACATTTCCACCTTTAATGCCTGACATTGGCTGTTTGGTATCTGCCTTGACCTCCGATTCCATCTCAGGCACTTGGGGATTTGAGCTACCATTTTTTTTATGTTCACCATCTTGTGTGTTTTTCTTGATGGACCTTAGAAGGCTGAGGTCTGGCTTTACTGGAAGAACCAGACGAGCACCCGGCTTTGGTGGTTTACGCTCTGTAGTAGCATCATTGCTGGTGCTTGTAGATGTAACAGTGCCTTCCTTTGCCTTTCCAATTTTGTTCATCCTTGGAAACACAATTGCATATTTGGCATCTCCTGAGTTGGCTTTTTCTTCTAAGTCTTGTGGAGATGAACAAGGGTCATCGGATGAATCACCCTGGTGATCGGCAGTAGTATCCTGGAGTTTTGACATCTCATCCGTCTTGGACTCATCAGGAATTGACACTTTTTTCTTTGATTTTCCATCACTTGCCATTTTCATGACCATCTTGTGTCGGATAAGGTTTCTCTTTGACTTTAGGCTGCTGCTCCTCTTTTTCAACACCAAAGCAGGGAGCCATTTTGAAATCCCAATTGCTTGGGTGACAGCCGATAACTTTCTTCGGACATGCATGCTCGTTGGCATCTTCTTTTGAATCCACCCTGAAACGCGTCTTAACGTCATCATGCCTCTTTTCTGTGCCAGTAAACGCTCTGTTGATTTTGAGGGCATCTGCCCTTCAAGCTCCTCAGTTGTGTCCACCATTGTTTTCTCACATGAATCATCTTTTTGCTCCTCAACAGCTTCATTTTCAATGTCTTTTGGTGGTTCCTCTTTGGCATTTTTGTTTTTATCATCCTTTCCTTTGCCTTTCATGGTAAATAGCATACGAGACTGCCTGTTCAACAATCCTTTAGGGACTTTTCTTGAGGCTGTTGTCTGTTCTTTCTGCTGATCTACCTCCTTTGTCTTATTCATGGCCTTTGTTTTACCTGCCAACTGTAGAATTTGAGACTTACCTTTAGCAGCGCCACCTTTGGAGAGAGAAATTCCTTTAATCTGCACTGCTTCTGAGGAAACAGGACCTTCCTCAAGTTCTTCTCTTTTAGAAGGCCCCTTCTTTTGCAATAACTTGGATTTCAACATCTTCTTCTGTCCCTGTAAGTGGACACTCAGGTTTAGCGGTCCTGGTTTTGTTGACGATCCAGCTGTCTCTCCCTGTGCTCTCTCTTGCCCTGTATCGCTCAGCACCTCCTCAGAGTCTACCTCTTCCACACTGCTAACAGGTTCCTCCTCTGGTTCTTCTTCAACTTTGCTTTCAGCAGGTTCTTTGGTGTTCTCTTCTCTCTCACTTTCTTTCTCCTCTTCTTTTTCTTCTTCCTCTCCTTCTGTTTTCTTGTCTGTGTCTGACAGCTCTTCCTCACTGCTTACTACACTTGCTTCGGTCTCAGCCTTCTCTTCCACACATTCTTGCTCCTCCTCCTTATCATCTGTAACATCTTTATCCCTCTCTTGCTCTTGCTCTTCGCTTTCTGCTTTCTCACTCTCTGAATCATCCTCCTCTGTATCCACTACTTTACCACCTCTCCTTCGTGCACCTTTAGCGGGAGTTTTGGTTATAGGTTTGGATGAATTTATTTTCTGCTCAGGTTTTGATTTGACAGGCTTCCCAGCCCTTCCTCTACCTGTTATGCCATTGCCTGTCACCTTAGCAGGTAAGATTTTGTCATTCTGCTTTCTCCCCTTGCGTATTTGCCTGGAGGACTCTATCTCTTCGTCTTGAGGTTCCTCGGCTTGGTCCTCCTTCTCCTCACTTATGTTAGTCTTCCCTTCACCAGCTACTTCTTCCCTTTTTCCTTTGCCTTTCCCACTTTCATTAGCTTTCGGGAGATTTTGGGATGCTGTCTTGCCTGCTTTTTTGGGGGGAATCTGTTCCCGTTTGTCAGCCTTTACTGCCACCACTTTTTGCTTCCCTCCTCTTGCCCTGCTGGGTGCTTTGGCAGGAGGCATGATGCTGCGTCACCGTGTTCTCACAGGTCAGCTTGCTGATTTTTTGTTTCCAAATATCAACATTTCTCTGATGACCTAATCATTTTAAAACATTAAAAAGATTTATTAGCAAGATATAGAAATAATAATATTACTACTAAAAGTAGTAATATTATGAACAGCTTAGATCTCTCTGTCTGACAATTTATTTGTAAAACATTCACTAATTTGAATCTTGTGTCGGTCTAGTCCAACAGACACACATAAGTTACCTAAACTACCTGGGGTACAAGATCATATATCATGTCTTTCAACCAAAGTGCAGGGTGTACTTGACCTAATGGTCATCATTAGGACCAAGTTTCAGCTATTTGGCTCATCGTTCTATATATCTGGAGTAGATCAGAGATGTGACTTTAGATAAAGATCACCCATTGTTAAACTTGTAACAGAATCACCAACTTAGAGGTTTTAGTTTATAAAGAAGAATTAAATTAGGCATACATGCCCTTAAATGCAGGGTGAGCACTAGCTAAATAACAATAAATCATTACATTACATCAGATACAAGGGTATTTACTTTAAATGACCAATATAACAAACAACCAGTGCAAACAAAATACTTCACAGACAATGAAATAATGAATGGCTCACCTGTCTACTCAAGTACACAGGAGCCACTTGGGGGGTCTGGTCAGTATGTCTTCAAGTCCAAAACTGCTGGTATCATTGACACACTCCATGGATTGAACCTACAACTGAATCCAAGCACCTACATAGTCTGTCCGACACACACACACACACACACAAGCATGCACAAACATTCAGGGCTCTAATGAATAATTTAGATTTGACGGCACACCATACAGTTATGCACTCATTCATATCAACAGCTGCTGAACAGACTGGAGAAAGGTGAGAGGCTTCACTAGAGGAGTGACAAAAGATGTTGATACATGAGAGAGAGGACAGTGACAGATGCTAACATACTAAGAAATTCCAGCAGTGATCTGGTAACCCATAGACATTTCTTCCACAACAAGGCAGTTATGTTTTTTTCTATTATGAAGGAAATTAATTTGACAAACAGAACAAGAAAACAAAAAGCTGGTACTTTTACATTTCCTGACAAACATGCCCAACCCATGTATTCACATGCATGCCTCTTCTAAAAATTGACAGTAATTTACTTTGAAGTACATTTTTTTTTTGCTGTTTTAACATCAAGTTGGTCGTTGATGTCAAAGTACAAACATTCAGTCGTGCAATGTTAAATTTTCTTTTTGTGATGGGGTAGTTTTCATTTTATGTTGTATGCACTAGAAAGCTTTTCATCAACAAAATATAACAAATTTAAATTTCCCTAGATTATGCTGTGTGACAATGCAGTAAACAGCTATTCTTCAGCATTCTTTAAGAAGTGGTGTCCAATATCAGCCAAACATCCAAGCTACTGTGATTAGGGAACAAAGCTTCTCTCAATAATAGATGATCAAAACTCTTGGCTAAGTATGTATGATAACTCATCTGAATATGAGGAAATTTTCTTTTCAAGTCTTCATATTAAGTCTTATTATAAAGTCTTACAAGTCTTAAACTTTTAATATAAAGTGTTGTAAGTCTTTATAATAATTTATATAATAATTACAATTTATAATTATACAATTACGTAACAAGATGGATCAAATTACACATGCTGAATACAAGGAACCAACAGACCACCGGAGTGATTTTTTTAAACTACATTTTCCATCCATTTTAACTTTAATACCAGACAACTTAAAGTTTAAAATAAATTTAATTGGTTATTCATTACTGATGTCATAACAGCCATCTGCCAATAAGGGGCGAGTGGGCTTGTTTAGTTTGCACTTGTAATAAGTCTGGCTTTACCTACTAAACATACTGTAAATTATTAATTTATTAGAGAATGTTTCTAAAAACTTTAGACAGTTACCTCGAAATAATTTTAAAAATATTTCAATAGTTTAAATTATTAGCTGAAATTCTCAAATGGTTTCATATGGATTCTTCTAAACAATCTTATTTTAACCTTTTACTTTTTTTACTACTAGATGACAAAGAAAAGTAAAAAACTCTCGAAAAAAAAAAATAGGCCCCGTGCTTCAAATGTGTAAATGATATATGCTAACATACCAAACAGGGCACATATGACTCCAATACATAGAACAAGTGATTATTTAGGGCATTATCAAGGACATACCCTAAAGAAAACTATTTCAAAGAAAAAACAGATTTGAGATAAAGCATTAAGACTAAGAGCAAGATGACTTCCTTGTTTTCAAAGTTGTTACATCAGAGAAGGTTTCCAGAGCTTTAGCCTAAATCAATACAATAAAGCTGAATATTCTTCAGGAAAAAGAAATCAATACAGGCAGACCATTCATGTGAAAAATTTACTGAGAAGACTGTAGTGTGAAGTTACAAAGAATAATAATTAGTGTTCTCATACATAATCATGTCTCTACAAAAATATATTCTAGAACCCCCCCCAAAGAAAACGCTGAAAAGCATTTCAGGAGACAGTACCAAAATATTTCCGTGGATCAGAAAATACAGCCCTCCGTAAAATGAACCCACTGTTAAACCGGCACAGATTTTCATATACACATATATTAAAACATTTTACTACAATATCTTAAACATTACATTCCTAAATTACATCATTCATAATTGGCATAAAATGTTTTACAGTTAAAAAGGAAATTTAAATCCTAGCCCCTCAGAAAACTGTACACCCCTAGAAACTACAGCATGTGTACTACACAGTAGTGTAAAAAATAAGTACCTATATGAACTAACTGCTGTTCTCAATGGCATGGACGGGATAAAGGCAACACTGGAACACAAGCAAGTGGTTGAACTGAAACTCTGAATTTGAATCTAGACTGTGCAAGTCCTAATGTTGCCCTGTCGTCCTACACTAAATAATCAACAGTAGCCACTGGCATCTTTACCCACATATCTGTGCAGACACTGTGGTTGATCTGGTATAAAAGAAATATCATGCATTTCAAATTAAGTTAAAAGTGACAAAATAAAATTCATAAGCTGCAAGTCTTTTGAATGTTGTAGCTTTGCTCAGTTTGAAACACTGAAGCGTGCGTGGTGGACGCTGGTGGCTGGTCAGCATGTAATGAATTGAGGAGAGATACAGTGATTGGTCTTAGCAGGCACTGGTGGTGGTCCCTCACTCTATTTCGTCCCCCTGGGTGTAGAAGCTTTGAGTGGAAGGTTCCTCTCTCCAGGGCAAGGCTTTCTCATGGTTCAGTAGTGATACTAGCAGTAGTGTTCAGACTGTAAGCAAATCTGGACTGAAGAACGACTGCAGAATTGGTCAGGCACTGGGAATAAAGGCTCAGTCTGTTTAAAAACAAGAAAAGGAAGTTTCTTTAAAACACAGATCACAGTATAGTTAGGGCTGTCATGATTTAGAACTCTGGCTCATTGTCATACAAATAATAATGATTAACAACTTAAAAATCATGTCAGGTGATGATGTAATCATGCAACAATAATAATAATTACTGTATTACTAACAAATAAATCTATAAGAACTGAAAATGTATGTATAAAAATGAAAAAACGCTTGCCTCCATTGCTTAGCATATTGCCTGCTTTTGGCTTAGTCTTCAGATTGTTCTCTAGGAACGTCCTTTAAATAAACAACAGGATTAATCCAGTTGTACCAAGATTTATGAATATCAATAAAGCAACAAGATGTTAATTAAAATGAATTCCCTCACGTTTGATCTCCTTCTAGAGACTTCTGGATCTCCTGTAGCACTCCTGCGTTAGAAAACATTATTAAAATATTCGAAATACTAATAAGCTAGTCGAAAGCTACAGTCCTGCAAATGCCGCCCTCGCAAGAAATCCATAAACTGTATTTTAATACTACCGGACAACTAATTCTTCACCAGAATAACAACATGACAATATTATTGTGCAGGCAAATGGAAGAGTTATGGGTCAGGCACAGACAACTGCATAGGCCATTATATGAAAACATACAGCATGTTTAGACTGTTACATTTAAGCCATTTCTTGCACATATGCAAAACACGGCAAGCACAGAACAAACAAACAAACAGATAAACTATCATATGGTCTGAGCGGCCTGGTCCAATTAATTTTTAATTTCTGAATCAGTTCAGAACATCGGGGTTTGGTTCACTAACTGCTGAGTCCTCATGTACTCACTCTCATCGTTGAGCAATGCATGCTCCATTACATGTCTAGCAGAATTCTCTGGAACACACAAGCACATTGATCATTCTCGTGAAAGCATGCAAATGCTTTGAAGACAACTTTAAGACACAATCCGTAATTGGTGCCACAGGCAGGCCACAAGTCTGTATGAAACAAATGACCTGAAAAAATACCAATTATTTAAGACCACCTGACGAGCTAATACAAGTCGTCATTACAACTTCCTGTACACACAGATCTTTGTAATACCCGATTCTGATCTGTGGTCTAATACTGTGACCATTAAATTGTCCTACACACAACAGACGTGCCTCGGTTCATGTTTCTCTGATGTCTTTTTTAAATCCATATTTTAATATAATAAGCCAGATAAAGTACAGACACACAATTTCCCAAAACAATACCACTTACAAGTCATACATCTAAATCACAAACAAAATCCGAAGTCAAAACACAGGAACAATTAACAACCTGAAAAAATAAACTCTTGCTTTTGTTGTACCAGTGGATAAGCATAACTGACTATTTCTGCATCACTTTAACACAATCTCCAGCATATTTACTGATACATGGTATCTAACGAATTACAAAGGACATTACCTTAACATGAGTTAACTATAAGCTTAATACTTCAAATAAAGCACAGAAATACAGTAACTACGCCAAACTATTCATTAACATCTGCTGTGTTGACTTCTGCCATCTTTAATGTTGCCAATCCTGTAACATTTTGGCACTGTTACATCAGTTACGGATTGCGTTCTTACACACGGACTGAGCATGTTTTTTTGCATGAGTTATTTCAGTGAGTAATGTGGTGAGGCATTCAAAGAAACACTGAGAACATGCATGGTTTAGTATTTGATGTTTAGCTTGCACACATCACACAAACACTAAAAAAACCACACAGAATCTTACCATATCCTTCACTGTCTCTCTTAAAATTTCTGCTAAGACAACAAACACACACATACATTAGTAAAACACTTGTGTCAGTGACAGCTATTTAGGAACTATAAATACAGTATTATAAGCAAACTGACAGCTACACAAACCTGTGGTCTAATCTACCCGGTGGGTCCTTGTAAACGGGACTTGATGGGTTCTTGGACCTCATTTGAAGAGGAGCCTCAACCAAACAGCGTGGTTCCACCACCCAGCGAGTGGAGAGGGAGAACCTCTCAAACTCAGACGGGGAGATCAGATAGAAACCTAAACAAAACGCATGGTATTTTCATGGCTAAACTGGTGGAGCATGATGCTAGCAACAGCAAGGTCATGAGTTCAATTCACAAAGAATGCAGAAACTGATTATATATTGAATTGAAATGCACTGTTAAAGTTGTTTTAGATAAAAGCATCAACCAAATGAAAAAATGTAAAGGAAATTAATTCTGTATCTCCTACCCTGGCCATATTTGGTGAATACACAGGAGGCAATTCCACTGACATCCTCCCTTCGTATGCAGGGGTAGTGCACCAGCATTTTGATGGAGGGCAGAGAGATGACGTGTAGCTCACCCTGATTGGTTAGAACCACCAGGCTGCTCTCTAGTTGTTCGTCGGTCCGACTTCCAAACCAAGCCACGCCCACACGCCGCACACGGGAACCGTCGACAGCAGTAAGCTTCAGCTTTGACTTACTGCTCACTTTAGGGAGAGTAAATAGCTGTATATACACACACAGATAGTAAGTCACACAATCTGTGATGGGAAATAGGAGTAAATAATAATTATGTTTATATTTACCTTAAACTGCTCCTCGGATACAACCAAGAGATGGTGGGAGCCATGCATGTCTGGGCTGCGGGCCAGGTCATGTGCCACCTCCAGGGGTTCAGGTAGTGGGACCCCCTTTCCATCTAGGACCACCAGACCGACCACTGGAGCACGATGCATCAGCTGAATCTCTTTAGCTGGGGATGGAAAACCAGAACATCTTATAACAGATAATGTTTGGATAACCATCTGATTAATTTATACTGATTTAATGCAAACTTTATGTAGGTTGCCAGGTCATATTGCGACCCAGATATTTTTGGAAAACTATTGCAATAAGTGTAGTTTCCTACCGATTCCTACGCTTGATGCACAATGTACTTTATATTATATTTTTGGTTTACCTGGATGAGACGTCACAGGATCCTCCATCCTGCGTTCCACTGAGGGAATGCGGAGAACATATGCAAACACGGCTCCACCATTGGTCCCTGCCCACAGTGAGGGAGTGTTGTGAGAACCTGCGAAAAAGATCATGAAGACAGATCTTCTAGAGGTGATTTATGAGGAACTATTAAGGTAAGGCTGATGCCAAATGCATTAATCAACATGTTCGATTAGAAGCACCAGAATACACACTATCACTGACGAACGTGTCTGCGAAGTACAGTGTTCTGACAAGGCCTGTGAAGGAGTCGTCTGAGGAACGGGCTTCGATTTTCCTCTGTACGGGAGCCAGCTCCATCTCCTGCAGAGCCTCGGCTTCCAGCCTTGCATTGATCTCCTGAAGCTACAGAAACACAACATTCATCATCGAACCATCACGGCTCCAACAAAACCGAAGTGTGCAATGCCAACCACACCTTCTCCAAATCTACATGATCTTGTGTAAAATGCGATACCGTGTGGGCTAAACTATGGAAGCACTGAAGAAAAGTGAGATGACACACACCTTGGCTGCGTTGTTGGTGTGGTGTTTCCGCATTGAGACCCGGCTGCGGCGAATCCTGCGGAACGACTGTCGCAGAGATTTCTTGATGGACTTGACGCGGGACAGAGGCCCCTCAAGGGCCATCTGGTCACTGGGGTTCAGGGTACACCTGCAACAGTCCGCCGGAAACTGTTAGCCTGTCTTATTACAGCGTTCTGTGCGCATGGTCACATGTTTCGGAAACAATTTGATGTAAAGGTTGGTACTTTAAGGAGGCGTAGGCAATTTCAGAAAAGCTAGCAAAAGCAAACAAGCTTTTAAAGCAAAAGTAGAATAACCTATGATTGGATGAACTTTTTATGGTCCTGCGCCTTACACAGATATTTACTAATCGTGATTTAAATACACCACACTATGATAAAGACTCTTATTTAAAGTTCCTTAAATGAGACAATTATGTTAGAACAAATTGACACTCATTCTTCAATCATTAAAAAAAAAATCAGAACCCAGCTTAAACATACTAACCTGTTTTATATTTCTAAGCATATGGTGTGAGGTACATAAAAGTTGTTCCTTATGTATATTCTCTGCACCACAATTAGACTGTTAATGGCATTACAGTTTGACCATTGCACTGTAACAAAACTGGAATGTTATTTAAAAAGTTTTTCTCTTACTTGACCAAAATGTTATTCCTCTGTTGGTAGTCATAGAGACCAAAGCCATGGCTGGTACCGAACGCCACCAGTTTCCACTCAGAGTGCAGGGCGATTGCGGTGACCACAGCGGGCGGCTGGCACTGGACCAGGGCGAAGGGCTGGAAGCCTGGAGGGAACAACACCGGCTCCTCCCGCACGTCTAGACGTGCCTGACCCTTCCACCGGAAGCCTTCCTGACCCTGCAGCAGGTCCACCACTGTCGCCTCAACCATCTGCTCAGCAGCCTCATCATTCAGCTCCAAAACCAAAATCTGAGAGGAAAAAAAAAAAAAATTACGTTTCATTTATGCCTTCTAACCAGTGGATTTGTGTAAATTTTTCATTGACTGGAGATCATGGAAAAAGATTGTAATTTCTGAAGAGGGTTTTTTTTTTAAAACATTTCACTCAAGGAGTAACTTCTAATCATCTAAACATTTTACAGCTCAGCATAACTAGAAACAATAATGTACACCATAGAAATTTCCAAAACTTAATATTTCCTGATTTTCCAGTGTTTTTCCATCATGATGGAAGCAATACTTCTGTTCTGCAAATCCATTTCCTTTTACTGAACCAACTTGCTTGTCAGATTGCTTGTGTGATATGATCTTAAAGATAAGCCACGTTGCACAACATTAACTGTTTTTTGTCTGACTGTACAACATCTTAGCTACAGCTTACAGCTTTGACAACATATTTTAATTCATTAACTGATCAAAGTAATGTGACACTCAAGATCACAAATAAACTGAAATAATGTCACACAAACTCAAGTAACCTTTTGCTCTAATGGTGGTAAAATTTTGCCCTTCAAGTCAGTGTGTTTGGAGCCTGCCATGGATATGTCATCAACCTCTGTGTTCTTAATGGCTATTGATCAGAAACGTAGGAGTCACACTGCAGGACTGTGACCCAAAATTTCGGGCACTGTCAGAAATTCTTTGAATGCTAGAATTCAACTGGCAATTAAATCTAAATTACTCAAATTTCGTTAAGCATGTCACTCCAAGGCCACCACTTTTGGTCTATGACTGGAATTTTCTAATGATCCCCAAAATCCTTCTCAGTTGGCAAAATCGTGGCAAAAATCTTGCAGGATGCACCCAGCTACAAATACATTTGCATAAGTGCAATCAGTGCAACAGTGAAACCAGACAGTAGTTCAGTGAAAGGGGAGAGTTAGTGACCCTGAAAATCAACTCTATACAGAGAGCACAACTGATTTTCTAATGGCAGATGAGGACATGATGTGCAATGGACTGTTAATAAGCAGATAAATTAGAGTTCAAAGAGTTTCCATGACAACTGGGTGAAGAGTTTACATTTTCAGGCCAGAACAAGCAAATGGCATAAGTTAATAGCCATACAGCTCCAATCATCAGGAACAAAACAATGGGCTCCATGAAATTATGTATTGACTGAAACAAGGAAAGCATTTTTACTTTCGTTCTGTGAACTGTTTGTCAAATGAGATCTTACTTGTCCTGCGGTTCCAGCAACTGTGAGATAACCACTGTATTTACACAGGTGGATCTTCTGAATGCCAAGCCGAGGATCGTCACTATATGGGTCAAAGCAGCCCACCTGATGTTCATAAAGGAAAAAGATGAGATATTCTTTTAATATATTAACTGAAATCAGTAAACCAAGGGAAAGAGTTCACCCAAAAATGAACAATTTTCATCATGCACTGTTGTTGTAATGGAAAAGCTGCCATGATCTCCTTTAGTGTTTCTTTTAGAAAGAAAACAATACTGCATTCGAGCTGCATGGGGGCCAGTAAATGATGACATTTTCATTTTTGTGCAAACTGCCCCTTTAAGTTGTCACTGCAAAAGCATTAGATGAGACAAACCTTCCGGAATGGAGGCCACTCTCCCTCGCTACCCTGATTCATGTTATCATTAGGGTCAGCATCCGTGTGGAAGACCCCTGCTGTGCTGAGCTTGTACATGGGATAGAGACAGACCCCTGAGGCATCCCAGAACCGTACAGTTCCATCCTCGTGCCTTTCAAGAGGAAAAGATTGATTTTTCAATGGAAGTTCTTATATCTTGTACAGGTATTGTATCATGTGGGAAATCTGCCTGTTTCAAGTGAATTATGGGGGTTCTAAGGCATACAGGAGATCTCTGAAGCATTACAGAAACTTAGATTAGGTTTTCACATACATTCCTTGAGATGCAAAAAAAACCCAGCCGTTTTCAATAAAAACACTAAACAGGGTCCACAAGTACAAACTGCAATGAAAAATTGCAATTTTTTGACGTAAATAAAACAGACGTAGTGGACAGAGTCTATTATTTCTTTAGTAATTGCAAAATAATCAATTATTTAAAGGGCAAAGTAAGAAGTCTCACCCTTTGGCGTTTTATTATCTGAACTGTCCAAACTGAGTGATGTGAGACAACCCAAAAAAAGTCTAAACCCAAAGATCAATAACTACAAACTTTTACATCAGTTGAGAATGTACCAAAAAAAAGCTTTGTCTTTATTGTCGAAGCTCTGGATTTCGTGTGCCAAAACATTCCTGTTCCACATTCCACCAAAGGAAAATATTTCTCATAATTTGGATGAGTACAGGATTAGTACACTTAAATATCTAGTGTATCAGATGTTTATTTTATATCTTCATTCAATTTCTTTGTTTTGCATTAAACGACAATGGTCCACTCACCCTGTCAGGAGCAGGTCTCTCTGCGGAGGGTCTGGGGCCAGATTCTGCCCTCCATTTATAGGCCAAGGCTATAAAAAGACAGACACAGGAAGACAAGTGATAAATGAATCAAGTCAGAGTTTAAAACTGTTCATGTTGCCGTCAAACAGAAACCACAGAGACAACCCTTGACACACTTGTGAATGTACTTTGAAGTAAACAGAAGTTTTATATTTATCCCAGAGAACAGCAGCACTGTGAAAATGCACAGAAAATTAGATACCTTCACAGCACTGTAGCCAAAAATGCATTATAGAGCATTTGTAGTATAAACACCAACAGCCTGATAAAAGGACCGCCTACCCGCCTGTCAATCTACCACTGCCCTTAAACAAAGGTTTTCCTCAGATGTAAACATGCACAAAACATCATAGGACATCTTTGGTTTGCCTGACACCAACATGCGTATATGCATGTTTGTGCATGTTTGCGTACCTTCTTGGAGTAGTGTGTGTTTTGCTGGGCTCCGGCCGCCTGCACTCTCTCCCACAGTTTGAGTGGGATGGAGGAGACATGGTGAGAACATGTGATGGCTGAACAGTGCAATGGCACCAGGTAGGGTGTCTGGATGACAGGCCAACCTTCAGTCTGAAGATCAATTACCACCAGCTCTTCCTCCACCAAAACCACAAGAGCGCTGGGGTCACCTGCAGCATGCACACAAAACACACACATTTAGACAGCTCAGAAGAAATCATGTTAATAAAAAAATGAAAAATGTTAATAAATGCAGCAGGAGCTGTCTGCAGCTCAGTTTTGCAAGTGTGGTGAAATAAAACTGGTGTTCGATAGGCCTCATTTGCACCTGCTGAAGATGTTTTTCGGTTTCACAATGGGAAGTAAATACAGGAACCAAAAACATTTTATGACCTCACCACTCAAACTGCATCCAGAGGTTTTTTGGAAACTCATGTGACCTTGTCGCATTTGTAGTGCAAACACTAAACTGTTCTCACAGTGAAGGATGTGTTAACCATTTTAAATAACCAAAGATTTTGATTCTGTATGCGTGTTCACTGGCTAACACAATGCCCTACCAACTGAACTGCAGGAACACAGCTAAATTCTTGATAATTTTAAAAATATTATATAATATAATATAGGCAAGAGACTGTGGTGTAAAAGACCTTACTGAGCTAAAACATGATTTTAACATGGTGTTTATGTATGATCAGACCACAAGACAGTGGTCTGATCCCTACCTCTGTGGTGCTCTCCTTCCCGGATGACGAAGAAGTCAATAATGCGCGAGGTGAAGTCCAGAGCCTCGTGGGTTTTGCTGTGGACGATGGAGATACAGTGTCTGTCCCCATAACTGGCCCTCGGCATTCCTCCACTAAAGATGAGGAACGGGGGACTGGAAAAAAAGAAGACAGAAGACATTTAGACAATTCACAATAACAGAGTGACAGACTGATGTATCAGCCAGGCCAGAATTTGGCCATATGGAGAATATCATCATCAGCCAATCAACGTGTCCGATTAACAGTAGGTTCTTGATTGTGTTGGTTACAGAATTTACAGCCTTGACAGATTTTTGTTGTCTTTATTTTGCTGAAATACATTGTTGGTATTGTGGGTGATAAAACTACATGAAGAACAACAAAGATTATAGGTTCAAACTTCATTAGGGGAAATTCATGATTTTAAAAGTTATTGGCTCTCTACCCTTGTGACCTAGATAAGTACTCAAGCGTTTATACTGCTTGTAATTCTAGCTAAGAACATTTCCACAAAACGACACAACAACTATAAAATTCCCCTTGGCTTTTCTAGCAAATCGCGTGTGTGAGTGAATATTAAGAAAACAAAGAGAACAATAAAGAAACTGAAAAAGTGAGCTTGAGATTAGTGGTTATAAAATAAAATCACATGGAAGATTTCAAGGTTGAGTGGAAAATATGAACCTCTGTGGAAGGTTTAAAGATTAACTTTACAGTGTGAGTCACAGAGAAGCACTCTGGGTTAATGACACCACGAGTAAACACACCTGTCTCAGCGTCAGTTACAGAGACCCTGAAAACACACACACAACTGTCCAATAAAACGATACAAGACTCACCCTTGTTTTGTTGGAAGCTGTAGAATTTTGGGTATGGCCTTACAGGGAAAGGCGCCTGCATGGAGAAATTGATTATTTTAAGAAATATTGACAGGGAAAGTAGTGTTCATTTTTTTTCTGTTAATTGTTAACGTTCTGTTCTCACCATATGGTATCTCTTGTTTCTCTGGCTCAGTTTGAGGATCCTCGCCAGTTACTGTCCAGTGGCAGTAGCTACCGTCGCTATGGGAACTGAGAATGTTTCCACCATCCTCCATCCACCAAACACTCTCTAGTTGCTGCAAGGAAGACAGTAAGAAACTAAAATAACTAAAATAATATTTGTCCCCTATAATGCTAGATTGTTGTGCAGGGTTGCCAGGGCGTTACTATGTGGTGGCTAAGAGTTCCTGGTGGCCCAAGTCAAAAGCTCTGAAGCCTAGAGCATAACTGACAACTGAACAAGTTTTTAACATTACATCTTACCTGTGTGCCAAGAAAGTGTTGGACAGGACGCCTACGATCCAGATCCCACAGAACCATGAGGCCTCGGCTGTAGCCAATCAGCACCTGCCGTGGGTTGAGCGGGTTCTCCTGAAGAGCCTCCACACACTCCAAATTCCTGCGGCCAACATATTCCTCTGGAACCCTGGGAAAGTAATAGAACAGGTCAGCTATCACAGAGTAACTGTCACAGCCAAAATGTGCTGCATAATATCATTCTACAGAAACTATTTGAAGAATGTCAGTCATGTGTACATAAGCAAAATGAAATAGGAGGACATAGAACAGGGGAATACAAGTTTACAGACCATAGAAGAGGATGATGTACAAATTATGTGTATAGTGTATGCAATTCTAAAACAGCTTGACAAAGAATAATATCTACAAAACCCACATTTGAGCAAGTAAAAAGAGAAAATTGCAAGGAAAAAACCTCATAGATGTTTAAGTAAATAAAGAAGGAAGTAACTCTCTTGGAGGGAACCTAATGTTATGCATCCTAATGAATAGCACGTTAACGTAAGAACAGTCCCTGCACCTGCAGCAAGTTCTTGCAGATGTTTGGCTCACCTGTTCTGTACATCCTCTACACTGATGTTGTTCTCCTCCAGTTCTCTGAAGCCTGGCACCTCCACCACAAACACGTGCCCTCCCTCTGTGCCCAGCAACAGCAGCTCACCAGATGAGTGCGCCAGGACTGCTGTGACCCGCGTCACGCTGGGAGGGGCTCTACCAGTGTCATAACAAGAGGTACGTTATACGAGTGTCAGTTCGAAAGGCATTAGAAAGGTTTTGTTAATATACATTTTAAAGTTCCTGAATAATTAACTAATAATTAAAAGGTGGATGCAGCACTGTTCACACCCCAAATGAAAATGCTACACAATATGGCCAATATGATGTTTAATATGCAGATATGTAATGTGGGATTTTGGACCAATAAGATTTAGTGTGGGAAGGGCTAACCAGAGCCACATGACCCAAAAAGTAGCCAAGCAACCAACGGAATGTCTTGTTGATTGTCTCAGGCTCAGCTGTATACCTATACCCTATACCTATATCTACACAGTTTATATATAAGAGTTACAAACTCATTTCAAATCTTGAGGGTGTAGGATATGATAGCATATACCACAAAAAGTAGAATTCTGAATCATGAAGGTCAGCTGACATGCCATGTGCACATGTGCTAGGAGTCAGAGCAGCAGTGTGTATCAGTCATGTCTGGCTGAATGTGAGTCAGGCCTCCAGCATTGGATGGGCGTGCATGTATGCGTGTGTGTATGCGTGTGTTTTTGTGTGTGTTTGCATCTCAGCAGATTCAGATTGAGGTGTGCGTTTCTGACTCACCCGGGTGGACCAGAGAGGGTGAAACGTCCAATCTCCAGCAACTCAGACATGCCGTTATGGGCCCGAAGAGTCCACATGTGTAAACTGTTATCATCCAGCAAAGTAACCAACTCCACCTGCCACAAAAACAAAATCCACAGGCCAAAATCAGAGCAAGCAACAAACAAGTGAAGCCATTAGATATCATATTTTATTAAGCTGTATGTAAAAGAAACAGCACACCCAAAAATCATTAGTTCATTACACAACAACCAATGAGGTTCTTATTATTGTAATAATATATCATAATATACTGACATATACATTTTAATCATATTGCCCAGCTTTGATTTGAACGTATGCATGTCATTTGGTAAGCCAAGGTGCTTTATGTGCTTCTTGAAATACCTTCTCAACCTCACCCCAAAACCACAAATGATTCACTGTAAGTCTCAACAACCGGGAATAAAATCTCAATTACATCTCAAAAAAAAAAATTCCAGGCAAGATCAAAGGCATCAGAATTATGGTTCAAAAGTGTACCTGGTCTGGCAGGAAATGAACCTGTGTGACTGCCGCATTTTCGTCATGAAGTCCCATGAACTCAACACCTGGAGCTCCATACCTGAACACTTAGATAAGGAAACAGTCCAACCACTCACACTACACAGCCATCACTGCACTAAAGGTTTATTTCAATCAAATCACTTTGTAAATAAAACAACAACACAAAAGATTACATCTTGTGTGCCTAGTATAAGCCACATACCCAATTGCTAATTTTCTGTTTCCGCTACAGTAAATGAGAAAATGAACAAGAAATTACGCAATAGTATGGGAAAAAATGTATGCGAACATATGTTCTCAGTGCTATATAAACTGTCCCACCTTTCAGAGTACCTGCATGATGGGTGTGTACCATCGTGTCATTGGAACTATCATGAGATCAGATACAGGAAATCTCAGCGCTTCATCGCAATATAACAATTTACTCACTCTGCCTCGGGATTCAGAGACACGGGAATGGAATGTGGAATTATTCAACACTGAAAGCACAGATCAAATAACACTCTGCTGCTCTGGTTGGTGGAGGATACAGTTTAATGGCTCCTGATCTGGTACCAATAGCCAGGAGATCCAGGCTGGGGCTGAAGCCCAGAGCGCTGGGCTGATGGGGAAAGCCATGCTCTACAGTCTATAGTGCAGGGACAGAAACATGTTATATAGAACCATGTGATGTCAAATATACAGACAGAAGAACCTAAAACTTAACTTTACACTAAATGTAATTAAAAACATTTAAAACAATTAAAAAAATGTCAGAATTACAACATCAGAATTAGTCTGTAATATAGCACTAAATGAGTCTTAAGTCCTAACTGTATGAAACAGACAAACAGTACTCTTGTTTTTTAAGCGAATTTGATGTTTCAAACAATTTTATTAAAAGGTTACAAGATAATAAATAATAGACTCTCCCAAAAATAGACTCTATAAAAATCTCAGTCAGTCTAAATCAGTATATAAAAAATTAATTTCTTTGTTAAATGACTTTCTATGTTAATAATGGTACCTGAAAACCATCCGAGAAGATAGTGGAACCATAAAGGTAAAGATAATGTATGTGTAACACCAAAGACTCTTTAAAAAAAGCCTTGATCACCTTGTTGAACTGATAAAGATCCTGTTTGTGTTTGTCCCTCTGAGACTCGTGTCCATGTCTACGGAACCTCTTCATCCTCTCTGGAAGAGCAGAAACTCACGCTGCCTCGCTCACTGTTTCTCCTCAGCCCCCTGACACAAGAGGACAGGAGAGACACAGCGTTAATCAAAGACTTTACAGGCAGACCATCATGGCCAAAACCAAACATCGTGGCAACATTATCAGAACACATCAACAACGATTGCGGTCACAGAACAAAAACATCAGCCAAACAGAAAACAGCGGACCTTTTAAAGGGTTATGTTTGTTTTCCAATGGAAAACAATGGATCTGATAGAGCCAGGAATTCCAAGGAAGGGGTTGTGAAGTGTCGACTGAAACTACCCCCTCACCACCCCCTGATTTCTCTCTTTCACTCTCTCTGCCCAGCCCCCCAGAGATCTGGAGATCACTGCAGTCCTGACTGAAGCAACTTTTGTTCTCGTGGCACACAGAGCTGAGAGCTTTCACTGCCCCTCCCCTCATCTGAGAAACAGCACCTGATGAAGCACCTGTTGCCCAGGGAAGCTGATTTAGAAAGAGGCTCTTTCAGGTGGAGAGAGACGGGGGAGGGGGGATACCTGCTTTCCATTAAAGGAAGAACTCGGAATAACCGCCCTAACAATACACAATAACTCCTGTGTAAACGGCTGGTTCTCTCACCTGGTGCTTGGAGTATTTGGCATTTGTTTGATTGCAAACAGAAGAGCCATATGGGCCATTTTTCTTCCATCTCAAGATCCTTACAAAAAATACCATAGTAACCAAAAGCACGCATCACTATTACCAACCTATGATACTCGTACCACATTGTTTTGCCAAAGACATTAAGAATACCCCAGATCATGCAGTTTGTTGAGCAGAAGTGTGCTGTTACTCTAAGCGAAATCATCAGACTTTTGATTTTTGCCTGATGGATAAATAATCAGGCAAAACCCCCCAAAGACTTCCATTGTTGGAGGGAATACAATATCTGGCACCAAAATATTTTCAAATACCTTAGCAACTGCATAGCAACATCCTGGTACATAATCAGAACACCCTAGAATCATGTCAGCAAGTTCTGCATGGGCAGACTTTTCCGTTTTACTTTTCTGTTCTTGAAAAAAATGCGACAATAATTCGACATCATTCTACACTGCAAATATTTGTGCATGCAAATATACACTTCAGTGAGCAAATTTTGAGGGGAACACAAATGAGAAAACCAAAACCCAGCCAACGAAACAATAAACCACTGATTCAGAGTGTTGTAATTATGCTGTAGTAAAAGAAAACATATTCAGAGTGACATTCAGATAACAGTTACGTCACATCACAGCAGAACTCCCTAGAAAATGTGTCTAGACTTAACCAATCAAAAATCGCCTTATAACTGATCACACTTACTCATGAATAATCAGTGCCCGCATTGACACTATCAACAGGAAGAAGGAAAATCTTTTTTTCCCAAACACAACCTTTCCAGTGAGTCAGTCACCCTGTTTGGCTCAGACGCATATTTTTGCGATTATTATCATTATTAGCCAAGAACATTTAGTCATCGTCGAGCATGTGGGTACAAATGTTTCCAGAGAAGGGCATGAGATCCCATTTCCCTATTTTAGGGAGCAGAAATCCGGAGATTACAGGACCCTGAAGCAACCGGCAAAGAGAACAAAACAAAGTCTGTCAAACTCAACTTGAGGGACAATGTTAAGGTGGGAGGTCTTCTACTTGAGAGTAAGCCTGGCTTTATGAGGGAAAACTCTCAGCAGGAGAGCTGGAATTGGGTGAAAAGACATGGTTTATTCAGAAGTAAAGAGTCTCCTTCCACCATTTTGATCAATGGGACTATTTAGTAATACTGTCCAAAAAAAAAAACAACTCTAGTAAATTTGCTCTTAGAGATCAATATTATCCATCCATCCATCTAATACTCAGTTAATTAGCGGCAGAAAAAACCCAGTTTGTTTTTAATGCCACTGGGAGGAATTATAAAGGAGGTGCGTTGGAGGGCAGTTATGTGGGAGTAGCAGCCCGAGCTAGTCTAAATTAGAGGTGGGAGGTATATGCAGGGAGTATAAAGACGCTAAGTAGAAATGGTATGTTGAGCTAAGTAGCAGGCAAGCAATGTTCCCCCATAATCAGCTCAACCGTACAGATGACAGACTCCAACATAGAATAAACTGGCACACTAGCAAACAGAGAAAGCTTGCTATTGACCAAACAGCTGTTCTGAGATAAAGGCATTTATTCCAATGAATCTTAGCAGGCTATTACGGATCTTAATCGTTTGTCAGTGGTCCACTGCAAAAATAAAATGATAAAAACATTTTTACAGGTTTTTAAGGTGCTGTGCATGGTTGCAAGGGTGTTGCTATGCAGCTGTTAACGTGTTCCAATGGCTTTTCTAGTGTGAGGTTGTAAAAAAAAAAAAAATCTGCATTCTCACAGGTGTTTTAGAGAGCTCATATTTAAGTCCAAACAGGGACAGTCTGCAGCAAACAGTGAAACAACAGTGATACCACTGAAGGAATCGATACGCTTACAGATTCCTGTTAAAGGTCACGGTGAGGGCTGACATCATATTACACAAACAGTCTGACAACTAACTCACTAGCCACAACTTTGGCATGCTATGGTCAGGAGCTATCAATTGCTTTTTAGTTTTAAAACAGCCTGCACCGTATTGTCTTACTGACTAAAAAAGTATACTACTACATGTCCTACTCATACAAGTGCACCTCTATTACTAGTTGCATAATGCAACCGTAAAGGGAAGCAGCGATTTCAGGGCTGAAGTTTCTGATAGCCAGTTTCAGTCAATCAGGTTCCTCCTCTTTAAACAGAAGCACCTCTGTAAAGAACAATAGCTCTGAGAGGACATGGGAACTCAAATTATGACCAGCAGGCATTTCAAACTAAATGAAAAGTTTGAAGACAAGAGGCACAAGATAAGAACAGCAAGATTCTTCAACTGCAGACAATGAGCCTGGAGGAATTTTGAAGAAAGCATCTATAGAAACCACTCAATTATAAACATGTTATATTCAAAGAACAGGTTACATTTTAACCTACTTACTTTCACACTAGATATCAGAGTCGCCTGCATCTTTAACTTTCCAGTCATTTGTGATTTTTAGAAAACTTTTTTTTGAAAAAAATCATTTGAAAGATCGTTTTTTCTTGCTAATTAAATTCCATGACTTTTCCAAGTCTGGAAATTCCTTAATTAATATTCCCAGGTTTTCCATGACTATAGAAAGTCTTTTAAATACTTATCACGAGTTTCAGTTGAACATGGTTTGCTCAACAGCTACTGTAATCATGTGACATCACTACATTCTCAACATAGCATCCCACAGGAAACAAAGATCAGAGAAGAAGACAAGAAGATAGGACCTGCCCTGACATGAGCGCAAAACTGTCAGTGAACTCTAACCAAAGACGTTCTGCCTCAGCTGTGTGACCTGGTTTCATACAGCACATTCAAACAGGTCATAACAGTCCATTGGGGAAATCGAAGAATTGCTATTTTTAGTCTCAATATGGGCAAAAGTGACAAAAGAACCCGTTAGATGGTATCTGAGGTCACGAGAACATACAAACAGGTCAAGTGCAGCAATAACCATCAGTTACACCCGGATTAAAAATGAAAACGCAGTGTAAACACAGTGAAAACCAGTTTAACCACCATGAGATGACAACACGGCTGGAAACAATGCACATTATTTTTAGGGACTAAGAGTCTGTTGGCTTTGTGCTCAATACTTAAAGCTGTAGTCTGTAATGTTTGCCTGTCTATCACAATCTCTGTTTAAAACATAATTGCAGATTACTTTATACTTTTCTTTATGTATGCTGAAGTCAAATAAGGCATTTCCTGAGAAGTCCTTCCCGGGAGGATATAAACCATTATGTGCTTACCTTTCCAGATGGGGTAAGGTAAGGAGATCGTTTTAAACATGAAACTTTTAGATACTTAATAACTGATTTTTTTTTAACAAAAAAAAGATACAGATTGCAGCTTTAAATTAATATTGGCATGTATGTACACTAATATAGCCAATAGTCAAGTGATAACTACAAATATAACTTTTTAATATAAAGTCTATAGCTTAGTAATTTATGACTAGCGCTTAGATCACAGATGATGACTTCAATTCTGGACAAGTGTCCATCCCACTCAGAGCGGACAAAAGTTCACAGTGCTTAAAAAAAGAATAGCAGAGGAAGAGGAAGTGTTGGACGAACTTCCTCTCATTCATACCGGTCATTGTAATCCTGATATCAGCAACGATTCTCTCCACACAAAATCAGCCACTACAACCGTTTGCAGCTGTGGAAGTGAGAACCCTTTGTTTACCCTCTCTTCCTCTCTCTGAAAATGCAAAAATGAGATCTTGTCTATAGCTGTGGGGTGTGGTTCAACACAGGATGTCAATCCCCAGACTCAAGGCCTTTCCAGTCTTCTCTAAGATGGTTCATTAACTGATGCCTCATACTGTTATATCGGACCGCTAACCTTTAAATGCAATGTCTTAATGCTTGACTGCAAAAAGTAAAGACCATGAGAAAAGAGCCACACCCTCACACGTCTAATGTAAACAGTCATTATTTACCCACAGTTCTTCATTAACTGATCACCATGAGGACAATGCTAAATGCATAACAGAGGTTTTAAATCTCTGTGAGCAAAAACACTGAGGTGCATGTAACATTTAAGCCACGTTAGGGCAGCCTGGTTGCATTTGCTGCATCATTGCATTTTCATTCCACCAAACAGGTGTTTATTTCTCTTGACACAGTTTTGAAAGACAAAAGAACATTTTGGAAGTCATTTTGAATTACATACCCCGAACCCCCCCACCCCCCACACTCAAAATACCTTTCTAGATTACATTTTGTATTGTCTCATCCAAATATTACTCAGGGACTGACATTTCAACACACATCTGTGCCAACAAACAAGCTTAACGCAAAACTAGGTTTGTCAAGTAAATGAATACAATTTGAACCGTGTTACATTTCAGATCACACTGTATGAGTAGATCATATTCCAGACTGGCCTGAAAGAAATGACCCATAATAAATCACAAATTACACCAGTCCTAATTACACTATTGTCTATGTTACAACTGTCAGTTGTTGTCTGTGCCAATAAGTTTAATCCAGACATTAGCCATGCATGCAAATGACTCAACACAATAAAAAACAAAGATGACAGAGAAACATGGCCGTGTGTGAAGCAACCCGAGAGGCGGGATGAGAGGGGCGGAGGCTTCATCGCTCTCGATTCTCAACCTGTCAGACCGGTGGGACAGCCAGCCACCGATCTACACCAAGGACAACCAATTTGCCAGTGCTTACCAAAGACACCTCACACCCAGATCCATAGACAAGACCATGCTGTCCATAACTATATCAAAATATATACAACTTACATACAACTATATTCCTCACAAGTACATATATATATACAGTATATACATAAATATATATAACGTGTATATCACTATATGGCATGTGTGTGTGTTTATATATATATATATATATATATAATAACAACATATACACAGTGTATAGTATAAAAAGACACATCTTAACATGTTACGTATTGGACATATTGAGTGTAATCAAAAAACAAATGAGGTCTATCTTATTTCAACATATGTTTAGAGTAACAAGTGACCTTCACAAAGTCCAATACATTCTCCCATTCAAACCCAAAGCATGGCTCATTCATAACTACGTAGCTCCACGATCGTGCAGCATTATAGTGCAAGGTCAGGTTCTGGTGCTGCTCTCGTTTTGACGTGAATTTATTTTTGTCCACAATAATCATATTATAATTTTAACCAATACGTTAAAGAACAGAGGGAAAACATTGTAAGCAACACGACACTATCTACTCTAATGATAAGTTAAGCAGAGCTGCAAGTTACGGTATATCCGTTGCGACTTTAAACTTAGTAAGATGTCAACCTAGACAGCTTTTTAAGGACATGTAGGCAACTCGCTAGGTTTTGAGACACAGCCGGAATAAAGTCGCTGAGTGGGAACACCTGTAGCCGGACAGCAGTCGACGGGCCCGTGGAGGACTCACCTGATTACCGCGGCCCTACGCCCCGGCTCTGTCCACGATTCAGGCGGGTTTGTTCAATTATCCTGGGGTGAAGAAGAAAATCACGCCAGCTGGTAACGTAGAGCAGGCTCAAATGATGTTTACCTCGCCTTTGAGGTCTGGGTATGGACAGAGGGGTTGAGGATTATCAGTGAAGTGTTTCCTGCTGGTTTGCTTTCTGGCTCCTCCCTAAACAAGCGCCTTCCGGGACGTTCAGCGTGCGGCCAGAAGGGGGCGCATACGAACTGCATCACTAAAACAGTGAAGGAGGTTTCATATAAACGTTTCTATCGCGTTTATATCGCAAACACCTGCGGTACAGCGTTTTAAAGTGAAAGTGGAGGATTTCTGTGTTTTCTGTAAAAAAAACAACAACATTTATTCATTATTTAGTTTGAGATGTCCCAAAGTACAAATTGTTTTTGGAGAGAACTTCATCATCATTTTTCAATAAGCTTCTTACAATTAAGCTAAAACTCTATTTTGTAGAGCTTGATGCCATGCTAAAATGTTTAATTTGATGGTGATAAAAATCTTGTATTTATAGTTATATTATATTTAATTATTGTATTTGCTCGGTATTATATTCATAAAGCCAAATGGATGAAAAGTGCCAATTTGTAAATATTTTAAAATTTATATTAAACCATGTTTAGAAACAATATGAATCAATGATTCATCAATGAAAGCAATACAAACTATGCAGCTGTTTAATATGAACAATATATTTCTGTGATTTTTTATTTTTTGTCTTTATATATGTGTTTTATGCACGTATGTATGTACAATGTGTTTGGTTCGCAATAAAAGAAAATCATTGTTTAAAAAACACTTTTTAAACACCTGGGATCTAAATACATAAACACAATATATTTTAAAAATAATTGCAAATATAATGATCTAACCCTAACCTAACCCTAACTGATAAAAATGAATCACCAAATGATCTTAGATTAATTGTGACCAGGATGTTTTTGTGGGATTCATTTTGTGGTAAGGAAATATGCTAGTGTATAATAAAAAAATTATTAAAACACTCAAAAGTCAATAAATACAAACACAATTCACTCATACACAAATACTCTTTACTCAAATTAGTAACAATTATGGGTATTTGACATTTGGCTTCCAAGATGCTTTCATGAACATGTATAAATGATGAATTACTGTAATAGTATTACTAAAAAAATAAAACATTTTATTACTATTTCCGATTCTGTGGAAAATAAAGTAAATCTCTGTAAATTCGATGGACTTTTTTTAATTGTAGCCCCAGTTAGAAAAAAGACTCATAGACTAAAAAGCACGAGCTCCTGTTGATGGAGTAGTTATGTAGAAAGTTGGGGATCCATTATATTTCTCCTGTAAAGAAACAGATAAATTATGTACTTGAGTCTACCTATTAGCTAGTTTAATCTCTAAATATTGTAAGAAACATGTTATAATTACATGAGATTACAAATGAAATTTCTGAAACATCTTGAACAATTAGTTCAATTATTTAATAATCTATTAAAATAATGACTTATGAATAATGACATTGATAAAAACCTGAATGTGTTTCATTGCTCTTTCTGTGGCATCAGCCTGAAGTAAAGTAACTGTGCATCCTCCAAACCCTCCACCGGTCATCCGACTCCCAAATACTCCATCCACCTCCAGCGCTGCAGACACCAGCTGGTCCAGCTCTGGACAACTGACCTCATAATTATCCCTAAAATAAACAATATTAATCCCACTTACAGAATACATAATTTAAGGTCCTTTAACAGCTGGTTAACCTCACCTACAGAACAAATGGGCAAAGCAAACAACAATCACTGAAAAGCACTTAAAACATAGTATGTCTTTAAGCAGTTGCCTTCTGTTACTTTTGCTCTTATGCCAAACCTGCCTCTAGTACAGATGTTTACCTAAGAGAATTGTGGCTCTCCACCATCAGCTTTCCAAACTCTTGGTACTCTCCTCTCTTAAGGGCCTCAGCAGCTTGTGCCGTGCGTTTGATCTCCTCAATCACGTGACGAGCCCGTCGGTATGTGACGCTGTCCAGTTGATCCTTGGCAGCTGTGAATTTTGGCAGATTTTGAATGGCAACTCATAGACCCCAATCAAAGTCATATACATTATGGTACCTGTCTTTGTCTTACCCTCCAGATCCTGTAAAGCTGCATCCCTCAGACTACTCTTTCCCAAAATGGCTGCAGCCTCCTCGCACTGCTTTCGTCTGGTTGGATACTCACTACCAGTGAGCGAGTGCCTGACATTGGAATTTGTGATCAGGATTACAAGTCCAGGGTCAGTCAAAGGGACAGCAGTGGCCTCCAGAGATCTGAAAGGGGCAAACAAAAATAAATAGTTACATTTACAGTAAATGCTTTCATCATTTTTAAGCTGTTTTCCTGTAGTGCAACTGGCACTAGCAAGGTCACAGTTTTGATCCCCAGGGAGTGTATGTACTGATGAAATGCACTGTAAGTCGCTTTGGATAAATGCAATTGGCGTGGCACGCAAGTGTAAATTTGAATTTATTTCTGACAAGACACCACTGTTAAACACAGTCTAAAAACAAATGTAGCTCAAAAGTATTTTGAATGACAAACAGAATTACCACATCATACGGATATGCAAAGCGGTCTACCTGCAGTCAATGAGTAATGCGTGGCCTTCTTTACCCAAAACAGACACAAACTGGTCCATGATGCCACATGGCACAGCAGCATGAGTGTGTTCAGCCTGCTGACAGGCAATTGCTTTGGCGACCTGATTCCCATCATCTGTGGAGAGGAAGAAATGATTTATTTAATTTCTGCTGCCTTGTTTTTTTGCTGTAGGCCCCACTAACAGGCCGGTTTCATTTCAAACAGGTGTGACAGATACAACCATAGAAGTCCTTACCTGGACACAACTGTTGCAGAAAAGTGTACACTGCCACTTCAAGTGACGCTGAACTAGAGAGTCCGCCCCCTAGTGGCACACTACTGGCTATTACAGCTCTAAAGCCAGGGATGGGTCGTGCTGTGTAAAAGCAGACATGCAGACATTTTGAAAGCTATACCAGCAGGTCTAGGAAATGTATGGGATTAATATGTACTTCAGTCTGCCTATTCAAGTGCATATTGAATCTGTTTATCGCTAGGTGATTTAAGAGCAAGGAAATAGTGTGCTCAGGAACTTTACTGCGGATATTGTAAACGCTACATTTAAAAAAGTTAGTCCGAGAACAAGTTCTCAGCATGGGGCCCTAGGGTCACATTTGGTGCGAGAAAGACAGAATCTTCAGTTCCTCATTACTTCCCTTCTGTGCCAGATAGACAAAAAACCATTGCAACAGATTACCTCTGTAGTGCTGTACAACTCCCTTTACATAATTGGCCCAGTTTGGCTGCCCTCTTGAAAGAGGGGTCAGTTCAGTTGGGAGCTCAAAGTCCACCACCCTGGGCTCATCAGCACCTTCAGTCAGAGTTACAACACAGCACTTCTGGTCAGATGTTTTGCTGCCCACCATGACGGTCACCATTGGCAAGGCCTGAGATCATTCAAACAAACATTATAACACATTCTGAGTGGGTTGTTTCTATTTCAAGACATTCTGAATGTTCCTGACAAATGACAATGGATGCTGATAAGCATATGATCTAAAGCAGATTTCATATCAACAAGGATATGGAAGAACGGACAGTCGCTCAGTTGTTCAGCAGTGTGCTGATTGATAAGGTGTTTTGCATAAAAAATCATGACGTCATTATCAACCTTTTCACGTCATTTGCTTTTGCGTCACAAGAACAACTTGAAGCGCGCCTGTTCATTATTTTGCAGCATACTTATTGCGTTTCATGATAAAGTTTTAGACTTTATTCTAAAGGGGTTTAATAACATGAATGTCATGAAAGTGTCATTTACCATTGGGAGGACAAATCCTTGATTATAATCGGTGTGTTCTCCGATTAAATTCACACGTCCTGGAGCGCACACCGCAACATTTGCATCATCCCCGTCAAATCGTTCCCGGTAAACGCGACGTGCCTCTGAAACTAAATCGGCAACATTTTGAATTGAAAAACTTCTGGCCATTGTGGCGCAAGATTATTGTTAAATAGCTGTTAATTCAGTTGCCAAACTAAGCAATTCTAAGCACGCAGTAATAAGTCATTTTCAATCAATAACGCGTATGAAATCATTTTTATCCGTGAAGCTCACGTGACATGAAGAACCACAACTAGCAAGTCAACGGTTTGGATACTTCCTGCATTAAACGAGGGTTCTGATTGGTGCAAAAAGTCACATGATGCCTTTATTAAAAAAACAAGAGATATCCACATGGCGCAGTGTAAAGGTCCCACCGGTTAAAATGCAACTAAAAACCATGCAAAAATGGTCTGGACCTGGTTTAAGTGCATTCATTTTCATAAACTTTCATATTTATTAAAAAGTCAGCTGTCAGTACCAACAGTATGAATTATAAACAGACAAATCCAATGACATTTTTATTAAGTTTTTCACAGCCTCTATGAAATAGCTTATTATTTGTGTTTGACATTTTTATGATAACATCCAAAACTATTAAAAATGGAAGAATTTACATTAACAAAATGTACGGTAGGACTTCTACCAGTGCTTACAACATTGGGGTGTTATATCAGATTTTAAGTGCTTTAAACCAAATCTGGTTTTTATAACTGATAAGCAAAATGCTTTTGAAAACAAAAATACTTTAAAAATTGCCCATTTTAGTGCATATAAAAATCATGTGTGAAGTCAGTGGTAGAAAACATTGCATACATATATATGTGTTTCAGAGATATCTAAATATAGTAGCATTCAATCAAGTTTTGGTATTTACGTTTGATGAGACAACATGCCAAGCCATCCAGAACCAAGCCTGTGATGTTGGCCAACTCAGTAGCAAAAATACAGCAACATTACATAATACTGCATCCTAACATTCACAAATGTTTCACTGATACTGAAATGTTCACCACTGATACAATAAAACATATGTAAACTTCATTCATCCAAAAATTCTTGAGGCTAATGATTATTTCCCTCTCCATCTGTGGCACCCATTCCTGGCATTGACCGCTTAACTGTCCTGGAGCTCTTAGTTTTGGCAGGACTGGGTGTTTTCTCACTTTTGCCTTTGGGTTCAGTCTCCTCTGTTTCCTCTGCATTGCTGTTCTTGTCTGGTTTGACCTTCCGAAGCTTCTGCTTGCCTTTCACAGGAGCGGAAAAGGTGAGTGAAGCCTTGTTAAATTCCAAGGGAAAGATCCCCACATCCCCATCGAAGCGGTTCTTGGCCACCTGAAGGGATCTACGGCCTGGGCATGTCACCAGCTTCTTCTCCTGGAGGATGAGCACGTTATCTGCCTCCTGACTGGCCTGATATGGAAAAACGTGATGTTAGACCCTGCACGTTCTTAAAAATGCATTACACAGACAAATGTAAAACCATATGCAACATGAAAACAAACTGCAGATGAATCTTTATCTTACAGAGTCTTTATCTACCAACCTTGGCTGTGCCAAAAATGGATGCTGTCTGTAAGTCTTTATCATCTTCCTCTTTCCTGGGATGGATAATTAAGGTCATGTGACAGCTGCTATTTGTGGCAAATTTTCTGAAGGCTCCAATAATGTGGTCTTGTGCTGCAAACCTGAGAAAAAATAGACATTTAAAGAATGTTTAATTAATTGACACTGTACTAATACTACAGTAAAGGCTATATTAAGATTTCTGATTCCATGTAAATTGTAGCCTTACTTGTCATAAGACAGATTCTCTTGGCCCATCATAAACTGCAGGTTGTCAATGACCACATGACTAATGTCATACAGGTAAACAGCATGCTGCATGGTATCCAAAACAGTCCTATGCAGGAAATAAACGTGATGTAAAGTATCCATATTAAACCAATAAAATATATAATAAGAGAGCTAACAGCATTTGGAAAATAGGTCATACCATAATAAGAAGCCAAACCAAAGCTTTTAACAAAGTACAACATGATGTTAAAAAAGTCCCTGCAACACAATGCTAGAAATGCAACTACTAACTAACAAATTACTAGTATGTATTGATGACCAAGTTAAAGTTGACACACACTACTGTCACCACACACATCATTACTCATTACAATCAAACAATGTATTACATTTTAGTTTTTGAATGCAAAAACAGAGATTTACTTGATGTTCTGCTGTCCATGGAAGGTCATGAAGTAGAGGGGCAGGTCCTCAAACTTGTCAGCCCACATGTCATATTGGTCCAGGTTTTCCTCCAGTCTTTGCTTGGCAAACTGGGTCAGCATAATTTTGGCCAAGCGCACATTGTTGATTTCAAAGCTGCCCCATAGTGTGTTGACACCCTGCATGCAAAGATCTAGGGCAAACTCACTGATGAAGGTGGTCTTTCCGCTACCTGTGGGGCCTACAAATAAAAAAGTGTCATAAATAAAAAAGCATTTACATTATTAATAGTAATTAGTAATATTTATTCTTACAGTATGTACACACATATTTATCTACAGGAACAAAGCTAAAAAATACTGGCCAAAAATAGTTGCAATTGAGAATTATGTGCATGCAGGCTTTACCTGTAAAAACTGTCAGCTCCCCTTTGCGATGACCTTTAAGAATTCGATTAAGTTCAGGAAATCTTGACCACAGTATTCCGGCCACCTGCTCCACATTAGCCAGTTCCCCATATACGTCCTCCCTGAGCTGCTTGAAGGACACAATGGACTTGTGGGCAGCTGGGATGGACGCCTTGACAATTCGTGCCAGGTTCCTGCCCTGGGCCAATGCTTTACTGGGGCATGGCTGAAACTCCCCTGGCCTCACCAAAGAGGAGCGTTTAAGTCCAAGTTTCCTGGAGAAGATTTTTGAGGCTTCCCATGACCGCATATCTCCTCCCAGCCACAGGGTAACTTTCTTGAACTGCTCTAGAAAAGGCAACAAGATTGGGGGCAGACAGCTGACGCCCCGTGGCAAGGCCAAAGATGGAAGACCAGTGGCCTGACTCACAGCCATGCTGTCCAGCTCCTGTCCTGTAAGCACCACCTCAACATCCTTTCGTGCTATTAATGGTAAGCCGAAGAGGTTGTGGTAGTTAGAGACTTTTGGAACTGTAGCTTCAGTGTAGACCACCTGCCCATCACCTTTCATTGCAGCAGAAAGCAGTTTAACACCTCGAAGGCCAGAATCACGTCCACTGAACCACGGGAAGACCAAACTCTTGGTGGGCTTAAAGAACCTGACCCCAAATCTTTTCAAAGTGCCATTGGTGAGTTTACCAATCTGGAACATGGTTTTGACCTGCTGCATTTCCTCCTCCATGAGGTCAGAGAAAGGCACAGAGCTGCTCCAGATTCTCTGCACCTCCTTCAGCTCCATCTCTCTCTCCTCTTGCTCCTCCAGACTCTCAGGAAAACCCAACATCACATTAGGGCTGATCGAGGTCTGACCCTCATTTAACATCACTTCTATGCAATCCTGAAGGTCCTCCCAGGTCCCCTCAACCAAGGACTCCTTACATAAAAATTGTCCGGTGGTTTTATCAATGAACAGAGAGTGGCTCTCTCTTCCAGAACCTGGTTCCAAAAAGATACTAGGAGCGTGTAAGCAGCTGTACCCATCATGGAAAGGAATATCTTTAGAACGCAGATATTGTTTGATATCAGTTACCGTGAGGGGATGAAAAGGAAAATCTATTGTAGATGTTGCGTCTTTTCTTAAAGTTCGATAGAAATATAAGGAAACGGTAGGTCTTAATTTCCTTTCAGAGTGATACCATCTTGTTGCATTTAAATAACTTTGCAGCAATGAACTGAGGCTTGGTTGGTTACGAGACAGATATCTCCAGGGAGGAATCTGAAAACGTTTACAGGGGCTACAGCTCTCTGCCCCCTGCAAGAGACGGACTGCACCCCTAAGAAACCTGCAGCTCCACATCTGCTGTTATTTCACATCAGCCCTGCAACGTGGAAAACACGGATGTCAACATACACAACAAAATCACAAAATACAGTTAAATGACCTGCTAATAACTATCAGTATATGACTGTTAACGATTAATGAACGGTATTATAAGGGGTCTCCGAAATAGATGCGTAATGAGCAGTAATGGCCAAAAATAATACCACAGGAAAATTGTTCTCACCCTGTATCCCAACCTATTATTTATGCATAGATTTATCAATATCTATATCAATCAATATATCGATATATCATACCTATGCAAGTTGCATAGATGTGTTTGGGGTGTTGGCTGTATTGTGCAAAATCTCCTCCGGGCATAATTTTTGGCCGCTATTGCACACCCCTAATGAATTACACTTTTGACGAAAAACTATGACAAAAACGCCAAGACACCCTACTCCATTTACACACTGAAAACATCAGGCCTTACATATCGCAAACTTATATAAACTTACCAACGTGTAAGAAACGCGCCAAACCGATATATCGTGTCTGCATGTCCCACTGAGCTCAGGTCCGCCCTCCAAAATACTTCCGTGTGAAACACCAACTCGTGTCTCTGAGTTTAAACTAATAGAGAATTTGTCTACATAGTTTCAAACCTAATTCAATTGCCATTATAAATAATTGTAAGAGTTTTAGTAACAAATCTCCCGTTTTTTTATTTCTCTAAGCATCCTGTCTCTATTCTATATGGAACGCAAACATTCCTGATGTTTAGTCTCAAGTTCTACCCGGACGACGATTTCTAACGCACCTGACATCGCACATGTCTTTTGAGGTTGTCCTCTAAATCCACACATTAAAACACTCGATTTCAGTGTAACCAAAACCGACTGTAATCAAAGAGGATTGTGCTGAATTAAATGAAGGATTTTTAAGAGTTGACATGACTGCTCGCGGTACACCGAGTCGTTTTTTGCAGAGCGTCCTTTATAATGGAGTGGGACGTTATGTATGTCAGCTGAAGCGGATATCTCTGATCTTTTCAAAGAAAGGACAAGGCTCTTTAGGAGTTAGGTGTGTGATCATTCCTGTTGATCGTATTTAATAATACGTACATGAACGACCCCCAGATTGTTTTTGTGCTTCTACAGTCATTTCTATAGCCAGAAAATCATTAAATGTTACAAGAGACTCAGTACAAATATGTTCCAGATAGTTTATGGGTCGTTTTCAATGTCTTACGACATCACGATCATCGCTCCTGAATGTGTGTTGTTTGTGTTTTGTTTATTGTGAAACATTTAATCCTAATGGCGTATTTTTCCAGGGACTTCATTGAGGAAGGTGTGGTCGACTTTGCCAAAAAGAACCCAGGAACCGTGGTTTACATTTCCCCTCAATCCTGTAGAATTCCCAAAATAGTAGCCGAGTACTGTAAGTGTGACCTTACATTTCATTAAACATTTTTATCTGCAGAGCTACATGTGCATGTTATAATAGTTTCTGGAAATGTTGACTAGGTAAATTGTTTGTCAATTTAACAAGTTATCCGGTTATTATATTTATGAATATGACATGTGCAGTTGTTACTGGAACGATGAAAATAACTGTGCACTCGCTGCTTCTGATTGGTTTATACAGTGAATGGTAAAGTGCAGGAGGAAACGGTCACCAACAAAACATCTCAGCAGATTGCTGAACTTATAACCAAGCTCTCCAACCAGTCAGGACTAGACATCATCCGCATTCGTAAACCCTTCCACACAGACAGTCCTAGTATCCAGGGCCAGTGGCACCCTTTCACAAATCGACCCCCCAGCATTGATCCGGTTGGCCCACAAGCAAAATAAGGACTTTGCTCTTAAATGAAATTGTGTTTATTTTCTGATTGATGTTCAGATTTGTTGTTGGACAATGTCTTGGGCCACAGCATCAAAATTGGCCCACGTCTGACCACACTATATTGTTAGCTGGGCCTGTAACTGGACTGTTAAGATGATTTTCTGTTTGATGAATTAAGAAAAGTTTCTGTAATGGTACAATTGTACCCAGGTAATGAGTCTGTTTACTTGGCAGAATGTGCTTGTGGTAAGATGCCCATCCACTGAGAAATGTTTTCCTTTGGGAAATAAATACATTCTGAACTGAAGTGATTTTACTGTGGGTGCTTTATTCTATCTTGGTTTTCTTGGCTTATGTTTACATTGTTAGCCAAATACCCCTAATACAGTCCTAACCAATCTCTCAGAAAAATCAGTAGTAACAAGATACATTTGGTAATACAGTACTCTGGACAGATTATGAGACTTCGGCACTATTAAGTCTGTAGAAAAGCAATTTATTGAATGACGCTGCAGACTTGATACAATAGTGATAACTGGCAGCTGTTACAAAGAACAGACATTGTGGAAGCACAATAAGTCATACGCTGTTGCAAAGCACGTATTCACATCTGGGAAAAAAACAAAGCATTTCATTTAGGAATTAATAATTGAAAAGCCCATGTTGGTCAACCACCATCTGAATATTGGGCAGATGTGCCTTTGTAGGTTATTGTCCTGCTGTAATGATTACAGCAGCTGAAAATTAAATTAAACGAACACGCAATGTGTGCATTTAATCTACAGTAACAGCAACACAAAGCTTATGTCCACAGTAGGAGAGCTTTTCTCACTCCCACATTTCTGCAGTATGGCACAAACCTTAATCAGGCTGGGGGCAAAAACATTAAAATCTGTTGGATGTAATCAGTATCAACAATTTTGGCACTTCTTTTAAAATCACCATATAACCCTGTTAACAGAATGTTATTAATATATGATCACTAATCACAATGGGGGATAGTCAGTGTTTCTGTGATTTCTTTAGCTTATTTGTGGTGTTGTGGCTATACCAGCAGAAGACAACCAGGTTTCCATGTAGGTGAATGGTTTTATAGTAGTAACCAAGCAGGATAACCTAAGTGTGAGCAGGTAATCAATGTAAGCCATGTTGTAATGAATAAGTTCATAAAAGAAAGGTATATGTATTAATATGTCCCATTTATTATAACCAGATGAGACAAGAGCTCTGATCTTTTCTCCCCAGTGAAAATTAGCTTGACCTATTATATGGATTAAAGAAAGTTCTAAATCGAGAGCTGTGTTGCTAAGTAACGGGTACATAGGGGACATATGAACAGGCCTGATATAAATGGCAATCTGGTTAAAATCTCCTATCGTGACAGAAAATTAGGCTTAGGTCAGTGAATATTTTCTTGTTTATAGGACAGGCTTGCAAAGCAATTCATAACTTTGGGGTTCACAAGATACAGAAACAATAACAACAATTATAAATACTTTAATAGGATGTAAACATCAGATATTGTCTTGCAGGTATATGCTCTAAAATATTAAAACAATATACACCCTAATACACTTTGACTGACATGTAAGCATAGCAAAAACTTTGGAAAAATTTGAAGTGCAAAAAGTGAGATTACAAGGATGGAAGTGGATATTCACAAACACAATGTAAGCAGCACCACTAATATCTAAACATTTATGGATCACAGTTTCATAAACAGAAATATCCCATACAGCACTTAAAGTCAACAGTAAATCAAAATCGATCCTATTTACTGTCCTAATATACGTTCCTGGTCGTACTGTGAATGATTAATCAGATCATGTTGTTCCAAAGAACAAAATGTTTGTCTTCATAATCTTTTATCAGATAACTTGCTCTACCTCTGAAACTCTTTTCACAATGCAATCAATAGATAAATTCCACTTTACCTTTTTCTTTTTTCATGTTGAGTATCATGTTTAATTCCCAAATGTCACTTTATAGAAGACAAATGGGTTGGAAACAGTGCTGTTATGCTGACATCAATTAATTTATACAATTAAACCAAAACCATGTTTGACATCGAACTCTTAAAATGAAATGCTTTAACATGCTAATGCTCAGATATGCAATGAAAAATAAAGCAAAACCGATCAAAAAAGTTGATCAGACAAGTGAATAAGGTGACTAATTACCTAGTAACAGCCCATATTCATGATCTAGGCTTGAAGGAAAGTTAACAAGGCACAATTACAATCACAAATGTATGGAAAACTGAACACTTAAATGCTATGACAGTGGTTACTGAGTACAAGAATGCAAAGTAACTGATGAACATAAGGAAAAGGCAAGAAAAGGTGATTATAAGGAACTGACGTGCAGTAATTAGTTAGTCTGACAGCAGCTGTGTTGTCTTCACCACTCACTGGGTAAAACAAGCTGATCATGTGTCTCTCCCTAAGCTTTCTGCATTTTAAAGAAAAGAGCCCACAGCTCTCTCTGCATCTTGATAGAGTTCTTGCCAGGCACTGCTTCTGTTGTCGGCGCTAATAAATAGTCCAGCACGAGCTGGGAAACCCACTAGGGAGAGACAGGAAAGTGCTGACTCAGCACTTGCAGGGCATCATCTCTTAACATTGTTTAAAATCCATTTTGAAACCAGGGTCACAATATTCACTGCAGAAATCAAATAAGTAACTCTATAGAAATACATAAAATGTAACTAACCAGGTACATTGTCATGCATTTTAAATTCAGTAAATTAATGCAATTGAAATTAATTCATGTGATTGAATTAAAAATTTTTTTCCAACCCACTTCCAGATAAACTTCAATGTAATGGAATGATTCAAGCATTTAGATGGCACTTCTCTGCATTTGCATCTTTTGTTTCATTTGACGATAAAAAAGTACACGTTGTCAGAAAGCCAGCCAGCACTGAGACAGCATTTGACAAGGGAAAGCATGTATGAGGAAAGAGTAACTTTTCCAGTGTGAGATTCTTTCAGCTTAATTTGGCACAATGCTGGAAAGAAAAACAATCCTGATAAGGGCACAGAATTCTACAGCTTGGGGGCCTAGACAGTAACCATCCATCTGTAGGTGTCAATGAGGCATGTGTAGAATCTCAATACTCTGTTGTAAAACTCTCTTACTATTATCATTTCAAAGTGGCATTTCAATACTAATAAATTAATACTAATAAAACCAAAATTGCTGATCATCAAACATGCAAAGATGTATTCATTGGTTCATTATTTGTTTCTAAATGTCTCCTGAATTGCTCTTACATTTTATGCTCTTAGCAGTCAGATAATTTGTTGCAAACTTGTTGCAAGTGAACCTGTTTTAATTACATTTTATTTTATTTTGTGAAGTTCTGTGCATGGTTTTTGAATCACAGCATCATCTAGCTATGTGAGAGTTTTCGAACCAAATACCATAGAGTTTGAGTGGGAAAAGAAGCTAAAGGAAGGGTTTTTCTTTTCCTTAAGAAGTTGCTAAGTCTGTTTTGCTGTTTGAATATGCATGATTATAGGGTTGCTTAAATGCAATTATTTGCATTTCATTTAATTTCTGCGGTCTGTGACTGTATAAGAACAGATCCATACTTGGGTCATGAACTACCAGTTGAGAACCACTTTATCTCATTATGAACTTTTACTGAAAGAGCAAAGATTAGGGTTAGGGTTCTGAAATTGTTCTCTCATTGTTAGTATTTGCGTGAGCTTTGATATTAAAATGATTGTTATTTACAATAGGTGCAATTAGGCAAAAAATATATCTGTAAACGTATCAGAGCAATAATTCCACCTTGATTATGTACAAATATTCATTGCTTTGCCAAGACAGGCTTTAGACAGTCCTTCTGAATTCTCTGTAAAATATATTTCTTAACTATAAGTTCAACCATAAGTTCTATCTCCTTGTTCTTCAAAGTTCTTGCATTGCAGTGTTCTGCAAAGTTCTTGCATTTTTAATGCTGTGGGGTCCAATAGGAGCTACCACTGATGTCTACTGAAGTCCATACCTCAATCAGCAGAAAATAAATTTGTGTTTGATAAACTCACAAACATTATTCACAAAAAAAATTCCAAATCAGATGGTTTTTAAAAGCTTCAAACCAAGTAAGCTGCAGTTGCATACAGGTATACAATGAAGAACCTCACAATACACAAACTCCATTGGGAGGGTGGTTCTTATACAAAAATTTAAGCTTCCCACCACAAGGGGGCGATATAGTAATGGTGTGATGTGGGGCTACACTGAGCTTTCATCTGGCTCAATGTCCAACTGTGTATGTTTCCTTTTTTCAAGGATCCTGTTGAGCTCCTCGGTAAATGAGTGGTACAGTGGCGATGTCATCCCAGAGTCAGTCTGCCCAAGGAGCACATAGCTGTTTCCGTTCATTTTCCTCAGTACGTTGGGCAATGTGGCCGATAGTCCATTGCCGTACTCTGAAGAAGGCAGGGGTGGAGGCATCGGAAGAGGCGGTGCAGGCGGAGGTTCCTTATTCGGCGAGCACTGGATGTCCGCCGTGACGATCTGCAGAAACTCCCCATCACGTGACATGGTTCTGCCCCGCCCCTCCATTCTGCCATTGCATTGGCTGGAAATTGTCTTAAGCTCAAAGTGTGAGCTCCTCTTTCTTTCGGTTGCCATAGTGACTGAAAGCCCTTGGTGGGAGTACTTCCTGGCATTTGGAGCACTCCGTGTGCAGAAGCTGACGTACAGCAAGACAACTGTTAGAACCAGACAAAGCCCACCAAGAACAGCCACCAAGGAGATATACATAGCTTCCATGTTCCTGTAGGTCTGAAATTCCGGCTCAGAAGGCAGAGGGGCAGATGGAGGGGACAAGAGCTGTTCAACAGGACCGCCGGAAGGGCTTGGAGTTGGTGCAGATGCGGTGGTGAAGAAACTCTCAGGAAGACCTGTTGGGCTCACTGACAGGTGAGAGGCAGGAGGCGGCACGGGTTGGACTCTCACCATATAGCTGCGAACCGGAACCCAGACACCATTTTCTACTGCATAGCAGCGGTAATGTCCGCTTTGCTGGGCCTGGGCCCCGATAATGAGGAGGCCATCAGTACCAGTGCGGTAGCCGAAGTCTACACCATATCCCTGCAGCTGCTGACTGTTCAGTGTCCAATGAGGGGAGGCCAGGTTAGAATGAATCTCACACTGCAGAAGCAAGTCATCTCCTGCCATCACCATGCGTGTCCGATGAACCACGAACCCTGGTGAGAATTTAGACATACATTTAGATGACAGATTTTAAAATCACATAACTAGGTTGCTTAGAAACAATTTACATGGAAACACACCATCACTTGTTATATTTGTGCAGCCTCTGCTTCCCATCTGTATATCCTGGATAAGACCAGACCTGAAAAATGTAAACATCACAGTTATACTTCTCAAAGCCTTCAAACTGAGAACATATAGCAAATATAATGTATAGCTCAGAATATAATGTATAGCAAATGTGTATCACACAGGGTCTAAAATAATATTCACACACCCTCATAAAACAATGCAATGCACATATTGTTTTTTACATTTGTGCATTTGGCAGATGCTTTTATCCAAAACAACTTACAGTACATTCAAGGTATACAACTTATCAGTACATGTGTTCCCTGGGAATCAAACCCAAAACTTTCCTCCACCAATTAAGCTACAAAGGTTAACCTTAGACCTTGGAAACACAATTTTACATGCATAAAATTCTGTTATTCAAAGTAAACACCATATGTCTGCTATTACCTATTAGGGTACGATGATATCTCAACACATACTCTTCCATCCCAGCCACAGAGAGGGTCTCGTGCAAACACACAGTCATAGCAGGAGGTGTACCGCTCACAGGATGACAGTGGCACCTGCACCAGTCCAGAGGGGGCGCTCACGTACAAACTTCCCTAATGAACACAACCAGACATCTTCAGATGTATTGGTTCCATGTGTATTTGTACTGTATGTTAGTACGATAAGCTTAATGCTGCTTTTAACAGTACGATGTGCATTATGGGCTACCTGTTTTGGTGATATAACCAGGTTATTGATTGGTTGTTTCTCCTCGAACAGCTGAAGTTCCTCAACAATATGTACATGGTCTCCGATCTTTACAGCCCTGTGTAACCAACCCTCATCTGGAGACAAGTACACACACTGTTTATTTATTTAACTAAATAAGAACATTCCATAGACTTCTATTGACATTATACACAACTAGTTATAAACACTATATCCTAACCATACACACACACACACACACACACACACACACACACACACACACACACACACACAATCTCTTAATGATCTACATAAAACCAGTGGCAAAAACCAAAAACTTCTCCTTACAAACTAATTCTGACGACCTCATGTAGTATTACAGTAAATATTAAAGCTATATAAACAAAAATAATATGACAATAATGCTTAATGAAGAGAAGTAACCAGAAAGAACCTGTTCCAATGAAGAGCATGTCATAAATGTGTCCATCCAAACCCGTAACCTGATGTACAGTAATCTTGGTGTAATCTGCACTCCTCTGGAGCAACAGAGGCTGTCCCCCAATTGGCTGGATTTGTTTGGACATTAAAGGGTGTCTTCGTGCAAAATTCAGTATGTTGTCAGGGAGATCCCGGGAGGAATTTATAAGCAGAGCACGATGCTGATCAGTTATACACTAAAGACAAAGAAAGCTGCTGTTATATAACTATAGTCTTTAGAGTAAAAATATAATATATGCAAAACTGAAAATATGGATATATAGCATCTATAGGTCCCCAGGCTGGCTGAATACACATCTGCAACAGAACTGCTGCCAGCAAGAATACAATATTTACTAAAAGAGTGATTCCCAACCAAGGGTTCCTGCTACTTTGAGAGTCTGTTCTGATATCCAGTATAATAGAGACACATTTATTTGGTGTCAATGGAGGGGTACTGTAGTCGTACTGAAGGGCCTTTAGGGGTACGTAAGACAAGAAAGGCTGAGAAACACTGTACTATAAGATTTTTAGGGGACAGCTTATGGGATGATTTTCATTTGAAAGGATTCTGAAACCCTCACCGAACCAGGTCTTGGATCTGGAACTTTCCCAGTGTACTCCTTCCATTTGGAGTCCTGTTGCTCCATGTAAGGCCCATCAAAAGCTGTCTGGACCTCTCTGAGGGAATACTGACACACGGCGGACATCTTAACATTTCTCCTGACAGTGAGGAATAACACAGAGAGATATTACAGGAATGTTACAGGTGTAAGTTTAAAACTAATTGTTCCTTTAACTTGCAAAGGCAAAAAAGTCACTTCTACTGTGCTGCATCTGGGGGCAAGACATTGGGGCAAGACATTGCAGAGGGTTTAAAGCAGAAAAGTGAAGTTTATATTTTTGTTAAAGAGTTTACCAGTCCTATTTTAAGCAGCGTTGTGTAGGGTTCATAAGCCTTAGGTGTCTAAATCTGTATACAAGTAGAGAAAGAGTCTACGCACAATTCTCTGAGTGTGAAAAACACATCATGCCAGTGTTAAGATGCTATTCTTGCCACCTTGGGACATAATACTGGATTAGCCTCAAAATGAAATACTGATGTTATGAGTCTCTTTAGAATGATTAAAAGGCTACCGAGTCTGATGGGAGAATATGGTCTCCAACTTAGTCTGTAGACATTTAAAGGACAATTTGATGCAGCATGACTCTGCATACTCCCTCTCTCTCTTGATTTTGCCAACTGAAATACTGGCCCAGTGCCCTGTGTTATAATACGTGTGTCCCTGCTATAGGGACGTAAGCACATGGGAATAATTAGAGATGTTCTCTTGTGCTCCCTGAAATCCTTTAGTCAAACAACCTCAGAGAATGAAGATAACACGCAGTCACATGCTAGCAGATTAACGCAACCTCTGCTCACATCTTCTTTAATGAGACAGTCGAGAACATCTTTATTCTCTGATACCTGGCCAAATACAACCTTGACATGATAGGATACAGAATTCAACAATTACTTGCATACCACAGAACTGTGATAAGGTTACAGATGTCTATGATTCTTAATAATAAACTAGTAGAGCATGCCACTAAGACACACACACACACACACACACACACACACACACACACACACACACACACACACACACACACACACACACACACACACACACACACACACACACACACACACACTAGCTAGTGACATGCTAGCCAAGTATGGTAACTCATACTCGGAAGTTGTCCTCTGCATTTAACCCATACAGTTAGCACACATACACATTGGAGCAGTGAGTGCAAATTATAAACACACACCTGGAGCAGTGGGAAGCACTGCGGTGCCCACCAAGCAATTGAGGGTAAGGTGCCTTGCTCAAGGGCACCTCAGTTGTTACCTGCCAGCATTGGCATTGGAACGGGTGACCTTTTGGTTATAAGTCTGAATCTCTAACTAGTAGGAAACAACTGGTCCAGGCACAGAAGTTGCTTTGGATAAAAGTATTTACTATGTACAAAAACTGTAAGTTATAAAGTAAATTTTCTCACCATTCAAGTCCAAAAACACCATAAAAGACGGTGTTGTGTACATCAACTCCCTCCATGACATAAATGCTACGAAGGACATTGAGCTGAAGCTCATATTCAGGAATGGAACACACTAGCCTGGCCTTCAGAAAGGACGTCCACTTCCTCTGTAGAGTCCTCTGTCCCCCAATGTCTCCCTGAGAACATGAAACAAGAGAGATGGACAAGCCCATTAAAACACGCAGTGATTTACATATAAAAGTTTTTTCACAATGGTAGGAGTAATTAAACAAATATTATGTTTAATAATATGAAGAACTGTAAATATTATAGTTCTTTGAAAGTTTTCCCACTATGGGCCATGAGTAACACTAAACATGCTGCAAAAAATATTAACAATTAATAAAAAATTATATTATCCCAGTTTACAATATAATAGGATGTGGCATAGCCGAGTTTAAATTTCTCATTATGATTACGGGCATCTGCATCACACTGCAAATGTCAAATTAGAGATACACAGAGAGGGAAAAAGTCATATTCTACTAATCTGAGGTATTTCTAGCAGATTCAACACAACATTCTGCCCACCCCAGGGCTTTTGCATAATTCACATACACTCTTGAGAGTGTTTCACAGCCAAATGCACCAAGTGCTGGTAGGTTAAAGTCCCCTGAATTAAACATTCTGCTTGAAATGACACAGTGGTGGGCATGGAAACTGTGCTAACAGTCTTCTGCTCAGAAACTGATTCCATCAGTCTATGGTAGAACTTCAAGACCCTCAGGCTAATTGTGGTGTCACTTCACATTCATTCAAGACAGGCCAGCACTGAGACGACTCACATTAAAAGGTGGAGAGGAAAGCAGAGATGTCATTTTGTACAGTTTTTCCATGACCAACACTGTTATATGATCTAGGTATCAGATTATTGTGTCAGTCAAAATGGCAGTTCTTTACATTACAAGCCACTAAACAGAAATACAACAATGGAATTCAAAATAATCCACTTTCTTTCTAGGCCTCTGTGTCATTTATATGTGCATGTGTGTGCACAAGAATGTGTGTGTGTGTTTGGGCATATGGCTGTGTGGTGTGGCCTACTTTGAACTAGAGATACTCCCTCTCCTAACTCAGTAAGTCAACCAGTAAGGGACCTGACCTGCTTCCCAGACCTGTGAAGATCTAACTGCAGAGTGAATGCAGGCGTGAAGTCATGAAAATATAGGGAGAAATGTGGGGTGCTTCATTTGAGCACAATGAAGACATTAAATGAGATGAGAGCAATGCGGATGGGAGAATATGTGTGGGAGAAGGACAGAGAGAGAGTTTGGGGAGTGGGGCATTTATCTGCCCAGCAACAGTGGTAAAGCATCGAACCTCCAGGAACAGGCTGAAGACAGGCAAACAGTCACAAGTTCAGATTGTGGAGATTTCAGTCATTCTGGCTCATTTGAACAGTACTTGTGAGTCTTTTCAATATAAAACTGAACTAATTCTGCCAGATACACAAACTTTTAATTTTAATTAAACACATTTCCCCGCAAACTCTCATTACAGTAATACAAAAATCTCATTCTCATTTTGTATTGTATTTATAGATTACACATGGTATTATTTTCTGTATGACCTTTATTTATGCTGATTAAAAAACTCTTTATAACTACATAATAATTTACATTTTTTATTTAATTTTTAAATGTCCAGATGCATTACAGGAATACCACTTTAGAATCCAAATTAATTTCAAATGAACAATGCTTAATTGTTATCAATTTAATGTCACAATACAAATAAATTCATTTTCACCTTTAATTTATTAGGTTTTTACTTTTTGGATTTTTGGAAATAATGTGACCTGGACTTGTTTTCATGAGTTTCACCTGTGACTGAATGAGGCACACTGGCATCCACTCATGTTTGTGACTTTATGACAGAAAGTATCCCACCTTACACACACGCGCCACGCGGGCCACTCTGGTCTGACTAGAGTAAGCAGTTGGTTCCACATTCCTCTCGGTGAAGAAGAAGTAGAGTTTGTCATCATCCCCGATAGAGCTGTTGATGCTCTCTCTCAAAAATGCTGAGCCGACGAAATCTGCCTCTGCGGGAGAGAACATCAGTGTTAGCTGCTACCTACACCACAATGAACCTGTTATGTGCTATAGAGATATTATTGTGTCTGTAAGTTTCACAGTACAGTGTTTATTGATTAAAACTCTTCGGGGATCTTCTGTTTAATGTAATCGTTATTCTTTTTCTTTGAAAAGAAACACTGAAAATTGCCACCTTCAGCAACATGAACGTAACAGTATGTCTGAGCTATTAGCAGTGCTTATGCCACTATGACTAGTGCTTATACTTAGATTTATGTATTCAAACAGACCTCTCAGTATTAAACTTCAGCATCCCTCACCAACTTGAATAATGAAGCAGATTTTTGGGAAGATGTATGTTCTTACTTTCAAACAAGCAGGCTTATGATTTTGCCTGGCAGATGATAAATCAGACAAGAAAATTATACAGTCTTTTATGAAAGGAAGGATCCTAGGGGCCATATCTAAGGATCAGAATATAGAGACCAGAGACTTGGTGGGCTCTTTGGTTAAGCTTGGGGGTTAAGCAACGTCCTAGAACACCCTAGAATCCATACAGAAATGAACCACTTTTAGAGGCCCTCACCCCATAGCAACACCCTAGCATTGTGCCAGCAAGTTTTACAAATCTACAACCTTCATTTAGATTTTCTTCAGAAATGTAAAAATTTTATTTTGTCATATTTGTGTAATTTTGTAAACAAAATGTTGCACTGACCCAGCAGCCATCTTGTTGGGGAATCATCTGTCCTTAAGTTGGGGAAGGGAAAGTTGCGTCGGATATCAGGAGTGCTACGAAACTCATACTGGGAGGCAGAATACATCTCGCCATCTGTGAAGAGAAATTATATTATAGGCTAACAGAAATAAAACAAGAGGAAACATGCATGTTATAAAATAAGATTTTGAATCAGCTTTTACCAATTATAAATCCTGTGTAGCCCTTTGTAGGGTCATAAGGGCATTTCTCCTTTCCTTCCTCAAAACGTACAAAAGTGAAGTGTGCTACATCCTGTCAGAAATGAGATTGAGTTATAATTTATATGATTATGAGATATATATCTGCGTTATATGAAAGACAGTTAAATGTCTTACTATGTAAGCGCATCGTGGTCTAAAGGCATGAGTACCACAAGTGTACAGGTGAGTGTCGTTGTATCGGTCCAGGAAACGCACATGATTGTAACATTCCGTCTGTAGCGGAACAAGGAAACATTCTACAAACACTGAACTTTGACCCTACCATACAAGTTGCCAAAATAAAGGTACAAGCAGTACTATAGCAAAGTTTGGGAAGGCAGGGGAATTATATTGATTTACTGCAGGCATTTACCAATGGGGCCAAAGCTTTACAGATGCTTTAATTCACACAGACCTAAAGCACATCTACAATACACATTTCACTGGCAAAAATGTTCCCTGGGAACCAAACCCACAAACGGTTGAGCTACAGCAACAGTGGAATTTAGGGCAGGATATTTTACACCTTAAGAACAGCAATACCTGATTGTTCTTCCCTTTGCTCAGGCACTGTCTCTTTTGATCAGCAGACGCTGCCCATTCCAACTGTTGCATGGAAACGTACAACAGATGTATTATCAGCTCAGCTGCATCAGGCAGAGAAATGTGACACACTGAAACTTATTTCAGGCAAGTTTCAAAAGCGTAACTCACAGAAAGTGTGTTATTTGTGTCTGAAATATTGGTGGTGTCCATTTTATAAATGGCTTCTCTGGCCCCAACATACAATATTCCAGAGCCATCCTCCAGCAACAGAGAGCTGTAGTTCACCGCAGCCCCATGGAAACGATTACATCCCAGCAGCCCTGCAGACAGCGAGAGAGAGACCCAGTTAGAGAACAGGGACAAACATGGCTAAATCGTGTCAACGACACAGAGGCACACTCGCTTTGTCTGTAAGAAATCTATTAATGAACAGAGAGATAAATCCTCATCACAACCTGTGAATGCAGAATGACCATGAAAACTGAATAACTGGAAAGAGCTTTAGGAATGAATGGTAAATTGAGTATTTATCTTGATCCACATTTACACAACTAGGCACACTGTCACCAAAGGTTTAAACAGTGGCAGTCTTATATGATCTGCCTTCTCTGCCATTACCCTCCATCTTAAGTGATAAAAAAAGTAACTTCACCACTCCATCTCTGAAATATTAATATAGCATTGACTTATTTTTAGGGCTGCACAATACTGAGTAAAAATGTGACATGATAACTTGCTAAATAATGCAATATATGGTATGTGACAGATCATGCTTTAAATTTGTAAAACCAATTTAAATTATATAAAAATATGTTTAAAAACTGAAAAGTATATAACTAGAATACACGTTTAATATTCTTTCTGGGAAATAAACTGTCACTACAGTTTCTGATAGCAATCTTTTTTATTCTGCATCGACCTAAAATGAACTATACATAACATGCGTAAGTAATTGCAAAATCACTTTCCTTGTGCATATTGTGATATGCACATTTGCAATATTTCAATAATTTTGATATACTCAATTCAATTTGATTTATATAGCGCTTTTTACAATGTTGCATTTTTTTAAAGCAGCTTTTCATATAATGAAAATAAAAACACAGAAAACAGAAAAATGATCAAACATGTACATCAACAAAGAATACATGGTATTATTGCACATTTTTATTGTTCATTATAAGATGTATATTAGTAAAACTAATTAGGGATACTAAGATCATTATTGTAATTGTGCAGCCCTACTTATTTAGGTGGCCTGCTTCTTTCTAACACAGACAGATTCTAAACACTGAAGGTTTGGTATCACTCAACTACAACACACTCCATACATGCTGCGATTTCCTGCCCCATGTTGAGAGATGGGTTTACTGCACTGATGAGACATGGCAGTATTAGGCCACATATCAACCCCTGGTACCCCTCAAATGCCCTCCCCCACCACGCAAAACACCCCTCCCCCAAACACTGTCTAAGCACTGCATCTGCAACCATATAGAGCCATCTAGCATCTAAACTCATATATGAAAATATAAGATGTCAAGGCGATGAGAAGTTGAACTGTCAATCAAAAAAAGGTCAGAACAGACCTTAGGGTTGCTGTGCGCATGAGAGAGCCAGAGGCTAATCTAAATATTATTCATAACAGGAAGGAAGATATTAAGTTATGCAAACACCATTCCCAACCTCAGGCTAAGTGACGCCATCCTGTGTTTGTAGTTAATCCTTGTGTCTTATTGTGTAGATAGAAAAAAGCTAAGTTACTGTAACATAACACACGGTGATGTGCGTAGAGATGACTGAGCTGAGAGAGAACACAAAAGCCTTTGAGCCCAAAGCACACACATAATGTGTCCTTGGAACATGTACACACAGCCACACACACAAACACACACAGCTGGACCACTTCTGCTCTTTCAAAACACTTATCAGAAATAAATAGGGTGTCTAACAGAACAGAAATTGTTTTTTACAGTAGTCACTGTAAATGTAACAAACATTTAAATATCTTCAGAATGTTTGGCTTACAGAGAAATTTGTCTTCAGTGTCATTCTAGTATTTTTTCCTTTCTTTTGATGCACTAAACTTGCATCAAATACATTAGAAAGTAAAAGTAGATTATTAGTACAATCACTAATAATCATTTTCTTTTAGAATTGTTGTTATATCTATGTTGTTGTATCTTGTTGTTGCAGTAAACAGTAGGGTAAACCTGGGACAGACTTTAGAAATATGGTCACCCAAAAGGCATGATCATCACAGCACCTATAACAATGATAATTTAAAACAGGATAGCCAAGAACATTCATTAATGGGGCCTACAAGTTAGAAGGTCTAAATAAGCTTCTAGATTAAGTGTACCCTTCTCGTCTATAAAAACAGACCCTGCACACTGGCTAACAGATCAATGAGCAGCGTCAACACAGAGCCCAAGGTCTCCTGTTGTGTTAGGTAAGCATGTTCACAGTTTGTTTGCTCTTCTCCAGAATGAAGACTGGAACCAAGTTTTAACCAACTGTGACCTTCGCCACAACTCAGTATTATGCAGACTGCATGTGCACTGTGTGTGTATTAACCTGTAATAAGAACTTGTATATTCTTCTAATATTAAAGTATGAAAGTGTGTATATATGAACATGGTCAAAGGACACGTTGCAATGATGTATACAATACGACAATTGTAGCTCTGTATCTTTAAAGTGATGCTGTATCTAAACATCTGTATCTGTGTGTTTGTGTGTGTCTGTGTGTGTGTGTGCATTTCTTGACTGTTGACTCACTCCATCCCTAGTCCTAACAGACTCAGGCGGGCAGACTGGGTGGTCATGCGTCCAATCAGAGTCGTGTTTGCTACGGGGCACACAATGACTAAATAAATACTGACACTGGGTGAAAGCAGTCAGCTACAAACGTGATCAACATTACACAACCACAGTCACGCCTCACCAAAATCACAAAATACATGTTTACCCCATTGGCTATCACAGTCCTAAACATTCTGCATTATTAATGTATTTAATACATAACATAAACACTATTAAAGGTACACAAACATCTTTCTGTAGTTCTTTTGGTAAAACATGGGTGCTAGCAACGTAAAAGTCATAGGTTCGATCCCAATATACTGATAAAGTGTACTGCCTGAATGCACTGTAGGTTGATAAAAGCAACTGCCAAATGCATCAATTTGTGTCTCAGCAGGAAAATGTGCCAGTGGCCAGTGAGCCAATGAAAATGGCCTCAGGCAAGCCAGATGCATGTGTGGGCATATTTAAAGCATACAAAATTTCAATAAAACTATGTCATCAATAAACACCATCTCAGACACACTGGACCATTTTCACATAATATAAGAAATAAAAAATTGCAAATTGCAATGCAGGCAACCACAAATACATATTTATTATTGATGTTAATTCTGCTTTAAAAGAAAGAAGTAGATGCCAGCGTTCGAAGCCTGTCACCAAGACAACGACAACCCCCACACAGCCAGAACCCCATCCACCAGAGGACTAGATGTTTTGCTTCAGGATTATAGAGCCTACACTTTGTGAATCCCAAAGGAAAGCCATCACTCTTAAAGAGTGTCTGAAACACACAACACCGAATGTGGAAAGTAAGTCAGACATGAATATAAATGCCTCTTTTGTGATCTTCAGCGTTTTCAACAAACGTTACCTCGTTGCCCGAACAGCAAATATAGAACTGGTTATTTCTGCAGCTGCTTGCTTGGACTCAAATCCTGATTGTGTACATGTTGCACAACACAAACCCCACATGCTGTGCTGTGGGTTGTCAGATGTTCAGCCTGGCTTACTGAAGGTTCCCACACCTTTTGACCAAAAAAATTTCCAGTTATTTGTGACTGCTGTATTTCTTTTTGTTATATAAAGTTTTTTTTTAGAAATTTTCAAGCTATTGTAATATGTAATCTTCATATTTTGCATGGACTTCTGTGATACTGAAACTGCTTGATATTTTCAGGTTTCTCATACAGTTACACTGTGGGAAGAAAATAAGCAAGGCTACAGTAATCTCATTACCGCAAGAACAGAGAAATATTACCATAACCTTATTTATCACCTAAACAAGATTATATGAAGGCACATTATGGATTTCTATCCCAACAGCAAAAATATGACATTTTGCCACTTAATCTTATATAGCATTATATAACATTTCAGTGTCTTCAGCACGATTAGACATTTGCTAGGCAAACATGCAACACCATCAGAGAAATGTCTGAGTTCTCTCAATGTCAGAGATGCACTTTTCCCCCCTGTCTCGCTGCCCTAGATGAACTACACATGTATACATATTTCATTTCAGCATTACTTCAGGTCTAGTAAGCACTACAAAAACCAGACAGCCATGAACCTAATGACCTGTACAGATACAAGAATACTCACTCTCACACATTCAAGTAACCAAAACATTTTGTAACACCTTCCATCTTCTTTTTAATATAACATTTAAGTGTCTCTCCGAATAGCGTATTGTGAAGCCTGATGTTTAAAGAGAATTACCAGATCACTAATGCTTCTGCATGCGTGTCTGTATTCTCTCTCTCTCTCTCTCTCTCTCTTTCTTCTCAAGAGAGTCCACATATAGGTCAAGGACTTGAGTCAATTAGGGCAAGAAAAAAAAAACACAGAGAGAAAATGGCAAGAATGAGATCTGCACTGTTTATGTTTAAAATGATCAGCACAGATTAATTATATGAACCATCCTGCAGCACTCACATCAAAACTAAAGCATTTATTCAACGCTTCAGTTAAATCGAGGGCCAAACAGTTAAAAAAATGGCCAGGTTGGCAAAGATGTATAAAGGTATTACAGCATACCGAATCATTTTTACAATGTCACTTGACTTTGCAGTAATTGAATTTAGCCTATATACATTAATGATATTATCATAAATTACCTTATAATGTAAAGGCGCTTTTTCCAAATAATACAAATACATTCATTTTTGTATTAAAAATGCTGTTTAAAACAAAAAAAGAGTATTAATCAAACCAATTTAGGAATTAACACACCCTTATATTGAACTTAAAGGGAAGTGTTGATCAAATGTTATGGTACTTCAAAGAATCATAATTGACTGCAATAAGTAATAACAACATTGACTTACATATTTCTTCTAAAACTGCAAAAGAGAAATAAAAAGCAAAAAGTGATAAAATTAATGTGGAGCACAGCTCAGAAAATTCAATCTGGAAAGAATTTGATGAGAAATATCTGACTGGTTGAAATCTCTCCTGGAACTTCAGAGGAGACATGTGTGAGATTACTGGAGCATTTTTCTGAAGACAAAAACAGGCAGGACACTTAAGCCAAAAGTATCTGTATTTGTTCTCTGTTTAATCTCGCTGCTGTCTAGGAGAATTTGTGATTTTCGTGTGCATTTCTATGAGAATGCAAAAGCACTTCTAACACACACTTTTACTTTTCAAACACACAAAGTACGCACCACATGACATTACAATCTGATATCAAGTTATGTAGCTGTAAGAGTCTTACCATTGACATGCACAGTTATCCTGGGGGTGACATCTATATCAAGAAGAGGTCCAAATGGAAACCCCCAGATGACTCCCAAGCTCCCAAGCACCAGCAGCATGCAGAGGTGTTTGGCAGACCTCATGATCAACAGGAAGCAGTGAACCCTGAGGCTCTGCTTCAATTCAGGCAGATTCTTAAAGAATCACTCTACTGAAGATGATGTTACGTAATTGATGCTGATTCACTACATCAGACTCCCCTTCCAGCAGCAGAGTCATGGGCTGCTAACTCATCCTTGTTCCGTTAAAGGTTTCCCCCTGCAATGGCAAGAAAAAATGAGTCAGTCTTTTCCTGTCAGATATTTATCAAGAGCAGATGGTTTGATCAAACATCCTATGCATTTGCATGAACTAACATTTTTTTGTGCAATGCATGTTTCTTATATTAAATGCTGTTATCAAACTACATGATTTTTTTACTGATTTGAAATGTACTGTTAATAGACTGTTGTTCTATCTGTATCTTTCACATACTGATAAATGTACACTTTGAATGCACCGTTATATTCCTAGTTATATAACAAACAGGAAACTGGTTTTTTGTCTTTGAATCTAGTTCTCTCTGAAGGACTACGCAAACTTTTTTATTACACTCTTAAAAATAAAGGTGCTAAAACGGTTCTTCACAGCAATGATATAGAAGAACCATTTTTAGCTCCCCAAAGAACTTTCAGTTAACGATTCTTAAAAGAACCATTTCTTCTTACACCCTTTTATAGTCCTTAGAACCTTTTCACTACAAAGAACCTTTTGTGCAGCAGAATGGTTCTGTGGATATTAATGTTTTTTTTATGAACCATGCAGTCCAACAAAAAACTTAAGGAACACTTTTTAACTATATGTAAATGTTTTCAATACAATTTCTTGTACCCTACACTTGCTTGTTAGCTGCTCAATACGTGTATCTCACAAGTCTTTCATGTACTCTGACATATACTGTAAACATATGAGTGTTAACACTCTCCTATCTCAGCAAGTGCCCTTCTTAGGGTGGCATGAACAAACAACAAGTCACATTAACAATACAACATACACATGCTAGACAGGTAAATATGTTTGCCTGCTTGGTGCATTGGAATAAACTATAATACAATTACATACGTGTGACAACCCCAAAGGTGAACTGTGATCATTGTTTTAATAGTTCTTAATTTTCCAAAACAATGATATTGTAAGTATACTATTGGCTGGCATAAGGTGCAGAAATTGCATACATTCACGTTTAAGGAAAAAGTGTGCATTACATAAAAATAGTGGAAGCTGATTATTGTACTTTGCCATGCTTTGAAATTAAATGTTCAACAAGCCAAAACAGTATTAGTGAACATCAGGCTCTGATGTTGGCCCAGTGTTCCAATGCATCCCTAAAAAGTTCAATAGACATACTTCATAAGTTCACCAAACATAGTGGAATAGCCAGACCTATTCATTAGAAGGGGTGTCTACATACAATTGGCCATAAAGTGTAGAGGCCGTACATAATTTTGATATTTACGTCAGATTCTAAACTAGCATATCATGTTTATTACATGGCTGAGCATATAAAGTTCACAGTTGTGTCATATTGATGGCTCCTCACCTTCTGAAACACTGAACTCGAAAATGTCTATACGAAAGTGAAGATAAACAAAATAAACCATGAGTTTTGATATAGCCATCTGTCAGGCAAACTATAAAAAATTCTATATTTCCAGTCTGACATTTTCACAGATGGCAAAGAAATACCTCCAATCACCCAAATGTGGATTTTATGGCCTGTCTCGTTAATTCTCCATCTGCACTTAATCTAGTTTAGCTGAACTGGAAGACTTGTGAGTAATGAGGATTTTCAAGTATGATCCCTCATAAATACTGATTATTGCCTCCTAAACATTTATATAATTTAGTTTTATTTGTAACTTTTTTATTTACAGTTCTATTTATCACAAAGTTGATCCATGCATTTCATCACAGGGTAGTCATTTACATAACTAATTTACATTTCTATGTTTAATTCACGTTGAGATGTGCAAGGTAACTGTAACACTTTCTGATCTGATGTAACCTGATGTACCAATGGCCTAATACAGAGACTGATAAGGGTTCATTTTTTAATCCAAACTTTTCGACTGCTAACCCATAACCACATAAACCACACTGCTACCACCGCCACACAAAGTGTAGACGCTGCATAATAACATTATGGTGGGAAATGCAGTTTTTCTTGCATAGCACTTATTTTGACAGATCTGTGGCTCTGGAACGTCACAAACCATGGAAAAGTACAATCATAAAAAAAATTGTGTATTTAATCCCACCGTTTTTAGTGCATTTAATTTTGTATGAATATGTTTTAGAATGATCAGGTTTCATGTTAACAGACAATACTACTTGGTACATTTTTATAACTAAGCTTATTTTTACTCAGTAACCTTAGACATTAAGTGACGAATCAGCAAAACTAACAAACAAAACACCAAAACAGCCTGCAACACTGGCACACTTATAACCTAAATGAGCGTGATCATAAATTCATCACCCACAATCAGCAGTGGAGAGTGTTAGAGACTGGAGACTGGTTAGATTAAAAGACAGTTAACTGTTCCTTTGATGCTCTTAACAAGTATGTTCTCTATCTTAACCATGTTAATTAAATCAAATGATAATGGTACTGTCCTTTATGTCTCTGGCAGTGCATTCATGGCTTGGTTGCTGAAGAAACATCAAGCACCTGCTTAGAAAAGCTTTGGTGCTAACATTCATCAACACACCTCTGATTTAAATACCTCTGCTTAATCCTTTCAATCAGATCTAAACCATACAAGTTCACACAAATGTTGGATCAGCACGCACGTAACTCAAGCATCATCCATATCATTAAAGGTATGCCATGTTTGTGTCATTAAAAACAATAAGGGTTCACATCTGTGTCCTGCAAAGTCATTTTAAGAGCATGTAGATAGATAGATAGATAGATAGATAGATAGATAGATAGATAGATAGATAGATAGATAGATAGATAGATAGATAGATAGATAGATAGATAGATAGATAGATAGATAGATAGAACAACTATTTGAGCTTCTTCTAGATGAAGAATATTAAACCTAAAGGGCAATAATAACACATCCCTCGACTGTCAATGTCTGACAAAGTCTGTCCAGCACTTACGATCGGACTTTCATTACAACAGACTTTCAGAGCTTGTCGACGTGTGGTGTGCCATCAGATTACACACCACTGCGGTATTTCTAAAGGACATTTCTGCTGCTCATTCCCAGTCACCTTCACCTGCGTGTTGAGATCCCAGCAGGTTCTGCTTACGTTACAACATGACGCGCAAAGATAAAAAACAATAATGCATATCGACGCAAAAAGCACATGCAGAATGTAAGAAACGTACAACAGACTCCCCAGTTACATTACCTCACTGCTTCAGAAAAAAAGTCGGCATCAGGCGTAGTGTGTTTCCATAGGATTCACTGTTTTGTTGGCAATGATGCTTCCGCTCTAATGAACTGAACGGGTACTGCGCTGCAACCACATGCGACTCCTCAGAATAATCTCAGGTGAAGTCAAGCCACGCCCCCTCTGGTAATATTAATAAGACGCCACGCCCCCTTCACTTACTGTCGCAATGACACTTGGGAGATATTGAGCTGCTACTTCATGTGCCGCAAGCAACATAAATCTCTTAATGTATGCAAACTGAGGTAGTTTTTTTTTTTAAATTCATGCTCGATATGTAAGGCATGTTGGAATATTTTTTCGTGCAGTTATTATTATTATACATATAAAAAATATATTACATATATTTTGTTATATGTATAAGCTGTCTCAATGGACACGTTTACAACCTAATGAATTAGTAATTACATGCAGCGGTGGGTGGGAGTTAAATTTGTAAACGATGTTGGAGTGATTCAGGGCGCTTTATTTGTGTTGGTCGCCACCTAGAGGTCAGTGTTTATACTGCAATATGGGCACCCGGCTAGTTTACCGGAGGAAGTTGTCGTTTCAGTAACTACAAGGTTTTAAACAAAAGTGCAGATCCCTAAATGTCCCTTTTCTCATGCGGCGGATACTGTGACATCATGCCCCGCTATTTGATTTGTGATATTTGTGACAAAATGTCTCTACCCTACGTTATTGTCCCAATAATAGTTACAATATGTATTCCTTACACTAACAATACAACATGCTATAAATGGGGGATTTAACCCAGACATTACATAAACTATCTCTGACTCCCATACCTTGAAATCACAACATCACCCCGAACTACCCTGAATTATGTCTTATTATTGTATATAACAGCTACAATTGTAATACCATGTAAGCGAAATATAAATGATTTCAATAGTCCGGTCTGTTATCCGTGTTATTTCAAAGAAGAAAACCTTTATATTATTAACAGTTTGGAGATAACTGTGTACGTGTACTGATAGCAGCAGATGGACTGACGGGGTGGGGAGGACCTATGACGTCAAGGGCTTCCTCGTCCAACACATGACATGTTTCTGTACAACTGTAAAAGCTAGAGGCATTAACAGCATCTCTCTTCATCATCAGGTGACCATAATATGGACATCATCTCCACATGGTATGTGTTTCATAGCCTAAATATAAAAAACACACGATCGGCTGATTATCCAGCGCTCCAGACGTAAATATCAGCTGGTTAAGTCTATCTGTGGGCTGTGACTTGGTCGATTTGCTTCATGTGAAAGCGGATAGCCTGCTAGCAAGCTTAACTTGACTGGGATTAGTGGTTTAAAGGTTGTTTAATATTTAAAGTGTCATATCGCAGCTCGGACTTGTAGTTTGTTGAGGTATCGGCGATTTCATTCAGCTACAAAATGACTCTTGTGTTATATTCAAATATGGAGAATTACTAGAAGTAAAGTCGCTAGTGTAACCGGCTAGCACAGGCATGTTATTTAAACATTGTGTCACCATGTATCGCCACAAGAATATATATTTGTAGCGCAAATATTCGACGTCGAAATTTAATAACTATAGCTTTAAATCAACGCGTTGATCTTCGAGTTAAAAACACTCCAGCGTTTTCATTTCCTCTTTCATTTCCTCTGAACGTTTGATTCGCTTGCTAGAAGTTTACTGGATAGGTCACGTATGTTTAATGTTTATTTACAGGTGTAGTGTTTTTTGTATCATATGAGGACCATGGGATCTTATTGCTGGAGGTACACTACAGGTGTAAACTATACCGTAAGTGTTACTCAGACTTGGCTGCTGCAGTTAAAATATGGGACGATTTAAATACTGTGTTGTATCTGGAATTAGGGTATTATACCAAAAAAATTGTTGCATTTATTCGTATAGGATGGTTAACAGTTCAAATTATGTTTGATTTATAATAACATTAGGATGGTCATGAAGTTTCAGCATAATACTTGGTTAACCATACTTTTCCAGCTATAAAATGCCCACTGAGACCCCCAACAGAACATGAGGATCAAAGCCAATGTGTTGTAAGGGTGTGAATGTTTGATGTTTATTGGTACTGTAAAAGACAAGGCACTTTAGTGTTTATGTAAGAATGGTTCCCATGTCTCTGATTGTTCTGGGTAAGAGACACAGGTGGGCAACCTGTTCTTGTAACACATCACTGCCAAAAAAGTTGGTCTTTTGCTCAGTGATCACTTGATCTTTTGTTGGATCAAAGATTGCTGAATCGTATCTTCTGGGAAGCAGCCACCTGTCATGCAGAGATGAGATGAGAATCACTATGTGTTTGCAATGCGATCCAGCAAAGAGTGTTTTGCTTCACTGCTTAGATCAGATGAAAATCAGCAGGGACAAGTATGAGTTCATTCACATGTTTATGGTAATTTAATTTCCTAAAACTGTTCTCCATTGTTCTCTTAAAGAGTTGGGGGGGGGGGGAGTTTATTTTAAATGTAGCTTTTGCTATCAGAGTTCCAGTGTCTGTGTAATGAGTGCTTTCAAACAAGAACTTGTGAGAACTTGCACAGTATGTGAACATTAGGTTCTTACTTTCTGCTCCAGAATGCCACGTGTCTTGCATTTTAAATCAGATGCCATAGGTGTCAGATGTTGAGCAAATAAAGAATTTATTTTGCACAAGGAAATTCACATGACTACAGATGCTCCACCCTACTGTTGAATAGCAGTTCAATATTTGATAACAGATGCAGGACTCATCCTACAATAATGTTGCTCAGGTTACATCTCTCATCAGACCCCTGAGAAATCTCTGTCCTGAAGAACAATGCCTGTTATTGTCATCTTCAAATCAAGGATGAAAGGTCATTAAAATATAAGGTTCATGTGTAATTATACTTATCAAAGGATTTTGTCATATTCTAACCAGAGGTGGTTTTAGGGTTTACAGGCACAATGTGTGCCCTGAAACCACTGAAGATCAGCTCCCATGATGCTCCATGTCACCCATTCTGGACAGAAGCAAAAAAGGAAAGAAGACCAGGCTGTTTAAGCTATTATGAATATGGAAAATGGACTGTCTTTCTCCCAAAGTCCTTATAACATTCTCCATGGAAACAAACTGGATGCCAATTTTTTGTAGAGATCTTTTTATGGTGCTGTTTTCTGTGTGTTCAAAATAGCTTGCAATAATTTTTTGCCTGAGGGATTCAACAAAGACGTGTTTGAAACAGATGAAATCTTTTTGATCATTTTTTACAGAATAACCACATTTGGCTTGACTGACCTTTTAAAAGCTGTGATTATGCATGTTTGGTGATTTTAGTTTGACGCCTGTTTTGTGTTTTTCCACAGATTTTTACCAACATCATATTATTTTGTAAAAATAGCTCAGAGAGGTTTCCATTATGTCTGGTGTTACTGTACCCTTTTTCCCAGATTCATGTCAAGCAAAGCAATGATTTATCAGAAAGAAGCCAAAGGCTCCAAATAATAAAGTACAGACGCCCAATTTTCTCGTTGGCTTGGCCGTTTACCAATTATGCTTCTCTGAATCTAATTCAGATAATGTCCATGTCCATACCAACAACAGCCAACAGAAATAACACAGACTCTTGTTTGACAGATAAATAGAAGTCTGAGGTTTTTGTGTTCTCTGTTTTACATGTGTATGGTTCTGAACTGGCTGGTTTGTTTTGGTCTCTGTCTCTGTGCAGGGGTGGATAAAGAGATGACCCCACCCTGCCCGGCCTGTGGGACGTGTGGAGCACTGCGTGGGCAGGAAGAGCACAGAGAAAGCGAGAGAAGTTGTGAAGGATGGGAAGAAGAAGATGGGAGCGCTGCCAGGGCGTCTCAACAGCTGTGCTGTATGGCTCCCTGGCTCTCTTTGTCTCCGTTCTGCACAATGTCTTCTTACTGTATTATGTGGAGACTTTCGTGTCTGTTTACAAGATTGACAAGTTGTCATTTTGGGTGGGAGAGGTGGGTTTTTCATTTTGCAAGTTGTTCTGACACCAATTTGAAAATAAGATATTTAGACACATAAATGTAAGACTGTCATTGCATGAATACAAAATATTAAATTTCAAACAATTGTGAGGTTTGTAATGGCACTTTTTGGTCCGTAATATTTACGTTAGGACACCTGTGCGGATTTAACTTCATGCATCACTAAATCAACCAGTTCCGGAACATTCTTATTTCTGTTTCAGAGCAATCTGTTCTCTTTATCTGTCTTGACAGACTGTGTTTTTGATCTGGAACAGTCTTAATGACCCTCTCTTCGGCTGGCTGAGTGACCGCTCCTTCCTGAGTTCCCCCCAGTAAGTTACCGTTTACTCGGTTGCACTCCTGCACAGCATCCTTTGTGGTGTTACTTTTCAAATTTCGATGTTTAACTATTTTTATTTGGAATTTCATTCAATGAAATCTTTTGTAATTACACTAATGTAGATATTAAGCATGAAAACCACCCTAACCATAATAATCAACATTAATTTAAAATGACATAAATAGAGGTATACAAAGCAATAATCTAATAACTAGCCAAATGACATCTTTCCCACCCCAAACCAGTTTAAAGTTAATTTCATATAAATTAAAAATACACATCTGTAATGGGTTACTGTCTCATACTATAAACCCATTTATGAACAACCTTTTGCAGTAGGCTTTATGAGGCTACATAAAATACTGAAGAAAACTATTTTATAATTAATTGCAGTTATTAAGAGAAATACTTAATGTAGTAACCCAGAAATCACTTCATAGGTGAGTACTGAAAATGTGATGCTGTTGCACACTTTTGGTTTGTGAATGAACTGCTTGTGTGTGCATTGTGAAACAGACCATACACTTAGTGACTATCTGTGTACTGTGCAGAGTGTTCAGTGGGTTACGCTGTCTCAGGCTTTTTGCTTTCCCAGCAGGCTATTTGTCACTAGGACAGAAAGAACCTAAACTTTTGTCAGAAGAATGTATTTTAATGTCGCATTAGATGCACAATCAACAGCAAATTTAAAAACCCATTACAACCAGTTGAATTACAGTCTCTCTCTCTGTGATTGCTCAGGCCTGGATCTCAGATCACCTCCCCTGAGGTGGTTCTAAAACGACTGCAGGCTCTCTCCAGAAGTGGGCCTCTTTTTGCCCTTTCGTTCCTGGCCTTCTGGGTGGCCTGGACATGGCCTGGACTTCAGTTCCTGCTCTGCCTGTGCCTTTACGATGGGTTCCTCACTGTGGTGGATCTCAACCACAACGCCCTCCTGGCCGACTTGGCGGTGTCGGCACACGACCGTACACGCCTCAATTTCCACAGTTCCCTGTTCAGTGCACTGGGCTCACTGTCCGTCTTCCTTTCCTACTCCTTCTGGAACAAGGAAGACTTCTATTCCTTCAGGTTATTCTGTGTGACGCTAGCTGGCCTCTCCATGCTGGGCTTTGCTGTGGTTTCACGCCTTCTGCGCCGCAGGTTCCAGAATGAAGTTCAACCACGCAAGAACGAGAGCCAAGAACTCACTGAGTAAGAGAACCAATGTTTTAGTAATGTGTGAAATACAAAATGTTCCACAGTTGGTTATTAGCTCTAAATGTCACTGGCCATTTAGCAGGTACTTTTCACCAAAAGCGATTTACATCACACTAATTGCAGAAACGATTTCCGTGGAACAACCTTGGTTAACTGCCTCGCTCAAGGGAATGATGTTGATAGAGCCAGTAATGAAAGGACAATATTTGTGTACAAGCAAAACTCCTTAAAGCAGTTCATCCAAAACTGAAATTGTCATTGAGGTTGTTGTACATTCTCCAACCGAGCTCTCCAATTGTATTCATGTTAGAGAATTGACACCAGTCATACTGGTTCTTGACTTACCCAGCAGAAACATGATCACAAAAGAGATTGGAGAGCTGTGACAGAAGGTGATGGTTATCAGTAAACATCTTATGTTCTGTAAAATAGTACTTTCGAATTACTTATTCAATTTTTAATTTTCTTTAAAATTAATTGAATTTCCCCTTTAACAGTCAGGATACAACAACCTTTGCCTAGCAAACAAATCTGAAAGACTTCTCTTTAAGTTTTATTCATTAAAATTGATAGTTAAATATTCATTAAAATAGTCTGCTGAACTGATCAAAAATGAGTTTCAGTGCAGTGCAGATAGTTTTTTTTCTCAGAAAGAATCTGTGCTTTTCATTATTCATTCCACCCACACTGTATTTCTCAGGATGTGAGTTTTGATTCCTCTATATCTGTTTTCACCTTTGTTTTTGCCATTTATTTTGTCATCCATTCCACCAGTCAAGTTATTTACCTCTTTTGCACTTTAGCATGGAAGTGCTGTGTTATGGTTTGCTGTAAATTGCGATAAGTTAACATATTGAATATTGAAACGTTAACATGATCAAAAGTTTATGGTAAAACTGTAAGCTATAACTGCATTAATTAAACCATGGTTCATACCTGTGGTAAAATCACTGTAACATGGTTTTGACTAAATTGTTATTTGCAACAGCAGTATTTTTAAATACACCATTTGAGTGTATTTGAGTAAATTGTTGTTTATATAAATACATCAGTGTTTGATAAATAGTCCAATGTGTTGTTAATAATAATCAGAATAATCAATTCTTTGTCAAGTAATGCTGTTAATTTAGAATGTTTGCGGTTCCCAAGTGACATTGGAACTTTGTGCATTATTATATAATGTGGTCACAAATGTGCCAAAACTGCATCAAACCTCCTTCAGTCAGAACCATGCATTCTTCTTTTAATTTGAATGATTTCCCATTCAGATCTTTTTCCTCTTATGTCCATTTCTCCTAATGCTCTTTTAGACTTAGTGTTGGTCATGCTCCTTTTACCTCACCTGAGAAGCAAGTCACACTTGGGGAATATCTGAAGCAGCTGTCGCACCACAGAAACTTCATGTGGTTCGTCTCTATGAACCTTATACAGGTAAATGTGACCATGTGATACACATTATACGGGTAAATGTGACCATGTGATACACATTATACGGGTAAATGTGACCATGTGATACACCTTATACGGGTAAATGTGACCATGTAATAAAGGCTAAGTTCCACACAATAGCTTAAATCATCTTATTAGGATACCAATTCTATTTGCGTCTTCTCTGTAGGTTTTCCACTGCCATTTCAACAGCAATTTCTTTCCCCTGTTTTTGGAGCACCTCCTGTCAGACCGTATATCTGCCTCCACCGGTTCCTTCCTGCTGGGTAAGAGACTTTTATTGAAAGACAGAGATAAGAACTCGGTCACATGACTGCAGCAGATTGTCGGCTGTGTAATGCTGCTTGTGGGAACCTGAAAATTTCATTAGAATGAATTTAGAAAGAAGATTTCCCAGTTATTTGTGTGTGTGTGTGTTGACAATACACTGTGTTTCTAATGGAACTTTTCTGTTTCCTGTCACAGGTTTTTCTTATATTGCCCCTCATCTGAACAATCTCTACTTCTTGACGCTGTGCCAAAGACTGGGAGTCTACCAGGTGATTCGCTGGCTCTTTCTGCTGAAGCTGGGTCTCAGCATAGCCATGTTGCTAGCCGGGGCAGACCAGGTGTACATGCTCTGCATCTTTATTGCTAGGTGAGAAATGAACCAGACCTTCTGTTTTCAGGCTACAGGTGTTCCACATCATACGTGATGGGAAATTCAAAGGTCATGAATGTTTCAGTTATTAATCTTTGTTGAAGCAGGTGTGCTTTTGTTGGTCCAAGACCTGCCGCAGAGAACTTATATCCATGCTAACAGACCAAGGACGTGTGCTGTAAGAAGTGTAGACAAGCATTCTCTTAGTAATGTTATCCCGAGCTAAATGAGCTAGGTAAAATTGCAGTTATTTTGAAAACTAATTGCTTGGTGCCTGAGTGTTAGTTAACAAAAAGATGCATTAGAATATTGGAACAGATTGAAGTCATTTTTCAACAGTCTTGTCTGTTGTCTGTCTCCGTTAGTAATCGTGTGTTCACCGAGGGCACATGTAAGCTTCTAAACCTGGTGATCACTGACCTGGTAGATGAGGACTTTGTGTTGAACCGACGACAACAAGCAGCTTCTGCCCTGCTCTTTGGCATGGTTGCCTTGGTAACCAAGCCTGGACAGACCTTTGCCCCACTCATTGGTACCTGGCTGCTATGTGTCTACACAGGTGTGTGTTTGTACTGATAATAAACAGTACTGGAACCGCATTATAATTAACATTTACATTCATTCATTTAATAAATGCATTTAATGATTTAACAGATTCTTTTCATTCTCCACTGTATTTAGAGAAGGATATTGCGATACAAGCTCAATTTTGGAGAAGTAATTCCTGTTGTCTTTAATTTGTATTATTTTCCAGGATATGACATCTTTGAGAAGAACTCGATGAGCACATCACCAATCTCAGCCCCCGCATCCCCCGTGCCGCTGCGTCAGGGTTGCTTTTACCTGCTGGTGTTTGTACCAATCACCTGCGCCCTTCTTCAGCTGCTGGCGTGGTCCCGCTTCACCCTGCATGGGCGCAGACTGCAAAACATCAAGGCCCTGAGGCAGGGGGTCCAACATAGCCACCTCATTGATGTCAAAGCTATCTGAGGCTCTCCATGTAGACAGGAGAATGAGGAGGGACAAGTCCTGTACATTCCTTAAAACCAGGCATTCTGCCAAAAGACTGACCCAGAATAAAGAACGATGACACCAAATACTGCAAGAGACTTGTAAGAGAGAACGTATGGTCCTGAATCTAACTGAAACCTGCCTTACTTTCATACTGAGTATGTACTTGGGACCAAATATGAAATTAACAATTTAAATAATCTAGTGGTTTGGGACCATTCTAACCAGGATTTGTCCTTAAAAAGCTCCTGGCTTGATCTTTCACCGTATAGTTTGATGTGTGATGAAGCCAAATCAAATCTATTTAAAGCTCTGAAAATGAAAGGTGTCTTGCCTGTGTTGGTGTTTTACTGTATGGGAAAACACACCAATGCTGTATTGGGAAAGGTTTTCAGAATCGGCATGTTTACAGCAGTGTTCAGCAACATTCCAGGAACACTCAAGGAAGAATTGCATGGGTATCTAGTTTTCTTTGACACCATCAGGACTCATCATACATAGTCTTTGTAATCTGGCCTAATTCTTTGTAATTCTTTGTAATGTTAAAGTTTTTTTGTGGCCAGTAATATTTGTTTTAAATGACTTTCAGTCATCCATTACCATCAGTGATGATTATTATTATTGGTCAAAAAATATGTATATTATAGTTCATGTGAACAGAAATGCAGATTGTTTACTAGCATGTTTGACTAACTTATTTTTGTACCAATTTCACTTTTTCACTATTTTTGTGTTTTGACATGAAGTGTTAAGTTTGACTGATGGGTGACATTAAAATATAAATTGAATTCTTGAAGGTACAGAAATAGTTTTATACAAGAGTTTTCCAAATGTACATTTATAGTGGCAAATTTATATTCTCAACTTTTAGAAAAGATCCAATTCTCAGCATACAAATTTGCAGTAACTTTTTCAGTTTTCCTTTATTTAATCTTGGAAAATAGCAACAAGACCTTTTAAATTTTTTTGGTTAAATCTTTTAAGGCTGAATCTTCTGTTAAGCAATTACTGGCTGCACAATGGGCACATACCCGCTCTTTGTTATTTCTCTCTTTGATATTTTATGGTTATTTCCTCTGGGATTCCCACAGATTTTTTTTTTTTTTACAGTGTCACAGACTGAACTATGGCTTGGTATATATATGTGAGTCCATTTTGTGCTTTTGTCCATTCATTTATTCAGACATTATGATCGCAAATAAATGTTGTTGTTTCACAAAAGTAATGTGTCAAGATATCCTCGTCTTTGAGTTACCAGCAGTACAATACTTTCTTTGAAGCCAGTTTTAAACCCACTAACGCTAGAATAGATGATAATTATGAAGACAGCCAAACTTTCTGAGGAACAGAGCCTTATTTTTCAATAATTAGATATATGATCTAATAATTAGTCCCATTATAAAACTGTAGATTTCAAAGTGTTTCATTTAAAAAAGTAAAATTAAAAGTATACATGTATTATTGGATTATCATATCCTTGTCATCCCCCACACATTGTCGCTAAGACTAAACCTTAAACTTAATAACTGGTAATTTGAGGATTATTTAGGTATACCATTATACATTTTATATATAATAATATTTCATAATAATAATTACACATAATGAATATCACAATGTCTAAATGTCTATTTGTATAAAGTATACAATATAAAGCACATATGATCCACGTGATGTTCATTGACATCACTGGGTATTGATGTAATTTATTTCATCTGTAACATACATATGCACCAGATATATAATGAATAACCAACAACATGCCAACAAGATAAGGCACCACCTGATTAGTTCGGTTCAGGTGTTGAATTACTTCAGTATAATTGGTTCCCATGAGAACATATGATTTGCCTTTAATTAACATCCCTTTGTAAGTCCCTTTGTTTGGTGGACGCAGGAGTTGAGTTTTTTGTCTTGTGGACGTCATCAGATGGGTGTTTAAGTATTTTCCTATGTGGGAAGGACTGGATTATGTCAGCAAATTAAACAACTTCATGTCATTACAGCATTACAACAGAAGAAATCCCCGTAATCCCCCTTCACCCATTCCCTGAACTGATCACTTTTTTGTCATGAGGAAGCACTTCTTAAAAGGGCAACAGCTAATGCTGAAACCTATTCAGTAAAACTTGATGTGAATTTACAACTGCGTATTGGTATGTTTGTAACTTTTGATATGCATGGATCTCATACATTTCTATTTATTTTGTGGAAATTACTATTATTCTTACGATTACTAGTACTACTAGCCTAAGAAAGGGCTGCCACCAAAACTGATTTTGTACTGGGGCCCAGTACCAAATACATAGTTACATAAATTCGGACCACAGCTCCATTACACCCATAAGTAGTGTTGATCCTGACCTTTAAATGCACAGAAAACAGATGTAAGCTGTTTAGCTAACTTTCCTCATACTTGTCACGTGTCCTCTCTAAAATGCTGACCTCCCACCCATCTCAACAAACCGCAATGCACAAACTAACAGACTGCCAGAAAGCATTTCAGATTGCCAAAAACAAAGCAGGCAGCTCCCCTGAGTTTAAGAACAACGATTTCAGTGACGTCTGTCAGGGCATATTATTATATATTGAACATGATCATTTATCATATTGCATTAAGGGTATTCTATGATCACTTCTGTCTTCACGTTGATCTTTCATGGTCCACACCTGAATATCGCACATCATATCGTTTTCCCATCACTCGGATTGACCAGCATTAATGTTATTCCCCTCTGTCGATGCCCTTTTAAATAAGACTCCGCCCCGACCACCTAAGCCCCTCCTTTTCACATGTCAATACTGTGACAAGTCACGTGATTGGCGGAATGGTTATTGAAAGGGGAGGAGCCAGAGTGAAGCTCCGTGTGTGTGTTGAAACCCTGTTTCTGTGCCTGCATTCCAACCCTCATCAAAGCCTGAAAGAGAGAAGAGGGGAAAAAACCCATAAATAATACCATGGTGAGAACGGCCCGTTTTGAAGATCGACATATGGACATACATTCTCAAGAATCGGCCGCGATCGGATTCGGAAACTGCGAAGAAACCCACGGCTCTGATCTACTTTTGATTTCTTTGAAACATTAGAGCCTCGATGGGGTCCGTACAGAGACGTTTTCTTTTTCATTTTTAAAGAGGAACGCAAAATGGCAGATGACAGACACCAATAGCGAGATCGGTTCCGTTTCCCTTTAAATGATGAAGGACTGCCTGTATATTTTTCGGCGTGTATCGGAATATGACATTAGAGCTGGTTGCCTTTAAAGCACTTCTTTTATCTCTGGACTGAAATCAAAAGACACAGACACGGCGCACGATCCGAAGTGTTTTAAATGTAACATTCAACGATACATTATAAAACCAGATCGATACATTCGGTGTTACATTGTTACGTTGCGTAAAGCCTTTTGTGGGGCGCTTTAGAGAGATCAAAGTGAAGGCACTTTCTCAGTCCAGTTTTCTGTAGACTTGGGAGTATATTGACTGGTTACATACCAGTGTATGTTTTCTCACCGTTCCTTTGTTATAATGAGAGGAAATCTAGTATGCCCGTGATCTACACATACGATTAACCGCTCGGTTAGGTTCGTGTTGTTATTTTCGGCGAAATTAACACATACAACGATTTAAAAGCTATTTTGCCAACTTTGATGTGACAGATGAATATTTCAATGTAAAGTGCACGAACGAGCTGTGTTTATATCCAGCGGAAAGATTCTAATCCTCTTTGGGAATAAAATCCATGTCGGTGTGATGCTATAAACGGGTGCGCTGCATAACCACAACCTTGTCGTACGTATAAAAAGAACAAGAATAACACATATTCACTTTTCACAAGCTTTAACCAGTTTATTGCTTGAGGCTGTTCTCGAAAAGGGCCGATCGGCGTGTCTTCACCTACCAAACGCGGAGCTGTCAGGCTGGTCGCAGTCTGGCTTATTCATAGTCGTCATAGATAAATAGTGGGCGCAGGAATCATCGCTACACACGCGGAATATAAACGAGTGTGTTGGCATTTAAAGTCACAAGACAGAAAAGTCCACTTCACTGCTTTGGCAATAATACAGAAATCTCGGGACGCCTACAGTTTACACGACCAAACGAATAAAGAAGTGGGTGGTGTATGATGTTGCCGTGAGCTGTATGTGTGAAACAGTGCTTGTCTGAAAGTATTGTCACGAAGTTGAGGTTGGTTAGGCTAGGTTATAAGAATGCCCTTGTAGGTACCACTCCCCATCAGGGTTTCTGTGACAGAGGAGCGAGTGTTGACTACAAAGGCCTTGAAAAAGTTAGGGTTCTCAGAATACCTCAAAGAGGTTTTTTATGCAGTTTTCCGCTTGACTTTAAAGTTTCAGGAGAGCTCGGAACTTCAAAGCATTGAAGATGGCAGAGAACTGGAAAAGCTGTCTTGAGGAGGAGCTCATATGCCCCATTTGTTTAAATGTGTTCTCCGAGCCAGTTCAACTCCCCTGCAAACATAACTTCTGCCGCGTGTGTATAAATGAGGCCTGGTCTAAAGATGCAGGAATGGTACGTTGTCCAGAGTGTAACCACGCCTACAGCCAAAAACCAAGCTTGGAGAAGAACCACAAACTGTCCAACATTGTGGAGAAGTTCAATGCATTAAATGTCGAAAAGACTCCAGCAGTCTTGCACTGCATTCTGTGCCGTCGTGGTCCTCCACTCCAAGCTCAGAAGGTTTGCCTTAGGTGTAACGCACCCTGCTGCCATTCCCATGTCCAAACCCATCTCCAACAACCTTCTTCTAATGCTGGACACCTACTGGTGGATGCTGAGGACGTCAGGGCCTGGAGCTGTCCACAGCATGATGAGTACAGGCTGTATCATTGTGAGAGCGAGCATGTGGCTGTCTGCCAATACTGCTGCTTCTCCAGATGTGCTACCAACCACGGCCACGCCGTGTGCGATATAGAAGTCAGGCGAAACGATATCAGGGTAAGTGGCCACATTTAGATGTCCAATCTTAGATACAAATCTGGTCTTGCTAACTACAAACCACTATGTTCTGTTTTCTGCATGTCATTAAAGACGTTCTTTTTACAAAAAGAGATTTGAGAAAGAACTATTTCTTTCTAAGAGAAGGTGAGTTTTATCAATGTAGTTGCTAACTATTCTGTCCCCATCCCCCTTTTTCTTCCATTTGAATGATAAACAATTGGGTAGAGCTGCAAACAATACCAAAGCTCTCCTCTGGGCTTATCTTCCCAGCACAGGTGCATCCTTGCGTGGCATTTTGGGGAGGGGGAGGACTACGACTGGAGAATTTAATGATGAGTCTTATTTTCTGTGGCACAGATGAGGGAAAAGGCCAGATTTGGATTTATTTACCCCTAACAATCTCTCTATTTTCCTGGGCTTGCTTCCATAAAATGACCTGAATTGTCTTTTTTTAGAAATTTAACAATGCACAATGTTTTGGAAAAATCATTTCTAATGCTTTTGTAGTGCTGAGAGGCCAATTCATGAATCAAAAACCAAGCAAAACACTGTATTGGGTCCAGAGTTGGCTTTTAAATGGTCAAATATTATAAAAAGGCCTTTTTTATTACCTATATAAAAATATCTGCATATGGCTAGAAATTGCTTATAGTGCATAATGCTGTTATCTTTACAGTTGGGTTATATTGTGTATTAATGGGTAAAGCTGTCCTTGTGTGCAACTGATTTGATTGTTAATGTTGGCAGCATAATTTCCATGTTTGTTGATTACATAAAATCATAAGCCATCAGTTCCTGTGACATTGTACAAGCTGTTTCTGTGAGAGGACATGCTAACCATGACCAACCACCTAACCAAAAAACAAGCCATTGATGTGCTGTAGCCCAAGCCAAACGAAAATAATGAAAATAAAACCTTGTCTGTTTGCTTGGTTCATTGTTTCTATAGTTCACTAAAGCTTGTTCTTCTAAGCAGTCCATGCACACACATCTTGTGTGTTTCTGCATATTCACACTTGGTACAATTCAGTTTGACACCATTTCCACATTCATCTGCCACAAAGCAAAATGCCTCAGTCTGGGGCTGTAGCTCAGGGCAAGGTTGCTATTGCCTCGTTCACTCCGACCTTGGCGCAAGAGACGCTGGTTTGAAATGACAGCGATTTTGAGCACCCTACCCCCATTCCCCCTTGAGAGAGCTTTGCCCTGCATGGCAACTCTGCACCGCTGCCATGAGGTATTAGGTTCCACCCTCCAGGCCTCTGCCGGCAGCCTGAGCTCATCAGTCACTACAATTAGGCCATGGTCTTAGATCCTAGAGCTTCAAAGACATTCTCTGTCTTCATGCAGTTTTCTTCTCCTTGACCTTCCTTCTGGTTCTGATTGTTGATGTGGATAAACATCAGTTTAATCTGTAAAGCAGTAAATGGTTTTAAACCCGTGTTTTTACAAACCCAACACGATTGACGGTCGCATTGCACGTCAGTAGATTTCTGGTTTGTCATTGGAATGACTTCACTATATTTTATGCACTCTGCAATTTAATCATTGCAGTTTTATACACCAGAGGTTGCATACAGCTCCATGAGGCTTAAAATAATGCAAGCATTGTAACAACTTAGATAAGATAGATCTCAAGCTGCACTGGGATGGGTCTCGCTGTAAACACATGCTGTATCTACCAGTACTGAAAGGTTAGCATAACTCGTATCAGTAAGAGACTTAACCAAAAACTGAATCACTGCCAAATCCAATCCACTGGATTTATGCCACAAGAAAATGGGTTTGATGCTCAGGCTAGATACACGAACAGGGACGTAATTCATGTTAAAAAGTTGTTTGTTCACTCGGTACCTTGCGATTGTGGATGCAATTTGTCATGCGCTCAACAAACAAAATCTGTCGAAAGGAAAAGGTTTGGCTGCACGTATCATCAGCAGTGATTGATGTAGTTCATTTGGCACACAGGGTACAGTCAGCTGTTATAAGCGTCTGTCAGATGCTGTGATTGAAGATCATTAGTCTGCAGCGCATCCCTCCCTGGGTCTTCCGTTTGTCCCATACTGCTGCACTGTAAAGACGTTCACATTGTTTCTCTTTGTTTTTGTTTTTTGTTCAATCTTTGTAGCCCAGACACATCAGAATTACACCTATAGCGTTGCTCCACAAATTCTCTCTTTTTTATTTCTACTAAGAATGCCTGTTTTCTATGAGGGTTTTATTCAGCAAGCAAGGTTATTAAAATTTGACGTCATGCTACTGAATTAGACGTGCCCTTAGTCAGTGTTGGCAGCACAACCCTTGTTTTTCACCGGTAAGCTTTGGAGAATAAGTGGCTTGGTGTGGTTGAGGTTTGTCCTCTTTGAACAGGAAGCAGTTATCTGCGAGCTAGCCTGCATTCATTACAGAGCTTTGCTCCAAAACACACGCTTGCAGGGTCAATGCGATTTGTCTCTGCCTTGGTCGCAGACAAAGACAAAATGGGGAAAGAGAGTGTGAAAGAGTGTTAGTCTCCTCTTGTTTCTCTCCTCTGCACTGTCTGTCCTTCTCTTTCGTTTTCCTCTCTCATATTCCCCTCTGAATATACAGATATGAAAAAAGAGCTTTGTTGCCATGACAGCACCCCCACCTTCTCTTTTGTGACTGCCTTTTTGTGACTGCGTTTGTTTAATTAAAGCTAATTTGGTTTGTTCCTTAGGTACCAGTGAACTTCTGACAAGGCGTCGCAAGTCATTTGTCGATTGTGTTTTGCTTTTGTTTGCTATAGAATATGAAAGAAAAATAATTGAAATTCCTTCTCAGCCACCAGTCACTCTCGGTGGGGCCTTCACAATTGTGTTCATTGAGAGTAAATGAACAGGAAGTTAGCAAAAGCAAAGTTACTTCTGTGCCATCACAACAGAGGAGACTTATGTTTCTGTGTTAGAAGTTTCTTCATTTTTTTAACAAAAGGTTCTTTATATAAATGCAAAATATGCTAGTTAATCTGACTAATAAATTGTTTACTTGTTTTGTTGTGTGTAAATGATATTGCGGAACCAAGAATTGTCTACTGAACTGAATTTAAATTTCTGATGACTAATTTCTGTCTTCAAGAATTACTAATGTAGAACATGGATCTGGTCTTTCTTTATGAATAATCTGTATATATCTTAAATCCCACCCATTTTCATCCATATGTGAGCTTATGGCTTGGCAATATATTATATATTTACAACATATTCACAATGATTTTGAATATATCATTGTATTTGAATTCACAATGAATGACTTTATGCCCTTTTTGGCCATTTCCTGCCTCATGAATTTGCAAAAAAAGTGAATATGAGCACAAACAGTGTTACAGTTGATCATTTTAATTAATGTCCAATTCATTTTTTTAATTTTAAAACTATAATTCATATGTTATAATATATGGATTATAGTTTAATAATATTTGTAATAATAATATGTTTTTCTTATAATAAAATGTTTTAGTCAAAATATATTTAGGTAAATATCGCTGTTCATCGCTATATATCGTTTTCTTAGTGAATATAAATGAAAACTATTAAATATCATTCTTTGTTGTGTTCATATAAGAAAACTCAGTATGCCTAGATTCATTTAATTCAATGTTTAGTGATATTGGTTTTTACATTAAACATTTTAAATCAGTCTGACAACAATTTCTACATCAGTTATCTCAAGGTTCTCTTTAGATTTTGGAACTGATTATTCAGCCTGGCTGATTTATTGTTCTTTTAATGTTCAAATGGTTGAACATTTTTGCTTTAGCTGTATTTTTTTAGCTGTATTTCTCAGGCCTTGAAATTCCAACAATACAAAGTTAGTCAACCAGGTCTTAGAACATTAACCTAACCATATGTTATGATCTTTCAGCAAATGCTGATTAAACAGCAGGATCGGATTGAAGACCGGGTTCAAGACATTGAGGAGCAACTCTACAAACTAGAATCTGACAAATGTCTCATGGAAGTAAGTGTGACAGTTTCATACATTATTATCAGCACAACACTTGCAACTTTTGCAAGCTTACTAAGTAAACACTTAGCTTTTAATCTAGGCCACTCTTCCTGTGGCTGTAATTAATGACCACATTATTACATTTGTACAGGTGTGTGATAAAGGTTTTTATGTCTAGTTCAGCCTAGTTCTAGTAAAATTCACATTGGTTCTTTTTTCCTATCCATAAAAAAATAAATGCAGTGTGTAGCCATTGTTGAAGTTCTCTAAGACTTGCATAATAATTTATGGTTTTGTGCCAACCCGTGGCTGATCTGTGGAACCTCAGGACAAAGTGCAGCATTTAAAGGAGGAGGTCCAGATGCAGTATCAGAAAATGCAGCAGCTTTTGGAGGAAGATCTAGGGAAGACACTGGAGGTTCTGGATAAGGCCCATTCCAAGTTCTGCCAGGAGAACTCGGCACAGGCTCTCCAGCTTCACCAGAAACAACAAGAGGCCAAGAAACTGCTCAGCTCCATCCAGATGGTTTTCGATAAGGCAGAGGACATTAGTTTTATGAAGGTGACCTGATTTTTATTGCTGTTGTCGCTACTAGATGCTGTGTTTGTTATAAATGGTGACATTTAGCAGTGTTTTAAAGTGTCCTGTGTCATGGCAAGGATGATGGGAAGTATTTTTCTGCCAGGCAGTTATGGGGGAACTCAGATTTATAACCAGCAATAACATTGTGATAGTGTATGAAGATGCCAGAAATGATTATTTTTGGCCCCATGTAGAATAGGCGTCTATTTATCATGGGATAGATACACAATTCACCTCTCTGGAATCCAGAAAATACAAAGTGTTTTATTCAGATTGGATTTCAGTGCTCAGATTTACTGGTGCAGGATCAGTTAAAAGTTCTTTTTAACCTAAACCTGTGAGACATTTCAAACATGTTTCTACACAACATTTTGGAGTGTGATATTTAGACTGTAATCTTTTTCTAATATTCTAACATTCTGACTCATTCCTTAATATTCTAATACTCATTATTAACACTGTTTTGGACCAGAAATTAGACATTTATTACCTTGTGTACTAATATATGCTGTTGTTTTGTTCTTTTTAGAACACAAAGTCTGTGAAAATACTGATGGACAGGTGAGTCAGCAGTGTACTTGAAAAGCAACATTTTCATACATTATGCAGTATCCGTTTGGTCATCACTCCTCTCCTGTTGTTGTGTAAGTGTAAACAATAGCTTGTGTGATTAATTTTTGTGATTATATATTTTGGGGTTCTAGATCTCAGTCGTATGTGGGCAGCACATTGTCACCCTACAAAGTGGGCAGCCTGAACTCCAAGCTCTTTTTGTCTGAAATCTCTAAAAGAGAGAAAAACCTCTGCAAAATGCTGGAAGGTATTTCTGAAGTAATATATTCAAGTATTAACCATCTAAAATCTTCTGATGTTGGATCTCACTGCAACATTTCTGCATTTTTAGTTTTCATTTTAATAATTAACCATTCTGTTCCTCACTTTATAGCTCCATTCAGCGCCCCAGCAAACTTTTTCCAGAGTATCCCAGCGTACCTGTGCGAGAAGCGCAGGCACTCCATGGCGTTCCCCGAAGGTAGTGGGAGCAGCAGAGCGGGCGCTAGCTTCATGGATTCTTCGTCAGGCCCTGCGGCTGCAAAGCAACCATGCCTGAGTCTCACTCAGGGCTCTGCCTCAGGCGAAGGCCAGTCCTCCCAGCAAGCTCTCGGGCCATGTGGCTCCACCCAGCATGTTGGAAGCAGCAGCTCAGCTTCTGGCTCCCAATCTTTACCCCATTCCACCTCCGTGTTTTCACACTCCCATTATCCAAATAGCAGCACCTCTCAGCTGCCCCAGTACGGAGCCCGGAAGATTCTGATGTGCACCGTAGATAATTGTTACTGCTCAGGGGTGCCCTCTGTGTCCAACCACCGTGGACATCCACCCTACCCTCGCTCTGGTTCCTTTCCCTGGCCGGTGAGCTCACAGGAGTACTCGCATGGCCCTCTGCCCTCCGCGCCGACCATGTCACAGCCTCTCCAAAGCCTGTCCATGCGTGACTGGATCGATGCCTCACAGCCGCACAGGCACACTGACTTCTACAGCCTCTATGGCCAGTCTTCCACCAAGCATTATGTCACCAGTTAACCCCTGCCGCAGTGACTGCTGCCAGTCACCGGATAGGGCGTGTTTTGCGCTCAGAAATGTCTTAGAGATGCATGTGGGGCATTTTTGTACACAGTTCTTATCAATCATTTAGAATGGACTGCTGAAGTCTGAAAGCAGTAAAAAGATAATATCACAAAGTCAAGCATAGCTTTGCACATTATTTAGGCACTAATGGTGTTGTAATTCAGAACCATGAACGCAAGTTGCTCTTCTAGAAACACTTTGCAGGCAATGCAAAATGAATGGAGGATGTTGTCATTAATAATGTTGCACTTTCTTGGTAAAATCCAAATTTTCGCAATTCCAGTTGACTCCTTCAGTGAAACTATGGATGTCAGCAGTAAAATGATTCAGTCAGCGCCTAATAAAACTTATTGTCAATTAAGGCAATTTACTGTTGAGAGAATTGTAGCCCACAAGTTTTATTATCTTCACATGGTTGTCGTTTGTTGGGATACCCATATGCAGCATGTGCGAGAACTCTGTATAGTTTTCCCAGCCTTCCATATTTTTGCTTTTGTTTTCGTTTAAACTGGAGTCTGTGGTCTTTTTATTCCTCACAAATAGCACAAGCACATGTTAGCTTGGGTTTAAATGCTTTGTTTTGTGATGTTTATAACACACACATTAGGAGACTCAAAGAGCACAGTGTTGTCAGGATTATCTTAGTCATTTTGCTACTCTACCTTAAATTAAAATGCTCTTCACTTAGATTTGTGGTTCCTTCGGTGCTGCTCTGGCTTCCAAAGTCACAGGCCTTGTCGGTTTCAAGAACGTGTCCCGCCCACATCATTCAGTCCGGTTCTCATCCAGACGGTGCTGTCTGTCTCTCACGCCCTTCAAAGCCACAGAAATGCTCCCCTTTACATCCTGTATGTTAAACACAGGATGTATTGGTTTTGCATTCTTTCATTTAGCCACGGTCTCTCATTATATCTTTAGACACGTCAGTCGCAGGCAAACTGTATTCAGAGGGTCATGGTGCACTTGATTCCTCTGTATTTACTGTCAATGCTGTAATTGCTCTTCCTTGTGTTTCACAGCATTTCCGGCTAGGAGCAACAGAGCTTCTGACTTCCTGTTTGTTGCTGAGTGCATGTGGAAAAGAGTTTATATGCACTCGTAGAAAAATAATACAACTGCTAGCAGTTATAAAAAGACTTTCTAAACAGGAAATGAGATTTGTTTGGTTTTGTGTTTTTGTTAAAACAACTCAAGTAAAGGAAACATTAACCCATGAACATTATGAAACTAACTAAAAACTGGGGATGTAAGTGGAAACAAGATTTTTCTCTTGTAAATATTTTGTGAAATGAAAAAAATTGTAATTTGGAAACAAAAAAAATTGTTGAAAATAAATGCTAATTTCAAAAATGGTTTAAGATTCAAATGTGCATGTTTGAACATGTCAGGTCACAACATAGCTGATGTTTATTAGACAAAATCTAATAAATGCAAAAATTTGTTTGTAGTTCTTTTTTGTGGTTGAATACTGAAAGTGAATCTGTAATGAATTTTAACCTCAGGTTCTTCATGCAGACTTAAAATTGAACATCTGTGTGGTAACACTTAAGTTGTTTAAACTATAATAGAAATTAATGCTTTTAGACCTGACCTAAAAGAACAGTTCACTTAAAAATGAACATTTTGTCTTATTGATTTACTTTTCTCCAAGAAACATGAAGTGATTTATAGCATAATGTCCAAGCTGTTCTTTCATAGAATGGAAGTGAATGGTGACCACAGCAGCCATTTTTTTTTTTTTTTGCAGACTGACAGCCCCTGGTCCCCATATACGATCATTTTTCACACTCTTGTGTATATTCTTTAAAGTCATATGGGCTGGTAAAGAAATAAGGGTGACCGAATTTTCATTTTGGGGTGAACTGTCACTTTAAGAAATCCTGACCAAATGGGATCAAACTCAGGTTGAAACTTAATGTGAATGAATTAGATAAATATGCATTGTAATCTTGAGTATGGCAGTCAGTTTCATAATGCTAAAATGTTGCGGTGGAAGACACTTGGGGGTTGGATGTGCTTCAGTCCATCAATATCTAGACAAGAAATTTAGGTTAACAGCAGTTATTGTTTTCACCTCTAAACTGAAACTCACCCACTCACTCTCCATATGACTAACATGTGGGAACTAAATCACTTCACTTGGACCATTATATCATTTTAAATGAGTTCATTTACATTTTCTTTGCCTTTCATGTTAATTGTGGCTTTCCAGACCTTTAGAAACCTATGCAAGTTTTATGCATATATGGATTCAGTTGTACTATAATAAAAAAACGGCCACCTGTCAACACATTTACAGTAGCGAATAATAAACTGGAGACAAATAATGAAAAACATGGGTGTGATCTGCATATGCTGACATTTGCTTTTTCTGCTAAGCCACGGAAATAATGAATGTACTTTGCAACTGACAAAAATTAAGGACTGTTTTTCGGTTTGGTTTTGTGTGTGTGCATCTGTGAGAGTGAGGGAACGTTGAACCAAAGATTTATTAATGATCTGCGTGACTAAACCAGAGTGATCTGAATTGGATGTGTGCCTCTCACATGTGGCTACATGTGGAACAAGGTGCTGTGTGCGTGTGTGTGCATGTACGTGTGTGTATGTGTGTGTGTGTGTCTGCAAGTATGAAGCTCTGATGCTGTTTGTATAACCTGAGAATGAACAGCCCCTTCTTTTCTTTCTTGAAAGAATGTCAGATGCTCGACTCTAAATAGCAGCTCAGCATTTTTAGTGCAGCACATGGCGAATGGAAAAGAAAGGCACAGATATTCATAGGCTGGAGCAGAAAATAAACAAATAGAAAGGAATAAAAAAAACATCTGGTTTCTCTGAAAGCTGCACAAATTATCAGAGCTGTGCACAAAACCAGTCTCTGTGTGGCCAATTTCCCCATCAGAAAAGGCTGTAGTGCTCAGTGCCTTAATCCCCTGGGTATTAATGTGATGGCATATACACTGCATGTGCCACATTGCAACTGCATTGTGTAGCAAACCAATCATAGCAGCTTGTCAGTGTTTGAGAGTAACTACCTAAAAGGAGCAACACCAGCATATCAGTTAAGGATTAGGTAACTATATGTAGTTATGGTCACCTTAAAGGGATAGTTCACCCAAAAATGTTATTTTCCATCATTTACACACCCTCATGTCATTCCAAACCTATATGACTTTTAATCTTATGTGGAACACAAATAAAGTTATTTTGAATGGCACAGTGGTTTTGTGTGCATACAATGGAAGTCAATGGGTGGCACTGTTGTTTGGTTTACAACGTACCTCGAAATATCGTCTTTTGTGTTCCTCAGAAGAAAAGTCATACAGGTTTGCAATTACATAAATTAAAGCGTAAATGATGGACAATTTTTGGGTGAACTATCCTTTAAATATCTCAATGTTGTTAGCTAGTTATACATAATTATATACAATTTTATATAACAAATATAAAAATATTTGGGTGTGGTACTTCAAAACACTGTACAGTTACCCTACAGTACTGGCTTGAAATCCCATATGGTTTGCAGGATTTTATATTCAGTAGCTGATTTTGTGGCTCGTTGTAGCCAGACCTTCTATTAGAAGGTCCCAGAGGAAGCTGAATGTCTATTAGATTAATGGAAAGTTTTCCTTTTAGGCAATAATATCCTCTTTTCTTTCTAAACCTGTTTTCACAGGCCAAAATACTTCAGCAGTGCCGACCACTGCCTTTATGAGTTCAGTAGAGTTGGTGTATGTGTTTTGGCGCTCAATGTTCTTTTGAGCTTTCTTAGCTGAGCTTGTACAAGAATGAAATGAAACGAAATTCAAAGTGTAACTATTTTACATGAGGAAACTTTGCCACAAAGCCCAGAATATCTTTGCCCATTTAACTGGGTCTAATAGTACAGGCGCGGGTTATTTTCCTGAAAGTCCAGCTGAGCTTGGGTTTATGTGTGGACCCTTTTTTTTGCTGATGTCTGCCTCAAGATCCTCCTCTTTATCATGTGCTCTTCTCGGCCCTCAAAACAGCTGAAGGAGGTAGTGTGTGTCACATCGTTTTGAAATGCCTTTGGTCATATTTCAGAGGAATCTGTCTCTGCTGGCACCATGAAATTATTCGCCTGGCCCCTGCGGTGAGTCGCTCACAGAATGTGTGTACGTGTGCATTAGCGAGAGAGATATTTTTATGACCTCGGGGTGTTTCTCCATTTGAATGAATCTATGTATGTGTCAATGAGGCAATTTTTGTCTCTGCAAGGGAAAAATGCTAGTTAGAGGCTGGCCGCCTCTTTCAGAATGATCAAACTTGTCATTCCACCTCGTCTGCCGCCTGCCCACTTATGCTGGAAATGTGTTGAACAGAGTTCGGGAAGAATGATTAAGGGGGGTCGTCATGACAAGAGAGGCTGAGAAAGCCACTCTGATGTCTCACAGACGTGACGGCAGATCTGATGGAAGTGAATTTGCCAGATGTCTTAACTGGTTATTTGTTAGCTTCAGGACAGACGTCTGAGCCATTGAAACTAATGATTTAAGACACGATTTAATAGAAGTGATAATGACATTAATCAAAGAGATGCTTTCGCTTCATAAGAAATGTGCAGCGATGATGCTGAAGTGTCAAAACACTGAACGTTTCCATGAGGAGGGGGCCACCAGCTGCAAGAAACGGAAGATGGAACTCAATGCACCATTGCATCTGTATTGCTCCTTTTTACCCAGCAGCAAGAAATGAACGTTAATGTGGTACGACTCCTAAACATTGAAGTCAATGTGAAATGGCAGTTACGAATCATTTTACAGCTGTACTATTTTACAGTATACTATTGAGTGAAACAAAAAAATAGGACAGGACTTGATTGCATTCATTGGAAATTGATTGGGTTATGTAAACTAGGCATTCCAGTTTACAATGGAGCCAGATCTAAATGTGATCTTAATCTTACAAATTGTGATTGAAGAATTAATATCAGCATTTAATAAGAAATTTTAAAGCTTTAGTTCCAAATAGAACAATATAGTTGTTTTTTCCTCATTTTACTTATGGGAAGCAGGGATTTGGCAATGCTGAGCCTGTCATTAATACTTAATAGATCTCTGCTTTTTGTCCATGACCCTGGCTGGATTAATGTCCTGGCTACTGCTTACCGAGGCTGTTTTCTCTCTCAGATGGTAATAAATGTGACTGTTGTTTGATTTGAACAGACAGGCATTAGCTGTTTCCAGCACAGTGAGGGACCATGCTACAGTTGCACATTTTACAGATTTGCAAAAGAGTTTGGAAATTTTAAAGAAAGAATTCTCAAACTGTGGTCCACCTCAAATATCTAGGAGGTCTGAAAACATTGGGGGAAAAGAGAAACCTCTCTATGATATTGTGCAACAATGATTGACTTTTCCTGCAGGTTGGGTTTCTAAAGTATAGTAAGGTATATTTGCTATTCATTTTCTCTTTTTCTTTAGGATGAATTTTGTATGGATGAACCTGTTCTTTATATATTATTTTTAAATCAGCTATTTGATTACAGCTAACTATTGCCTATAAAAACAAAAAATAAAACAGGAGGTTTAGATACATCATTAAAATGAACTTGCTGAGAATGAATGTAGTTCGGCTGATGACGTCATTCCCCCATGCTTTATGTAAGTGGGGGGCCGTCCAGTTTGAGTACAAGAAGGTTCATCGTACAAAAACATTTAAGATGCAATAGGGCATCTTAGTGAATACATGATCAGACTGTATATTTCTGTATTGCGTTTCACTCTGCTGCAGTTTAAATATATTTATGGCATGCCAGTTTTGCCTAGGATTTGTAGGTGAGCTCTATTCATACTAGTATGACAGCGCCGTTTCATGTTTTTTTCTGCATTTCGGGATGCAGAAAGAATGAACAACAGAATGGCGGTGATGAGCTTCACTCCCCTGTGTGTCAGTGGAGATGCTGGGAACCCTGTGACCCAGATCATCCCTCCACACAAGCCCGCTGTAATTGAACACCAGCCTCTTTCCTTCCTCTGCCAATCCTCAGTGGACCCAGTGATCTGACACACACACCTGTGCATCTCCTGGCGTTGCTTATTCCTCTCTCTCTCTCTCTCTCTCTCTCTCTCTCTCTCTCCCCACCCCCTACATCTCTTTCATCATTCTCTTCTTGTCTTAACTTGACTCTTCATTCACTCTCGTCTGACAGCCTCGGCGATGCTGAAGGGGAAGAGCTGGCCAGAAGATGAAGAGAAAGAAGCTGTGAGTTGAAACGCATGTTGTGCAGGTTGAAGACACACGGCTCGGAATCTCAATGTCTTCGAGATGTTACACAACGAGCCATTCTTTCGTTACTAAACAAAAAAGAAAGAAAGAAATCTAAGGATTTATCCTAAGACGCGCTTTTTGCGCACCGTCCTTTCGTTTTTCGGCGTTTTCCTCCGCGTATTGCGATACAAAAATGCTTTGCAACGCAACAACACGTTGTGTGAAAACGGCCCCCGAGGCCTCGGGGTGGTCCCGTTAATGCAGCAGCTGCAAAACAGCTGCCCGACTCCCTTCAAAAGCAGAAATTTACCGTGCCAACTCCTCCCACTCCACTCCACACGGACGCACACATGCACGTATATGGTGGCGCACAATAAACAGCCATCGACACTTCGGACTGCGCATCCACCACAGCAGCGTTTCCATAATGATAACGCTGTCATTAGGTGCGCATCTGAAACTGCTGAGATGATCAGATGATCTCAGAACAGTGTCCCGTGTGGCAAAGCCTGACTGCTCTGCGCAGAGATCTGTGTGGGTGTTGGGCCTTTTGTGTCTGGCTGAGGTGCATAATTATGTCTCCTTCACTGCACCCCTCTGACAGCCAGTATTTTAATGGCACTCAGAAACAGAGGTGCTACTGCCTGAACTGACGTTTAAACTGCTGTGAGTGCTTCAGTCTGTGTGTGTACTGATGAGGCATCTGTACCCAAATCCATATATATATATGGATCAACATATAAATAGATAGTGACACAGTGAAATATATATGGCAGTTTTATACATTTAGTGGCATGCATTACATGCAGGTCATATGTAGCTTGTGGTGGAGCATGGGGCTAATAATGTCACGGTCACAGGTTTGAATGCCAAGAAGTACTCATAAATAATAAACTAATAAAATAAATACTTTGTAAGTCACTTTGGATGAAAGTGTTTATATGCACAACTGTAAATGTGGCAGGGTAACGTGTCTGTAGGACTACAAAGGAATGGAAGCCTTTTACGAGAAGATAATATCATCTGAAGAGTGACATTAAAATCAATGTTGCCCTTTTATTTGTGCAACTTTAAAGGCACAATCAAGTCCCTCAGAGTTGCTATGGTTACATAGATGGTGGTATGTAAGAAAGCTGGTCCGAGTCTCTTGATCTTAGATGTGGTGCGATCGACCGCTAATCCAGCTCTCAACTATTTAATTTCAATGCTATAGGAACGTAGATGCTGAGGAGCACCAATCAACAACTTAAAGATGTGCCTGTGCTCACACATTTTAAAACATGGTATTAAACCAATGTTATAAGTAAATATTTAAGATTGGTGGTCTCTTTTGAAAGAAGGCACTTGGGATAGCTGTTGATTTCATTCCAGTTCACCCAAAAGGGAACATTCCAACCTCTGCCATATTTGATTGAGAGCAGAGTAGCCGCAGTGGATAAGATTATTCATGAATAATGACTTTAATTTCAGTCAGTTCTTCACATAAAGCTAACGTTCGGACTCAGAGGACATAGATTAGATATATGGACTAATATTGTGATGACTTTTGGAGCTTGAAATCCTGTGGTCACTTTGAACTGGAAAATATCTATGTGAAGGTTTGTAAAAAAATGTTTGTGTTTCACAGAAAAAAATAACCATATACAATGACATGTCAGCAATATTATATGTTATGCACACACGCACAGATGTTAGGTTTTTTTGATTTGTGGGGACGTTCCATAGACATAATGACTTTTATACTGTACAGAATGCAAATTCTATACCCTGACCCTCACAGACACCTTTTAGCATGTTTACATTTTCACAAAAAGAATCATTTAGTATGTTTAATAATCAATTTCCTCCGTGGGGACCATTGACTGGTCCCCACAATGTAAGTGTGTGTGACTTTTCCCATCCTTGTGGGAACATCTGGTACCCACAATGGTAGAAAAACAAGAACACACAATTTTATGACATTTTAAATGATTTAAAATGTTGTTTAAAATTATTTAAATTACTTTTTTACGACACAAGCTAATATCAATGAAACAAGTCAGCATAATTCTAATTATTCCCCCATGCTCTTGCATTTTTCTTTACTCTTCATAGCAATCAATTCTTCCTGGCTGCTTCCTGGCAAAGATGTCTGGCTGTCTCCTTCAAAAATGCCCACACTTCAAGACTCCCAGTTTAAATCAGAGAAAATGGGTCTCTCACACTTCAATAAGCAGAATTCAAAAAGGCACTGCTTTTCTACTCAGGCTTGTCTAAGGGCCAGATGGAAGGAAAAACCTGTGGATTAGAATGCTGGATGTGGGCTGGGTCCTTCACACTAGGCAGCAGAGGGAGGTATGGAGGCCTATCTAATTGCCTGTCTCAAAGAGCAGGCTGGCAAAGGATTTATTCAGGTTTAATAGAGCCCGCCTGTTTCTGAGAGTGCACGTGTCAGCTTACGGATGTCACTCAGGGATGCAGAGTGTGTGGAACCAGAGGGAGTGTTTGGGTGTGTTCTTATTAAAACACACAAGCCATTAGCTATTCAGCCAGCAGGGTCACCAATCATGACTTCCTCTGTCCTTCTAAAGAAACACTCAAAATTGAGGAAAAGGTTGAAGGAGGGGGACAGTGTGACAAGGTTTCTGCTTGTCACTGGCTGCAATATACACATTAGTAGCACAAACGTGCAGACAATATGAGATCCTTCTCTTAAAAAGACAGAGGCTGTTTTGCTTTTTAATGATCAAAGACACTCATTCTGAACAACTCATTTTGATTTAATTAACTGAAATTGATTCAATTAAGATTAGGGCTTGCTCGTGGACCATTAAAAAATGTAAATTCAGAAGAGAATGTCCTGACAATGGGCAGCTTTATAATTGTTATTTTAAATCAAAGTTTTAAATGAATATGTACATTTGTACCTGTGCTAAGGCTGAACAAAAGGCTCATAAATATTCTATAGTAAATAAAATGACTCATGCAATACAGTATTTTTATTTACTCCTAAAAATAAATACACCTAATAATTTAATTTGACTGCTTTATGTGGCTGTCAGTCAGACATTGCCATTTGAGAGACATATGATTCAATTATGACATGATTTTCATCCTTACAATGTAACTCAATCAGAATTAGACAAGAACTAAAAATAATGGCAGGGTGGTAAACATGGACAATAGCGCCACCTGTGTTACACTTATGTAATTCTGCAAGATCAATAACCTGATTTTTTACTAAAATTAGACATCTTTATGTAACCATATGTAACTAGGGAACAGTACACAGGAAAAATACCGTGTGGTTTCAGAATGGCATGAGGTAATGAGGAAAATCACATGACTGTAGGTGTTTGTGAAATGTGGCTAGGAGAGTCACTATATTTCTGTCAGCACCATATGTTGTGAGGGTGTGTGTCTGACAGATATCTCCATATCAGCACTGGAACAACGAGTGTCAAATCAAATATAAAGTAAATAAAGAAAACTGCAACATTAACGTATGTTTGTACTGAAAAATCTTAAGTCTTTTCCAAAAACATCAGTAAAACACCATCACATTAATACATATTTCCTCCTTTTTATTCAGGTGGCTTACGTAATTACACACACATTTCAACATTTACAGACACTATAGAAATATTTTTGGTGTGGTGAAACTGACATTACAACATTTTGTAATAATAACTGTTTAGATTATAGCTGTACAGGCCACTTACATAGGCAGCTCTTAAAATGCAGAATTTGTAAAGTTCGACAGTTTACGCAGAAAATAATTTGCTATGCTGGACATTATTTACATTTATCAAAAATGTATTTCATATTCTGTTTATCTGTAGATGGTCTCTCCATTTTTTTCTACTTACTGATGTTTCTGATATGTTGAATTTGGGTACCCATAATCTATGTTACTCTGAGGACAACATACAAAAATACTCTCAGAAATTCTCAAAAATAAGACCTAAGATGCAGTACCAAGAATTTTATAATTGAATAATTGAATGGAGCGCTAAAGGCTATCACTTTATTCCTACAAATGTCTCAAAATAACAGAATCCTCTAAATATCTAGAATATTATAAAAACATGAGTGATTTAAAATCAAGAGATGAAGGCAGAAGATATGAAATGTGCCAAAAAAAACATGTCTTTCCACCAAAATCACAAGATTTAAATGTTAACCCATAAGACTTTGATTTTTAATAGGAGACTGGGTGAACATATCAATTTCAGCTCCCATTATGGATTTCTTTTGACCATGGTAGTCCTCTTAAGAGAGGCAAGTAAATTTAAATAGTTTCAAAGGGATGCCTTCATTTACTAAACCATTGACCATATTAGAAATCATGAGCTTTGTTTTTACATTCCAAAATTCCCCAGACATGCTCTGGATGTGAAAGCCACAGCGGGAGTACACAGCTCTATTTCCTCTTGGCGTTCACACTTTTACAAACCCAATTCATGCCATCCTAAAACAAATTTAACATCAAATCAATTAATAGAATGTACAATGTGCAGAACAGCTAGTCAAAATTGTATCATTTATGTTCATAAACACAAATTACTTTTGTAAATCACTCCTGTGTTCCATAACTTACCTGGACTCCCTCTCCTGTGAGGGCAGAACAGGACTGGATCTGCCACACTCTGTCCCTTATAGTGTGTAGATTCAAACCCTCGGCTATCTCAGATGCTGGGGCTGCAGTGAGCAGGTCCTGCTTGTTAGCAAAGACCAGGACTGGGACACCACTGAGCTTTTCTTCATCAAGCAACTCAGCCAGCTCCTGTGAGCAGACCAATTAATTTATTTACACACTGAGCGCCGAAACTGCAAGGAATAGCATTTAAGTTTTAGTAACATAGCATCACCTGTCCCGTTTCTTCAAACCTTTTGCGGTCTGCACTATCAATAACATAAATCTGAAATAAAAAAAGATGTCCAGTTAAAACTCTGTTTGAGACTGAAGTATTGTGGAAAGATTGTGGATCATACAGATAATCTCACCAATACATCTGTGTTTTCAAAGTAATTCCTCCAGTAGGGCCTGATCTTTCGCTGACCACCGATATCCCACACATTTAACTTGAATCCTTGTGATTGAACACTCTTAATATTGAAACCCTACAGAAATAGGAGCGTTATTATTAAAGTTAGTAGAAAGTATTAAGTGAGCAAAATGTATTGACCTGTAATGAAAAGCAGCTGATGCAGGAAAATGAGTTTGTACATTCATTAAACCTAATTGCCTTTATTTTTAGATGTGAAGACACTTGGCACGGTAAGTTTATCACCTGTGTTGGAGTAATATGAGTAATGTCTTCAGATGCCAGCTGTTTCAGTAAGGTGGTCTTGCCACCATTGTCGAGCCCCAGAAGCAAGATCCGCACCTCCTGATCGGGGGTGCTCTTCAGTTTTCGTAAAATCGATAGCAAACCCTACAAAACAAAAAATAAGGGCATATACAGCGTTCCCATTGTATGTAATACATGCAACAATGACGTCATTAAAGCGAGCATCAACACACACCGAGATCCGCAACGCTCGAGGGAGGTAAAAATAAATGAAATAGCTCTTTATGTAATTTGCCCCTTGAAAACGTATTAAACGAGGAATAAAACACACTGCATAAGCAAACAAAACAGTCGTGACACCCAAACGTTCAGCAGGCTAATCTCATCACCCAAACCCGCTGTCCATCTTTAGCGCCGCTTGATTACAACAAATCCGCAATTCATTTAAGACATCACGGCTAACAGAATTTTAAAATATGGCTGATAATAGAGGTAGGTGCTAAATCTCGGACCGGATCTTCGTCGTGTTTACAGGTGATAATAATACGTATATTATAAGCGCTTTAACTCACCATCTTGTGATTCTACCTCCCTGAGACGCCGCCGAGGGTTACTAAGGGGAAGAGGGGATGACGTAGTACACAAAACATACGTAAAAGACAGGCAAAAGGTGACGTTGAGCACGAAAAACATTTACGCTTTTGCAAACTAATGTTTTGAAGTTTTTATTTTTGCAGTATAAATTTACACGATACATGAAAACTATTTTTTTTTAGTTTAGGAGTATTTTTGAAGTCAGTTTAATTATATAATACAGTACAATCGCATTTAGAGCAATTTCAATCTCATGTAGAGCTGTTTCTAAGGCATTATCACCTTATTTTCTGATAATCATCTCTTGGGTTTTATTTTATATTTTGATATTTTTATTATAAACATTTTCTTATACATTGTTTATGGCATATAATTCGTATCTTAATTTCTTTATTTTTTAATTTCACCTTCAGTGACACTCGATCTAATTTACTAGGAGCTAAGCCTGCTTGTGTAACATTCTTATTTGTTTTTGTTTATGAATGAACTCAAAGTTGTAGTCATTTCAATAACGCTTTAAAGATCTAATCAGAAGGTGCGTTTAAAGCACACGCAAAAGACGTAAGAAGAGGATGTACGTACTTTACAGACGCAAACCTGTGTAAGGTTACTAATGTAACAATATCATGTAAAGAAATCGGGCTGTTGCATTATTATTAGTACTAGCTAGTGTTCATGAATAAGGGGAGGGAGATTCTTCTGTTCAGGGATTGGAGGGTAAAATGCCACGTGCTCGTCTACAATTTCAAACCCACATCATCACGGTGTTTTCTCACTTCTCTGTATTTCACGACGACTTCAGCGCCAAAAATAACGCTGTTGGGTCTTTTTATAAAGGTATTTATTGTGTGTTTGCGCACATTTGATGTTGTTCCTGTCTGGTTTGCTTTGAGAGCTCATATCCGGGTTTAGTGAACGTGAATCGATGCAAGCTGCTGTCAGCTTACCGCAGTGTCTTTTTCTGCTTTCTAACCAGCTGTTGCTTTGCATGTTTGTAATGCAATTGTAATTCTCTTGCGTAAATTGACGTTCAAAGTTTGTGAATTATTGATGCATTCACAGCGGGCTCGTCATGTGTGATGCCACATCACGAATGACAATATGGCGAGGTTTCTCGTCTGCTTCAACTTGCTGGTAACATCCAAATCTAGAAAGTTAACTAGATGTGCACTATTTGCATGAGTTCTGTGATATTTGTTTTACATGCATCTTTTAGGTGGCCTGTAAAGCAGGTTGAACCTGTAAGGAGTGCCATTGAACAGATTAAAAATTGTCCTGACATGTTGCGCCCATTCAATATCATTGTGATCCTTTCTTTCTTTCTGTTTGTTTTGCTTTCACCTCAGTGCAGTAAATAATAATATCGTTAAAACTTAACTCGTTCACTTTCTCCGACTTCGTTCATACATTGCTTTAGATGTATTGATATTTAGAGTTCCCTGGATAATTATTTTCTATTTTCAATTTTCTAAGGGCAAACAAACAGTAAATGTTGAAGGTTTAGATTATGGTTTTAATGAACACTAAGGAGTTTGTACATACTAAACTGAACTGCTTACAAGTAGGTCAGATGCAGGTTTCTCAGGTTATCTATTCTTTTGTTTGCATAACTGGCTACACTGTGAGATCTGTGATGTTTTGGATACCACTCAAAGATACACTAATATGTTTAATTAAAACTTAAAAGAAGCTAGAAGTTAAAACAAATGTGACACTGATTTAATTTAAACGTGAGTTTTTCCGCTTTTTGTAACAACCCCATTTACTGACAACCTTCAAAAACACGTAACACATTTATCATCTAGTGTTAAAAATATCTAATTGTGAAATGTATTTGATTTGTACTAAATATACTTTTCATAACATGACTTTAAAAAAACATGTTTCCCAGTAAACAGAGTAGTTATACAGTGCCCTCCATAAGTATTGGTACAGTAAAGGAAAAAATGCTGTGTTTTCTGTGGAGTCAGCTAATTTTTTATGATTGAAAGATGAATATGAGGCAAAAGTACAGAATGTCACATTTTGTTATTTGCCTGTTTCAACACACAAATGTTTTACCAGTTTAGGAGAACAGAAGAGTTTCATCCCTCTATCTAATGTAAGCCTAATATTGGAACAGCTGGCTCACAATTGTGTTTTCAGGTGATCAGCTGTGTCCTGTTGCATTATTTGTTTACACATTAAAAGCAGAAAAAAGGAAATGTGTAGTATCAGTTCTGTCTATTGCTTCTGCAGTCTGAGACTTGCGTTTGCTGATAAGCCAGGACGAAGACGAGTCAGCTGACTCTGACAGAAAAGCAGTGAAAAATGTCCAAAAATGTAACATTCTGTACATTTGTCTCATATTTATCTTTTAATTATAAAAGATTTTAAAACTTCACAGCAAATAGAGCATTTTTTCTTTATTGTCCCAGTACTTATACAGGGCACTGCATGTGAATAGTAAACCATAATCTGTTCATCTTATTGAATACTTTGTTTGTTTTTCTGTGCTGTTTTGACCAAAGCTCTTTGAAAGCAGAGAGAGATAGGAAGCGAGCGAGAGCAACATGGCAGCTCTGAAGGGTTTTGATATTGATGCCCCACGCTGGGATCAAACCACGTTCATGGGGCGTCTCAAACACTTTTTCAACATCACTGACTGTCGGACGGTTCTGCTGCCTGACTCTAGACTCGATGAAGCTAAAGCTTTAGTGGATAGCTGCAGGTGGGTGAAAACAGCTTTCCTATAGCTGAACTGATAGAGCATGTTGATAAGCAAAACCATGGGTCTGTTGTTATGCAGTGCAAGACCATTCAGCAGGATTGTTGCTAGATTTAAGGGCCATTCTGGGTAGTTAATACTGTGTTTGATTTTAAACTCAGCCTCTTTTCAATTTCTGGCTTTTTTTGTGCAGACGAACAGCAACAGAAATGAGAGGGACTGAACTGTTTCTTTATTTTTTAGGTTATCTTTACTCTTAAAACATGCAGGGCTATAAGGGTTCATGGAAACAACTTACCAAGTAATGGCCCACCAAAACAGCAAATTTGCTTTGATCTGTCTTTATCAAACAATATTTTTCACTCTCTTCCTTAAAACATCTCACCAAACAAGGCCAATATGATTTGAATAAAGATGGATTATCATTTGTGCCGTTGCTTTTAAATGAATGGGACTATGCATTAACCAACACCCTTGTTTTTACTAGCGCACACACTTCTAAATTGTGCTTTTATATAGTCAGTACAAAGTGACTTTTGAAGTGATCTTTCTTTCTGTCTGTCTCTCTCCAGAGCTGGCTCTATCCCTCCAGGCACAACTGAAGAGCACCTTCACTATGCCAAGAAGCTTTATGACTCTGCATTTCACCCCGACACAGGTGACAGGATGAATCTTATAGGAAGAATGTCGTTTCAGGTGCCGGGTGGAATGGCCATCACAGGATTCATGTTGCAGTTTTATAGGTTAGTAGCTAAAGCATAGCTAAGCCAGCATGTCTAAAACACAGGTCGTTTAAAGACACCAGAAAATCAAAATTGTTTTGTGGCTTTTAGTCTGTGTCTGCTAACTTTGAAGCCGTCTATATGCTAGTGTGCTACAAAAAGTTGTCAAACCCTTAGCAGGTGTAGGCATTGAATTTGCATTCTTTCTGGGAAAACAGACCAAGAAAATGTATGACTCATCCTGCACCGCACAAATGTTATCCTATTAGAAGGTCTCTAGCATGCCCCTCCCTGCAACCAGGTAGCAAGTAGCAAATCATGTTTCATAAGTGAAGTAAAGCCTATTTGCTATCTGCTTATTTATATAGCCTATTTCCTACTTGCTATATAATTTCATGGGGTCTTTAAAGTCAAGATGGACAGTATATATAATAGATTAATTTTAGATTTTTAGATCCATGTAGACTGCATGTTGAAACTATTGTTTTTGTGTGGTGTTGTAGGACAGTACCTGCTGTAGTGTTTTGGCAGTGGGTGAACCAGTCTTTCAACGCTCTGGTCAATTACACCAATCGCAATGCTGCTTCCCCCATCACACCGAAGTATGTCCACGTTACCTCATTTTGAACTTTACTCCCTTGCAGGCAAGATTGGGTCATATTGTTGGAAGATACCACTTAAAATGTGACTCGTGATATCTGGAGATTCATTAACTGATGTGTGCGAAAGAGATAACAGATAATATAACATAATATAACAGATAATCTTCAACAACAAACAAAGGCTTTGGTAACAGCTTTGCAAACGTTGTTAGAAATAATTATGGCTGTTTATCTTCCATCCCCAGGCAGATTGGAGTTGCTTATGTAACGGCCACAAGCACAGCACTGGCCACTGCAGTGGGGCTAAACCTCTACACAAAGGTATTCATCATATGAATAATTAAAGTGATGTTCTGGCTTCAATACAAGTTACATTGTATGGACACTATATGTAGAAATTTCAGCTTTGCAGCTCCTCTTCATTCTTTTACATTTATCTTTACAGAAAGCTCCTCCTCTGGTGGCACGCTGGGTCCCATTCGCTGCTGTAGCTGCTGCTAACTGTGTGAACATTCCAATGATGAGACAACAGTGAGACCTTTTATATTTTCTTTTGTGTCTTCTTTCAGTTTTTTTGGTCTTAGTAAGTTCACATATTCATTCATTATATTTGCATGTTGGCATGAAAAAGCCTTAAGTCCTTTTTCTCATCCACAGAGAGATTTTAAATGGAATTGCAGTGACAGATGAAGATGGAAACAAACTGGGTCACTCAAGAGTAAGGAACAATCAATGGGTGAACTCACCTCAGTACATAAGATACTAGGAACACATGCATTTGGATGTTTACATGCCCCTTTCTAGGTCTGTATGATCATTAAAAAAAAGTTAAGTAGTTGTTATATTGCCCTAAGAAAGCAATTTGACATAACAGACGTGCCAAAAAAGTAATTAAACTAATTAAGTAATTAAAAATCATTTTTAAAGCCATACAGTGTGATCAGGGGACTAAGTGTAAAATAAATGTGTCAAGATTTTATGTTGTGTTATTTCTCAAGCATCAGTAAATGATTGCAGTCTTTGTGACAGTTGTGCATGAGTCCCTTGTTTGTCCTGGGACATGAAGCTGCCCACAAAAAGGTGTCTATTCTTTGGTGTCCCAGCATGCCCTGCACAAGTGACTCATACATGCTATCACAAAATGCTACAAACAGTCATTGATGACCGTAGAGGCAAAACAGGATATTAAGAACCAAGTGTATGTAAATGGATTAATTTGTGTAATTTCAGTTATTATTTTGCCTTTTGAAAATTTTGTGAATATCGAAAGCTGTCCTCAGGTAGATATAATTTTCTCTGATAAGTCCTTTGGTAAAAAAAAAGGTTCATGCAGAGTGTGTTTAAAGTTATCATCAGAACCCTGGAGCTCATGTCCATCCATCAGATGTATTTACCCAATACTGAATACTGTAGTTAGGTTTCATTCTGTTTGTCACAGAAAGCAGCTGTCAAGGGCATCACACAGGTGGTCATTTCTCGAGTTACCATGGCAGCACCAGGCATGAGTAAGTGCAGAGAGTTGACAGAGTACAGCCAGTGTTATCAGATCTCAGTACTTAAATAGCTCAGTTTTCAGCACTGACTGGTGTTGATTGGTTTGTTTCTTCTTTAAACAGTCATACTCCCGATTATTATGCAGAGGCTGGAAAAATATCGATTCATGCAGGTGAGTGTGATGGCATTAATGCTAGAGTGCCAGTTTATGGTGTGCAGGTATACATTATGAGCTGTAGATGCTGTCTTTAGTATACTTGTATGTCATTAATGAATATTGCTCTATAACAACTTTATCTGTTACTGTATGTTTAGTTTTTATTTTAGGTTACAAAACAGCCCCTATGAAGAATTTTTTTTTTTTTAAACCTTGTCCAAGTATATAACAGTATATGTAAATGTTTTTGCATTTCTTTAAACTTGTTCCAGAAAATCACGTTTCTTCATGGGCCACTGCAGGTCATGATGGTTGGGGTGTTGTAAGTTTACACCTTTATTATTGTGCTAATATTTGGAGATGTTGGAGGTTAAAGATTAGAATAATGATTAACATGCTTTTGTCTTCTTCATAGTCTGATCTTCATGGTGCCTGCAGCTTGTTCCCTGTTTCCTCAGAGATGGTAAAGTTTACATTTTCTCTCATTTAATCAAACTTTACATACTACACATCATATTACAAAACATATTACATATATTTTCTTCATTTCAATGAATCACTTTTCTAGTAGAATGCATGCCTGTGAGGCCCTCTGAATCACAGTAATGACTAGACAACATTATTTTAAAGTTACTTGCAGTTTCATTTTGCATGAGGGTTCTTCACATGATTTTGCAGCAAGCTTTATTTGTGTAGTTTCAGTAAAATGCTTATTTCAGATGTTATCACAATGACTGGTTTTCCCATTCATACCAGATGAATCATTCATTTAAGATGGTTTTCCACAGTAATCCTCTGGAAGATCTTGATTTTGTGGTTCTTGATTTGCAGTTCCATGGCTGTTTCAAAGCTGGAACCTGAGCTCAGAGAATCCATCGTCTCTCAGTATGGAGACCGTGTCAGTTTTGTTTACTTCAATAAAGGCCTGTGAGTGTCTCAATCAGACTCGGCCATCGAGACTCAATGCACAAATCACTGGCCAATCAGCAGTTCATTTTGACATGTTTTGCTAAAAGCTTGTTAAAAGGAGCTTGCCAAAGATTTGACTATTTTGTATAGTACGCACAAACGATTGTTAATTTTGATTAGTAATTTTGATTACACGTTTTTGTTACATGACTCAGAAAATGATTTGTGCTGTAAAGCAAATTTATGGAGTTTTTTTTGTTTTGTTTTTTTGATAAATTTTAGAGAGAATTTATGGATGTTACAAAAAAAATGTTTTAATAGCCCATTCCTTGGCTACGATCTACCCGAAATGATCAGGAACAAATTTTAATATCTAAGAACTATGTTCGGCTGATGCCAAAATGTGGAAGTCTGACTCTGTATTTTATTGCATGCATTTCTCAGGAAAAGGGTTATTTTAAAGGTTTAGTGATTTATTTCCCTTAAGCCCTTACTGAAATCAATAAATGACTTGTCAGGATTTTCTGCCAAGCATTCAAGAATACACATTTAGTACACAAATGGTTTAAAACACTGTTTACATTCTAAAACAGTGCAGAGTACAACATGGTGCAGAGTACACGATCAGTTAAGCACGGTTTTAAAGAGCATTACGTGGTCCCTGTGTGCCTTAAACATTAAACCCTCTTCAGGTTGTTTTTTGGATCCGTACTCTGCACTCGCTGTGAACTCCGATCTGAGTTATGAACTTGTTTTCATCATTGTGACACGATGAAATAAACAGACAGCTGTCAAAATAAACCCATGGTCTGTGATGTGGACCTTGTTTATTGTTTGATGACTTTAATGCGCCATGTTAATTCCTGTCACACGAGGGCAGTGTTAGATCATGTTTTAGACGCGAACTATGCAGCGCTTATGTTACAATTTTATCCTAAGTGTCCCAAAATTGTCATAAAATACGCAATCTGAGACCGAGTTGCAAACAATCGTGTTATTGCTAACAATTTTCAATGAACTCGTGAATAAACGGATGACAGATATGTTACTATTTAACAGGAGATATCACGATGGTGAAGCCCCGTGGTTGTCTGGTATCTGATTCAGACTGCCTGTATTGGAATGACAAATGATAGCAGCTGACTGCAGCTCTGAACTGTTTACCTCCTTAAATTTGTCCAAATGGTTTGTGTTCTCTGCAAGTTCTGATAAATTAATGTGTGCATTCATACTTCGATTCACCCCAAAACGACCTGTTTGAATAGAAAGTATGATAAAGCATGGTTATTACAAATATCTATAATATTTACGTACAAATTAGTGATGTGGATTTGCACATATTTAGAAATCCAACTACTAATGGGACAAGCTGATGAAGTTTAATGTTTTATTTGGTAATACTGTATATTTATTTATCCGTCAGGTGAACATCCACATAGGAATTACAGAAAGCATTAAAGACATGCATAGTCTGGTTTATCTACCACAACTCTCTCATGTGGTTCAGACACGAGCTCACATTCCTGTACTTTTCAGCAAATCAGTAAAGAGAAAGATAAAAGACTTGTAAAAATAACACCATGATCATATAACTCAAAGGTAATAATACATATTTAAAAAAAAGTAGAAAACAAAATCATTTAACTTATGCCATTTAGGTTCAATAACAATTAATACAAAGCAGTTTTAAGTAGTTAAAGCTCAATGTGTACTAAACATGAACCTAGATTTATAGAGCCTATTCTCAAGAGTTCACGCTTGTTTATGACAATGTTTCTGGTATGAAAAAGTTATGATTTTTTTTATCTTAATTTAAATCACACTTAAGCAAAAAAGAGAAAAAAATTCAAACACATTTGTGCTGGAACACTGACAGCCAAAATACAAAGGCTTGAATTTAACACGTACCCATAATAATGCCCCCTTTGATCTTTTACACAATGATTGTAATGTTTTTAATCTGTCTCACATACAAGAAATGTTCTCTCTATTTCCTCTATCTGACCACACTGGGACAATCGAATCACCCTGACAGAGCGCCTAGCAACTAGTATTCTAACGCCTTACCTCTCAATCACATGACTTGGCAACGCCCAATCAGGGGACAGCTGCAACAATCCAACTCTATGCCTTCCTCTCAAGCTGCCAATAAACTCCTGAGTTTATTGGCATCACAGGAGGAAGGAACCTATGTCATTGTTTCCTCTTTCTGTGTGGAAAATCAGAGCATGCTATAGGTCTGTATTTTTGCATGCCAATCCAATCAGCCTTGTTTTACTCTTGGGCAAAACTAAGGGTCTTCCAATCACCATGGCAACTAAAGTCTAATGTACCTCTTTGGGCACATAATCTAATGACACATAATAGAAAATACACAAGGTAAAAGAGCTCACTAGGGCCTTAGATAATGGATGATTTGATGACTCACTGAAGCTTGGAGTCTTACAAAACATTTGCAACAAAAGCATGAAAGCGTAAGAAGAGTTACAAGAAACGGTTATGACAGTCTTCCTGGTGTTGTTTGTGTAATAATTTCTTTGAAAAAGTGCAACAAGTTCAACTAATTACCAGACCAATGTATGCGTGAATCAGACAAACTCATTGTGTGTCACTGAGACAAAGAAAAGGTTTAGAAAGGTAAAAACGTACTTACAAAACAACTTACAAGGGATGCTTCAATCATAAATGTGCACGGAAAAATTGAATGTGAGGAATTTATTATATATTGCTGAACTATTTATGAACACTAGAACTGTTGTCAGGATAATAGATGTTTACATTATTATTCCTTTATTTGTGTATATAAGAAGGATACGTTAGAAGCATATACACACAATGGGGATTTAAAGCAATGGATGTATAAAGTTAGGAACAGCTTCATTTACAACAGTTCAACATTCTGAAATTTGGTCAGCAGCACTTAAGAGATTTTGTTTCCCTCACAAATTTGTCCAATGACATTGATTTTGGTCTTTAATTTTAATTTTTCCAAACCCCAGCTGTTTGTTAAACGTTCTTTTCTGATCCCAGCACATCTTTGAACAATCTGGGAAGTCCTGCCTCACTGTTTATCTAAGTGAACCAATTGGGATGGAAATTACACTACCTTCAAAAGTAATACTGTCACTATCGCCCCATGTGGGTTTGGACCAAAATGCCAGAAACTGAGAGACCGTTAGAGACTGTAATTTTGGAAAAATTGTAGAAATCGTGAAGTTCTGTTTGCGGAGAGAAACCCGAAGCGCTGTTGGGGGCAGAAAGTGCTCATTAAAAGATTGTCCCTGACACAATAGAGAGTGTTTTATGAGTGCCAGGTCACTCCAGCCTGTCTCATTGCGATATCTAATGAAGACGTTACACTAATCTAGCCTTAACATTTCAATTTGGTAGAGTTTTGGTGATATAAACTTACATCTTATCTAGGATATTTGTAAGAACCTCAAATCGAGTGATGTGGAGAGGGAGAAAGCGACAGATTTAAGGGTCCTCCACGTCCAGAAACTCCTTCTTGGGTGGAGCGACTCCACGATACCAAGCACAGGAGCCATCCCCTCTCTTGATGCAGGCGTAGTGGTCAGACTGGCGCCCGTGAATGATCTTCTCCGTCACCCAGTCTGTCCACAGACACTCTTCAGGGGCATTGATCTCACATGGTAAGGTCGCACAGCGTGTGATCTGGGTTTAGCAAAAACAAAAGCCTCTGTGAACTACCTGTTATGCTTACAGTAAATGCTGGTGGTTTATATTAACTCCAAATATTGAATAAAATTAAACTGCATTTTTACATTTTCTGAAATGTGTAGTGAGTGGCCCTCGCTTTATGAACTTACCATTACTTAGAATACAGCTAATTGCATAATTTGCATATATGTGTTTTTGGGCCTTAGTATTAGAAACAGTAAAAGTTGTTTTTCTTAGAAAGCACCACTAAATAAAAAATAGATAGTACTGAGTTTTTGTTTCTCCTGTAACAGTACAGTAGTTTCTTGTAAATAGCACATTATCTTATTATTCATTGAGATGCAATGTACAAATAACAGTGCAGTGAACAACCAGCGGTAATGATTATTATCGGGCGAAACCTAAGTCACCTTGCAGTCACACCCCATCTGGTAACGCTGACTAAGGCTCTTTTTCTGGGTGGCACTCATGGACTCCCAGGGCATGATGAGGTCACAGAGCGTCACATGCATTTTGCCATTGGCCTCTGCCTTGCCTGAAACACAATGTGCAGACAAAACAATCACAGACTGAACATCTGATAGTCACGGCCAACAGACGCAACAAAAGCATACAATAACATGATAACGAGTTGCCACGTTTACCAAGCCTTGTTTTGTTTAGGAATAAACTGTACCCATCTGTTAGTCATCTTTTGTTCTGTATTATGATTGAAACACGTTATGTACTGTAGGATGCTGTAAAGCAAAAGGACGAATTTAGTAAAAAAAAAACACTACATGCAAACCCCCTCGAGCCCTAACGGTAGGAAAAAAAAATAGCTAACCCTAGATTTTGCAGAATGGGAGGGGACGTACAAATACAATGGCATTAAAGTAACCATCTTGAGGTCAATTTTTTTGCCCATAGCATGACTTTTCCCTCTCTGCTCTGGAACTAGGTAGTTTCTACCCTGTATGCAGAAGGGAATGTGTGCCCTGAAATCGCAACCTCAGCAGTTATTTTGCGCTACAAGACCAAGCTCTCTCATTATTTTACCCCCCCTCCTTCTCTGAAACTTTGCCTTTTAAAGGCAATTGCTACCCTCCACAGACCTTCTGCCTTGTCAGCTCTGTAATTTGGGTTGGGCTGGAATGGTCCGAGATGGGGAAACCAGAAGATGTCTGTGTTCATCTTTTGATGTTCTTTTATATTCTTCGTTCGTTTTTCCCCTCTAGAGTTGCTTGCTCAGCAAGTTCATTAGGAGAAGAGCATATTCAAATTTTAGCTGTAAATCCAACATACTGTATATCACGGTTTGTAAACCTTTGTCTGTTCAAAAAATGGTTTGCCTTAATTGCAGACTGTGCCAACTGGCAAGTTCTTTGCTGAGAAGGCAGTAAGCAATAGCACAGTGTGGTTAGATGGCGCTGGATGGCGAAACATCTGAGGTTACACATCCATTTGACCACAAAACAAAACAACAAAACCTCACTGCAGAGAAATAACAAACTTTTACCTGAGATGAGATATTCCTTCTTGCCATTAGTTTCCAAATTTGTTACCCCACACACAGCAGACGATGGTGCAGTGAAAACCAAGTCAATGTGACGATCCGGGCCTTTGAACATCTAAACAGAATCCAGAAGATCAGATTCAATGACGTTTGGTTGGATATAAAAGACAGATCAAAATCTGTCTTCTGAGGCAAAATCTGTCATCATGCGTCTCACCTTGATCTGCTTAATGTCATACTGGATCCGTTTGATGGGATTCCCATAAATATCATTTCCAGAATCCACTTCTTTTTTTCCAACCACCTTGGCCCTGATTACTGCAAAGAAAAGATTGATGACAAGCTTATTTGTATAACCAAACTGCCAAAAAGCCTTTTATCAACATTATGAAAGAGAAAATTTTAAGAACAGTCTTCCAAAACTTTTTAAGAAAAACCTCCTAAAATGAGGTGTTAAAAAATGTTAGAGGCCTAAAGACTTTTGTTGTGCTATTTCTGTAGATATGTTAGAAAAGGTATACATTTAACTTAGCAAAAACAATGACATCCCTTTAAATGTCTGTATAATACCATATTCAGTGGTTTTAACCTGCTACATAAAAAAAAACTCCTTAAAGTAGCATTATTTATATATTTTACATTTATTCACTTAGTGGACGCTTAGCGGACGCAAGCGTAGTCTACAAAGCTACATTTACAAGTGGGAATAGTTTTGATACTATAAACAGGGTGAACAGTAGAAGATAGGGATTTTTATATGTATTATTTTTATATATATACAATGTTAAACAAGGGTAAACGTTGGAGTGTTAGGGATTAGTCAGGTGTCTGTGAAACAGGTGGGTTTAAATTGTTTCTTGAAGGTTGTGATGGTCTTGCAGATCGGGTGGAGGCTGACAGTTCATTCCACCAGGAAGGAACAGAATAGGTGAATGTCTTTGAGAGTTATCTGGTGCCTCGTTGTGAGGAAACAATCAGGCGTTGCCCATTTATATAGTGTAGTTGGCGAGAGGGGATGTATATCTGAAGGAGTGAGTTGAGGTACGAGGGGTGAAGTACCGGTGACTGTCCTGAAGGCCAAGGTCAAAGATTTAAATTTGATGCTGTGTCTACAAGTAGCCAGTGGAGTAAGATCAGGAGGGGTGTAAAGTGGGCTTTCTTTGGCTGATTGAAGACTAGATGTGATGCAGAATTCAGGATCATTTACAGGGGTCTGGTTCCATTGACTAGAAGGGCAGCATACAAGCAATCCCTATTCCCTTTCTATTTTTATCAGTTTTGACACAAATTTGTAATGTTAAGCTCAACTTTCAAATCTGTTATCCAAGTTATTGTAGGAAAAGAATGTCTCTAAATTATGGGAAATGTAAGCCCATCACTAACTAAAAACCAACAACTGGTCTTAAACGAACGCCCCCGAGTGACAGCTCGATTTAGCATCACTTCCACACTGTTTTTCCACCGCTCCTTGTTTCAGTAAAACATATAAGCAACGGCACAAGATCTAACAAAGAGATTCTGTCGTGTCATGATGAAAACAGACGCATGACTCTCACTCATCTGAGGTCTTGTCTAAACAGAAGTTAGAGATCTCTATCATACACAGAGTCATGCCCCCAAACCCCATTTCCTGTGAGCTGAGCGTTTGCAGCTGTACAGCTTTTCTGTAGCTTTCTTTGTCAGGTCAGCCAACATGTGGTGCAGACACCTCTTCAAGAGTGGCTGACACATGACAACCTTCAGCTGACTCATTCAGTCTCCCGCCTTTTATATTCACTTTTAATTGTTTTTAAATGCCTGTTATTTCTTTGTGAAAGCACTAGACAAAAACATAGCATGCGAGGTAAAGGAATAGATCACACAAAAATGAAAATTCTGTCGTTTTCTCACCCTCATGTCCGTCTAAACACATGATCTCATTTTTTCCACTGAGCTATTCTTAAAAAAACAAAAAGTGAACAAAATAAATAAAATAACAGCAAGTTTGAAATAACATGATCTGTCATAAATAAAGACAGAATGTTTATTTTGGAGTAAACTGTATTTTTAAGGGGGTAACCCTAACACAACACTAAACTCCTCACTGTTTACAAGCCCAGACTTCAACCATGTCCTCCTCATTTAGACAACTCTTCTCCAACAGAAGATACAGTAGTTAGAACTGCAATCTCTAATGTAAACTGCACATCACAAACTAGGGGAACAAACTTCACAAACTTAATAATTTCATGCTTCACTGTGTTTAAAGAGCTTATCTAATGCACATTTTATGCATATTTTATAGATACTGAGATTTCAAAGAGAGATTTAAATAACACACTAAAGCAATTGGGTAAAATACCCACAGGTGGGTATTTTAAATGCAAAGATTTATGATTAAATAATGTATTTATAAATAATGTACTATGCACAGCATAGTACTGGTTAATGACTGGTTTACTGGTCTTTGCTTGTTTTAGTAGGTCTTAGTTGGATTCTGTTGGTCTCCCAGCATCTGTGGTACTCCACAAAGTTTATTAATGGGTTTATGTGAGTATCTTTTCTTTTGATCCAGGTAGGAATCAAAGTTATCTAAGGACTATTAAATGAACAAAATAATCTACTGCATATAAATTAACTCACATGTTCCTGGAACTGGTGTTGTTTACCTGTTAGTCCTGTCTTCATTTGCCAAGTAAACAAAGAGGGAAATGATTACAGGCTGATGTTTCCCTCAAGGCTAAACGTGTCTTGAGTAAACGGGTGGATCATCTTGTTGCTTGGAAAACTGTTTGCAATGTCCAAATATATACTGGAAATCGCAGTTTTTGCAATTTATTCACCTTAAAATAACCAGTCTTTTCCTTGTCCAATATGTACAGAGCCATTTGGTGACCTAAAAGAGGACGAGTGTCAACATGCAAGATTTATTTGTGTTGGCAGAACTTTTGATGAGAACAAGAAAGAGGAAGAGATACAGTGTTTCTAGTTCTTGGCTGTTGCAAATGAAGATTGCACAGAATGAACTAACAGCACAACAAAGATGGTAATGTTTTGTTGTCTTTTATTTGTATGTTAGCTCCTATGGTACTGTTGCTGTTGGCATCTGTCTAATTAAGTTCCCTTTTAAATGTTCAGAAGTTTAATGAATCTGTTTATTTTTCAGTACGTTTGCATGATTAAATGAGTAGTTGCATTTTATTATTTGCGTTTTGCATTTGTTTCAGCTTTTTATCAGAATAGACCCACTCAGAATAAGACTCAACATTTAAGACATTTCTAGTTGCCCTCAGGGATACACCCAGAGCTTATGTGTGTCTGAAAGCTGTCTTATCAACTGAGCCCAGAAAAAACAAAAACAGCTATAAAGAAGCTGAAAAGATTTAGTGCACACGGCTTCATGTTAATCAAGCACAGATGTAAATAAATCAGGACAGCTTCACCGGTAGGCCTTCATCAGTAGCAGCTGCCTTGTAAAGCAAGGATCCAATTACAGCTGCCGAAGTTTCGGTCTACCCAAATGCGTGAGTCTAAAAAATATAGATTCAGAAAACTGACCTAAGGTCAGTTTAAAAGGTCTGAAGGATTAACATATTAGCTGTGCTGCTCCGCCTCTCTTGTCCAGCCCTGTCTCTTCAAAAGCAGACACTCTTTCCGTAGCATTGATGTGCTCTGCCAGCTGTTTGGATCTGGTGTGTGTTTTGTTAGGACAGCTTGTTTTAATCGAGCTGTGCTGAGGAACATTTCTGCAAAACTACTTAGGCAAAGGCTGAAATGAAAGAGAGAAACAAATGGAGCAGAATTTATGGGACAAACTGGATTTTACAAGTTGAATTAGACCTGCTGCTTAAGTCCTCAGGGGTAATAACATGTTCCTGTAGCTCAGCTGGTAGAGTGTGGCACTAGCAGTGGCAAGGTCGTGGGTTTGAGTCCCAGGGAAAGCATGGACTGATAAAATACGCTGCATGCACACTGTGCTTTGGATTAAAGTGTCTGCCAAATGTATAAATGTAATCAGCATGTGACAAAAGAAAGGTTACATCAAAGGAGAGTCAAGATAAAACAAAAATGGACAAAAATGGTAAAATATACAACTATAACAGGTTCTGAGGCAAATGGAAAATATGAGTCCAGGGATATAAGGACACAGGACATAAAAAGGAAAACATGCATATGCACACTCTGCTAGTCCCACAGTCATTATTCTACACCCATGGGTTCACTTTATAAGCTGGAAAAGACGCAAATATGAAGGGCTTATTGCTCTTAAAATTAACGACAGTCCCCCCCAATCCTGTCCAAGTTGCATGCTTTTCTGTGTATGTCATGTTTATATGGGGGACCTGTTACCTGCTGGCAGAATGTGCCAGCCCTGTGCCAAAAGACACTGTCCAATTAATGATTAATATCCACTTATTCTTAAATCTATTTATTGTAGTTTCACTGTTTCTTTCTCCATTAAAGTAGGTCAAGTAATCTATCTGACCAGTTATCCCAGCTAACAGGAACATTTTCAGAACATTGGCTAATGTTCTCTAAAAGTTCTCTCAAAGTTATCAACTAACATTCTTGCAGTAATATTAGTAGAACGTTTTTTAACGTTCATATAAATCAAAAACATTTCTTTTAAGTGGACTGTTTTAAAAAGTTACAGAACTAAGAAAATGTTTGAATAATGTTCTTATAACTAAGCAATAATATTAATAGAACATTCAAAAAACTGGACATTTTGTTTATGATGATACAAAATAACGTTTATGATGTTTTTTTTCTTAATGGAAACGTTAGGGAAACATCCTTACGACCTAAAATTATTAGCTGGATGATACATACTGTGTTTACCTTAAATTCCAGACAACAAATGCTAGGATAAGACCATCTACTGGTGAAGTAATCAAGCAATTCTCCACAAGGTTAAGAGAACATCCTAGTGGCAACTGCCCAACAGGGTTCAGAAAACATCCTAGTGGCAACTGCCCAACAGGGTTTAGAAAACATCCTAGTGGCAACTGCCCAACAGGGTTCAGAAAACATCCTAGTGGCAACTGCCCAACAGGGTTCAGAAAACATCCTAGTGAATGTTTAGTGAAAGTTAAGTGGTTGCAAAAAGGGGCAACCACTTAACTTTGCACACGTCACTGTTTGGTTGAAGAAATCTTCTGTTACCAACTTTATGAGACTGGTGAATCCAGTGAATACCTTGATATTTTCAGTAATTTTGTTGTATTTGATATTTATTTATTTAATATTTATTTAATTTTATTTATTTATTTAATTGTATTTATTTATTTAATATATAGCTGTTAAGTTTGGTGGGTCACAGCCACGAATCATGGTTTGCTCTCTACTATTGCTAGTCAGAAGTAGGTGGAAATGGGACATTGTCATTTAAAAAGTGCATTTAATTAGACAAAAACCTTGATATGCCCACTAGTGCAAGATCATCAGTATTTTTGGTAAAATAAATGTTAATAATTAGTACATAACATACAATTAGTAATTAGTACATAACATACAATTAGTAATTAGTACATAACATACAGAAGGGCTCAAAGTGATTGGACAACAACCAATTATTTTGGGAGGAAAACCACTCAATATAATAAATAAATAATAATAAACATAATGTTAATTGTACAAAGGTTTGTGTGCGGGTTAGGTCCTCTTTATGATAGAAATACAAATGTGTGTGTGGTTAACAAAAGGTATATTGCTCATAGTTCACGGTTCCCCTCTTCATATACAGCAATGTTCTACAGCATCTTCAGCTTCATGCTCCCTGCTTCATTTTTCCTGACCCACATTCCCATTGCCCGATAGTCATGCATATCCCACAATGCCTGCTGCCTCCACGGATGACTTCCACACTCTCTTACATATGCACATATCATAATCAAAATGTCATAGTTTCCATGAACATTTACCCACCACAAATACTCGCCACATCCTGAGTTTCCGTACGACTGCACAGCTTTTAGCAGTCTTTACCAGCGCAGAGCCCAGGCAGACCACTGCACCAAAAGCCCCAAAACTCCTCCTTAGCTCCTGCCTCCTACCTTCAAACACCACTTACAGTTTTTACTGAAGCAGATGGCCACCAAAAAATAAAAACTGCCTCATGTTTTCCATGTCTACCAACACGGAAAAGGTCTGGTACGGACAACTGATGGTTGGCCACTGCCCACTGCTTCAGGCTTGGGTACATAAACACGCAGAGAAGGCGTGGCAGGATGTGGAGCAGCCCTGGTTTGGGTGAGGTTTGCTGCCTACATTGAAATGCCAGTCATTTCCCATCTTTATCATGCAGGGGAATTTTTCACATTTGGATGTTTTTTATCACAAGGTCTATTAACACAGTGTTTACAGAGAGGGTCCATATAGAGTTGAAGACTGTTGACATGTAGTTTGCGAAAGTCACATCCTCATGACAATGTGTCTGACGCAAACCCCAGCATGTTGTATGCAATCCAGAATATAAGGGTTCAAATATACAAACAATAACAAATGAAAATTTAGGAAAATTAACAACATGCTTGCCCTGTGGTGATTGTACTGTGAGCATGCTGTGCCGATGTGAGGTTAAAAATTTCCTGGAACAGGTTTACATATTTGACTATTTTAGTGATTTTCCAACTAACAATCTATTCTTTACTAACTGCTTCCCTACTCTCTATGAAAGGGGTAAGCCAACTGGCTTGACTTGGATCTAACAAAGTTCTTGGAGTTACGAAATTACTAAATAAAAGCTTAATTTATTGCTTAATACTCTTTGCTTTGTGTCATATGTCAATGAACCAGTAAAGATGGCATGGGGACATGGAATAAGTTGAATTTTCTTCATCTTTCAAACCAAATGAGCCAAGATATTTATATGTACATCAAAGCAGAAATGCCCTGCTTGACAACAAGGTATTTCAAAACTCAATAGCCTAGCTAATAAACCTGTTCACAACTTTGAATCTGGTCACAAAACCATTAAATGCTTCTAATATATCAACAAATTTAACCCCTAGAGAAAGGGTTTTAACCCACTAAAAACTAGGTGGCCGAATTATTTGTTCCAGGTAGCTTGTGGTAACAGTAAAACTCATCAGTAATGCTAGACATGGCATGCAGATGGTAACAAATGTGCACACTTTGTTGGTCTGCTTGCATACATCATTGTTCCCTCAGTACTTCATATGAATAGCCACCGTTGTTTTTTCTGCGGCCAACTACCACAGTTAAAAATCTCTGGTTCCGTTACACATGGGTTGTTGGTACGCTTCAGGCTCTGAATAGACTACCTGTACTCTGATGAGAAATGTTTATACAGAGAGGAATTTGGCATCCTACATTGGTAATTCCCCTTTTTTCCCCCAATTTATAACTTCCTTAGCCTCCTCATAAGGAATCCACCACTTTTTATTCAGGAATGCTTAGCACCACACCCTGGTCTTTCTTTCTATTCCATGTGACCTACAGTACGGTTTACTCTAGACGTAAAATCAAGTTTGCCAAAAAGGGATCATGCCCAACTATGACCCAAGCTTGAAACATTTTACCAGATAAACATCTTTAAAGATGATGACCACTATTATTAGGCCATCAGTCGGGCAGTTTACATTTTATTTATACGGTATAAACAACCCTGAGAACATCAAAGGAAAATGGTGCCATTTAATGACTGCTCCAGACCTCAGGCCCAAAGACACTTTTTTAACTTCTCACAGGTTCATTGGCTGTGAAGAAAAAAGAGATTAAATTCATTGCTATAGACCTTCATCTTTATTTGATCATGTACAGTAGAAGGTAACAGAAAGGAAGGGGAAAAGAAAAAGGGGACCAGGACAGGAAATGATCTCAGACTGATACTTGAGACTTGTCTCCCCCATGGCTCTGCTGAACCTAAAGTCATAGCACTACCCACAAGGCTATGGCATGGACTTGCCCTACAAACTTTGACCTGATACATAGAGCTTCTCCTATATCGATTAATGTGATAATTAAATATGCTGCTTTGTGTCAGAATCAACAGCCTTGTGGGTTGCACTTTGACATATAGGGTTCAAAGTTCAAGTTCAGGCTTTTGGTACTTTTCTGACTCCTGTGCCCCTTTTTGCCCTCCTGCATAAGTTACCCTAAACTTCCCCTGTCAAGTAAATCCATACAAAGGGAAAAAAATATAAAATAAATAAATAAATGTCTTGTCCATCGTTCTTTAGGCTGACAACTATGAGCTTAGAACTGCACTTTAATAATGCATAAGAAGAAAACTGTTGGTGCAGCTGGGTTACAATTGTGAATCATGAGATGGGCCTGTCGCTGTTTAGACCCTCATGTTGTGTTTGTGCATGATTCAGTAACAGTGAACTGTGAGGTAAATAATGGAGCTCAGTTGTACCCATAGGGACTGTTATGAGCACAGTGGTCCGTGTCAGACAACACACCCACGTGGCCACCCACAGTCTGTTCACTGTCTGATGTATTTTTCACACAAAACTTGAGTTCATTTGACTTGCATTATTGTTTTTCTTCAGATCTTCTATTCTAATATAATCTATTTTAGATAAACGTACCCCTAAACTGCACATGAGAACAAAATCAACAGTGGTTGGTCGCTCTATATGTCAGTCAGATATTCCTTTTCCTTTTACAGTGAGCAGTTCTTGGCCAGAATATGTTGCAAGATGGACCAGACTTTATATAGTTAGTCAGAGGTCTGGCTACGTGAGTCTGGCTATGCAAGATTGGACTCTGATGGGATTTTTACATGTCCCACCCCATTGCACACATAAACCACATTAATGCCAATGACAGATTCAAAGAAATACTGGCAAAAACCCTGACAGACCACAAAGGAAAAATGACAGCATTTGGTTTGCTTGTTTTATTAATATGCCAAGTACCAGGTTCTGTCATGAAATATAAGGACTGAATTAATTTCCGGCTAATAGTCAGTTTGTTTCTACTGCTTTGTGGAATCGCCACTAAAGTTAAGTTCTCACCAATAGTTTTTTCCATTTTTCTCCGATGATCCAAGAAGAACTGGTTCAAAGCCAGTGATCTAAGGCAAGGGTGGGTTCCGCAGCCAAACAGTGTGCTTTTCTCACTGTTTCAAGAATGCCATGCATATTTCTAAAAGGTCCTTGATTTTCATAGCTTTTTCCCCTCTGGCACATCCAGAGCTGTCGGCCAGATGTTGGATGCTCTTGGATGGTTTCTGCCGGAGGTGTGGGGTTCTAATCAAACTAAGCCCTTAAAACACTTTAAGAAGGAGCAGGCCTGTGTGCATTTATCTTAAATTCTATTACCAACCTGAGACAGGACTCTGGTGCTTGAATTAAGCATGAACTGGGAGGGAAAGCCCCAGTGGGATGCAAAACATTCTTATCATTTTTTATAAAATATGAAATAGAGAACAGTCACGCAAAAAGTTTATCCTTTTATCCAACTTACAGTCTGTGTACACCCTTTATTGTGAAAATATATTTTCTTACTCAGTATTTTTGTCTTTTTAAATAAAAAAAATAATCGAAACGTGCCTAAAACAAGACACATTTACTCGAGAAGCAAAATAACTTAAATAAAACCTAATTATAAATTTTAAAAAATCTTATTTTCAGCCAGGATTTCCAAAAAACATTGCCAATGGGGTAAGATTGTGGTGAAGGCAGAAAATTTTGTTGGCTTGCAGCTAGACAGTGAATCAGTGTGACTCCACAGGTCAGCACAACGGTGTGAATGTATAATGTTGTTTGGGTTTGACTCTGTTTCCCCAGCAGACATCTGTATCACATTCACATTTGCCATTCTACAAAACAACATCTCTCTATTATTCCTCCAACAAGAAACAAGCTCTGTGTATTAAGGCCAACAGAGAACAAAACAGAGATGCCAGATATAAACAGATAAAACAAGCCACAAAATGTTATTCTGAGCTGATACAGAAACTGTATCTGTGTGCTGGTGTGGGTAATAAGGACAAAACAGATATCAAACCATAAGAATGAGCACTTAATCTATAGCTATGCACTCTGGGGACTTAAAACATTAGCAGGAAAGGACAAGTAGAAAAATGTTGATATGACAAGTACAGAGCATATTAAAGGGCTATACAAAGTATGTAATAACATTAAATAGGCACAATAATTAACAAATAATAATTATTATTATTAGCATTACTGTAACACAGGTAAATTACTGTTAAAACAAATCTGGCCTGGGTACAACTACAGCATCATGAATTTATACAATTTACTTTAGACGTGATAGGTCAATTTCTATAATTATTGTTAATGTCAGGTGTGCGTTTATGTATTTACTACCATCACAGTGTTGTAGTAAAGTTTTGTCCATAAACACAATTCATACACAACAAAAATGTATGTAAACAAAAGGAAAAAATAAAAAAGCAGTGCAGAGACTGAACACAGACAAAAACCTGACAGAACCGGACTTGTAAACAAGGTTTTGATGCCAGTGAATACGCACACACTGACTGAAGGCATGCATGGCTTCGTTAATATACATTATTATTGCCGTTAGTTGCGCGTATGCCGCCAACGTGACGAAGTATTTCGATACGTTTGCATCGAACTCGTCACGCGTCGCGGGTAAATATTTGGCATTGTGACGTAGCAGCGTTTGAAATGTTAAAACGCACTTACCGACATCAGCGTTGCAAAACGCCTGTTGAGGATGAACGGGTGAACAACTGCACGCTTCTGCGATCTCTCCCAGGCGAAACAGTATCAGCACCACAAGTGTGCCAATACAGCTCCTGACACTCTTCATTTCCCCTACTTTACTGTTCGGCAGATGACCTAAATAGCTAAACGATCTTCTGCAATGTCAACCCAGATCAAGTCCCTTTACACAAGCGAAAAGTACAGCGTCCGCCTACGTTTAGATGCCCACACGTTGAGTATTAGGATTGTTTTTATTCCACGGAAACGAACGGGATTGTTGGTAATAAAGTGCCCAGCTGCTTTATAATGGCCTTTCCAGTCCCCCTTCTTTCCACTGCCTTCTATGGGTGTGTTTGCGTGGAGAAACCAGGTTTATGCCTTAATACTATGCGTGGACTCCTCCCTTCCAACCAGATTCAGCCAGAGGTGGGCGCTTCCGTGAAGGTCTTCAAAAGATTTCTTTCACTCTTTATGTCAAGATTAAGTTTTATACAAATATGTCAATTTAAACGTTAGGATTAGAATACATAGGTATTAAAATATATATCATTTTTTTAAGGAATTACTAGAATGGTTTGGAAAACTGAACAGGTCAAATATGTATCCCTTGATTTGGTACATTTTACATAATGCTTTATTGGGCTATATTTGTGTCTAATGTGAATCAATGTTAAAGTGTAACATTTGAATATACATAATTGTAATAAAAATATTAAAACAGTACAAAAATGTGGTAGTGCTGTCAGTATGACACAATATAATATATGTTAAAATAAAGCTTTCTTTTTTCCTCTTTCCTGTTATTAATCCAATCTCTTCTGCGTAAACTTTTTTTAACCTTTAATTATGAACCGTAGTCTCACAATAAAAACCCAATTTCCTCCTTATTACACAAACACACACTAGAGCTGCTGAATTTGTGACTTTAGCTTCTATGACATCCATAAGGAATTTGCTCTTGTAGTCATAAACCTACTGAAGTCTCATTATTGTTTCTCTTCACACTCATGAGAGCAGTAAAAGACTCTTTCTGCTGCTGCGTCTGCCATGAGGCTGCGTCTGCAGCTGGCACATGCTCGTTGTTTCCACTCTGACTAGAAGGAAAAGCTAAAATCCACAATGTGCTGCTATGAGAGAATGAAGTTAAATAAATAAATTAATTCAAGGGTTGGAAAATCTCATGCAAGTTTGTTGGCAATGATTTCGTCATTGTGATGACATCACCTATCTGGCTGCGGTTGTGCAGCCTCTGTGGACTTCTGCATTTAAATGTCACAGTAGCTTGTTTTTATTTCCTTCATTTATAATTTCTGATAGTCCCAGACTGGTCACTTCTGCTGTACCATATCCAAAATGAGTTTGCAGTCATACTGTAATAAACTAGGTAAACAGTCCTACTCAGAGTATAAAGGTGACTTTGGGACTTTTGGGCAAACCTCTGTTTTATAGGTCACCCCAACCTGAAAACCCATAGGCCAACCCCTTGCAATAGTATGCTACAGCCAAACCTTAACCATTAGACTACAACACCACTGTACATAGTAATGTTAGCTTGAAACCGTAAAGACAAAGAGACGATAAACCGACAAATATAAAGAATGAAAGGACCTTGTCATATATCTGATGTTGGATATGCAGCTTTTAACAAATTTTTGATGTGCAGCAAGGTTCTCATATGTTTCTTCAGAGAGTAAAGAAATCTTTTTACACTGGTTTCTCTCTTTTTTCCATAGATACAAACACTGTTCAGTAGGACCAAAGCATTTAGTTTAAAGCTTGCTACTGATAATGTGTCTTTGTAAAGAAGAGAAGAAACTTTTGTGACTTGGTCTGCCTTTGTGTGTATGATGGTGTGCGGCACAGACAAAAGCAATTTAGTGTCTGTGGTAATACTTAACAAGGAAACTATGTCAAAAATGTGTATGTGGTGCCCAGAAGGCGTGTTTTTGTCATTTCTACATCTTCTGAAAATGTTGCGAATGACCCAAACAGAACAATAGAATGCCAAACTTTCTTGTGATAGCAGTTTGTAAACAGTGACTACAACGATATAATCTTTAAATCTTCTGAAGAATATTTACACAGTGTTAGACTTTCCTAAAAGAGCACCGTTTTTCTCCAAGAGATTTTCCTATAGGAAAACAGCATGATTACTTTTTTTGGATCTGTGTGTTTGCAGAGTTTGGAATAACAGTTAGATAAACCATCCCATGCTACTGTCATTTTATAAGTGGTTTCTTTCTATATTGAATAAACAGCGAGGGTGCAGACATACAAGAGATGAGAACATTATCATAAGAGCAGAATATCGCCTCTCTACAAAGAATCCTATATTTAGATGTTGTAGCCTGCTAACTGGAAACAGACGAGATTATTTAATGTACAACAGGTAAACACTATTTAAGAACTGTAATTATAGGCTAAAAGAAATAATGTGTAGGAGAAATTACACGTTTTAAAACTACACCAACGTAATTTTACATTTACGTTCATGAGCAACAATTAAATACAATATGTAGGAGGGAACAACCAAAATTCTTGTATTTCTGGTTTGTGGTGGGTGATAACAACACAGTTTTAGCATTCACAGTCCAAATGCATGCGTGATCCTGTTTTAATGTAGGGAAAAGTGGCCGAAAATGACATTTATCTTTTGGTTGGTTTGAAGTCCTAGTTTGCGTTTCCTCCCATTAAAGAGGATAGGGGGGCCCCTGCTGGACAGAATAAAACATGACGGTGGAAAAATTGAAAAGCTAGACAGACCAAACACCACTTTAAAAATGTGCAAATCAATTTCTTGCTGCTTTGTAGTTCTTTAAATGCTCTTTTAACTATAAAGGCGTTCGTGTGTCAAACCTCGTTGAATTCCTACAGTACATAACCCTGGTTTTATAAGCCCTATGAAAAGCTCGAGTGTTTTCATTCACTGCGAATGTGTAGAGTGTTGAAGTGAAGTCGAAGTGAAGTAACCCGGAGATTTAAAAAAGTGCAACAGGCAAGTGTTGAAACTGGTGCTGTGGAAGAATACTACAGTTTTATAGTTAAACTGCTGTAGGATGGAGGCGGACGATTATGGTAAGCTGCAGTTTTTTTCGGGGCTTGACATTTACATTTCACAGAAAGTACGACTGAAATTGTAACGTTTTGTGAAGGCTGTCACAGAAAACAAAGCGTGTCAGAAGTCACTGTGAAAGGTGGCGTGGATGCACCGTATTTTGTGTTGCTCTTTAATTGCAACATTTTAGCACTTGCACTGCACAACATTGTTGAAGCATTACACGATGACAGTGATGTAATGTCCATCTGTTAGGAAAGTTGTTGCATTAATATACATTAACTTTGTGGGCGCCTGTATTTGCCCACAATCGTCTCTGTTTCCATGTTTTTGTAGTTAAGGTTAGTGTTTCAAAGGTTTACTGTGTGTGCCTTGAAAGAGACATATTTCATACCTAAGGAAAAAATAATTCTTTAGGTTTAAATATCAGGTTTATTTGAGATTAAAAGGATGCCTAAATAATCCCAAAAGTAATATCACCCACTTCTCAGCTGATGGTCGTGGTTTATTTAACTTTGTTTTTAGTGTTTGTTTTAATATGTTTCATATATCTTGGATATTTTCATAAACGCATACCATATGGGTTTTGTTTCTCTGTGGCTTGTATGGTGACATTTTCGCCATTTTCATTGCTTTACCGTAGAGCGTCAGAGGAGCAGAAATGATGTTACAGGATTTCCTGTGCAAAAACAACAGACATACCACATATAGAGCTTGTGGGTAAATGTGTGTGCCAGTTTCTATGCTTTGGTTAATTTTTAATGTTAACTAGGTAGTGACACCTGTGTCAAAGCATTGAAGAATTAATAGGGAAGCCTATATTCCGAACAGCTTTTCTGAACTCATATTGTGCAACAGCCAGCTGGAAAATGAATAGATTTCTTAAGCATCAGGAACAACACCCACCCCACCCATTTTAGGTTCACAGTTATAACTGTAAATGTTGTCATTTTGAAGGCGGTCTGAGTCACATGACTACAAATGACCAATCATTAGTCTGATCAGTGGTCACTCACATCACTATGAGCCTTAAACTACATGTCATCACAATCTCTTTATGACAATAATGTTTTGTGGTTTTGATAATGGTCACTGTGTGAACAGTTACAAGTTACACATCTCCCCTCAGTCAGTGTATTTTCATTGAATCTACTCCAAAGTGTCACTACATTCCTTTATTAGTTATTTATGCCAATAATGCTTTATTATTATTATTATTATTATTATATAATAATTTAAATAATACTATATATTATTATATAATAAATAACTTCATTAGTTATTTATGACAACATTTTGTGGGGTACATAATCCCACAAAAAAGACTCATAACATATGTATGTTTACAAGCCCATGCACTACAGATCATCTTGTACTGTTCTCCAGCCAGGAACAGTGCTTGACTTTCTTTTTCCTCATGTGCAATATTTATGTGAAACATTTGTATAGTTTGTATTTTCTAGTTTATGTATAGGCAACTTTTATATATAGTATATTTATAATCTAATTCTGTTAGTATTTGTGTTTAGATTTATACTGTTTCACGTCATTGTTGTATGTCTGTATTTATGTAGCACCGTGGTCCTGTGAGGCACGACATTTCGTTCCACTGTATGTCCCCACATATAGCGGAATGACAATAAAGCTCAACTTGACTTGACTTGACTTGATAATAAACTTTCTTCTTATATATTTTCGTAAGGCAGATATTTTTTATCTAAATCTACTTATATCATTTGTGATAGACATTCTATCAGTCCATGAATTCTCTGGGAACCCTACCTGTTACTGTGGTGTTGCCAGTGTTAGTCCCTATTTAGCTGAGTTAAAGGAACTCAAACTTCTGTTATTTATTTTGTAGAAATGTTCTTAAAACCTTTTAATACATCTTTTCTCTCAGCATTTTCTTTGTTTTCTCTCTAGTTTTGGAATCACAGTATCAGATGACTGGTAACAGGATTATATAAAATGAATCTTAAATGAAGGCTGTCTGAAGCATGATTTTGACAGCATGTTGAGGCAGAGTTATCTTGACATCAAAGAAGGAGGTTTCATCACTCGCTGATTTAAAGCAGCAGATGTTTCTGTCTAAAGTTACTTGGTTCATTAAATTACATATTTACCCCATTCTCTGTCACATCTCCCTGCCAAAACAGAAACATCAATGCCAGAATCAACTTCTAAACTTATCACTGTATCCTCTGACCTGAGATCTGTAAATGGACAGGTACAAGATGGGATATGTCTCTCATTACCACGGTTACAGCTGCAGACGTGGCACACTGTCATATCCAGGAAGGAGCAACGCTGCACAGGAAGCCTCTGAGTCTGTCCTCAGCTTACCTCTTTCAGCTGTCACTCAGTGTGGTTAACTCCTCCCACTCAATCTGTTGCTCCAGTCAGAGATAGTGAGAAGTTAAAGGGAGGGTTTGTTTTGATCTATTTCTTCCTGCCAAAGCTGTTGCTGTCTGGGCATTTTTTGGGTTCATTTGTAAGCTGCAAATCAGTTTAGATTGATAACAGCACATATTAAAACCTTCTTAAAAACTTTGTGACCAATCCGAGTTTTTACTTTCAACATGTTATGGATAAATGCTACTTCCTTTTTATGCTTTCTGTCCATTACTTGAGCAAGCTCCCGTTAACAAACTAAATTAGTTCTCTGTTAAAACAACTATAAGGTCAGCAGTCAGCATAATGGGGCGTTAAATTTACCAAAAGTGATGGAAAATAGAAAATCAAACCTACAACCCATATTTACTGGGTTAGATTATGTGCAGAGGAGATGTCCTGATTGATATTTTAAAGTTGTCAAAATAAATTTGTGCACTAACACCAAATGTCCACTAGATGGCAGCTTCCACAAAATATTAAGATTCCCCGGTTTGAAAGCACCTGCAGAAACAATAACAGGACTAAACCTTGTACTAAGATAAGTGTATTACCAAACTGCGTACACCATTGAGAACAGATTCATTGAAGCTTTAAACTCTAATCCTGCACTCTGCAGTATGGTACACACTAAACAGAGATCTGGCATATAATGTCATTATCAAACAAAAAGTCCAGTTTCTGGTAAACTATACTACAATTAAGTCATTATGACAAAAATAGCATATTTTCTGAAAATGACCCAGAATCACATTTTGTCATGTATAATGTAGATGAACATTTAGACTGATGGATGCAAGTTCTATCTAAAATAGAGGAAATATCAGTGAGCCAGGGAGATATTGTAATGCCTCTGACCGGTTGTATTTGTTCCTGGTTGGCATAGTGACCACTCTGTGTCATGATGCTCTGGGTTTGTAGGGGTTCATTGGTCACACAGTGCGCTTTTAAGTTCTAAGGACCTCTCATGATCAAGTGGAGATCGTCATAGCATTCTGAGTACACAGCTCTCCAACTGAGACAGGGTGCAAGAGAAAGAGGCTTGCTTGGGCTTATGGTTCGTAGGCTGTGCATCTGGATTCAAGCCATTGAACTAAAGGCCTGCTGGCTCATAGGCTTGCCAACCCACCTTACATTTTGTGGGTTTGAGATTGAATCTCGCTCATTACAAAACCATGGCTGATCATGCATAACATGCTTGTTTGTGACATGACGAATAGACATTCTGCTTAGAATTGAAACAAAAAGATTCCAGTTTGACAATATAGATATAGGAAGGTTGCTCTCTGGTTGAATCTCATTCTATGTGACTATTTTGTCTGTTATCATTTTGTGCTGAGAGAATAACTGAGTTTGATGTTTACTGAGGAAGAGAGACATAAACAGATGTTCTACAGTGCTGCATCTGTCTCCAAATGTAATGTTTTTATTAGCTTCAGATTTCCTTTATCCTTTATAAACAACACGATTGTGCTGTAGCATACATCATATTGTGCTTTTTAGGACACACTGGAAAATGGACCACCCATGTCACAATGTCGTGTTATAGGTGTCATGTTGTCACAAAAGGTTAATGTGTGTTTAATGAATTGTTTTTTTAATAATGGTTTAAAAGTTTAACAGATATTTGTTGCCATAACACATTCATGTCAAAACTGAGGAATGTTCACTGGAATACAAAGTGTGACAACTAACCCCAGTCTCCCCTATCACAAATTCTTCTGCACTTCATACTGTATTGTTATCTATTTGTCCTTGTCATTCACCACCCTCTTCCCCGTGCACCCTTTGATTTCAGCCATATGATTTTGCACTTTTCCTCCATCTAAAGTTTATCCTCCACACTCATTAATCTTAAGCTCCAGAGGAGCACACATCTTCAAAAAGCAGATCTGTTTTAAGATCAGCTGAGATGACACAGTAGCCGCCCTGCATGGGACGAGTGGGACTCGGAGATACCAGTATTAGGTCAGACACAACCAATAGCCATGACAATGTTTCATTTGTCCTGTTTTTAAAAATGAACAGATGCAACCTGAATCTGAATAGGCCATCATATATACAGTTGATGATAGATTTAAATGAACTACAAGCTATTTGAATGCTACAGCCTTTCCAATACTCATTCTATGGTGCAGGAGTTTATGTTTTCTTAATGTAGACTTTCATCTCAATTATTTATCCGGTTCATATTTTGGAGCTTAGCAAGCAGTTTTTCTCTTGTTAGCAGGGTTCCATCTGATCACATGATATAGTGTGTGTTTGTACAGTATGTACTTATTTATTTGGTTCATTACTATGGGGATATAAACTTGAAGCTATTGCAGATGTTAAATGAAAGCTGTTACTGCTTGCTTCTGAGCTTTCCTGATGTAAATGATCTTTCTTTGCGCTCCTATATCTCTTCCACACTTACCTTCCTTTGAATGTATATTTATCTACATTTAGCTTGTTTGTTGTGGAATTTTGAAGTAGAAAACAATTTTTGGAATAGAGGGGAAACCCAAATATTTGACCGTTCTGGTTTCTCAGAACAGCAGAATTCAACCTTTCAGTTTCTCAGTTTCATGTGCCTTTAAACAGAAGGGCCGAATGAAGAACACCAATGCTTACAGAGGTCTGCTGACACTAGGCAGGCATTTATTGGGCCTCTGGCTCTTCAGCTGAGCAGACACACAGAGTCCTGACTCTGCACAGCCTCCTGCTGTTCTTCTGCCACACTACACAGGAGACAAAGGTAAAAATCATAGTTGACAGTTCACAGTGCGTTTGTCTGATTTTTCGAATGTTACAGATGGAATCATGACTGTATCCTTATCTATTTTGTAGTAGTGTTTAATATTTATGCTTTATGCTCTATAGCCACTTTTGGTTTTCTCTGGGTCAATTATGATGGTGTGAACGCCAGGGATTTTTTGTTGGAAGTGCTTGTTATTTGGTTTCAACATGTCTACAGACTTCCAAACTGTTGTGTCTTGTTAGAGGAGCTCAGCACAGAAATGCAGTAATCATATGGCACAAGGTATCTGTGTTTTGTCACTTAACTCACTAGGGAGAGCATGTGTCTTCAAAAGTCCTGGTCCCCAACATTTAAATTTTTTGATCTGCAGTGTGTACTAGTAGTATTAAATACACATTTAGAAAGAAAGACAAATGAAAATGTCTTTAATTTTCTGGGGTCACTCCATAAATGTGAAAAACATGATGCACCAAATTTGAATATGTGAATATTAAAATATAAATATTTGCATAATATTCATAAATGCATAAATGAGGCCCTGTCCCTGTATATTTTTTTGAATAATAGCTTCAGTTAATGTCAAATTAATCATGTAAATTAACTGTATTCTGACTATGATTGTAATGAATTGGTTTGAATGTTCTTTAAAGGTGTGGCAGGTGCAGAACAGCTAGGAACAGCCAAATAGAACAGTATGCTTACAGAACATCAGTTTTGTAAACAGCAAACCCATTAGCTGTTCCGGTAGCTTAACTGCAAAGCATTGTGCTTAAGATCTGAAGGTTGTGAGTTCAATTCCCAGGAAATACACAAACTGATTACCTTCAATGTGTACCTTGAATACATTATGTTGCTTTAAATGGGTTAAAGGGTCTGCCAAATCCAAAATGTCAAAGTCTCATTGAGTACTCATTGAGTTAAAAAAGTACTAGCGTTACTAAATAAATATTATTCTTCTGTGTTTTGGTTGAGTCTGATAGGGATGGTGTGATAAATGTATGGGTGTAATGGAACCAGAGGAAGGGTGTGAACCAGCACAAGAGTGACAGAAGATAAAATTAGGAAACTTTGGGGAATGATCTTGGAAAGTACTGGGTGGACTTTCCCACAAGATCTCCCCTCTGAGACCTTTTTGGGATGTTCCCCGGTGGTTTTGTGTCATTGTGCGGTTTAATACTTATGAATAATGGAAAGCAAAAGTACCAATTTCTGTTAAAATAAGTGATTAGTGAAAAGAACCTTCGGAGGCAATGGATCATGGTAGTCTGAAAGCTAATAAAACCTGCCATTTTTGACAGGCAGAGACTGTTATTTGAGGGTAATGTTCTGTTCCTGTTCCATGACACATGACAAGGAACAAAGCAGCAATGTTCAGCAGTCTTGATTTAGTTGTATTGCACAAAAAGCAAGTTTTATTTGAGGAGCATGACATGCTTGGCTTCCAGGAACATTACAGTTGCAATCGTATTCTCATTCAATAGCTGTGGTTCTTGTGACATATTTTGCTGTTTAAAAGCACACTGGAGGTTCTACTTTGAAAACGTATCTTGAGACCCCTGCGTTGCGCATTCAGAATACAGTACTCTTCATTATGAAAGACATTTCTCATTATATATAATAGGCAATGATTGCATTTAAATGTCTTTAGCAGCATTACATGGTCTTCTTGCCTGTAGGGACCAGCAAAAAAAAACACACAAACAACCACACACAATACCAAAAATGCATATTTGAAGAAGATTTAAAATGCAAGCTGAAGTGTAATTCTATGAGTGCATAGTGGTTTCAGAGGGTCCTACAGTAACATAATCTATGCGTGTATGCAGCTGTTCATTTATAATTAGGATGGGTGATCTTGTGATTGTCTATGTGTAAACATATACATGTCCTTTAGAACCACACATGGCATGGATGGCTGAGATTGCTGAGCTCTGACTAAACTGCCCTTCGTGCTGGTTGTGGGAGTGAGTGGGGAGGTGTTAATAAACCCATGCTTATGTCTATGTAGAACGTGCTCCGCCAAAGCTATTTCAGAACCACGGTGAAGACTTAGAATAGAACTGTGTGTGAGATACATACAGTACGTGAGTGAAGGAGAGCCACGGGGTGGGGGGTTAGAAAGCCTTGTGTGTAAGTCGTACAGTAAAATGACAGGCTGAGAGGGAGAGAGAGAATACAGCGGAGAGAGTGTGAGAGAGCAAGTGAGCTTGCGAGACCAGCGCACATCGGAGTAGACAGATCAGCAAGAAGCCCAGTTAGACTGTCTGTATTTCTGCTGTGGTCTGAGGTCTTTGCTTTGGAATCTGTTATCACCGTCAGACAGGAGAACGTACGGAGAAAATTCATGATAAATAAAAGTGTCATTTAACCAACACAGGTTTTAACAAGTTCTCCTTTTGGACGAAACAGGAAGAAGCTTTTGTGTTTACTCGCAGACACTTCTCACAATCGCATGCACAGACTCAAAGTGAAACAGGACTGATTTCACACACCGTGGAAAGATGGGGACGGTGAGCGAACTGTGTGCCTCCAGCTTCCAGGCATTCTTGTGTCCCACGGTTTGCCCGGCTGCACCTGCAGGTGGGTCTGTGCACGTGTTGCCATCTCTGTGCATGTGCTTGTGAATCACATCTTTACAAATGTCAGATTTTGTTTATTGTATTGTTTGCAGAGATATAGCTGAGATTAGTCCATAATAACTTGCTTTAGTTTATGTGTTCATAATGTGAACCATCTCAGACTCTTGCTTACTTGTTTGTAAGTCCTCAGTACAATCACTGTGTATAATTGAATGTTATTTTGTCTAGTGTTGTTGCCGTGGTGATAAACAGTGTCCCCGAATCATAGAAGTGTTTGAAGGAGAAAGAGAGAAGCTGTCGTCATTGGTCATGCAATTTTGCATGTGAGAGAAATCACTTGTTGTGTTAATGCAAAGTTGTTGGTGAATCCTAAGCTGTCCAAAATATTATTGTTGAGACAATTACTGTTGCAACAACTCAAGGGCATTAAAGTCACCATATATCATGACTGTGAGGCTTCTTTTAACTCAGACCTTGTGTTTTTATTATCTTCAACCTTGAAACATCCACCTGTTGCTCACTGACATTCTTTCGTCATGTCCCCATTATAACTATTGCCAGGGTTGTCACTGCATTCAGGGCTTAGCCCATTAGTGCCACAAGTGTGAGTGATACAAACTAGAGTTTCATTTTTTTCCATTTTTATTTGGTTATAAATGCCTTCATCAAGATAAAAAAATTAACTAATAATTTAGAATCAAGGAAAACGACCATACAACAACCATTAAACCGTAAATAAATCAAATGAAACGTTTTACATTGCAGCTCATTGGTGGTATTTTATCTGCTATGGCGTGACAAAATTTATAAATATTGTATGTAGACCAAAAAAAGCTTTATAACATATAGGCCTTTATTCTCTATAGAAGTGTTTTATTTGCATTTTATTTTGGGAATTGATTCACTTGACCTGTTCAGTATTGCGTTCAAATTTTTGGAAACGTTAGGAAAACCCCCCCCCCCTTTTTTTTTTTTTTTCCAGCAGTGAGACGTTTTCACGGACGTTAGACGATGACCCGTACCCAATCCACCAGCAGGGCGTTGGGCGCGGGCGCTGCCCGAGAGCGCTTCCTTTTTCTGCTTTGCGATCACATTTACATTGATTCGTACAAAAAGTTTGTCTTAAAGTTAGCTTATTTGTTGTTGTTTCTCAATAAAACCATTTGTGCATTTAATGCTGTGGTTTAGTAGAACCTAGCTCGTTAGTGTATAATTATAGATATCAAAAACGTTATTCTTAAGTTGTGAGTGGAACATTTGGAAACGTTAGGGAAACAGTTAGAGGGAAAATTGGGGGGGGGGTGGGTTTGTTGGTTTTTTGGGTTTTTTTAATTTTTTTTTTTGTACAATCCCATCTTTATTTTTGTCTTCCAACAGGTGAGACGTTTTCACGGACAGACAGACAGACAGACAGATAGCAGCTGAAGTAAGAGGAAGTGAAGTATAAAGCACGCAAGGGAGGGGTTGTACTGTAAATCTCACCTCTTCCCACACACATAGACATATACAGGACATAATAGCAAATCTTGACTATCTAAGACTCTTATGATAATAATGTCACCTGCCACTCATTGGTTAGGTAATTTCAACTAGGTCTTTAGGACCAGAGAATTATAATGCAAAGGCTGGTTGATTAATGGTTAATGATCTGGACTGCTAGGTTCAGAGTTATAGGTTCAGACCTGGGAGCTGTTTGGATCTTCTACTATACCTCTGTTGAGCAAAACACTTTCTATTGCTTTGGAAGAGAAAATATATGCTTAACGTTAATTTAGCAATCGTTCATGCAGAAAACACAACTTTTGCTTAGTAGATGCACAACGTTACTGTTTTAGGAAGTCATTTGTCATAGATCATTACCAGGCCAGTTTTTGTTAAACATCATGGACAGGAAATGCATCTCTTTGCATTTTCTTTCATTTCTCCAGAGTCTAGCAGATGACAGCATTTTTCAACCAAGTGAAATAGGAAGTCATTTACTGTGGGTGTTTATAAGGGCTCAGAATTCAAGTGTTTTTTAAATTACTCTGAGCATTATTAAGATAAATATGTGTCTGTATTCAGTGCTGCTCTATTCAGCACTGTCTGTATCATGTGCGGTACAGTGTTGGCTGATCAAAATCTTAAAGAAGAACATGTTAAATATGCTATTTGTGTAAGTAATTGGAAACAGTGGTCACAGTGTCCTCAGATCCGTCTTCTGGTGGATTGATGCTGGAAAGCATAATGATTGTAATCTAAGCCTTTTCTTTAAACGACAAAGAACGCACCTGTTAGATTGGCTTATAATCAAACACACTCCTGTGGGGCCAGTAGGGGTCACTGTGTTCTGTTGGAGTGCCTATTATCTGACAAGCAGATTCTTTATTTTGCTTTACAAATCCAGGGCTGACAGAATTTTTTGACAGAATTTTTCTATGACATTTACACAATGTTGCCGTTGAAAGCATTAAAGGGTGACAAAAAAATGAAAAATTCTCCCTTTTGCCATTCTGAACCCATATGAATTACTTTCTTTCAGGAAACACAAAATGTGTTCATGGGAGTTTGCAGAATTTTGATTGTTGGGTGAACTCTCCCTTTAACTTTAACAAATCCTCTGAAGCAGTCTGGGGTGTATTAAATTTGCTTCTTGTGGGGATCAAACCAACAACCTTTTGGTTACCACCATCCCTGAGCCTCAACCACTACACCACACCTGGTTAAAACCCCTCACTATCTGTCTTTAAAACAGAGCTGTATTTTTCTTCTGGAAGAGAAATTGAGATATCCAGTTGCCATGTGACTAAAGCTTTTCATTTTAAGTGTCGTTGTGTGCTGGTATATGTGTGAGGATTTATTTGTGTGTATGAGAGACACAGAGATATCACACTGTGCAAAAAAAGGCTTAAGTGAGGTGGACCTCACTGAAAGGTCACAAAGTCTGAAAGAAGATTGGTGAGACGGAATAATGAAAAGAAATGGGTCGAGGGGTGTGAATATGGGATGGAGAGGGAGGAGAGAAGCATTTTGAAGTACTGTTCAGTGTGAAGGAAGTAGATTGCTTATAAGAGAATGCAATAATGTGTGTGTCATCAGCCATCATCATTTGTATATACACACGCGCACACACCCACACACATACACAAAATGTGATTCAGAAGCCACAGGCTGGGTTCTGGGCTCAGTGATTACAAATGCTAATCATGGTGAGTCAATAAGTAAATCAACCTTTCTCTGGATGAGTATTGTAGTGTTTCTCATCATCATCACCTCCACATTCCTGAGACTCTGTGTGCAGCTAATGAAAAATACTTTTAAAGAGAAAATGTCATATTTTTAGAAACATACACTATACAAGTACTCAAGCTCCGTGTTCAACTTGTATGTAGTCTTGTGTTCATTCAATGACTGTCTAAAACGTATTGTACACAAGACAGGAAAGCACTTTCTGAATCTAGTAACACATTTGCTAACACATTTCACATTGCAAGAAAGTGTGAAATCTAGTTTGTGCACCTAGAAGCGTTTGAATTCCCATGTGTACAGTATGTTTTGAGCGTAACACACTGGCATTACTGTGAGAGCATTGTGGTTTTCTGTGAAATGGCTGGGATTTTTGGACAGTCATAGTCATAAGAGCACCTGTTTACATTATTCATATAGTCTTAACTTCTATATGCACACAGCTTTTAGCTCTCAGAATGAACCGTACAGCAAGCTGCTACACTTGAACTACATTTGACCTGTCAGTTTTGCCTAATGTATTCTGAACAGACTCTCCCATAAGATCACACACACACAGCACAAAGCTGATGTGAGATATTATTCAGTCATGAAGACACCAGATGTGTGGGCTGCTGTGTCAGAGATGTCTTTATATCATTTGCTAATAAAAAAAGCTCTGCAGCTCTTTTTTGTCTTGATAATAATTTTTCTCTAATTTTCTTAACATTTTTTCTTTTATCCTGTCTGTCTGGAGGCATTTATTTCAAGTCTGCCTGCTAAATATCTGCTAAACAAGAGCAAAATGTAATTGCTGGGGTTTAGCTCTTTCATAATTCAGGAGACACAGACGAGTTCCTATATATGTTTAGTATATAGGAAGGATTTAGTATATAGGTCTTAGGATTCATTGGGACTAGGAAAAACAAAAGTGCCTACACTCACATATTAACAAAATCCAGAAACAATGTGTACATCCACATATTTTCCATTCTTAAAGTCTTAGTTTTTCCATAATAACAACACAGCAGGTGCACAGTGTGAATCAGATACATAATACCATATTTTTTGTATACATAAATCCAAAAACACTTTCAGGTTTAATAAATCACATTGCAGGTGTTATTTAATCTATTGACATCAACACCACCCTGTATTAGCACAGAATTCCCCAAATTATGTATATATTAAAATATTCAGCTAAAATTGCCATTTTGTTTATCTGTACACCAAACAACTCAATTTATCAAACGACTCAGTAGATCACTTTGGATATTTTAAAATGGGTGCTATCAAGTATGTGCATGTTTGAAACACCAGCCTTTAGTAAATCAGTTAAAAATAACATCACATTGTGGAATAGAAAGGATGGTAAAGGGTGATTGTGAATAGAATGAGTGTTATAGGACAGAGTGTGATATTGTGATATTGTATGAGTAAAGTGACTCATTTTCGGACTTTGAGTTCATATTACCATGTTGGCGGCATTTCATCATTGCTGCCCACTCCTGGATCTCCCATGATGCCGCTGTGGTGGCCCACCAGTTTTTCTGAGGGAGTCACCGTCTGTGATAAGAGGCAAACCAAAATGTATTTAAATCTCTTTTTCTTTCTTTTTTCTCTTTCCTTTCATTCTTTTTGCCAAAGCTTCCTCTGTTTTTGCCTCTCCGAAGTGAGTGAGAAACCATTAAATGCTCTCTCTTTAATTTCATCTGTTTGACAGGTTAATATCATACTCCTGCCCTTCATTGTTCCTAAAATCTCTCCCTTGCTCTCTAGTCCTATCATCTCTGATCTCCATCAGGGACGAGCAGTGGTGAGTGAAAACCTCCAGACAGCTATTTCATTTCATCTGCTTTGGTTCCTGTCTGAGTCTTAAAGGAACATATCACCCCAAAATGAAAATTTCATATACTCACACTCATGCCATTCCAATGGGTGTTTCTCCCACAAAGTAATCATTTAGCTTCAAATATAGAACACAAGATGACTACTTTAGTAGTGCTTTTGCATCCTGTTTTGAAGCTTAAATTAGTCCCTATTTTAAATGCACAGAAACGAGCAACCAGCACAGTCCACTAAAGAAGAAGGTAAGTTCAAAATGTTATAAAGGTGAGGAAATCATATTTTTTTGTTGAATTTTAACTTTAAGACTCACTCTCTTATGGACAAATACAGTTGTGCTGTGGTGCAATATGTGGGGAATATATGTCCCCTTCTGCATTAGCTAAAGCAGGGAGTAATGACACTGAGAGACACTCTGGAGTTTCTGCTCCTGTCCATCACTGTGCTACACTCTGCTCCAGATTTGGCCTTTATTGGAACGAACTGTCAACATCTCAACCTCAAGCGCAACTTAACTTGTATCAAGTTTGAAAGGAGAGGGAAAATGATCTTCTCTCTTACGCATGTGCGGAGCAAGTTCAACTTTGACATTAACAATACAGAATTACTGCTGTATTACATATGGGAGATGTTTCCAGCACCATCCCATCACAGTTATATTGCTCCTAAAGGCACTGCCATCACATCACATTCCCAAATGAAGTGAAGAAGGATTTGTTGCCATGGTTTCGCCAGTGCTCATTCCCATCTAATTCAAAATCTTCAAGTTCTTTACATCACAGGTTACTGCTCCTCTTGTGTGCTTAAATCTGCTCTCAGATAGGGCTGCGTAATGGACAGAGAGACAGAGCCCCCATTGGGTAGCTCAGTGTTACAGCACGGCACATGCGTGATGTTTTTGTATGATGTGTATTATCATACAGTACAAACAGTGATGAATCATACATAGCATTGGAAGTTTCAGCACTGCAGTTGTCACTAATTCACTATAAAGACAAAGACATGAACACAGCAAATGTATTATTTTCATGCTCTTGCATCCTTATCATAAATGTATTTGTTCAGCGCCATTTGCTCAGTCATTTATGCTATTGCATTTCCTTTCATATACTGTATCCATGGAAATGAGTTTGCTCTTAAGCTTTCTCCATGACACATAGAACATTAGCATAATTCAGCTGTCCTGTTTGGAGAGGGCTATTTCAACAGGTTTCTTATTTAATCGTGCAGCTGTTCGCTCTGACATTTAACTCTGTGCTGAAAACAGAACAGCCAACAGCCAACCTTGTGATGAAAATGAATGTTATGACCTCAGTCATCATTGGACAGTTCCAGCAAACCAGTTCGCTCAAAGATGAGCAACTAGTTTAACTTTAAAAATACTAAGCTTTACACTCACACTTAATGAATTGAATGTAGGGACACATAATGATCCTAACAACTAGTCAATGTCGGCCAACACGTTTTTTTAATTATATATTTAATCACTTACTTCCTGCTGCTGTTTCTCAGCACAGTTTAACTTTCTTATCAGTACAGTATATCTTTGCCTTGACTTTACACCCCTCACCTGTTCTCTCTCCATCTCTTAGCTTTTAGAACAGGTGTGGTGGGGTAATGAGTATCTTTTGCATAGCACAGTGTGTTCTTTGAAAATAGAGGTGACAAAATGAACAAGTGAAAGAAAGAGGTGGAGAGAGAGAGTGGTGAGAATATCATGGCTGCTTATTTTGGTCTGGCTCCACATGGTCTTGAAATGCAGACCTAGATCCATTGTGACAACACTGCTTATAAATCCTAAAACACATTCCTAAAATACATACCGATGCATGCAGCTCAGTTACTTACGCTTGAGGGTAATGAGTTAGCTTTAGAAATATTGACCAACCTTGTGATATGAGAACTTTTGTAGAGTCAAGAACTATTTGGACAAAGCAATGTCTATGCTAGGTTATGTGTAAAGGTTTAGTATTTACATTAAATAATGGAAAAAAAACATGTTTTAAAACTTCAGTCAATAACTGGACTTTCAGAGTAAGAAAGTTAATTCGGATGTCGCTTAATTAATATAAACTCACTACAATCAAACTTTTGTGTGAACAAAAGGAGATTACAAACTCAATAGAAATGGTAACTGTATGAAAGGGTTGCAGGGTTTGGGTCTTGTCTGAATATTTACTCTCTGTTTGGGATGCCTATGCTTGAATATCCACTCCCATGTCATTCTTACAGATTATAATTGTTTTTCTTGGTCAGAGTACAGTGTGTTGACCGTAGTACTGCTCAGAGGTCTGTGAATGGGATTTAACAGCTACACAGGAGATGGAGCAACCTTTGTTTCTACAACCACAGTCTTAGCCATGGTTCCTTTGTAGTAGCATCTGCAGAGAGGCCAGATCTGATTTTCTGCCCTCTCAACTTCCTCTTTGTGGGAGTATATTGAATATCTGGCATCCTGGTGCTTTTAGCCACAGCTATGTGAAGTGACCTCAACAGTCTTGTATCATGTGCAGTTTTAATAAGATACTCTGATGGCTGTCTCAGTTGGCATTTAAATATAGCCTTTAAAACATAAGAGCTTAAGTTGTTTGGTCAACCCTGGTGCTTTGTGATTTAAAAGCTACCAGTTGAGAAAGGACACATCTTAATGGATTCAGGTTCTATGTCATTACTTAAAAGGAAATATCTTTTAATGATTACATGGATGTCTGGAATACTTGATTCTGAGTGGTCAATCACAACACTAGTGGCCAGTTTGTCTATTCATTCCTGAATGTTCTGCTGTTTTTCTTTTATAATGCAGTCATTTTAACTTAGCATTTATGTAATTATTTGGTCATTTGTGTTAAGGGTCCTAATCATCTTGCCCGGGTTTATTTTGTTAATGACCGCCTGACATTATCGTTTGTACATGTCATTTTAAGACCTAGTGAGATCAATATTGGACTTTTGTGGCTTGTGTTACATGTCTATTATTGTCTTTAAAACCAAGCCATTATTAAGTACTGATAAATATGTTAATATTTATTTTCATCCTCTCTATTTCATCTCTGTGTTTTTCTACTGAAATGTGTTCACAATATTAGTATCTGTTCTGGGCTGAAGTTATGGGACTATAAAGTTAGCCAGGATCTCTAAAGTAGTTTGCTACTGACAGGGTACAAGGTGGAAATGAAATTTAAATGTATTCAGACTGTCTTTGTAAAGATTGCGATTAAGTCTCACATCTGCTCTGCCTTAAACAGAAGACTCTGTGTGCTGGGACTGGTTTACTCTAGTCTGCACACACACAATCAGAATACAAAATCAGCATTCTAAATCAGAGGAGCCTTGTCTATATTTTAGCAGTGTCTGCTGGATAAGGCACCTGGCAACGGAGACACAGCATCCCGCAGAGGAATCTGATGTCAATTTCTTCTGTCTGCTCAGAGTTTCAGAGAGCATGTGGGTTCTACATCAAAGTTCAGAAACACATAATTTCACATGAAAGCATTAATTCTGCTCGTGTATAGAGATTACGTTGCCTTGTTCTGTTTGCTTTTGTATCTTGACCAGCCCGATGTGCAACACTGGCTCCAAATGTGGTATGAGTTTGGGGCGGGGCTATCTGTTTGTTGACCAATAGCAGACAGGAGGCGTGTTCAGGAAACTGGCTGTGTCAGTTTGATGAAGAATTTCTAGTCCATTGATGAATGGGAATGTAAAATATAAAATAATGTAAAATACAGTTGTGAATGTTTTAGGGGAAAATTTCATAATATTTAATTGTCATTACAATGTCACAATGGCAGTTAAAAATGGTCCTAATGGCTCATTATTAAATCTAAAATATATTGTCATATTTCTGTCTTTTAATTTTGGGATGAAATGTGACCCAGATGTTGTTCTTCAGATTCATCTCTTCCTCCTGCAATGGCTTAGTTTGTTTGTTGCCATTTCTTTTCGGTTTGGAGATTTCTAGGAGAGAACAGAAAAATAAAGGTGACAAAAAAAAAAAATTGCATGCACTCTAATGTTACCACATGGTCTGTTATTGTGATATTTCACATTGTGTTTTGCACTTTTTCAATGAATGCTGTTGTTTTTCTTCTACAGCATGTCTAACACTCTCTGAGAGAGTGTGTTAGTAAACAAGTGCATGTAGTGCAAAGAGGGAGAGAGAGAACATTACTGAGAACATTACTTACAATTACTCTGTTCTGGATTCTGCTCTCTCTCTCTCTCTCTCTCTCTCTCTCTCTCTCTCTCTCTCTCTCTCTCTCATTTTTTATACAGAAAGAACTTAAATATAGGATAATAAGCCCCAATAGAGATAATAATGAAACCATTAGCCATTCTGGATTTAGAAATATGGTAATTTGGAATCCATTGTCAGTATTTTTATTCTTTCGCTTTAGATTTCCACCAACACTTTGTTGTACTTTTAGTATCGTGGCTGTATGTAAATGTTCATTTAAGCAGTGCATTAAATTGTTTTTTTTGAAAAGGTTGAAGTAGAAACGTGCTCATTTATTATATGTTTAATTACAGCGCCTCCTAGTGGTTTGAATATGCCACTACTGACATCTTGCTGTGTACTGCACAAGGGCTGTTTTTAACGTTCTACGTTATAGACTACACAGCATGATTTGTTTTTGAGAACACTCTCAGACTTTCTTAAGATGCATATCAAGGTGACAGTTTAGAAGTAGCTGCAGGAAAATGCATTGAATTGCATTCACATTCAATCACACTTTATTTCGTTGGAAAGTCAGTGTTGGGTTATAGGAGGCTAAGGCTGTTTGTTCCTGTCTACACTTCTGGGCAGTTTTAATAATCTTGTCAATAAATATTTGTAGCACTGAAACAGGCAAATTACATTAATATACTATACTTAATTAATTATAAATAAGTATTAATTATTTATTTATTCATCATTATACTAATAATTAATTATATTAATTAATTATAATACATTTCCTAACTTAGGTTTAGGGTTAAAAAAATCATTATTCAGTACATAAATTATGTTTTATAAATAAGAAAAAGGCTAAAACTTTTAGGTCTGGAGATACTGAGGGTTTGACATAAGAAATACAACAAGTTAAATAGTCTGAGAGAACAAAGCTAATTATAGCTTTGACAAATAGATAGCCTTGGAAACTTTAGTTTATTAGCAAGAACAAAAATCCATGGGTTTCTTCTTGAAAATAACATTTGGTAGGTGCCATGGAAACAAAGAATGCATTCATGCAGTAAACATTTTGTTTGACTTCTATTCAATATGCCTGTGGGTATTTTGTTTCTATTATAATGGTTTTATACAAAGGTTTTTATGACCTTTGTATGTGTGTGTCTGTGCACCAACTCATGGTATTGTGTTGTTATTGGCTCTGCTCTCACATCCAAATTATTTTTGCCTGAAATTAGATACTTAATAAGTGCTCATTGCCATAAGTCAAAGTGACATATTTGTCAGATATGGTAACCCATACCTGAAATGTGACCTCTGCATTTAACCCATCACTGGTGAGGAGTGGATACACACTGCAAGTCATGAACACACACACACACACACACACACACACACACACACACACACACACACACACACACACACACACACACACACAGGTGCCTTGCTCAGGGGCACTTCAGTTCCTACCTGCCAGTGCTGGAATCAAACCAGCAACCTTCTGATTACAAGCCTGACTCAGTAACCAGTAGACCACAACTACCCCTGACAACACTTTTTTTTTTTAATTGTACAAGGCGAAAAGAGAATGCCAGACTCAACACCATTTGTCCAGTCTTTTACAAAAAACTTATTTGAACATTGTAGATTAATGTGGTCAAAGTGTCCCAGACTTGCAGCACACTGACTGGTGAGCTGTGCTGTTCTTGTATTCATGGTGAGTTATGTGTCTGGGGGAAAACAAACTCAAGAGGCTGCAGTTATGGCAGGTTGGTACTGTTGAGAACAGCAGGATTTTTCATTGAGTGATTACTTATGAATAGACCTTGATTTGTTACAGAAAGTCTCAGGAGTATATTTCAAAATCTCAGAAACTGCAAAATTATAAAGGGGACTCTGACCTATGAGACATCTCTGAAGTACATAGCCAGGGTGCTGGGTTGGAAGAAAAGATGTTTTGTTTTTGACATACTCTTGCTATTCTGTGGTACTAAATCAACATAATTAACTAAATCAACAAGATTTTGTTTTAATTGACCATGGCACTCATGAAAATATGTTTCATTGAGAAAATATGGTTGTTTGTTTTGTCCTGTTGACAGAAATGTTTTGCTAAAAAAACAATAATTTTTCTAATTACCAAAGTTTTATTAGCTGATTATCTTTGGCATCTGTGGTTATCTGTGTCTTTAGTGTTTTATGTGTAGGGGCATTTTCTCCACTGCACTATGACATTTCATAGGCCCCACACAGCTGTAACGTGGCACTTCATTTTACTGGTAAATACCAACGTATGTAGTCATCTGGGAACATCTGCTGTTTCACGGTACACACTCTCTTCTCTTAATTGACTTGCACATACACAGACTTGCATGTGGGGTTTTGTTGTTGCAACTAGACTGTAGTTAATTCTGATTCATTCATTTTCAACACTTAAGCAGATGTTTGTGAGACATGCATGCTGTTTCTCATAGCATGTTAAAAATATAAAAGGTTTCACAACCCTAGGTGCTGCCAGCACACTTGGTCTTAAATTCACACACATAAAAACAGCATGAATGTATTTCTGCTCACACTTTTTACTGTTTCGACTAATTTCAACTTTTGTTCCCTTACAATCTTCATGGGTCAGTAAACGGCTTAACAAAGAACTAGCTCACGCAGTGATCTGTTACTTATCCTGAGGATAATCATTCATTGGTTATGGTTAAGATCTAAGCGCTATCCTGCTGAGGACAAGAAGAGAAACAAGCCTCTACTTATTAGAATAGCTGAAAGGCTAATTCTCATATCCACTAAAACACCATAAGGGTGTATGTGTTTACCAGCTTAAGTCAGCACATTGAAAGTTTCTTTCTTTCGAGTTCAGTTGATATAGACACAAATTATGCTATGAAAACAAGTAGTGCCAATACAAAGGACATACCAAAATATATATATATATAAAACAGGGAATTATTTTACTGTTGGTTATAATGCTCAACACTTTGGTTTTTCTAGTGTTTCCTCCCACATGTCTTTAAGCTGGCCTACCAGCCCGCTGAAGGAGCTGCTACCAGAAGGATCAAAAAAGCCACATGAGTGGGTCGTTATACTGGCACAACACTACCGTACTTCCCTGTTCAAGGACTTTTAACTTAAGTGCCTGTAAACTTTTTAACTTCTGTTCAGATTGTATTGCCTGACATTTTTAAGTGCAGGGCTACAGCTGTCTGTATCTTACTGTCAGCCTTTATGGTAGTTTAGAACTCTAAGCCCTTAAAAGTGACTTGTGAGGACATTTCTTAATAGTAAAATGTTTAAAAGAATAAAAGTACCGTCTTTATGTAAATCAGATGTTATTGTAGGGAATAAGACGTAGTTATTATTCTTAGCTGATAGAAGTATAGATGGTGTGTGTGTGTGTGTGTGTGTGTGTGTGTGTGTGTGTGTGTGTGTGTGTGTGTGTGTGTGTGTGTGTGTGTGTGTGTGTGTGTGTGTGTGTGTGTGTGTGTGTGTGTGATGGCACGCACACATTAAACCTACAGAAGTCTTCCGAAAACCAAAGCTTCACGCTGATTGGCTGCTCGCGATCATCAGGCCACACCCCGTCTGCGGAGTATGAAGGTTTCATGCTCACATCCGGTCGCTGTTGCTACTGCGAAAGCTTTCGGTAAACTGAAGTTGTGGGTTTTAATACAGCTTGAAACAGCGAGATTAAAGCGATTAGATTAAGCGAGAAACCAGCACAACGTAATTACTTCGCCTCAAAAGATCATCAAAAGTGATTTGTGATCATGGTGCTGACCTCAGAAGATGCGATCGGTGAGTTTACCTCAGAAGTTTTCACGTAAACCTCATATGTCTGACAGTTGTGATGCGGCAAAATCTCTTTACGTGTCATTGCCGGTATAGCTTGAGACTGATATCCCACCGTTTGGTTTATTGCACGTTAACGGAAACGTACGTACAAGATGCAACAGGTTCATCCGTGCTTTTCAAAGGAAAAAATAATGATAACGCACACCAGCCCATCTGCACCGCTAACGGTGGACGCGACGCAAGTCAACTAAAAATCTTTGTATACAACTTTGTCTTTTCTTTGTCATCCTGCAAACACAAAACAGTCCATCTTAAGTCTAGTTGATCTCTGACATTATGGGGTTAACCTAATTGCCCCAGTGGACGGTGATCTAAACATCATTTGAGAGGAACGATTGAGTTGTTTCTGTAGTTTGTTTTCTGATGTTGCTTGCATAATGAAATGCATAAGAACGTGTAAGTTTCAGAGTTTTGATAATATCTGTTGATAGATATAATTAATATATGGAAATATTGCCCTAAATTTTCTTAATGTGTTTGCTCATTAGTTTACCTACAACTTTCAGAATATTTATCTGTAAGTCCTTAAAGACAAGGGAAGTTGTCTCATCTCTTCAGACAGCTACAAATATCTTTTGTTTTTGTATAACTGTCAATAGATTATTAGATATTATAAAAACTTTGAACCAAAATGTCTGGATTAATAATAGGGATTTTGATTTTCAAAACAGATGACAAGTCTGTTTACTCCGTTAGCACTTCGCTATATTTGTATTGTGATTATAATGACATATGGAAATGGGTGGTTAAGACCAATCCTCTTTCCTGTCCGTCCCCTCCTTACCCCGGATATCCAGGCCAGCAGTGGTTTTACTTTGTGAAACCCCAAATCAGGTTTTATAGATTAAGCAAGGCCCATGTAAGCTCTTGTTAGTAGCTCTTTTCTGACTATTTTAGCATTGAGGGCATGTCTGCATCAGCTGTGTTTCCTATTCAGTCAATCACAGCTTGCATCTACAGGGTTTACTTTTTTGAGCCATGAAAACAGGCTGGCAGACGGTCACAATAGAAAACAGGCCAAGCAAGACCATTATTGCTCTGCTTGTGTCTCTATTTGTGAGCCACTTATTTTTCCCTCTTGTGGGAAGGGACCAAAACAAACCTGAATGTAAACATATCCATGAGGGAGAGGTTGTGTTTGCTTACTAGCTCTTTATTGTGTGTGGAATCAGAACAGGACAAAAACACATAAGAGGAAGATAATCTGAAATCTCTTTGTACTATTTCTCTGTTCCTTTGGGTTTTAATCCAGTTGTTCAGTTGTTTTCTCAGATTTATGCAGCCTTGGAAAAGTTTTATCATATCTCCTTTTACTGCTATAAAATAATACATGGGGCAGAATTCTGTGCGGCCACAAGGTGGCGCTCTTGAGTGAGTGGAGATCAGTCTGTGTGGGGGAGGAGACAAGAAGAGAGGTTGGAGAGGTTTACAGGGAGAGATAAAGAGTATGAGGAGGGGGGGGTCATTTCACCATACAGCAGAGTTTGTGAGGAGAGCAGAGCAGTCAGATATCCTTCAGCTTGTAGGCTAGACTACTGTCCTGTACTCAAACTGTCACACATTCCCATCATCTTTATCTCTGTGGGTCTGGGAAACTGGTCATCTTATCCTCCAGAAGCATCATTACCGCTCTACACACGGAGCGCTGGAGATAACTAGAAGATCTTAAGAGTTTGGCTGCTAGTCCTGTGCTTCAGTAAGGCATTAGGGTTTTTTAATCTGGCTAAATGGATCAGAAGCAGCAGGAAACTGAAATTGTGGAGGCATAGAGCTCACCATCGTGCTGTTTACTGACAGAGGATTATTTACACAGGTACTGTAGTTGTCCTTGTGTGTGTTGGGAATCTGTGCATGCAATTTTGCAGCATTTGTGAATTAATATGTCGTTTGTTATTTATTCACAATTCTTTTAACAACTGTCAGCAGTTTTTTCTAAATTTAGCTTTCTAAAATTAATTTACATCTGCATTTTATGAATTGTGTGCACATTTTGACAGCACAATGATTGTTTCTGTTGCAGGCCTGTGGGAGACTTTCCCCCGGCTAGTTGAATAGTGATTATAGAATGAGAGTCAGTATGACATCAGGAAACTCGTGCCAGCTGAAGCACATGTTGTTTAGTTGGAGGCTTTGTGTGCATTTCTGGAATGACTTGATTACACTGTTATTCTGATATGTGGCTACTGTTTGTCATCTGCTGCCTTATCAGTGTGTTTGCATAGACAATATTGAGAAAGGAGCAAGTGGCGTCTGATAATGTTTCAACTGTTCTGGTTAAACTAAGATCCTTGATATTCTTTGTTTGTATTTGTATATGCAACATATCATAGAGAAAGTTGGCTCTGTTTGAAGATGCGATGTTTCCTTGCTCTATACTGCCTTTATAGGCAGATGCCTTCTAGAGGAGCATCCTAACTCAATTGGAGCATTTCACACAAGCAACTGTTTTTAATGACATGCCAAATAATAAAGGGAACTCAAAATACTGTTGAATATAATAGAATTACCTTAGGATGTTGCTAAGCCAAAAATTTAACATTTTAATAAGCATAAACATACATAGCATGCAAAAATATTGGGTGGAATAGTCCTTAACTTTTAACTTATTTTTTTCAGTATTGAGAAGTATTAAGATTGTTAAACTCCAAATTGTAGTCATTTACACTGGCATCTGCTAAGCTTGTTGCAGTGCATCATGGGATTGGTCTCTCAACTAAAGAAACATGTGATTAGAGTAGCTGAATAAGAAATTTTTGTGAAAACACCCTCAGCAATAAATGAATGTTTTCTTCAGCCCTCAAAGACAATCAGATGCTCGTGTCCTACAGACAGCACACAGCCAGTGTCTTGATTAATGGCAGCACATTCCTCTGCCCCCGCCGTGTTTCTGTACAGGAGTGACACGTCTGGTATTTAGTGAGTGTGCTGAACTGACCTGGTCAGCAGGGAGAGTATGTCAGGCATGATGTCTTGGCTCATGCTGTGGGTCACGGTGTCAGAGTTCTTGGAGAATTAAAAAAGTTTGCATTAGTTACCCGCTGATTCATTGTTGTCTCAATTTTGAAGAGCTAAAATTTGATTCTCTTCACTTTGACTGGTTTACTAAATTGGTAGTATTAAACTTCGGTTCGTAATCTTGCACCATTTGTGCAAAAGATGAGACCACAAATGGTTTTGCCTATTGATGTGGTGTACTCATAACTGCGATAATTAGCAGGCAGTTGTGGCCTACTGGTTAGTGAGTTGGGCTTGTAATCAGAAGGTTGCTGGTTCTATTCCAGCGCTGGCAGGTAGCAACTGAAGTGTCCTTCGGCAAGAAACCTAACTCCGATTGTTCCCTGGGTGTAATAGTGTGCTGCCCACTGCTCCGTGTGTGTGTGTTCACGACTTGCAGTGTGTATTCACACCTCACCAGTGATGGGTTAAATGCAGAGGTCATTTCAGTATGGGTTACCATTTCTGACAAATATGTCACTTTCAATAAGCCACCTTCACTTAGATTTTTATGTGTTGGATGTTAAAACAAGCAAAATGTCACAACAGATATAAAATATTCTGTTTACTTAGGCATGAGTTCTTTTGACATGGGTTAGTAAGCAGCCACCCAGAATACAAAAATGCCACAAATACTTGCTAAAAAGCATTTTAAACACTTTAAAAGAACATGTTAGTGTCTGCATAGCAACGCCCTGACAACCAACTACAATTTTGCATCACTGAGGTAAATTTAACAGGACTTTTCTTAAGGATTTAGTTTGTGGTATGTTTTTTTGCATGTACTGGTCTGCGTAACTGTAAAACTTGGCATTTATACAGTAAAATGTCCTCACAGAAGATCTGTTTGGTTAGCACGTAAAGCGTCCAGAAGTCATCAGTCGATGACAATGTGCCACAAGCAGTTTAGTTCTCTGACAGTCACAAGGTTGTGCTGCAGGAGATCTTCAAGGTGATGCACCACTGAGGGCGTGCCAAGAGCTTTTAGGGCTTGTGATCACATTACCAGAGAGTTCTTCTCACCTCAGTTTATCTCCCTTTGAAAATGTATGCCAAGCTTTGATGATGCAGAGATTTCACAAAGAATCGATATAGTGATGCTTTTAGCAGAATGTATACATTGATCTTTATTATCAGTGATGATTTCTGCATTTAAGTTTTAATGTATAATCGTTAAAATAGCTTCTAAATAGGAATGTGGAAGGTCAATATGAATGATTATATTTTAGCATTTTTCCTGTAAGAGTGTTGACTTTAGTTTTAATGTAGTTTGTCATAACCATTTTGCACTCTCTTTTTCCCCTTTGAAAAAACAGGCAATGTTGTGCCTTTAAGACTGCTATGTAAACAACCGTCTTTGCATGTGAAATAAGCGCAGCAAAGCATTGTCACATATAGGGTCCAAATTCACCGTTGGTTCTAATATAGCATGCTCTGCCCTGTTTTTCATGCTTAAAGTCTCTTTGCTAAGCATGCATACTTTTATTTCAAAAGATCAAGAAAAATTTTATTTTTTCATGATATATCACTCTCTTTAAATTGTATCGTCATAAGGTGATACAAAATCAGAATACAAAATCACAATCAGAATACAAAATCTGATCAATGGAAAAGTTTCAAAATTTCAAATATCATTTCCATTAAGCAGTAATACTAGAGGTCTACGGGCCACTCCCACACAGACTAGCATGTAAGTGATGGCCCACCTCTCCTCCACTGCCAGAAGACACGTGACTGACAACCTTTCAACTCCAGTTGGAGTTTTCCATGAATATTTATGCACTCATAATATAAATGAAGACAGAAAAAAGACAAATGTCTTGTGTGTTAGTGGAAATTAAATGGTGCCTTTCTCATGGTTGAGGTTATTCCAGTTTGGATAGAGAGTCTTTGCTTGCCTTGTTGCCATGGTAAAATTTCAGACCAGAGCTTTTTAAGTAACAGAAGTTGTTGGATAACTCAAGACAGGCCTATGTGCTGCTCTGTTTCACAGTCCCAGAAAGCAGCTGTGATATTGAGTAGAATTAATAAACGCTCTCATATCAAACTGGCTACTGGGAAATGGTGGGATGCCTGAACTGGCTCAGGCCTGTTTTTATTATCACTCATCCTTTAAAACCAGTGACTGATTTTGCTCAGTTTGACAGCGTTTAATTCATTTTGAGATTGAGGTTAAGAATGTCCGTTACGAAACTAAGATGATGTGTGATTTTTTTTTTTTTTTCCATGTCCCCTGTGCACTGGCTTCCTGCTAATTTTGATCTTTGTGTCCAAAAGCTTACCCAGAATCTTTAATTAGCTCTATCTGAGCTTGTTTCCTCTGCGCGTGAATATGAAGCAAAGATTTTGTCTTCTAAATGATTCATTAGGAACGTGCTAATGAGATGCTAATGTAGTTTTAGCATGAGCGCTGTGTGTTATTAAAGAGAAACACATGAAGAGGCACTTGGCTGATATTTGTCTGAACATGTACAGATACAACGGACCTCACAGTGCTACAGTTTTTAGTCATGTGTATGTATGAACCAGTTTATAGAGTAACTATATAAAGTCTGGCCTGCCACGAGGTGGTCAGTGTTCTGCGGACTATAATCTAAACTATTTTTGAGAATTGAGTTGCCCTTTCTGTTGAAACTCACTGTAAGTGATTGATGAACATTTTAGCTAGCACAAACCACATGTATTGTCAATGCAAGTTAATTTTAACATAGTCTGGGTTTATTTGCATTACCCTATGTTGGTTTAAAGGGGTGTCAAGAAAACTGTATGTGTTGGCAAGCTTGACATCTGCCTAATTTGTCTTCTACCAAGTGACACATAAATTTGCAACAAATTATATTGCTCTTACCAAGTCCTGTTTTTATTATTGGGTGCCTGGTTAACATTCAGATTCTAAAAGTAGTTCCTGAACATCGTGAGTATGTTTTGGACCTGGACTTTAGAATGTCAAAGAATATTTTCTTCAACCTCCTTCAGGCTGAACCATGAGGGGATGGATCTGGTTTAATCCCAGGAACAGCCAAACAGGAAAGTTATTGAGACCCTCATCACTGTTTAACCTTTCAGTTGCTCCAGGCCGCTCGCGCCCTGGCTGTGGTTTCTAAATGATAACTAGAAAACAAAGCACCTTCAGTTTTTTTTTTTGCTTTAAGCAGTGTTGTCTGCTCAAGTGAGCTAAGTGACGCATGTGCAGTTTGGTTGGCCCAAATAACAGGAGTCATTCAAGAAATAGCCTTGTTGATTCATATTATTTAGCATGTGGAATTCAGTCACATTTAACCCTTTCCTCTTCAGATGTGATTTTGGAACCATGGCTGATCAAAGTGATTTATTAAAATGTAGTGCTGTATTCAAACTAATGATGCCTATATATATTACGGGCAAAATGCTGATTTTAAAATGCAAATGAGGCTCATGGGATGCAGCACTTGGCTGTGGCCTGAAATCATTTTGGATAGATGTTTGTGATTGCACCGTTTCATATCACTCTCTTTGATCCTACATAATGGAGAAACATTAGTACAGCTGCCCACTCTCGCTCCTCTCCTCCCCACCTGTTCGACCTTTCACTCTCATGTGATATTTGCTCTCTGAACGCTTGTAGATTTCCGCCTTACCTGAGGTGAGACTAATAGATTTCTGCTGGAGACTTCTGTTCCAATGTCTGTAAGCTGGGGGATGGGCTGCTATTTGGATGGGATTTCTGCTCACAGCCTGCCTGTCAAATGTCCCAGCTGGAGATCTCCTGAAATACATGCAGTGCGTTTCCATGACGATGAGTACTTGGTTAGACACATGGTTATCCATGTGATTGGTGTGGATGAAATCAGAACAGTTGGACAGTGTCTATATCTTCGAGGTTATGGCACAAAACAGATATGCTGTATATTTCATCAGTAAGCCCAGATGGAACTTCTTTTTTTGCATTTTCTGTTCCCAATTTTAAAGGAAAATCTGCTGGTGGTGATTTTCTGCTAAACTGTTGGAATGGGCACTAGCAGCCAACTTGCAACTAGTGTTTTAATCATTGGCTGTGTTCTAAATTGGCCCCTCTCTCTTTATATACTGCACTATTTGAAGGAACGGCACAGATGTTTGGAACTGTAGCAGACATTATTGAGTGCATTCAGTCAGATGATGCACCACAAAGACGAGCATACATGGGTTGTACACTGGTCATTGTGTTGCATCATAGGAAATCATGGCTAGCTGCTACCATCAATCCTGAATTCCTGTGTATCCCCAAAAGATGATCCCCACAGCCATTCTGGTACACTAAGTGTCTGAATTCACTCACTTCTTATTATGTACTTCTTTATTAATGATGCAATGTAGGGAATAGTGAATGGGGGTATAGGGGGCAATTTTGGACACAGCTTTGTAGTAGCTGAAAACAATCAAGTAAATCTAAATATTTAATAAATTAATGTGCAAAGGATTTGGGGGAAAATGTGTTTTTTTCACAGCTGTGATGTGTTCATTAACTAATGGTGCATTGATGTCAGGGGCTTTGGTGGTTTGCCATTTGCTGCTATTGTTATGGCAAGAGATATCCATAGCAACCTCACCTTTTGGTGACTGTCAATGGAACAAGGATTCAATTAGTTCTTTAGATCACCGGAGGTCATTAGCTGGGGGCTCTGTAGGGTGTGTGCAAGGTCAGGCTGTGGTATGGGCCACCAGGAAGGTATTTAATGAGGTCACATGAAAGGGGAGGGTCATCATATCATGTGGCTTAGTGTCTTTGATTATATAAGGTTAACTGGTTATAGGTGTAGAAAAGAGTTTAAATGCCATTTGTCGTAAAGTTGTAGTTCACCAAAAATTAATGTTTTGTCATTATTTACTCCACCACATGTTATTGAAACATATGGCAGACTTTCGTCTATGGAGCACACAAGACAAATATTTTCTAGAAACACAGACAAGGTTGTTATAGGCCATCATTCTATCTTAATTATAATAATAATGTATCAGTATTTATAATTTAACACAAAGATTGAAAAGCAAACTCTTTCTCTGGCAGCCAAAGCATGCAGAATCCTAGGGATTTTGGCACTCAGCCCAGTATTGAACAGACTTCAGCGCTCTTGAAAAAAACACTTAAACTGAATTGAAATCTTTGGGTTTATGAAGCAAGGTCCTTAGTTTATTTGTGATCAACATATTCTTGCATCAGACTTTTACAGAGCACATCAGAAGACATTTGGGTCTGATACAGTTTGGCTTGGTTTTCCTATCTTGAACCCGGGAATAGGAAATTGATTGTGTTTTGACCTAATGCACAGTGTTTTTTCCTTCAGACAGAATCTGGATGGTGACTCTGATTGGTGGTCAATTTCCATTTTTCAAAAATATTAATGTGAAATTATAACTAACATTGTCAATTCTTGGTGTTAGAATAAAGAATTGAGACAAAACAAGTGTTAGTAGCTTGAATCCAGTTCCAGGGTTATTTTGTAAGATGATACATTTAAATGGACACATCTTAGGCATCCTGACACCTTGACTAAAGACATCAGTCTGCGCTAGTTTAGATCACATCATCACTGGTCAGGCACTTCAGATTCTTGGAAATAGCTGTTAGCTTAAAAGAGAAGCGGTTGATGAAATAAACAACTTTGCTCTGGGAACTTGAGCGCTCTACTGAATCTCTCGATCTGAGGGCCACATAAACAAGTCTGATGTGTTTTTCTGGCTATCGATTGCTGAGTCAGTTTGGGTCTTAAAGGCAGTTCATTGCCTCAGGCAATTTACTTCCTGTCTCCTGTTCACCATCCTCTCTTTTTTGCCATCTTTATCCCTTCTTTCTCACAACAACAGTTCTTTTGCTACTGAATGTTTTGTTCACCCATGTACTTATTTAGAAACGTTCACTAAAAATGTTGTTAAACCAAAGAGTTCGGGTCGAGGAGCCACAGCTTGGCTGTTTGCATATTTGAATTTGTTTAGATTCACGTTTGTGTATGTGAATACTCAAAACAATATTGTTTTCTTTTATCTGCTTCCAAACAAAGTGCCGGACGACCTGACGCCAGAGGAAAAGCAGGAGCTGGAGAACATCAGGAGACGCAAACAGGAGCTGCTGGAAGACATACAGGTGATACCTTTAGACCACAAAGCCACAATCAATAAGACCAACAAAGCTGTCTCATAACCCATTAGTTTTTTGTAGTATAATGGCTCAATTACAAAACTGGCTCTTTTTCTTCTGAAAACATCCTTAGACATTAGATATTAACGTCTTAGATGATCTACAAACCAAGAGCAACTTCAATCCACAGCCAGTGTTGACTGCATTTAATTGTTTAACTGCCATATGTCTCATTAATTATACACATTAAAGCTGCAACTGTAACTTTCTCCTCTCTACCACCATCTCTGTTTGAAATATAAAATTGCAGGTTTCTTTCAACATCAAACGTTGCTTAATAACTGATTTATGTACATTTTTAAACCAAAAAGTTAAAAGTTAAGGAATTGTACCTTTAATATAGCCCAATCGAACCTTCTACTTATCTAGGCGAGGCAGCTGGAATGAACTGACCGTGTTGGGAGTGAGATCAGGGAAGGGTCAGGTGGTTTCTAAGTGACGTGTTCTGTGACCCTGGCTGTACATTTTTGTGTACAGGATTGATTGTGTACAGGATTGATGGGCTGTCCCACCCTGGGATGGACACTATAACAGCTGGGCCATGAAGGGTGTGCGATCCTTTGGAGCAGATGGTGCAAGCCACGTCCAGCAAATTCAATTATGCAAATTGTATTACGCAATTGGAATGTCAACCATTAATGCTCACTCTCCCCTCCGTCTCTTAAATGGCTTAAATCAATTGGGTAAACCTCCAAATGAAGTTTCATGGCATTAATCTGTGCCACTGCCAGTCCCATTCCAGTTTCCATGCCATTTCCTGATTGCCCTTAACCAACATACCTTCAGTCATCTGTTTATGTTTTTTAATTAGAGGTTTCTGTTGAATTTCCAGGGGTTATTTATATCTCTTACATTTATAAATTGGCAAGCTAATATGTGCACAAAATGGTTTGTTTGTTAAATTTTTATCTTGCTGGCTTAGACTATTCACCAACACCATCTGCATGTCTGCCAGTATTTTTGCCATAACAGAGTAAGTAAAAAGTTGGCTTTGTGAATTTTTTATTTTATTGTTGATAATCGTCTGGCCAAAGAAAATCTGGGCCATGATAAACCAACACCAGAGGAATTCACTTTGTCTGTCCCCTGTGTGTGCGGGGAGATGGCCAGCAGAAGATGAGTTAACTGGGGCATCGTAAGACCTCCACCTCTTCTACACATGGAGTTATGATGGGGGTGGGGTGTTGATCAAAGAGAACATATAGGATTAGCTCATTTAGGCAGACCACCATCTCTCTGTAAGGCCCTCTAACACCCTTAATGAGGAGCAGTGTGTTGCCCACCCACAGACCCTCCCTCTGACCTGGAAGGTACACAAAGATGCCTTTGGGCAGTGGGGGGTATACAGCATGCTTGATGGGTCTCCTGGTCTTATGATCTGTGGGAAGTACGTGTGCATGTGCGCCGATATTTGAAAGAGCGAGAGCAACAAGAGAAGTGACATGACTAAAATACTTAAATCTGGGGCAGATTGTCACGGCATTATTTCGGAGTCATATTTTTATGGCCCTGTGTCATAAATGCTTTCTGTATTTGTAATGATGTTCAGACTTGTATTTCTATAGACATTACTAAATAAACTTTAAGTTTTTCTTTTGTTTTTTTTGCCCTTGACTAGAGAAAATGTTTAAAAGTCACATAGCTTACCCCACTTTCATGCACACCCCAGCGTGCTAATCATAGTGTGAGCTGAACCAGGTCAGCTATGCAGTAATGTTATTACTTTCAAGTGAAAGAGACTTTAGTCCTCATCTATAAGTAAACATCTGTCACTTCCCAGAGTGCCTCTGATTTCCACTACAAAAACTGGTCAGTTTGAAAATCGATGCTTGGCTGTCTGAACTAAATGCCTTTGTTCTCGCTCTCTGAACCGGCGGCGCCCAGGCATTCAGCAGATCCGATCTCTCTGTCTGTGGCATGCCGGAGGCCCTGAAGGTCTTTCTCGGTTATAGACGATACCATCACCACTGTCGTTCCAATTAGGGTTTGACTGATGCTGTGTGTGTAATAGCACATCACGTCTGTGGATCATTAGTTGGTCTTTACCTCATTATTTCCAGAGTTAGTGAGGTCACTTATGAGAAAAAAAGATTTAGGTACATTTCTGACCTTACAATCCTGGACTTCTGAGAAATACAAGGTGCGCCCCAGTGATCATACCTGTGCAATGTTGTATGTCGTTTTTTAGTGAACGTTTTGAGGCTAGTGTGGATCCTGTCACAAATAAAGTGATGAGGGTATTGAAATTGAATATATGTACAGTAAATATTAGATTTAGTGCTTAATCAAATGGTTGCATCCTCCCTTCTTGATACTGGTTGTGTGATTGGTCGATTTCCCATGTAATGTTTGTCTAATAGAAACTGACAGTCTCCACTGAGTCCTGCAGGACGTTCCTGATTCCTTTTCTTTCCAGCTAGGAAATTCTGGCTGTTGCCAGGAGACGACGACTGACATTATAATGTGTTGCATAAGGATGGAACAAATGGAAAGGTGTGGGCTGACAACTTGTAGTGTTTGTTTACATGTTACCTTTATATGGCAGTTATTGCCTAGCAACGCGCAAATAGAGCGTCATTATCATGATCACTTTATCCCATCTTTGTGGCAACAGATGTTTCTCTCAGAGTGGAGTTCTGAGAAACTTTTAACTCTAATTGACTCTAATATACCACCCATGTTACTTTTTCTGTTATGTTTCGATTTCAATGTTTCCATTGGTTTCACATAGCAAAAACTTTGACTTTTAGTATAGAGTCTCTGCCCACCTAGGCAGGACTGACCAATCACCAATCACAGTTTGACGCTGATGGCTATCAGTCATCAGATATTGATTTTAACACTTAGAACAAAGTAGAATACACAAGTGTGCTTAAAAATATCTTTTTATTATAGGGTGTAACATACATGTACGATTCCTGTTAAATTGCACTTCTCATCCCCAGATTCCCAGACTTTTCAGATCTCTGGATTAGCTTTGCCATAACTTATTGATCTCTTTAACGCCAGTGCTTTATGGAGCACCGAGAGAACTTGTCCGGGTCAAGCTATTATGACTGGACTGTAATCCTGGTATGAAGCTTCGAAGTCATTGACACACAGGGAAAATGTATAGCTCAGTTGGGTCAGGTGTTAAAAGGAAACTTACTTGACCTTTACAGGTGCTCTAGCTCAGAGAGGTGTAATGTTAATGCAGCTTGCATGGTGTGTGTGTGTGTGTGTGTGTGTGTGTGTGTGTGTGTGTGTGTATACCAAGTATCCTTGGTGGAATGGTAATATGAGTTGTATTGATCTGTGCTTGAGCTGGTTCAGGAAGATGGATTGCAGGGGTGTTTTCTCACACACACACACACACACACACACACACACACACTGAGTATAAATGCCCACAGTACATTTAGCTGTATCACATGCAGATTGTACAGTACAATTTACTTATATAGACCAAACAACATTTAGCTATTAATGCATTATGCAAATGCATAATGTATTTACAGTAATACACCAATCACACACAGACTATATAGATAGCAGTATTCACCACCTTATTATTATTGAACTCCTATATTTCTTCTTGGTATGTTTGAATTGCAATTAAGGAAATAATTTTTTCGTGTCATTCTAATTCTAATTCCACTTCATTCTAATTCTGTAATTCCTCTAAGTTTCTCAATCAGCAGCCCATCATTATTAAGATGAAAGCTTTTCTCTTTTGAAGTCACTGTGAATTTTAATACTACACATAATACCCTCTTTCTCTCGCTCATTCTCGCTTGCTCACTTGCTCTCTCTCTCTCTCTCTCTGTTTTGTCATCTACATCTTTCACCTCTTCCCCCACCCCTTGCTCTTAACAAATGTCACTTCATCTTGATATCTGATGCATGTGCCACACTGTGCCATGATTGAATGTTTCATACTCTTGATAATCATATTAGATATTTATGATCCTCTGTGTGTTAGTTTTATTAAATTCAGGGGCTCTCCATCCCTACTGACTTTGAGATGCACAGCAGAGGGCAGATCCATCTTCAGCTCTCCTTGTGATTAACATATGATTATTCTTGACATATGATTATTCTAACATAACTCTATTCTTTCCTTCGTTTTTTAATAGCGGCTCAAGGATGAGATAGCAAAGGTCACAAATGAGATCGAAAGTCTTGGCTCCACTCAAGAAAGGTAAGATTATTAGTATTGCTTTCATTGTATTATGAATCTTGAACATTGTCTGTCAATGAATGATTTTCAGTGTATGTATAAATAAAGTTTGTCTTCTAATATTTCACCAAAATGTGCTTGTATCGTGCACCTGCTTTCCACAGTCCAACCAATTCTAGTACATAAAATCAAGTCTTTTTTTGGGAAATACATAAAATTACAAATGTGTTGTTTTACATATGCCTTTTCATGTTGATTTTAAAGGCTAATGTCCGCCTTCAACTGATGTGCTGTATGGATGTACACACACGCCGGCCTATGATACACAAAAATTATTTTCTCCATTACTTTTAAAACACACACTAAGGATTTACACACACTTACTCAGTCTTTCCCACCCCCTGTTTAAATATTTAATGACAGTGCCCCCTGTGGGACAGGAGGCTGGTGAATTATGTACAGTTGTTTTGGTACAAGAGGGTGTAATTTGGGTAAATTGACTGAAATGTGTGCAGGATTTTGGGAATGTTTTAACAGCCCATGTTGGTCTTATTTTTAGCCTGTGCTTGTCCGTTTACTTGCATTAAAGAAAGTGGTTCCAAACCAAAAAATTGGATTGAATTCATTTTAACACAGTGTTTTAATGCAGTCTGATACTGTCTGACTGTAGTGACCCATATTCCCAGAACAAACAGAATAGCTCTCAGTATATACATCAAACTGAATCAACCTATCAGATCCATTCATTATGCATGACAACATGATTCCACTGGGGCCCACAGAACATTTTACAAGAATGGCCACTCTGATTTACGTCAAGGGCCATTTGAATATAAGAAAACTATTTTTGAAAAACAAAATTCCGTTTACTTTGAAAGTAATTCTGAAATTCTTTGTCATTCTTCATTGTCCCCACCCCCTCAATCACATCCTCCACCTTGAGCAATGTTGTGTCCAATGTGGAAGGTACACTAGTGCATGGCCCCTTTTACAGGCTGTGACCTTTAACATTACATGTTACACCACCAACCTTGAATGCATTTGGCTAATAACATACATAATGATGTCATTATGGAAGCTCTGACAGACTTTTGAAATGTGCAATTCGTAGGCGTTAATTACCACGAGGTTAATGATGATGTAAACCTCCTTTCCCTGCCTCAGTTTCATCTCAGGGTTACAAAAATGATTAATATCAATAATATCTGCTGTGTATTTATAGAACCCTGTAGCTCAATTAGTAGAGAATGGCACTTACAATGGTATAATCCCAGGGAGCACATGTACTGAAAACAAATGTATACTGTACATTAATGGCACTTTAAGTCACTTTCAATAAAACTGTCTGTTATATGGATAAATGCAAATAAAATTAACGCCTTGTCGTCCTCTGTTCACAGAATAAACATGCAGCGGAGTAAGCAGATGGCCATGGGCCGCAAGAAATTTAATATGGACCCCAAAAAGGTAAGCAAGCTTGTGTTGTGTGGGGATGTGTCCATTAAAATATTTGTAATGTTTTTTCCCTCTTAGCAGTTTTCTACCATATGCTTGTATTGCTTTGGAAAAGAAAAATGATGCCTATTATAAAAAATGGATTCTCATTTTGCGTTTTTTTTAAACCTTTGATCTTGTGTAGGTGGACCATTATCATAAGTACGCAAGTATCGTCACTAAGCATCATGAGACCATCCTAAGTTAAAGTAATTTTCAAATCCAGACACATGGGTTAAAGTTCAGAGAGCAGGGAAAGAATAGAGAAACAACTAGATTTATTTTTAAGCACTTCAACATTAAGCTTATGAATATACAAGCAGAGAGTTTTTTGAATGCAGTGTCTGGTAGGGCTGTTCGTAAAGTTCTTTGCTTTAAATGTTTTTATTTTTTCTCTCTCTCAGGGGATTCAGTTCCTCATTGAAAATGAATTGCTGAAGAACACTAGTGAAGATATTGCTCAATTCCTCTACAAGGGTGAGGGCCTCAATAAGACAGCCATCGGAGATTATCTGGGTGAAAGGTAAGAATGACAGAGACCTGCTGATGGGTTCTGCTGAACATTCTGTACTGGGACTGTTTGATGAAGACTGTACTCAAAGATAGCAGATATGGTCTTCAAAACCTCTAATGCATCACACTCAAACTGCATAGGGCATACTGTGAAGTTCATTCAGACATATTTACCAAATTACCTATGTAATATTTCAAGCAAAACTAGATTAGAGGAAGTTAAACAGATCAGGGCTTTGGTGACTTCTGCATTTGCTATATCTAGAAGCAGAGCTCGAGGGAGGATGACATCAGCTATCGTAAGTGTGTGCTCACTGAAAGCACTACTGTTAAAGGCCATTAGAAGCTGTTTCAGGGTGCCCTGTGCCCGTATGGAAGCGCTGTGTTTAGCATTAAGGGTCAGCTTACACATTTATTGATGGACTGAAATTTAACATCAGTGCCAGGCCATCAGGGGCCTATCAAGGCAGGAAGGAAAGATATACAGTATATGTATGGTAGATGTATTTCCTCCCTCTCCTGGAATTGTAGGGAATTCACATTGCAACTGTTAAAGGAATAGTTTACCCAAAATGAAAGGTCTGTCATAATTTACTCAGCCACATGTTGTTCTAACCCTCTATGTTGTTTTTCTCTAGTACACAAAAGGAATTTTGTGTTATTTTTTGAAGTCTTATGGTTATGCTGTGCTTTTCCATACAGCAGTGTTTATAGTGACTGCATACAGTATGTAAAACCTCAGAGAGGACAATAAAACATGTAATAGTATTCCATATATATTCTTAAAGTGATAGTTCACCCAAAAATAAATATGTTCCATCAGTTACTCACCTTCATGTCATTCCAAAACTATATGACTTTTCTTTTCTGTGGAACACACAAGAAGATATTTTAAGAAATGTCTCAGTGATTTTATGTCTGTTATTGCAAAATGAGGTTAAATTAGCCATTTTAAGTCCCTTCTGATGAAATGAAGCTCGGTAACTTTTATTTGAACTAAAATAAATTAAACTTCATTTACATAACTAATCATCCGTCTTGTATAATAACAATAACCCTCCACTTCCATTGCACGGCATCATAAATGCACACACATTATCCTCTGTGTCACCTGAGGAAAATCAATATGGAGTCCTGAGTTCATCAGCTCTCTCTCTCGCTCACACTCTCTGAAGTGTCGTTACGGCACAGCCGAGCTGGATGAAGAAGCGTAAGAGTGCGGAGCTTAATGGACCGACCCCCAAAGTGGGTTAATGCATTCACTCATTGATATTATCGACACGCTCCATTTCCCCACTGTAGAAAAGGCCAGTTCCACACGATCCGTAATCCCAGTGCTAATCCCCCTCGTGAGATTTAATGCCCACTGGAGACGTCTGGGAGGAGGATCACAGCCGTAATTCCCAGTTCACATTTTGAACTGTACATGTTATTCAGTGGCATGTACGGTAATTTTGGTGTCACGCTTTGTGTTTGTGTGCACTGTGTTTGAGGCAGGGCTTAATTGATATTCCTTCTATTTTTCGTCCTCCGCACAATTTTCTGTAATTATTTTAGCACAAACCTTGTAATGGTTTTTATTTCAGCCGTCAGTATGTTTTAGTCTGAGGTGTGCCATTTCTGCTTTTTATGAACTTAAAGATAAAATTGTTCATTGAAAAACTGAAAACCACTGAGCGTTTAGTCATATGTATGAAATACAGTTTTTTAAGTCAAGGCCATTTTTTTGACAGTCACAAGATGGCACCAAAGAGCCGTTCTAACTTGAACTAGTATGACCCAAGAGACCACAGAGCAAGAGTAACACCAATATGTTGTCATAGACAATGGTCAAATATACAGTGTAACAGTCGTATTATACTCTAATATGTGATAATAGTGCAGGGAATAATATTTGACCACTTAATGTCAAACTTAATCAGAATGAAGTGTTTCCGAGAGCTGTGACACAAATTAATTTCCATCTTATTTCCAGGGATGAGTTTAACATTCAGGTTCTTCATGCCTTTGTGGAGCTTCATGAATTCACAGATCTCAACCTGGTTCAGGCCCTCAGGTAAATACATATAGATTTACAGATCTTCTTATTTTCATCAGTTTCAGGCACCATTATTTAATGTGATGCTACCCTGATCAGATTAAAGTCTATTAAAATCTTTCTGTGTCTGTCTGATCTACCATCCAGACAGTTTTTGTGGAGTTTTCGGTTACCGGGTGAAGCCCAGAAGATCGATCGCATGATGGAAGCTTTTGCCCAGCGGTACTGTCAGTGCAATCCTGGCGTCTTTCAATCCACAGGTGAGTGTATGTGCGTGTGGTCATTTGTATGCTTGGCAATTTAACAGACACAAAAACAGAAAAAGTGAAAATTTTTGATTCTTCATACCACACACTCCTTAAAAAAACTAATTGCATCTAAAACAAATTACAATTACATATAAATATTTCAAACATAAACTTCAATTAAATATAAATATTGAACATTTAAATTAAAACAATTGTATGTATGCATTATCTTGACCACAAAAGCTTCTTTATATAATGAAATGTATACTCTAAATGTATACATTTCAGTATATGAAGAAGCTTTTTTAGAGGGGGACAAATATATTTGCCTTGCTTGCTAAAATGGTCTAGCATTACATTAGATCCTCTCTTTACGGGCCTGTTAAAAGTTTGAGCATATGTGATTTTGGCATAGTTTAAATGCTTAACATTCTGCAGCTGATTTGTCTCTTTAATTTCTTGGCAGACACATGTTATGTGCTTTCCTTTGCAATCATTATGTTGAACACAAGTCTGCACAACCCAAACGTGAAGGACAAGCCGTCAGCAGAGAAATTCATAGGAATGAACAGGGGCATCAATGATGGTGGAGATCTGCCAGAAGACCTGCTCAGGGTCAGTGTGTGTGTGTGTGTGTGTGTGTGTGTGTGTGTGTGTGTGTGTGTGTGTGTGTGTATATATATATATATATATATACATATATTCATATTTTTATATTAAAAATACAAAAGCAATATCATTTGTTTTAAAGAGACTGATTGTTAATCACTCCTGCAGAACCTGTATGAAAGCATTAAAAATGAACCCTTCAAAATACCTGAAGATGACGGCAATGACCTTACACACACGTTCTTTAACCCAGACCGTGAGGGCTGGCTGCTTAAGCTGGGTGAGTTTGTCTCTCTCTGATTGGAAGATGGATAAAGGGATTTGTTCCAATGACCTGTACCCATCCCTTGTTCTGATATTTCTAATTATAATTATATTTATAATTATGATTATAATTCGTGTTAAATTAAACATGACGTACAAATACGTATGTACTCATTAAGAGATCTAAGAGGAAGATCCTAAGTCTGTAATAACAGGTTTGAATTATAGATTTTAAGTACTCTTGATTCCAGTACTTTGTTTTTACAGACTGAAGGATGTCAAATTTATTAACATGCATTGTTTATGTATTAGCAGTACTTTAAATAATTAAGTGTGGGGGTGAAAATGTTGACCTGCAGTGTGTAACATAATAGTCAAGAAGCCTCATATCCCAAAGCTTATCTGAAATGGCTGATACAAACCTTCTCATGTATCCACACACTGCACACATCGCATCTCTTTGAGGCTGTACACCGGCCTCACGCACTTACAGACATGCAAATAATTTTACTGCAGCCTTTGTTGCAATATCTTTCAAATTTAATTTTATTATGTTTTCTTTCTCATTTGTTTTTTGGTTTCATGTGTCTTTCTTCAGGAGGTATGTACACTGTTTTTCTTTAGCCATGCAGCCACTGTTTGCTTCAGGTGCTCTGTGCTTTCCTCATTTACTCTTTTCTTTTGTCATTCTTTTGTTTTGGTTTAACATATATTTCATTTCATAAAAATGAAAGTGATTTTATGCTCAAGTCTATTGTTTGTCTGTTTTTTTAACCGGTTGGATAGTTGCTATGCTGTGCTCACGATGGGCTTGCCATGTTTGCAAGACCCTCATCGGTTCGCTTTCTCTGTTGCCATGGAGTCTGCTGTGTTAGTTAAACATTGGTCTCTGCTGCACCCGTGTGATCAATTAAAGTAATATCAGCTCTCCAGTCTTTACATGTTAATGTTGCTAATGTGACTGCTTATTGATTTGTGTGTTCTAAAAGTACCTGTGTATCAAGTAAGCATTAAAACTGGGAGAGTGGAAGTTTTGGGGAATAAAGTGTGAGCATGATTGTTTCTGAGGTGACTAACAACTTTATAAGGCTTGAAAAATTACATTGACATATTTGGCAGACGATTTTATCCAAAGTGACTTAAAAATGGATTCCAGCTATACATTTTATCATTTACATTTAGAGATTTACATTTAAGTAATTCAGCAGATTTGCAAAGTGAGAAAGAACAGAATGATTCATCTTAAGAAAGCAATAGCATGAGAATCGCTAAGATGCAATGTTTCAACAATTGTTAGAGACATTAGAATAGAGAGAGAAAGAAGTACATGCATTCCCTGGGATTTAAACCCCTGACTTTGGTGTTGCTAGTGTCCTCTATAGGAAAATAAACCTATTCTGTTACTAATTTACTCACTAACATTTTTAACTTGTGCCTGATTCAGTGGGATTCTTATAACGTGGGCTAATAGCGATATTTTTGGTGGGTCTCATTTTGAGCCATTTCAGCTGTCCATCTGCTTGTGTGAGTGAGCACACGTGTCTGTCTGCTGCTGTTCATCAGTCTTCATCTGCAAACGTGCCTCTGCTGTTACCAGCTCTCCAAACACAGCTTTACCAAATACCCCTGCTTCCTGAGCAATGAGGTCATCAACATACATGCATGTGTCTGATCCGCAGGTGGACGGGTGAAAACATGGAAGAGGAGATGGTTCATCTTGACGGACAACTGTTTGTATTACTTTGAGTACACCACGGTATGGTGACCCATTTTAGTGATGTTAAACAGATGACTAAAGTTTAGGTTTGGTGCTATGGGCACATATAAATCTTTCTTTGTGGTCTCATCTGCTTCTGTTTGAAGGACAAAGAGCCAAGAGGCATCATTCCTCTAGAGAATCTCAGTATAAGGGAAGTGGATGACTCCAAGAAGCCAGTAAGATTTCTCATCTTCATCTTTTACTCTCAGTTTCAAGCTTCTTTCTAGGACTAGGTCAAAGGTCAAGCTGACTAGTATTAGTATAATTTTGTTTTTTAGTGGTGGTGCTTTCATTAGTGTGCTGAAAGCATGTTGTCCTTTAGCAGTTAATTTACACAGCATAAAACTTTTTCCCTTTCAGACCAACGCTGCATTTTGTATAATGTTTTGTACCATGAAAATAATGTTTTGCACCATGTTTTGCACTTCAAGTTAAAAGTTATTCTGTATAGAAAAATAACACTCTCTTTGTACAGAATTGCTTTGAACTCTTCATACCAGACAACAAGGATCAGGTCATTAAGGCGTGTAAGACTGAGGCAGACGGCCGGGTTGTGGAAGGAAACCACACGTTCTACCGCATCTCAGCCCCAACCATAGAGGAGAAGGATGAATGGATGAAGAGCATCAAGTAAGTTCCAAATTTCAATGTTTTGGATCATCGTTCAGATACAGACAAGATCTAAATGAAACATTTGTGAGGACTAAATTTTTTAAAAATTGCTGTACACAATTGCTGTACTTAGTGACAGGCAGAGTGACTTTAAATTCAGAGGACAGAAAGCAATGAAAGCAAAACTGTAGTTTTCTTTTTAAAATAATTTTTACTTTTATACTATAATTGTTTTGCTTGCCTACTGCTTTCAATGTTGTTTTTGTTTTAACTTAATTTTATATTGTGACCATAATTTTTTAAATTTAGTAACAACATTTTAACTGAAATTTGCACAGTATATAGAATACATTATACAGGAGAAATGTGTAATATCTGATTATCTGTTTAATCATGAGAAATAATTGACAGATTAATTGTAAAAATAACCATAGCACTAAATTTTGCAAAATTTGTTGGTGAAATTGTAAATTTGCAGTGGTGACAGTGTTTTAGCTCTTAGATCGTTTTCTAGCTTTATACGTTCTCATTTTCTCCAGGGCTGCCATAAGCAGGGATCCTTTCTATGAAATGCTTGCTGCCCGAAAGAAGAAAGCCTCATCTATGAAGCGACAGTAGAACCACTGATACCGTATTTGAACTGGATATTCAAGGCAGTAAACATTGTTTGTATGTGGACCTGGAAAAGGGTCACGGGGTCTGAGGTAAGAGGGCAAATGAAACGTGAAAGCCATTACATAAGATTGGACTGGATTTTTCTCAGGAATGACCTTAAGTTATGAAGGTTATCAGTACAGTTGATATTCTGGGAAGTTATATGACATTTATAAATGTTTAATTTTCATAAACTGCTTATAGAACTGGTGTGCATTATCATCTCAAATCAGCAGGTCTGACTGAATGTGGCATCTCATTAACCTTTTCTAAGCTTGCTGCAGACTTGTGCTCTTGTGCTTTCACACATATAAAAATGCTAAATGTGCACCTATTTTTACACTGCTATGTAAATATCTGAATATCTGAGAGGGTTTGTCCCTGTTTTCTTTTAAATCTGCTGTCATGTTTATACATTTTTCTTTTTTATTTTGTCTAAAGTTTATCATTTATCCCACTCCATGTTACTTTGTACAAAACACTGGTGACAAAACTGTAGTCACTATTTGTCGAATTTATGAATCGAAAAACGAAAAAGTTTTATTTTGCCACTGTTTATTTGGCTTTAACAGTAAAAAATTTAAAAGATTGTGTCACTGATCTCATAGGTGGCTTTGAACATGTGAAAATTACAAATTTAGTTTGCTTCATGTTAATGTAAAGGCTGTTACAAAATGTAACTACTGATTTAAAAGTTTATTCATGTTTTGTATTTCCCCCCTTGAATTATGTTGCTTAGTAATTTGTTATAAATGGTGTTAAAAATGTATCCCCCCCCCCCCCCAACAAAACACATTGTTTTTCTTTATATGCACTGATCATTGAAACTCTTAAATACTAATTTATCAATGCTGTACATATTTAAACATATACTTTGTTTTTATTTGTTAATGTCAAATATACTTTGTGCAAAAGTAAAAGGGGGTGAAGAAAAGGTTTGAGCTATGTTTCTCTATTGCAATGTAATCTTGTGCTTAAAATAAAGTTGATATGATGCAGCTTTATATTACTGAGCTTCTATCAAAGGCTGTGAGTTTTCATTTGTTGGCATGCAGCCCATAGAACATAAACTCTTATTTTGTCCCTCTGTAAGTGTGGGTTCTTGTAAACTGACAGTTTTATATGTACTGACCAGCAGAGGACACTATTATCAGCTATAATATCATTAAACAATTTAATAATTTAATGTTTATATTTATCAGTCTTTGCTTGGAATACTCACTAATGAAGCGCTTGTGATGATTGCAAGTAGGTCTCGCCAGGTAAAACGTTAGATTGTTACTTACTGATTCTGAGGACCAACAGAAAACAATTTAAGTAATGACCGTAAGACAATGAGCCCAATCAGGAAACCACAACTGTTTAGCTCAAGACATAAGAACTACTTGAAGATTGTTTCACCTGATTTATCAGGTTCAATATGGTTTTGTTCCTGCTTATTTCAATCCAAGGTGCTTGACCAGGAAAATGAATTTATTACAAAATGTGTGCGTGTATATGTATATATATATATATATACACACACACGCACACACGTGAAAAGTGCATCCATAGAGCGGCATTTCACAAAATAAATCACTCAGCCTTCACACTTTATTTTAAAAACAATTTTTACTTGAACAAAACACTGCACCTTAAAGAACTGAATATTTTTTTAGCCTATTTTGTAAGACTTGTGCGTTAGACCACTTCGCTTTAAGGCTTTTAGTTTTTGTTAGAAAACCAATATCAACTTCTGCAAACTAGCTCTAAAATTGATGTTAAAATCACTGCTGTATTCCCGTTAAGGGCAAAGTAACCACACAGTCATGAAAATCGTATAGTCATGAAAGCAAAGGTACTTATATTGCAGGCATTTTTTAAAGGGTCTCCAAACATCATCAGTAAATGTTAAATCCTGGTCAGGATCTGAAGCCGCCTTTAATAACCTCTGTTGTAGTAATGAATGAAATCTGGCTCATTTTAGTATGTATAACCAAACTCTCTGTGAGATACAAGCATTTTGAAAGATGAGCTTCATAAGGAATGAAGTGGAACAGCGGTCCACTTGATGGTGAAACCCTAACCAGACACTGGATGTTTAAAAAAAAATGAAAATAAACATTAGTATTTTAGGGATGAGGTATTAAGGGTGAAGCTACTGAAATGTGTGGCTGTGCATTTAAATTTGAAGACCCCTGAGATGAACTTTATTCACACACCTGTAATATGAGAGAAACAAAAGATGACAAAATAAAAAATTTTAAATTGGGTGAGAACAGAATTGAGATTACAGTGACAAGACACACAACAAATGTTTACAGAGTAACATTTAAAATATCTAAAACAAATACAATTAATGATTACTTCTATAGTAGTTCTGTAGTAGCACTGCACATCAAACCAATGGCTATAGGATCTGCCATACTGCTTACAGATACATGAACAGGCAGTAAATCCTTTAAACTGCAGCCTGTCAGGCATGTTGGTTTTACATGCATTTTGCTCCTTGTAATGAGCAGAGGTTGTTAGAAGCTAAATGTTTATATAATAAAACACCACAGACAAGCTGAACAGTCGCTGGTTATCAGTGATCCAAAGACTCGACAGGCTAATACCCTCAAGGCCAGGCATCTTTTTCAAAAAGCCATCCATGAATATTTACAAATGCCCATGTATAAAACACTTGTGTGGGCCCAGCTTCACCTGGACCTTTGACCTGAAAATAAAAGAAAAAATTGCTAAATGGATATAAGATTCAATCTAATCTTAACTCCAAACTGAATTAAATCTAGAACAGAGTTTGATTTTAATATAATGATATCCCTCATTACTTTTACAACTGTATGCTGTGTACTGCACTTGAATAATCACAAGGGGGCAGAATGATCACTACAGAGGAAAATAAAGATCTTTAATTGAAACAGCCCTTGACAACATCTGAACTTTGTTTACATGGTTGCATGCAAAAATTTGCTGTTGTGGTAATCTGAATCAAAATCTAAATCAGTACATGAAAATATTCATTTGATCGTTCTATATAAAGATCCTTTTTTCCAGAAATGTAATCAAGTCAAAATATAAACCTCTGTGTAATTATATCTCAGATTCCAATCTGCAAGTACCAAACAGATCATAGGGAAAAAAAAAAAAACTAAAGCACATGATGAGTAATGCGTTTTGACAACATAAACGTAATAAACAGATCTTTTGCTTTTTTTCCTTCTAGGTGACATTTCTCATATAGTATGAGGTGGAAGAGTGGTCTTTTATCTTTTTAAATACACATTCACTTTAAATAAGCACATTTATTCAAATAAACTTATTTAAAAGCTCAAGTGGACAAGTCTATTGTCTTTAATGATTCCTGCATTTAAAAAAACCCAATATAAATACAGACATTTAGCAGGAGATAAAGTGCTTGTTAGCAATCAGGTGAAGGAAAGTGAATGAACCGTACAAGCAAACAGAAAAACAGCCATAACAGACTCCAGATGTTAGCTAAGAAGGGCTCGTGGAGGTCACTGCCAGTGCAGCTGTAATCTGTAGTCTGTGCCTAACATCCCTGGAAGACTGAATGGCTAGATTCATGTTGTGGTCTGGCCATGCTAATGCTACACTGGGCTGTGTGACGAGGGTTTGGGATGCGGGAACCACTGGAGTGACAATGTGAATTCTTCAAAAGCCGCTGTCTGGCAGCCTGGGGTTTTGTATATCCATCTTCGGGGAAAGTCTGACTATACTGAGCACAAGAGCGCCAAGTCATTTGTTTGGAAAGAGGAGAAAACGCTGAATGCTGTTTTCTTTGTTTGCTTTAGGCTACTACCTTAAGAGCATTTCATGAGAAAAGCTAATTTATGCTTCACCATACTGAGACGGTACAGTACACAATACCACCAATCCCATTAACCATGTCTGGAATCAGCATTAAAGGAATGTAACCCAAACTGTCATTATTTACTGACTTGTCATTCCAAAGTCGTATGGCATTCTTCGTGAAACACAAATTTAGCAGGGGTACTCAAATCTTATTTATTAATAAATCATATTGAAATATGTGCAGAAGAGATGTGCCAGGTTTGATGGCTAATCATGTCAAAAGTGACCCCTCATAACATGCTGTATTGGAATATGTGTATGCATAAATTAGCTTTTGGAGATGCGGTAAGATTTTTAGCAAATAGCAACTTAACCATAAAACTATTGTAAGGCCTTCAGAAGTATTAGAATTGTGCTTTGTTCTTTATGGAGCCTGGCATTCCCTGGTCACCATCCACTTTCACTGTCTGGCAATAGCAGCACAAACATCCTGCTCAATAAACCCTGGAATGCTGTTTGGAATGATATGATGGTGAGTAAATGATTTTCATTTTGGGGTGAACTATCACTTTTTCTTTACTATAACATGTCTGGTCTTCTGCAGCATTGCTTTACAATTTGTTACAACAGAGGTGTTTCAGTAACCAACCTTTCATGTAAAGCAAGAGATGTTCCAACTCAGGCCTTCTTCTATTCAGAAGAAGTTCTTGATAAGTGGTGTAACCAGTTTAACCCATAACTTAACGTATCTGTCAGGCTGATTAAATGTCAACCTTGATACTTCTGTAGAACTTTGATACAACATCTCTTGTTCCTAGAAAAAACAAGTAAAGTTTTTGTTTAGAAGTTTGCAATTGAGACGGTCTTGTTTTAATATTTACATCTATAAATCACACACACATTTGTTATGTCATCTCAAATTACGTTTGTTCTTTAAAGGTTACTATGGCCCGGATATTAACTGATCTTTTACCACCTGATAAGAAAGGATTACCGGAATCTCACAGTTCATAAACTACAAAAGCGAATGACACACCCAGTTAGTCATGCTTTATTGTGGTCTATATGCAAGTTCCCAGAACAATACATAAAAATAAATGGCTTTGGTGTAACCTTTAAGTGTCATACAATTTAAGGAATAAAACACAATCAGACTCCATCAGCGTCTGGAGAGCAACAAATGTGGCCTTGATAAATATGATGTATTGTAACACAGCTATTATTGAAATACTTCATTTTGTTTGGTCAGTTGTGACATTCTGCAGTACATTATTTTCATATATTGACCGCTAAATGGTATAATTAACAGGCAAACAATAATCTACATAGCTGTCATGTGTCTCAAATCCCTGCGGTCTCTGTCTTCTCACATAATAAAATACTTAAATTCATAATCAATATTTAATGACCATTTATTTACTGGGAAAGCAATCGTATAATAATGTACAGTCAGGGGTCATTATGTAGGAAATATAAGTTATAATTGCAAGATAAACCCCAGCAGGGTTATCAGGACCTTGATATAAAGCTGAAAGGGGTTTGTTTTTTTAAAAACAACCAGCTGACTACACATCAACTTACCAAATACATAAACATAAAATACTAAATTTACTGAATGCCCCAACTGGCCAATCAAAATCAAGAGATTCAAAGCATATGACCAACTGGCTGTAAGAAATAATGTATGATCGTGTCGAACCTGTCGCAGTTGCACCTGAAGTTCCTCATTTTCAGTTACTATGGCGATCTGAGCCTCCAGATCTCTGTGCACAGAGCGATAGCCGAAATTTGGGGAGCCAATAAGAGTGAGGCAGGGGTGGTCTCCTTCTCCGACATAGTACCACAGCCCTATGGCATGAGAAACAGTAAAACTTAATATAAATTCTAAGCTGAAATGTTTATTTATTACAGGAACAACAATGAAAGAAGTGTTGACAGAAACATTACATAACACTGGTGAATTGATTAGTATGTAACAGGTCAACAGGAGACACTGACGTGTCCTGTGATGTCACATTGCTTATGACATCAAAGGTGCTAGCGTCAGCAAACCACTACATTCCAATATAGCCGACGTTGTCATACAATTTAAAAAAAGCTGTAGTATCTGGTGAAAGGTTTATTTACTATACATGGAACACGCTAAACAAGTTTTAAAGCAATTCTGCATTGATAGTTTACCATACTCATAAAACAACAGCCAACAATGCACAACTTGCTCTCAACCAGCCATGTATACTAACCAACTTTATGTTCTATTAATAGGTAGCAAGAATTGCCTGCCAGTTTAAACACCTGGCAACAGTGGCCACCTGGGCCTGAGGTGTTCTTGTTAAAGCTGAATATCAGGTAACACAACTGCCGGGAATTCTCTAAACATGAATTCCTGAGGACTTCCTCATGCACACTAAACCATTATCAATTAGCCCATGTTTGTGGCTGCAAATGCCTTAATCTTAATTAAACTATATTTAAACTAAGCTAAATTCTAAAAATAAGCTAAATTCATACATTTGAAAGTTAAAAGATTTTATTTTAATTCCATTTTACTTTTTTATGCAAATCAATATAATACAAACACATTATTTTGCCACTGATTCTGTTAAAGTTATGTACTAATTTACTTTGAAACCAGCAGTTATTAGGAGTCAATGCAGACTCAGTTTGATTTTTGGTGGAAATGTATGGAACATTCTGATTGGGCACCATAACCAAAACCTTGTCAGTGTAAAAGAGGACTGAGTCTACTGTAGCTCATTGTCTCTTGTCTGAGGTCCACAGGCCTCCTGTAGGGCGAAGGCCAGCGTCAGAACACCAGCTAATGGCCATTGATTCTTCTCCAGCTCAGCTGCGGGGACCTCTGCACCCTGTCTGTTCCCACTCCTGCTCTTCTGTTTACAAGAAATGACGGCATGACAAGCCGTTATCTAATAAGCAGAACTTCTCAACAGGAGCGTAAAATTGAATTTCACTGACGCTCTCCAGGTGTGTCAGGCTTTGTCTAGTTTTCTCTGGGTTGCTCCTATTTTATTCGGTCCTTCTTCTAGGTCTCATAACAGAAATCATGAGGCAGCATAGTCAGTACTGTATTAACAATCAAATAATATTCACAATAAATAAATGCATTTTAACAAGGCTCTCAATCGACAAATCAAGATGACTCATAGTTCCTCCACTGTAATTCAGTTTATATTTGAGCAAGGAAGGTTTGGCTAATTTGGGTGACATTCATAGTGTATATTTATGCAAAACTGGCATATTTGTTTTCGATCAGTTCTTTCTCTGGGAATCAATGACCTTGTCACAAGCACCATGCTCTGCCAGTTGACCTATATGTATGCTTTTGGATAAGACACAAATTTTTAGATTTCATTTTTATAACAGTATGAAAATTCACAATAAATGCAAACCTTCATCCAGGTTTGATTTAAATTACCTGTATAGAATTCGCCATTATTTACAGATAGATGGATAGCAATGTCTCAATTTAAAAAAAATATGTTGAAGTCGCAATCCATAACTTTTCCTAGCCATAAAGTAGCCATAAAGTAGCCATAACATAAAGTTAACATAACATAAAAACTTTTCCTAGCCATAACATAAAGTTACTTTATGTACTTTTCTTTATTTATGCTGAAGTCAAATGAGACCAAACTGACATTTCCCAGAAAATCTGGAAAAAAAAAATTATAAAGCTCATTATCAAGCTCAAATTATAAATTATTATTATAAGATGACAGTTGCGAACTGGGGTAAGGTGAGGAGACAATTTTATGGTTACAATTACAGTTACAAACACCTACAACAGCTAGTTAACACATCGGTCATCAAGTTGATTTTGACATTGTGGTGCATTTTATTTGTCCTCAAGTGAAACAGTTAAGCTGAAACAGCTCAGCATTCAACAACAGCCAAAAAACACTGCCAAAGCCCACCTCTGGTTTACAGAGAAAACATCACGTATGTCTGGCAGCCTCTGTGTCCTCGGGCTGTCCAGGAAGAACTCAGAGGCTATTTAATCATAGGTGCTGGGAAACCTGCTCTGCGCATTCAATTATGAGCTTTCCTGTTACACCCAAGTTTTGGGAATTGATTGGGAACGGGCCACTTTTAAAAAACAGCTGAAAATAAACATCTACCTTTAGCATGAAAGGTCCAATCGGTGCGATGGTATTCATGTAAGCGGACCCGGCTCTGCTGACCAAGTTGACACACCTGAAACAGAGAGACTGATGAGTGTTATAGAGAGAGTTAAAGTACTATAGTTGTACTATTGAAACCAACAAAACTACATGCAAAAGGTGAAAGGCTGATTTCTTCTTCTAAAAAAAAAAATCAATGGACAAGCAGCTAATTTTGAGAACAAGCAACAATTGTGAGCTTTCAAAATAAGAGTGGTAAAAATAAAATAAAATTCAAAATAAAAATAATCTTATATCACAGTAATAATTTAATGTATAATTAAATACACTGTAAATTGCTTTGGATTAAAGCATTTTAATAAGATTTTAATTGTACTATACTACTGTTTGATCAGTACGTTATCTGGGAATTAAACCCACAACCTTTGCGCTGCTAACGCAATGCTCTTCCAGATGAGCTACAGGAACACAGTACATTGTAATATACTTATTGCTGGAAAGTCTCAATTTCTCTTTTTTTGAAACTTTGTGGAAGCAAGCTAAACATTACTCGTAACAAGTAAATAATATTTGCAAAACTGCTTCACATTATATAACAGAAGGATTAAACAAGACATTGAGTTGTAGCCATTGTAAAAGCGCCAAAACACACAGATGAGATGTGTGACAGTCTGCGCACATCTGTGACACTGTTCACATAACGGATATTTTGCATGAAATCACATATACAGTGGCATATACAATATACGTAAAGAAGACTAAGGTTAGTCATCACAATTTTTACTTATATACATATTTCTCAGTGTAGGTTAATTTTTCACAGTCAATGTCTATATATCCAAATACCTTAAAGTTTTTAATTATTGAACCTTTTCAAAAAGTCTTGATTAACTTTTCAATAGGATGATATTGGAATTAAAGTTTAGAGGACATTATTAAAAAAATAATTTTAATGTTTTTAAAATATGCTTGAAAGTATAAAAAACACTTCTGACTCGAAACCTTAGTCAATGATACTGTATAGAGCACTTGTGTGTGACAACTAGCCCCGTCTCTCCTCTACAGTTCTACCTGCCCAGCCAACTCAAAAGAAATGCCCACCTTGTTGTAGAACTGCCGGGCAATGTGAATGTATGCCTCAGGAATGGCACCTGCCACTCCTTTGGCCCCAAAAAACCCATTAACCTCTGGTGAGGCCATAAGGATGCGATAGTCTGCAGCAGCACCCAGCACCAGCTGCATGTAGGTCTTTGTTAGGTTGAAATAACCTGACGTCAGGTAGACAACAGAGTCTTCACCTGCCTCTGTCAGCAGTCGCTTTGTTACTTGCTCATCCAGGTAAATGCCAAGAGGCTTCATCTGCACGAGAGGAAAGATCCAGGTGTCATCTGAGACTGTCGCATCTGAGTCGGAAACCTCAGAGTGTTCTGCCTCGAGCATGGTCTGACGGACACGGGCAGCGTTTACCACCTCCATGATCCGTCTGTGTGCTGATGTGGAGAAATCTGCCCGATTACCTGTTTGAACACACAATTAACACACAATGAACAATTAACACTGTGCAACTATTACAAGTATTAGACATATGGGGTCCATTTCAAAATCTTGTGATTTTAAGGCATCACAGGTGTGCTCAAAAATATTTGCTACATTTACGTGTGAGAATAGTTCTGATGCCAGGGACAGAATACTTAAACTACGTGAATTAAAAATAGGTAAACATACTGGTTTATTACATTTATGTAATTTAATGCATGAAGGATGTAATTCTTTTTTCTGTGAACTTATCAAGAGTTTTAAACCATTTCACTGAAATAGTTTCAACCCTTTTGGAGAAATGAATCAAACATACAAGCATTTTAACAATGTTGTAATATTGCCAGTAAAATAATTGCAAATCTATGCTGAATATTCATTATATTGCCCTTCCCTACTATTTAGACAGCAGACAGCCAGGCAGCTCACTAGATTTGGAACAGAGCCTCAGAAACATCTGCATCAATCAAAAGTTAAAACACCTGACAGCAAAGACAAGCAGAGCGCTTCTGAGAAACTGACAGGATCTCAACAGGCCATGCTCATTCACACTTGCTCGACAATTATACGTGCCGCCGACAAAAAATGACACACCATTCGTCTCTCTCCAATCTGATCCGTTTAATCAATATTCGCTCACGCAAAATCCTGCAAATGTATGATCAAAACCTCAGAGACGTGGGTCAATAACTGCTGACCGTCTGGAAAGGCGCTCTGTCAAACCCTGGCGCCTCTGCTAGACATAATGTGCCACGGTGAGTCATAGCAAAAGAGATAATCTGTAAATAATGAATTAGCTTCAGGGTAAAAAGCTGCATGTTGGTAATGTACGGCAGAAACCTGCTGTTCTACGGTCTCTTTGCTTATTTGGTTAACAGGGAAAATGTTTGGGGGAAATGACACATCTCTGAATATTTTGTTTGTGAAAAGCAAAATATAGGAAAAGCAAAAGCCTCTCAAATATGTGTGGTAGGCGATGAACAAACAAACTGCTCTTTGAAGCAAGACATAGGGGCTTTCCTCACGGATGGAGAGCCAGCCACCTCAAGCCTCTAGGCCTCAGAGGTCCGAACGCATCCAGTTAACAGGGCCATGAAGTTCAGCAGCTTTTACCGACAGACTGTGGGATCCAATTACTGGAGATACAGGGGCAGGACGTTACTGCCGACTCAGCGGATGAACTTCTCAATGGACCAGAGCTCCAGTAATTCTTACTGGAAGAAAAGCTTTGACCCGCTTTGTCTACCAGGGATGTGCAAAACTATGTATTTTCAAAATCAACCAGTCAGACGGTTGTCTGCACAACTAGATGACTACTCAGTTTAAAGGAAACCCTGTAAATTAGGGTGGATTGGGATTCACCAGCCCCTGTGAGACATAGTTCATAAGAGGCTTTTAAATACACAAGAACTTTGGGAGACACTAAAAATACAACTTGGTTTAAGCATTCAAACTATGTAACAGCTGAAGAACAGCAAGATAATTTAAGCATCAATTATACCTTAAAATTATTATACCTTTAACCTTAAAATAAAAAAAACAGAATCTCTTTTATAGTCTAACTGACATTACTACTAATTGACTAGTTAACCATCATAAACCATCTTTACTCCTTACATCTCTAACCAGTCGATTCATATACTGTTGCCATGGAGAACAGAAGAGCATAGAGAACTGTCACCCTAACCCAAGTAAACATGCTTTTTGCCTTTTTTTTTTTTCACCGTCTGATATTTTCCTCCTTTTACCGTCATAGTTAACGATTCTTGTTTTTGGCTATCAGTCCATCATTTCCCGTTGACCTCATTGTCTTGACAGACTGTAGCAAGGTCCAAATAGCTCCTTCCCGAACTTATCATTCTCCTGCATCTCTGCTTTCCTCCCTCCCTGCACAGATCACTTACCACCAGCAAGGTGACATCATTACATTATTTCTGGGATCCGTGACAAACTGTGGCTTCGCTCCACCACGATTATGTCATCGGACGGCGCTCGGTTCTCAGCCGTGGGTGCTTGGGTTACGGATACGGGCTGAATGAGTGTAATCATTCATTGACTCGTTCTGAGCAGTCCGCTGAGCCTGGGGACCAACCAGACTGTAAGGCACACCGGTCGCAGCCATCGCTCTGCATCAAGACCACCATGACCTACAGCCTGATGTATAAACACTACGTACGTGCCAAACGTGCAGCGATGAAGTAATCTATTTCCCACGCACAATTTTGGATTTACGAAAAATGCACTGGGCGTAAAAATGATTGGAGCGTCTGTGTGCTCAGGAGTCTTTTATTGCCGTGAGCAATTTAGTGACTGCAGAGGCGTTTACAGCGATTCAAAACGGCACATTAGGAGCTCAAATGAGAGGGAATAACCATCAGACTTCATATCTTAGTTTTAAAAAAAAACGTTAAAATAAAATAGTGTTAGCTTTTATCAGCTGCATATTTAGAATATGCATATGAAAATATGAAGATGGGGATTTGCATTATAAAAGGATTTTGTAGGCATCATACACGGTTACTGAGGATGGGAGATCTTTCACTAACTAGCATTCATAAAGTGAACTTTGCACAGGTTCTGTTATCTGCACAATTGTTTACCTCTAAAAACTTTTTCAGGTTTATAAAATCTCTAAGTATACATAGTTTCAGGTTAAAATCTAAAGCAAAGTTTTATGCATGAGGTCTCTGAAGCTTCACAAAGACAGTTTAAACTTCCTGTTATTCAACATGTGACCACAGTGCCAGCATTACAAGGAAATGAGTGCTGAACTTACCATCATAACTCTGATTCATGTATGTTAGAATAGGTGAAAAACCACAAGTGTCAGTTATAAAAAAAAAACACAGTCTCGCTATCTCTGTCTTATCAGAAACACTTGATTGCACAGCGTTCATCGACCAAAAAATGCTGATGAAGTTGCTGATCAGTTACACAGCCTTGTGTGACCCAAAAAAAGATGATCTACAATACCAGACAAACTCTGCTCAGAGTCTCAAAATAGGACATTATCTACAGTAAAGCCTTATCTGGATGGGACTAGTTTTTCCTACAGGAGGTTAGGCAAGTTTCATATAGATTTTGATCCTGTCCAATTTAAACATCCATTTTCTTGCACAAGCCTCTGTAAAAATTGCTGAACAAATTACATACTGTTTTTCGCCTAACTCTGTGGTCCAAACAGAAATGTAATTTTGTTAGGAAATACTGTAAGAAAGTGACTGTGGTGTTATTTTTTGCTTCTATTCACGTCACATTTATTTTTATTATGGTTGAATACTGTGCCTGAAGCAAATTTTTACATTGTGCTCCCTGGCATACCCTCATTATGGAGTCTTTTTGCCAGCTTTAAATAAATATTAGTATTGCTGGCCTCCTAAAATTAAAAACACAATTACATCAACAAGAGGAGTCCATTCCCAGAAATGAAGAGTTGCCTATGAAGAAATGTTTTGCCCATTCCCGGTGCAAAACATTACACTTTAAATGTCATTTGGAAAATAAATACCATACAAATGGTACTTAAATGTATATTTGGTTAAGAATGTAGCTTCTCTCTTTAAAAACGTCTTGCCTTTGTAGGGATGTACCATCCCTTCCATCATGTCCACACTGTCGTCAGGCTTTAGCTGCAAAGATACGTCGCCCACAGCTCCCACAAGTTCAGCGAAGAAATCGGCCACCTCTCCACAGTCCTCCAGAAGCACGTAACGATCCTGACGATTGGTGAAGTAGGAGTCGCTGAGATTTGCCCTGTAGGAGATGACATCACACTCAGAGTGGGCCAACAAATACACCCTCTTCCACTGAAGGAAGGCAGGTTGCACTGGCTTCACATAGTCCTAAAACAAATATGGAACCATGAACAGTAGAATTTTTGTTTGTGGAAAAATCTGTACAGAGAAACTGTCATCTGAGATTATCTGCTATGAAACATGATTGCTGATCTCAATGCAGTGGAAAAGTTGGTATTTACATATTTTTGTTAGTCAGCCGTAACGCATCATGTTTGTGTGCACCTGCTGTGTCCACAGGTCACGGCATTTTGCACATGAACACGTGTGTGCGAACGCACCCACTGATGATGAGACTGTTGTCGAAAAGGTAAGCCTTGATGTGTTGGACCCCGATAGTCTCGTTGAAGCGTTCAGGCACCAGAAGACGCAACAGACCCCGCAGGTCAGGTGTGTGATACAGAGACACTCTCATCTGTTCAGGGAAACGCTTAAGCAGTGGCAATAACATTGTGCGGGAATTGTGTTTACCTGTATGTGTAAAAAAAAACCAAACAAACAAGCAAATGAAAAACAATGGAACTGTGAAAAAAATACAATACAGTATCACTGAAGATATGGTCAGCCTGTTATTGTCTAAGTGGGCAGTTCTTTGCCAGTATAAGATGCAATGTGGACCAGACTCTATGCCTTTCATCAAACATCTGACATGAGTCTCCAATACTTCTACTAAAGGATATACAGTAATAAATTATTACAGTAATAAAAGTTCAGAGGCTGTTTCATAAGATCAAGCAGGAACTGAATCAATCAAATCAAGGACGTCAGTGCTGGAATATGATGCCCCGGTTACCATAAGATATTAGATTATAAACTCTTACATCATTGGGTGAGTCCTAAAGCACATCTAAGTCAGTCAATGGTATGACTAACTATTCCTGTTAAGAAATTTTCTAGGTAAAAGAAAAAAACAGGAAGGAGGTCTGCATTGTATCCTACACTTACGAAAACTGGTGATTCTCCACAATGACACTAAATGCATTATTTAAAGAAATTGCTTAGGCATGTTAATCACTGTTCAGAGAGGGAAACAAAAAGTAGCTGGGGTTTTCCTATAAGTAGTACTTCCTTCTGATAGCATCACTAGAATAATATCAAAAAGATAATGATACAACTATTTCATGCTGAGTAATTGCTTTGTTATCAATTTAGCCTCAGATGAGGTTCTTGCAGAGACATTATATTTTGCATCATTTGTCATGCTGTGTGACTGCTCCAATGAGATTTTTTGCTATTTAGACTAAAAACAATCAAAGACCCCTTAAGGCAAGTCAGTCCACTTGGAGGCCATCTTGGTGGAGTTGTGTGGATTAATGTGGACGTAGTTTCAATGAAAAAGAGAGAGAGACAGACCTCTTGAGCCTCTAGTATAATCCAGCAGAAAAGACACTTTGAGATCAGGTGCATCTTCTTCTTGCGAGCGCTCTAATGCCTCTTCCATGCAGTCAACCTTCAGAGGAAATTAGAGTTAACCTCTTATTACACGTTAGACCAACAAGCTATCATCTGCGCTGTAGATGCCAGAAACTACAGCCGAGTTCTGACGTAAGGACAAATTCCAGAGCAGATCCACAGCTAAGATTGATTGACAGGTTTAAATGGGAGGAGACAATGTAAACACATTCTTGTAGACCTGCAATGTTTCCTTTTTCCTTCTACTTCATATTTTAAGATAGCCAGGGAACTTAAATGTAAGGAACAGCTTGGCTTGTCCATCTGGTTTTGCTTGTTGACTTGAACAAGGAAATGTCAAATTATTGTACACTGAGACCTGAATTTATTTTATCCTTACTGTACCCACAGCTAAATTATATTTAGCAAACTAAATTTCATTCAACAAACTACATTTTTATGTTTCCAGTGGAAAACGTGAGTGATGCTTGCCTGTGCAAAAATCAATCCCAGGGAGTTCTGAACGTTTTTATAACATCACTAAGTGGTTGCCAATTGGTCCAAGTCTCTATAATATTCTGGGTCCCTAGATATGACTTAGTCCCTCTTTCAATGTAAGGCTATTGGATTTTTTTTGCCTGCATTATCGTCTGCCAGATGAAAAGTCTAAGTCTCTAGCAATAAATAGTACAGGAGAGGTTTTCATACTTCAATTCTGAAGGCTCTTTGAAAACTTGATGATTCTTTTGTTTAACTAATGTGTGAAGTTCCCCTTTACATTAATATCAGCTGTGGCCTGGACAGCTTCCTCGCTAAAAACTTCACTTAGGCCACAGTCAGCTGTTTTTCCTTTTTAGGTTGTTCTTTTGTGCTCAGTGACAGTAAAGAAGCACAAATGAGCTACATACAAGATCTTGCTCCAGAGGCCCTGTGCCAAGATAAAGGGAAGCCATCACCACACGACTCTTAGCTGTCTTGATCCGAGCCTGGGCAGACAGAGAACCATGAACTGAATGTGAGATATTAAGCTAATGCTTGAATATAAGCTGCATCACCATAACAAAGACACAAAGAAAACCGATAACAGGCAATAACAATACAAGGAAGTATTTGATCAGATCTGCTTAACCTTTGACAGTTCATGGGCCAGAAAGATACTTTTAAACTGAAGGGCCGTAATGAGTCATTTTGTATCATAGCAATGGTATAGAACGTAATATTTTTTTTTTTAAATCAGATATTAGATATTACACAGCCATGTGATAATGCCTGTTAAATAATTGTTTTTCTATTGGAACTTTATGAATGCAAAACATAACATATTTATGACTAATTAATGATAAGGCTGACATTAGTGTTTATAACCACTTCATAATATTACTTAATTTTTTATATTTATTTAATTACATGCACGTCTACCTTCATAGTCTGATAAAACTCATCAGGTGAGTGGAGAACATGGATTTGTCCCCCAGGAACCCTGAAAGCGGGGACATAATCAGCCATCCAGTGGAAGCGAGACTGAAGGCCCTCGACCCCAGTGAAGCCCGGCGGTCTGGAGGAGGCCAGGGGGGAGGAATCAGACTCTGCCAGGAGAGGGGCCAAGAGCAGCACAGCAGACCTACAGGAAGACAGGAAGCAAGAGACAGGAGGAGGGAAGGAGAAAACCCTTTAATCCATATCCAAAAGTGAGCCTGGCTTCACAACATGCTGTGCTGTGTTCATTTTGGGCATTTGTGAATTAGCATTTGGTAGCTGAACTATGATAATAAGATCCATTATTGGTTTTTCCTTTCCTGTCTGCTCAAACAACAAGGCAATGCATTCAGACTCTGAGATCTCCTGTTCTTCTCATCTTACTCTGCATCCGTTTGCCAACTCTTATAAACAGTATTCCTTGTTTTTTTACTTACTAACAACTAACAAAACACAGTCAGGCCTTTCTGCCAAAAAAAACCCTCCATGTGTGCTTTGGTGGATCCGCCTGAAAAACACAGTTTTTTTTTTTTTAAACACATGACCTGTGCTAAAGAAGCATGGTATGATACCAGTGTTGATTTTACAAATAGCATCAGAGATTTTGGTCTTTCCCATTCAAATAGAAAGAAGCTGCACTTGTATACTTATTAAGCCTACTTATGTAGAAAACATTTGCCCAGAGGTGGCACCAAGATGGCCACCAAGTGAACTGACTTGGGACTTAACACTAAACAGTAGGTCCAGCTCCAAGGGCAACAGTATAAGACACAAAGGCAGTAATATGGTCTGTATGACACAGCATGAAGTCTAAAACCCTGCAACCCTTCACTCAGATCTACTGCCAAACCCCAGGGTCACGCTGAGTTCCTTACAACCCAGACAGTGTTATTCTCCATCGATTCCAGAATCTCACCGCACACTACAGTAGATCTCACATAAGTCCAGAGAAAACAAAATGAAAGGGGCGCCTCTATGGCCGAGTGTAAAACACAGCCGGTCGTGGGTCAATTGCTGATAGCAAATTTATACAAATTGTCTCTTTATCTCACACAGATCACACCTTAGCATTTTGGCTTCATACAAAGAACATGAGAAAACGTATGAAAATGCATATATGGTGTATATACAGAGTGTTGTAAAAGTTCTTGGCAGAGTTTTGGCTGAAGTGTTCTTGAATAATCTTATTTATGTAGATCTGAAAACAGTGATAAACAACAAAGCATCCCCCCCCAAAAAAAAAAAAAAATGAATGTTGTACAGACGACATGTCTGATTTTGATAACATCTCTTGAAAAGGCAAGTGCTGACATGCTCTGTCTTACTTCCCTGTCTGGGTTTATTTACCGACTGTTACTGTCATCACACAAACCAATGCGTTGTTTGACAAATGTCACTCATGTATACAAAAGACTTTATTTACTGACTGACAATAGCCATTGAACATCAGCAGAGATGTAACAGTGTTCGTCTCAGTTTTCCTAGCATTACCTGCACATATTTTCACAAACGTTTTCATACAGAAATCAGTACGAGATTTCTCCTTTACGCAATCAAAAGCTAGAACTAGCTAAACACGCATGACTTGAACAGCACTTGATTTCTAACTATATTTGTGACGAATCTGTACAGAATATCGTCATCACTAACCCTTTCCTCCGATCATGAGTCCTGAAGAAACGGTCTGAAATCCTCGTGAAAACCCAAGATAATGCAGGAGTGTACGCCGAGAACACAAGTCTTTTCCATGTCATGGGCGCCGCCATGTTTTCACAGGAATTTTGAATATGGAAACTTTATCTAAAAACGTAAACCCGTAGACTTCAAACTAGACCGGCGCTTTAAGTGGAGGCGTTTAAAAAAACAGCGTGACAGACAATTATCTCACGATTCCCCACGTTTGCATTACATTTGCAGGAGAACTATACTTTAACAGGGCTCCATATTTAATACAGCTCTAAATCACATTTTTGTCACTGTTGTTTAAATATTATTACTTCTGCATCAATATTGCCATTTTGTACATTTTGCTATTCTGAACTCGCTGCACCTTCTTTATTTATACAACATGTCATTTTGACTGTAATAGTTACTTGCCATTTATACCTCATTATTACTCGTACACTGTATTTAAATATCGCTATTTATACTTCCGGATGGATTCCAGCTGTAATTAATTCACTCTGTACTTGTCTTCTGCACAGTAACAATTAAGTTGAATCCAATCTAAACATCTAATCCAATACATTCTGCACTCACTTGCTCCACAAATACCCAGTGCTAATAATTTACAGACGGTGCCTTGTTAATGAAAACGTTAGTCTATTGAGGGTCTGTGGAGGGTAGGGTGGTCTACTGCGCTTATCCTATAGATGGCGCATTGAACAAATCCAGCAAGTAAAGAGAACATACTTGAGCCTATACTATACTATACTATACATACTATACTGCACTATACTGTACTATACTGCACTATACTACTATACTACTATACTATACTATACTATACTGCACTATACTGCACTATACTGTACTATACTGTACCATACTGCACTATAACTGTACTATACTATACCATACTGCACTATACTGTACTATACTATACTATTAGCATAGCACTACATTGTGTGCTTAGAAGAACCTTATGTTAAAACAAATTTTGATGACATGCAAAATGCTTCGCAAAAAAAACATTTTTCCCGAACAACCAAATGTTCCAGCATGCACCCGCGAGGATGACCGTAAATTACCTTGTAATTCCGACTCTGTAAATCCAATTAATAAAGAAATGGATAAATAAATCAAACGTGAATATAAGATCACAATATGCAACATGTGTTTGGTCAGTCACACACCGACCACATTTCTATCCGCAAGGGCAATGTAATTTTTTCACCTTGTGTGAACGGGGAAGGGAGGGGGAGAAATCCCGTAAAAAAGGGTCACACTGATTATTTATTGGCAATCCGCCACACACACTGTGTGTGTGTGTGTGTGTGTGTGTGTGTGTGTGTGTGTGTGTGTGTGTGTGTGTGTGTGTGTGTGTGGTTGCTTTACTGGAACACCGATGGGAGGAGCCTTTTAGAAATATCAGTCGGTGCTTCAACTCCTTGCCACAAACAGTAGGATACCTTCACTACCTCTGATAGACTTTAACACAGCTGATCACTGATGAACTGTTCAACAACTGACATGAAACTGATCTTGATCCCTCTAAAAGAAGGCATGTTTGTATGAACATTTGTGTTTGGAATCACAGAGGAAGCTATGTTTTAAGAAAAGTCAAAGATTGAGTCGGATAACGCTTTGAAGGTAAATCCAAAGGTTTTGCTCTTTATTCCGACTGTAATTCTTCAAAAAATCAAAATCTTATTTGTGCGTCTTCGGACCTTTTATTAGTATATGTAAATAGTATACGCAGCGATGTCCCGGTATATGCGGCGCTACATTGTAACCACGTCTGAACAAACTGTGTTATGTAGCTTTAAAAGCGATCTTGTGTATTATTGTTTAAAGTCTGCATTGGTTTTTCACTTGTATGTGTCCCAGGCGGACTAAAATGACCTCAATGTAACATGAATAAGTTGGTTTATTCCAGTAAGAAAGATAGTGAGGGGTATTTACAGTGTAACACGAGACAGAGTCCGTGTCATGAATGAGGAATTGGGTTATTCACAACGAACTGGAGGACCTCATTCATAACCCTTTTTCAAATAGCCCGAGAGAGCTTTCGAAGTGAAGATCGGGTTTACACTGGCACTAAAAATAAAGCTTCGATTGCCAACTAGTTAATTTATCTCTAGATGGGACAATTACATCATTGAAATGGTTTAAGTGTATGCGATGCTTCTTTGGAGGGCGATGGTTGGGTGATTCAATTGACATTCAGCACATGTTGAAACATTTAATCCAGTTGTTAAGACTATGAATGGGTCCCGTTTGAAACTAAACTCTCGTAAATCTGATGTCATAGCAGATGGTTGTAGTCTGCTGGCACCAGAATCTGTTGTTCTCACTGTTCGGTGCATGCTGACTTTTTCCATTTCTGTTCTCCTTCTCTTAGCTGCCTTCCATACCCACTGAGACATCAGTTCTTCTGAATGTGGAAGAGGTATCAGAACTCTGGGCGTTGTGTTGGTGCTCTCCGGTGTATGAGCACCCTGGCTTGGACGGCCCTTCGGCCCTGGACCCCAAGCACCAGTGGTTGCCGGGCGGTACAGGGGGTGGGCAGAGCGCCATGGTAACGCACAGCAGGTTTGACGGCGCCATGAGCAGCAGCCCCTTTGAAGGCGGCGTGCGCCTGCCCCCCCACCGGTACAAGACCTTCAGTTCAAGGGCGCAGTATCAGATGGTGCTCGCGGCTGTGCGCAAACTTCAGGAGAGCGGCTTTTACTGGAGCACGGTGAGCGGGAAGGAGGCCAGCACACTTTTGGGTGCAGAGCCCCCAGGCACCTTCTTGGTGCGAGACAGCTCAGACCACCACCACTTCTTTACCCTCAGTGTTAAAACAACCACGGGCACCAAAAACCTGCGCATCCAGTGTGATTCCGGCTCCTTCTTCCTGCAGACCGACCCGCGGAGCGAACAGGCAGTGCCGCGTTTTGATTGCGTCCTCAAACTCATCCATCATTACATGCCGCCTAACAAAGGGATGGGGACTTCATCCAAGGACCAGGCAGCAGGGAACAGTGACAGTGGAAGTTCAGTAGATGGGAGTGCATACTTCATTTACTCTGGTGGAGAGAAGATCCCGCTGGAGCTACTGCGTCCACTGGCATCTAGCATGTCCAGTCTGCAGCACCTTTGTCGCAAGACTTTAAATGGCCATATAGATGTGTCCACCAAGCGGGACCAGCTGCCTCATCCACTCCAAGAGTTTCTCCAGGACTATGATGCCCCCATCTAGCTATTCTTTAGTGCTCCAGATGTGTTTTAGATGGAAAGAGCCACATGGGCAGAAGATGTGCGTGCCAATAAATGCTCACAAAGCCCCGGAATTGCGTGAGTTGAGATTTATCGCTCCTGACCTCTATGTCTGTCAGTATTGCAGGCCAGCTGTGCCTTTGACCTCTGGATTGTGAACCTGGGCAGGTGGCTGCCATTTGAAGGACAGCGAAAGATACGTACTCCTGATCAGGTGGAAGGCCACCAGGATCCAACATTTCAGCTGCTGTTGACACGAAAAGATTGTGCTTGTTGTCTCTTATTTCCTAGTGGCCAGCCTTAAAGACAAACTGCTGAAGATAAACACAAGTGATAGTTGATCAGTACAGGAGTTAAGTGTGCTGCTGTGGCTACAATCCAGCTCCTCACCTATCGATCAGGAGACACTCTCACAATCTGTTTTATCCAGCTCAACATTTTTGACTTTCTCCTGGAAGGAAGGCTCCAACCCTCAGCGTTTGAGCGAGAGCTGGTTGTTAGCAATGACGTACACATTTCCACTGCTTCCTGCCAAGTGTAATTGCCTCATAAGTGGGCGTGGGGGCGCAAACGGGGTGGCTACTTACCGCTCACAGCTGACACTGCTGCGTCTGCTCTGTGGACTGCACAGCGTCAAGAAAAGGACTAGAGAACGGATAAACCAGACGAGAGGCCTGTTACTCTGGACGCTTTTGGCCTCTGACCTTTCTCAGCCCTCTCTGGAGAAGACGGCCCCTGGGGATGTCTCAGGGGACTGTTGTTACTTTGTTCTTGACAGGAGCCAAAGCAAACAGTAGTTTCATGTTGTGCTAGGAAAAGGCAGGCAACAACTGTACATTGTTTATGATTAAATTGCAATGAAATGTAAACATATACATGAACTGACATTCACATACTGTGAAACAAATACAAGCACAGTATGGAGAGTCTGTATTGACTGATTTACTGTGGAGTTTGGCATGAAGAACTATGCTTCTCTAACCACACAGAGAGGCATATTCATGCTTCATGTGCTCATGAAAAATCAGTTATGCTTCAACACCCTCCTTCAATAACAATGACACAGTGTTTGTTTCACTAGCAGGACATCTGTCTGCTATTCACTGAATGTATTAGGAGTCTATGGAAGGGCTTATGGTTCAACTTGTAGATTGTTTCTTTCATATTTTGTCAAATTAAGGTGTTTACATGCCACCAACAGGACAGCATGTGTTTAAGTCTGTCTTTTATAAAGATGTCTCATCTTAAGATCTGGTCTGATGACCGCAGTGCAAGCTTGAAGATCAGAAAACAAAGGCATTAAAATAGTCAATGCAGCAAGAAACTTTGCACATATTTATATTTATAAACTATTTCCATAATTTATATTAAAGAGCACTATTTTTACAAAACACATCCCACCGAGTGCCTCACATTCTTTAGAAAACACTTGTTGTTCTCCCAGGCCTCAGGCTTTAAATATTCAAGATCTGAATGTGCCATTTGCAGTAGAAAACCTGTCTTCCTACACACACACATACACAGATGAAAATACCACAACAGCTCTTGTTTTCATAAAAACAAGCCTGAGGCTTTACCATGAGGTGTGTTTGTGTACAGGATGTGCATTCTCTTTTCATCAAAGTTAAACCATCTGCCTCTCTCTCTCTCTTTGTGTGTCACTCTCCAGAGTTTTCTCTGTCTCAATGGATTCATCCTGGTTACCCTCATTCCATAAGAGTGTGAAATAAATACAACATGGTATATATTTCACCCACTCAGCTGACAGTTAAAGGGACAGTGCTCCCAAAAATAAAAATCCTGTCAAGATGTACCCTAATTCTGTTCTAAACCCCATAAATTTCTGTAATGCTTGTATTATCTGTGTGATTTTGAGCTCAGATATTTTTTTATAACTTGGGGTAGTGGAACTAACATGAAGTTAGTTGCCATTATCTGATGCAACATGTAAACCTATGTAGATTATTTAGTGAAATCAGTATGTATGGATATATACAGTACACACCTATTGTAGCACTTGCACACACATTGCAGGGTCATAGAGTAAAGGTTAAAAAATGGAACAATTATTGTAACAAACATCAGTGGACATGCATCAAGTTGGGGGACAGCATAATGTAGTTTCAATTAATCAGGAACTACCTGAGAAAAGTTCTGATAGCCCCATTTAGTTAGCAGAGCCCTATTGCTGGGCCTGGTTTAAAACAACAGAATGTGTGGAAGTTGACAGAATTGTTTTTGGGTGAGCTGTCCCTTTAAGTCTTTGTCTTCTTTAAAAAATAATTTAAAAAAGCTATTATGAGGGCATATATGATGAGAAAAGTGAGAGTTTTGCAGTTTATGTACTTCTGGGGACCTGCATTGTTGCACTTATTTCATTGATTAACCCCTCTCTAATTAATTTTCTCTCCTCTCCATTTAAGTAAAGGCTTTTATCAGTTCACTGTCCTCATATTAGATGGTAATTAACACATTGTAAAAGTAGTAACTCACAAACCATTAAATGCCTAAGTGAAAAAAAATCAATAAGCCCTGATAAACTTCCTGAGCTAAGCCAATACAGGCCGACCATAGGATTTCTGACTTACAGTGCAGAGTTTTTATCTTATCAGGCCAATGCAAAGCTCCAATGCAATTGCAAAATAACCAGTTGCTTTGGTCACACAGCCCTATAATTAAATAATCATTATACTATTCTTGTCATTAGACAATAAACTGTTTTTGAGATGCAGTAGAGTTGATCTGCAGAGGTGTGATCAAATCAGCAGATTCTTAAATAACATTTTGATTAACTATAAAAATAACTGCTAAACAAAAGATATAAATAAGGAAACATATATCCAGACAGCAATCCTCATGTACTAATTGAAATCAGTTTTTGATTTGCATAGTGTTTATGCATCAAAAATGTCAAGATATGTACACATTCTGAGATAAAGGGATACACTGCATATCTGTAAGCTCAAAAGAACTCAAGAGAACATTTATCACAGGAAATGTATTTTATCAGTGATTCATGTTGACATATGTGTCCATATCCTGGAGATTAGCTTCTTAAATTGCCTGTAAAGAGTCTAGGTGTGCTTAAGAAATACGTATTCCAGCTTTCAAACCAGCATAAGTGTTTGTGCAGATGGGCCAGCGTAAGGTTTAACTAAAGAGAGAGTGATAAAGAGGAAAAGAGTGGAAAAGGAGAGAGATTTACTTTGTTACTTGTTTAGGTAAAAAAAAGTCAATGATTCATTAAGCAGTTAACACACGCACAGGCAAGCAGCAAACAATCTGTTCTCATAACTCCACTCTGAGTGGTATCTCCTGCTATGTTCTTTTTATGGCATTTGGGAAGTCTCCGCCTTTTCTTCACACTCGTTTGGCCCTCCCTCCCTTGTGTTTTCAAAACAAAGCTCCAGTCAGTGAGTCCAAGCCCCTTTTGGTCAGGGTGACGCCCGTCAAACAAAGCCTCAGGGCTTAGAAATTTCCTGACAACCCTCCACCCAAAACAACAACGTTTATTTGTTTATTGTACTTAGAATTAAAAATATATTACACACACTCGAATACAAACATTACGCATCCACTATTCTCAACCTATAAGAAAACGTGCATGCACAAGAGGAGAAATGCTTTTGCAGTTCTCCACAGGATGTTTATGTTTAACTGCTATCAATACTGGTTTCAGTCGGGGCTTTACAGTAAATTACCTTTATGACATCTCTGCGTCTCTTTTTGCCTGCTTCTGATTGGCTTACTGCAACGCCAGGGAAGGAATACTCTGTTAAGCTGCCCTCAAGTTTGCACTCCACGTGTCTAGATATGCTTATGTTTCGACTTCCCTGAATTTTTCAAATTTACCGTAAACCAGGCTATGTTGATACCCCCGATAGCTACACTGACTATTACGATCAACAGATAAGTTATAAGCTATATGGCAAATCAACTTTCGTAATCTTTGTGGACATAATAAACAAATGCATGTGCATTTGTGTGTGTCGGACCAAATGACTGAAAGTAACGGGACCTCGGAGGGGTTGTGTGTGCTGGGAAGCAGCCCAGTTCTCTCGTGTGTCAGTCCCATATTGTGGCTGACTTAATAGGAAAAGAATGTGAGGCCATTTTTTATACATCCTGGCTCCGCTGCAGGGGCCCAGGGAAGACTCCACAAACGTGTGTGTGCGTCTCTGTGTGCGCACATAGGCATACATGTTTCAAAGATGGAGGATGATAAATACGGCCCTTGTTGTAAAGCACACTTTTGCACAACATTATTGTAAAAGTCTGTAATCAAGTCTGCCTGTAATTACACAGTATAAAAACATTACGCTCATGTCACAGACAATGTGCCAATGAAAGCAGAAGGAACACGCACAAATGAACAGACTTGGCTGCCATCTAAACACACTTGTTTCTGGTAAAAGGTACTTTCTGGCTCTTTCTGTCTCTCTATCGCTCTTTTCTTCTTTCTCCTGTTATTTCTACTCAAACAAATGATGTTAGGTCTCGTGTGTTTCCGAAGTACTTTTGTTGCCCTACGGTTTCCACTTCAGCTTAATGACATCATCAGCATGGAAAACTGCAGATCTCTTGATCTACTGGCAATAGACAGTCTTGGCATTTACATTTATACAGCATGTGCTTTTACACACTTGCACTATTAAAATTCAGTGTGTGAGTTTTCCAAATGTCACATTTTGTTATTTGCATACTTAACAGAGAGTGTAGGCTATTAAAGTACCACATTTTCCAACAGCTGATTCTGCACTGCTATTCTTAATTCTTTGTGTTGTTGTCCAGTGAAAATTTAAACACCCCTAAGATTGGTTCAGCCAATACCATGGGTTAAGGGCAGGGCTTCCTTTTAGGCAAACAATGGAAGACAGGGGAAATGTTTATATTTACATTATTTACAATTCTTTTTTATTGTCATTTATAACAAATATACAGAAAAAACCTTTGCAATAAAGACAATAAACATTATAAACCCACATCCCACAATACTTTCTTTTCCCCCTAATGTGACTCTGGTGTTAAGAAGATAAAAGTACAGAAAGTAACAGTTCACAGACATCAAATAATCTCCATAGCAACAATCAGATACATAGCAGCACTAAGAGCATTGTGTATATAAAAGCAGATATTGGTAGAACAATAGCAAAAAGAAAATAAGAATAAATTAAATAAACAAAAAAGGAAACTCACTAGCAAATGAGGACAGAGGAAATAAAACGTATATCTGCCTCATTCTGTCCAGATTTCCTGGGTTATATTTGATCAAAGGCAACAAAAAACAGATCATCAGTAAGCAAAAAGATTCACAAAAGACTATAAACATAGATTAACATGATTCCTGAGGGTGGTGTTCTTTTTAGTAATAAATAAAGAAAGGTGACCATGTTTCAAAAGAATTCCCAGAAAGAAGGCCTGAGGTTTTGATTAAGTCACAGTCCACTTTATGCAAGAGCTGTTGGTTGAACCTGTGTCCTCTGTAGAGTGGGCATGCTTCACTGAGTGGGCTGTTGGTTAGAACTATTTTCCCTGTGGGAAAAAGGTCCTGTAGGAGGCCATAGAATGCAGGCAAGAATGAAAGAGGCCTCGTGGGACAGATTTACAACAGGGACTTTGTGGTCAAACAGCTAATGGCCCAAGGAATTACTTGAGTATGCCTGAGAAAAAGAGAGGGGGGGGCGCTGTGCAGTGAGCAAAAGAAAGATTTCTCTACCCTGATTTTTAAGCTAGTCATGAACAACGGTAGAGCTAAGAGCTGGTGTTTTTGTCACAACAAAGGCGTCAGTCTTCTTCCTGCTGCTTCCCTCTTCTCATTTCCATCTGTTCTCGTCTCATATGCACGCAGTCGCAAGAAACAAGGTCTAGCTATCCCCCTCCCCATCTAACACACATGGTTCCCATTCCCTTCATACCTTCAGTGCCATCAGAGCCCAGTTTCCAGGAAAGAGGCTCTTTAATTGAGTTGACTCTTTACTGCTCTTGCAATGTGAGTGAGAGAGAGAGCGAGAGAGAGGACACATTTAGACAGGAAGGGGAGGTGCAGAGCGGGAGCTTATGCACAAACTCACACGTTCTTTTACTGTAAGAACTCGTTTCCCCCTCCTGACTGCTCTTTTTCTCCCTGTCTCTCTCTTTGCACCCTTTCTTACTTCATCCCCTCAATTTATGGTTTGTTTGGGTCAAGGTCCAACCTTGCACAGGAACTATGCACACATAAAATTGCACTAACAACACAGTATGCATTATGATGCAATGAGTGTGTCAGTTTACCTTAGAGATGCACAGATCATTCGTAACTAATGGTATAAAATCAGCTGTTCATTTTTAGTGAACGTCCATTTACGATAAATTGGAGCCTTTGTAAGCCACAGGTGTAACAACAGAGCAAAACAACAGGGTTCTGGAATCCTATTTATTTTCTCAGTCCTAGTGAATCCTAGTGAAATTGATTTTTAGCGATAATGTTAAATAGTTTCAAGACCTACCCAGAGCTCAGAGGTTCTTAAGTGATATAATGCTTCTGTAGAAGACACTTATCAATGTGATTTCATCTTCAGTTGTAAAAATCCTGTTTAATTGCCAAAATTACATTAAACTGGTTGGTTTGGTTTAAAACTTTACTTATTACTTATTACTTTTGAAAAGATGCCTGTGAGATATGTTAGAAAAAACTTCTTAAACCAAAGTTGTTAAAAAGCAGTCAGTCATTATTGTGCTCTATAGCAGCCAGCTGTAATCTGAGTTTTGAATGTGTTCTATTGTTTTGGGTTACGTATACTTCCTGGTTTGAGATCAAACTGGCACAAAGTATTAGTATCTTTTAAGAATCTACTCAGTCACAAACAAACCATTTGTGATTCATGATTCATGAATATGTCTTGTACATTTGTAGATTTCATGTTTTACCTTTGCTTAATGCTCTTGAGTTTGTGCTTCACAGCTCCTATTTCTGTCACTAAAACCTTACACTTTTAAAATTGTTCCAGGTTTCCCTTGTTTTGGGTGACACTGAAACAACACTTTTACAGTGACAGTACATGCCTTATTTTAATAGAAAACTGGGTCTACAGAGCCGAAAGGATGTAAAACTTAATTCATTTATATTCAAATGCTAACTTGAGTAACTGTAAAAACAAACAGTAAAACAGTGAACTTCAAACAAAGCCAAACAACCAAAATGACATAGACAGCAAAAAACAGAAAGAGAGAAAGAGGTTGCAGAACTTTTGAAAGATCTGAGGTTTCCTGTCTGCTTTGTTGGACAAAGAGAAGGTAACACCTAACGCTTTGGTATATGTTCCTCAAACATAAATAAACCTCTCCTCACGACACACACACACACCCAAACACGTACAAACACAATTGCCTGAATCGGTTTGTTTTTGTGCAGAGAGCAGGTTACATGTAGGTGTATTTTGACTGGAAGAAATCACCAATGCTACAAGAATCGCTCAGCAAACTCCTGCAACACCGTAATGCGTGAGCGAGGTGAGAGTTGAACAGGGAGGGGAAACAGATTCTGAAATTTACAAGAATTAAAGTTTCTTTGGGGTCAGTCAGATAGCTTGGAATTTTGCCATACTGTGATTTCTCTTCCATCTCACCTTGTGACCTGTAGTGATGGACAGTTTACTGGAACAGACGCAGTGGCTTACCAAGGGCACCGTAGTTCATTTCGATTTGAAATGATATCTGATACGATGTTTCTCTTCTCTTTTTACCAAAGACATTCCTATAACAGTGACCACAGCCCACATTTACAGTTTTAAAGAAAAACTTGGTTTCAGCCCTGTTTGAATCCTCATATTTCCTGAAAATAAGAAACCACACCAGAATGGGTTAGAGCTACCACAGCTGATAATGTTATTTCAGTGAGTTTGCTGGAACATTCTAATCATGGCTAAATATTTGCTGTATTCCTGTGACTTTTTTTTACACAGATAATAAAACGTTTTGGGTATGCACAAAATGATGTATTATATAATTCTCCAGAAACACTTATTTCAAAGGAATGTGTGTTTTGCGCATTTAAGATATATGCACTATAGACATAATCCTGTTTAAATGCTAGCAGACACACCCTTGTTTGTTTTGCACTGAAACTAAATAGCATAATACACAAACAAATGTGTTTTTGTGAGCGGCCACACTGGCCCCCATTAACTTCCTTTTCATACAAAATCAGAATTTGGATGGTGAATATTCATCTCTCATAATCATTGTTTGGTAGAATGAACATGTTATTGAACTACAATTATTATATGGAGAGCTAAGAAAAAAATCAAAGTCAACCCACACTTCTGTGGGCTTCATTCAACATTTTATTTTATAATGTTAAGAGTGTTTCAAAAGATTAGCTCATTATTTGTGCAAACATAAGCTTGTTATTAAAACCTGGTGTACAGACAGCCAGGGCTCATCTCAAAATTATGTACCTCCATTTGTTTGTTATTGAAACTAATAAATCATATAGTATTGTATCGTACATTCTCAAAATTGTAAAAATGACCATTTGTGTGTAGTGTGCACACATATTTATTTCCTCATGCTGAATGATGGTGAAACCTATGACATTGTAGGGGATTTACAGTTAAGACCTGCAGACCAGTTATAATGAATGAAGAAAAGGAAGCAGAGATGATGTCAATTTAGAAGAAAATTTCAAGAAAAATCAATTGTAGTTTTGCCAGCAGAAGTCAGCTTCACCAATCACGAGGAGTTTAAAGGCCAACCTGCTGTTACATTAAAATCAGTAGTATTTATGCTAACAGAGTCCAATCTACATCACAGCTTTCACAAATATTCAATTCTGACTGGTCAGGATATAGTCTGTAGCAATCTACATACTAGGACTTAACACACACACACAGCTCCTCAAGGCCAAGGTGTCCAGCTTCCTCATTCAGAAAGGAGAATGTTCTCAAAACATGATGATAAGACCTTCTTTCATATCCTCAGAAGTTTAATTACTGAACCAATAGTGAATCAAAAGCTATGGCTTACAACACATGCTTTTATTCCAATTTGATTGATCCACTAGGGCCCCAGCATGTTTCATACCAGCAGGGACACCTGCTTTGTACTATTTCTAACTGACATACCGTCTCGGAAAGGAAATGCTGATTAGTTATTGATTATTCATTTGTGAAAAGGATATGATTGCCACAGGGTGGAGCTAGGGATACCACAGTCTTCAACATCAAAAATTTCCTGATTTTTCTGTCACGTCCATTTGAATACAACACAGTAGCACACTAGTCTACACCAATGTCAGAAATATCTTACTTGTGTATAATCATGTACTAGTGCCTGAACTAATACCTGCTTCAACGTGAACTAATGGTGAATAATTAAAGTGACAAACCAGTTGACTAATAGTGTCTCCCTAAGTACCCATGTGAGTGATGAACAGTCACTTTTCAGCATTTTAGCATTGCTTTGTATTTAGTTTTTAATCAAAACACATTTAACAACACTAATCTCTGAAGAATTGGAAGAAGTACAAATCTACAGTAGTACAAATCACTATAGTGTCTGAATGCTGGCAACTGTTTACATCACATAAATAAATAGGGGATTTATGAATCTGTCTGTGGTCCTACTCAAGATCTGACATTGTACCCTACATGTGTTCACTATATGTACAACATTATAGTGATAATACAACAATGCTTTATGATGCGCTGTAAGATTAGCACCTGGCATTTAACAGGATGTGCTGGAGTTTACAATAAGCATATAGTTTATCTCCAATGTGCTGACTCCTTTTAAAACACAACATTTGTGCAGTTAGCCTCACTATGATGAAATTCTTCTTATCATTCCCCAGTGTGTGTGTGTGTGAGATGATTAATACATTGAAAAGCATATTTATTTTTTATTTTAGAACACCTTGGTTTCTAAATTCATAAACAACAACTGAGCTGAGACTGTCAGGTTAAGATCCCCTAAACCATTAATGGTTGGATGTACATACTGTAGGCAGATCTTTGTATAGATTGAGCCAAATCAATACAAGTACTTCCATTGGCAGACTGCAAACAGTGAAAATGTAAAGTTCACCTCTTACATACATGCATGTGCAAGCCAAAAGCATGGCGTGCACACACACATACACACACAATCTTGTATTTGTGGTTTACAGGGACTCTCCAGGCATAATTATTTTTATACTAACCCCACCCCTAAACCTAACTTAACCTAAGAAAATTTTTGACGTAATAAATTAGAAAACACCTTACAGTATGTTTTCAAGCCATTTGGTTGTACAAGCACACACACACATTACATACACATACAGACTTATCCTCTTTAACTATTAAAACCTAAGGAATTGTAATTTAGCAAACTGTCAGCATGATCTCACATGAAGTGAACATAGCTTACATTTATCTTTTGGTTACATACAACACTGAATTCTGAATGCTGAAAGAGCATTTTTAAGTAATTCCACCATTCCACAGAAAAGCGTTTCATTATTTATGAGTTAGTCTGTTCGCAATTTGATTGATTTCTCTGGAAAAATAACAGAGTGGTCTGATGGAAAACTCACATGTACTTAGAATTTTCTAGTTTCAAAAGTACGGCTTGTTCACTGCCTGAAATGTAAGTAGGCAAAACAGAGCAACTTCCAAATTGTATTAATGCTCAGTCACGCCATGTTTCTGATGCATACATGTAATTATAGGGCATGCCCAACAAGCATGTCATTTTATACAAAGATGAATGACTTATTTTACCAGAAATGAACCTGGGCGTGACTGCTGTATGTATTTGACTGCTGCTGAATCATGAATGTATTCATGAAATAATGCCTTTGCCTTCTAAGACGTTAAACAGAAATCCCTCTGTTCTTTGCTTGGTGGAACTTTTCAACAATCACCAATGAAACAGGGAAGCGTGCGTCCATTCTGCTGTTTCCCAATTTCTGTTCCTCTTCTCTTTGTACTATTTGTATGGACCCTGGAAAAGTGATTGCTGGTGTCTGCTGCACTGACGCAAACGGAACAGCTGTTATACAATGTATCTTCCTTCCTGAATATATTCCAAAATACTGTAGCCACGAAAATAGAAAGTAGCCAAGTCCTTATTTTCCAAAACAAGAAAACACACTGATACAAGTATTCTGAAAGATGGTTGGAGGGGAATCACAGGAAACTGAGAGGGAGAGCAAGAGTTCTCATCCCACTAGCTGTCTGGCAAAGAAAGACTTTAGACATTAATTTCACCTGTGCAGATCACATGACCACTGATTAAGTCTACAGGTTTACTGGTCTCATTATTTATTACTACACATCAGTCAGTCATCACTAACCAAATTTTCCCATATAATTTTCCCCGGGATTTCCCATATAAATTTTCCTGCAGTTTTGTTGGTGTTAACTTTAAAGTTTAAAGCATGGCATTTTTCCTATTCCAGCTTAAAATGCACAGACCTAGCTAACAATTTTAATAACATTAAAATTATTCCTAACATTTCCATTAAGTAACAAAAACATTAAGTTTTAGGAATGTTCAAAATGTCAATTTTTTAGATGTTGTATTAATGTTATTGCTTGGTTCTAACTTTAAGAGAACGTTAGCCAACATTCTAAGAACATTCCCTTGTAGCTGGGTATAGTTTATATATACTGTAGTTGGTTTCTCCCACAAAGTGTAAACGCTGTGGTTCTATCAAAACATCACTGTTTGTTTCACCAGCCCAACACTGCATTGGCTCAACCAATGGAGCAACTTTGGCCAATAAACAGATGTCTGAAACCTTTGAAATCTTTTCCTTTCTGTCAGTCACTTGATGTTGTGTCAAGTGCAACACTAGAAATTCACCCTTGGTAGCCCAGTCCCCTCCGATCTTTTAAGAAAAGGCCACTGAAAATTGGTGAATGGAATTTGCATGCCAGTCTCCCCAGATATCCGGGTATAAGAGGAGCCGCCTTGCATTAATTCACACCTGTTCTTCGGCAACACCATGAATGACTTTGCCCAACTGTCCTCTGCAGTGAAGCAGGCTGAGGCATCAGGTCATGACTAAGAACCTCCCCTTGGGATTCAAAGTGGCCCTGAGGCAGGCAACCCAACCCCTCTCCTCACTCCAAGGTGAGGCTGACATTTCTACTTCGCCGGCTTGGCAAAAGAGCAGTTTGCTCATTCTCTGGGTCATACCTCACGCAGTATAGGGCCCCCTAGTGTCATCATCAACATGTCAAATGACAACTGTAAGCCCTTTTCCCTGATAGAGGGAACGAGACATTGTGTCCCTCATGCCACAATGTTGTACCAACTGCTGACCTAGCTGGTTCCTTCTTTTGGCTCCTCAGCACAACCCTGAAGGAATGGATGCAAGCTGGTTCCTCTTATACCCGGATATCTGTGGCGGAGACTGACATGCAGATTACATGATCGGAGGTGAATGGGCTCCCGGCAGCAAACACGTAGTGTCATCATCAACAAATCTTGTTCCCTCCATCATGAAAGAGGTGTTACAGTAATAACCGAGATGTTATGTTTGCAGTTCCATTTGGTGATGCAAAAATAAAACACTTTGAACTACTACTGTAGTCCTTCTGTTTTTCCATAGAAATATCTTCATAGACATTTATGCATCTGGCAGAAGCTTTTATCCAAAGCAACTTATAGTACACTCAAGCTCTACTAACTGAGCTACCGGAACAACTGATTTATATATATAATATATATTATTATATATAGCATGTATATATATATATATAACACATATAACATATAACATATATAACATATGTATTATATATACATATGTTAGTATATATGTATATGTGTATCTATCTATGTATATATCTATATATATCTGTACTAATGTAATGTAAGAGTGAAAAATTAATATAACATTTTTTACTTTGTGTTGATTCTCTATCACTCTCACTTTTTCACATCTACCATTATGCTCACCCCTCTGCTCTGTTTTCTTTCTCTTTTACCCCGCAACCCACAATAAACAAGTCAAAAATACAACTCTTGCCATGTGTTCCTGGAAACACAGATCTCTAACTTTACCTGGTATTCCTCATCAGCTCATTTTTCCAGATGTTGTGGAGCTGATATGACCAACTGTGCAACTGTTTTTGATGTTTCCCTATGGGGTAGGAGGTCAGAATGAGACCAACTGGGATTTGATTCATTGTATTCACTAACACTAAGCCAGTTCTTTAGAGCATTGAAAACATTTTGTGAGCCTTCATGGTTATGTGTCATGTTGGGGCAAACAGAATCCCGCAATCCTGCAATTCTCTGTTATGGGTGTGTGTATTGGCAATGACACACATCTGACTGGCCTGAATTACCAGAAATATGGTGAAATCCTGGCCTCAGGGACACCCATGGCACACTTACTAGAATATTCTTTTTTTTTCCTCTGTGACAATAGACTTTACAGTTATGACAGATTTTGACCGTTTTACTGCATTTATACCCATCCAATCCAACTTAATCACTAGATATTTATTTTTGGAGGTTTTTTTTGGAGTACAAAGCATATTACTGACAACAATAAAAGTAAACCACCTTTATTAGTATTACAACAGTTGAAAGGTCTCAGATCCACCAACAAATGTGAGCAGTAACCATTTGAACATTATAGCTAGATGTTTGACTGAAAGTTTCAAGAGAATGTATTAGGCAACACAACAGTACTAGAACAGTAACATGACATACTCCTGTTGGTTAGGATCAATGAAACATGTCAACAATCAAAACACCAACATTCTTTTGTGAGTCTTTGTATATCAACTTGCATTACACTATTTTGGCAACATTGTTGAAGAAGCTTTGAAGTTGTAGCTTATGTTAGCTACTAAACCGATGTATTAGTTATAACTGAGTCAAAAACATAGTGAATAAACCGCAAAATAACATTTAACAATATTAGATTGTTTTGCAAATGTATAATAATAAATATGATCATATTGTTTTGGATTTTTTTGCAACAAACCAATGCTGCACAAGACCATTTAAACAAACTGATTTGATAAAATAAATTAGACTTCCCTATGCTTCATAGGACTAATATTTTATAGGTAAAAGTTTGATCACATGCCACAATGTTACTTGTTAATAAAGGGTTAGTTTACCTGAGAGCAAAAATCTGTCTTTATTTATCCACCATCATAGTGTTTCAAACCTGTATGACCTGTATGGAGCACAATAGTAGTTTTTGAAGAACAGGATTAGAGACACTGCTCTTTCCCATGAAGTTAAATGAGGCTGTTTGGTCATAAACATTCTCCTTTTGTGTTTCACAAAATAAGCACAATCACAAGTTTGAAATGATATGAAGGAAAATAATTTGACATGCTAAATAATGACATGAACTTTTTTGGTGAATTATCCCAAGTTTGAAACGTTTTAGTTCCTCTCCAACAGTTTGGCACCAATCTAGAATGGTAGCTTTTTTCTTTTCTATACGTTTCTTATCCTTGAAATGTCTGAGCCCTCATGTTCATTACAGTGCTTTCAGCATAAACATTAAATAGAGGCCAAATTATTCAAGAAACTGTAGTGCTTCTATCAGGCTAGTCGGTTTAAAGAACTACAGCAGTGAGAAAGGAAACTGGCATGTTCTCTGGGACGCTGTGGCGAGGGCAGCCAATAACAGCTGCTCCATTCTTCAAAAAACATTGATCTTGCGGCAGTGAGTCCATTTACCCAGGAACAGATGCAAACCCTCCAAAACAACACAGCTGTTTCTATGACAACAGCAGGGCTGGGGCATCAGGGACAAATGAGTTATATTTCATGTAGGCTGAGATTTCTTAACACACAGTAAAAGTATGAGCAAGCAAATTACTGTGTTTACTTAACGCTTTCTTTCAAAATCACAAATGGCACAACTTTCCCTAAAAGCTTGTTGCTGGAAAATTACTATATTGCAGCATGTTGTGATGTATGTCGCAACACTTTGTCTACACTTATGAGCACTGAGCTGCATAGCAGATCTAGATTTATGAGAGCGAAACTCTAAATTCCTCATTAAGTTGTTAAGTTAATAGAGATGATGTCACAAATCCGTAAACACATTGCAATGAAAAAGCATTTGTCAAAGATCTCAAGGATCAATGGAATGAGTTCAGTTATGTCTGATAAAGTGCATGTTAATGATTAGGTTTGTCATTTTGGAAGATTCTAAATCAATGTTTTTGAACAGGTTTCCTGATCACTCCACCCCCCCATCCCCGTCTACCATTTGTCAGAAAGGCAAATAGTCCCACCCCAAACTCTCACTATTGGTTAAGCCAATGTTATTATAGAGGGGGCTGGTCGGGATGTGAAAACAAACAGAGCAATGTTTTTATATCTCCAAAGAGCTACAGTGTTTACACTTTTCAGGGAAATCAAACTACCAATGGATTACTTATAATTGACTCTACGTTTACACACTTGACCTTTAATATTTTCTGTTCCCATTGAAATGAAATGTGCCACTGAAATGTACATGAAATGATGGAAATAATGGTAAAAATACTGTTCAGTTATTATAAAGGATTTTCTCTCCCCTCCAAGTTAAAATCATCCACCCTCTAAAGCTTTCAAAATTAGCAGCAAAACAGAATGTTGTAAGATGTGCGTCATTTCTTTGATGGTTGGCCTTGAATTATACTTTGACCCCAGTTTAGAGGTGAACAAGGAACTCACAATGTGAGCAGGAAAAGAGAGATCAAATGATTAACCGAAAGAGAGAAAGGAAGAGAGGGATAAAAAGAATAAGAGAGGAACAGGGGAATGGGAGGGTTTTAAGAGTTAACAATGGTAAATGTGAAGGATTTCTCTGACTCTATCACACATGTGGTCCAGAGGAGAGTTTTGAACTGCACTACTGCTTCATTGAGAGACATTTTGTGCTTTGTGAAGATTATATCTAAACCACTAGAAAAAAACAACCTCAGACACTTACTGTAAATGTGGTAAATTTTTTGCCAGACCACCCACTAAGACCTGGAGAATTAATGATAAACCTTTGAAAACTAAAGTGTTACAATAACTATAACACACAGAGAAACAACAGATAAATAAAAATAAACACAGAAATGGATCAAATCTGGTATGGACGTATTATCTTGTGTTTTGTTCTCAGGGGTTTAGGAATGTTTAAATGCCGATGCCAAGACAGCTCACACGGTCGACTTTAAAAGGCTATGAGACTGCATGCAGTGAGAGCTGAAGATGTGAGTCACGCTCAGGACCAGATGTGTCCTCTCACGACACTCATTTCCATCATCAGCACTCATCCTGCTTCACTCTTTAACCCAAACATCTACTATGGAATTTCAGCCCCACTGTGGGTTAATGAATTACTGTATGAAACATGTATGAGTGAGTGTACTTGTGTAAACTAGTCTAAACAAGGTGCAGTTTAAAACATGCTCACAACATCTGCATGTGAGGAGATTTGGAGGGCACTGACTATGTGGTATTTATACTGAGACTATATGCTTTTTCATAAATAAACCAAAATATTTTCTGAAGAGAAAACATACTGGCTGGTTGGACAACAGTCTGCACACAGTTCACAAGTGTACAGTCAGATGCTGGTGTACAGAAAACATACAGTAATGCTACTATATTGCTGTACTGTACTGCTCTGTACTGTCTTTCCATTACTATTTTCCTAACATTGTTCTTGACAAGGGTCTATATTGTCATGAAACATTTGTAAACTGTGTTATTTTCAGAATATCCATAGGGTTTAAAACAGATTTTTCACATAATTTTTTAAATGTAAGACAAAGAAAATTTCAGATGTACACAGAACAGGAAATATTTAAGATTCTGCACTGTCACTAATAGTGTAACAAATTTGTGATATTTACTGGTTTTAATATGTTAACTAATTGACAGGCAGTGTGATGAAACTTCATCTGGAGTATTCTGAAATGGAGTCTGGGGTCAAGGTTGCCCACAGCATTGGCTCACTGCTGTCTGGAATGAATCTGCATGTTTACTCAAGGGATGAAGGGTTGCTTCAGCTGGTAAAATATGCTTTGTATTTTATCACACAACAGCTACATCCAGGAAACCATTCAGAAAAAAAACAGACACTTCTCATTTTCCGTCAGTGTGCTTGACAATAGATAACCGTAATTGAATCTGACATTGACTGATGTGCATTAATAAAAAGCAGATACTCTGAAGACAGAATAATGAGCTACTGTTATTCGTCTGCCTGAGACAACAGTCAGTGACTAACCTACAGTACACACATTTCCTCTATGCTTGAAACATTAGTAATAAATTGCTCAATGTAGTTAGGAAATAAAGCACATTAAATATTATCCTATCCTAAATCCTATCATGAACACAAATCACTGTCACATATTCATAAATTTTTTAAAGATCAATTATATACCTTTAAAGTTTTTCAGTGGTACAATATCCTTTTTTAAGTAACTTTTTGGTTATTAAAAAGGTGACACATCAAAAAAGTATACATCAGAACAACATTGATTTACAGTTCACAGCACCAGTCAATATAGTTTTCTAAACATCCAGACAATGAACATTCTTTTCAGGATTTAAAAAGTTCTTCTACATGGCATTAAGATGTAAAAAACTTTTAGTTCCAGCACAAACCTGGTGCATAGATTCTACAATATAATGAACTTAGACTCCAGGCATTGTGTTGCTTAGTCTAGACTAAACATGATGATATAATTAAGGCACAGTTTATTTGTTTATTCCGTGGCTGTTCTCGAATTTCGTTGTTTGATGGGTATTGGTATCTTGGGTGTATGTGTGTATCGAGCAGCTGTACGTGTGGAAGTTAATACAAAGGGGAGATGTTGTGAGATGTTCAAGTAAGCTCATCTCATTGAAGAAAGATTTTCCGTCAATGAGAGAAATGACGCATACAGCCCATTAGTAAGACCTCCTTCCTCCAACCACAAAATGTGCCTGAAACAAGACATGTTCTCCATAGTCTGATACCATCATCAATTCATCATCATGAAGAGGAACCTAGCAGACCTCTCTCAACCCCTCACACATCTTCACATCTCTCACAATTCATGTTAATGGAAGTATGACTAAGAGTGCAGTTACTAATATTTCCCAATTTTTGGTTTCAGATGACCTAAGCAGTTACACTTACAGCCATTAAACTGATAAACACAAGCACCAAACAGAACAGGAAATGTGATTGTGTAACAATGTTTGGTGTGACCGAATTTTGTGTCTGCTTTTATCAAATCTGTCTTTTTATATTTCTAAAGTTGGGTTTTATATCAAAATGTCCTTTCTTTCATTCCTTTTGTTTCCAGACAAAGAATGCAAGCAGTCATATTAGTAAATAAAACATTCAGCGTTTCGCACTGAGAGCTGTACCAGAACTGCTTTAGTGTATGAAAGAGTTTCTTTTTTTCTCATTTGATGACTAAGGCTGGAATCTGGGCTCCAGATCATGGGTGAGCAATGGCAAGATTTCCCACTTCCCTCTGGGTCGACTATGACGCATCCTTGATAGTCAGTGTTTACTCTGTCGTCTCTTGGACTTAAGTGATGTTCATAGTTTGAATTAGTGGCAATCAATACAAATAAAATCATCACCACAGCAACGTTATTGCTCTCATATTGACCAAGGTGTGTGGAGATCTCAGATGATCCAGGGAAAGCCTCCGCTCTGTTTCATGCCAAACAGCTAACCAAGAATCGTGACTCACGCCTTCCCTGCACTCCACAATTTTGGCACAATTTTTCCATCATTTGTAATATCTCTGTGGAAGGCTACAGCAGGGTACTTTTCTTTTGAATCTTTCTGACAGAAAATAATTTCACTTTCTCTGATGGTGTCAACTATGAAAGTCAAAAACCTTTGTGAATTACAGTGACAAATAACTCAACAACTGTATAAGAAATATGTGTTCCATTATCTCCTATTTATGAGGACCTATGCTAAAAGAATCAGCTAATGTACAGTATGGTTCATTTACTGGGCCAGTGTGACATTTCCACTAATGGATCTTTTGCACATAAATGAGAGCTCCATCCCAAAGCTCTTCATATCCCCTCACTAATGATAATTCCTTGGTTACACATATTGTTGTTGTAAATAGTTTTGGCATTATCAGGCGGACTATAACTTGCATCAACAAATTAGGAACGTGTCTCTTAAAGTATCTTTTGTGTTTTTTCTCAAGCCTTAAAGTTAGGTAACATTTTAACAGGGGTTAGTTGTTATGCTGTTAGTTGTTAACAGCATGTCCTACAAAACATGCATACACTACAGTTATGTTGTCAGTAGTATGCATAGCCTTTTCAAAAATTCCCAGACTTTTTCACAATTAGACAAAAACTGTGACAGCCATTCCTGGTCTCCTCCTCTTGTTTATAAACCTAAATTTAATGATCAATAATGCATGTAGCAGAATCATCGAGACACAACGTTCCAGTTTTACCACCAATCAAATTCACCGGAGACATTCACAACACATGCTTGTAATATTGACGTGCAGAATACGCGAAAACAACATCATGCACCGCATATACACACGTCTAACCGCCGCGAGCATGAATATCATATCCATGTGAGTGCTGTCAAAACAAAAGGGCCCTCAGCAGTTCCAGTAACCCCTCTTTGTGGGCCCGATCTGAGGTAATTCCATTACAGCCTGATAAAGCCAGGGGCATTCCAGGAACCAAAAGCTTTTCAGCCACATTCCTCCTCTGAGCATCTGTGTCTGCCTGACTGGCTCTACTCTGCAACTTGCTTCGAATTAGAATCGTGCAAAACAAGAAATCCTTTCAAACGTCCTCCTGATTCTTGTAAAAGAGCATCTGATATCATTTGTCAGTTTGAATGTTTCTTGTCTCAACATGAATGACTCTAAAACTATGAGCTATGGATGGAGTGTTTAGCTGAATTTTCTGGAGTGGAATGGTCTGAATGCTGCTAAGCGGAATGACGAAGTTCTACCGTAAAGCACACTTGTTTCCCTTACTATCCATTACTATCCAGATTTAAAAGAGAAAGAATGTCTACGATTTGGCTTAAGACTTTAGGCTTAAGCATAAATGCCTTCGTAGGAGTAGAATTTTTACTTATTTAAATTAAAAGGACATATGATTCACTTAGTTTATTAATTCATAAAGCACATTTAAAAACAACAGATGTTGAAACCAAAGTGCTGTACAAGAAATATGATGACAAATGGCATTCATTACAAAACCAACAGACAATAAGTACTTGCATTCAGTACCTACGAATCAAACCCATTGCCTTGGTATTGCTAGCATCATGTTCTACCAGTTAAGCTACAGGAAAGCTTTGGAATTGAAATTTAAATGAACAATAGCGTTAAAAATGACTTCTGTCTAAATGATTTAGGAAATTAGATTTTTACTAAACTTTATATTATTTGGCAAGGGAAAAAAACATAAATAATCTTACAGTACATGAATACTCCTACACTAAACTACAGTATGCATCATAATTAAAGATATTTGCTTTAGATGCAGTAAAACCTGTCAATAAACTTTCTTTTGCATCTAGCTTTAGGAATGGTGTCATAGGTAACCGTTTAAGTAAACCAGCTAAAGTGTTGCCCGCAGCAATCCCCTTCCCAGCTGGAACTATTTTATATCCAAAAGTTGTTTAACATGTTTTTAACATTCTTTTCTGATAATTCATTTCTCTGATCGCACAACCCAGGCCATCATCCATCAGATGCAATTCTCTGAAAATGTGAAGAGCCAGAATACACTGAAATTTACTTTACCTGTCTTTTTGGTTAAGACCTCAATTACCTTGGGAGGAAAACAAAACAAAACAAAACAAACAGGCTACAGAGATATTTAGAAGCAGACTATCTAGATTATCATCTGTGACTCATAACAACTATTTTAACAACTGTGTGTGTCTATAGAGAGTCTATAATATATAATAATTAATAGTAACAGTCTTTTACAAATGATGTGATGAAGTTTATAATAGATCATTTAGCAATGCAATGCAGGAAACAAGGAATAACATTACCCAACACGGAATATTTTAGAATTCCTGGAATAAAAGTGGAATACCGCTCTCAGAACTCTGACCGTGGCAGAGGGAGTGAGTGGAAGGGAGAAGGAGGGAAAGAAAATGTGAGTCTGTGTTGGAAAAAAAGACACTTAATGTTGGTTTGCACAGTGTAGTTCCACACGAGGAGCGGCTGGCCGGAAGATTCATAAACAGGGATAAGCCAAAACCAAGACTTCCATGTTGGTAAAATGATACCCCATCACAAAACCACAGCCTATGGCCTGTCAATACTTATCAACAGGATATACTGGAGGCAACAGAAGCCTGCCAGTGTGTTTGCAGGTTTTGTATTTTCAAGTCTCTCTACATTAGATTTTTCCAGTTCATTTAAATGCCCTTTAACTTATGTTACCTAGGTACCCGAAGCTGAAAGAGAAAGCAAATTATAATGACAGAAATCCTGTGATTTTCATTTTAACCACATGGGAAACTAATAGTCCTACAATTTTTCTGAGAAGCGATTAGCAGCAGTGATTCAAGCTACATTGAATAGCACTGCTAACATAATGATGGGCATTATAGGCTTAACAATAGATAAAACAGGTTCACCTATTATGCATTCTGTCTCTAGATTATTGCCTTTTGCAAGGACATAGTATTCCTGGAAAATTCTTATTCAGGGATTTTGCATTGACTTTGTAGTGGCATTTTGATTCCTGGAATAGAGGCTACCTGTTGAACAAGTAGGCCAGTTCTCTGTGGCTGCCCGTATACTGACAGTAAAATGAAACTAGCCCTTTGATCATGTGTGTTTCTAGGTTATTAAAACTGTACACTGCAGATTAAGCACTATGGTGCATGCATATACAGATGTACATCCGTTTTTGTTCTGGGGGTATTTAAAAATCCATTCTGACATAACCAAGGTGAATCACAACAGTACAAACTTCACAAAAAATTCACAAGAAATTTTACAAAAGTTTCATTAAATTCTTTATTTTCTTTCAGCTATTCCTCCTAAAAAAACAAGACAATTGTTGATATACAGTAAAAGTATAGGCCTTGGAAGATGTCAAATGGATAAAATGTTTAAAATTGTACCGAAACCTCAAACTTTTGCTTACAGATATCAAAGCTGGGTGAATCTGGGCACAGTCTGAGACTTTGTTTAGATCTCTTCTGAATCTCTAGAAGAGACCCATGAAATTGTTAGGATTTTTTTCTAAGGTGAAAAGTCTCAGAAGCAGGACGCTTCTAATTTTCTCAATCTTAATTTTCTTAATGTAAATTAATCGCTGTCCAGCAGAAACAATTGAGATATTAAAAAGATTTCAGTTGTGCATTTTCATTCCTGTTGTAAACTACCTGCAATAGACTTCAGAAAATGTAGTACAAATGTCAAACAATTTGCAGTGATATACAGAATTTACTCTGATATTCATGGAAAGGTTTTGCTACATGCTGCATAAATGCACCTGGCAATTTTACCTCAGGCAGGCGCAGAATGTCACATGACACACTCTCAACCAATGAGCAGACTACTTAAGCAGAGCATGAAAACAAATGAGGGCTGTAAGCCCCCTGCGCTCCACGCTTTATGGTGCTCCACTTCAGGGAAACCATGTGACTTTCCAGACAGGGGGAAAGCGAGAAAAGGGGGGAGGGAGAAAGAAATAGGGGAGGTCAATAGGAATAAGGTCAACGAGGGACATTTGAAGATGGATTTCTTGGCAAGAACAGATGAGGAGAGAAAGGTGAGAATGCCAGTATAAAGGAGAGTACGGTAAAAACATGGTACTAGCAACAGGACAACTCTGAATGTGAGAGTGCAAGAGAGCCGTATGATAAGATTTCACATTGTATAGAGCTTAAAAGTGACATGTTTCAGGTGTGCAACTGTGTGCATGTTTTTAACACACAACAATTATATTTGTTGGAACTACTATTATAATAAATGATGTCCTATGCACATTTGGTGAGATCTTTCACTAGAAGAGCTAACCCTGCTGAATGCCTGTGTTGTGGTTTGGATGCTTGAAATGGGACCAGACTTTACAACTTAACCAGCAAGAATTATGCTGGTTCACTAAGTAGACCAGCATTAACCCCGCAATAACTAGTACAAACCAACTTAGACCAGTATAAAAAATTGATGACGGTCTAAGCCGGTCGTTTCAGCAGGGGTTTTATTATGCACAAAGCAACTGCACATAATATACAAACAGACTATAAAGACATAATGAGACCACCTGACAACTTTAATATTCTAAAATTGTATTTGGAAAAAACCTCTTCTGCCCCTTGTACCATCTGAACCAGCTCACCTATTTTGCACATTTATACTCACCTGCTTTTCATTTCCTTGTTTGAATTTTGCAAGTTTGAGGTTTTATAGAATGGAAGGCATTGCGAAAAGAATTTACACAGATGGATACAAAGATCTGTACACAGAAGTGCATTTTCTCCACTTCCCAATTCATAAGAAAGAGTCTGATGATTATGAAATGTAAAGAACAAAAAAAATGCTGCTGAAATTTAGACCAAGAGGAAGTCAAGCAGATGTTTATTCACTTTCTATCAAGGCTGAACTGCTCAAGGTTTGCAGGTCCAAGCTGTTTGAACTCTGTACCGAAGAACAAACAAAGAAGAGCATACAATTAGAGAAACTTTGTGACTCACCAAGCTAATTGTAGTTCGCAAACTTTAAGGTAGTAACATTGTGCCAAGTCAGTGTAATTTTTGACTGCTTTACATAAACATTGACAGTCCAGTCATCTATGTGGACATAAAGACTGATTTAGCAGTGCCGGTCAGACTGTAGGTAGTTTCAAAGGCACCAAGCATTGTTTTGGCCAACTTGAGTTTCAGAGAAATTTTGCAGAAGTAAAATTAAATTTACGGTATGTTCTTGGGAAATATGCTCACAAAAACATACAAATTGCACAAATCACATTGCGTTCTCATAGTGGCAAACTAATTTAATAAAAGGGAGACAAAAGAATAAAGGCTCACATTTTGCTTTAAACATATTTAAACATAGACAGTCACTAATGGGAATATAGAGAAGCTTTACACAATAATCTCCGGTCTGTTGCAAAAAATTGTCCTCATGTGCAACAAACTTTCATTAGCCAAGAAGTCACATGACTGTAGGCGGGCTAAAGTCACAATTTCTCGACAGAAGGTCCTAACCGTAAAATGTAAGCAAAACAAAGGCATTTTAAGGCAGTACCACAATCCCTGAGATTTGACTTCCTCTTTGGAGCTAATGATAAAAGGGCCAAAAAAAAAGCTGCAGGGTGTCTCTTGGATGTTAGGTCGCCTTGCAAAGTTGACCCTGGGTGGTTTACAAGAAAAATCTTTCTTCAGCTGCTGCAGCTTCAGGTGGAGTGAAAAAAACTCATATGCAGTAAAAAAAAAAGACTTGTGGGTGCTCTGTTTCATAAGTGAAAACATTTAGCAATACAGTGGATTCTTATTTAAAACAACCCAAACAGCAATTAGTTTAGAATTTTACTTGGATTCTGAAGAAAATCTTTTAAGCAAGATATATCAAAAGACATCAATAAACACCCACACTGTGAAAAATATTTAAGCAGGATTTGCTCAAAAGAATAAAGACTTCTGACCTCTGGCACACACATTATTATGCAACATCTTCCTTCTAATTAGGAAATGCGTATGTGTCTTGCTTTGAAATTTCTCAATGACTTCTCAACACAGACCCCAGGTCAGAGTTTAATTCACGGCAATCCCAAAGACGAGAGTAAACTTTATCAGCTGTGCATTCTGCAAACTGTGCTCTGGTGCCAAACCATCACAGTAACACCTCATTTACCGCATTTTCATTTGATTGAGATCATTACTAAGAGTATGTTGACTTAAGAGAGATAGATTGCACCCTTGAAAGAGTATGTGCAAGAACACCACCCTCCGTCCGCAAACAACAGCAGCTCATTTGCGATGTACACATTTGTATGGTCTATTTTCAGCCCCAGGGTTTATGGTTATTGGAAAGGCGTTGCCCTCTCTCTCCTTTCCGAGAAGGAGTCAATATTTCTCTGTCTCTGCCTCCATTCACAGCTAATCCAATTTAATGTCAGAAAAACTGCCCAGCTGAGAGCGGAACGGCATATTTCTAAGACATATGGGCCAGTGCATGCACACGCATGTACACGCAGACACACGCAGTGACTGCACCTCCTCAGCTGAGCACAAATGCAGGTTGACAGGCAATTCATCTTAAATGTCCTTTCTATTGTCTTTCGCTGCAGTTTCGCCATCCTGAGTTCTTGCATGCATCCTGCCCACAAAATCAGGATGCAGCACCTGCAAGCGCAGTTGTAACACTGTATCTCTGGAATATGCATCCCAATTTGCATCATTGTATCACTGGAATATGCAGATGAGACAAAGATATTGGCTGAAACACAGTCATGATCTGTAATCCTTATCATGGACAGTAACACTGGATCATATGACAGACTTGCTTTCACTTACTTTATCTCTCTCTCTCTGCCTGTGCAAACTCACACAAACAAACATATCAGCACACAAACACACACACATTGCCATTCCAGTAAAATTAGAAAGCACAGCATTTCCCTGATTGTTCTGGTAATAATAGCCAGATTAACAATAATTGATTATAACATGAGTCTGAATTACAGTCACCTGCACACACGAGACTCTCAATGCAATCTCACAAAACAGCCCTGTGACATGTGATCCGTCCAGCTTTTACTGGAATACCTGTTGTAGGATTCCACACTCTACCAGGAAGGAAGTGAAGATATTAAAAACATATAAACAATACAAGAACAGTTTGTAAGAACTGTAAGTATGGGAGTGTATTGGGTTTACTGGCAGTAAGATGATACAGTATAAACATCTCAATTCAAAGGAATGCTAAATTTTGCAGATCTTTAGCTTTCATTAAATAAGGAAAGCACATATATCTTATGTGTGGGAAAGTGGAACATTTGTATAACTGTGACAGTTGCAGTTTTATAGATAGATAAGACTAGCTAGCATATAATGTTGAAAGTAAAACAAAGGCCTGTGTTGTTTGTCTCTAAAATGCAAGGAAAAACAAGGAAAAAAAATCCCAGTGTCATAAGGAAATAAATTTCATTTAAAATAAACAAAATACAGTTTCTGTTCTCTCATTATAGGCAAAAAGCTTATTTTGGGCCCTGCATATACCCACATGAGGCACTTTTAGATAGTTAGTGCCAAACAGAATAGAGGGCCAAGTTTTTAATCCAGAGTTGGATCTGGACCAGAACAATTACACTGGTTAGCACATCCAGTCAGTGTTGTGTCTGTAATGTTGCTGTAAACACCAAAATAGAGTGTACAGATTCCAGGCTCTGTGATATCACAGTTCACTCTGATGATGGTGCTAAATCTTGCGCTCTATGTTTAGCTAGCACATTCATTTAAGACTCTAACCGGGAAATGATGAGCCCGAGGCTGTATCTGTCTTTGTCCATTTTGGGTGTAGTAATGCACATGATGAAAGCTTTCTGGCACTCCTCCTCAGACTGGATGCTTCCATATAACAACTAACCAGAGAATCTGCATTTGAAAACTAAATAGCATGCATTATTAGTCAGATGGTTTCCTGACAGACATTGCTATTAAAGCTCCAGAAAAGCTAAGCGACCACAGCGTGAAGCCTCTGCTCCAAAATGGAAACCATTTCAATATTTACATAAATACTTTTGCCAATATGTGCAAAGCTTATCAGCAGAGATCTGAAAATAATTATAAACGCACCAGAACATGCATAAAAAAAGCATAAGATACACAAACTTCTGCACTAAATACTTGCTGAGTTTTCCAGAGAAACCTTCTTCCTATCCCACTGCTCTAGAGTAAATATGCAGCATTTACAATAACATACAGTCTGTTCGCGCATAGTTTTGGTCAGAGAAAATATGCAATGCAATCAGCAGCTGAATCTTGTGAGGAAAAACAGAAGAATGAAGGGAACTCATTCAAACTGACTTCCAGTAATCCCTCCTCTTATTGCAATGAGTCTCTCACAACAGGGAGCTGTTTCTTCAGTCATGAAGAAAGTCATTTTTTATACAAGGGTACAAAAAATCATATGTAGCACATTTTACAGGCACTGAGCCAGCAGCTGCAGAAAGACTAATGTATAGGGGACACAAACTGATATATTGAGAAATGTGCTGTGCTCAAAATCAATCTGAGACTCACATTTATTAAGTATGATATATGAGAGCCCTTTTTAAACAACATTAAACAACAATAGTTCAGCCCGTGGAGAATTAACTTTGTTTGAACTCTCCAACCATCTACTCATATCAGTTTCTTCCAATCTAGAAAATCCTTCAGCTGACCTCAAAAGTGATGCTAGCAAGAATAATAGATAATATTTATGGGAGTCCTCTCAACATAGTCATGCCCTACAGCCAGAGCCAGAGCCAGAGTCAGAGTCAAGCATAGCAATGACATTAATGACAAATGCTCTCATTTGAATATAATGTAAGAAACGGGTGCCAACCGGCACACCCTAGCCCTAATCGACCCCCTCTCTCATGCCTCTTACTGGAAACCCAGACAGCTGCTCGACTCACTTTCACAACCTCTGCCGACACCTCCTGCAGGATTTTATTAGAGTCAGCCTGGCAGGATCAGCCGCTGGAAGTACAGCCAGTAAAAGCCAGGAAACCTCCACTGCTGACCCTATGACATCACTGCAGCCAGTGGACGGGCCTTACGGGTTTGAGTGGAGTGTGTGAATAAGATCTCATTACTCAATGCGGTGAGCATGTGAGCGAGGCATCTGAAGACAGAGCTGGAATCATGTTGACATACCTGATGTGATGTTATTTTTGCTAAGAGGTAATAATGAGACAAAAAAGGGAGTATCTTCAAAGGCAAACCAGAAGGAGGCAAAGTGTCACTCAGCAGACATGTTTACCATGTCTAGGTGACATTGCTACATATCTGTAGGTGGATGCAAGTCGTTTACAAAATCGCACAACAATTGTTTTTAGATAATTATGTCTTTAAATATGACTGAACGCCTGACATTTAAACGAGAAGTCTGGGTTGCCAGACCTGTTTCCATACATATTATTTGTATTATTACTTACAACTGTAAAAATAATTATGTTCTAATAGTAAATACCATTGCATATATAATTAACAGTAGTATATATTTAACTTAAATGCCCAAATGCATTGTAGAGCCACTGTAAAAACAAATTCCTGAAATCAGCAAGAAATTTTAGCAAGTGCCATATAAAATATATAATGCTAGTGTTATATAATGCAAGATAAATTTTGAAATATATTTCTCCAAACTGCACTTCAGCCAAATGAACACAGTATTGCTGAGCTAAAAATAATAAACGCGCGCCCACGTGTGGACACTGTGAGTATTACACCACCGCGTCACAACATGCATGAAAACGCTTTATTATTTCCAAATGACAACCAATATTAAGTTGCAAGACAAGACAAAATTCATAAAAAGAAGAGAGGGAGCACGCACATGATACAGATATGTACATCACATTGTCTTTAGTCAAAGTTATTGTTAAACTAGCACTTGAAGTTAAACTAACTTCATTGTTAAACTACTGGTTAATTTATCTAAACAAAACTATTAAATAACTTTGCCATCTCTGTAATGCTTTCTGTCTAAACCCAGAAATATCAACAAATGATCTATGAGAGTAATGATTGCTAATGTTTTGAGGAATGGGGCGGGGGGAGGATGGGAGGCCTCAGGATCACTTAAAATGATCTAAAATACGAACCAAAAACAACCATTAGAATTAGTGTTTGTTGTTTTATAATAAGAAAAAGAGATTTATAAAATTGATTTATCAATGCAATCACCAAAACATAATAGTAGAATGTGAATAATATCAGAATAAATCACAAATGGTGATTTATTGGTGTCGGTTCTGTTTTGTTGTTTTATTCTGATATTATTGTTTTTATTATTATCATTATTATTCTCATATATTGTACTTTAGCGGTTGTATTAATATATTATCTTTCCTTTCTATTCTTTATTTTTCCTCTGTGTTTGAGACATCTAGTGGTCAGAGTTTATAAATGTAGACACAGGTGAAGCTTTTATCTCTGCAACGTTATTGAAGCAAAAAATAAGCATTTTTGACATTTTGGTTAACACAAAAACAAACAACAAAAGCTGCTTCTTGATCTGTTTGTCTGGTCCCCTGATTGAAGGTCAATAGGGCTAATACGTATTCATGTTTTAATACATAGCCCTGTAAATAAAGGCTTTTTGGAGTACTATTATGGAGAAGTATCTTTTCATACAACAGGAACCTTATTATTGTTAGCACTGTCGAATGCTAGCAATAATAAGTTGTTAGCATTTAATTATTGGATAGGAGGAGGCTTTAAGTCATAAAAGTTAAGATCCACTATTTAAAGTATATGCAAACTTTAATGAAGCCATGTAAAATGATCGATGCCAGCGAATTCCATTATTTATGCCTGAAAGCATAGTATTGTTAAATAAACTGTTTCTGCGACTATAGTTAACCAAAGTTCAGCCAAGTCTCGTTTATCAATGCATTATTGTGGGCTACAACGTAGGTGGGAAAAGACATGACCTCCAAAACATTAATGTTTCCAGCTTGTTTACTCCGCTACTGCTTACATGACCCTGATGTTAATGGCTAGAGGCAGACACTCTCATAGCTTATTACTCAACAAAATAAGAGTAGCACTTTACAAAAAGCTTCTGTTTGTTAACAGTAACGTTAATAAATTAGCTAACAATGAACAAACAACAAACAATATATTTTTTTACAGTATTTCTTAATCTTTGTTAATGAAAATACAATTGTTCATTATTGTTTTATGTTGGTTCATTGTGCATTTAGTCATATTAACCAATTTTAATTTTAATTGACTGGTGTTAGTAAATGCTAAAATTGACTGCTTTTAACTTCAACAATTAACTTAGACTAATAAATGCTGTAGGAGTATTGTTCATTATTATTGTTAATTAATAACTTTTTAACTAAGGTGGTTAACTAATGTTACAATGGGACCTCATTGTAAGGTAGAACTTCAAGGCGTTAACAACCCTTTTGAAAAAGCTGCTACTGAAATACATGTCTACACATGTCATGACAACGTTTTTGTTTAGAAAAATCTAGTCTCTGAATAAATTTGATTATATAATAAATTGATATGATAATAGTGATGTTGAACTCAAATTTTCTACTGTCTTGTTTCTTTTGCCATCATTGTGGTTACAAATCTTGATCAGAGATTGCCTGTTCATTTAAATATATAGGTTATATACACTACATGTGAAAGGTTATAAAGTATACATGAAAAGGATGTAATTGCCTGAATTTGTGTTTCATAATCTTAACATCTTTGAAGGTTTGTGCTTAACTGAAGTAGTTGTGCAGACAAATGTATATAGTGCCTGCCAATTTATATTGTTCAATAGTTTTTTAATGGTTAGTTGCAACACGTGGCTGGCAAACGTGGGAACACTATTACTTAGTAATAGCAATTTATTTACTAATAAAAATGAGTGGGTGTGTGAAAACCTTTGACTGGTTGCATGTAATGTATATGCACACATACATACATATGCATGATAATGTTTTTGCCATTCTTTCTACAGAACTACAACAAATAGTTGCTGATATGTTTGGCATGGAGGCTGCTTTATATGTCCCCACAGGAACAATGAGTAATCTGATTGCAGGTAAGTTTGCAGCATGATGCCCAGGGCTATTAATATAGCTTGTTTACAATTGTATCTTAGTAAAAGCTTGGGGGTAAAATTGGCACATATTATGCTGTTTTACTCCCAGTGCTATTGTGGTCTATATCTCTGTGTGAGTGCTGCCTAAAATCTGATGTTTTGTAAAGGATATTGATTTGTACTTTAGCTCATAGAAATAGCTCACTATTCTTGGAATTCTGTTGTTGTCAGAATTGACACTGATTGTATACCAGAACCAGTCCGCCCAACACCTATTTTGCTCTCACACCTGCATCTCTGTCTGTCTCTCAGTTATGGTGCACTGCAGAGAGAGAGGATGAGATGGTAGTGGATGACCTCGCTCACATTTATGTCTATGAGCAGAGTGGAAGTGCCCAGGTATGAACAATGGAGTTTTGGACTCACACAATGATAGTGTTCTCCTTTGTGTTGCATCTACATGCACTGTTTGCACATTGTTATAATAGTAATAAGTAATAAGTGTATTGAGTGAGTTTATTTCCTTGTCTGGGTAGGGGTTCATTCTGCAGCAGTGACTACACTTGCTGATGGCACATTGACATAGACCAGCTTATCTATGATATGTCATGGTCACCCTAACCCATGCTCTCGTCTGGTGTGCATGGAAAACGCACACAATATTCAGGGAGGGCAAGTCCTCCCACTCCTCTTCCTGCAGGAGGTTTGTAACCTCAGCTGGGGCAGCCAGAGCTCTCCTCGGATGAACAGTGAGCGGTGTGACATAATTCTGTTTGGCAACGTTCATTGTTTAAACCAAAACTGCAGTAGGATTTGTGCTACAGCGACTCACAACAGGCAGCTTTGCTTTTACTTTATTGCTTAGCGCACCATTATTGTGCATTTTCTATGCATCTGGTGTTGTACCAAAATTTTGTAAATTTTTTTTAACTTTGTACTTTGTTTGAATTTTGATTGTTTCATACACCAGGAAGGCTGCTACCTGACTTACCAGTAAACCCACCCCACACGTAATTCTAACCCTTGTATGGAGAATCGGGGGGTCATTATCTCACGGGAGTAGCCTTTTGTAAAGGCAAACAGAACATGAATTGCACAATTACATAATAATTACATAATAAAAGTCTGCTTTCTTTAAGCTACAGTCATATATGTAGAAATGTTACACAATTGCCATTATAGCTCAAAATTGACACAGTTCAGCTTTAAATGGAGTAAAATAGAGTGAGACGTTTTAGTGATGTGCAGGAAAGTGCATTTTCTAGTAATTACCATGTTCAGGAAAGTGCTTCTGTAGGGAAGTTACTTCAGGCATTTTAAACACAAGCATCTTGGTTCCAATGTCTCAGGGCCGTGACAGGCCCTTTAAATTCTTTGCAGAGAATAGTTTAAATGACAGAGGCATTGAGAAATGACCTTGTTGAAGTCAGTGCTCAAGTGCTATACAACCTTCACACTAAAGGTGTTTCACACGTCTATATAATCAAGTCTTATTTTCATTCATAGCATTAAAAGTGTCATCAGTTTCTCTTATGACACACTTGTAATCATTTCTGGGATTTGAAACGACCTCCCTCATTATTCCCCATCCACACACACACACACACACACACACACAGTCGACTGAAGAAGACCTGAGAAAAAACCCCAATCATTTCCAACCCTCAACAAAATCCTTAGAGAATATGTCAACAAGCGTATTTGCATTTTAATTATGGCCCTTGTTTGCATTGCTCTGAAAATAAGCTTCTTCCTGTCATGATTCTTCCTCTTGCTGAAAGACATTAAATGTAATAGAGGCTTATAGACAAATATGAATATCAAATCTGTTCTGACTATAGGCAATATGGGAAAGACTCGACAGTCCATCAGTATTCCAGGTGTTATTCAAGACAGAGTGCTTGAATGCTCATACATTTTAACAGCTGTTTAGTTATAGCTATTAAATTATTCTTTGAATTATTATAATTGAGCAATTTGTATGTATAAGGAGGTTTTCGTTTGTGTTGTTAGGTGTATTTCTTCACACTTGCATAAATATTTGACTGTGTGAATAAATACATATTTGTGGCATTATTTGCTTTCTGTCTGCAATATTTTGTAAATGTTGGTTTGCGTTAGGGCACCTTTGGTCATTAAAACTTAGATGCATGAACCCTTATAGTGTATTAAATGCATTAGCGTTTTGTAAAAACATGCATCCATTTAATACATTTCAGGGTAAATACATGTGTATATATACTGTAAGTACTGTATTGTAAGTTTCCTTTTTTGATTTGCTCTGCCACCACTTCATGCAACGAGCTGAAAACATCATAATACAGGACCTTAAAGGCTCATTTGATCTGAATTGCTGTCTGGCAGGGTCTGGGGGCACCAGTGGAAACCATGCTTGGTGGGTCAAAAGATTTCATACAAAGAGAAGTTTGTGCCAACGAGGCACTTGGAGGTGGAATGTGCCAGTTAGGCATCTTGGCGGCAGCTGGTAAGACTGAAGGAGGACCACAGGAACGTCAAACGATTTGCTGAAGGTGGCAGAATCCCACTGTGTTCCTTGAACCCACAACACTGCACAAATGCAGCAGATGTAATGGATTGCTACAGTAGTTAATCTGCGCACGAAGAGCTTCTAAGTATTCTTAGACCATAATAATTATGAGAGAACTGAAAGGAATATGGAATATGAAAAAACACTCTGTGCTGTAGCTGCAAATTATTTAATTAGTAATACCATTAGGATTTTGTTAGTCATTTAAGTACTCTAATTTTAATGTGGCAATAATGTTAGCAAATACCTGCAAAATAGCAAAACCTGTACATTATATATTAATAATGCACTGGTCGTTTTTTTTAAATCAGTAGCCAAAAACACATATAATATATAGAAGTCACTTAAGGATGAAGGATGAAGAAGATGATTGTTTGTCTTGACTGCACAAGCTTGTCAAGAGGCTTCAAGGGGAAATTGTTTGAGTTTGGTTATATATACTTGCCATTAACTGGTGCTATCTCTTTAAATCTGCACCAGGTGACCTGAAACATAGGCAGAAAGAGAAAGAAAAAGAGATTGAAAAATAAAAGAAGAAATCACTTACGCCAGCCAAGAAGAACCAGGCACAGATTTCAAGTATCCAAAGATCATGTTCAAGAGTCTGATGAGATGTCTCTAGTCTTCTCCCTTCTAACACTGGTGGAGTGTGACATTTCATTGAACCAGGTGGATCTGGCCAGCATGGAAACCAACATTGTGAGGTTCAGTCTGCAGGGTATAGCAGGGGTGGATGAGCAGGAGGTGAATGCTCTGGGCTGGGGGTTTGGGCGCTGATGGAGGTACATTGGAGGTGCAATCAGGGCTGTGTAGCATGCAGACATCAGTGAAGACACTCAGCTGTCTATACAGAAGGCTCAGTTTGTGGCCCAACAACACCGGCACGGGTCTGTCAGGACAGCATGACAACATGAAGAATCCTTGACCAGGAACTGCCATTTTTACTCCCAGAAACTCCTGCTTAAAAGCTTTTAACTGAACGAAAACTCAGCAAATTATCTAGCATTTTATATTCACTAGATTGCACTTTCACACTTATATAGTGGTGTTACACAAATTCTGCTTGGAGTGTTTTCTCATATTGTGGTTAAAATAATTGTGCTGAACAATTTTCATGTTTCAGCATAACATGACAATTCAATTTTTTAATGGTTTCTCACTTTTACATTTTAATCTAATTTAATTGCAAACATTGAGCTTTAGGAGTGGATTAAGGAGTAAAACAAGAAATAATATATACAGCAATTTATCACAACAAATATCACAAGCGTCTGTGATATTTTCAAAGTTTATTATTTCCATTGTTGTTACATAAGGGTTCCCCATGAAGATGCGACACGGTCAGCGTGGAGCCAACTCGTCAAGACGACAAAGTAGTGATTGCATTTGCTGCAGTGGTAATCAAAAGGGCCATAGTCTAGTCTGAACTGGCTTTGAACTTGGGTGTATGCTTATTCTGTTGCTTATTTCTTGAGTCTTTAGAGTCAAATGAACATGGATAGGTACAACTGACACTGGGAATGGTGTCATGATGTGGACCCTGAAACATATGTATTAATTGCATTACAAAAACAGAAAGCGTGCTCTTATACTATGCATAAAACTGGGTGACCACATGTAAATAATTGAATTTACAGCCAACAAACGCATTTTAGGGATTTTTAGAGTTAATTGGGTTTTATAACGTGCACAATCCCAACCTTTTATAGTGTATACTGTACTAGCAGTACTAACTGTGAACAATCAATGCAGTTAGATGTGAAATGTAAAGATGCTGACCATTGGTCATCTCACTGGGATTAATTAATAGCTTCACATGCTGATATATATAATATCAACATACACCTTTGTGAAACTGGAAAATACTGGGCTCTGCCTTTAAGGAGTGAAGCAGAAGGTCAGCTCAAATGAGCACTAATGTCAGCTGTATGTAACGTGGGCTCTGTTGGGGCCATACACGATTGATGGGGTGGAATAATCAACCACTTATGGAGGAGGCCCCCAACAACCAAATAGCTCCAACAAAAATGCATAATTGTGTATTGAGGGCTCGAGTGAACAGACTGAACTATGAGCTGCAACAGCAACAAAAGACAATTTATAACCCAATAAATAAAACATTTACAGACATTTGGGACTGAAATTACCAATTCTTTACAGGAAATAGCTGTAATTTACACAAATCATATTTTACGGTAAATCAACGATCATCAATTTCAATTAGGAAAAAGTATTGAGACCTATGTTTTGCATATTTCGGACAAAATAAGGCTGTCTAATAATAATAGAAAAGGTAGCACTTTCCTACATTTGTTCAATTTTCTTTTCACACCTGAAAATGATCCTGAATGATTTCTTGATGGCACAAAAAGTTTTTGCTGAAAGTATAGAATCAGAACCCCTGATGTCCATGGCCACTGTTTTCCTGCGTTGTCAAAATTAAACCCACTGCAGGGCTTTTATTTAAACCAGTACATTTATTATAATTCATAAAGTCAGTCCAGTGTACCAAAATTACCTGAACTCTCCCAAGCCACTTTCTGTAACTTAACATTTGTGTTATTAATTCCTCTAGCTGTGGTTCTGGGTGTAATCAAGGAATTAGCAATATTATAGTTATTTGTCTGTTAGACAAGATAAATACAGCCTTTTGATTCACAAATTCTTTATAGTGACATTTTTTGGAAAAGTTCACAAAGATCACAACCAAAAGGTCACATCCACAATTATGGTGAGGGATATCTGATCGAGAACAATGTTGTTTGCTGTTGCCATAAATCAAAATCAGAAAAATGTGACAAGATTTCCACAAAATACTCTAACAAATAAACATGACAGACGACAACAGATACCAATCAAGTTAAAGTGCAGTGCAGTCAAGATTCATGGGAAAAAAGCATGTGTCTTTTAGAATGAAATGAGGAAATTGTGTTAAAAGCAAAATCTTGTTTACAAGAACAGTGTTTACAAATTCAATAATATCTACCAATACATTCAATATCTCAGGGATTGTGGAATTTCTGTAGGTTGACATTAAAAAATAGGGAAACAATACGGAAAAAGGAAATGTAAAGAGATAAGTTTAATTATATATGATCATACACCTTTGCACATAGTTTCTAAAAGAAGTCTCTGATCGATTTAAATAAATTACAGATCACCTGGCAGCCATACAGTACAGCTGAGGAAAGCTAAATGCAAAGAGCGTCAGTCTACATGACAAAGATATGCATACAAAAACAAAGCAATTCAAATAGCAGAATTCAAATGAAGGCCTTGTCATAAATGACACGTATTTAATGAACAAACAGATGTAAAACATCCACTAACATGTACAGTAAACACACTGCTTCTGTTCACACTGTGAAATTAACGGAAATGACAGGAAGACGTGAAGCAACAAAACACGAAATTGAAAACAGGAATCGAGCAGGAAAGGTAATACATTAAAGAGACACAACAAGAGAACATTTATTAGCAATTATAGTAACAGTTATTGACAAAAGATATGAAAATTAGCCAGGCGTATTCAGCTGGCCATAGAATTGGTCTGTATAACTATATGAAAGTATACATTTAAAAATATCTAAGGAAGAAACAGAATGACCTCTAATCCTAAACAACACTTAAATGAGATCTGTATTACAGTGTTCTTATATTGCAATGCTTATTTCACACATACTGCATTAGCGAAGCATAAACAGCACGTTTCAATTCTGTGGTCTTGATAACAAGTTACAGCATTGTAGTAAAGTGTCCTTCACCAAAATAAACACCCTGTTCACACAGTTTAAAGCAGGCATAAGATTTGAGTTTACCCTACATACACATCAAAGATACTGAATAAATGTGTAGCGTCTACGCTTTGGCACAAACTAAAACTCTTAACGAGAGATTGTTTTACTTTTTCAAATACTTTAAACTGTACGTGTCTATTTCAGGTAAAGGTAAAAAGAAGGGAAACTATATGTTCTATATGGGTGCCAAAGAGTCTTCATACTGGGTTAAGGGTACCATCTTGGTAGCCAGCAGTAGGAGAAGGCCAGTGATGACCTCCAAAAGACAGGAGAGCCAGGCCATGTCCATGGACCAGCCGAATGATGTGTGTACCTGTGCCATCTGTTCACGCCCCACCCGTCTCTCCGTTTCTTCCAGCGCCTTTTGAGAGTACCTGATGTACAGACTCACCCCAGAGAGAGTCAGAAGACCTGAGAATACACATGCAGGGGCACGCATGAGCGCACCCACACAACCCGAACCAATTAAGCCAAATCATTTCGACTACATCTTGTTCTAACAGATGTTACTTGAAATATGGCAACAAGATGTGCTTTATTTAGTGCGACATAAATGAATCTAAAAAAAGACGGTTCACAATTAGTCCTGGACGACTTACTATAAATTAGATTTAATGAGCTTTAATTCAGCAGATCTAACATGACTTCAACTGAATGGCAATCAGGTTCTTTATTATACAAAAATAATAAGTTTTTTTAAACAATGACTTAATAATGCCCCATTCATGCTTCATTCATGTCCATCATGCAATTGAATACAACTGAACATGAATAACAGCTAATCCATGCTTTTTTCCAGGCATTAGGGATCTGATAAGAGCACAGCGATATCTCTACGAATTATTTTTTTCTCGTGATGTGTTCTTGAAGCACACTGTTCTGTACTTTAAAAGCACTGGGTCTTTGCTTTGTCAGCTTCAGTTTAAAAGGCTGTAACTCATTTATTGCGACCATGCTAAATAGTCTGGATCTGGCAATCTTATTTCCACTACTTTCTAAGTTGATATTTTATTGCTAAAGCTTACAACTTGAAATTTGAATTAGGAAAGTCATTTATAGTTTAATGCCTATATTTTCCCATATGTACCAAAAGCTAAATCTGTCTGATCAGCTGAACCAGAACTAAATACAAAAAAAATCTCCATCCAGACACACAGAGTGTTCCTTTGTTTTTACAGTACGAATGGAAAGCCAAAAGGCCACGCGACTTAAACTGACTCCCCAGCACTCACTGTTTCAGAATTAAAAGAACCATCAGCATCAATAATCTAAACAGAAAGGAAGTCAAACTAGCTCATCAATGCAACACCCCAGTGTGCCTGATGACTCCAGAACATGGGGCATTATTACCGAATCTTCATTAAAATGGAATGTGCTAATGTGGATCCACAGCAGCAGAAATCACATCTAATTAAGCACTGACAAAATGAGAATGGATTTCTGCAACAGCCATAATATGCACATAAAATTAAGAGGCAATAACCAGTGAGAGAGAGTAACAGTTTCTAATTAGCATGGCCGAGAGTCTAGACAGGGACAGACTGTGTTGTTTTTGATCTTACATTTGCCAGTTCATTTAAAGTAAACAGCTTGCACTATGCAGAAATTCCATATTAACTTCCTGTACAGAATTGCAAACATATTAACACAAAATCACAGCCAAGAATAGATGCACTGATACAGTATAAAGTATGTACAAGCAACAGTTTTTAATGAATAAACATATAGTAAATATAGTCAAATATCCACCAACACTACATCCTCTGTTATTAAGAAAAGTTTTGTACACACTTTTGCAGAGTAAACTATCAGGTTTGTGAACCCTTAATTTTCTGTGTTTCTGCATAAATTTAACCTACACCAAGACCTTCACATCCTTATCCAAATCCTACAATTAGATGAAAAGACCCCATTGAAATAAATACTGTAATACAAAAAACTGTTACACATCTACTGGCCCAACAGTAAATATCTTTGTAATTTTCATTACAGTATGTACAGTATTTTTTTAGGTGTTACCAATCCAAAGTGATGATCAGTCCCTGAACAAAGAACAAGTAAACAACAAGACAAGCAGTAGAGATTTTCCTCATTTACATTCCAGCCTTTACTGTATTAAATGTTTTTCATGCGCTTCTTATTATCACAGTGGTACATGCAGGAGATCAGTGATTGGCTCCTTTCTATTTGGCGTAAGGAAGCTGTGATTCAAGTCATGCGCCTTGGGCAACCCAGTGAGAAGACACTCGACTGAAGGCTTTTAGATGCTGTTTGTGTTTAAGGTGAAGTGCAGGCCAGCTGTGTCTCAGTCAATACACAAAAAACAATGTCTCTATGTATGTATGAAGATCAAAGCAAAAGTCTCCTGTTAGTGATATTTATGCTGCTTTGGAATTGCATAGGGGTCTTAGGAAATGAATCTGGGTTGTACTCAGCTAAAGGACCGTTCTTCTATTTTTTATTACTTATACATTTGTTTCATAAGGAACCAATGCAATAAAATCACATTTAAATAGGAGTCTGATTCATGATCAAATTTTGACTAGATCGGAATGACTGGAGGCTGTATTATCACGCTCATAAATCTAGCCAAATCTTTCTTGGTTGTACTTTTCTCTTTCACCTTTAGATTGCCTATTTCAATCACTAAAATAGCTAGAGGGGTGTTCTCCATAATCCTTTCAATTTCACGAGGGGAAACTGATGAACTGCAATAACTTCAGTCCCAGAAGATATAAAAATTACTCAAGGTGAGTCATGATCTTAGCCTTCTAGTTTCCTTCCAATATCCTTCATGTCATTCACAGAACTACACATCTAAAGGTTTAGAGATCAAAGGTGAAGTGTGTAATTTCTGCCCTACTGTGAAAGGCCAAGAAAACAGATAGTCCTGCTCAGGGCCGGGCAATGACATTTAAAGTGTAAGTGGCCCATACCAAAAACTACCTAAAAGCCAAACTCACACTAGGGGTGCCGTACCAGGACACTCAAACTAACAGAGCAAAGTGTGAGAACAACAGAACCATCTTAACTTTTCACAGAAGTCAATAGATTCTTTGTTCCACTCCATGAGATTTGAGACAGTTTCTAACATCTTGTAATTTTACAAAGTAACTATGAGCACGTTTTAAAGTTTCTACATTCACCCCAAAGAATCTCATTACTTAATTCTTCTTTGTGGGTTTGAGTATATAATACGCCACATAGTTCCCTATCAGTGGATCAGACTTACTGCACAGCAGGAAATATGAAGCAGATCCGATCAGCAATGTCCGACTTCTGGCTAAAGAACTGACAAGTCCACAGATGCCTCCAAACACCAGCATCACCAGACTCAAGGGTAGTAAAATGGCAATCACACTGTGCATAACTGAGTAAAGCAGAGCAAATTATAGCTGTTAAATCACACAGCCTTTAGAAATAAAAAACATTCACAATTACTCATGTACAAACCAATAGCTTATAGAGGTTTACAAAATGTTTATGAGCCACTTTTGGTTATATACAGTTATTTAGAAAGTTTGGTCTTCATAACACTCACTCTCCATCTGCTTTTCTGATTCAGAATATGCTGAAGCGTCTTTTGTACGACTTTGGGCATCTACAGTCAGAAAAAAACAGAAGAAAATCACAGTAATTTTCCTTGTGCACACAAAAGTTTTCAGTGTCATCAACTGTCAATCAATCAGAGTGACATCAGAGTTTCCTATAAATATCAGGAATTTTAATTTCTTCACCCATCAAGTCATGGAAATGAATTAACTCCTGCAAGGTCATACAAATCTCTATTGTTTTTTTTAGTTATGCTCATTTCTAAACTAATTCATCCGCTTTAAATCGATTTCTGTAAGCAATCGCATAATCTTGACATGAAAATTCAATGTTTTACAATGTGCAGAAAATCCTGATCAATGTTCTGAATGGTTACGTGGCGCAGTTAACGTGGCACTTAAGTTGACGTTTCAGGTACAACTCGGTCACCAAAAGCTGTGGATTTAAGTCTGTTTTCAGAGGTAACCCAGCAGGATCTTTACGGGCAAAGATAAACGAAGGAAAATGTGTCGTACCATCCGTGACTCCCCACAGTCCGGAGTGCATGTGCGGCGGATCGGTGTGGTTTGCGCGTTTGTCCTCAATGATGTACCAGTATTCACTTCCAATGGCGAGTGCAAGACAGCTGAAACTAAGGACGCCAGTCAAACCCGCGCCGACCACCACGAAGCCAAACGTGATTTTCATACTGTACGGACTTAAAACGATTCCGATCGGCTCACAAACTAATCAGAAAATCGTATCATTTGCCAAAGACATTGACGCGATCGGATGCTGAACTGGAGTCCCAATAGCTGATAGACAAAACGCGTCTTTTGAACAGCTGGAGTAAGTGATGTTAGTTTTCCGTCAAAGATGCCGGTACCACACAATGACGTGCAAAGTGATATTGCAAAGAAAACCTGGCTTTTCATTCAGAAGAGATGGTCTGTTGTCTGAACGTTTACTACCCCATCGGTGTGCAGTCCGTGCCCAACTCACACTGAACGTAAGATTACGCATGACTGATGCATGACGTACAGTGCTTAACCAACACCCTTGATCACACTATCCAACCGTGTATCAATATCTCAATTATAATTAATAATGAAAAAATGTTACAGCAATTCGTAGCCTATTTATAGCACCGGCATATTTGCATTCAGTCTTTTTTAATAAGCAATTTACTTCGGGTATTGTGATGGAGTTGTGTGTAGGGGGATTATCTTGACAATAATGGTGTATGGTGTACTGCTCTAACTGAAAACTCAAATATTAAAAAGGAAGAGCAAGTCTGTGAAACAAACATTTTAAGATATTTAAAGAAAAAAGTGTCTGAAAGAATCGAGCAAATTATTTAGGTCCATATCAATAAGAAAAGGAAGAAGAAAGAAAGCTTTATGAAAACATTATATATAAACATTATTCAATTGCAGGTAAAATCATGTACAGATATAAGCATGAAAAACATTGAAAAAAAGAACATACAAAATAATAGACAAACAGACTGAAAGTCAGGCGAAACGGAAAACAAAGCAAAACTCTGTCATTGAAGGTCTTTATTCCTCCCCCATCGCAGACTGGACGATCTGAGCTCTTTTGTGCTTCACTGCCTCTTCAAATTTATCAATCTCTTGACTACACTTCTTTTCCTGCAAAGTGTCATCCATACTTTAAGTATATACATGAGAAAAGTAAATAGAATAGAATAACATACACCCATGACCTACCTATATAACCTATTATGATATGAAATGTACACTGTGAAACTGGACGTGCTCATACTTACAATAATAAACTTCTGTCTCTCCTTTTGAAGTTTCAGAAACTCCTCCACAGTCAAAGTGTCCACTGCCTTTTTCAGCAAGATGTAGTCACAGGTTGGAGAATGTGATTTGTGTTCTTTACTGAGAAAAAAGCAATAGCGAAAAGGACTTGAAATACAAGACTTGTATCATACTGCACATCCGAGAGAGGCATCGTCTCTGTAATGTTATTACTTAAAGGTAAAGAGATTTGGACTCACTCTGGATCATCCTCCGGCTCCCACCCCTCCAGCTCTTTCCGACAGAAGAAACACTGCGCTGTATCTGGACTGTTGTCCGACGGGGTGTGAACGAATCCAGCTTTGGCCATCTATAGTACAAAATGTGAAGTTTGTGCAACAGTAAACATTGTATTTAAGCTCCTACAAAACAGAAAGTCTAGCTGTGTTTATGCTGCTCATTTACAGACTTTACTTACGTTTTCTGGTGTGCACATGCAGCCCTCTTCAAAAGGCCACCCGACGAAGGTTTGAAGTCTGTTCTCATAAAAGTACATTTTGGTCGGATCGTCATTTTCAAAATCCATTTCTTTAAGCGTGGTGTGGTAATAAAACAGATAAACTAAGCTACGATATCCCGCTGGCTTGTATGTTACTTCCGGCTGGAGTTTAAAATTTAGAGCGCAAGTTCTGATTGGCTACGGAACGTCAGTTACACGCATGCGCAGATCGAGAAACCTAAGCTGTTAAAATTATCCCTTCAGTACTTATTTGTAGAATTATTAATTAACTTTATTTCAACCAGTGTTTATAATGTCTCCAACAGAATTAACTATTTGATTTGTCATTTTTGGCCTGTGATGTAAGACAATGGTGTAATTGTTTTTAATATGTTTATGTTGACAAATTTGGAAATGTTTGGGTTGTGTTACTGTGTTAAAAGTAAAGAAAGTCTCGTTTAACAACCTTGCATTGTTATATCCAGTTCTGCTTTCCTCTCTCTCTCTCTCTCTCTCTCTCTCTCTCTCTCTCTCTCATTCCACTTATAACCACAGTATCTATTCTGATTGATACTATGGTTACTATAGGATTTTTTTTGCAATGCACGGTAGGGCTTCTAGAGACCCTAAAACTGGTTAACAATAGCTTATATTCAGTATATTCAAATTGGCTTCGAAGGTTTGTCTTTCATTGACTGTAGCTACTAGCGTTCACTTTTCAGACAAGGCACTTAAGCCTTAACAAACAGTGCTGGGCTGTCTCTGCTGGTAGCAATGAGCACACTGCTCCAACCTGTGGAGAGCACATGGCAACAGCACACACCGCTGAGACTCGATTCTGATACCTCTAGAGCCAATTAAGTTCAAAACGGAAACAATGAATTTGTTTCTCTTAAAACCAAGTTACAACAAATGAGATTAATTCCTTCAATATTTAGAGATGGGATTTTATTGTAATAATTGTAAATCCTTTCCAGAAGGATAAACGAAAGAAAGAAAAAACAAAGGGAAAATAAATAATAATAGGGAATAAAATGGATTTAATACTGATTTCGTTCATTAGAAGAGACAGAAGTAATTACTGTGTAGCTTGTTCTCCCCTGGTGTTTCAGTTCCCTGTAAGTTAATTGCTAGAACACTTAAAGAAATGATAAAGAGCTCATTTGCCCACCCTATATATTTCTATGCCTTTTATGTCCATATAACAAACACAGCAGTCTGTCACCCCAGAGCACAAATTAAGCTTTTCCTGGAACTGACGTACAAGGGTAACAAATAATAGCATGAAAGACAAAAATTGAATTTCCATGTGTGATAGGTAAGTGTTTAGTCTGTAATGCGTTTATATTCTCCGCAAACTCGTTTTATATAAGCATGTAGCCCAGAAACTGTATGTGTACATGTGTAATGCTGAATACTGACACTACATCAAATGCTGATTGATGGGATAACAGTGACGTCCAATCAGTAAAGCTGCTTTGTACCAATAGGTTGCCCCACAACTGTAGGGGCATTTCATCATGGGAGTGACAGTTCCATACATGTCCACATGGTGTCAGTATTCCCAGAGTGAAGAGCTGTCTGCGATCTCCCCATCTCCTTTCAGGTTGCCACCTTGGTCTCCACGGAGGTATTTGCCATTTTTGCCCCTTATCGCTATTCGTCCATGCTCTAGGAATTCAAAGCAGAAATCTTCTGGTGTGTCTCCATCAGAACACACCAAACCACTGTTGGACACATACCAGAACTTTCCACCAGCACCTGTAGGAGAACAATGCAGGTCAGCTTAGTAATATAATGATCTGTGCTTAACTGTAAGTCTGTAAATAACTTTTATTTATTAAGTAATAAAGTACTTAAATCAGTTAATAAAAGATGGTAATTGCATCTCAGAAATCCATTTAACACGAATGGTGTTAAAATGTATTGAAGGTAAAACAGAAACAGTTTGCACTCACCTTTAATGTGATATGCACCATCGTTGAACTGCACTGTAAATATGTCATAAACTGAACGATTGGCGTCCAGTGTATTAGAGTTCTTGTGGTGACATATGTAACCATGTTCTCCTCTTAGAATCAGAATGGGCCTGTTGATCAATTTGAGAACCAGCTGCTCATCCTCACCTGAAAAACAGATTAAGAGGAGCATAAAATTTCTAACCATAATAATAGACATATTTGTGATAGACCACTTTTATGGACATTTAATTTCAAAACCATTTGCATTAATGACTCCCTTTGCTGCTATAACAGCTTCCACTTTACTTGGAAAGGTTTTTTCTACTAGATGTTTGAACATGTCTGCCGAGATTTGCTTCTGTTAGGACACAAGAGTATCAGTGAGGTCAGCCACTAATGTAGGGGAATGTGTGGGGATTGAACACATTCACTGTTCCAATTCATTCCAAATGGGGTCATTGGGGTTTGTGTCTGGGTTTTGTGCAGGCCAGCCAAGTTCTCCACACCAAAATCAGTCAATATTTTCTGTACAGACCCTTGATGCTTTGTACACAGTGTGATTTTCATGCTTGGACAGAAAGGCTTTATTCCAAACTGTTGCCACAATGTTGTTCACACACAATTCTCTAGAAACTCATTGTATGTCATAGCATTAAGATTTGTATTCTGTGGAACTACATGAATATACAAACCTGTTCATTAGAAAGGGGTGTACACAATTTTGGCAATTTAATGTATGTTTATGCAAGTTTGTTTAGAAGTAGCTTTAATAATAATAATATAATTTTATGGCCCAAGCACCAAGGTGCAAGGACCCTATTGGAATTGCTTTGTTTATGTTGCACTGATTCCTACATTTTAAAAATAATGTAATTTAATTTAGATGTTTTCATTTGCGGGTGCTGTTAGGTCTGTACTCACCCACAGAGTCACTGACTGCAGAAAGCTGTCCATTTTTCTTGGTGCAAACATATTTTCCATTGCTGGCTTGCAGTGCCACCCTTCGACCAAGCCACACTATGTCAAACATTGTGTTTGCACCACTGCACACAGACAGCATAGAGGAAGATTGCACATATAAGTGTGAATAAAACACTGACACATAGACCCACTCATATAGATCAATTTTATCAGAGTGTATATACGTATGGATTAAAGGAGTAAATGATAAACCTCAAAGCTTAAGTGTGTCATTTACACACCATTATTGTGGAATTGCAAAAATAATGATGGGTTTCACCCCCGTCTTCTATTGGTAGGACAAACAAATAGTCCTGCCCCAAAGTCACACCATTGGTTGAGCCAATGTTGCTGTGTTGGATTGCTTGAGATGTTCAAACAAACAGAGCAATGTTTTGACAGCACTACCATGACAATGTTTACACTTTTCGGAGAAATCTACCTTCAAATGACTTACTAAAAGCCGTCTCTTCATATTAAAGGGATAGTTCTCACATATTTTTTTTTTTAATTTACTCACCCCCATGCCATTCCAAACCTAATGGAAGTTATTTTGTTTAACACAAAAGAAAGATATTCTGAAAAATGTCTCAGTGGTTTTGTGTCCATACAATGAAAATCAAGGGTTGCCACTGTTGTTTGGTTACCAACCAAAACAACTTCAAAACACCTTCTTTTGTGTTCCTCAGAAGCATAAAAGTCATACAGGTTTGGAATGAGGTGAGAGTGACTAAATGATGGAAGAATTTGTAATTTTGGGTGAGCTATTCCTTTAAGCTGAGACAAGAAAATGCACTTAACAGGATAAAATTACATGCTTAAGCTTGCCACTTTTTTGTTATTTAATTGCTGTGTTAATATTGCATTTATCTCACTTATCACTCACATATACAGAATAGGATTGTTTTTGTTTGATTTAATGTCATAGCCTAAATAAGTGGAATAATTATTTTTAGTGCAGAGGTGATTCTTACGGTTCTGTGGCTGTTGACTGGATGCCTCCATGAGCGACAAGAGTCCAGTAATTTCCTTCATTAGTTCTAAACTGACACTTCTTTGAATCTTTGTCAATTTCCATTTGAAACGTCTCCATGTCGGTCTCATCATCTTGATTGGCCGAAACACTCACTCCTGTAGAAGCACATAAACAAACATGACATATGCTGAAGTTGCTTGTCTTTGTTTTAGATTAAAAATACATTACATGTGCATATACAAACAAAACAATTACTCTCACTGGGTTCCTATTATAGTGCACACTAACAAAATCACACTGATTGCCAGTTTGATCATTAGAACAACACTTCACACATTTCTAAGAACATTTCAAAAGTAAATGCTTAAACAACAAAATGTGTTTGTTCTGAACTTTCCTCATGTTTCCTCAAGTTTGGAATCTTGGATATAGACAAAGAAACAACATGACTAACTTTGCTGCCACACACAACAGGCATTGACCTGACTCTGAGCCCAAACATGTCACTCCTACAGTATGTTTATAAACATCTATTGTTTCAATTCAAGATTATTGTTGTTTTGAGATTTATTCAACAATCATGATGACAGGTTTATTCTGCACGGGATTATTTGTAACATTAAGAACAATTACACATTAAGACAACAAGCTGCGGTCTAAACATTTTCTAAGCCATTAATCTTGATTAAGCTATTGGTTGGTATAACATGTAGATTCTTACAGACCATGACGTCCAGCAATTGCACTGTGTATTTTGGCCTGTGTACCTAAAGTATATTTATATATTCATATCTTAGTTAGTAACCTGCCTGTGCATTTGCAACAGAACTCAGTGCAGTGGGGCAAAGCTACATGTGATTAAACTCAGGGCATCAGTAAAAACCCTGGCACGGAAACTGTGACCTTGGCTGGGCAGAGGCCTCGTGGCACCCAGCTGGGTTTTCATACCAATTAGTCCTGGGATTGTGTCATGGCCGTTCATTGGACTTAAATGTAACGCTTGGCCATGTTGAAGACACGTTTATAAAACAGGGCATAGAAAGATCATGTAGTACATGAGAGTGTTTAATCACATGCTAGCAGTAAAGGTGTGGTCAAAATCATGCTGCCTTTGTTCTCTATTCAGCCCTTTCAGTCTTTTCAAGGTTGTTTGTGTTGAGAGAATGTTAACAGTTTTGAATGTCATGTTTTCATGTCCTATTTCTGACAGTAGCATTGAAATAAGAAAATTCTTTAAATCAGTCTGAACAGAGGTATAGATATTATTTTGACCAAATAACATTTTTTAAAATAGCATAACACACTAATTAATTCTCTCGGTCAACTTCATGAGGAATCCAACTGTGATGTAATTAAAAAGTATTGAAGGAGCTCTCATATTTGCTAGCCACTTAATTGTTTTTTATTCACTATTCAGACCAACTTACCCTTTATAAAAATCATTTTATACTTTAACTTTACAAGCGCAATTTCTTAAGTGTCTATAAAATTATATTTCAGGCATGATCCTTCAGATGGTCAGTGTTGACTGGTAGTAAAAATAAAAATAATTATAAATAAATAAAAATGGTTATTATTATTATTAACATACAGTAGCTGACACAAAAAGGTATAAAACAAAATAAATAAATGACATCATTTGCAGCAAACCAATGGTATCGTGCATCAGACAGACTGTGGTGACTAAGACTCAAAGTGGATGTATCTGAAAATATCCCTTGATCATTTTCTTAATCCTCTAACAGGCGTGATCCTGCAGTATTACTGTCTCCACTCCCTCATCCTTCCTGCTCCTCCAGTCCCAGGCTGTGACCTCTCCTGATTCTCTGCATGCAGAAAGATACAAAGCTGCACGGTAGGGCCTGGTAAGCGGCTTTTTGAGCACCGTATGTACAATCTCTTTTGCCCAGAGAGGGGCAGAGTAAAACCAGTGGGGAGCCCGCGATAATACCCCTGTTTCGACGGGACACTGCAGGGCGTCTGAGACATACTGTGTAAAAAAAAGGGCTATCAGCAGAATCTGCGGGCATTGATCACTCCAGCGTGGAATGCCTTTTTGCAATATGATTTAGTGGTGAATGCTAATTTTTCTCTTTTGGTCTATCTATTTTTCTAACCCAGCATGCTAAAAAATCATCATAGTCTATGAATGCACTGTATATGTTTGTGGTTTGTAAACTGGATTCTAACATCTGATGTTCTGGATTAAGACAATAATGAGAACACAGTCTCAGCACAATGTTTGTGTTGGAACCAAAGGACTTATAACCCACAAATACCAGTCAAACCCATAAGAGAAAACAATCACAAATGAGATCTCCTCAATATCTCATTTAGTTCTTTAAGAGAGACTTTCAAGACCTTTAAGTCTTCTGCTTCTGCTAATTTTCTCAAAGCTGAACCTTCTTTATAGTTTTAGGAGAGATCTCTACAATGTCTCACACTGTGCTCAGATAACAAATGTCAATGATTTCAATAGGAATTTAAACATTGCAAAACCAAAATATGTGCGCAATGTAACGCATACATTTTACACCTTTGTACTGTAAATAAACAATTGATCATTGTCTAAGTTTGGTCTATTTTAATCCCTTCTAAGAAATCTTTGAGCAGAAATATCTGCGGAAAGATTGATACTTTAACAAAGCAGAGAATGGAATACAGTCTTCTGAGCTATGAAAGAGAAATCTCTGAGCAATACAGTTTTTTCACTCTAGCAATACTCCAAAAACAAAGTCAAGTTTCTAATCAAGACAAAATCAGGGGTTAAAAAAAGAACCCACTTCAGATGTTTTTTCTCCAGCTCAAACATCACTCTCCTGCAGTGGTTTTCATTTCTGTGGCCCGTTACACTTTATTTTCCAATTTCACGACTGACTCTGCCTTAGTTTTGCACCAAAGATAGAAGAAGAGAGGCCAGCTGGGGCAGGACACTCTATCTCCTCCGCTGATCATTCCTCATCCACGGCATTGTGATTACTGGGCTCAATCCTGAGACTCCTGAGAATGACCTCACTCCCATCACAGAACGCTCCCTCTCAATTTACCAGCCCATTTCTGCCCAATGTAACAGTACCCAGAGACATGGAGACAGTGAGAGGGCCTTCTCAAAACTGGGGCAAACAGATCACTGCATGTGGACCTGGTCAAATACCTATGGGAGGACACAAAACACTCCAGAAGGCGAATGTGGGGTTTAATTTAACCTGCGTTTATATGTTGAGATATGTTTAGGTTTAGATGTAAAGTGGTCAAATCGTTTCTCTCCAATCCTGTTTCTCTATGTCTTGTTAGAATTATTCAAGCTGAAAGTAAAGCAGTGTTCTCTACATCTACAATGACGGTTACTTAAAGATAAATTTTTAATGGTAAAGTGACACCACAATCCACTGTCTCTTGTGGTTCACGCTTGCCTTTTTTAGCTTTCTTCATTTCTTTCTTTCTTTTTCTCTTTCTGCTCATCTCCTTTTCACTTTCCGGCCCAGATCACAATTCTCTGGGGAACATTGTGGAGGTGATGAAGAACATGGTAACAGATACACTCATCTGAGCCTATGCCATCTTTCTGAATTAAGTTGGAACCATGCACACAACGTACTTCAAATCCACTTCAAGGAAGGGGTTACTCCAAACACAAATCAAGAAGCACCACACCGGAGCCAAAATCACTGAAACAAAAACAGACACATTTGTGAAAATCTCCCATTCAATGTCACAACTCATTATTGATTATAAGATCATCAGTGAGTTTGTGCTGCATCCCTGGGTGAGACGCCCAGGGCTTACTGAACTCCAGACCTGCAGAGCTGATTGGCAGACCTGTCTGAAGTCGTCTCTGGTTCCCTTCATCATGTAGAGACTCTCCAAAAGAAATGAACTGCTTCATCCATTAGCAGAATTACTTTACTTAATTGCTTTTTGCACAAAATGAATGTGCAGTAGATGGGGAGAGACGCCTCGCACTCATTAAGAACAACTGTTCCATCTGGTCTGTGTCATTTTCCCGGTCTTTTTTCACTCGTAATGAAATGCCTAGATTTTGGTAATATGTTCATCCATTACAGTTCTAATGCAATACCATACAATACTTTAGTATTTAATACAGTCACAATGTGACTCAAGATCTGAGAAATGTGGATAAAAAATGTGTAAGATTATAGTGCAAAAAACACTTATTCTTCTAGTAAAAATCAGCCTGACATTTTAATAACTAAATGAATTTAGTTAATAAACAAAAATGTGTAAAGTAATTGTGTATTCAGAGGATTTGCTAAATTAAGATTGTTTTCCTTGGCCTATTGGCAAATTTCTATTTCTTATTTTTACTATGAATCTAACAAAACTGTGTGTGCTTTATGCTTAAAACTACACTTAAACATACAAAGGCAAATACTCTGATAAAGTCTTGCTGTCTTGCACAATTTTGTTTTTCAATGAAATCCACCTTTTTAAGGATGTTTAGATAAAGTTTTTTTGCACTGCAGGAATTATTTTAACATTTTAGGCTTTACAATATAGCAAAGTTTTTCTAATTAAAACCTTGTAACCTATTTAGCTACTTAAAGTAAATCATATTCTTTGTGTTCTCAATTTGCTCTTGGCAACCATTCCTGACCCAACATGCTTTGCCGTGACAATCTAACTGGATGCTGTTAAATGGCTCTATCCCATGGGTAAGCTAAATGCACAATACAACATCATGTCCGCTCCAGGGAACTGCAGCAAATATCTTTGATTTACGATTTTTTAACAGTGACAACAACAGAAAAAGCAGTACTGTCCACCTGTCCACACCCATAATGCATTATGTTTCTATTCATTGTCACATTAAGCCTGATCTTTCTTTTTCTCTTGTTCTCTTTGGTTCACTTTCACACTTTCCATTGTTATTTTGTCCCCTTATTGGGTTTTTGCCTGTCGGCCTAGAACCCAACTGCTCCCGGAGGACTCTCTGATTTTACGTCCCCATTGTGGCATGGCGCATCGCATGATCCTGAATAAAGACATGCAGAGGAAGGCTTGTGTTTCTGAAAGCAGACTCCACCATCATTGAAATGCCCCGTCCACTCAATTATTTATCACACCTTGCCACTAGCGTATTTGTGTGTGTGCATGTGTGAATATTAGAGTGTTTGCCATTTCCTGTTCCTTATATCAAGGTAGTGACCAAATAAGGAGACAAGGGTATCGGTCTGTGACAAATTATTTGCGTGTGGGACAGAGAGAGGAAAGAGGGAGAGGATGTTACTGACCCAGCTTCCCTATGCTGCATATTCAAAGCCATTCAGCTTCTCCAGTAATTTATCTATTGCAGGTGGCATAAACTGCTTACCAACAGCTCTGTTCTGGAGATAATGGATAACATTACAGCATGCAAGATTTACATTTCAGAACTTAGTTGCCCAGTCAAGACAGGAAACTACAATTATGCAGTATGTTTGTTAGCCGGCAGATAAAAATCGGCTATGTCTGCCGGATTAATATTGGCTTACTCAGCTGAAGAGACAGCTGCCGTATATTATTTCTGTGAGGTCACACTCATGGGTGTCTGTCTCAGAGTTCACCTGCTCTCCAGACTACTTTCCATATATCTGACTGCGTGTGCATAGTTTGCCATGCAGCTGCATTTTTTGCATGCAGGTTATTTTCATGCTGTGGTATGCTTACATAGAAAAACACTTGGGAGTGAGATTGATAGCGGTACAGTGCAGAACAGATCATGCCCAAACTACAGTAATCTGTCTATGAGACTATGACACCATTGAGATTAAATGATATTCAATCCAAAAATTACATTATTAATTTCATCTTTACAGTAAAGCAATGTCATGATGGAATGTGAATTCAATGTTCCTGCATGTTGCATGCAGATTCTTTATTTTTAATTCTACATGCCTGCACTCCATGCTCTATATCCAATGGGTATTAGAGATACTTAACAGTTGTAATGAGGTCTTGCATACATCTGTTATATAACAGGCCACAGGAGTGCAGAGCGAGACAGAGAGAGAAAGAAAGAGAGAGAAAGAGAGAGAGGGATTTCATTAAATCTCCTTACTGTACACTCAGTTTATACAATATCTACAATATATAAATTGATATGATTTATAGTAATTCATGCTGTTTTGTTTAATTCTATAGCAGTAATATAAGGCTGGGTCCAGTGATGTCTCCAACATAAGGCACATGGTTCTTCTGTAGAAGAGGAATGTCAAAAACTGTCAAACAATATCAACTTACCCTGTCGGATGGAGACAAATCTGTTGTTGGTGGACTGAAACACCACTTGTGGATGGCTTTCCTCAAGATCAAACAGCTCATCTTTGCCGGGTTTGGAGCAGCGTCCGGAACGCAGGGTTCCAGTGGGCCCCATGGGGGTCAGGTACTTCCCCTCATAATCTTTGAAGGCCAGCTTGCCTGACTTCAGTTCCAAAGTGTAACCTGTCCCACGGCCACTTTCTGAGGACAGCTTCCCATCATTGCTCAAGAAACGGCTGTCACTGGTCTTTAGACAATATTTGCCATCCATGTACACGAGAGTTAGAAGAGCATCTACGCCCCATGGGATGTTGCTGTCCACAGCGATCTCTCCCTCTGGGGCTGCCAGGTGGGCATAACGTTTGCGGGCCACACTGAGCAGATTGGCCTGTGGGTGCAGGGCCAGATGCACGGCCCACAGTTCTGCCTCACCAATGGTCTGAGCAAAGCAGGAGAGGTAGTCATCTGAACCTCCAAAGAAACGCAAGTGAGGCTCAGACTGCAGGGCCCAACGTCCATCTGACTGTGCCACAATCAAAAAGCGGCAGTCATTTTCTTTGGTCTCAGCCTCGCAGCTCACTTTGCCATCCTTGTCAGAGGCCAAGTAGCGACCCAGGTGACTGCGCAGGTAAACCACCTGACCATCCTGCTCATCCTGCTCCAGAGTCCATATCTGCTTCTTCTTCATACTCAGAGCTGAAGCATTCACCTTGAACCCAAAGGCCTCTGCAGTTAGATAGCGATTCTCATGATTTATAAGCCCAAATTGTAGCTTGAGGGCTTTACTGCCATTGGAGGGCATTCTGGCATACAACCCAGACAGAAGCCAGAGATGATTTGAAGTCCAAAGAAAGTGAATATCAAAAGTCTGCAGACTTATGCAGTTAGCTCTCTAAGGTGTCCTGATTAATTTGCGTCCTAGTGGGGACAGCTACTATAAAGTTAAATCCACTTCACTATAGACTCCTTGTCTGTTATCCGTAATGTAGCCTCTCCTTTTCTGTTATAGGCTCTAATGTTTTTTAAGACGTCTTCTAAGTAACTGCTCCTCTTTTGGTTTTGTTCCTGTTCCTTGGCCTCTCCTCTCTGTAAAAGACGTCTTGCTCCCTGGGGAGCTTGCAAATGCTCTGGAGATTTTTTTCCCTCTGTTTCCTAATCAGCTCAGATTATAATCAGGAGGACTCAACACCTCAATCCAGAGAGCCGTTGACGTCACCCTGATCCCAATGGTTCCACTTCCTCTGTGCCTCTTTCACCCCCTTCCTCTTTCTCATTCCCTCTCCTTCTCGATTTACCTTCGTTTTTCTGTCTCTCGTTCTCTCCAGTGGCTGCCTTTGGGATTATGGGACTTCTGATCTCTTAAAGAGATGTTGCTCCAAGACCAAGCCGCTTCTTCTCGATGTCTTGTCTCAGCCCTCCTGTTTGACGTTTGATTAATTTGTTTCCTTCCTGTCTTCTTCTAAGTCATTTTATTTCACATCTTTGTTTCCTTTAGAACTTGTCCAGCATTATTTTTGTGTTTCACACAGACACACTGTTTAAATGTCTCACCTCTAAGATCTCAAGAAGTAGCAGCATGTCAGGGCATTAAATGCCCACTAAGACTACAGCTCAGCAAATGCTAAAGAATAATACAACTTTTTAAAGTAGATTTTGACCTCTCTCTTGTCCTATCCTCCTATTTCTCTGCATATATCTTCTCCCGTTTTTCTACATTCTTATACTGTAGACCCTTTTCAGAGGCCCAGTAATCCACCCGTTCTATGGTCTTTCTGCTTTTGTCCTCCACCCCAGTCTCTAACTCTTAGCTGATGTCGTTTTGACACAAAGCTGGGTAACCAGAGCCCTCCCCCCGCACCAGTCATAGTGGCCTGAGAGAGGGATCAGCTTTCCAGTGCACACTCAGTGTACTGTTACATGACTTCTCTGATTGCAAGCTCTGTGGGTCGTCTTTATTACGCCAATGTGTGCATAAGTGTGTGAGTGTATTTGGAGGTAATGCATACAAACAGATGCTTATTCAAAGATGCCCGACATGTAGCCACTCACCAAATTATAGTGACTGAACACTGTTTCAAGCTCTGCTTCTGGTTTGCTTGGCATTTCAATGGGTATATTGCCACATGTTTACATAATGCTACACATATTGTCAATTCATTTAAAACCCCAAGCATGTTTGTAAGAAAAACAATCTCCAACATGGGCCCCTAATCTGCCTTTCAATTACCCAACTCTTTTATTAGACCGATCTAATCCACAGCAGCCCCCGAACCCCTCCTTCTTTCCTTGGGTGCGTCTTGGACATGGAACCTTCCATCTGTTGGAGACTGACCGCATGTGAGATGGGTAAGTCTGAAACACACACACAGACACACACAGACTCATTCTAAGCATAGGAACAATAAGACGTTCATTAACTGTTATTAGCTTTGGCAAATCTATCCTTTGTTTACTTTTGATCTAGATCCTTTAAGCAATAGCCTTAACCCTAGACACGCCCTATGACCCTACATTTCTATTTAAACTTTTTGTGCTTTCATAAAAAACTTAAAAAATATATTTTATTTGAGACTGCAGCAACAGGCAGCTAAAAGTGTAACTCAAACTGCAAACTCAGCCAAGCAGAACACAGTATTTCAGTACAAGCTGTCAGTGGAGTGCTTTTAAAAGCTTGTATAACACCTGAAAACTCAACACAAAAATACACAAACACACACTAAAAAATGACGTCCTATTAAGTTCAGAATAAGAGACAAATTAACACACATTTCTGTCAAATCACTGCTCAGTAAGGACATATATAGAAATTAACACTGTACTCAAATATTGTTCTGTATACATATATATAACATATAAATATATAAAATAACATATATATATATACAGTAAATTTAATTGAATAAAGATATTCAGGTGTTTGGAATTCTTTCCACAAAACAGAATGTTTCAAGATGATCAAAACTGTGTAACTCTTAAGGTGAAGAGCATCTTTGACCTTGTCACCATAATCAGATCACCCTTCTCTTAGGTACTCTTGAATGGGCTGAGAGCTCGTCAATAGCAGATAATCCCTCAACATCTTGACTGACAGTTTGGAGCTTTGCTCTTTCTAAGAGAAAAGCTATCGTGACCTGTGAGCCAGGTTAATTCTTCTGACTGCAAGTACAGTTGGACAGAAGCTTCCATTACATAAGTGACCATATATTTGTTCATACAGTTACATTGTGAATTATGGCTGAAGAAACAGAACGTCTACAGATATAAGACATCAGAACTTCATCAGAAGTCGTTTCTGTGGGGGTGAGGGTTCAAAAAGTGCATTACAAAAGTGCAGAGAAACTGAATGCAGAACATTATACCATATACTCAAACAGGACGTTTCACGATGCCCACCCGTGACAACTTACTGAATGAAATGAATGTACTATGTGTGCCACCAGAGGGCGGCAGAGGAACATAAATTAGCCAGACACAGACCTGCAAAATATCATTCGGGAAACATTATCCAAGTTTTATACTACAATCTGAAACATTTCGTACCACAAAATATTGATTGTAGTCATTCAACCTGGTAAGGCTATACTCTTTAAAGAACTGTTTTAAAATACCTAAACCAATATTACAAACAACAGGAACAACAAAACTGTGGTCTAATTTGATTTTGGGAAGCACATGGGAGCCATACTGCAACAGAGAACTATCTGAACAATATAAACTGGAAGTAAATAACACATTGAAATAAAACATACGTGCAAGTGAATCGTTACTAATACCGAGATGTCACTGTTAGTCTTTATTGTTAACAGATTCAGTCACCACCACATTTGTCTAATTTTTTTTTCACTCTCTAGTCCCCATTACCATTTACTGTTCAAAACAGCTACCCCAACCACGACATTATTACCAGTTATTTTATGTGTGTTGGTATTCAGCACACAAGTGCATTCCCATGGTCCATTACCTAAGTCAGGCATGACTCTATGCAACGCAGCATTGAGCGTGTCCATGCACGAGTGTGTGCATGGCTGTGCTTACGTGTGTGTAGTGTGTCTGGTGCAGCGATACCTCTTGATAGGCAAGCAGATGTTTTTGGGAGGCCAGCGCTGCCAGGTTGACTCTGAAATGGTTCTTTAGAGACCATTACCCTGCTCTTCTGATGGCAGTCAAATAGCTATCATTACTACGCAGCCTGGGGAGGGAACATGACTGTCAGGGGGAGAGGGGAAGGGGGGGAGAGAGAAAAAGACAGAGAAGAAAAGAGGGGGTGGTAAAGATAGAGAAAAAGCCTGAATTTAAAAATGAACATTTCAGATTTAACAGCCCCCCAGCTTTTTCTACCCTATTAACTGCATTGCTGCTATTCCCCTGCTCTGCTGGGAACAACCCTACCACCCTCAATATTACTAACATATGTAACAGTCTCTCTCTTTCTTTCTTTCTCTCCTTCTTCCTCAATCTTTCACTCTGTTCTGCCTCTTCATCATCTCTGTCATTTTTATCTCGTCTCCCACATTCATCTTAACCTGCGATCTTCTCCACCCCTCTGTTTCTCTTTCTCTTCTCCTTCTGCCCTTTCCACACCCAATGCTCAGTTTTTTTCTCAACCTCGTCTCCTTATCGTCTCCTTCAGCTGTAATGTTGTTTTATTCTGTCGTTAACACAACAATATCATGTTTCTCAAATGATGCACTGGACTGATGGTTTCGTTTGCCAGACTGTCCAATTGGCTCTGCAGTTAAATGCTTTATGAACATGCATATTCAATCCTACCATCCAGATGACATTTACTGAACCCACAGCTTCTTTTTTTTGAAATCTAACACTGTACTATCCTAGTATTCAATTAAACAGTGGCACGGTTGTTAGCAGTACATTTTTTGCGCTTTTGATTATTCACTTATGCCTCTGTTTGTTAGTCGCTCTTGACAAAAGCATCTAAACAATAAGTGGTAATGTAATTTAATGTGTATCTTTTCTCCTGCCCCAGTAAGTGATCAGAACAACACGGTGGCTGAAGATGTCACCAGAGCTTTGAAGTACAGCTGTGGTAGCCATGAGGCTGTGGGTGACCTCCGCGTCCACCACGGGAGCAGCTAAATTGTACGTCTGCTGCATAATTCATAGGGGGTAAACGGGACAGAGCAGCCTCCATCAGGCGCAGTTCTTTATCTGGCCTGAAGGTGTCACTGTCGCTTTGCGAGTTGACATGCAGGGCTCACCAGTGTCCTTTTTTAAGAAAATAAGAGATTAATGCTCGGTTTGTCAGACGTGGTGCCTCTGTGACTGTGAGGATGATGGGATTATACTCTCTTGACTATTTTTAATCTATGTTTTATAGCCCCCCTCCTCAAACGGGACCTTCGAGTTAAAGAAGTGCGCGAAACAGGAGTCCGAGGTTTCCGCAAACGCTTGTTATATGTACCTAAATCATTAAAGCAATTAAAAGTCCTCCGTGTAGGCTACTGACTGACTCGGTCTTGGTCATTTTCCCACGACTGAATTTATAGTCAAAACGCTAGGGAGGAATGGCGCTAAATATGACCCCCAACAATTTGGTCTGTTGCGTTATTATTGCAACCAAGAATAGACCCGTGCTTGCCTCCCCCTCAATAGCTGGAGTATTTTAGACCTTACATCCGTCTATTCAGACGGTTTATTTAAGAACATTTCATTTTGTGCGTGGGTTAATTGACACATCCGCACCAACAGGACTCTGTTTTTATCTCAAGCTCATGTAAATTTCATCCCAGTGTAATCAAGCTAATGGTTTATGGCCTAATGGATGCTGATTATAAAAGAGAGGATAGATGTTTTATATACCATTTGCACCTAAACTTCGGGCCATTTATTTTGCTGACAAGAAAATGCCTCCCAAAAAGGGACTTGGATGAAGAATGTTTCACGAAGCAAAAAATAAAATTTGTGGCACGAACGAGTTAACAACGGAGAGTGTCGGGGATGAATAAAGAACTGTATGAAACTGCCAGCCAATCCGCGTGGAGATTAACACTTCGAACCCATGTGATTGGCTACGGCGGATTCAATGCGTGTCCGTTGATAAGTACGAGAGTCTCTTCCCCACGTGGGTCGCGTGCCCGCGGCAGAGCTGCTATTGGCCGCGATGGCTTCGCGAAACCCCTCCCCCGCGACGCGATTGGCCAGCCCTGCACTTCTCTCCCTCTCTCGTTCTCCGTCTACGGAAAAACCCCCGCGCGAGTGGAGAGTCAGCGCGAGCGCCGCCGGCTCGTCGCTTCGCATCTATCAGAGAGCGCGTGAAACTAACGCGGTTCTGACATTTGGTGCCGCACCTCTTAACAACCTTAATATGATTTCCTTTAAAAACATGATTATTAGATATGATATTTAACTCTGTATCTTTTCCGCCTTTGCCTGCGTGCAAGCCCCGTACGTGTAGCCCGGGGTGGTTTATTTTATCCCGTTTGTGCTGCAAGGAATTACTCGAGTCTCCTTCTCGGCCGATTACAGGTTATATTTTGTTTTCAACGCACAAATGAGATCGGACACCATTGAATCACCGTACACCTGTACGGCAAAATAAGGCCAGATTAGACACACAGAACGATTAACTACATATTAAAAACACTGATCTCACATGATCCATCTGCTCATTTATCCGTTGCCGGACAACTCTGCTTATTCAATGCTTTGTACACCCAAGATACCCTATTGGTTGTGGCTTGGGGTCAATAACACAGGCAGGCCAGGTGTTCAGACATGGCCAGTCTTAATAAATGATGCTGTTCTGCCTATCACTTCTGTCTGTTGTAGGGCTCAGTGCAAGACTCATACCATGACAGTATTATATTGCTGGTGGGATGCATGGCCTAAGGTCCAGTATGTATGTGTGCTATGATGGTTGCCGTGGTGATCATGTCCACTGGGCAGCAGGCTTTACATCATGTCCGCCCAGTGGCGATGGACCTTGGAGAAGACTTTAAACAATAAATATCTCTCCTTTTATTACTCTCTCCCTTTCTGCTTATTCTATTCTTTCATTTGAACTTCCTGCCCCTCTTTCCCAGTTCATCCATTGTCCTAAGCAAGTATGCATGAAACACAGGATAACTTTTTATGTATTGTGGTCAGATATCCTATACCCATAAATCCCTCAACTTGCAATACAACACTGATGAGAATAAAGACACCCAAATGCACATTGGTGTAATTTACATTTAAACATCCATTCAGAAGTACACATGACTTAAGATGCTTAGCCTGTCTCAATCTGAATCAGACCAGTGAACACACGCATACAAACATAGACATACATATACACAGTCTCTGCCCATGCATTATCCATATCCTGGCTTAGACAGACACACACACACACACACACACACACACACACACACAGATGCTGCCCTGCTGTGATGCCTGAAGCTAAGCAAGCCCGCAAGATTAATAACGACCCCTGCCTCCCGAAAGGCAGGGCAAAAAATACACTGTTTGCAGAGGGTCGAGAAGGAGAGAGAGAGACAGAGAGAGAGAGACTCTTTTTGTTGGCAGGTTAGTGCCATTCACTACCTCTAACACTCACAGAAACCCCCCCTCACCCCCAGGGGCCGTCGACATGGATTAATGTGTTTAGTACAATTATTTCATTTATTACTGTCTGGGGCTTTTTTCAGATAAGAACATTTTTCAGGTTGCTAACCATTATTACCTCTAGGACTTGCCAAGCACAGGGGCTCACGGTCAGAAGCTCGGCTCTTTTGTTAATGTTTCTCGCTAGCATCTGTTTCACAGCTTCGTTAAAAGATTGAGAGGACGAGCGCTTCATCTTTTTCTCTCGTCTGCTTTTCTCCTCGCTTTTTCACTGACGTCTCGGATTTAGCTTAATGTTAAAGCAAACGCATGTCATTCCATTGTTTGTTGTCTGTACTATGTAATTATTAGGATGCTTTATATTGTCTGACAAACTCTTTCTGCTGTTCTGCTTTTATATACTTTTCCCCCTGTTTCAGTAGTGTAGTGAAGATTATGATTATCTGGAGCAGCTGTATTACTGCAGGAATCTCAGCAGGTAGCTCTATAGTGCTCACTGTACGGCTGCCACTCTGAATGATGATACCTGCTTCAGAGGGTGGCATAGTGCTTAATCTATCACCCTATCTAGCCAGCAAATGTTCTGCTCCTCCCGCATGCGTTTGTGTGTTTTCTGCCTCAGACCATTTCCAGTATTTGGCTTCGGCCATGCTTAAATAGTACATTGCTTGTTTGTTTCCCTTAATATTAATTTTTATTTATCCAAGCGAGAAGTTCACTTATCAGCATCTGACCGTCAAATCAACCCTCCTATCAGCTTCATTGCGCTGCCTGACTGAGATTGGTGATGACATCTGAGAAGGTCTCTGGCCCTCAACCCTTCCCCCTTTATCCAGCCCCCTTTATCAACATTCATTCTTGTCATCTGGCTTTTCTCCTCATCTTTGTCTCCTATACCATAGAGGACACTCTTGAAGCAGACAGTACAGTGGGCTGTTTCTACAGACACTTCTCGTCCTGAGGGGACTGATGAGGTTTTGCACAATCCGCTCTTTCCTATAATGTGCTAAAGAGAGTGTTTCCACTAGGGAATGAAAGTGGTGTGAAGATAAACAATTGGAATTAGTATGAATGGAGATGGAACCGGGCAGCTGGTGATTATGAGAAAAATGGTGTGATGCTCCACCCTCTGGGATGATGACATCATCAACAGTTTCTTATGTGCTGCGTCCAAAAGCTAAAAATGCTGTCTTTACAGGCAGTATATGGAGGTATATAAATTTAAAATATTTAAAACAAAAAAATAAATGTATAACAATTTCCACCAAGAAGCATGTCTTGTATTGCTTGTCTTGTATTTAACTGTCTCTGAATATTTGCTTGGAAACGTATTTTGTGTCAAATTTAAATCACTTAAATTTGTTATGGTTTTTTGGAAGCCTGTCTAAAACAATACCAAATGCCTTTATAAACAGTCTGCCTTTTTAGTCATTGACTGACTGGGCAGTGAAGAAAGTGAGCTGTCTTAGTTTTCATACACAGCCCATGATTCAACAGCGTGTTGCTATGGCACCTGCTTCGATGGCACTTCCATGGCACTCGTTCTTTGGATCCTGAGGGTAAGGGGGCAAATCCAGTCTGGGGTCAGCACCCTCATATCTCATCGGTGTGTGTAGGGAACAAATAAAGCAGTGTGGGGTCATTTGTAGGGTAGAGGTGAGTGTTTGGGATATGTGTGTGCATGTTAAAAGTGGGGGCTTTTGAGTGATGCTGGGATGATACTTTGTCCTGTAGCTCTGTGCTTTGGACTGTGGCCGTCTTTCCCCAATGTTGATTGAACAGGGGTCACTGATAATGAAAGACACACACTGCCACCATCTATCTCCCTGTGTTGTTTTGAAGAACCCCTCAGACAATTTGTCATGATCACCCCCCTCCCCGACTCACTCTCTCTATCTCTCCGTCTCTTGTCCATCCCATCCTTTTCATTAATCACCCTGAAAAAGCCCCATCATACAACATTAGCCACTAAAGGGTCATTGCTGGCCTGTGGAAACAGTTCCAGATCTGTGGCGGGGGTATCATGATCGTTGGCATACTGTAGCATAATCCAAACGCTATAATTAGAGTTCTTGTTTTCATGTTCAAACAATAAAAACTGCTTACCCAGATGGCAGGAAGTCATGGCTTTTGCTCTGAATGAGGAAAACGGATTGCAGAACATGAAAAACAGGTATTTCCCAACAATGGAAACAATGACATGACACTGGCTCTTTCACCATCCTCTCGCATGATTAATATCCTTTTGCAACACACGTTGCAAGAGTTGACTTGCTCAGAATTGAGCAGGGCTGCATGCTGGGACTGAAACCAGGAGAATCAGTCCTCTGCATTTGATACTGTATCAAAAATTAAAAACGTGTTTGAAAATCTCATCTGTACTCCCTGCTCTTTTTGAAATGTGTAAGTATTCGCTAATCCATATAACAGGATTCTAAATCCAATTGGTACAGCTTAAGTACAGTTTCACAACAAGGAAAAGGCAAGATTACATGCCAATGGAGAAAAAGCACATTCCAGTTGTCACAACCCTGTTCGTGTACTCCCACATGTACATCTGGCTCGCTGTACAACAGCATCTTGAGATAATAGCAAGAAAACAAGCGTGCCTACAGCAGGACGACACATTTGCGTGGACCTACTAGGGTTTTTTCCTTTCCGACTCACTTCCTTTTCTCCTTTCCGCTCTCTCTCCAGGCCTGATGTCTGTCACTGTGAGGTAGATAGACTGCGCTCATGTCTTCTCGGGGGTCTAAATGCCACCTGGCACCATCCACGAATAGGCCAATCTATTCTCATTTTCCCGGCATATGCAGGGGGGCAGGTGGGTACAGCAGGAGGGACGTTGCCTAAAAATTCAACAGATAATGATGAGAAAAAGGGTGATAAAAGAAGAAATGACACAGGAACGAACAGTCATTGTTCTTCCATATGCGTATGGCAGTTTTTTGTAGCACAAAATGATTTTATTGGTATGTGATTGTGACACGTCATGCATTTAAACTCACATTTAGCCCACAAATAGCACACTTTTTTATAACACCTGCTCGTCTGGGGTGTATCTCAGGTGCTCTGTGTGGAAATCAAACACACGCTATTATTAGATAGAATAAAACTGCCTTTTTGGTTAGAATTTACACAGTTTAGGTGAGCGATGTGAATAAGAAAGAACTGTAAGCGTGCATTTTGTGTTTATACTTTTCCATCTGTCGTCCTGAGTGAGATTCTCATTCAGCACTCACGCCGAGACGCTTGACTGAATTCCAGCACTTGCCACAGCTGACATGCTCATGCCATTCAAGACCACAAGCATATGGGTGATGATAGCCTATGAACACGCTTAAAATGTTCTCCATGCTTTTGGCCCTAGCACAAAAAAACAGCGGAGGCGAGATCCACTCCGCTTCCATTGAAAACAGAGCTACGCTGCTGAAAAGCAGCATCTACGGTGAGCCCTCTGACAGTTAATGGCCGCCAGCTACAGTCCCTCAATAGGCAACACCACTGTGCAAAAACAAACCCTCTTACACATATTCGGCCTCCCCGCACCTCAACGCACTCTTTCAAAAGGTTCCCTGCTCCCTATCCAAATATTTGTCTTTCTTTCATATGCACACATGTATTTATTTTGCTGATCAATGCCTATGTATGTTCATTGGTGTAGAACAGCACCCAGCCTAACACACACATACACACACACGCTGTAAAAGATTTATTACGTGGTGTAATGGGGTACCTGGCGAACAGCATGAGCTGGTAATTAAATACAGGTCTGTAAATGTCACCGTTTTTAATACCATGGCAGCAGTGATGCTATTTTTATTTTTGTTTGGTCTTAATTGTCACCGGTGGTCCGCTCGTTACGGCCGTCCCCGCATTATGCTAACACGTCGTCCCTGCTTCTGTATGACAAAGTGTTTCACATTTAGGAATCTTGTTCAAAGGCCTTTGTCAGTTCAGCACACAGACGAGGGGGGCTATGAAATGGAAAAAGGCCAGGCAAGAGAAAAAGAGCAGAAATCAGAAGAGTGATTGAATTAGAGCGCTGGATGCCCATTAAAAGCTGGACATTGGCTTGATAAGGCTCGAGAACACTAGATTACCTGGTGGGGAAGGAGGACAGGCTAGGGTGATGGGCGCTTGTAGCTCTGTATGGCACACTGAGGTTTGTTTGTTTTTAGCTGTGGACCTGAGAGAGAGCTGGCCATGTGCCCGGCCTCAAATTGAGATGGAAACCTGCAGCATGTGTTGTGTGCTTCAGAGTCAGGGTGTGTAACACATGCACATTGCTCTTAAGATCTTTTCCTTCATAGACACTTCTAACATGGGGGTTACATGCCTTCCTCAATAAGGAGAGCCCTTGCAATACTGTGCGTGTATGTCCACAGGAAAGATGATTGGTCGAGCAGTGACAAGCTAGAAAAATTAAAATGGTGCCCATTTTAAAAAAGTTTTTTTATGAATTGAAGTTTTATTTAAATTTTCAACTTTTAATTTCTACCAAGAAATACATCGTTTTTAAATATTTAATTGGTTATTGCCAAAGTGCTCTCTTTGGCAATTTCTTTACGCTGCCTATGAAATCTGTCTCCAGAGCTGCTTTTGAGAGGTCATGGTCTGATATGCGAGGCAACAAGTCAGCTAAGGTTTTTGGATGCAGCCAAGGTTTCATTTAAACTGTAAAAGTAATTTTTAATAGTCATAAAATACTCATTTAAAATGTGTTAAAAATTATAAATAAAGAAGTTTTGCAAAATATGCCATTATTGTCCAGCAAAAGTTTAAGTTACAGATAAAACATTTCCAGCCAATAAATGTATCATTTATTAAATAAAAGATTATTTATTAAATTTATCATTTAAATAAATAATTTATAAATTAAAAACATCTCATATTCTTATTTTTCATTATATTTTTACAATATTCTGTAAAATTAGAAAAATAACCAACAGAGGTTGCTTTGCAAGAAAAATCAAAAAAGAACTACAGGTCAGTTTGAGCCAGCAGAAACAAGTCCAACAAAACAGTTTTAATAAATGTTTCTAAATAGTAGTAGAGACAGATTTCTTGCCAGAAAAACACAATGTTTTATAGGTTGGTTACCTGCTCAGTTTTTTCTTTGATTTCCTGCTGGTCTGCACTGTGCGTGGGTTTGTCACATGTGGCCTGCTAGCATATATAGTATTAACTGTCCATATAGGATTTCCTTTTCGAATGATGTGCTTCCATATGAAATTTATATAACTGGAACATTAGCTAATATAGCACGTGGAGAATATAACCATGCCCTTGGTAGATATCAAGTTTCATGATGGCTATAAATACATAAAGATCATAATGAACTACAGAATATTTCTGAACATATTCCTTTCTAACTTCAGCTCACCACCTATTTGTGGGATTGTCCTGTGCGGCTTTGCCTATTGTCAAATGACAATATAAATCATTACAAAAGAATCACCGTGTTCCGCCATCTCAAACCGGTGAAAAGACAAGATTGCTTTTGTCCGCTCAAACCCCCCTCCCCCACCCACAGGCCCCCACCCTCTGCCAATTAACTGTGTGACCATAATGGATGTTGTTTGGCATGTTTTGCTGTGGGCAGATTGAATTAGAAGCCGGGTGGGGCGATTTGAATGATTATCTTAACGTCTCTTAGAGCTGTAATGAAACACAGTTATACACTGCCTTGGTTCTGTTAACAAAAAAACAACATACACAAACGAGCACACATATGTGCACACACACACACACACACACACACACACCTGAGAGCCAGTTCTTGATAAATCAGGCCTACGTAGTGCAAATGAGAGGTGAGGGAGTAAGGGGGGTTGCTAAGAGGGGGAATCAGAGGATATACAGAACAGATGGATCCTTCGTTCAAGTACTTGAGTTCCTGATGAAGTGATTCTATTATGAAACATCCCTTCTCCCTTTTTTCAAGCTTTGTAAAGTCTTAAATTGAATAAATGTATCATTTGGGGGTGTCTTCTCTTTTTGGAAAAGCTAGTCACTATGTTTTGCAACTTGGTAGCAGAACTAAACTGATCCAAGTCTGTCCAAATTGGTTGATCAGTTAAGATGCTCAGTGGCAGTGGAGTCAAGTTCTAGCAATGCTGATGAAGATGCTATTTTAAGCAATTTAGCCCTCTTGATCTTTACTGAGTTTTATCTGTGTGCTGCTTGTCCGTCTAGCGTCTGGACCAGCTAATGACCAGCTTAGATCAGCTAGCTACCACGTTCCAAAACACAGCTACCAGCTTAAGATAAATTCTCCAGCAGTGTCTGCTCTCTAATCTTTCTGTCTGTTTCTCGATCTCTCCTTTTCCGTTCAGTTGCTCATCTGGCTCTGGAATGTTTCTTTTTCTCTCTCTCTCTCTCTCTCTCTCTCTCTCTTTCTGGAAGATCGGAATAGCGATGGTTCAGAATTGATGATAACACAGCCCCAGACACAGTCCAACAGCTTTTAACTTAATTCTGTTTGCATATGAGATCAATTAGCTTTTCAACAGAGTTGTTTCACTGATTATTCACCCGTTTTCAATTACACCACGCTGCCGTGGGATTCGCAAAAAACGCAGCACATTCGTCCATGCTAAGTATGACTTTATGCCTCTTCCTCTTGCCTTGATTGGAGGCAGCGTCATGTTTTCTTTGCGCTGACAAGAGTCTGCTACTTCTGTTTGTCATTCACACTATTGCTGAAGGAGAAGAGTTGCCTTGAGCAAGAGCCCAACATTGTGTGCTAATTTCAGTTCACGTTACTCAGCATGCTGTCGTGTAGCATGCTAGTATGCTAGCCTGCTGATGTCTCCCGGGTGTTTGAGACAACCTTGATGCTTGTAATTTGATTCCAATATTAAATAAATATTATTTGTTGTTGTTTTATCAGTTTGCATATAAATTTCTCAGTTGTCTACTGCTGACTTTTTCATTTGTAAGATCTTCAAAGATGGTCATAAATCATCACCTCTAATGGATCTATAAAGAAATCAATCAGCCATGTTGGCACATTTTCATGCGAAATTTTGAGTTTCATCAGTTTTTCGTAATGCATTAAGTGCCTCGGTTCAGCGTAGTCTCGCAGCTGATTCCCTGGCTTATAAAGCACACCATGTCGCAGATTTACAGACCCAAAAACATACTACAAATCAATCGTTATGAGCGCAGCACGCCCCACATAAGCGGAGCACATACAGACCTTTCACGGCCTCCTGTGCATATCGTTTCTCACATTACGCTGCGGGCCAAAATACTGAAGCCAAGGCATTGTGGAAGAATTCGCGTAGATGCACTCAATAGTCATTTTTCTCTGATATCTGCGTAGAGATAAGATACACGGTAAGTTTGTATGGTTTACATGGCTATTTGCATAGGTTCAGGGTTCATCCTGTGCTTATTTTATGAAAAGTTACAACTTCTATGGAAATATGTGTGAGGTGGGTGTATATGTACATATTCAACAAACCATGGCAAAGGTCAACAACTGAAAGTTTTGCTGTTCGGCAGCATGGTTTTGGCTGAAACTCAAGTAGGGGGTGGCGGGGGGCCTATCATACAAGTTTTGAATACAAGCCGTCTGCCCGGGGCATTGCTGCCATACTCCTTCGGCATGCCCACTGTTTCCAGACTGATTGTCGGTTAGGGGGAGTATGAAGGGTTAGCATTTCTTTAGAAATACACAGCGTTGCAACCCTCTGGCTCTACCGTCATCAGACATTTTTCAAACACAGCTGTAAATCAAAGCAATGTTTACCCAAGAAGCCCTAATCATCAATTTAAAGGCAGAGCCAAAATTATGCAAGTATGTTCATGCAACATATTGTCTAAAAGTTTCACTGTGTTCCTTCTTTTGGGCACAGACGTGGGGTATCTGTTGTCAGAGGTCCGTTGCCATTGGAGACTCCCACTAAAAGATTGTGTGTGCATTTATCCCTAGGGGTTTGTCCTCAGTTGATAACATACCTTTGAATAGGTGTGTGCGCGGCCAGTAAATGTGTGTGCATACCTGTTGGAACCTTCTACCGAAAGACCGACCACCTAGCAGGACTATCAAGATATAATTTTCGCTTAAAGTTACCTGCCCAATGCTGGAGCTTTGTGTAGAACAAAGCAAAGAAAAAATAGAAACCCACCGTCCCTTATTGTGATTACTACAAAAAAGAAAAAAGACTATCAGGTCACCCAGCCCACATCAGACACTTGTTCTAAACAGGTGTAATGATGCAGTACTTTCTTCACTGCTGGCGTGTGGAAATGGCATCAGAACTGCTCAATAGCAGATGAGAATGAACATACCAAGCAGCAACCGGCTGGGACACAAAGGCTCAGAATGACAGTAACAAGTGGTGGCGTGGACAGTTGGTGTTATAATTACATCACGAACGGATCGTTAGCGGAAGGTCATCACGTTCTGACACCGCACCTGGTGATGGACCCGCTGTAAAATGACTGGGAATGATTAGCGCATGCTGAACACACCTTGTCCAGATTCATTACGGCTTTGAAGAAAGCAGAGTTAAAATACAACAATCCTTCTGGAAAATCATTAAGGCTGAAATAGAAACACTTAAGGAGATAAAGAATCAGCCAATAACGTGAAGACCTCTAAAGGTGCGCGTATTATGATAAAATCAACCCACATATCTCCTTTCTGAATAAACAGATGCCCATTTCAGTGGATGCCACACGCCATTAAAGCCACACCAGTCCTCACTGTGCCTGTAAGGGTTTACTGCCATCAGTAAATGAAGAGATAAAGGCAAATCTTACATGCAAAGACGCCCTCCATGGACCCCACATCTGGATCTTAAATTGTTCCTTATTCGAATCAAATTTGCCATTTGATTCATGCCAAGAGATAACACTGATTTAGATTTACAACGTAACAGGGTTTACACTCTGAGTTTTGGCCTGAAGCAAACAGCAATTGTTGTCAGTCTGAAACAAGGAGAGGAATAAAAGAATTAACTAAATTGCATTCCTCCTTTACCTTTCTGCAAGCCACTAATAACTAGAAAAAATGCTGAAAAAAATCAATTGTCTAAAAATATCTTAAACAGCTTAAAAAACAGAATATAATTTTTATTACAGTAATTTTATTTAAAATTTTCCATTCATAATTTTGGCATGCACAAATTATTTTGCTTGTAAACAACTATTTTTCTTGTAAACAACATCAGGAGAGCTATTCAGTGTTTTACAACAGAGCAGATTTGTTTCCTCTTTTTTAAGGGAGAATAGGGGTTAAAAATGTATTTACATCAACAAAGCCCTTTACCCTGAGCATTCCCTTTAGATTTGGAGGGAAGCGTTTCCATGGAGACACACAGTGAAGCCACAGGAGATTCCTCAATTGTGATAGCGCTATTAAAACGGTAACATTCCCAAACGGTTACATTTCCATTTCACAAAGGTTATGGTTGTTTAATTTAAATCTCCTTTGATGGACTGCGGTGTGATCTATCCATCCTCCCTACAGTTCCAGAAAATGTTATGATCACTCTGTCACAAACCTGCTGTCACAGGATTCATCGCTTCTCATGTGAAATGTGATAACAGTTAGTGGAACCGGTGATGGCTTACGAATCAGAATTAATTCACAACATGACAGACCTTTCTTTTCACACATATGCGCATGCAATTTTTCTCATTATGTTTACTTTTGCTATAACCCACAGTATTAAGCTTTATTTGCCCCACACTGGTTGTGTTATGGATATGAACAACAGGTCAGATCATGCTGCTTTTTGAGTAGATGTGCTTTTACCTTGCATAAACAATCTGATGCTTTTCATCTGCTGAAAGGAGAAATCATATCCCAAGCTGCATCTAACAACAATGATGTCATAGAGACAAGTGTGTGGGCCCTTTTGACTTTTATCCAATTAGAAACCACCTAGCAACCTCCTGGAACACCCTAGCAACCACACAGCAATGCACTAAAAAGATTTAAAACATTTTAACAACTGCATAGCAACGTTCTGGCAATCGATCATAAACCCCTAGCATCTTCAACCAGCAAAAGCCACTTTTATTTGTATTTTTTTCAGAAATGTTTTTATTTTAATAATTTTCTTTGTATTATCAGCACTAACGCAGGTAAGTTGTGTTTACTTTTTACAAGGCACTCCTCCCCCTCGTTTTTGCAACTGACCTGCCAAAGCGACATGGTAAAAGTATATACATTCACAGAAGTCAGTGGCAGCAGACAGTGGGATGTACAGGTGTCGGGTATACAGGAGATAATGACAGCACAGCAGCAAACTGGTTTAGTTTGTCTGTCTGTCAGCCAGTGCTGCCTCAGGCCCCCTGACACACCTGTGTTATGGTTAAACGTAAAGCCTGTTTTCGAAGCGTGAGTGTGTGGGGATTTGCTTAAGGGGGTTGGTGGGTCGGTTGAGCAGGAACTGCTGAAGTGGCAGGTGGAAGCTTTCAGCGACAAAACAAACTCACTGTGAATGTCTCATCTCAGCAGTCCACTCACTCTTTCTGCACCTCTCACTATCTGTCCTTTAAGCCCCAACGTTTCTTTACTTTTTACTCTCTGTCTCTCAATCTCTCTGTTTTCTCTACAGTGTATGTCTGTATCTCTCACTCTTCTATGTTATTGTGACTTAATCTTTGGCTCCATCTGTTTTAACTGTTTTGTCTGCATCTCTCTCTCTCTCTCTCTCTCTCAGTGCTTATTGTGGAGCCCGAGGAGGACACTGACAAAGAGCGTTTACGCCTCCCCACCACCTCCTCTCTTGCCTGTGCCTCCCTGAGGCGATCTCCTTCACTATCAACCCCCCCTTTTTTTTCTCATTCTCCACCACTCCTCCTGCCACTCTCACCGGGGACCTGTCTCGCTGCTTCCCCTTTTCTCTTGTTCATCAAACCCCCATCTCTCCCTGTGCCCCCTTCCCTCCCGCAGGTCTGTTGTTCTCCCTGTCGCACACCCTCCGTATCTAGTGTCTCTCGCCCCATTTCTCTCTTCATGTCACCAACACCTCAGCTCCCACATACACACACTCTCTGTGTATCTCTCACACACACTCACCCAGGAAGGGCATGACATAGATGTACCAATAAGGACCCTGCGAAATGGTTCAACGAGTGCAGTTGCTTTCCTGTGTTGACGTATTTCCTATTAAAACAGTAAGTTTGGGCTGGACATAACAGGGGCTTGTCTTCTATCTTTTTTTTAAATAGCCAATAGGCTTTAGTTATATCCCACCCTATGGCTTTTAAAAATGTAATATCCTGTTTCACTCAGGAATACATCAGATTATAGAACCACAGTTATTGATGAGCTGACCAGCTGTCCGGCCTCTAATAGATGACACCTGAATCAATCAAAAACATTCTGGCAGGCCATTATATGCACTGATCAACAGTCTGGTTCATATTTCATCACCTGCTTTGTTTTAGCCTGTTTTACAATTTCATAAAAATACTATTTAGTCCAATGTATCACACTGGCAACTTTTAAGGTGTCATTTGTGTGCCATCAAATACAAATAGCTCTAAGTTACCACTGCCATCAGATCACATTGATCACATATTGTGCATTCATCTTACAGCCCTGTAGCTGAGCAGAAGTGATATTTTAAAAACTGCTGTATAAACGTAGAGGTTTAATTTAGACGTGTCTTGGGCAGAGGGGCGTGCTGAGATGGGCTGCACTGGACTCAGACAGTGCCAAGACAGGATAGGAGATCAGCAGGTGGTGGGGGCTTGGTTACACCCCCCAGGAGAAATGATTGACAGCTTAACGTACTCCCATTAAAAAAAGCTGTGTGACATGTTCCACATGCTTGCTGTGGAGGGGGTGGCGTCAGTGTTTGTAAGTGAAGGGAGACCGAAACCCCAGGGATGGCCAGACGGTTTCAAAAAGATGAGAAAGAGAATCAGCCACAGTCACAATGAACCCATCACCCAAATATGTAAAAAATGGGCTTTAAAAAAGTTGTGGTTTAAAAATATCACAAAAAACAAAAAGTAGCATTTAAAGCACACACAGACAGAGAACCTATTGTTTTCAATGTGCAACTATTGGCATATTCATAACTTTAGATTGTAAAATCATGTAGAGAGTTCAGTCAATAAGAAATATGACCATTACACCCACATGTATTTTCAGACTTCTGCAAAGTTTACCCTTTATTCCAAACATAAGACAATAATATTGGTAACATTTTGAAAGCTTTCGCTCCAAAACACAATAGCACTTTGTTACTTGTTCCTATTTAGCAACTCTCCGGGGAAGGAGGCTGAACATTTTCAGTGGAACACAATTATTCCCAGCGCCCCTGTAAGAGGTTTCTGCAGTTTTTCATTTTCTGTTATTGTGCAAAATTTTTATTCTTGTCAATTTGCGTTTTCATGTTTGGATGAAGCTTAAGACATCATTCTGAGCGTGAGTGTGAGTGTGAAGACTAGACCCATTCTCTAAACAATTCAAAGTGTATGTACATGCATTCTAAACATCACGATAGGGCTAAAATGACGTAGTATTTAAGAACGATAAATAACTGTTAAAATGACGTAGTATTTAAGAACGATAAATAACTGTTACTTTGCAAGGCTGTAACCACAACGTTGAGCAGTAACGTTTCAAACTGAATTAAGAATGGGCCAGTAACATTAATTAAGCAATTTTCCATAAGCCTTGATGCTATTGTAAGCTTTGTTTTGTCATTTAATATAATGTGATAAGAATTATTTTCAAGTACCACAGTTAACTATTACCATAGAGCTTAATCTTTTTTTACATAATCCACAATCCAATACATTGCGAGCTTCAAATTTACTACTGTCAACAACATCTCTGCAACACAACAACTAAACCCAACCTGCAGAAAGGAAATGACTCATGAGTTCAGTAAAGTATTCGCGTGAGAGATATGACACTCCAGTCTTCCATCATGAACAGTCTCACACTCCCTCATGAAAGAACAGGCCGTGATATACGAGAAGGTTACACAGATTACGATGATGACAGAGATGCTGTTTGTTTAAAGGGTGACAACGGCTCAAATCAAGCTGACGAAGTTTAGTTTTACTGAAAAAGCAAACTCACTTTAGTATGACTTTAAACCTGGGCAACTAGACCTAATAAATATAAATCTAGCATTTAAAGAGCGCACATAATATAAGACATTTACATGCACTATGCTTATAAATGTATGAATGTCCTTCGCAACATGTGTTGGCATTTATTTGGAAGATTGATAGATATTAAAATATTTTACAAAAAGGCCTTACATGTTCAAAAGAAAACAACCCAGTATTTAGAAGCTTTCTGGTGGCCAAACTTTGTGCAACATGTCCATTTGTAATGTAATGATCTACACCTGTGGTTATTCTGATAGGACACCTGTGTGAACTCGAGGGCAACTGATTTCACCAATCCACAAAAAATTGGAACCAGCTGGTTAAAAGTAATTGTAAAAAAATGCAGAAATAACACTTAATTGCAAGATCTGAGAAAAAGGTTAGCACTATTTATTTGCATATGCTGTCTGGTTTGATATTCGTTTTACAATGCAATGACATTCATAGATTATTAAGAGTGGCCTAACTCTCCAAATAGTTTTGTGAGGCACTGCATGATACATTGGTTTGATTCCCTGACCTTGAAAGGGTACAGCTATAGAAATTAAGGGGTTATAAAGTTTAAGCACGAATGAGTTCAGGGGCCAAATCTGGTCACACTGACATTATAGTAATAAACTGAAAGTATTCCTCTGTTTTTCTTATGGAAAGGAGATGGCCAAAGCCCCATGAGGGATCTTTTCTCTGCCATCAGTGTTTGCTGGTATGTTGCCATGGAAACTACTCATGGTGATGGCCACTGCTGAGTGGGAGTTTAATGAAATTGGGGGTTGCAATGGTTTCACCCATACATTAGAATGCAAGCGTCATAACTGCACAACACAGACTCACACTACCAGGAGCTTGTAGGTGATGCGTGTTTTGTATTCATGCGTGTCTATGGAGGAAGCGAGTGTTTAGGTGTGTTTGTTCTTTGTGTGAATCATGTGGCTGAATCTTCTGTGTGTGTGTGTGTGTGTGTGTGTATGGACAGATCTTATCATTCAAAGCTGGACGCTTTGTTGATGAGAAGATGTCAGAAGGAGTGATTGATGGGGCTGTGAGTGATTCAGTAAGATGAAAGGATGGAGAGTCTTCGCTCACCACACACACAGAGAAACATGCACACACACGACGAAGCACACACATGCTCGATGACTGATATGGTTCAGACCTGTGGCCAACTGCAGCCCATGGAACTGATAATCTTGCCTTATATATAGTCGGGACTAAATTTCTTTCTTTAATGTTAACAATTAAAGGTGCAGTTCACCCAAATCTGAAAATTCTCACATCAGTGACTCACCCTCATGTTGCTCCAAATCTGTTTCTTTCTTCTACAGAACACAAAATGAGTTATCTAGCAGAATGTTTATGCTGATATTTTCATATAAAGAAAGTGAATGGTGACCACAGTAGTGCCCCCAATCCCTATCCACTTTCACTGTATGGAAAACACGCATGGCTTAGCTTGCATTTTTTCAATTTTGGCTTGATGCTTTTACAGATTGCTAATCTTGTCACATACTTACATATATATACCACACAAAGACCATGCATACACACACATACACTCATGCTCATCTGTCACACTGATACTGATTGATTATATGGCCCAGGAGTGAGTCTGACACCAAAGAACAAGAATGGAGTTGAATAGCTGAGGGCTTTACACTCTCAGTACTGACTCAGCATGCAGACAGAATCACACACACACAGCCCACCCCCTGTCAGCTGAGAGCACAGCAGACCGCAGACGACTGGAGGGATTCTAGACTGATGCTGCTGCCACATTCCTTACTGGCTCAGTGTCGGCTGCTCACAAGTGTGCACACACAAACAATGCAGACGGTACACTCGATCTTCTGTCTCTCCCCGTCATTGTCATTCCTGCATGCATTGTACAATAAGCTATATATACAGTATACAAGCAAAATATGCAGCTACTGTACACATACACAGATGTTTCTGTAGCTGAACTGGTAAAGCATGGGGTTATCACAAAGGTTGTGGGTTTGATTCCCAGGGAACACATGCAATGATCAGATGCATATTTTGTGTTACAAATGTATAACTTGAATGCAAGTCACTTTAGATAAAATGTAAGTCGCTATGGATCAAAACGTTTGCCGAATGCGTACATGGAATGTAAATGTAAATATACTTCCTAAAGGTTTGTGTCAAGGAATTCTAACATGCTTGGATGCAACTATCCATCAGCTGATTAAATTTACATAAATTAAACTTCGAACAGTTAAATTCAATATGCAATAGATTTAAGGTGAAGTTTTACGGGTTTAAATGTATACACTGATTTTTGAATCATGTTTTCTATGATGTAGTTATCATCTACCATCACAACAGCCAAAGCCAAGCAGCCAAACCCTGATCCCCTGATCTGTCCAGGCCACCACTTGGCAGAGCACTCAAGATACAGTCACACTGCTACAAGCCTTTTTAAAATGTTAAAGCACATGTTCCCTTTCCTCTAAAATCTACACTTGTAAAGAGTTAATGTGACACACCAAAATGTCCAAACCAAAAATGTTTTGTCATTTCCTTACTGATTCCGGTCATACTTTATGTGGACTAATGACATCTGATAGAGCCAGATAGATCTGATCAAATGGTCAACAGGAGACACCTGGTAGTACACACGTCTCCTGTGACCACCTGTGATCTGATTATAATGAAAGGATCTTTTCTGTTATATCTACAGTACTTACTACACCGGTATGTTATCAGGTATACCAAAGATGTTCTGTAAAGTCTAATGCATGTTTGTTGTAGAGGACACATTAAGATAGATATTTTACACTACAAATGTAATGTGGTCACGTTTTTAACTTCCAAATATGACATAGGAGACCAGACCGTAAAACGCTTTGGATCCCTGAATTCATCATTGTCCACTTGTGATCGCATCCCCCAAATCGGATCTTAATACCAGGTGTAAACAGGGTCTTGTACAAGAATGTTCTCGCCAGGAAAACATCTGTAAGCTCAATTATATTAAAACCATCAGATTGTTTTGTAGGAAAAAGATCTGTATGTCACTGTTGAATCGCTTCAAGAAGATGCTTATTACTTTCAATCAACACTCTCTTAACACCTACTCATTAGTCTGGTCCAGATGTTCTACGCATTTGTTCTCTGTTTGCATACATTTCTTTCCTACACATGCATCACCAGCAGCCATCTGTCTCTCATAAGGGGGCTCGTAGGTCCATCTCTCTTCTCCATCACACACACACACGTCACAGACCCCATCCTTAAGAATGCGGTAAGTGTAACAGGATAGCAACAGCTGGATACATAGAGAGAGAGAGACAGCGAGACAGATAAACATGTGAAACAGTAAACAGAGAATATACAAATCCTTTTATGGCTTACAAACACAGAGACGGTAAACAAATCCGAGATGACTGGTTTATTAGCCCTTGATCCAATGTGGAAATCCACACAAGCAGACTTTGATCAGTCTCGACACTTATTTACAAAAAAACTGATTGCTAGTCTGGTTTTGGTCTGTTTTGTTGTGACAGGTGTAAAAAACTTGTGTCGTCCACACTCTGTCAGCTTAACTTAATTATGTTGTTTTGACAAAGCCAATCTATCAATCCATCCAAATTTTTTGATTCTAATTCCTCATAGAGCATTCAAACTACCTCCACACAATTTTTTTGTCCCATTCTGACTCGGGTTGCTATGACTTTTCTAACTGAACAGGGATTTTGGTTTTCTTGTAGTGGATGTTTGAATATCCAACAGATCTTGTATTGAACATTTCTGACTGAAACATCTCCTACAGCTTTCAGACCACATCCATCAGTACAAAACCTTTTTTGACTGCCTGTCCAAGCTGTACTTTTTTATCCCTAAACTTGTGTGTTCACATTACAGATCAGAGTATATGACGCAGTGCAGACTGGTAACAGGAGCGCATTTTGGGCATCTCACTGCAGTTTTGCTTGGAGTGTCTATCTGTCTACACCTTAACACTGTATATATCCTAAATATGTATTGTATATAAAGTCTATAAAACTGTTAGACTTTAAGTCTTAAAGCATTTTTAGAATTCAGACAAAACTTTATCAAGACAAGTTCATCTTAAAATTGGAAAAGTTCAAGGTTAACTTCAAAGCGTTTCCAGTTTATTCAGTGTATGAACTAAGAGCCCCTCTGCTCTGATGTGAAGTGGGCCATCAGTAGCAGTGTATGCTACTGTAGGCAGGAGCAGTCTTGTTTGCTCTGCACAGGCAGATGTCTGGGAAAGCTTATCTGGGCCGTTTCGAGAGATACTGCGGTTACAAGATGTTTTGGCCCCCACGGAGCACCAGCATGGCACTACAGGGGGAGCATCAGGCATAGACTAGACTGTACCAACATGTGTAAGTGGTTACAAAGATCAGCTACCACCAGATGAGCTTAGCATGGGTAGTATTGATGCCAGAGGCAAAAGCTTATGTACACACGCACACAGATGCCCCGTCACGAACACTGACAGATTTGTGCTCGTTTTGTCTATATATTTTCTCTAACCCTCAAATAAACAAACTCACTTTCACTTGTCTGAGAAAACAATGTTGTGTGCACGTGGATATTTACTTGTTAGAGTGTATCAACACAGATAAGATAAAATATACAACAGTGTAAACGAAAACAAACGCATAAACAAAAGTACAACAATACAGCTTTCTACTTGATCTTTTTCAATTGACATATAAACTGTTGCAGGATGTTGTGTCTGTATGAGTCAAATGAAAAAAATTGTGTCATTATCTACTCGTACTCCTGTCATTCCAAAAGCATATGACTTTCTTCCCTCTGGAATACAAAGTAGAAGATTGGATGCTGTTCTTTTCCATACGATGAATGGATATGTAAATGGAAAAAACAGATGAGCGAATGAGGTACGAGGTCTATAGTGAAGAAGACTTTCAGCACATAACAAACGTCTGTCAGCTTTTCACACAAATCTTTCGTATGGCTTTAAAAAGAGTATGAATATAATCCATTTAAGTCATGTGGACGACTTTTATGACACTCTCATGATGCATTAATGGAATTTCTGGGGCCTGACAGCTGCATGTACAATCATTGCGAGTGACAATAAACATGTGACAATAAACCATGTTTTACAGAATAAAGTAATACAGGTTTTGGAACAACATAAGTCAATGATGTGAGTAAATGATAGAATTTTAATTTTTGGCTTTACTATCCTTTTAACCATAAAGTTAAATATAGTCACCTCCATGATGTCATGCGCATTGTTTGCGGCTTCCTGTGGAGAGTGGATTTCCAGTCTAAGTTTACGATAAATTTATTTTTAGTTTCGCAGATCAGGGAAGAGGGAGGGGAACGGAGTGGAGAGCCAAGGTGTGTTGATGGAGATGCAATTCTGACCATCCCCTGGGCAACACGTGGAGTTACAGTTACATGGACACTGAGTGTTTGTGAGATCAAATATTCGCTTGTGAAAAGTCCGTTGAGGCTGCAGCCTCCTCCCATTAATATCAGCTTCCGTCTGGATTTTGTCAGCCAAACCTAGTGGGAGGAAATTGTCTGTCATCAGGCACGTACACATGTGCTCACATATACAATCACACACACTGTACACAATGAAGGCAGAGGCATGTGGTGCGGAACGTCAATTTTGGAATTTCGTGCTGTCAAAATTTTATATGCATGATATCATTCAGCCATCAAAGGTAGGTGGTGTAAGAACCCGGCCAAGCCCCACCCCCTCCTGCCACTCCGTATTAGGGGGGTCGAGATTTGTCTGGTTATTACTGTCAGTTTGCCCCTGCTGGTGGATGTCTGAACTACACCATTATTCTCCCTAAAACAATTTAAATGTAGCTGTGTACTGATGTCTTGCAAGCAACATATGAATCGCAAACACTTAATTCACAGGGCTCTTATGAAAAAAGAAAAACAGATTTAAGAATGTTTTTGTTAGCCTCTGACGTCACAACGGGGTGTTTAAATACAAGTAAAGAACCTTCTTGGGATGCCATTAGCCAGTTGGTTTCAGAGCATCATGTGGAATTGATGACAAAAGTGCAAATGAATGTTGTGTTCTTCTGGAGCTGAAAGCTCCAGCCGACCAGCTGCCATAGAGATGAATGTGTAAACTAACAGACACTTTTTCCTTGGACCTTCTTGATTTATATTGCCCTGCCCTTCTACATTAGAATGGAGAGAGTGAGAGAAAATAAAGTAATGAAGAGAAAAACGACAGCATGACTTTGCTGTGTTTCATATTCCTCGTCTTTCCTTTCTTTTCTCTATGACTCCCTTGTTTTTAATCACTGTATTCTTGTATTCATACATACAAACACACACACACCCATCCCCACGACTCACTATATGGTGAAGGCCAAGCATAGACTTTGTTGGGCTTTGTCTGCCTGATAAAGAGTGTTTACTTACAGAATATGTCAGAAAATGACTATGATGGATGAGAAAGACAGTAGCTGCCCCTACTGCATATTCTACACGAGACACAACTTTCAGCTCACACAACACACATGCCATTGCCATGCAAAGCTGCTCATGTGTAAACAGACATAAACACAAACAAAATTCTAGGTGTGTCAATCCATTACATTTTTCTTCATAAAATTGATTACAATACATAGATTTAGTATTCAAATTAGAGAACAGCCCTAATAAAATGCATGAAATGCATAAATTAGATTCAATCAACGGTCCTAACGAAAACAGTCCATTGCTCATCACATACAGAGTTTGCGTGCATTAAACCTCACCTGAATGCGTGCATATGAAACCCGCCGGCAAGAGGAAACACAGACTTCTCCCCTCTTGTGCCTCTCTTACAGTTAACCACAATCTGAGAACACACACAAAGAATAAAGAGAAATAGTTAGAGATTTATCGCTTTGTTTTTGTGTCTCACACAAACGAAGGCCTCTTTAAAACGCAGAGCGGTGAGTAAAGCTGAGTGAGGTTTCCGTGGTCACACTCACATTGTCACGGAGACAAAACACAGTCAGCGCATGCTGGTCCGTCTGACGCCCCCGGTTACTGGTTGAGCGAGCGAACACATCAATGGAGAGATGGAAAGATGAGACAAGATGAAAAGATTGTGCAGGACTGTCCCTGGCCCTTTATTTATAATTTCACAAGAATAAACCCTGAAGTGAACACCAAGGCCAGTGAGAGCTGTATATTATGTGTCCATAGGCTAAGTGTTGCGAAAAATGAAATTTCTGTCATTGTTTACTCACCGTCATGGCATTCCAAACCAGTTCGATTTGACATCAGTCGTCTAAAGAATGTTTGCACTATTCTATTAATGCAATTAAAGTAAATTGAGACACAGAGTCAATCTACAAAATATAGCTTATACTTTAGCCTCTGCCCAGACAAAAATGTTTTAAGGCTTTTTAAAGCCCATGTAACTAAATTCTGTCACTGTATGAAAATCAGTATGCATTTCTTTAAAACATTTCTTTATGTTTTGCATAAGAAAGAAAGTCAAACAAATTAGACGTTAAATGTGGAGGAGAGTAAAAGATGACAGAACTATTATTTTAGGTGAAATGTTTCTTTAAGAGCACTATCCTTATGCATTTATACCACTAATTAATAAACACCACTATGCATGACTTAATCCCGTGACAAACACTTCATTGGTCTTGTAGTAACTAAATGAAACCTCACAACTTTTCCAACACCTCTACAAGAGCTCCCGGTCTCCCAATAGGCATCTGCCCCAGTTCCTTTCCCCCGTCTCCCCTCATAGGATGTTAAACCTTGAACCCCTGCACTGTCTCTGCAGCCCTAGACCTCCTGCCTGAGGAAGATGGGTAAATCTGCATTGCTGGTTTGTCTGACAGACGGAGATGTGTGATGTTTGGGCCAAAAGAGACATGCGCAGGAGTGGGAGCTCTGTGCCATGGCCATGCTATTGCTGCCTTACTGTGCCAGCTTCTTCCTTTCTGCATGACGCCCATCTGATTTACAGCACCCTGCAGGGGTTCCCAGCTGCCCCACGCCGACCCCAATACCGACATGCCTATCCAGGCTCCATATGTAGGGACGAAGCACCTGCTTTCAGAGAATAGTTGTAAATATATAGTAGGCATGAAGTTTACAGCAGGTGGTAGATATGTACACATTTATTTATGTTTTTTATTATCGGAGTGGTTGGCACAGAGTTATGGTGGAAGGGAAACTGAGGATGGGGCATTTGAAGGGGGACAGAGTCTCAGGTTCCTGATGGATATTCTGCAGGTGAAATCCCAGCACGAGTTCTTCTTGGGGAAGCATACACACATATACTGATAAAGAAGAGAGTTTGTGCGGGGTTAGAGAAGCGGTCTTGCCAAAACTCCAGCTCTGCCTTGGAGACAGCAGGTAAATGAAATCTGTCTGCCTCAGATGGACGCAATCCTCAGCTACATCTTAAAAAGGATTTACAGGGTGTGGGTTCAAATATACCCCCATAAAATGCCCACAGTAAAAATTATTCTGACCTGGAGTCAGACGGCATCGGGTAAGTGTCCATCACACCATTTCGGGGAGCAGAACTTGAGTCCAGTTATGTGATGGCGCCCTTCCTTATATATTTTAGCTTAACATAACAAAAACAAGTTCTTTAACGTAGTTGTTCTCAGATGGTATGGTGCAACAAATAACAGGTGACATGTCTGTTTTCATAAGGTTGCAGAGAGTAAGGCAAAAAAATAATGTTAAAAGCAATGTACCCTACAATCGTGCATAGTTCAGATAGTTTTTTTAAATGAGTGGGAATGTTTTCTACTATTAATGTTGTTATTAACATCAAAGACTATATGTCCAGCTTGTATGGTATTTTAGTAAAAATTAATCTATCATTTGGTAATATGGCTAATACTAATACTAAACTTAGCCCATTCTTTGTTCTGTGTGTTCTGTGTACTGATTTGGGCTGATATGATGTAAAGTCTTAGTAAAAACCCTGAAGCATAAACCGGAAGCTCCGCCTCACCTTCCTGCCTGATCACCTGTTCACCTTAAATCAGGTAAACCTCACTTGACAGCTGTGGGATTACACCACTGGCATAGCAAGCATTAATGAAAGATGGAAACAGGAAAACGAGGAGGGGGTGGGGGGCTAGGAGAAACATCAACAAATGCAGTGTTGTGCAATGGCGGCATGGAATACAATCGCTGGCACGTCATTCAGCGCATTGACCTGAAAGTGCACACTGAATGCGCTGTGGATGGATATGTTGTGTGTACAGGGCCCAGAGGGGCCAGGGGGGCCCCGGCTGTAAGAGGAATGGATGGGGTGAGCTGGATGGGTTCCATGCCCTTAATCCCCCCCTCAGCCTCAGCAGTGTTGGTCTGGATCAACATGCCCAGCACTATCATGCAGCTGACAGCCACTCATTTACACACATGGCTCTAAGAGAACAACACACAGAATTTCGCATGCAGACAGGAGGCCAAAAAATTAAAAACAGAAAGAATACAGTAAGAGATTGTGTGATATGGCATCTTCCAGTAATATGGCTCACCTACACAATACCTAACACAGTTTTAACTAGCCAGTTGTAAACACATCAAATGTTTGTACCCCCACATACATACAAGAAATGATTTTAGCCTGCCTCATCTCAGAGCTTCATACATTGTTGACTGTATACAAGAATGGAAATCCTTTTAAAAAAAATCATACTTTTAACAATCTAGCAAGTTGAAAATACTCATTGTAGTTAAAACTATTATTAATTAACAAATGTTATGCAGAAGCCTGTTGCTGCATGATTTCCTCCAATTACAAAAAATGTACATGTATTTAAAACAGCACTGTAACTGCAGTTTATTTTTTTACGATAGGAAAAACAGAATCTTCGTGCACACACCAAAAAGCAGCGAAGCGCAGTAACATCAAATTGAGCAAATGACTGTGACCCATTCCAGATCGCCCATATTCCACCCTAGAAATGATGTCTATTGCAGCATTAGAGAAGATCTAGCCAGCATATCTGTTCAGGAAACAGCCTAATCCTGTGTAATTCCAGGTTAAAGGCATCTGAAAATCCTGAGCATCAGAAATTCAGTAAATGTCAGAAGTGATAAGTGGCAGGTGGATAGTGGATTTAGGGAGTTAGCAGTTTAGTGAGAAACACTGTGGCTTGCATGCAGCACTCTGGGATTCCACAAAGGCATTGAAGAGCACTATTTTAAAACATGATAAAGCAACAGAGAGTGCTGACAGATGATATAAGGATTGAGGATTTTTTCTGCTTTAGCTGTCCAACATATGTTCATGTTTTTATGTTCAATCACTGTGTTCAATTACTTAATCTTTAAATATTCGACATGTTCTGATTAAAGAAACCCGATGGCATAATTTGTGCAGCGCCTGTTTTTTCCTGTGCTAGCAGGATCACTATTATTTTCCGCCTGGTATGCGAGTATCTGACATGAAATACTTTCGGGAAGCTGATATGTCCTGTGGTGTGACATGCTATAGCCTATCTAAAACTATACCAGTTGAGCTACAGGCTTTCCTGCAGTTCAACTGGTAGAGCATGCTGCTAACAAAGCCAAGGTCATGGATTTGATTCCCAGCACATGCTGATAAAATTGCAAGTCGCTTTTGATAAAAGCATCTGCCAAATGCATAAACCTCAGCATATTTTATCATACTGCACTGTACCGATTCTTTCAGAACTAATATGCATACAGCCTTTATAACTACATATGAATTGAGAGACTACATAAAATAAATTGCACAAAAATTTGACACACTGCAGAAACCAGCGAGGGCAAAGAGGCATTTGCAAACAGACAAAAATTGGGATGCCAAAAAATGGTGAACAGGAACAGGGACCCAAGATATACACTTTCCCAAAAACTTTGATGTTTATGGACACATTACGCATCATTTACCCACCTGCACTTATTTAAATTGCTGTAACAAACATAAAAGGCTTTACATTGCAGCTCACCTGAGACCACTGGTTCTGCTCAGATCACATGACATTCATATTTGTTTGACAGGGAAGCATAATGTGAGCAGCCCTTTACTTTCTTTACTTCCATTCAAAACACTGAGAGAAAGAGAGAGAGAAATACTGTGTGCTGTGATGCGATTACTCTTTTGCCCTTGCTGCATTCTCTCTCTCTCAGTCTCTCTGTCTCTCTCTCTTTCTTTCAATGCGTCAACATGCTTTACTGGCATGACAAATTATAGTGTATTTGTACTGCTGAAGCAGGTTAGACTGTCTCTATCTCCACCCAACACACACATTCTTCCTCCATCCACATGTACATCTCTGAGATTTCACACACAGACCGGTTTGGGACCCCTCAGCAGCATGACACTGTATGATGGATGAGCTCTCGGACCTTCAAACCAACCCCACCATAGGAGGGGTCTGTGAGCACTCTCCTTCTCAGCACCAGCACCTCATTCAGAATGCCAACCCCCCACCCCAACTCTGCTCCATACACTCTCGTCTCGTTCTCCTGAGAGCCACTCAGCAGGCGGGCCAGAGGAGGTCAGGCTGAGGGCAGGACATTTATGAGGTGTAGATATTTGCCTTCTCTCTCACAAATAAAACAACACAGCATTGACATGGCCCAGCCTCTGCCCTGATACCTAGAACCAAATTTCAGGTTTAAGAACCTACCTCTTTACATTGTTTACTACACAACTATGCAACATGTGTTTATGTGTGTCAGCATTCACTTAAATGATCTGAATATGATCTGACTTCAGACATACTAAATGTCACCCACATGCCCCCCACATGTTGCCCAAAAAGTTAAAGGCACTACTGCTGGGTTTATAGCCAGGGTTATCGGCCGGATTGTTGTATTGCTCATAACATCACACAGGCCTCTAGCTGAGATCAACATCACGTGAAACTCCACCTGTCACAAAAACATGATTTTTGTGACATGTTTTAATGTGATTTTGTGCCTCATGTTTGCATTTTAGTGCCTTAATATGAATATGTTGCCACATGGAGTTCTAAATTTATCAGAATTAAAAAATATCTACTTAAACTCTACTAACACTACTTATATCTACTAACTCTAACCCTCGCTATACTAAACCTCGCTATACTAAACTGTACTATACTATGCATAACATAACAAAACATAACATTTTAAATTTCATAGGGAAGTTTTCTCACTAAGGTAAACAGTGTTAGATATGCAACAGAAAGGGTAAAACTATACTATACTATACACCTTTTCAAATATACGTATCAAACAGAACATTTTATGTTAAACATTAATTTTTCCACATTCCTAAACCAGGTACTAGTCCATTGGTCAGTAAGTCCTCTTTATTTAAGCCCGGCTCACACTAGGCGATTTGGGCACGATTTAGTTGTCTGAAACATATTTTGGAAATGCTCAAATATTCCTATAATCCTAAAAAAAAAATCTTTGATCGCTGGTTTGAAATGTTTATCGACAAACGATTGATGGCCGCTGCGATCAGCTTTTTCCTCCGATTAAAATCTGACGACGACCGTCAACTCAAGAACCAATAGGAGGCGCTGAACCTGATGACGCAATTAGCGCGACAACTTCAAACCAGCTCAGTGTAAATTTCTAAACGAGTCTGGTGGACGGTACAAGAAGCACGATAACAAAACTAACGCTGCGTATTGCTTTTGTTTGATAGCTACCATTTTAGCGAGAGTCACGGATTCATGACGTAAAACTCCGGACAAATCTTTCTGAGTACGTCCGTTTTCGTCGCGTCGTGACTGTCGTACAGTCTGACATTTTGACAACTGAGATCCTCCAGTGTGACATGGAGATCATGTTCCTGTAGTGTGACAAGCAACAATCGCAAAGGACTATTAAAAGCGCACAGTGTGATCCCGATTTTCACTCGCATTACCTGAGAACACACAAACTAATAAAACATTTCTTCCCCAGTGGTCACATACCTGTGATGCATGGACGGCCCTGCGGCTCTGGGCATGACAGATGTGACCATAGTAGTAGTGAAAATCAGAGAGCACCTGATCTTTTCCACCTGGGTGACTTTGCTTATATGTCAGGCCATCCTGGGAAACAAAGTTATAAGAGACAGTTAATGAAACACACACAAAACAAAAACAGCTTTCATACGCTGTCTTACACTCTATGGGGCTTTTCATTTGACGTAAATTGTTTAACCTCGCGTCCTATTCCTATACCTTGGATTAACGTAACCTGGGTTATTTTGTTCCGTGTTTTGCACGGTTTACATTTCACCCTGGGTTAGCAAATAATCATTGGCAATTAGGTCGACATTTCACATTTTACATATGTAACTCCTGGTTTGAGGTTTGAATTTGCATATTTATGAACTTGATAACGTTGATTGAAAAGTACAGCAGGCAACGAGCAAACGACCTTTAATAACTGCTTGTCCACCTTTAGAAACGTCGCCACGTAAATCGGCTCTGTCCTAAATCTTCTGAAATGAACAACACAACACAAATCTCTCCTGTTGTACTTGTTGTTCGGCAATATTAACCTTAATATTAAATATTAATAATATCCAGACGCTGAAACTCACACAGCGCGTGAAAGCATCCGTTTCCGACGATCATGCATATTTAATTAGGTTAGGACTAGGCCGTTTGTGATTGGCTGTCTGTTGCTAGATGCTCGTCGTAATATTCTAGAGCCTTTTCAGACTGTAAATTTGGTTCGTAACCCATAATGTAAATCGGTGCTACCTCCTTTTCAAAATTACAGTTTTAGAAGTGGCTGCTTGGATTATAAAAAATAATCTTATTTAAAGAACCATTAGGATTTCTTGTGGTTCAGATTTTGGGGGTGTATTATGACCAAGCACATCCTTGACAGTCTTTGGGAAATTCATCCAGGTTAATTCTGTTTTATAATTCAAGTATTTATAATACCTTAAGGACAACCTGTCAATAAATAACTGGTAATATACAGTGTTTGCAGCCTTTATTTCTTCATGTCCTCTGTTTCTCCCCATACTTCTCTCGCTCCTCTTCTCTAGGGGGTACTGAAGGAAAATGACCCGCATGTGTTCATGACCTTAGTTAGCAGCTGTCTGCTTTTTACAGTATGTAGCAAAACTGCTGAGCACAAGCTGGATAACAATGATACAGTCAGTATTCTGGACAACTTTTCAACAACAGCATTTTTGCATTATTTGGTGCTGGTAACAACAATATAATTTCTAAACATTTCTAAATCTGTTTAATAATATTTACTATACTTATGAGCAATATATATATCAACTTGAAATAATAATACAGTGAAGCATGGTAATTTAGATTTTTTTTAATTAAATGCAACACGAATGCAATAAAATTAAGATAAATAACATGTTTTAAGAGTGGAAATATCTTAAGAGTTATATTTCCCACAAGGTCAAAAAAAGAACATCCACCATAAAAATCAGTTCCAAGTGGGTCTCAAATTCAGGTTACACAATGATTCCATTTCCTTTGAGGCTTGGCCAACTTCCTGGCACGCTGGTGGCGCCAGTGTCACCATAACAAGAGTTTGTGTCAATCCAGTGTTTGTTTACAAAAATACCATTTGTCTTTTTCTTATTTTTTTATAGACCCAGAAAGTGACGTTACATTTATTTTCACATCATATTTCTTAAAGCTTTAGCTTCTGCAGTGTAACAGCAACAATGTCATAAAAAAGTAAGTCATCCTTTAGGATTGAAAGGCATATCCTTTTTTCACAATTCCAACACGGAACAATCTGTACAGGCTTGCATATTGAACAAATAAGATTAACATCGACAATGGTAAAAGAAACAGAACAATTTTTGGCAAAGCAGGAAGAAAAAGTGACAATATTAGAGGCAATAGATTTGATCCGTTTTAAACTGCCCTCACTCACAGGTTATGATTGTCCTTCATGATCATGTGACATAGGAGGAGGAAGTGCTGAAAAGGTTCGTCCACACTTTGCGTTCTCTTACCCACTCCTCTCAAAAAAAAAATCCTGGCCGATACATTGCTACAACAGTTCCAAAACATACTGAGAACATTTCAGGCAACACAAAAGTGTTTTGAAAGCTATCTGCAGAATTAGCTGTTAAAAACATTGCAAGTGCCCCAATTCATGATTCATTCTACGTATTTATTGCAGTTGGTTGTATAGTAATTCCACAGACACACTTTGGTTTGACATTTCAGAGGCCAGATTTCTTCAGTCATATTTGTATTTGTATGTATTTTTGGATGGTCATGCCACCTCTAATGTGTTGTATGGACCTGGTAATACTGACTTCAGAGTGTCTGTAACACAATGAAAGTTTGTTTGTTAGCACTTTAACACCATGTCAGCTTCCATTGCAAAAAACAAGTTAAAATATAATAAAAAGGTAAGCACAGTTGGGAACTTTTTGTTTCATTTGTTACCAAATAAACACATAAAAAGACAATGCAATAGAAAAATAAGCATTCTTTTAAGGCTAAATTAAACTGCAAAAGAATGAAAAAACATAACAATTATGAAGTGGACACACACACAGCCTGTTTCCTCCTTACCACCCAGTTGCTGACTAGACTGCATTGTGTCGGTTTTACTGTTTGCTCCACAAGCAGAACTGCTCCTAATCCTCCCCTTACACAACAGCAAAGAAGATATTTGGTGACCAAGGTGTCCTAAACCATGCCTGTTTCTAAAACAAACCTCCCAATCAAACAGAACAATTTGATTTTAAAAAAATAACACAATCAAGAGCAATAAAGAGGAATAGAGTTCTCTCTTCATTTATATTATATTTACAGTTTGTAGATTTAATATATATTTATATATTTATATTTATATATATACACACACGTCAAATAAATCAATTGTACAACTATACACCTGAATGAGAAGATAAGCAAGAGGTACAGAAGTGTATGGCTTGACTGGAAAAATCATTCCTTTCGTTTTTGTTTGTTTGTTTGTTTGTTTGATTTTGTTTGTTTTCACACAAAAATCAGTTCATAAATTGACGTTTTAATATATTGACTTTTTGTCATCTTAGCGTCAAAAGAGAAAGAGGAAAATAAACCAATAAAAAAAATCCCTGGAATTGTCAAAAGAGGTCATTAGACTGTACACGTGAGAGCATCTCTCAGTTTAGAAGAACAACAGTTAGTTCTTCTAATCTTCAGGTCAACGCCCATTCCTGTTTTTTTTTTGTGGCTGATCTCTGCATATACACATGGTTTTTCACATATTTGCATACAGCAAAAAAGTACCATCTCATTCATATCTCCTCTCACTCAAACACACAAACAAACAGATCATACCACAGCTCATAGTAACAGTGTATTTGGTCCTGCTGGGATATCAAAAGTCCTGGTGACATCAGTTTGACGTGTTTAACCAGCGAAGATCTTTCCTAAAGATCTTTCGGCAAATCCAATGATACAGTCAGTGTTTTACACCTCCATACAATCCATGTTTGTCAGTCTTAATATCCTGCTCTGAACAAGTCCAGTGCCTTACCATTAGATAAAAAATTTGTTCCATGACGATGAAGCCTTCCTAGAGCGATCACCACAAGTAGTCCTCTCCACAATTCATTCAATAATATACAATTATTCCAAAGTATGGATTAAAGTTACTGTACAAACCCATGGCTGCGGGTCTAGCTCACCCACATTATGCTAGTTTTGTATCTTGTGTAAGACTGGCCTGATTGACAGCCTTTTCCTATATCTCCCAAAGTTGTGATTTCAGTAGTGGATCCAGCCATTTACAAACCCTAGCAGATGATGGTCTCCCCCTCAGCGGTCACCAGCTGTCCACTGGTGGGGTCATAAGTTCCTGCCAGGTAGTAGAGATCTTGACCGTTACTGTTGGGCTTCCTGATACGACTCAGGCGCTCGTATTCCACTCGACTCACCACCTGGCACTTGTGGGAGATGGTTTGGACATCATTTTCATCCTCATGGGAACTTTGGTACAGGGCATGCTGTAAAGACAGAATAGAACAAAGTTTAAGTCAAATATATACAAACCAAAAGAGCCAGACCACTCTGTGAGAACCTATGCAATGTGCTGACTACCTTCCCATCCCTGTGCCTTTTTCCAAGTTTGGTCTCCTCAGGGTGGTAAAACCACTTTACTTTGACTACCATGTTGCTAGACCAGGATTCCCAGAGACTCTCAATGCGGCCGATGAAGGGGAGGTGAGGTCGACCAGCAGAGAGAAACACTGCACAGTCCCCAACTCGGACTGTGTCTTTGCCCCGAACAATGGCCTTATAGAAGAGCTTCCTTGCCTTACCTTTCAACCCCCGTCTCTGATGACATAAAAGAAGAAATAGCACAGTGTAAAGGACTTTATCTCACCATTTTATTATCAAACTCAAGGCAGAACTATCTATTACGAAACTTACCTGAGTAGGGTTTCCAGACCATCTCCACAGCTGCCGTCCTGGCATAAATGAGGATGAGCTGGGTGGACCATCTGAAGACGGTATCTTCTGTTTTTTAGGAAAGTCTTTGGAAGATTTGGACTGTACTATGGATGCAGAACTGTTAGTGATGTCTTTTCTCCTTGGAGGTTTCCCTGTACTGTTAGTGATTGTAACCTTTGAATTTGAGATAGCCAAAGTTTTGGCTCCGAAAGTGTGATGTGGAGGGGCAGTAGGAGGTTCAGGATGCTGCTGTTGCTGAAGCAATGTATGATGAGACGACAGGCAACCTTGGAGTAGAAGCTGTGATGCCTCTTCTTCATCGGAACTGTAGGAAGAGTCATTGTCAGAGGAGCAAATGCTGGAGCTGGACAGGGAGCCAGAGCTAGAAGCGCTGGAGGACCCTGAGGAAGATGACGAAACGGAAAGACGAGACAAAAAGGGTCCAGTGGTGCGCATTGCTGCTCTTCTGGCATCTTCTTCCTCATATTCATCTTCATCCATATCTGAGTAGGAACTTAGGCAGTCACTGTGGCAGTTAGGTCCATAATCTGCATATTCACTAAGCCCCAGACCCTGAGGATGCTTACGCATATCTGAGGAACCTTTGAGAAGATGGCCACTGTTCCTTTTGGCATCTTTATCTAGAAGAACAGACTGAGAGTAGCCCATATTTGAGGTCAGTTCTCCTATTCCTTTGTCTCCAAAGCCCTTCTCCATCCGCCCAGCTCTAGAACTCTGTACCTCTGGACTTCCAAGAAGTAGCAATGCTTTTCCATTCTTAGTCTTGGGGGATGTTACTCCTTCATGGTCCAGTTTGATCAGAAATTCCTTCCTGTCTGCTGTCTTTCTACCCCGTAAACTTGAGGTGGCCTTGTGACCAAGTGGTAGGCCTGTTGTCAGTTGCTGATTTCCAAAGGAAGTGCAACCATTTGCAATGCTGCTGAAAGAATCAACCTCAAAGGATGTGCTAAAGATGCCTTTGGCCGGGGTAGCCATGGTGGAGTTAAGTAAAGGAAACATGTCTGACTCCTTTCCCCTCAGGGCTCTCTTGGTTAACCCATTAAACTGGAACAGATCCATGGAGGGCTTCCGTCTGGACGTAGTGGCAACTGGCCAGCCAAGAAAAGAAGCAGTTCCTGTCACATGTTCAGACATACAGTTCTTTGATGAAGAATTGGCAGACTTTGGCCTTCCTGGTAACGGAGACAAACAAACATATTACTATGGTGACATACAGAAAGATCCCACCAATTAATCATGTCATAACGTATTTGCATGTTGCATCTACCTATAGCACTTCAGAGAAACAGATACAAAGAGATAACCCTGACAGCAGAACAGCTGATAGATTAATGTTGTTGCACAGTTACAGATAACATCTGCTGTGTTGGAGTTGCTGGACTGGTAGTTCTAAAGGTTTGAGTCAGATCTGCATCACTTAAACTCTATAGTTAAGTGTCGTTCTACCTTGACGCCAGTTACCCTCATACAGTTAAAACATTTGTTTAAACACATGTCATTCCATTAGTCAACTGAACATTGTGCAATTAACACATCAGTGTTGATGAGATCGGAGACTTTAAAAGTAATGACTGAAAATGTTCCCCAAGTAATCTTACCTTTTTCTTATATTTCACCATTGTTTATAAAGAATAAGACTTCTTACAATTTTTTTAAATACATTATTATTTTGTGTGTAATACAGTTTCAGGAATGAGAAGCGGGTAAGGTATTACAGTGTATCTTTAGGAACAAACATGTTGAGAAGCATCTACATGTTTTTTTAACAGACCTTGTGATTTAGCAGCTCAATCACAAAGACATGTTCTGGAATCTTGTTTGATAGATGTGTCTCAATGTGTCTGCTTTTGAATCAACATGTTTTACCACCTTCACGGAAAGAAGGTGGTTGAACAAAACACCTTAGGGTTGTATGCGAGTCATGAGAGATTTTAATCTTGATACGCAAAAGATCACCTTAGTTTAAGATGCACAACCAAAAAATATTTTAATTGAATTAAAGTGAGGCTTTTGCGAGGAACATGGGAATAATGCAGCTGTTGTCTCGCACCTGGCTTGCCTTTAATAAAGTTCTTCCTGGGTTCTGTGTTAGAGGAACGCTCAGAGGACACATCAGTTTGCTGAATTAACTTCTCTTGATTGGAGCTCCTCCTCCTGCGGCAGGTTGCTGAGACCGGGTGGACTGGTGAAGCCTCTGCACCTGTAGTAAAAGATCAAGTGAAGAATGAGACTCAATGACAAGCATCAAAATTAAGCACGCCAGCAGCCCTAAGCACAAGGTGCTCTCTTAATATTGGAGTTTCAATACACATGACGTACAATGAATTTGGTAGCCTGGTGGAAGCAGCCGAATGTTTTGAAGAGAAATCCACCCCCGGTCTCCATCATCAAATTCTACCATGACACTTCCCTCCTTCTGCTCCTCACCTGGACCTCCTGCAGGAGAAAGCAACATTTACTTAATCAAAGAAACAAAACCAAGAACAAAACATTTTCATAGTATTTAAGTTGCTTTAAGTGCTTGCTTGGATGGGCACTTTCTGTGTGAATCTATATGTGTGTGTGATCTCACCTCTTCGGACATATCCAGGGTACAGGCAGCGTGACCGCTCACTCCAGTAGGCGCACACTCTTGTTCCGGCCTTCAGAGTTTCCACTGTATCCGGCTGCACATCCAGCACCTACACAGATGGATAACTTTAAAAAAATAACCTACATGTCTCAAAGACAGGCAGGTAATAGACAAGTCGACTCAGATACATCTTGAAAAATGAAACCGCAAAACCACAGACATCTTTGAGGCCTTTCTCTCAACACAATTACAAGCAGAATAAAAAGACAGGAAATCAGGATCAGTGAATAGGGCGTCTGCTCTGGAACAATGAAATGAAAGAGCATGGGGGGAGGCCCTAAATCGATGACTTTATTGTGAGGCTGCCAGCTCCCCTCCCATTACACAGAGCACATACACTGAGGGCTCTTTAAGACCCAGTTCAATCGGCCCTTTTTGACAGAGAGAGCAAATGGGGAGTTGGTTTTTGGCTTGGATACACAGGTAGTGGTGTTGGAAGCACATGACTGATAAGAAATTAGAAAGGCAGCACTGAGGAGGGGAGATATCACTGTATTGGGGCAAATGGGGACATTCCAGTGGCTGGAGGTGCCTTAATGCAATCTGATCCATACTTTGTGTTTAACAGTCTTCTTACCTTACCCTGATTCCCACCGGTAAATATATAATAATGATTTAGAATTTGATCTGTCACATCAGATTTTCCAGGAAATGGAGGTTTGGATTAATTTGAATTCAACATACGTAATATAAAGTACGTAAATTAAACTGCAGTTTTATGTTTCAAACAGAGATGGTGGTAGAGAGAAGAAAGCTATGGATTGCAGCTTTAATATGGATATGACATTACATTAATGCTGTTGGCAAAACTGTATACGCTGTGGCTTTTTGGCTCAAAAGCCAGATTAAAATATTGGTCTACTCTGTTTGCAGTATGATCAGCTAACACAGCAATATATTGAGTTTGTAATGCAGAACAGGAAAGTGGGTGTGGAATCAGATAAAGGAAATTACACTAACACCTGTTTGTGCATGGAATTATGTGAGTGTGGGAGTGTGTCATTAAGTTTATGTATGTAAACCTGAGCCATCCACCCTTCTTAATTCAATAATGCTGATGTACAAAAACTCACACACAACAGACTACGGCTACATCAACAATGCTGTGAGCTCACGGGTGAGTCCTAATTCCTGGAGCAGAGCGTAACATTCAATGTCAAAGCCCTTACTGTTAGCCTTCACTACAGCTTCCTCTCTCTCTCCAACAACTACACACACCCAACACTGCCACAAACGACAACCTCCTCTTAAGCAGTGTTTTGCATTTTACGAACAATCAAGAGCTTTCTGTGTTGTGATTGTGGGTTGTATCAAGAAGAGATATCTTCAAATGTTTTATGTACTGAATTAAAGACTTGAGCAGAACGCGCTCATTAATACGGGGGGAGAAAGGCGGTCCCTAGGCAGCAGGACACTTTTCATCGCATGAAACAGAGATGCATCATGTAATGTATTCAAATGAATGCGTGTCGACAAAGAGCTGTTGGTTTACAGTGTGTAATCAGCTTCCTCTTACCCCGTCGGCTTCGATAAACTATGCGTGTAAGTGTAACCAGCAGTTCAGACTCAAAGATGTTCTTAAATAAGATGACAAATAAATAAAAAGGATAAAATGTGTTTTTTGTTCATCCTCCTGGGGGGCCACACAGAGCTAACAAGAAGCAGTCATATTCAGTCACATCATGTAACTGTATGCAAGAATGAACTGCTGGACCGAATTAGGTGCAGCTAACAGCAATTATTGCCAAAAAAACAGCTGAATCAGCAATATTCTCTCTGAAAATTTGTACTTGGCCCCAAGTAAATTTGGCTTTTAAGATTATGTTTTTATTTTTACTAATTCACACATAAACATGTACTCAGTTGTCTATCACAACCAGATGCTCAAGTCTTCCTTTACTAGGAATAAATGTAAAAGAGCAGGACAGAAGCCCTTCAAACACTAAAAATAGTAGTTTACACATGTCATGGCAAGGCAGCTGCCTACTGGAGCACACTTACACACCCTAGAAGCTATGTTCTGAACTGCAAAAGTCAACCAGCCTTGAGCTGATGGGGCTCTGGAGGAAAATGGGGGTCTGTGAAAGTCTACAAGGGTCTGTGTGAGGGTGGCCTAGAGGGCTGATTTGGCTCCTAGCAGGTGGGATTCACAGTGGGGATGCTCTGAAGCTCTTAAAGGGCCTCACCGCTTCTTGGAGAAGCTGCTCCAGAGAGTAGATCCTCGGTCTGTTACCCCGTTCTCCCTCAACAACAACACTATATCTGAAAGAAAGAAAGAGACAAAGAAACAATTTGCTTTATAACCTTTTAAGAAAGAAACCAACACGTTTCCAATATTTCAACAAATCTTTAATTGTCTATCTCCATTTGATTTTTGATTCTGAGAAGGAACTGTGTCCTATTATAACGTAACATTTCTCCAGCAGTGCTGAAAGGCAGGTAAACAAGTGCTAGGCATAGCTAGGCAACCGTAAACAGCCTACAGCTAATGAACTGTATTACTTGCCAGGAGAACTGCTTTTTGTCCAAATATTAGTACTAATAACATTAACTATTTACTGAACATTGGTGTATTTCATCATAGTGTTGTTGCCAGCAAATAAAAGCAACACATATGGCCTCACCATGGTTAAGATCACAGTTCTACCTATCTTCGTCACTTTTTGTGTTATAGGGTGGTGTCTTACATGTCAGGCAGATCCAGTGTATGTAAATAGGCAGCATACAGTAACTCATCTTCTTTAGATATTAACACTTTCAGTCCATCCCTCAGGATTTCTTTGGTGAGAATACACTTGGGCAGGGCTGGTGGTGACAAAGACAGAATAAAGCGAGAGGTCATCCTCCATTCTACCACACGCACATCCTGTCTCAACATGCACAGGACTGAATGCAAATCTATGAGGTATCTGCAATACAGCATTGTGTGTGTATCTTCGCGTGCATGTTTCTCACCTGGTAGTGCACTGCCCAACAGCTCCGATTCCTCTTCTTCCTCCTCCTCTGCCTCAGAGAAGCTGCTGTCATCATCCATACGGAATCCCTCATCGGCAGCAAAGCTCTCTAACAAACGACTGACTGCTCGCCCCTTAGCCTGCTAACAGCCAGGAAACAGCATGTGATTTTCAGAGCATAATGCACACACACACAGACACCCTCGCACATCCCTAACAGCCCCATATAGAGTGATTCAGGGTTCCAACATTCATTCAAATTCCCATACAAATATATCATAATTTCACACTCTTAGGAGGTCATTTTTGTGCACAGCCCACAGAAGCTGTCATGCGTGATGGAGGTTTCGTCACTTTGGGTCATGCTGTTGCATTTTCATGTGAAATTCACTAGTGAGTCTGGGCGAGCCATGGGTGGAGAATGATGTGCATTTTTATGTCATTCTTTGAGTGGAGTGGGAATTTTCCCCACCCTCTTATTAGGAAGCCAAAGTCCCCTTGAATGCCTCGACGATGACCTCACAAAGGGCCGACGGTGACAGCCTTGACGCCTCTGGTGTAAATCCTTTCAAAACTATCGACTGTTTTATTTAGACAATGCATGATTCAGCCTGTGAATTAGCAGGCGGATCCCATCTTATCTTTATTGTCAGCAGATTTATGAGAGGCCCTGACAGGACGAACTACACGAGATTGCATAATTCCACTTAGTGACTTTTTATGAGTGCCAAAAGGGCAAACCAAATAGATAAAGGCCACGACAGTTCAGACCAACATTCAGAACATCTAATAAACATCTAAAAGAGTAAAAACTAGACCATTCTGTACCTGCTTGTTTCTGATTCGCCGACTCCAGGTGATGTCATCATACTGAGATGACAGTGTTTCCAGCCAGCAGCTTCTGACCTTCCTCTGAAAGAAACACAGAAAACAAGTTAAACCAAACACACCCAATTAGCTACAAGGAGCCTTGTTTGTACCCTAATTGTCATGCTAAAAAGACCAGTATGACCAGTATAGACCAGTATGAATTTCTATATGCTATTTTGTATTGGTTTGGTGCCTGTCTAGCTAGTGGACATGTATAGCTATGCTGCTCATTAGCAAGACATAGCTGGTAAAGCTAGTCCACAAGCTTGATCTTTTTGGTGATGCTAGCTGACTGGGGACATTTTGACAGTTCAGCTAGTTAAAAAGCCTGATGTGTAGCACTCTAGCATTCCATGCTGGGCACCAGCATCCAGAACACAACATATACTGGGTAACCCGCTGTGCAAGTCTTTTAAGTAGGTCTACAAAACAAAAAATATAAGTGTTACAGTAAAACATAGACATACCTTGCCAAGAAGCATTCCACTCTTCCTGGTGGTCCTTTCTCGTGAAGTAGATGAGGTTTTGAGGACCCTTGTGTGGTCAAAGGTGTTCTCTCTTGACCCCTCTCTCCACTTCGGTAAAGTCAATCTCTTGCCCTCCTCCATTTTTGAGTGGTTATTGTCAGCACTGACCAGGGCTGGCCTACAGGGGGCCTTCCTTCTCATCTTCACTTCTTCTTTAGAGATGGATGCATTCACAGACCCTGAAGCCAAAAAAGATTATTAGTGACAGGTCGACCATGAAAGATGAGTGTTAGATTTAAAAACAGTTCAGCCAAAAAACAAAAAGTAGGATTTTTCACTTTTTGGTCCTAGCGAATAAATAACGACAGCAGGGTGATTAAACAAAGAATATTTGAAGGTGAACTGTTGCTGTCTAATTAAATACGGATGTAACATTTACCGAATCCTTGTCTTTCCGTCTTGTTCTTGGCTTTCTGATTGGCTTCAAGCTTTACGATGGAGCACTGCGAAGGACGGCCGGCTCCAGACAGCTGCTCTTTAGATGATAGATTCCTGATGCCCTCTGCCCCTTCCTCACTGTCATACATGCAGTCATCTTCCTCCTCTGTGAAAATGATGGATCGATTGAATACATTGACATCTTGACTGGACTGCAGTTCACAGCGCACATCTAAATCGCTCATGGTCTGACGATTTCACACTGCATGATTCGTTCGTTATTTAGCAAAGTTCATGCAAGGGGTGCCAAATGGCTGTGACTGTCAACGTTCACAGGAACTGTTGTGGTCAGAAAGGTCCAGTCACTCACAGGTTTGACCAGCAGACCTTTGCTACCCACAAGTATCTGCCCTGTCTCTTGCTTGCAGCCGTTCAGCATGCACACTCCAGAGTCACAGATCTGTATTGGCAGATGCCGTCTGTGGGCTGTGTGTCTCGCGCAGAACGGAGATGGCACGGCGGCAACAGTGTCGGATGTCAACATAATGCTGACACACTTGTCACTTACGAGGCGCTCTTCAACACTCTCGCATGCTCACGAAATGTGAAAAGGATAACTTTCAGGGCAATTACCAGAGCGGCGACAACAGCGCCTAGCTCAACCGCAGGCTTAGCTCACATTAGAGTTCATTACTGTTGTGACTTAATCTTTAATTTTGTTTACTTATATAACTGTGTTTGCAGGAAGCGTGGACTAAAACACATAACGGAACTGGGGAAATGGAACGAGCGTAAGACTTTTGTCCTGGAGGTGTAGTATTCTAAACGCTGCTTGACGCTGGCTAACATTTCATTTTAGATTTTGTCCAACACATGCCTGAGGAGGCGATGGTAATTTTTATATGACATGATAGCCTAGCAGGAAAATGAGAGGGGCCGTTGATCGCCACAACAAGATGCATGTCTCACTCTCTGGACGGACCATAACTCACCTGTGTCACTATCGGAGGGAGATATGTCCTTCTCAGGAGCTTCCAGCTTGCTGTTGGTTGCAGCCATATTGCATTGCAGCTGCTGGGTTCGAGAAGGAAGGGATAAGGAGGTGCAGCTAGCCTTTGACCTCAAACCTCTTCTAATCATAGTTTGCTTCCCATCCAATTGTTGGTGGACTGCTGTCCCACTTCCTGCTGGGACAAAAATGTTTTTAAAAGCTTATGTAAAGAACAAATTGTTGGCAAAAACATTTCAGGAATTGAGATGGGAAAGTGATTAATGCTCTTGTTCTGAATCCCAAACCCCAGTTTTAAATGCCTTAAAGTCAACAAAAAAACGACATTTTACTTCCCTAATCTGATGTAACATTTAAAAATAATATTTAAAGAACAAAATTGACCTGAACTTTGATTGGACTGTAAAAAGCAGGCAAGCCAGATAATTGAAGGGGAGTGATTAAAAATAAAAGAAGTTGGTGATGCCAGGCAAAAAGCAAAGGTGACTTACAAGTGGAGAAAGTTGGTAAGATTTTAAAGAACCCTTTTTTTATTTTTTTAAGCATTAAGAACGTAAAGAGCGCAGATTTTTATTTCATGTTAACTTTTAAATGTAGATGTCCAAATGAATTGAGTTATATAAATGTTAAGCTACAGCCAATATGATAATTAAATGTATAGATAAATGATCATTTAATATACTGCAAATATAATGTATATATGACCCTTACCTGTGTCGCTGTGTTCTCCCATTTTGTTACTATGTGCGTGCTCCTCTTTTCCACTGTGCGATCTGGACAGATGTTCTGTTATGTTGGTGGATGTATTATTGTCTCTGTGACACAACAAGTTCACCAGTCTGGATCCACGCTTGGCTTTGGTATTCTGCTTCAGCTGTGAGCAGGCCTTCTGCTTAAACTTAGTGCTCAGCAGTCTTGGTCTTCCTCTCGGCCTGCAGTGAGCCTTCACGGAAAGAAATGAAGTGAATTAAGTCTATGAAAACATTTATGCTACTTTCTAATATTACTTCCAAGGCAGTACAGAAACAAAGAACCAAAGTCTAAATCTAAGCACTGGTATTTCCTTCAGGAAATGTAAATCTAGGGCTCATGCTCCCTAAACCCCAGACATATGCATTAACCTTTAAAAAATAAACAGGTACAATAAAAATACAAAATTAGACATTAACACCTTTTTCAGTGTTAAGAAGCGATTAGCTACGAACCTGCGTGCTGCTAAGATGGTGGTAGGGACTGTTGGTCATTCTCTTCCTCTTCCTGTCTCCGCCTCCAGCCAACTCCTCAGCTGTGAGCATGGCAGGCCCCGCCCCCATCCCAGCCGACCTGTCCATCACAACAGAGAGGTATTCATGAGGGAAGAGAGGAACGAAGGATGAAAAGGAGAGATCAGAGGCGAGCAGAGGGCTTGCCTTCCTTCTCTGTGGCTCTCTAATAACCTTCTTTTCAAGCTTTGATGAATGGAGAGGCAGGGGCCTGGTTCCCCGCTGCACGCTTGAAAAATTGGGATCTGACGCCAAAGCGAGAAATATCTGAGAGAAGTGCTGGTAAAGCAACCTCCCACTCATAATTTTGTTTGTTCTTTTTTCCCCTCGCTCTCTCGTTTCAGTCTCTCCGTCTTTGCTTACTCTTTCTCCATTCTGTGCCAATGGTTCCAGGGCTGTGAATTCCGGCATTACATTAATAAAAAACCCTCCTCTGACTTATTACCATATCAATGCATCTGTTCCTGCACAAAGCAGCACAATGCATTGGCCTTCAGGGGGGCGACTGAGAGCGTGTGAGTGAGGGTGTGTGTGTAAATGTGCGTGCATGAGGCCGACCATCTAGCAGGCCTATTAACCCAAAATAAGGTTTGTACTCTCGCTCTGTGGCTACCAGTCTCTTGTTCTGCAGCATGTATGCATCAGTATTTTTACTCTTGAGCAAGAGACTACAACTTCAAACCTGCCACAGGCTGCCCTAGTCAGTGCCTGGGGTGGGGGGCGGAGCCAAGAATGTCAGCTGGCCCGTCAGTCATATGGGTGATTGGCAGATGAGTGGCAGTGTGCGGTTGGTGAGTTGTAGACCCCTTCATCTGTGTTAAAGTTAGTGAGGGGAATCATAAGCAATTTAATGATTCTGTTTCCAATTTCCAATGAAACCAAACTCCTCAATGATTTTGATTTCTTAATGATTCTTTCAGCACTTTCCGAGGAAGCACAAGTTAAATTATTCATTCTTATATTATCCCATAAGGCCTACTTTTGTTGGTATTGCTGGATTGAACCAACAATCTAGAAACAATCTAGAACTGTAGCCACAGTGATGAGAGGAAATATTTCCATACTCTAAAATACACCAATTGTAGGGGTATAAGAGGTGCAGAGAGAAGTTAAGAAACCCGTGATATAAAATGCCTGATGGGAAGGAATGGAAAGGAACCAAATTCATAGCACATGCATAAAGATCACACACACACATTCACCGCACAGACTCTGTAGAGCAGCAGCACTAGCTGTTCTCTCCTCTTCCTTTCAGCTGTCTGAACACTGGCTGTTTGCCCTTTACTCTGGCCAGTGCTGTCAGAAAGAATCAGTGTCCCCAACGCACAGACCCCGTCCCTCCTCTTCAATACAAAGAGCCCCTGCTTTAGCTAGGGATGGAGGGGGTGCCAGGAGAGAGAGGGATACATCACCAGGACAGATGGGTGGAGGGATGGAAAAATGAACCATGGTCCAAAAGCCTCAGTAACACAGGTCTGGTCTACAAACACAGTTTTGTATGAAATGTATATATATATATATATATATATATATATATATATATATATATATATATATATATATATATATATTCAGTGCTCTTTATGAGCATTGAGACAGTAAAGGGACAGTTTTAGGTGCATTATATATATATCTAAGGTGCCTAAAATACTGAGTTATCACAGAAACAAAAATGCTACTCTCTCTTTTTCTGTCTCTTTTTCTGCCCAAAATCAAAGTCAAGAAAGAAAGTGAAAAGAAAGAAAGAGTGTTCCAGAGGGAGTTGGTCGGCTGACCAGAGCTTCAGGGCTTGATCAATGGACACTAACCTCTATCGACCCACGGCCGCATGCAACACGGACATACCCGTCAACAACCCCATCCTGCACATCTGCATCCAATGAATTCATCCAAAAACATCATATTACCATATTACCCACAATCCCCTCAAAGCACAACTGGAGATAAATTATTGTTTTTCTGGGAGAAGATGCTTTGAGCATACATGGATTTCTCTGACACAACAGACCGGAGGGGGAAAAAGGGAAGAAAAAAACCTTAAAGAACAAAGCATTATTGAGAGTAAACTGCTCATCTGAACAGAGTAAAGCGAGTTTTGAGTGCACTTCGGTTTCTCCTCCTTGTGGCACAAGTATATCTGTCTACAGATCCTCAACTACAGCCCAGTGAAGTCATTAAGGCCCTTAACAGAGGCCCTGTTTTTGTCTAAACAAAGAATAAAGCTTCAGTCTGTAGCAGTAAAGTATTTTCTTCCTTTCTGTGTGCATCTGCAATTCACTTCTACATTCAAATGCCACACAGTCTCTTAAAACCCCCAAGGCCCAGGAGACCAGGTAACCGTGGAAACCTGATTAGTAACCTGACACCAGGTCCGAGGCAGGGCTTGGTGTGCTGTTGCTTTGGTTTGATGAGGGCCTTTGCACGGGTGTCTATTAAAAAGCTCAGAGACAGCGGAGCTGGAGCTGACAGGTCCCCCCCCACTCTACTCTCTGCCTGTCGCCACCCAAGGATGACCTTTTGACCTCCTGACCCTGAAAGGCCCCACTAGTCCTTGTGTCAACTCCATGTCACATTCCTGCTGTTGAGAGAGTGCGAGTGTGTGTGTGTTGGTAGACTGGTAAGAGAATTCACAGTCCCCTAATTACAAACCCCCTTTCCCTCTGAGAGGTCAGGATTACACAGTAATGCTATTCAGAGAAGGGCATTGATTAGCAAGACACAATCATCAAGCAGAGAGAGAGTGAGAGAAAGAGAGACAGAGGGAGAGTGTAGAAGGAAGACAGCATTGGAGAGAAGCAGAAAATGATCATGTGTCTAAGCATATATTTTTCTTAAATAGTACAAATCAAATTTAAGCATGTTGCTATTATTTACCAGTATGTATGCATGTGTAAGGTATTAATTGCTGCTTACATGGTCTGCTACTTTCTGAGGCCATTGTATACTGATTAGACCACTTTGATAGAAAAGAATCATAAAACTTGGTATTACGTTTATAATCTAAAACCTGTAATCTATGTACGTCCCTATCCCATGATGCACTCGGGCAAAGGGACCCAGAATTCTCCTGCATACATCACATGACTCACCCGGCTCTTCATGCATCAATGGGATTGGATGCCTTAGGCAATACCACAACAAACACCCTTAACCTTGTCTAATGACCACACCGATTTGGCCTGATGGCAAAGGATGCTAGCCTTAATACAAGTGCATATGGAAAGCGAAGAATTTATACTAACCAACTTTCAAAAATCAGTCTCAACCTAATACAGAACCTTAAACCCAATTACACTGGCATATACGCTAGTAAACATTACCCTTCAATTTCTCAACAATTCCTGGTGTCAGCCATCCAACTGATGAAAACTATGATAAAAAGTCTAACCCTGGCATCTCTCCGATATTCCCTAAAGACGCACTTAAAAAAAGGCTTTTTACGACTCGGATAAATTCTAGTGGCGGGAAGTTGTCATTTGTTTTATTTGGCAGGGGAGCTTTATTAACGACAGGGATAAATGCGTGCTGGGTATAGCATGTGTAATTAAGATCGGGCTCCTGCTTTTCATTAGCACGCTGCTAATCAACCAGGCTAGTAATAAAATGGGAGTTTTGTTAATCAGGTAGGGTAAACTTGATTTGACCGAGTTTATCAAAATGTCTCGGTCCTGGTGTAAACAGAGGTGGGGGGCTCATCTATCAGGATGATAACTTAAAGCTCTGACTTTGTGCAGGTGATTGGTGTCTGTGTTTTATCAAATTAATATCACCAGTGCGTCACAGGTTCGAAGGGAGTCGCAACACTTGTAGATAATCAATGGAAGTTGTAAATATGATTAATGACGGCTCTTTGCACTGATTAAGCACTTACTCTACCTTGTTTGAACTGATAGGAGCTTTTTAGATGTGCTTGCACACACACACAGAGTCAAATCATACACAAGTGCACAAACAAACTATCTGGACTTCATTATCTAGACTTTACTATAAATGGATGTGAATTGTTTGGATACAGGTAAGGAATTGTTTCCTCACAGGCAATTATGAGCTACCCTTGTTATTACTGGTCTCGGTAAAACTCGAATTTAATCTCAACTCGCTCTTTGGAAACAACAGATGAGCATTTTCATTATTACTGTGCAGGAAAAGGTCCTGAAAAAGCAATAAGGCAACTACACTTTATTTGCTGTTTTGTGGGATTATATGACTCTAAACATCCACACACAGTACACCTACACTTGTGAGGATATCACAGAGACTTCTACATTCGTAAATAAAGGTAATTATAAATAGGTTTATATAATTTCTGCTGAAAAGGTGAGTGATGCTTAAAAATCATTCATTGCTATGTTGTTGGAAGTTGGGACACTCACTTGACTTTTTTAGGAGCATCTAAGGGGGTAGGGGGTGCCGATGTGGACTTGCGCTTCCGTGGTCTTCCAGGTCCTCTGCGAGCTGGACTGCGTGAGGTTTCCTCTTTCCTGTACACACACACACACAAACTGTCATTCACTCTAATTCACTCTAATGATGCTGAATGGTACAAAACACTAAGCCACCCTAATTGTGAGAGTGGACTAGTGGAAAGACTTAAGCACAGCTCAAGCGCCTCCAAAGAGGTCTCAGCACACACTGGGTGGTCTCAGCAGTGCGTTATGCAGGGACAGAGAAAGCGCTAGATGGAGTGTATGTGTGTGCGTGTGAGCTGGAGATCGAAGAGCTTTCGATCTCTGTGCATGTGTCTAAATGGGTTTTAAAAGGTGTTCGGAGTGCAAGGGTGTGTGTGTGTTTGTGAAAGTGGTCTGTGGTTCACTCACTGGTGGTCATGTTTTCTCTGTAGCTTCGCCAGCTCCCTCTGTTTTTCCTTGTAGAGACGCTGCAGTTCTGCCAGCCGAACACGCATCGCTAGCTCCTCCCTGTCCAGCGTTTCCATGGTACCCTTAACAGGACACACCTACACCAAAAAATTCTAGTCAGTTTATATTATGTGCCGTACAGCTGACAGCAGCTTATTAGAAAATGCCTGTCGACATTGTGTTGTGTCATTCTGTATGATTTTCTTTCCACATGCAACACAAAATAATGCGCACAGTACTCTTTTCCATACAACAAATGAATACACTGAATTAATGCATTGACATGGTATATAGCTAACAAGTATACATCACTTTTGTTTTATTGTTGTACTGTATAGAAACATGCAGCTTCCATTCTACACAACCAAAACAGTCAAAACTATGTGAAAATGTAGTAAGCGTAAATAAATAAACATGAGGTACTTGTACCGGTTCAGTGCGGGGCCTCCACTTGCATTTTCTGCGCAGATTAAGAATTCTGCGGAGGGGTGGGGCTGAGTCTGCTGTTATGGGAGGGGCCAGCTCCAGGGCACGGGCGGCAGCAAGAGTTGCCAAACTTTGGAGGTCAAAGGTCAACATGTCGTCTTCTGCACAGAATAAGGAGAAAAAACATGGTCAAAGGTTATCGAATCACAAAATGTTTTGGGCCCCCATATTGGCATTTATGTGACCCAATCACCGAGGATGGATGTTCATACCAGGTGTAAACAGAATCTCACTCTCTCCACGCTCAAAAGTGACCTGCCAATGCAGACATCTAGCCTGTTCTTATGGATGTAGGCAGAGAGGCCTTTAAAGAAAGAAAGAGAGAGAGCACGAGAGAGAGCAGGAGGCAAAAGCCTCGAACGACACAGGGCCGCTAAGCACGTCGCTGTTTCCTGACAGCACTTTGTGCTTTCAGAGCCCGAATGAGCAATGATGATAGCTATTAACCAGAGAGCTTATCTCTGTACATGAGGCTTAGATGCCAGGAGCCATGTTACAGAGCAAGCGAGTGCGCGAGTGAGTGAGTGAGAGCGAGAGAGAGAGAGAGAAAGAGAAGGGGAATTTCTCAACATTTATCACTGTCATTAGGGCAGGCCACATGCTCAGTCTCCACACAGCCAATGAGGCTTGAATATTCATGACAGCCAAAGCTGGCCTGGGGATACTGAAAAGACTGTATGAGCGAGTATGTGCGTGTGAGTGTGTGTGAGCGTCTGTGTCCGTGTTAGCGAGCGAACACTGCTCGCTATTCTGTTGCGTCACAGCAAGGCAAGACAGAGGCACAGTATGGGTTCGGCAGCAAGAGAGACTACGGGGGGCAGGGACAATGAGAAGTAAAGTGTTTATTGAGCTATTTATTCGCAAACATCTCATTACTAACATGGAAAGAATCCAATTTTGGGGAAATGTACAGTCCATGAGAGACTTGGCATGTGGAGGTCAGAGAGCAGGAGGACATCAAAATCAGAGAGAGAACTGGAGTGGAGGGGAACATAAGGATGTGTCTCAAGAAACCTGTCAAGAACATGTACACGTTTGACCAAAAATTAAATAAAAAATGATTACTTTTTGCATAATGTAAATTAAAACTTCAATTTACTTAATTTACATTAAATTAAACCAAATTAAGGTCACTAAAATTTGCATTGTGACTCACTGCAATTAAGCATACACCCCCAACCTCTCTTTATTGTAATGTATTGAGATGTTTTACTGTTGAGTTGTTTTTGAATTGCTATTATTCTCAAATGTGATTTTCATTACTGTAAAACATTTTTTTAAAATCAGCATAAATTAGGCAGTAAAAAAATATTAAGAAAATGCATAATTACAATTTAAATAAACCTATATCACTGGTTTAGAGAATAAAAGCTTTTTTTACTCTGGTAATGAGAATGAGATGTGTGTGTATGTGTGTGTGTGTGTGTGTGTGTGTGTGTGTGTGATTGGATTACTGTGATGAAAACTATGGTGAAATCTCACCATAGATCTTAATTGTCATGAAAATAATCTCAATGCAAGAAGTCATAAAAACAAGTTTCATTTTATAAATATAATTACTTTTTTTCTTTTGACCTGGACATGTTCTTGACAGATTTTGTAGTTTCACCTGAAAGGGAGGGAGATGAGAGGAATGTGAAGGACAAGTATAAGGTTTTAAAAGAATTATAGCCACATGAAGAAAATCTCTCAGCTGAAACGGACAGAGATGTAACAAAAATAGGGAAAGAAAGACAAGATGACGAAAACTGTGGTTTATGCCGGTCTGGAAGGGTCTTTGGTTTCCCACCTGGCTGAAATCATTGTGCCACTTTTAGCCCATTGGTGGTCTTTTTGAAATCAATGCCCATCACCTACTGTAACGAGACCAGTGGGGGTAGAAGACACGGATGGTACAGCGATAGACTGATATCAGATGAAAGCAAGATGCATGAGATGGATGGAAAAGCTGGGGCCCAAAAAAGAAAGGAAAATGATAGAGGAAAGAAAGAAGAAATGGTTGAAGACAAATTATGCTCTCCGAGCGATAGCTGAGAACATTTAGCCCAGAGAGCAAACAAAGACTGAGTGGTAATGCTGTATGCTGTAGTATCACTGCCCAATCAATAACGACTACCAACAATACTTCAAAGGACCTCTCAAAATCTATATAATTTTATCACACGTTATTTGTCCGCGCTTCACGATGTCCATAACACCGCGAGGAACGTTAGCAGAGCGCTTGAGATGTCTGCAATAGATAAGGATCCTTGAAATCAAATCTGTAAATCACTGAAGAGTAAACCTGATCGCATATGAAATCTTTAGCCGGCGAGGGACCCGATCCTGACAGCCAGCACGGGCTTCCTCACCTCCAGTTCTTTAATAATTCAGCGACGGGCGTGTTTATTGATGGCTTTTTTCCTGCTGCAAAGAGCTTCATCATATTCTCTTATTAGTCCCTTTAGTGCAGCTTGCTTAGACAAGAATTACACAGCAGATTACATCCCTGTTTTAATATGGCCGGACAATACAGCTGCAGAACACGCGCGCACACACAGAAGCAAACTGCTACACTACTGGAAAATAAAGCTTGAGATAAAGCTGGTAGGTGTGTTTTGAAGCATTATAGTTTGTGTCTAGATGTTCTAAGCCGGTTATGAGTTAGTCCAAACTTCATCCAAACCATCAACAAACCAGCTATCAGTTGGTCGTATAAACAACCTGTGTGGTCAACCTGGGTTATGTTATGACCGTCACTGGTTAACCATTGCTCATGACCAACTAATCAACAGCTTAAACAATCTAGACCCCAGCTACCATTATCCAAAAGACAGATACCAGCTTAAAGACCCCATGCAATTGCTTGGCAAGCATTTTGTAATTCATGTCATCAATATTTTTGGTCTATTTCCTGAAAGAGAGAGCACAATTTTGTGAACTTTTAGAAGTTGACATGGACTAAAAGCCACAAAACTCAAATTTCATTTTTATCTTTACGCTGGACTTTCATTGGCCGTTTCAAAAAATGGCCAATGCACCAAAGGCAGTATGTTTTTTTCCTGCGCAGTGTGAGCGTTTGGGATTCCTCAGCTGCTGCCGTAAATAAAAACATCCTTTGGCACAGAGTTCCTAAACGCTCCCTGGAAAAAGCAACAAGCCTTTAAAACAGCACTCACAACAATGGGGCCTAATTAGCCGACAAAAACACTGTCATCCTGAGAGGAAAAAGATCAGCTGGTTTTACTATTTCATCAACTTTTTACCAGGGGATTCAATGAGCTGTGGGAAAGCGGGGGGCTTTTTTCCATCTAAAATGAGGCTTATAAAAGTGATCAAACAGGTTGAGGAGCAGGGGCAAGGGAAACATCCCTTAAGATGACTGAGTGGACACAGTCCAATCCGGCAGACCCAGGGGGAGCTAGCTATCATTAGAGCTGCCTTTAAAGACAGGCTAAAGCCCTTTAAAAACACTGCCCCCCCTTCCAGCTGTCTTAGTCTCTCCCACAGGAAGTGCTGAACCCCAAAAGGCTGAGGAGCATTTGATCTTTAGGCAGAAAAAGAAGCCAAGAAGACTCAGTTGAGCAAGTGTTTGTGTGTGTGTCTGTATGAGCTATAGGAAAAAAGCAGGCCTGTGTGTGCGCATACAAGTGTGTTCCTATAAAAGCATAATGCAGGACAGTCAGGTGAGAGTTAGCGATTGTGTATGTATATATGCATGTGTGTGTGTGTGTGTGTACTGTCAGGAATGGGGGGGGTCTTTGTTATCTTTTACTCACACAAAGCTGAGAGATCTGGCTGGTTTAAAAGCCCTATTTTTTGTATCTTTTGTGAGGAGAGAAGAAACGAAATGAAAGGCTCCGTTGTGGCCTTCCCTGGCTGCCCGTATCACAGCGCTACAACACAGCTCATGCAAATCACTGATGAGAAATTAAATCATGTGTCTGATTGGCTATTTAAATCCTGCATGTGATTGGCTGTGCCTTCTATTGTGATAAGAAAGAACAGAAGAGCTATTCTTTGTTTTTTTACTGTGCTCCTGTAAACCTGTCTGTGTTGGAAACATTACAAGATGGAGAGCCATCAAAAAATGTGGGTTGATGTTATGCTGCTGAATGTGAGAAAGGGTGTAGCTACATTTTCAAGACTAAAGAGACCAGGGGCCGATTTACAGAGGGGTTGGGGTCTAATTCTACTGATAAAGGACTGAGCTTACCCAAAGGGGGATAAACAAAATGTGGGAAGCTCCTATAATTACTTAATGTAAAAATAAATTACTAATATTTTTACTGGCATTAAACAGACATTCATTCAGTTACTACTGATACACTTTGTCTTGCGCATGTTTACCCCTTGTATGTGTTGAATCTTACCCTCGTTCTCCCCCAAGCCAATCCTCTGTTGTTGCGTTCGCTCCAACTCAGCCATTTCACTTAGCAACTGGATGCCGTAATTAGGGGCCACTGCATTAGTAGACACGCACACAGGGGCCGCCATCCGGGCATCCCTCGTGGCACACAGCGCTGCCGCGATAAGCAGCTCCAGGCTCCAAATGCAGCTGCCTGGGTACTGATTTCCCAGGCCAGAGGGCATGGGGCAGGGGGAAAGGGGTGGCGATGGGTGGGTGGCCTCTGGGTCACTGGGTGATCTGCATTCATCTTCTGCTGCCTTTTCTAGGTCATTCTCAGTAGGTCCCACAGAGTGGGGAACCTGGATGGTGGTCATAACAACCTGGACTGGGTCTTGCAGTTTCTTATCCTGCTTCTTGTCATCTTCAGCTGGTACTGGAATCTCAACTCCACTAGTTTGGTTGTTGGGGATCATGGTCACTGCATCTGAATGGGGGTTTGCTACAGAAGAGTCAGTACTGGTGCAAAGAGAGGTTTGCAATACAGTGGCAGGTCCGCAGGTGATCCCAGTCTCTCTTTCAACTGCCTCTCCTGCTTTTATTACTCCAACCTCTTCTTCACCACCCTCTACTTCCTGAGATGTTCCAGCTGGAGAGACCACTCCAGTGAGACAACCAGGCTCCTCCCCTTTGGGAGTAAGGGGGTGAGGCTGCGGTGCAGGTTCAGCAGGTTCTGCTTGCTCTGCCTCCAAATCCGCATGCTCAGCCAACTGGACTTCTTGAGGGGAGGGGCCACCCTTGTAACCCATGGCAATGGCAGGGTAAGTGTAGCCAGGAGGGAGATCTGAAAGAAAAATGGAAATAAACCTGATTGAATGTTTCCATAAACACAGATGTTGGTTTAGATTCCACAACCTTGTTTGAAATCACTCTATTACAAGCATAAAGATTTAAATGCTTCTGAAACACACTTCAGTGCACACTGGCTACGCACAAACCAGCAAGCCATTACCATTCATTTGTTGTACACATCACAATATGACCTTGTCAGTTAAGGGGCACGGACCCCTGCCGCTGAAGTGCACAGAGGGGTGATATATACGCTGTATAGAGAGGCATTAGCGACAGTGTGTACCATTCACTGCGTTTATCTAGTATAACTCACACACATAATGGAGCCGGCGCCATAAAGACTATAACGCAGGCATGAGCGAATTTTCCATGAATATTGAATTATGTTCGAGTTGTTATAGATGTTGTATGTGTGAGTGTGCTAGTGAGAGAGAAAAATTGCACCTAGGAATGTTTGTATATAAATTAGTCTTAAAGTGAGAGTGTGAATTCAGAACATTCATTCGCGCAAGTGAAAATTACTGTATGTAAGAAAGAGCGAGTGTGTGTCTATATGAGATCTGCAGCATAGCGGGGTATATTGATGACAGCGTGGTGTCTGAATGTGATTGCAGAGCTAGCCCTGTCACCTCCGCACCACGTTATTGATGGTGTCCATCCGCTAGATGAATGCATATCCCTCCGCCAGCCAGCACTCAAGGACCCCTGAAGGATAAGAGAGGCCCTGTCTGCCGTCTGACTGACCTCTCTACCATTCCCTGTCTGCCTCTCTCACAGCAGACAGCTTCCCACAGCGTCTCTTGCTTTCTTGCACATACAAATGTTCCAAAAATGGATACAATGCCACAGAGACAAACGCTAAGTGGAAAACATGTGTTTACACTTCGATTCGTTATAACAGACTAATTTACATTAACAAGCCGATTCACATTAACAGACTGATTGTCTTCAGTAATCATTCAAAGGCCCTGTGCATCTTATCTGAGGTCTAATATCTTTCTCTTCTGTTAGACTGGCCCTGAGTCTCAAAGACCAGCGACTATTTTCCACCCCTCTATCTTTCTCTCACTCCACTGCCTCTCCCCCAGGGGTCTGTGGAGCCAGCCGCGGTGGCAGGACCCTAACCTTGAGAATGAAATGAAATGTTCCAGCGCCTTTCTTCTAGTTGCTGTTTTTTCTGACTCAAATATGAGGCTGTTTTGAGAAAGCGCTATTCTGTCTGCTTGTTTCGAGGCCAAAAATTATTTTCTCAGTCTGTATTTCTGTCTTGTTTTCCAGTAAAAACACCTACACATTCTTAAAATGAGATGAAAATGAGATACAAACTTGAGAAGCAAAATTGTGTTTGATAATAAGACTTGTTTTTAAAGTATATATGTTGAATTAAAGTGACTTTCTTGAATTACACTGAAAAGGTAATAAATTGTACATAATTTAGTATTTTTAAATACATTTTAATAAATTTATGCTCAAAAAACTATTAGCCAACAGGGTAAAGAAAACTTAGCAATGTCCCCAATAAATCAGTCTTGGTGTTTGGTGCCTTTTTTCCAACTGACCCGGTTAAAAAACATTTTGAAAAAATGTCACCAATTATAATATTTTTTATAATGTGCAGCCACCCCACATCCTAAAGTATACACACTGCAACTTTAACTCTATTTCTATAAATTCCACTCCATACAGCTTTTTTCCGAAGGTACATTAAGCATGACCTCAACCTCAGAATTCACTGAAGAAACATCACAATGCAGGAAAAGCAAACTCAAGTGACAACACATGAATGGGGCTTCTCTTACCAGGTTCCAGAGACTGAGGGTAGTCCTGTGGGGGCTGCCCCTCACCCCTCTTGTCCTGGGACTCAGCGGGTTTAGGCAGGTGGTGGGGGGTGGTGTGGGGGCTGAGCGCCGGGGAGCGAGGAGCGGCAACGGCCGGGCTGGGCTCAGGACAGGGCGTGCAGGGCGTGCTCTTGAGGTGGGATCGTGGGGCGGGCGAGCGACAGCAGGGTGAAAGACGAGAGGCACAGCCCCCTGGGGACGAAGAGGAGGGGGGTGGTTTTGAGGAGGGGCCAACGGAGAAGGGCTTAGTGTGTTTGGGCGTGCGAAGCTCAGATGATCCCTCAACCAAATCGATGGGAGGATCCTCAGGTTTCCTCTGCAGAAACACAAGAAATGCAAAAAGACATTTAAACCATGTTCTTGGTTTTAAAGACTTATAATATATGCTACAATACTAAAATGTAGATAGTTATTAAAAAGAATTACAAGCAATATTTTCTTGGTTGAGAAAGACATAAATACAACATGCCTTACTTTTAATTTATTTGTTTAAAGTGTGTTTAACAGCATAATAGCTTTTGCTACGATATTTATAATCCTAATATTTTACCGGAATTAGTATCGAATACTGAAAGTTTGGTATTCACAGCCAGCACTGTTCCCTCTTTTCTCACCACTGAAACACATTTATATTGAAAACGGAAGCTTTCTGCAGCGGGGAGCTAGTTATGATTCAGCTGTCTCGGGTTTCTCAGTACTGTTGCGTAAGGACAAGCCCCAGACACGCGGTACAATGGGTGCTAATGATCCTCAGTTCACTTGCATTCTGCTCTGTGTCTCTGTATAAAAGCACTGGGATAATAGCTTGAATCCTGGTGTTGCCCTATTTCTGCAGAGAATCTGCTCTTTTAAACTTCCAACATTAAACTGCACTTTGAAAATGAAAGTTGGATGTCCTTTTGGTATAACTGCTATGAATTTCTGAGAGCAGGAATAACAGGCCTTTCACAACCTTGGGTGCTCTGGGAAGGCCTGTTGAAATACATTGGGCTTCAGTAGAGCAATAGCCATTGGGAAATCAGCCTGTGGGGTATGAGGAAACACATCTAAACTGTATGTGCTGAATGAGTGTAATTACAGTGTGTGTGTGTCACCTGTGAATGACTGTGTCTGTGCGCCAGCTCCATAGCCTGTGCTGCGCGATGCTGCTGGTGCTGATGTTGCTGCAGCGCGTAGAGTTCCTGTTGCCGTAGAAACTGGGAGCGAGAGTAGACAGCAGGATGCTGCATGTGTGAGGCGGGCCCTCGGGCTCCATAAACGGGGGGCCACAATCCCTGCTGCTCCATTACATCTACAGAGAGCATGAGAGAGACAGAGGGAGAAAGAAAGGATGAGAAAAGTATGAACAAAGGTTTTCTCTTGCCCTAAGGCAAGTCTCACTTATCGCTCTGAAGGCCTATTGATTTACGGCTATAAGATTCTTCAGTGTCCCTTTTTCCTCCACTCTTTTTTCCATTCAAAAAGTCATCCTCCGTCCCCAGGGTAAAAACTCCCTTACTCACATTTCCACATCTCTCCCCTCATCTCTCCATAGAATCCGAAACGTAGTTTACACAACCCACCGGCAGACAGAGAATGCAAACCACTTCCTCTTTGCACCGTCCGTCACTTGCGCTCAACCTTTGCTCATTCATACCTCACCGGATTAACGTAGATCGACGGTCACCAGCGAGCTAACCAGCCGTACTCGCCTGATCTCTGGCTCGCACACGCCACAGTACCAGTCAAACCGATTCAGCACTGCTGTCTCCTACTGTCACATGAATGTGGCTTTTTTGACAAGCCCTGCCTGACAGCCTGCTGAGAGTGGGCAAGGAGGGTCTACTCCCAAATGGCTCACTCATTCACAAGAGTCTGGGTTGGGTTATTATGGCTCCAGTAAGGGTTAGGTGATGGGTGCTGCAGAGATGTTATATCAAGAGACAAATTCTTAGGGAGGGAAGACAAAAACGTCACTCATACTTTCAGTATCAGACTGCAATGTTTACCAATCACCACACAAACATCATGCATAATGCACAAAAATGTTCAGCCCATCAGTTCCAGTCCAAGTTCTTGTAAGAAAAAGCTTGCCAGTTCAGTGGCATAAAATCTTTCTCGAGATATTCAAAGTTTTGTTTAAGGCATTTGAGTAACAAGCTAACCAGATGCCCACAAGCAAACTTTTTTCTTTGTTTTTTTTGGCTTTTCTCTGTGAAATTAGTTCTTGTTACTGCTAGATAGACAGAAGTTCTGATCACATAGTCTACACACATTTTTCAGTCATTTTATCTGTGTTTGCTGCACAACCATTTGCGGAGGCTGGAGGAAGAGAGAAAGTGAGTGTGGAGGGATAAAGCACAGCTGTGTAAAGCACTTAGTCTCAGCCTTGAGCCTCAGCCCACAGAAATTTCAACACAATATGTTTTTCTTTCAGCCATTGGGTTTTGCATGCTGCCGATTCCCCGCCCCTCCTTCCCTGATGTATGGCAAGGACCTTTGTTTGGGAAAGATTACTGGGACAGGGTTATGTTTCCCTAGGGAGGGATCCAGTGGATGCACTTCCCCTCTTTGTTGCGGAAAGGGGAGTGTGACGCTAAGGAGCAGAGAGCTAATTAAATTTCACAGCCAGTGTGGGGAGGAGGAATGCCAAACAGAGGCGCACAGCACAGGACAGCAAAGCACAGCACAATACAGCAAAAAGCCATGTGACGATGCACAGCACGGCAATGTATAATATGGTGAGGAGGCACACAGAGATGCCCAACAAATCAAAGCACAAGGCCAAACTGTGCTGATATGATATCACAGCAGAGCACAGCATGCCACAATGCAACACATTTTAAACCATAAAAAGATGTACAGGATATTGTAGCAGTTTCCAACTTGTATGGATTCTAACAGAAAAAATTTATAAAAACTTGCATGAGGTCAGTACTGCACGACAAACAGCCTAGAGTCCTATTGTTCCTGTAGTTCAAGCGCTAGCAACGACAAGGTCATGGGATAGATTCCAAAGAAATGCACATATTGATAAAATGTATAACTTGAATAAAAGCATGTGCCAAATGCTTTAAAGCGCAAATGCATCGTAAATGACATGTTTCTGTCCATGTTTCTTTTCAAGAAAACGATGCTTGTCTTTGTAATCCTTCATCAAAATGTGATCATGTGCATCACCTCTGAAATGAATTTCTTTTGCTGTGAATATCACCCTGCCCATGCAGATACAGTGTTCATAACTGCCAAATAATTTGCCAATGTGTATTTTGCCTTATTAAATAACCTGTTTCACCCAGTAATGTGTAACTTTACATAAAATGTAACAAAAGGGTTGTTTCATGTTGACTGTAAAGCAAACAAAATGTTTAATTAAACTCTCAACAAATACCAAACAAAAGAAAACTAAACAACAAAATTTGGCCCTAAATTGTCATTTTTCCCTGTGGCCATCACCTCCCCACCCTCCATGCATTTATGCAAACACCTTAGGCTAATTCTGCGGCTGTGCAAACAGTAACATACCGTATTCATACACACATAATCTAAACTAACAGACCCTAAAAAGCACACCCACACAGGGCCTTTACACATCACCCATTTCTCCTGCTGACACACGCTTATCTATGCATATGCCCCCCCCACACACACACTCAAAGTCAAATACGCCAGCTATCTACTTGAAATGATAATTTGTTTAAACAGTTTGAATAATTCCACTTTGCGCATTCAGAGTGTGCATTAGGGTCGCTTGTGAAACTGCTCCCATTAAGTTCATACTACAATGTGCTGTAAATGCCTGCTTGGCTTAGTGAAGCATTTCACAATAATGATTACAGAATGATACAGGGCAGAGAGGGGATGAGACAGAACTGTGTGTGGAGGAGGGGACAGAATTCAGTGCCGAATTCTAGAATAGAACGACTGGACAGAGTCACCGCTGCTTAGCTACTGGAGCAGGCTGTGGTAGTTCTGTGACTGCTGTGACCAGACCTATTCACACATCTACAGTGTCCTTTGTGTCTAAACAACACAGAAGTGTGAAGTATTCACAAACCATTTTTGAGAGCAAAACATTTTACACTAAGCGGGATGTTTCATCATTTTCTAAAAGAAATTCAGATACATAAATTAATTGTTCAGCCTTAAATATTATTATTAAAGGAATAGTTCGGAATAGTCACCCTAAAGGCATCCTAGGTGTATATAACATTCTTAATTCCAACAAACACAATCGGACATATATTCATTTATTAACCCACTGGAGTTGTATGGATACTTTTATGATGCGTTTTTTGGAGCTTTAATATGTTGGACACTATTCACTGCCATTGTAAAGCTGGGAAGAGCCAGGATATCATTTAATATAACAATTGCATTTTGGCTGCAACAAGAAAGTCTTATTATCAATTATATTAATTATCATTGGGCACACTGGTGCAGATGGGTTTATAAAAGTCCACCATTTTTTTAGAATAAAAATGTAGTAATTTGTTTGGTATTTTCTTTTGTTTGGTATTTGCTACGCTTCATCTGAATATTAATTTGCTTTATAGTCAACAAGAAACAATGTTTTCACTGTGATTCATTACATTACATTTTCAACAATTTCTCTTCCAAAAGTTGGGGTGAATAAGCATTAGGGGTGCTGCAATGTATTTAAACAATAACATAAGCCCCTGCAACAAACAACATATGCAATATTCACAAATTCTGGGTAATGTACCAAGGTGATGGGTGGCAGGGTGAGCCGCTGGCTCGGTAGGCAGTACCACCAAAGCTGCAGAAGGGTCCTGAGGCAAAGGCAGGACTGGTTGCAAGGGGTTGGGCATAGTTGCAGAAAAGCCTGGGGTCAAGTTCTGGTGCAATGCTGCATGACTGAGACCTAAACAGAGGCAGAGAATCTTCCTTAATGATCCACACTTTAGGCTTAAGTTTCACCTCTAAGGGGCATTTCATTAATAATTTAGCAGGGTAAACCTAATTAAACAACTTGTACAGCGTTTCATGTCTATATAATGAGACCATGAAGTGGGTGTGTTGAAGTCTAACACTATTAAAACAGTACATACAGATGGTATTAGCTCACCATAGGAGTGTCCCATCCAGAGGGAGGGACTTCCTGTCCGAGGCATCCAGTGATGATGGGTGGGGTGGGCATGAGCAGATGGCTCAGTTCCTAATTGGCTGCTGCCTGGCACAATAAGGTGTGAGGTCAGATCTCCATGGCAACTACTGGAGGGGTGGATCCTGGCAAACTCAACTCTGTCTTTGTTTTCCCTGAGGGAAAGAAATAAAAATGGCAAAATTTGACTCTCTAAGGTATTAGACCAACAATGCAGCACATCAGCTCTGCGGGATGACTAATTAAAGGACTGTTTTTTTAGATACAAATTATCATGGCAATTTTATAAAAAACACAAATACTTTTAATATGACAACATGAGGGGTATCAGTTATGGCTCAAACAACTCAAAACAAATATTTATGGCTCAGAGGTTTTTTCAGTCTTAATGAGATTTAATGGACTTCTCAATTATCTTTCATTTAGGTAAACTGTCAAACATGTTTTTTTCCTGAAACCAGACAATAAAAATAAATACAAAGAACTGCTGACATTCAGTAAGTGTGCAGAATTATGAAATAATATGGATGGCAAAGATCAGATAATCTGGTTTTGGAAGAACCTGTTATTTGTGCTGAACGAGATGCTAAAGCAAACTTGTTCTGTGATTCTAGAGGAGGCATGTAAGTTTACGGTGGATTGTTTTTAAGAGAAAATAGAGAAAATGTTTAACTAAAAGTTCTATTTGCTCCATTGTATCTCATTATTGTGTAGGTGAAACAACTGAGATATTAAAAATTTGTGATTCTCCTACCCTACGAGAAAAATTCTGTAATATAAATGTTTAAAAAATATACAGTTAAATGAGATATAATGATATGATAACAGCCATACCTGAGGAGGAGATCTCTCTCTCTGTCAAATGGAGGCAGTCCAAGATGTTCCTCACACATTCTTTTCCTTTCCTCATCCACCTCCCGGTCCAGCGGGTACATGGGGCGTCCAACACCTGGTACAGAGCAACACAGTACCATAATCTAACAATGTAAAAGAATGTCTCATGACAACCAAATATTTGAAAATGTAATGCCTACAATACTTATATAAATCGTATGTTGAAATACCCTACTGCTGAAACGCACGCAAAGATAAGCAGCAAAAGATGCATCTATGCCATATGTTAAAAATCAGGATGTAAAACAACTATTGAATTCAGATGTTCTTGCTGCCTTTCTTGCATTTTTCAGGTTTTGAACACAACCAGGGTTTTGCAACTGGGCAAGAGCAAATTCAGTGTAAGAAACAGGTGGCTGCTAATTGTCCTCCCACAGTCATGCGATCTTGGCATGTGCTCAGCGGAACAGATATTGTGCATTATGGCCTACTGACGATATAAGAGCAATTTGGCAGTCACTGTGACACCTAAAACACCCAATCTGGCAAGTGTACGCCTACAAAACATCAGAAATGTTCCATCTCCATGTTGATGAATTTGTGATTTGCATTAACAATCAAAGATTTATTATTATCATTAGAGATATATGTAGACATATTTCTACAATCACAGATTATTTCAAACTGTTTTTAAAGTTTTCAAAAGTTCTACAAGAATCTCCAGTAAACTAAACTATAAACTATATTTAGCTTGTTGGAACACACACTTGTACACCAGACCTCCTGCTGGTAGTCGCTTACCCTTCATGCTGGGCATCACTCTGCTGTGGTGGCTATGGGTGGGATGCCCGTCTGGCAGGCGACACGGGGGCTCTCTTTGCCTGGCAACGGCCACTGCTATCCCCACAGGGGGTTGCCGCACCTCTCCCTCCCCCTGAGCCTCCCCTGAGTCCTTACCCACCCGCTCTGAGCGCTCACTCTCCCCAGATGATGAGGATCTCCTAGGGGGAAGGGTCTGCTTCGCCTCCTGTAGGGCACAGCTCGAACTGCTTCCACTTTTGTCATTTCTCTCGTTCCTCTCGCTCCTCCCCCCGGCTGCTGCCCCCTGCTTGAGGCAGCCCAGGCCACCAAATGGGCTCTTCTGAGAGAACAGCAATGGTTGCTGGGAACTGTACTTCATCAGACTCCTCATGGCATTGCTTTCAGGTCCTTGGGGGCCCAATGTGGCCTCCTGTGGGGCTGTTAGAGGTTCCCCTCGAGAGCCAACACCCAGAGAGCTATACGCTTTGTGCTGATCTTCCTCTGACCGAGCCTGGCGTGCCCAGGAGGGTTGAGTGCCAGACTGATGCCTGCTGTATCCCTGCGATGCTGTCTCTATTTCCGCCTTCCTTTTCTCTTGTGCACTGTTGCTAGTTTCTAGATCTGGACCCTGTCCCCCAGTGCTAGCCCTGTTTCCATGTTGCTGATGACGTATCCGAGCAACTCTCTGACTGTTCTTCTGAAGAGTACACTCACTCTCAGCTCCATTTTTACCGTCAGACGAAGCCCTGTTTGATGGACCTGAGTGGGAACAGTCTCGGAAAGGTGGAGTGCTGGCATATATGCTACTCTTAGCTTGGTGGCCACCCTTCGTCCCTTGTGGCAGAGAGGGCCGAAAGACATCAGACTCATCACTGTTGTCCAAGCTACATGAACGAGCTGAGTGGGAATGCTGATTGTGACTGGGCTGAACCTCGTGTGTACGTGAATGAGGGCCTGGGGGCCAGTCTGGGCCTTTGTCTGCCTTACCATATGTGTGTTGCTGTTGGGAAGATCTTCTTTGGCAGCTACTTGGGGGAGAAAGTAGGGGAGGTGCAGGAGGAGCTGCTCGACTTCCACTGCTACTCCTCTCAGGAGTTTTAGTTTCTTTCCCTGTACCTCCCCCAACAGCCACCATTCCACCTCCCACGCCTTGACAATGAGGGTTTCCCAGCTGGAACGGTCCACTGGTTTTGTCCCCCAGTGGCCCCACAGAGGGGACAAAGGTGGGCCCTGTCACCTCTGAGTCCCTGCCTACACCAGAAACCAGCCTCTTTTCCTGAGCAGTGGGCATGGTTAGAGGAGCAGGGGGTGGTGGGCAGAAAAGATCTGGATGGGGATGATGAGGATGGTGATGGTGTGGATGACTTGGGTGCAGCCAGGACCCTCCCACAGCAGAGCTTAAGCCCAGGGGAGGGGGCATGGAGTAGGGCACTGGGTGGGCATGGCCCAGCATGGCACTGTGCCGAAGACAGTCTGAGGATGGCTCACTAATTCGCATCTCTCCGCTAACCCCCTCCTTACAACAGTGACCATCTCCGCTTGGTTGCCGGCCAGTTCCCAGACCTGAGGCCCCTGGCCCCACACAACTGGGCAGAGAGCCCCTGGCTGTGGTGCCTGGGTCAGAGCCATTTTGGGTCTTCGTGCTAAGCAGACAGGAACTAAGGTGCTTGGGGTCGTCTTTGTGCCGGAGGTCCTCTTCTAGGCCTAGGTGGTGGTGCTGTGGATGGTGATGATGGTGAAGGGTGGGTGGCGGAGGACCATGGTGCTGGCGATCCTGCTTGGACTCTTGTTTATTCTTTTCTTTATCTTTTCCTCCAGGTGCTACTCGTCGCTCCGTGTCTTTGGAGCTCTTCTGGGATGCTGTGCTCCCAGATTCCCTCTCACGGCTGCAGGAGTCTAGCGAGTGGGTGGGGGCACTTCGAGATAGAGGTGGGAGGCTGTGATTGGTGGAGAGAAGGTGGGGCTGTGACGGAAGGCTTCGTAGGTAGAAATCTTAGGAAAGAAGGAGAAACAAACAAACAAAAGAATATTATGATTTAGGTTATTATGTTTGATGATGATGCAGTTGTTGAAGTTTCCATAAACACTTGTATGTTTACGGTGTTGCATGTTGACTGTTTACTGTAGTTTAAGAGAAATGGAACCACGCTCACCTTTCTGAGTGTCATAGAAACGGTGTTGTCCATAGAGTACGCTGGTGTTGCCATGGTGATCCAGGGGACTCATGGGTAGAAAGGTGGGGGCTAGACTCCCTGAAAAGCGGGGATACCCTGGGGCTGAGAGAGAAAAAGAGAATGGAGAGGGGGAGAGAACATTGTCAGGATAAACAAATGTAAGTGACAGTTTTGGCCTTTTGCTGTGCTATGGCTGGACGCACGTTCATGAAGCCCTACAGCATGGCACAACCTTTCCCAGAAAACCCTGCACAAACTAAGTTCAGTTCTTTACTCGACATTTATGAGTACCTTAACAAAACAAGAGCTTTAAAAAATTATTGCCTTTATAACACATCATAAAGTAGTGCTTACTAAGGTTCACTTTTACTACTGTTCATACTTAGTATAAGGAAGTCCCCAAGTATTTCCCTTTTTTTTAAGTATTTATACATATATAGAAGATATCTTAAAATAGGGTGAACATATAAAACATTTGATCAATTTCAAAGGTGAAAGCTGAAATAGTTTCAGAGGTATAAAATATCTACAGAACCACACATGCGCACACCAATACAAGATGCTCTTTTTAAAACTGCCATGTGTGCACATCCCACGGGTTCAGAGGAAGGATAAATGTCCGCTCTGCTTGACTCTGCATCTTCAAGGACATTCAGCTGTGTCCTGGGACAGTAAAGGGTGCAGTGGGGTGTACTTATGTGTCAACTAAGCACATGGCTGAAACCCAACCACAGAGAACCAGAGGTCAATGGCTAGGCAGACAAGGGTCATGCTCTTAAGCCGCCCACAACACAGAGCTATTATAGCCATCTGTGGTGTATGTATGTGAATGGGGCTACGTTTCTGTCTGTGAAATGGTAGTCAGGCAGAGGGTTTCTGTTCTGTGTGTCAGTATTCTGGTGTCTTTTTTAGCATGTGTTCCTGTGTTTAGGCATGACACCCTGTAGTGTGTCCTTGTACACTGTTTAATTGGTTGCAGTTAAAAGTTTAACGGTCTGGGGCCAAAGTAAACAGCAGTCCATAATGCTCATCCTCAGGATTCCACAGAGCCATTGTCCCGTAGCTTACAAAACACACACACACACACAGTCTTGACCTATGTCAGCCCTAACACAATGGCAAACTCTGGAAAAAATGAAGACAAATGGACATGTGCCTCCCAGTGTAAAAATGCTTCTTCAAAACAGCAGAGAACAAAAGAATGTTACATACTTAAAAGGGTTACCATTAGAAGAATTATGTAAATACACTCTCTCTGAACTTTTGTTAAGAATTGCATTAAGAGACATTTAGGGGCAAAAATTAAACCTTTATGTGACACATTCATCAATAACGAGTGAGAGGGTGAAAGTGAGAAAGACATGTACGATGTGTGATGGTGACAGAGCGTATCACTTCGAGAGGCAGATTATGAGAGACAGACAGTAAATGTCTGTGTAGGTACATGTGTGAGTGTGTCTGACAAAGAGAGAGAGACAAAGGAGGAGGGAAGGAGATCTCCCCCACTTTCTGCCTCTCCTACTAATTGACACCAGTGGAGCGCCCTGCTGACAGTGACATCACAGGGGAGTCCAGATGTGTAATATCAGGCCTTCTGGCTGCACCTGTTTCCTACTGCCATAGAATTCCAATTTTATCGACGCACACACGCGCAGTGCGCACACTCTTGCAGCACACGCAGACATAGAAAGATGTGCGCGTTCGCTGTGAATGCACACTAATACAAGAGACAGAGATGAATATAACAGTTAGCACACGGTTTTTTGTAAACACATGCACGCTCTTGTGTGTGAATGTATACAGTCTTGGCACTGCAGAGGAAAGGAGAAAAAAAACTAGCGGAGATGGGGTTGGAGATAAGGAGACAAGAGGAGATGAGAGAAGAGCAAAGGAGACGTAAGAAGAGGAGATAAGCTGTGTTAAAGGAGACAAGAAAAGGTAAAGTGATAGAAAAGCAGAGACAACGAGAAGAGACAAGACGAAATGAGATAGGAGGAGACAAGATGAGACCATGCGGGGCAAGAGGAGGCAAAAGCAAAGTACACACAATAAGAGAAGACAAACAAATCGCAATCTCTCTCTTCCACAATTAATTTAAATGCCAACAATTAGAGCAGAGCGGAATGGTAGTCTGAAGGCAATCACACTAATGATGAGCAATAAACACAGTCCAGCAGATCCCACTGCAGGTCAGAGAGATGAGCCACAAGGTTTCACAAAAAATTCTGTCCCTGGACACCACACACACACACAAATAATCAAACACACAAAGCGATAAATCAAAAACATTCTAAGCTACAGGTTCACAGTCAGAATAAGTATTTCATTCATCTAAGTGAAGAATGATAAAGCAACAGTTCTTCACAGTGCCAGATCAAACTGGGATTGGGGTAAAAAGCCAAGACACTGTTTTTGCTCAGAAAGATTGAGAAGCAGTGAAAGTACAGGTGGAGAGTGTTGGACTGCGTCCCAAACAAAGTCAAAGAGTAGCTGTGGTTATACATGTTTGTGTGTGTGTGTGTGAGACAGAAAGAGAGAAAAAGGGAAAGAGAGAAAGAACAAGGGAAAGCAAGATAGAATGGCCCTACCTAGAACAACCTACTCAGTCATAAAAACACACACATTAACATGAGTGAGCTTAACACCAATGTTTGTTTTATGCAGGATATTTTCTCTGTAGTATGTGAGAAATTAGTAGCTGACAGTTTCTCTCTCTCTAATCCATTTCCAAAATGCTTCACTGCCATGACTGTTTTAAACACCACACTGCCAAAGAATCCATACAAATATCGTAAACAGCGACATGAAAAGTTGCCAAAAGTAAAGTAAATAAAAGCTTAACAAAACATATCTCTTCCTCTCTCTTTCTGAACCCCATTTCCTCAGTGCAGTTTCTCCGTTGTGCATGAATCTGCTTGTTTGTTTTGTGCGTAGCAGTAATAACTGCTCTAATCTTTAAGCAGAGCTTGTGGTGTAATTCTATATCAGTCCTACCAGGACAGAGGACACAATCATATACCCTCATGCAGAGCACAATACACCACATCAGATTACAGCCCATGTATGCATGGCAAACTCACTCACCACTCATGTACAGTACAAACCCCACTGCATGTCCCACATCCAGCAGGAAGACAGTGGACAGGCAAAGAGACACACACACCACTCAAATAAGATACAGAGTAAGGGGGGACATTCTTGTAACTACACCTCTGTAAATATATCCCTCTATTCCTTATTACAATTGTTTGCATATTTAGTTTTTATAACTTGTTTATTTTATTAATTGTTTAATTTAAGTTACCTTCGTAGTTTATTATTTTTTTATTTGTGGATTGCTTTTATTAAATTTTTATTAAATTTAATTTAATTTAAATGTATTTATTTTATTTTTGCCAAATTAAATTTTTTACTATACAATATAATGTCAACAAAAAACACTAAGCTGTAGTTGAAATTGTGGAGGCACAATATATATGGGAAAATCAGGACTGATTTAAAGGGATAGTTCACTCAAAAATTAAAATTCTTTCATCATTTACTCACCCTCACACATAAAACCATATTATGATGTACGTTGGTAACCAAACAACAGTGGCACATTAATCTCAGTTGTATAGACACAAAACCACTGAGACATTTCTCAAAATATCTTCTTTTGTGGTCCGCAGAAGAAAGTCATATATGTTTGGAATGATGAGGGTGAGTATATGATGGAAAAGTTTTCATTTTTGGGTGATCTGTCCCTTTAACCGTGGCCATATAACTCTCTAATTGAAGTGGAATGACGGAATGAAGCAGGCAGACGGAGGGAGGAGAGAACAGAGCAGAGAGGGTGAAGAGTGGGAGGGATCTTGTCAGCTCTGTTAATTGCGAGATGTGCTGAATCAACGGCTGCAGAATGCGGCCAGCGTGGCAGCAAAAAAAGAACAAAGCAATAAGCCACGAGAGGCGCTTCACTACGCGCCAATAAACAGCCCTTATCTGCGGGAAAAATCACTGTACGTTGGCCTGGAATGGCTTCTTGCATTTAAAAAATGGCGGCGACAGCAATACAATATAAAACGCTGGTGTTTAATAAAAAGTAATATTGATTCAGAAAAATAATCAGAATAATAATTCTTCCGGCAAGTAATATAGATCATTAACAACGCAGCAGTTTGGCGCATTAGTATAGAATGTGTAGTCAGTCCCAGGTAACGCAAAGCGTGGATCATCTATTCAGAATGTAGATAAAAAATAAAAGGATCAGACATGAATAAGAGATAATGAGGGATAATGGGTTATCGATCTTTAATAGCAAGTGTTAGAACCTCAAATGATGGAAAAGAGTGGTTTGAAAGAGGGGAGGAACGGATGGAGGTGAATGCTAGAGCGAGGTGAACAAAAAGAAATCAAGTAATGCTGAGAAAGACTGGTGTACAACATCAAGGAGAAAGAAGTCGGGTATTGAAGGAGTGAGAGATAAAAGAAAGATGGACAATGAGACAGAGTGAGAGAGTGTATGCGTATAAGAGAGAGAAAGAGAGAGAGGGAGTCTCGGGTGGCAGATCTGTGTGCTGGCTAGGTGCCAAACACTGGAGTTAGGCCAACTGGCAGCTCGCCGATTGGGGCTTCCTGGATTCAGTCCCTAAAAACAATCATTTGGACAGAACGTGTGTGTGTGTGTGTGGGAGAGCATGAACATATATTTGAGCGGGTGTACACGAGCTACTGTAACCAATTATTTTCCTCTTACACTCTCATTTATTATGAAATATACAAACTGTTTCCTTGTCTTTTCCCAGGCTAAACACCCTCTCCGCGCACACACACACACACACACACACACACACTAATAGTCACTTCATGCAACGTGCCAAGCCAAGCCTGGCTTCCTCCACCAGCTGGGACTTCAAAGGTGATCCCCTCTCTGTTGCTCTGAGCCAACTCTCTCTCCCTCTTTATGTCTCTCTCTGTCTCTCTCTCTCTAACTCTCAAACAAACCAAGTGTGCAGACCTACCTCCAACACTTACACACACTCAAAGTCTAAACTCTTTTCTGTCTCACTTCTGTTCTACCTGCTCCAGGCGTTTTACATTAACACCCAGAGAAACACTCAGCTGTGTGGTTAATGTCTCACACAACACTTGTTTAGAGAATTTAGAATGAGCAAATGCGTGTGAGTGTGTGTAAGTGAATAAGTGAATGAGAGAGAGGAAGAGAATAAACATGAGGATCCTCTGGTCAGGCCCAATCACATCCTGATGTTCCTTGGAGAGTTCACACAGATGGAGAAACAGGTGTCCAGTTTGCTTTTAACTTGTACATATGCATACACCCATAACATAACTCTAGTTTTACAGGAAGCCATTTAAGGAAAGAAAAAAGAGCTCTGTTCTATTAATTTTAATGCAAACTGATTTCATTAGAATTAAAGGCTCATTTCCCTGCAACTGAAAACTCATCTGCATATCACTTGTTATTGCTTTGTGTTTGTGCTATTTGTATCAAATATGCTATTTGTAATTGCTTTGGGTATTTTAATTAATAAAATATAAATATATAAACATATATATATATATATAGTGCCCACTCCATACCATATTTACTTTATATGTTGTGTTTGTCTGTTCCATTCTGCCACACAGACACACATACAGCTAAGTTGCCTTCCACAGGGTTGTTGGATGTAGTTTTCTGGTTATCAGTGTGTGGCTCATCGTTGCCCTATTTCAATGAGATGACTACAAACGCTCATTAACACACACACACTGACACACACACACACCTGACCGGGGGAGATAAAGCAGGCACTGAAAAGCGGTGCCTGACCACAAACTGTTCATAGCCAAAAGAGGATCCAAGGGGCCAACAGGCAGAGAGGACACACACACACATACTCAGCAGGTTCCGGAAGCTAGCACCTCCCTGTGGTGATGCTTCTAACCCTTGGCGTCTCTCAGTTAAAACCGCACACACGTAGCCACAGAAATACACACACAGATGCACACCCTGTGTGTGAGTGTCAGTTGTCTGGGCAGGAAGTAGACCGTTGCAGAAGGGTTTAACCGTAAGGGTCACGAGACCCCTGGATCTGGCTGTGGAAACCCCACATCATCCCGCCAAAACAGACAATATCACAGCATTGCTAATGTTAAGTGTGTGTATGCGTGTAAGGCATCACATCACAAACGTTTTGCAGTTGAGTGACCACGCGACCGTTGTGACCGGTACATCACTCAGACTTCCCTATGAAATCCCATGACAGTGACAGTTAACAGCATTTCCTTGCCTCCTTTTTCTTTTTTATTTTCAAGGTAATTTACTAAATTGCCAACAGACATTACCGTGCCATCCTCATAAAGTTAATAAATATTAATTAACAATTTCCTGGACCACACAGGAGAACCCGCTGCATCCAATCAGCTAAAGCTTTTCTCTCCGGTCCTCCCCCTTTCACCTCCCTGGCCTAATGGGTCAGGTGGGGCGTCGCATCATCGGTAGCTGGACCGTCTCCCGGGGAACAGGGTTGGGGTAATTGCATAGCTTGTTTTGATGACATGCTTTTTATGCAAATTAGGCGGTGAGTGCGGGGACATTGCTGGGGGGAAAATGGAACCATCCAATCAGCTGCTTAGAGGGGCTAAGCACAATTAAAGACTGATTCCGATAATGAGCTCTTATCATCACGGTGGGGCCATTTGCATCATTATAGACACATTCTATTATTAATATTATTGTTACTATTATTATTTTTACAGTGACAATCAGGACCATCATCATTATGGCTATGATTATTGTTATTGTTTTAGAGTTGTTGACGGTTTATGTATAGCTGTGTGCACAGTAGAGTTATCCAATAGGTCGACTACGGCTCTGTATTTCTCGCTCTCTCTCCCTCTCTGGTTCCATCTCACGCGTGCAGATTTGTTCAGTCATTCAGTTACAGTAGCGCTCTGTGCCAGCAGTAACGCCACTGTGTTTCCTGCCAACCACAATTACTGTTCCATTCTGCCAGCTGCCAAAAGCTCCGCAGATAGAGAGCATTTAACCCGCACAGATACACACACACACATACACACACTCGTGAAAATACCAATACCAAGTGCTCAGCTATTTAAAAAGACTCTCACACACACTTAGGACATAAACATTTATATAAAGATCTATAAACCTTCTAAGAACCCTTTTACACATTTATGTGCAGCGTATAGATTAAAATATAAGCACATCCATTGCAGACAAGGTGAAAAACACAACCACGCTCGTATATAAAAGCCAGAAATGTATGAAATGTAAACTGGGTGACTGATGTGGACTAAATTAACAGATATGAGAAAAGCAGAACACTGATATAGCACAGCAGCATGCGGTGAGAATTTCAGAAGTAATGCATGTGTGCATGTAAGATTATGACGAGAGCAGAAAGCATGCTGGGTATTTATTCCAGACTGCACTGAGGTATAGAACATAACATTGTGTAGATGAGGCACAGCACAATCCAGGACACTAATAAAGATGAATCCATCCGACCTCCTGTACATATGGAATTACAGAAAGAAACACAAAGAAATACAAAGACAGAGACAGATGTAGCGAGAGAAAGAGAGAGAGAGAGAGAGAGAGGGAGAGAGAGATAATGTAAGAGAAAAAAACAGAGGCAGAAAGGACTCACCTTCATGTGAGTGCGGAAACCAGATCTGCGATGGGGCTGTGGAGTGAGGGCCAGTGCGATAGGGTGGAGACGAGGGAGCTGATGGGGGTCCAGTGGGGTGGGAGGGCGGTGAACCCAGACTGCTGGCCAGAAATGTACCCATAAAGGAGGCTGAGGAGTTCCCAATCAGTCCACTGCCTGAAGGAGAAAAAAAAGATAAAAACTGGTGTTAAGAAAGTCAGACAAATCCTTAAAATGACCAAATTATTACATTCTTGAAAATTATGACGTGGACCCCCAAAGAAATAGTCAACCGTTATTAAGAGGCAATAAAAGTAAGTTTGATAAATGTCATCAATTCTCAAAAATCATTCCAACAAAATTAGATAGAAATAGACTGTAAATGTGAGGAACAGACTCAATGAATTATCAGGGCAGTGAGAGAGAGAGAGAGAGAGAGAGAGAGAGAGAGTAGGAACATGGGAAATAGAAAAGAGAGAGAACAAAAAATGAGCAAGAGTTCTTGAACATCTAAGTCTGCAGCCTGTTCTAAGACACGGTTCCCATAATTAAGTCCCTGTGATCTCTCTGCTGTAGTCTCTCAACCATGCTCTCTCTCTCTACATACACACACACTTTGCAACAAGACCTACAAAGGAGAATACGGCGCAGGCTGTAATACACCCTCATCCAAACAATTATCACAGAACACCTACATTAGCCTCATACTGCTCAAGTCACAGAGAGAGACAGTGCATCAACGTAAGTGAGAAGAAGGTGTATTACATGTAGATGAGGAGAGGACAGCCAATCAAAAAAAATCAACCGATTTACTTTATACATATAGCCCAAATAGAGTTCAATCAAATTCATTATGCATGCACGGTACATACATATAAACACATGGACAGTGATTACATTTCTGCACACATCATCTATCAATTGTTTTCTCAACAACAAAAGAAACAAAACAAATTTGCAACGCTCCAATAAATTTGATTAACCTGAATGCTACAGAGGAACGGCTTTAATAAACTTCAGTCAATATAATTTAAATATGAGGCATTCACCAAAGACTATTTGCACATGGCGCAATACAGCATACAGAATAATCAAATCAGTCTATTAAACACAGGGTTTAATAGACCGGTTTGCGCTTAAGATGTCGAGGTACCATCTGAATAAAATTTACAAGATTAACAACACACTGCGAATTCTTCGCAGATGAAAAATACCACGTGCGCACTGTGCTGTTAGTTTCGACGCATACCGCTGCGGTTTCCTGTGTGTCTCCCCCGACAAAAACCCTGCCCTTGTGTCCCCTGAAACAACCACCACCCGCAATTAAACATCGAGGTGAAGGCGAGTGCGGTTTCATTTCCTAAACTGATAAAAGTTAATTAACGTGGGTGAGAAGGATGAGGTTAAGGAAGACGTTTATGGGTGTGAAATTACTAAATGACTGTTCTTACAAGATAAACAGAGCACCAGGCCACAACTCGAGCCTCAGGCTGAAACCCCAGCGACTGAAAAGGGCGAAGAAACGACAGGAAACGGCAGAATTACAGGTTTGAAAAGACGTTAGGCCGCTGGTGCTGGGGCGGATTCTAGCTTACTTGGGATCACAGCCGACAAGACACTTCATCTCTGTTCACCCACTCACCATCGTTGAAGTGACGGATGAAAGTAGCTTTTTGCGCTATGAACAGTTTCCCCTATCATGGAATGGTATACTCAAAGCCACAATATAATTCCTACAGTATAATTCCCAGCACACATGACTGCTGTCCTTTCCTCCCAAGTGTCCCTACCACCTTCCCACAGGCTCCACAACTAAGATAAAAGGCCTGTGTTTTCCAAGAGCATTACAGCCTCCATTCATTGATGCATCATGGGTGTGGTCTCCTCAGTTCTGGAAAAAAACCCACCCACACATTTACACATACATGGTCTATCCAAAAGAGCAGAAAAACAGCTGGCTGCAAAGTTAGTTGCATGCAATGTAAACAATATAATAACATTAATATACATTACAAAGCAGAACTGTTTGGTATATTTGTTTAATTTCTGTCTTTTTGAAAATACATTATTTGTAGATTATTCTAAACACCAAGTCACACATATTACCATTAAGTTAATCCTATTTTGCTATTTAATATCTTTCATGTCTGTCTATTACTGTGCAATGATCTAATTCAGATCTGCCTGAAAACAGTCAACTGTGGTTGGTCACTTGTCAGCCAGGGCTCTCTTCCTGTCTAAGTGGGCGGTTCTTGGCCAGAATAAGCTGCAAAGTGAACCGGGCTGTGCCGCAAGTCAAAAGTCTGGCTACGATCCCCAGCCGTACACAGCCTTCTCCTCAAGAGCGCATAAAAGCCCTCTCTCCTCCTCTACGCCCTCCGCCAACTTCCCTTTAATGAAACGTTTCCTCTTGTTTGCTTTCTTTATTGACTTTTTTCTCTCTTTCTTCCTCCGTCTCGAGCACGCCGGTGGGCCGAGCATCAGCTGCAAAGGGTGAAATTATTGCCTGCACCCGTCCTACTAAATCCCCCCACCCCCTTCCCTCCACCATCTCTAATAAACCAAACTGGAGAAATGAAACGCTGTTGATCCTGGAATGAAGGGATGAGGTTAGGAAAGGAAAAATGATGGCGGGAGGTCTAGAAGCTGTCCCAGCAAAAAAGAGACACAGTTGCCAAATCAAGCTAACAGTTTGTCCAAGCGGTGCGGGACGGCACGCTGAACCTGGGGAAGCCCGGTCGCCATAGAGAAGCAGCGGGCGAGTCATTAAATTGGGAATACTGTGAGATATAAAGGATGATACTGTCTCGTCAGTTGGTTCCCCAAAGGGAACGTGTTTATTTACGTCCATTGCGCGAAACAGAGCTGAACTAGAGCGAGTGACTCTAGCTCGAGCGCTTAAGGAAATCGGGTCATGTGCATACTAATCGCCCGATTCCAGGCTCAGAGCGACATTAATCCAATTAAGGAATTAAAAGGAAGAATCCAGAAGAGTGGGAGTCCCGAGCGTGTTTGCCACACACACGCAAACACGCTCACGGAGCTGCCAATTGCACAAGTGCATGTTCAGCCTTGTCATCAGATGAGAGTCCCCTAGCGCTGCACTTCAGTGGAACGTGTGTGTGAATGTGTGTGTGTGAGAGAGAGAATGAGAGAGAAAGAATGAGAGAGAGGGGTTTCCAGGGGATATAAAGTCAAGTCAGAGGTTTGGATTATGTGTTACTTGTTTAAGTTCAGTCTTACAGAGGTCCAAATGAAGTGCAATCCATCAGCACGCAGAACAGCTCTGGATTCTAATGGGTCTGTGTGTGTACATTAGAACAGATGTCTCTCTCTTTCGCTCTCTCTCTTCACAGGAGGATGTTTATGTCTGCCAGTGCTGAGTACTCAGTTCCACAGACAGAGATAACACAAGTGCTGCTCCAGCCACAGCAGAGAAAAGCAGGGAACAGATAGAGAGAAACAGTATGTGTGTGTGTTTGCACTGGCCAATCGGGATGGAGACTGCGTATAGACGACTGCACCTATCAAAAAGGAAAAATGGTGTTTGAGTGTTTGCTCATTAGTGCTATAGGCTGACACACTGCAAAGAAAAATTAATTCTGATTGGTCATACCGTAGCAGTGTACAATTAAATATATTACTATAATGACCAGTAAATGACAGTTTATCTGCATAAAAAACACATTTTCTACATAGCAGTTCAAGTCAATATTTCATGTCCATTGATATACATCCAACTAATTGTTATCGCAAAATAAACCCAGATAGGATGATGATGATAAGGACGTATATTATCCGTTACTCTATGTTAATAAGAAGTTCACGTTTACATAGCCAGGCAAACTTGTGTGTGAACCAAACAGTAAACAGCCTCCTCAAAATGGAGTCAAAATTGCAAATTCAAAAGTCCATCCTTCATCACAATAACTCAAATCAGCATGCACATGCATTCCCACACCCACAAACACACACGTTATGGCTACATCAGCGTGAGGGCTGGAACATGTCATAGATCACGGCATGAGTGGAGGATGGGCGTGAGAGACTTCATATTAAGGGTTTCGTCAGGGGAGTGGTTACCGCATATGTGTGTGTGACCGTGTGTGTGCAGTGGGGGAGTCTGAGACTGTTTGCAGCTGTTTACACAGCTGGGTTCCACGCTCTCCCACAACCCCATGTCTCGCTGTCCCCCAAAAACATGTGCCACTCCAAAAGCAGAAAACCCCAATATTTTCTCTCTTCATAGTCATAATAAATAGCCTTTGGGAGGGGAAAAAAGGGGGTGGGGGAGCTGCAGAAACAGCACACTTTTCTCACTGCTTGTTTGTTTTGCCGTCTCTGCGCTATGAGTCAGAGAAAAACGCCCATTTGGGAATTGGCCATACAAGAGGATATTTTTGAAGTCTCTCGGTTTTGGCCCAATCGCCTGTGTCAGTGAGTCTAAACCAACACGGGACTATTTAGGGTAATCCACATGTAAAAGTAGCATTAGTCATTAATCATTTCTGATTCTAAACACACAGAAATGGCAGAGACAGGAAAGATTTAAATGAACGTGGCATTGAACATATAACGGTGCTCTTGCTGGAGGTCTATCCCCCAGCCGCGCTCTAAAATTACATCCATCATCGTGCCGTTGGAAGGGTTTTTGGCCAGGTGTTACATGTGCTGTGTGTGTATTATGAGCCTGGATTTCTGAAGAATTTAACACTCCAGAACAGTTTTTCGGTTCCAAACAGAGTCTTAAATGTGTAAGTCAGCCAACATTGAACATTCGGTCATCATGTACTCACCCAGACATTCTCAGTCACCATTCACTTTCATTGTACAATAAAACAAAGCATCAACATTCTTTTAAAAACCTATTTTTTTTAAATGAGGACAGCTAAAATGTGTTGATTTTGGATGAACTATCCCTTTAAAAACTATACGCTTCTGATGTTTACGACGTCTGAGGATGTCTGTAGTTATTACATTTGTGAGTGTCTATTGTCTGGACATGGGCATTACAGAAGGTCATGTGTTCTCCATGCACAGGGCCCATTTCAATCAAGGCCCAACTACAACCTACAAAAGTTGCTGCTTTTCTCATTACACTTGGACAGGAAATAAAAAGGAAGGCCCAATTAACATCCACAGCTTAGAGTGAACATGTTCCATTTTTACCGAAAACACTGGAAATGAGCTGCTGTTGAGGAATTTCCTCTTAGATGATGTCATCTTGTAAAGTGTGCCAACAGGAAGCCAGTCTAGCCATTTTAAAATCAGATTTTATATCTGGACATATTCATCTGTCATAATGGTGTGCATTTATTTTTACTGTTGTGTGTGTATGGATGTGCCACCCCTGGTATTCCTTCATGCAGAATTAAATTATAACTCAGGGAAAACATCTTCCTCTGGGAATCGAGAAAAGCCAGTTTGTGTGGGCGTGTGGTCCTGCATGTGTCTAAGTGTACTTAAAAACAGAGGCCAGACTGGAAGTGAGTTCATTCCCAGAGGATTGGAATACACCACACCCCAGAACTGCCACAGACTTTGGGCAAAGTGATCGCAATGTTGTGTGTACGTGCGTTCGTGTTATGCGCGGGTTGTCCCATCGCAGGTTCATTAAACAAAGCTATGCAGCTTCTCGGGATGAGGCGTGGCAAACCACGCTAAATAACTTGCACAGATGCACAAAATAAAATGTTGCAGAGGAGGGAAAGACAAATAGTAGGAGGGGAAATTTCAAACCAGCCTCAGTGAAAGATAAAGAGTAGACAGAAATCACACAGCACGCAGCAGAAAACAAGGCCTGAAGACCTATAGCTGAAGTCCAACAGCCGGGCCTGTGGCTCAGGGTGTTTGTGTAGGCACGAAGAGCACAGCTGGCAGGAACAACGGAGCATCGTTTGCTGGACAGTAAAAGTGCATCGTGCATGTAAAGAAACAGAACTCACCACCCAAAGAGAAAAAGAAAACAATGACGGATAGTCTGAAAGCAGCACCACGAAGTGCAGAGAGCAATGCAAATTTTTAAAAATAGATTTGTAGATAAAGATTTAGCCCTGAACCAACTCTACACTCAAATATGAAGAGATTTAGCCCTGAAACATACTCTACACCAGTACAAGATAAACAGTTAACCCTGAAACATACTCTACTCCGGTACAAGACAAACAGTTAGCTCTGAAACATACTCTACTCCGGTACAAGACAAACAGTTAGCTCTGAAACATACTCTACTCCGGTACAAGACAAACAGTTAGCTCTGAAACATACTCTACTCCGGTACAAGACAAACAGTTAGCTCTGTACAAGACAAACAGTTAGCTCTGAAACATACTCTACTCCGGTACAAGACAAACAGTTAGCTCTGAAACATACTCTACTCCGGTACAAGACAAACAGTTAGCTCTGAAACATACTCTACTCCGGTACAAGACAAACAGTTAGCTCTGAAACATACTCTGTGCCAATACATCATAAATAGTTAGCTCTGAAACTTATTCTATGCAAGTATAAAATAAAGATTTAGCCCTGAAACATACTCTATGCCAGTATGTAACAATGTTGTTTAATGTTCAATTTCACATGTTGTTGCCTTTAGTTTAAAAAGAATGTTACTGAGCAAGCTACTTAAAACAAGTTCAAATGTTTTATGCTAACAAAACAGAATTTTTCCAGTTAAATGGCACAGGCATTGGAAGGTAACTCTATCGCCCCCTTGAGTACTGAGGTTTGTTAACGCCACAGTGCCGCAAGAAAGCATGTTAAGTATGTACTACAGGGACTGGATTTGTGCCTGCATTTGCTTACTTTCACAGAGTACGTTTCTGGAGACCACAAGCTAAATGCATTAGTTAGCTGGCACAGCCACAATACACTGGTGAAATTAAAAGGTTGTCTTTCTGTTTTTAAAAATTAGTGGCTGCTTTTCATCACCTCCAGATGATCCAGACTACATATAATTTTGGTTTGGAAAACCAGGAGGACTCGTCCAACCACATTTTCAAGTCTGACAAATAGCTGTTCTGTCTCCTTTGCGGATCAATTAAAAGCTTTTCTGCCAGTCGGCGCTCACATAGGTTTTACTTTAAATCACAGACACGTTTTCAACCCCCTTATTAAAAACCATAATGAATTCAAACATGACCTGTCAATCAAAAAAAAAAACACCCAGGCTAATCCAAATGCGTACATGAGTGTGTGTGTGTGTGAGCATATATATGTGGAAAAAAATGGGAGTCAATCATTGCAGACTAAACAATAGCAGTGATGAGCAGACACACACATACACTCCATGACATGACACACACACTGCCTCCCGCTGGCACCGCACCCCTCCATTTCCATGTATGAATGTTTGAATCAACCCCCCTGTGTGTGAAAATAGCCCTCCATGATCAGCAGGTCTCTAAAATCACTCCACCTTTAGAACAAAACAGAGAGAGGGAATAAACACAGCAGTGTGAGTTCACAAAGAAAAACTGTACACACATGCAACACACACACAGTGCTTTACAGCGCAAACACAGCAGTCTGGGTTAACCCAGAGTTCACAGATAGGACACTGGTCACACACACATACACACACACAAACAGGGCCTTGTACAGGAATGACTTTGCACAGACAGCAATAAACTCCTTCACTGCTAACCATGGTATGCCTGAAGAACACTAGGTCAGGAGTCATCTGTTTCTTCAATGTTATTTATGCGAGTTTAATTGTGATGTTGGTTGTTGGGTAGCCCATTAGCTAGACCAACACTGACCAGTATTTTAAATTTGACAGTGTTTATTTACGTACTTGATAACCAACATAAACCAGAACATTTATCATTATTCCTTTCTTCTCTTTCTTTCGCTATTTAAATATTTAAATCCTCTTTTCTTGACGTATCAGTGTCATCATAAGTATCAGTGTTATCTGCATGAACTTACACATACGTCCTCCCTCCACACCATCCATGCCTTTAATGAGGAAACTCTGCCCTCGTTCTCTCAGGCTACGCGTCTTGTTGTCCCCGTCACTTCATTGTGTTATCTTACCAAACAGCGGCGGTGTTGAATTGTCATTTTTTTCACTCTCTCTACCTCATTAAATCTTTCTTCCTCCCTTTGCCACTTCCCGCGGCTCCTCTCCTGCTAAAAATGCTGCGCTAGTGGCTAGCGCTCTACGCTCCAGCGCTTACGGTAAACTCGCACACACTCTCGCACCCTCTCAGACATATGGATGCTGTCAGCCTGCCTCGGCTAGGCTAATTACATGCAACAAGCAAAGCCACCATTTGTTCCAAACAGGGAACGATTCAATTGTCTGCTACGAGCATTTGTTTTCATGCTAATCGGCCTGTTGTCACGAGAGCACTTTGGCTCAGGGGCCGAATATCATTCCACGTCCCCCTCAACCACCCTCTCTCTCGTTCACCCTCTGTTGTATCCTGAGTGTCGGCATGGGAGAAAGTGAAGGATGTATCTAGTGAATTTGAGATGGCGCTCCACAGAGCTCTTAGTATTAACTAATGACAGGATGCTGTCCAAAACCAGGGGCTCAGTGAGAGTCTCTCCCCAACCCAAGGGGACAGGAGAAGAGAAACTGGGGAGAGTGGGCAGAATTACATGGAGACAAGCCCTTCTGCTCTCTGGATTGACCCGGCATTCTATGGCTCCAAAACTCAGAGCTGGGAGCAGAGGCCGCAGCCTAATAGATCTCAGTGGGCTAGTGGACAGGCCAAACTGGTTTTGGATGAGTGACTAAAAGACTTTTTTCTGTGTTTCCTAATCAGAAAAGACCTGCTAACAACACTGCAATGGCATTCCCAGAACAAGATTCCTGGAATCCCAGTACAGGATTCCTAATGTAAAGACCAGCAAGTGTCTGTCACTCTCCCCCTCCCTCTCATTCTCTTCCCAGCATTTTCTCTCCCTGCTCCAAGCTGCTTGTTTTGATTCCAGTTCTTATTTTCCGTTGGCGCTGTACAGAGAAAATCATATTCCCTTTCCCACTGGGCTCATGCAGTTGCACTGATATGGAAAATTATTTCAGAGGCAGCATGAACCGTAAACGCTATTTTTTTCCCTTTTTTCCTCTCTCTCTCACACCCCCGTTTTTCCCCCCTCTCTCGCTGACTTGTTCTCCATTACTTTCATTCTCGGTAGGGAGGATATACTCCAAGGCCCTGAGAGCGCACTCGGTAAGGGCGATTTGGCGGCTCTGTCCGTTCCACAAAGAACGAGAGGTGAGAAATCCATTTAGCATGTACAATACCCTTCACATACACCTGAATCACACCAGGTGCGTGCTTTCAAATCGACCGGCTCTGCTGACGCTCCTCCATTCAGAGCATTCATGAGGGCAGAGTCTGTCTCGCCGTGCCTCTCTTTGGTGGATTATGTTTTGTATCATCCACACCACTGGTGGAGAATTTGACCCACTGTAAGCAGAGATTCTATGCCAGGTCAGAGCCACCTCCCGTGGGCAGTCAGACTCCAGCTCGAAGCCGAGAGCGGAGGAAGAAAGCCGCTCTATTTCACGGGTGGAAATTCACAAGGCATCCAGCGAGACTGGAAAACAGGCCCAGTATGAGACTTATTCCTGTAATAGGTGACTAATGCATTGCTTATCCTCACGCCACTGTGTGTTTGTACATGTTGGCAGGATCCTCTTTGGTTTTAGCTCAAGTGCATGTGTGCATTAAACTCTTCCCTCTGCTTTTCCGAGCATCTTTGGACCTTCATTTCTCTCTGCTGTGACAGTCTCGTGGAGCACCATGTGGAGCACCACCCATAGGAAAACCACAGTGAGATCTCTAATGTCTCATTTGTTTCTCATAGACTCTCAAAAAGAATCCATTGGAAAATGCAGACTTCATAAGTCCAAATTATCTGAGCTACACAATTCAGATAACCTCTGTTTTTTTTGAAAACTCTATTTTTGTACTATATATCAACAATTTTAATTTTTTTATATGTAGTTTAATATTATTTAAAAAAGATCTGAGAAAACGTGAAAACAATTCAGTTAAGCCTCCTGCATTTTTCTCTCTGAAGACACATCCATACTAACAGAGACATCACATATGGATACCCACATTAGCCCACTTTGCCTGTCGTATCTGAAGAGTCCTGGGATCAGGTGGCTGGGTGGTCTGGCCAGGGAAGCTGGGACTTTGGGATGGGCTAGACTGTCAGCTGGGTGGGCTCCCAGCATGAAGCCTCAGGGGCCACTCAGACAGTACACACACACACACACACACACAATATGTACAAAGCACAGGACTTAATTCTCCCTAAGGAAGAACATGTTTCAAAAGCAAGGACACACACTGTCTGAACAAAAAGACAGCGAAAACAAGCCAGATAGGAAAGCAGAAATGCCAGTTTAGGTATGCAAAGAGAAAGTGTTGGCAAGTTACAGTCTAAGAACAGTATTATCTATTTATCTTCTCACTCCCTTAATTTCATATTTCCAGACCTTGTCTGTTTCATTATCATTTCAATCTTTCATTTCAACCCTTCCTTCCCAGCAGCACTTGTCCTTGCCATCAGGCTGAATCTCACACTCTGCATATCATCACTGTTTTTAATCAATGTCCATCCTGATTATTTTCAATGTCTCTGTTTGTTTTTTACAACAGTCCTACCAAGAGCATTTTGTAGCATGTGGCCTTGCCCTCCTCCTTAGTGCTCATTGGTGTGGAGACACATTATGTCTGGTTAAATATTGCATACACATTAAATGCATACAAAAAACCCTTTCAAAATCTTTTCTTAGCTAAAAGGGATCATAAAAATCATATTTAATGTGACGCAGAGGAGGCCACAAGACATATTAATAACCCAATCTATCTGCAGTTTACATATGATTGGTTCTTTATAATGTATTGCCTCATTGAGCATCTGTGGTGAACTATTTGTAGCTGTTTGCGGTAGTTGTGTGTGAGTCCTTGATTTGGCATTGAAGCCGCTCACAATTCTTAACAGAAAGCCTCCATGTCTTGCAAAGTCTTTGGTTTCCTTGCCTGAGTTCTCCCATACAGTGGCTGTATGATGTTGAGATCCAGTATGGCCAATCAGGACTGGTGAACTTGACTGATGATTGATGAGCTTGTGCACAAAAAGCTACAAACAGTAATTGATATAAACAGTAAGGACGCAACACACTATTTTAAGAACCAATAGTATGTAAACATTTTAACAACATAATTTGTGTAAAGTTATTTTGTCTTGGGCAATATATGTAAATATCCATTATGAAGTTTATTCTGTGTAGTACTGAATTAAACAATTTGTATATTTTATTTCGAGTTATGAATTATTTTTGTACGAGTTATTTTTGTTAATACTAAATAATGCTGTAGTACTAAACATCTTACAGATTCTTCAAAGGGTTTATCAATTTATAAGATAAAGTGTTGTAGATATAGGTTAAGGTATGTGACCAAAAATGGAGACATGTCGATATAGAGACAAGATAGATTTATAAACCAAATAAAAAATCCATTTAATTAAAGCAGGGTTCTCTAAAGGAATATATCATCATATTTTCCCAGGCCTCTTTTCTCTGACCCTGGGCCACGTCATCACTCCAGAGGCCTTTCTGCAAGTCTGCAGCCTCACAGAGGAACCAAAGATCCCACACTGAACTGACAACTCACTGAGAAGTCATTCCTAGCCTTGACTCACAAGCCCTTCCAGAACTTTCCATAAAGCTGTAAAGAATAAAGCAGGTCAAAGGAATCTACAGGGAGTCAGTCCGCCTGAGGTTTAAACTCCTGACAAATCACCAGCGGTCAATATTTACTCAGGCAACTCAAAATCTATGTCATAGTTTTCGAGCAGATGTAAAATTGCACAGTCACTTCCAAAGACCTGAACATCCAGTTAATGAAAACCCAGTCGCCATCATATCGAGAAATAAACAGGACGTGAGACAACTTGAGACAAACCCAGAGAGTTTTGTCACACTAATGACTGATTCCCACCATTAACAAAGTCCTAACATTTACTCAACTTTGAAGCACAAGCCAAATCAGTTTTGGACAGACAGCAAACATTTACATGCCCTGCGCTGGTATCAAGACCAGAGCTTTCTCAGGGCCGCTCTCCCACTCCTGTGAGTGAGAAGATCCAGAGCAGGCCTACAGACAGAAGACAGAGCTGACCACGACTGCGTCTGCTCAAAACCCAGCCCTGGTGGAATCTCCCTGGGGGAGAGCGTAGATTGAAAGCAGAGCTGAGAAGATAAGTCCACAGGCTGTGCTGGCCAAGGACTTTCCGGCCCACGGTGCAAGGCCTAGTGTTGGCGTTTACTCTGGGGGAGGTGAGGGAAATTTCTTTTGGGGTTGGAGAAAAAAATAGACAGGAAAGAATGGTAAAGGAAGAGTAAGGGAGGCTTAGAACAAAGAGAGAGGAAGAAAGTAATGTATGGGCATGAGGATGAGGCATAGGTGACTAGGTGCCAGAAGGACAACTGGTTTCTATATGTTTCTATAGGTGTGTGTTATGTGTAAATGTGAGTATATGCTTTTTTGTTTTAATGTAAGCCTGAAGGTGAAAGCTTTTTAGCTTTTTGCGTGTGTGTATGCATGTATTTGTATGTGCCCGTAGGTAAGAAAAACACAAATAAGATCCATTTAATATTTAAATTGTTTCTCCTAGATGGTAATGGAAAGAAATGGAGATCAAATGGAGTCTCATGATTCAAAATTTTTCTCTGGGGTCTTCAAGTCTCATATGAACCTCCTCTAGCATTTCTGAGGAGATTAGAGTGTCACAAACTGCTTAGAGTCAGAGATTAAAAAATTGAAATTCTTCTAAATTATCTGAGCTATCCACATTTATATATCTCTACATTCTCACTATATACCAGCAACTGTCTCATTGGTGGCTATTTGTTTTAGCCTAAGGAAATTTAAAAAAGACATCAGAGACAAAGATGATACTTAAAAGCAACAGAACTTGAGAAGAAAAGTCTCCTGAGCAATGAATGAGCAATTTGCGAGCAATAAAATGTCCCTGTGCTTGTGTTTGTGTGTGATCACAGGTGTGTGTGGAAGCCAGGTTAAACACATGCAGATGAAAAGGTTAATATATTGTTTCAGGTTGATAGCGATCAATCGTCTTATGTTTCTCTCATCATTCTGCTGAGGCCTAAAGACTACCCCCCTTGTTCCTTACAGTGAACCTGCCTAGAGCCTCCTTTATGTTGTTCCAGCCACTGGACTCTACCAGTAAGGGGGGAAAATGGGGGGGGGGTTAGAGGCTAGTAAAGCATTACAGAGACACATATGAATCTACCTCGCACTAAAGTTGAATTACGCCCTCCATCACCCAGCTGCATTCATCCGTGGCGTTCTGATGTCTGCTGGACATCTGGTGAAATAAAACAGCAAGCCTTCCCAGCTGGGGGGAGGGGTGTGGGGAGGGGGTAAAATTAGGGAGCACTTCCTGTAATCTGTATGCTCACAGCAAAGGTCATCTTCACAGGAGAGCGCGCACAGACGGAGGCGTCATCTGACCCCGTGATGTCAGTGTTGGAGAGATGTCAGCCAATGGCAGCACAGCTGACTGGGTTCAAAGTTAGCAGCTGATCAGGTCAGAATGAAAGAGAGGTGAGAAAGAATCTAACTGTAGGCCCAGACGAAATTATTTTATGGCTCAGAGGTTGCTCTTTTATAGCTCAGGTAGAGACATAGTAAAGTTATCAGTTATAATTTAATTAAGAATAAACCTTTTAGTTCACTTTTTCATCTGCATGTGTTACACCTGTGTAGTTTTCACACATACTTAATCTCACACACACACACACACAAGCACAGAATCTTTTCTGAAGAGTTCTTCTCACTTCTGCTGCATTTAAGTGTTAACTTTTTCTCCTAAAATACCTTAGTAGAATAAAAACTAGATGCAAATGAGAGAATTGTTAAATTACAGTAAAAATAAAGAGCTATAAAATTATTGTGAATAGCACAGCTCATATTTTAATCCTGAGAAATGAGAAACGTTCAAACAAAAATGTTAATTTGATTGCAAATATTGACATCTTAAGAAACTTGTGAACAGTTCGTAAAATTGTTGAGATCTCATCTAAAACATCAGAACACTTGAGACTGGAAGGAAAAATCTGAGAAAGAGCTGAGAATCAGAATGCTTCTGGAGAAGTCTCAATTTGTTCTCCATTTAATCTTATAGCTGTCTAGGAGATTCAGCTGAGATATTAAACAGATCTCATTTATCATTTTTCCTTCCTACAGCACTGACTGTTGAGACATCAATCATTTAAAAGGAACAAAGTGGGAGTTTTGAGAAGAGACTCGTATTGTGAAATGACTGGATTCCGTTACATCACGCTGTTCTGTGCCGCTCCATCTTCCTTGAGTTGAATCTGAATTGATTGAAACCAATGAAAGTACTTTCACATGCTGCACACACTCGCACACAAACACAGTCTCACAGTGTGTTCAGATGTGATGGGGAAATGCTCTGCATATTCGATCCCCAGCCGATTTGGAATCAATAACTGCCAGTGTTCTATAGTCACAAATGCCAATTAACAGGGTCCCTACAAATGCTGACTTGTTCATACAACTCTCTCGCTCTTTGTCTTTGTGTTTCACATGTAGATGCACAACGTGTACACACGCGCTACCTGTGCACATCTACCGCGTGCTTCCAGGCTTGTGAGATAAATAAATCAGTTGAAATAAACTGGGAGGATTTGAGCGGGTGCTGTAATGAAGAGAAAGAGCTGCTATATTTCACCAGACGAAAATCTCTGGATCTCCTTTACAACACATAAAACGTCAGTTGAGAACACAATAAAAATTGGCATGTTGTGTTTTTATAAGCTTTACCTTATGTACCTGACTAAAGCTGTGTGTGTGTGTGTGTGGTCCTAGTATTCACTGCGTTATGGGGACCAAACGTCCCCACAAGTATAGTAATAACAGTAAATTTTGACCCTGTGGGTACATTTTAGGTCTCCATGAGGAAAACTTATAAATCACACAGAATGATCATTTTTGAAAACCTAAAATAGTTTGTACAGTATAAAAACCATTACATCTATGGAATGTCCCTAATAAACATAAAAACTTAGCCTGTGTGTGTGTTGCAGGCTGACAGCAGTGTACCGGGGCACTGTGTAGTGCGCTAAATTCAGCACCTTCCCAAGAGTTCAGCTTTTTAACAGGCTGAGCTCTGCAACCACCCAGAGACTTGGCAGCATGCTGTGTACCGACAGTGTGTGTGTGTGTGTTAGGAGTCGTAGCGCAGTCCCTGCTTTGAGATGTTTTGACATAGAGCAACAACACAAGTGACGGGTACTTACACACACGCTGTAAGCCTGATCTCATATGCTCATACACACACACTTAATGCAAAAGACCTGTTAACGCTGGACTGAATTCCTATTAACACCAACGAATCCCTCTGTTAAACGTAATTATGAACGAACTCGTTCGCTGGAATTGGAACAAAAATGTGTTAGAAGACATTAACCCAGCACGAATGACAATGAAGAAATATGTGATATGAAAACCACATCCAAATATTGTCATGATGACATCAAAAAACCTCATGCGGGGCTTTACAACCATCCTGGTGCGATAAAAGAGCTGGTTCTGATCCAACACAGTTCTGGTCTGCGTAATGTTTGTTATGTGAAGCTATTTAAAAGGATGAGCTGTGGTATCAGCAGGTTGCAGGTTCTGAGCTGTGTTGATCTGGCTGAGTTAGTTCTGGCCTGTAGCCCTGAATGTTCGGCGAGATCATTAACTCATTTTAAATCTGCATTAGACTACACGTTGTAGTAGCATGCTGTACTCACTATATGGACACGTTAAACTCAGTACTTCCTCATTAGAATCAGGCACAGTGACACACACTCATGCACACAAAGGATTCCTGTGTTGCGAATGTTTATTCAGGGCTGACCGTGTGCTGTGCTCTCTGATAAGGGAGCAGTTAAGTCAACAGTGGACAGCGGGTCGGCAGTGAGCATGTTAGCCGCTGTTTGTTCAACAATCTGTTTACAGTAAACACTTTGACCGCAAGCCTGACCCTCTCACACCTTACTACCTACAGCGCCCTCTGGCAGAGTGTCGCCCCCTACTGATAGCACCCTGGCTTTGCACATCAAAATGAGGGAAGATTTCAGATTTCCTAGAAATCCAGTACACTACCAGTTAAAGGGTTGGACACCTGTTTCTCAATAACCTTGTAAATCTTTTGCTTTAATTGCATATGCTTATAAAGTTGAAATTGTTTTTGTAGATTTACTTGGAAGAATCTAAAAGAAGGTTTTTGGTCACTGCATAATTCCATTTTCAGTTTCATAGTTTTACATTTACATATATGCTTTAGAAGACGCCATTTATAAATGAGAAAATATCACAAGCAATTTGCGTAAACCATAAAGTAGTACACAGTGCTAATTTATCAAAAAGAAGATAAGAAGATATATATTCAGGTGTTGACCGAAAAGTTGTATGTTTATATCTAATGATTAACTTATTCTAACTTCAGTTTTTGTGCAATTATTATACAAATAATAATTAAAACAACTACAGTTTGTCAATAATAATACTAACAATGCCAGGAATTCAGTTTGCTATCGCTAATGTTTATAAATGGTAAACTGATGATTAATGTCGGGCTGAATCCAACTGAAATACTGACATACAAAGAAACAGTTCAAGAAATTTCCTGTTTGCCATGGGAAATGGCATTACACCTGTTTGTAATGATGCGACTTGTTTATAGTACTCACAGTTAAGTGATACGCTGGCGCTCATTAACAGGGCAAAAAAACTTTATTAAAACAACTACCTACTATCAAGAAGAAAGAAATGGGGTTACCAACAATCACAGACACTGAAAACAACTATGTCTGAACGCAACGAGGCGGTGATGCGAAGCTACCTCACTCCACCCTATATCTCAGGCAGAGACCCAAAGATCCACGAGCGAGACAGAGACTCTTTCTATTATGTAAAGACAGAATAAAATGAGAGTTGCTAACAGGTCAGTCTCGCTCAAATAAATCCACTGCTTCATGGCACCATTGTGAGAGTGTTTACTGAAACACAGGCGCAAAACAGGCCACCTTTTCGCCTTTCATGCCTATTTCCCACCCCGCTCTCTCATTCATTTTCAGTCTCATAGCCACTGAGGGAATAAAATGGAAAGAAAGAGGCAGAAAGTCAAGAAAAACTGAAAAATGGAGGTAAAATGAAGAGGAACCACTACAAATTACGGATTTCTTATTCTGTTGCATGAAATGCACATGATCATCATGAAGAACAGAGGCTTCTTGGAATCTGATTTTGACCATCACTTTGAATACACATACACAAACATGAACAGGCAGGCAGTTCCTGAAAGGGGGGCATCCAAATGGGAGCACATTTGCCCCAGCACTGAGATGAGGGCTCGTAAAATCAATCACTCCTAGAAACAGCATGAAGTTTTAAATCAGTCATCCACCCTACCAGGGGCCTCCATAAACAAGGACCATGCTCCCACGCTCAAATTAAACACACACACACAGATACACTCAAAGAGCATAGAGACGTTTCAAAACCCACAGTAGATACCAACCTGCCACCAACTGCATGTTTCAATTTGGTTATGAACAGGGAAAAATTCCTTTAAAGGGAAGTGTGTAATTTCTAAGCCACAGGCATTAACTGTGGAATTGCAAAAATAGTTTTAAAACACCCCCGTTCTTCTCTATTGGTCAACCGAATGGATGGCCCACCTCAAACTCACACCATTGGTTGAGCCAATGTTGCTGTGTCAGGCTGGTTGTGGTCCCCAAACTGATCCATGTTTTAATAGCGCCAATGTTTACACTTAGGGGAAATGGCTTACCTATTTTTCTTTTCCTACCTGTTTTCTCTTCATATTAAGAGAAAGTATTTCAACATTGAAAACAATGACACATGTCACATTTAAGGTGTAGATAATAATCAACAAATCTGAGTACATATCCAACGGATTTTCATTTAAACATAATCATGCACGCATTTATAATAATGGAAGGGGACAAGCTTGTCCAAATGCAATTCAAAATTCATGTGCATGGCTTCTAACATTCAATTTATTTTTTTACACAGCATCTTTTACAGCTCTTTGTTTCCACTCTCCATTAGTTCCCACTCTCTCTCTCTCCATGGAGATTTGTATAGGTTCAACAGCTGTCAATCAAACCTTCCTGCCACCAGATTGGAGGTTGAGAGAGTTCACTGCAGGTATCTGCCCCATACTCTCATAGACTGCTACAGAAATCACGCAGCAGTCCTTCAAGCGTTCATCTGTCTGCCTGTCAACAGACTGAAGACACCCCAGACTATAGAGCTCGGAATCCCCCAGAGAAAAGAATGACAGAAGAGACAAAGAGAGAAAGGGAGAAAGATGAGTGCAGAGGATGGGAGGAGCAGAGGGTGGATGAGTGTGTCTGGGGAACACACTCACATCATCAAGGGCAGAAGTGCATGCTGCATCTTTCTCACACACACCTGAAGGTGTCTAGACGTGCATACACTCACACCTGTACACATAGAAGCAACTCAATTTACACAATATAAAAATGCAAAGTTATGCACTTACAAAGACATCAACATGCAAGAAGATAGATGCACAATGCATATGAACCAACATACTCTCCATACAAAAAGAATAAACATGATTCATGCAAAAATAAACCCTATAGACACACACAAGCACTCCCAATGGCCTCAAAGACAGAGCTGAATTGATGATTGGCTGACAAGCCAGCTGGGTTTATGTTCTTCCTGTGATGGCGGAAGAGGGGAACCAATCAGAGGCAGCCACAGGGGGCCAGGCACCAGGCTGATTAGATTTAGCAAAACGACAGTTAACGCATGAAGGTAATCATAACTAGTGCATTCCCTATCAATGTGACAAAATTCACTTCACATCAACACATACCCATAATGCAGACATGCACCTCGCAACATTGCACCACTACCATGCAACAATTGCACTTGTTTTTTTTATATGCTTTTATTGCAGGTCACAACAACAAACACCTTAATTCCTTGTATTGTTATAACCAACAGAAACGTAATTTTGACTTGTAACCAAGGGTTACCCAAATTTATACTGTCAGTATTTTGGTTGCTTACTGATCCCTGAAGGATTAACATGTATACCATTAGTCAGGCCCAGACGGGACAGGAGCCTATGATTTGATACAATTCAAGTCATTTAGTCACATTTAAATCTCATGACTACAACAACTTTAGCCCCAACATGTATAGAGGAAATAAACAAAGTGTAACCTTGATATTTAAAGGTGTTTTTGTATCAGTTCCGCTAAAAACCTGCCACAAAGATCATAGACACTATATACACAGGTCCAGCCCCTCCTTCTACTATAATCCAGCAGGCTAATTACACAGACTCGTCTGAACATGCCAGTAGAATCAGCTATCAGCATTTATACCGGCAAAAACAGACATTGGCATCTGTCACAGTTCTGGCAGAGACGACCAGCGAGAGGCACGACAAAAATCTGCCTTCGTTTGGGACGTTTGAAGGGAGTCACAGAATGTAAACCCTGCGGAGATGAACCTACAACTCATTAGTTTCTTCCACAAGAGAAACAGCAGAAACAACAGGAAATGTGTTCAGTGTGCACACATGTGTGTGTGTTACGATAAGACTCTGATGGTGCTGTAGGCGACCAGGGGTCAGACACCTCATTAAGCCAAGAGGAGGGGGAGGAGAAAAGGGCAATTAGCCATGATGGGGGAGAAGAGAGCAAACACACTTCATTCACTCATACTCACACGCAAATATGCGCACACACAAACAAACACACACACACACAAGAAACCAAACAAAACAGGAGTGGCTGGATGGGCGCTGATCATTAATGAGTAATCACAGAGACAAATGACTTTTTCCGCTGCCCTAGGTATGTGTCCACTTACACACGTATGCAGACAGAGCCTGAGCAAACAGGCATGCAGAGACCTGCTGATGAATTACTGAGAGCTTCTCTCCTGAGCTAATTCACTCATACTTGCTCATTCCTTTGGGTTGTGCTTTTTCTGTTTTCTCTCTCTCTCTCTCTCTCTCTCTCTCTGTTTTTTTAAACCCACAGTAATATTTAACACTTGATCATCTTAGCATAAGTCTATGTATATAAAAGTACACATCTGGGTTTATATGTGCTTGTATTTCTGTTTGTCATTTCTTTGGTTTGCTTAGATTTTTGTGGGGGGTAGTTTGGTTTATGTTTTAGTGCGTGTCCAAAAGTTTACGAAATCTGACAAAACCACTTTTTGGCTTCCTCAAAGGTCAAAATAACTTTTTAATAATTAGCTTTTGTCCTTACAATGACCTCACAACTACAGTCAAACATGTCAAAAACAGACTTAGTCAGGACATCTGAAGTGGTTCTGATACACATATACTGACCGAATCGTGTTTTGCTGTAAATCTAATGAGGTTTAGAGCAATACAATAAATAACATTATCTCCATATAAATACCATTGTGTCTACAAGAGGCCCTCACTATTACCAGTTCTAAGATCTCTGAGTGTGTATGAGGGAACAAGCATAATATCAGTGTACTCCAAATGCTGATCATAGATAATAAATTGCCCATCTTCCAACCATAAGCGCATATAAACAATGGCCGTTTTTGCAGCTTTGTAAACAATGACACTATTGTTGGGGGAGGAGGGCGATATAAGAAGAGGAACGAGGGAGCTCAGAAACACGAGATCTGGAGGAGCTCAGAGAGATGGCAGCTTCCTGCTCTTTGACTCCTGCTGGTAACTGCTTACTACACCAGATATGCACACACACATCCTTTCTATCACACACACATTCTCTTTTAAACATGAGATTAACCCACACACCAGCACGACATTCAAACCCTCCTTAACGTTCTCTTTTCTCTCTCTCTCTCTTTTTCTCTCTCTTTCTCTCTCTCTCACACACACACACACACACACACATACGATTATTTCACTCTATCAGTGAGGACATTTCATAAAGAGCCATTGTCTTTACACCATTCTCTATCCCCTAACCTCCCCCTAAACATAACCCTAACACAAACCTGCTGACATGGTTAGATTAAGTAAATCATGATTTGATTCATTTATGAGCCTTTTCTACAAGTGAGGACCATCTAAAATGTTCTTGCAAGATGGGTTTTGACATATTCCACTCGATTTCTCGGGACATTTAAAATATATTGCCGAACCTGTAGACACACACACACAAACTCTCAAAAGCCCTTGCTAAGCTAAAGCCACACAGCTGGTTTCCTGTTAGAAAGTGGAAATAGCAGCACTTGTTGTGAAGGGGTCTAGTCTGGTCTGGCTCTGTTATGCAGCCACACTGGAACAAGCCTCTATATTTGGCTTCTGCAAGAGAGCGTGAAGCACGCTTAAAACCCCAAAGCTGAGGTACAGCAAAACCCTCGCCCTCCCACATTCAAAAAGATGATAGAGAAGGAGTAAAGAGGAGCAGTTTCCTTTGGGGAGTTCTGACATACTTGTAACCCAAAACCACATCTGTTGGCGCCCTGAATGCACATGCACACTGAATTCAAATGGTAAGGATAGACATTAGAGCTCTTTCTAAGGGACCAGTTTGAACTCTTCTATTGTTGAGTGTGGTTTGGGGAGAGAGAAAAAGGCAATCGATGGAGGAGTTGGACATAGACATAGCTAACAAGTAACAAAAACATTATAAATGTTGTTTTGAATGTTATAGAAACATACAAAACGTCCAGTTTTTTAGCCATTGTATTAATGTTATTAGTTGGTTTTAAGAACAGTATTTAAAATGTTACACTAACAACAAAGGAATAACATTTTTGTATTATTATATTATTATTATATATAATATATATCATTACACATTCTACTAACATTACTACAAGAACGTTTTTATAACTTTAAGAGAACTTTTAGAGATTGTTAGCCAACTTTCTAAAAATGTTTCCTGCTAGCTGGGTGCCAAAGTGCTTAAAATTATGTGCTTAAAATCTTCTTAAAATTATTTTTAACTGTAGCCAATATCTGACACTGGTCTGAACATGTGATGCTCCTAACCCACATGTGACCCGGCATGTTCATCAAAAGCAAACATAACAAAAAACCATGGCCTCTGTAAACTTTGACTTGAGTCTTTTTTGGCACTGTAGATAGGAGCACTTGTGGCCACGTAAAATTGAAAACCAAATTGGTTGCATTAGACAGACTCCAAATCAGACTGAAAAGAGGCGTCGCTCCATATATTAATGAGGTTTGACACCTCATTGTTGTGCTACTGGCTGCTTCACTGTCCATGTTCTTCATTCCAGGAGATCAAGAGGAAAAGTCAGACTGACATAAAATTCAAATCTGAAGCCCCATTGCAAAATGGTGCATATCTGATTTATTTTCACATATAAAAGAGGATTAGATCAGAATTCAAAATGCTCAGATTCAATGTGACTTTTGCTCATAAGGTCTTTGTCAGTTGTGTGCCACATGATGAAAGGGGGGAAAATACATTTAGGCCACATTCAACTGCAGTGTGTGAATTCAGCAAGAGAGAGAGAGAGCGAGAGAGAGAGAAGCAGTCAGCAATCTGTGGTGTGATTCACTCCTGATCATTCTCTGCTTTCTTGAGGCTGTGTCTGTGTGTGTCTGTTGTGTGTGTGTGTGTGTGTGTGTGTGTGTGTGTGTGTGTGTGTGTGTGTGTGTGTGTAGTGGTTAGTAAGGGTCAGGCTAGAGTTGAGTGGTGTCAGTGCAAAGGTGAGACTTTCCACTTTAAGCCACTGCTGCCTCTGACAACCCAGCACCCTCCCCTCCTATACTCAGACACACACACGCAAGCCAATGCGTGACAGTTCTCACAGAGCACTGAAGCAACCTCTCTCTCTCACACTCTCTCACATTCACAGAAACAGGTCTATAAACAATCTAAAAGGTATATCTACAAAAAGGGCAAAACTGAATAACATTTAAACAGTTATACCATGCCTGTACATCAACACACTACACATGAGTACAAAAGGTACAGTGCTACCTAACTAATTGTGTGATGTTTTTTTTTAAATACAACAGCGATCACAGTCCAGTATCAACTATATGCAAATACTGTCTGAGTTTTCATTTCGTAATTTGTGTTGGCATTTTGGGTCTCATTGGTTTGAGGGGGATAACAACTTGTGTCAACAAGTCAGGGGCTTGTTGACGCAACTTGTCAGGGGCACCAACACGCTCAACGCTGTCCTGAGAAGACTGTACACATAGGTTGTGTACTTCATTTAAAGAAGCATTCAGAGCTGGGTGGAACAGAACGCAGTTTTGTGACAGTAACTATGGTTTGCAGTACTGGCAGGAAAAGTAAATTGGCGGTATGTTTTAATATTTTGAATTAATTTTTGCAATTTGCTATTGATTAAAACACCTAAACCGTTACATCCTGTTGCTTATAATAAGCATATAATAAAAATAAGCTTATAATTTCAGTATCTAAAGTCATTTTGCATAATAAAAGCATAATGTGTTTGCACCTTCATACAGAAACGAGCGCCAGGAATCTACTCCTCTCCAGTGTCACAATTTTCTTTACATTTCCTTCTTTACTCCCCTCTGTTCATTCTTCTCTCCGTCTGTCCACTTCCATCTATCTGCCTTCTAAATCAATGTGTCTAATAAAGCCATCAGCTGCGCTGAAATATTGGGCAAACATGCACTCAATCAATTCATGCAAATGCCAGCCATCCATTCAGGCTCTTCTGAATATCGATGGCGCTGCATGGACGCGCCGTGCTGGGATTTGTGTATTTGTGTATCCAACAAATAAAAGCAAAAGGAAGTAGAGATGAGGGGTTGAGAAAAGAGGGAAACCCAAGATAGATAGGTTTCGTTTTCTTCTTGCGGTTCCAAAATGGAGACGGTGTACAGCAGGAAAACTGCCTTCCTCTTGATTCGACCTGGAGGCCACAGACAAGCCCCTGTTTGAACTACTGTTAAAGCAGTTTCCTGTACAGCTATGCAAGTCTTCTTTCTTGCATGAGGACAGTCGCGTCTGATCCCAGATCTGTGTTTAAAAACCCCATGAATCACGTTTTTCCTAAAGAAACCAGAAGTTAAGGCAGGACATATCAGTGCATGACAAGTCAACAATATGTCTGGCACATTTTCCAGGAAGAGGACATTTTAAATCTGTACATCTGCTAAAAGTTAATTCCATCAAGTACACAAGCCTGATAGGCATGGACTAAAAGGCACAACACTCCAGTCATGATTTTATGTGTTTTTTAAATGCATCTAAAATGACAAAATTGGAGTGTTATTCTAGTGTTCTAACCTTGAGCAAACACATACACACACACCAATAGCTTAATGTAGGTAGGAAAGATGAGGCTGAGTGTGTGTGTGGGTGTGTGTGTTCAGCTAAGCACTAATGAGGCGATTTCTCCCCTCATTCAAACATAAACCTCCCCTGTGATTGTAAGGAGCAAAGTAAGATTCATTAGGAACAAGGGGGAGCTCAGGCTGCAGAGAAAACTTGAATAATCCACCTGCAGACACTCCCTCTAAACCAGCTAAAGAGCTAACCGCATCTGTCTTGTACAATCACACACACAAAATAATGTCTGATTTACTGACCTTAGTGTAATCTTTGCATTTTCTCACTGAACATTAGAGCCAGTAGTGAGGTCTCTAGGTTCAGGAACCCCATGGAAATCCATCAGTGAAAGGGCCAGTGTGAGAACTCTCTCTGAAACCCTGACCCAGAGTCAACGGCTGAGAGCTGCTCCTTCTCTCTTTAACCCTGTGTCTACACTGAAAGCTACACTCTTAAAAAATAGGTGCTAAACAATGACATAGAAGAACCATTTTGTATGATTCCATAAAAAACCTTTAACATCCGCAGAACCCTTCTGTTTCACTAAAGGTTATTTGTAGTGGAAAGGGTTCTTTAGACTATAGAAAAGTAATATCAAATGTTTTTTTAAGAACATTTGACTTTGACTTCAGCCACATTAAATCGATGAGTAACGTTATATCCTACTGTAACATGATTTTTTGAGTAACATAGAATTTCTGTTAAAATTCAGTACTAAAATAATTTCATTCTGTGTGTTTCGCGTAAAGAAATGCTTCAAGACACACAGAGAGTGCTCTCCTCCGACACCTCACTCACAACTCTCATTTAAACAGATTTAAAGTGCTTACAAGGCATCATCACTCTAACTATGGCCAGACACATACTCTGTGCAAGTATGTGAACACAGAAGCATACAAGTTTTTATTGCATTGTTGTGCTTTGTGTTCGCACACTAGCGTAAAGAACGTTTCTGGCCTAAGAATGACCCGTGTATACTTATATGTAATGTTGAGGCCAAGCACTAACAAGCGCAATTTGTGGGGCTGGGGAGGTTATGGCTCTCACCAATACTCCACAAAGAGCGTAAAAATTTTTTGAAAGAGTAGTTATTGAAAGTACAACTCAAAGAGAAACATACTGAAAAATAAAGGAAAAACTGAAAGACATAAGCAGAAATAATGATAGTAATATTCAGAGGGGATGGAATGTGTGACTATAAAGGAAATTGAATCACTTCTGCAAATTGTAGGTTAAGGATCAAGGCTGTAATAAAAAGGTGTGTTTGTGTCAGTGCATGTATTAGTATATGAGAGAGAGATAGAGTATTAAAGGCAATGTAATCCATTTATTTTGAATTCCCACACATACAGTGTCCTGACTATCTGACGATATCACTGAAGTGTCACACCCATGTCTATTAAAGCCATACATAAAAATAAAAAAGGGTGGGAGGAGTCAAGAGAGCCAATCAAAAACAATCCAATCGGAAACATTTATCGCCTGTCCATCATTTTGCACATTTTTCTTTGAAAGGCAGTGTTTTTTGGACAGAGAGCACAAAGCTGAAGTTGGCACAATATAACTACAGTTGGACGTGAATGTAATAAAGGTAGACAACACAAATACAGCATGAGAAAGAGAGAGAATGAGTGTAAAGGGAGTGAAAAAGAAAGACTGTTTCCCTTCTAGAGCCACAAGGAGAGTTGACTCAGAGCCAAAGGGAAGTGTGTGTATCAGCCAAAGTGTAATCATAGGCCGGTCTCTCGGCTATTAGGAGAATTAAAGACTGATTGAACGGTTTTTACAGTGGAAACATAACATTGGGCTGCCTCACAGTGTTTGTCTACTTGCTGCAGCAGCTGGCCGAAACACTCCTCTGCCCCACCGAGAGCACAAGAGAGGAGGGGAGCCAAGCTGGGAAAAGAGTTTAAATCATTAAAAAGATATGAATCACTAACTTTCCTCGGACTTGTACCAACCAACATTCGTTCTTGTATCCTGCTGTACATTTGGGCTGTCCGCCCTTAGACATCCATCAAGAAGAAAGAGAAAACGCTTTTGGCACCCAAGTTGAGAAATCACTATAGCCTCGATTCAAGCTTCACATCTTACCCTCTTTCTTTAGCCTGGACTGGATCCACATCCGTACCATTCCGAGCGCGTTTGTAAGTGTGTGTTTGGGAGGAATGATAGCTGAGGACTGTGGGACTCTGACTGCCTCTGTGTTGTGTCCACAGCTGTGTGTAAGGCTCCTGACCTCCAAACAAAGCCTAGCACAGAGGAGCCACTATCTGGCAGGCTTGATAGGGGACAGGCCAGCCAAGCCAGACATGCTGAGGGCCCGACCGTAAAGCCAGAGAGACAACACAGCACCGGGAAGGCCTTTGATAAGCACTACTGACTGAAGCCAGAAAGACACAAATACATTGACTTTGATTCAGCACGGTTTGACAGACAGACGGACACAATAAACATCTGTGAAGCAAACACACACACACACTGACAGAGACTCCGTTTCGGAAGGTCACATATGTTCATTTATCTTTAATGTCACATTTGGAGAACAACTGGAAACTTTGCTTAAATCTCCTGCTTCTCACATGATTTCAAGACAAAATTATCTATGCTATCTGCATTAATATTACAGCTTTATAGTCTTTAAACATGTCAACAGTTCTTCCATTTATATCTTTTTTGATGAGACAGAACTGATTCTTGAACAAAACATGCCAGAGAAATTCCTAAGCTACTTCTGAGGAATTTCTTAAAAATATTTTTGTTTTCTTGGAGGACTCGACTCAAGCTTAAAGACAAAACTATGGGAAAAACAAGGAATGCATCTGGTTATTTTCCTTGTAGATGTGATTGGCAGGATTGTATGTGCATGCATGTCTCCCCTGAACTTCATTTCATTTCAACACACAAACCCTGCCGCACATTCACTAAACTGTAGACAAACTATTTATGTGGCTATTGTGTTTTCACCTGTTTTCCATCAGCTCCCTGAGAACTGTTTATTTCCCCCATAATCATACACAGGATGTTTATTTGAAAGAAAAGAAATGGGAATACAAGAATTATAAAATCAAAATATGGCTGATGGATGCCATAAAACACAGCACACAGAGTGTACAGGACTTTCACTGCAGAAAACATGACTGCAGAATGCAAGATTACCTATAAAAAAAAGCATCTCATAATTACATCGATGTTTTCGTGAAAACAATGCAAATGCAGTGAGAATAATGCAAAGAGATGAAGAGGTAAATCCTCTTCGCATTATTAAACATGCACTTCTGCTGATGTCATCAGTGTCAGCCTTTAAGAGAGTTGGGGTTAAAGTCATTATTTCTACCGCCTTTCCATTTTGCCTCTCTTTCTCTTTCTCTCTCTCTCTCTCTCTCTTTGTTCCCCTACATTCTCTCTTGCTATCAGTCATTCTTGTTCGGTCTGTACCTCATCTTTCACACATTCTGTTTCATTGTCTGTTTTTTTTGTGACCGTATAGTCTTTCCTGTCATTTACGTGTTTCCCAGTACCCCATCTCTCTCTCTCTCTCTCTCTCTCTCTGCAGTGTTTAATGTGCCGGCAGCATTTACACCCCAGACACCGGGTACAGCACTTTAATCTTGGTAGTGTCTACATGACATCACTCTCACTGGAGCATAAACTATAGTCAAGGGAACACACACACACACACACACACACAATTACTCACATATACATTGTTCACACATATATCTTCTTTATTCCTTTCTTTCCTTCTCTTTCTTTCATTCTCTTTCTTTCTTTCTTTCCTGTCTTTAGATTTCCTTCCTTCCATTCTTTATCTCCTTCCTTTCTTTGCTTCTTCCTTTTGTCCATTCTTTGCTGCTTTCCTTCCCTTCTTCACACATTTCCCTCCTTCTTCCTTTCACCCTTCCTCTTTCTTCCTTCCACTTCCTTCCTTCCACTCTCTCTCTTCTCACACCCATCTATAGTTCTATTCTGGGTTCCAGTGAATGCTGAAGTCCTCTAATCCCCACTAACCAGCCAGTATCAGTGTGAGACTAAAGCTCAGAGACCCAGAGCCCAGAGAGGGATTACCAGCAGCCCTGAGTCTCATTCTACTTCCCTGTAAATTCAGACTCACCAGAGACTTAAAGCACCCTCTCTGACATGTGGCAACCCCATCTTTAATGTATTATACAAAGCAACTTGGTGTATAATTAGTTATTTGTCATTGAGCAAACACTTTTCATTTAGAGCAATTTACAGAACACCAATTACAAGGACAATCCCCTTATAGTAACCCAGATGAACTGCCCTGCCCTGCCCAGAGGGTATGGTGATTCTCTCAGTAACTGTGTGGTTCATGGGTCACCTTTATCTAGGATCGCACCTGTTTGCGTTACCAGCCCAGAGCTATAATCAACAGGCTACAAACACCCACATATGGGTGTGTGAGTGTGGAGTTTAAATGTGCATATGTAATATAATAAGTGTAAGTGACGTTAGCTAATTTATTTCCAATGCTAGATTTCTGTTTATAAGCAAAGAGAGGTAATAAGGGCAGGATCATATAGACTTTCACACAAACACAGCGCATTCCCTTGCCAACAATCCCTCTGAATGTAGTCAAGCATTCCTCTTTAAACCAAAACACAGTCATTATGTTGCCATGCCGATAGCCACTGAGCATGTTTGCATCCTAATTGGGCTGACTGTGGCCACAGAGGTCTTCTCACCAACACTGGGTTGCATCAGCAGTACACCTGATCTGAAATCAGCGGCATGGGCTGGGCTAGATACAAAAGAGAAGACCAGCCAAGTCTTATTGTATTTGTCTATGCTGTTTAGTGTTAAATCGGTGTGATCTGTGGCTGAGGGAGGACTTTCAGATGATTGGAATGAGACCCGCATGTTTTGACACGTCGTTCACTTCGCTGAATTCGGCTCCTGGGAGAAGCAAGGCTGAGAATTCGTGTGGTCAAATAAGGCTTCATTTTTCTGTGCATTCTGGGTAAAAATGGCAAGGCCGGAGTCCAGAAATAGAACAGAGGCTATTATGGGATGCATGGAAGGCTGGCTCTGTGTTCAGGCATGACTGTGTGGTCACGGCGGTCACGGCAACTGTCTTTCCCCACAGCTAACCGACCTCCTGCCGAGTCTGAGAAACACTAATCAGAACCAGAGAGAGAAAGACAGAGAGAGAGAGAGCAAGACAGAAAAAATAAGCAAGTTCCTCGCTAAAAAAAAGAAATAAGATAGACGATTAGGGATGGATGAAAGTGAGCAAGGAAATCTGAACAAGCAATCAAAGTGCGGGCCAAAGACAAAGGCGACGCGTCAACCGTAGTTTTGTTTTAATCAGAGAACATGAAAATATTCAGACATGAGGCTCGAAAGCAACAAGTCCCTCTCGAATTAAAGCCAGAGCTATAACGAGAGAGAGGAGAAGAGAGGGAAGAAGAGAGATAGTGTGCGTCCCTTGAGACTGATTAATATTGAATTCCTGATGCTAATCTTTGTTTTGTGCCTTTTTTCTTTACTGGTGTGGAAGCGGGCGCATCTTTAAAAAGCATGCTTTATGTATATTTAATGAAGGCTCGGCATACATTTGGAGAGTGAGTCTCGCTGTGTGGCATCCCACCCTGCTCACACACTGCCACAGTCACATCCTGCTTAAACATCGCAATAAATAACGTGCCTTTTGTAATAGTTATATGTACCATGAAAAATCTTGTTTAATGATGCAAACGTGTATGAAGGAAAATGTACTCAATTATAGGTGCCTGGATGGTGTAGTCAGCATCAAGCAGCACAGATCCTCGCTGATTTTTGTCTGGTGAGGGCTTATTTGTGTGCAGTGGTGGGTGGGTGCACACCTGGTACATACAGGTGTGAAATGCCAATGCAGCAAAAAGCCTGCATGATATCATGTGATATCATCTGTATCTGATGGCAACAAGCTCGGCATAATGTTAAAACTAAGTGTGGCAAGGCGAGACAATATGACCTCATGAAGGACATGCAAATTGATTGATTATTGATCTCTGAATGCACACACACACCCACATAAACATAAACAATGTTACAACACTGCCTATGCAGAAACAATGCAGCTCTCTTGATTTAGAACTCATACACAACCACTCACCAGTTTCTTCTAGTATACACCGAAAGGATCACACAATGTAGTACAGAATAAACGGCTTTGTTTTTGCAGCCTATTTAAAATGTAATTTCTCTCTCACTATCAGACATCAAAGCCAGTGTGGAGGGCTTTTATTTTTTAAGCCAAATCCCAAAATTGTTACTGATTTGCAAAAGCTGGCTGCAGGCCGAGTCAAAGTTTCAACTTAATAATGACAGCGATGCAAGAGACACTGAAAGTGAGACTGAGCGAAATAGAGAGAGAAAATGAGAAAGAGAGAGAGAGATTCCCCACATGGTTCAAATATGCTCTGGTGGTTGAGTCCATCAGTTGAGGTGTCACAATGAAAAGCAGCTCACAGGATGTAGCAAGCAGTATGAGAGCACACACACAAACACACACAAGTATATTCTGAATATACTTGTTTAATATACTTGAATCTGGATCAGAGATCCCTCTCTTTTATAGCCATTCACACAAATGTTAGACACTTCAACACTGCTGTTTCATGGAAAATTAACATGAACGCACAAAGCATTTTAATCCACAATATAAACCAATTTAGCTAAAGTAAAACCCTTACTAATTTCAGAAAATAAACATGCAACCACCTGAAGGAAACCTGTCAAAATGAATAAGGCAGATGCAAGAATGAAGACATACACACACAAAACAATTATAAAATGAAAGAGAAAAAAATTCTGGGTGTTTAACTGATGAAATCCAAACAGCAATGTTGACAAGTCAGGGGGGCTGTTTTCTTGTGAACATGTGAGCCAGTAGGAAACAGAGAAGAAAGAAGAGGAGGAGATTGAGAAATGGAGGGGGAGCGAGAGAGAAAGAGAAGGGGGGGGGGTCTGACAGCTGTATAAATGAGCTCTGTAGCTCATGGCGCCCCGGAGTACTGCCTCATTGTTGTGCTGATCCAATGCACAGCAGATGAACTCAGGGTTTAAAAGTTGAACTGCGTGTATGTGCGCAAGCGTCTGTGTCTGGCCCTTGTTTGCTTGCATCCTTTATTAAGAAGGTTACCTTCTGTGTGTTTATGTGAAAGTGTGTGTGTGTGTAGGTTCTCAGCTACATTTTGGGAACGAGTGTATGTTTGTGTGTATAGATACTTAGCTAAATTTTGGGGATAAAATTGTCCCTAACATTGCGCTAAATCTGATGAGAAACAAATTCATATTGAAAACCGATTAATAAATAAAGCATAAATTATTTTTTTTAATGTAAAAAAGTAAATTTTTTGATGTAGCCATATGTAACGTGTGTGTGTGCTTATGCATGAGTACATCTGCGTTTGCGTGTGAAGGAAGTGTTATATATTCTCGCTTCCTCATTCGAACCCTCCTGTTTTGCATTAAATCTTTAGTAAACCATTTTTTGTTTGTAAATGTCTTGTATGCTTGTCAACATTAAACAAGCATATTAATTAAACAGGATAAACACAGCAAAGCAAAATTTTAAACAGCACATCACATGCTATAAAAAGACTGCAGGTGAGCATGCGGTTAAATGGCTACAGTGTCTTTGGAAAGCACCACGCTGCCCCTCGTGAGGGATCTCATGACGCTGTGCCTTTGGGAAATGCAGGCCTGATCAATAGTCACAGCATCGAAAGTGATGATATTCCTACAGCCTCTGTGGGTGATACATATTTTATAGAAGCACATAAGAAGGTGTACATATCAAATATTAATAAATGATTTTCTGCCTGCATTAATGACGTGTAGATGTGTTGTCTGAGGTGTGGCTGTGATGGGTGCAGTTGGGGCCGGGCCGCTTGGACTCTTTCGGCCTACTGAGGCACATCAAACAGTGAAAGAAGAGATTGTGGGGTGGAGGGAGGGGGGATTATGCTGCTACTGCCAACGAAGCTCTGCTGAATCACACACACACACACAGAGTCATACACTCGCACACAGCACTCAGCTGGCAGGCATAGTGAGTGGCGATGGAACACGCCAGGCTCTGTGCTACCAAGCAGAGGTAATTGGGCCAGATTACCAACCAGGTGGAAACATTCAGCGGCTCTTTTTCTCTTCGTCCCTCTCCTCTTTCTCTCTCTTTTGGTGACTTTCTCTACATAATTTCCCCTATTTTGAAAAGGCGGACAAAACAAATGTTTGAGGACTGGTCTGAGATCAGCTATTTACCAAACAGTGGTGCAATCAAACAAAAATAGTAAATACAATTGTAAAATCAAGCTAGACATATTTCAAAGACGACTTCATCAATTCGGCAGTTATGAAGACAAGTGATACGTTAGATGTCGGCATTGATACGGAGACAGCTACAAAGAGAGCAGAAGAGAGAGAGAATGTGAAAGAGGGAGAAAGATAGAGAGATACTAACTAGACTCAAGCAAGTGCACCGCACTAATTTAAACTACAAGCCCTATCAAAGGCGAATGGCCCGAGGGCAGCAGTACCTCTGTGCTGAGCAGAGCTACACCGCAGAGGAACAAGAGGAGGACGAGTGGACGGGGAGGGTGAGACAGGTTCGGATCAACAGCAGCGCAAACACAGCATTGTTAAATCAGGACTCAAGGCACATAGAGGAGGGAGAGGAAGAAGTGATATGAAAGAAAGCCGACCAAGTCTTGACAGGGCAAACCTGTGCTTTCTCAGAAACATGACTGCTACAGCACAAAGATTGTGCAGGCAACAAATAACTCTCTGTAATGCTGAAGTTAGGGGCAAACGGCCATACAGATGTCTGTGACAGACAGGGTCCCACCTCTTGCACTGCAGGTTGGTGTTTGTTGTATTGGACCATGAGTGAAAACATCCTTTTATTAATCTCTCTCTCTCTATCTACCAATCTATATGTATCTTTCTGACTCAAAAAGCAGTACTGGCAGTATAGCAGAATGCATTTCTTATTGATTTTCACAAACATTCTGGTCCTTTTAAAAACATTCCTTCCTCCCTGCATGTCTCCACTATAGGGATATCTGTCTCTATATGTGAGTGAGTCTCTGTGTGCTTGTGTGGGTGTGCGTTTGGGGTGATGGGGTTGCAGCCAGTGATAAAGACAAAAGTGAAAACTAGGCGCAACAGAGAAGTGTGTATGTGTGTGTGTATGATGGTTATGAAGTACTGCTGGCTTGTTTAAACCTGATTTTTTAAAGCTTATTTTTCAAGCCAATGGATGAAAAGCTTGCAATGTCTGTTTATGGTCATGATAATCTAATTTGTTTATTTTTCCTTTAATTAAATTTATTTATTTCCATTTATGTAGTTTCAGTTAATATAGTGGACAACATACTTGATTTAAATTTGGGATATTTCAGGCCCATTATTAAAAATTTCCACAAAGTTTTATACTGTTTCCTCTGGTATTTTAAAATTTATGATTGAATTTATGAAAAAAATGAACATGCACAAATTGAATAACTTGTGGGCAAAATATGTACTAAAAGATCATGATATGCTCACAAGCAGGCTGAAAAGAACAAGATCTAAAACATGAATATAAATGGCTTTTGTCCTATTACATGATGTAAAATAATACACACAGTATCATCTCATACTACCTGGTATGTATAAGCAGAAAAGACACCTGTGTTGATTAAAAAAAGCCACAGCGGAAGAACAAGAAATTGATACGCACACACATACATACACACACACCAAGTAATGATGCACCTGTATGGCATGAGCTGGCGTCCGCCTTCAGGCATACGTTACAGACATCTGCTGAGGATATGAAAGAAAGAAAAGAAAGAGAGAGGGGGAAAAAGAAGAGAAGAAAAGGATATTCTACTGTACACATTCTCCAGCGCACAGTGCCTGAGAAGCATTTGATGTGCACGCGAGATCGGAGCATCACCGGCTCCGAGGCTTGCACGACAGCCACCGAAGAAAGAGACGCGATTCAATACATTACAAATGAAAAATACAGACGACGTACAAAGCACATACAGTCAATAACATCGTACGTTTCACAGCGTTGATCTCCCGGACCTTAACGGCTCCGTGAGAGGTCATTTGACGTCGTTATTAAATAAATAGACCTACTTTAAGAAGGCTGTGAGTGAGGGCACAGCCCCCGGAGGCCGGAGAGAAAGACAGCCGCCGCCAACGACCCCATCGGCGCGGGCACAGCGAACGTGAGCCGAAGAGCATCTGGGTCAGCGCGCCCCGAACGATTTCGCTCGCGAAAATGTTTCCGTCGCGTCTTCAAACAACCGTTACGCCTCGAATTCGAATGAAAATGTTTCCGCCGAGTTTAAAATACGGAGACGGTTAGCCCCGAATTCAGAACCGACCTGAATTCGAATTAAAAAAAAAAACGTTACTTTAAGAGGAATGTCAGTTGATTGATATCAGTGGCACGTGACGACAAAATTATGGGATTGGAGCACAGAAAGGATTATTGAAAAAAATAAAAAAGAAATATATATATATATATATATATATGATATATATATATATCAGTATGAATGGACTAAAGAGATTAAAGCATACATGTACACACGGAATTACAAGCACATTTGGCCTATGACAAAACAAACAAAACATTTACAACAACAAGAAAGATTTTTACTGCTCAGATTCTACTGAAATAATAAAACTGCTGAGCACATGCTTTACGACAACACGTCAGCCAAAAGGAAAGTGGCTATCTCAACCATGTGAAACATTGATGGCATACCAATTATGCTCATTCATATCTAGATGTGGACTTTTTAACGTACAAAATTATGCAAATTATGATATGCACCTTTTTGTATTATTAATAACAAAAGAACAGTTAGCGTTCATACACTGGCTCATTCATAGGCGTGATTTCCATGTGCACTTATACGAACCTATAACCCATTAATAACCAAAATACGAAATACCTCTATCCCAAAGGTACCTTGAATGCTGGCGACACTTGTTAAATCTAATGCATGCACTGTCAACTCATTCGCACCCCGTCACATCACCGCTCAATATAGAAACCGGATTTTCTGGTATTACAGACGCCTCTTTTAGCACACACACACATACACACACACAGAGACACACACACACGGAGCTACTGACCCTAATCTTGGACATTTCTCGGAGAACCACAGTGCAGACACACACACACATACACACACACAAACACACAAGCTTGTGTTATTAACCGAAAGCAGCTGCGACAGCAAAACGCTCAAAGACATACTATAATAATTAACAGAAATTCGAGGGCCATTATACTGAAATAAAGACTACAGAACAAGTTTTCTAAGCAAGGCTACATTTTTAAATGAGTGCGAAACAAAGGGGGTCACCCATCCGTAAAGTAACGCACAGACTATCTCACCTACATAGTTTATAAATCACAAAACGGTGTAGTCTAATCGTCATCGACAAATCAATACGTAATCCTTAATTTACAGTGTCTTATAATATACCCTATTAATGTTTTAAAGATTATTTTCTTGCTCCGCTGTCGTAAGAAACGCATTGCTCCAGACGACCAGTGTTTCCACAGATCATGTTAGAAATCATACTTAAACGTTCACTTCCCCAGGTTTGATCATATGAAGTCCATAGCAATTGCTTATTTTGCGTGTATTTTACGTGACCTTAATTTATTGTACAATAAAAACATCAAATGCGTTCAGTTCTGTGTTGTAAAGTTCAAAGACTTCAAAATAAATAATAATTAGATTGTGTTTAAAATATGTTTTAACGTATCATTTAAAGACAGAAAAACACAAAAATAACACTTACCTGAATGTGAAGGCATCGGTATGTGCGAGGGGTAATATTTCCCAGGCTGGAAGTGACCGGGATGCTGCACTGTCGTATGCCCGGTATGAGTGATCCTCGAGGCGGCTCTGTGAACCAGCGCGCCTCGCTCTGCCAGAAAGTGCGGCGGAGGGGCGAAATCCCGGCCTTCCATACCGACAAAAAACGATAAATCCGAAATCCAGAGCGGGAAACCACGAGAACCGAACCGAACGCCGCCCAGATGTTATAATCCCGTTAAGAGTTTCGCCTAGGTCTTGCATTCAGCACAGTTTTGGCTTTGACGGCCAAAAAAGTATGTCAGAGTCATTTTTTCTGCAACACAAAAAAAATCACAAGTTGTAGTTTCAATTACAAACCAGTTACACGAGAGACCGATGCAAATCCAAGAGATCGTATCATATTAGTATCCTTTAGATGTGCAATGGTAATCCTTCATTGAAAACACCAATAGTGTTACAGTCCATTGCTGCGCCTGCGAATGCTGCCTAAACAAATTCTGCGCTCTTTTCTCCAATCTCACCACAACTGAGCGAGCCTGCAGCACACCTCCACATTTACACAAAAGTCTTACTGCAAGCTATAGACCATTTACAGAGAGATGTCAGGATCAATACAATTTTACTGTATCCTTACGCCTGTATGGAAAACCAAAGACGTCTAAACAAAAAGGAATAAGGCAAAGATAAATCAGCCTTTCTGTATTTCATTAACGGAGATACAAATATAACTATAATATATAGCCTGATCGCTGACGTTTAGTATGACTGCTTTCCTCACGAGCACTAATTTATTTAAGGCGTCAGACTATAAATGTAATTTTTGGTGCATTTTGGCAGTCATTTTACTTAAACTGCTACGCTCATCTGAACTATGCTTTCCATAGCCTTTGAGTATGGGGGTGACAACACACAGATGATGGAGTCTATATAACCACTTTTGACCTCTAGTCCTTAAGTTTCCTAAATCACAACTACAAGCAACAAATTATGATCTTATGCTGGTGCAAATAAAGAGTCTTGTCATGGCAAAATGGTGCATTGAGAGAGAGAAAGAGATAGAGTTGCGTGTGTGTTTATGTGGACTACGTCAAACGGTGTTATTAATGCATTAGATTTGTTTCAAAAACGTCCTTATGAACAGAGTACTTTTCGCAAGACTCACTAAATTGTGAGACAATTATTGGCAAGTCTGCTCAATAGAATTATAAGCGATCTCGCGAATTGTGGTGAAGACTCCTTATCACACTGCATCACAGATAAGGAAACAAAGACATTTTGAACAAGTCTGAATCTCCAGCTGTGCTTTCCATTTATTCTAAATTACAAACTAAATGAAAGACATCTAGGTCGTATCTCTAGATATTTGACATTCATAAAGCCAATAGTCTCTACGTTAGGGGACGTAAACGAAAACGCACTAGTGAATGAGGCCTTAAAACGTTGGAAGTTCCCAGTTTGGAGTGTGAGGATGATTGCAGGGCCAAATTGTTGTCACCCTATTACCCATAAACTGAAAAAGAGAGAAAAGTTGTAGAATAGTAAGTGAAATGACGTGCATATTAGATAACGATACCAAAAAAATCCTCAAATATAAAGGATAAGCTCTCTGAAGCACAAAATTAAATGTAGTGCACCATTTTGCGCTGACAAAGGACATTTCCAGCAAACATGTATCATTTCTCTGACATCATGAGAATAAATTGACCAGGCATTTTAAAGATGAGACTATTTGATTGCAATAACTTTTCACTATTAACCAAAACCGAAATTTGAACATATGTTGGAATCTGAAACCTATTAAATTTGGTTCGGAGGACGGATGAGAGGTGAGGAGCGCATGAAAGAACAGGTTTTTTAAAGAATGATTTTGTGTCGTAGGAAATGTCCTTTCAAGCGCTGATAAATCCCAGATAATTTTATGAATCACACTTTTATTGTAATACATTTTCATGTTTATATTATGAAATATAAGAAAAACTAATATATGGTTAACAGGACAATAGGCAGTTATATTTTCATAAAAAATGACCGATATCAATACTACACATACGTTGTAGAAGTACAATCTATACGTATCTACCCTTGTCGTTTACAAATGAATGTCGAATTTAGTCCTTCAAAAAGTAATTAGTCACACATGAATTTTATCCTTTATTAATCAATAAGTCATTAAGGTCTTCGCTCTAAATAAAATAGTTAAAAGTGCTCATTTAGTCCAAATAATAAAGAAATTCAGTAGTAATTCAGTATTGTTTATTATTATGATTATTATTATTACCATTATTATTATTATTATTATTATTGGTCTTACAAAGAGGATCCAGATTAATGGATTTCTTTTTTTTTACTCCCTGTAATACAGCCTCAGTCGTTTTGTACAACGCCAGATGTTCTTAAAAAAGGGTAAGAACAGCTCTTGAAGGCAAATGTTTATTATTGCACGCAAATAAATGTATACAATATAAGCGAATTACTTACTGGTAAGTTATTCCTTGCAAAACAATAAATGGTTTAAAAAAACATGGTATAAAAATAGTTAGAAGATAGCAGAAGCGAAATAAAAACATGTGGAAATGGTTACATCCTAGTCTGCTGATTGCAGTGCGTACGCAGTGCAGAAGTTCGGAGATGCACCGTAGTAGTAAGAGCTTCTGCTGAATCGAGCCCTGCACAAGCAGTCAGAGGCTCTTTCCCGAATCTGCTAGTGCCACTCAAGAAAAAGAGGGGGAGGTTACTGGGGGAGCAGTCGCGCCCATTGGTCTAATACCTACATGTCAATAAGCTCGTGCAGCGCGCCCCAGGATAAACAGTGGCTCCGATTGGATGGCGCTCTGAGCCAATGGCGTGTCAGCTGGATCAACTAAACAAAACGGCGGGCGCTTTATTTGAGCTTTCCTGTCTAGCGACGAGTTCAATGTGAGGCATGACCACATGGTTACTCATGGAGCTTGGCGTGCCATTATTGTAATGACTTAAAATAAACAAAGAAACATTTTACAACGTCCTAGGTTTCGAAGCAGAATAAGGACGTGTGAGAAAGTAAACCTATTCAGACGTGGCAAAAGATGATCCGGGGAATACACCGTGTTTTAACACTTGTCATATATGGGTCATAAATTGTCATAGCCTAATCATATATAGGTTGTTTTAAATGACAAGTACCATAAGTCGTCTATAGGTTAATACAAGTGAACAAGAAGAAAATAAGACAGTGCGCATCTAACCAGACAAATGTTAATAAACTCAAAGCCAATGAGAGACGTAATATCCCTCTTATACTTATACAGTATTAATCAACTTAATGATATGATAGGTTTAACAAGCTCGGAAAGAGAACAGTAAAATGAACATTTTAACCAAGAACACGTCAGGATGTTAAAGCGAAGTCACTTTAGGCTGAAACTATCGCTGGAAAATAAAGGGTTAAAAGCTCGGGCCTCGTTCTGAGCATAGTTTGATTGGTTGGCGTGTTGCCAGAGCGCTGTCAATCATAGAATGTAAACAAGGCTCTGATTGGCTGCTGTCCAGTCCGCACTGGGCTGCCTGAAAAAAGCAATTACTGGCCTTGCGGTTTCAAGGCGGCCCAGAGCTGGATGATGAAAGGAGATAAGGAGGGGCGGTTTCAAGGCCTCCCCTAGGCGAACCTCGTTGGCCCCAAAGCTAAAGGAGAGTCAAGAGTGACTTAATCAAAGGGAATGCGTTAAAAAGGGGGAAATTACATGTTGTATTAAATTTAAAGTATAGATTCTCGGATTAATATCGCCTAATTCAACAGTAACATGATAATTCGAATACATGGAATCTAATACACTCAAGCAGAGGGCTAAAACTCAAGGCAAAGGCTACCAAAGCGTACGTATCGAGGATTTCTTTTACGGTTAAGTTTAGAAACTTAAAAGCCTTTGATAGTCATGAGTGCGACTTGCATGTATTTTTTTGCATGAAATAACAGTAAGTAGACAGTGCTCACAAAACTTGTAATTTTACAGAAATATGTATATATGTACGTCATTAACTTCTTCGGCTTAAATGCAGTTTAGAAAAACATGGTAAGTAAACAACGGAAACGATTTGAAAATGATAAATATGAATGATTACATTGGTATTGTTGTGTATTGTTTTGTCATTCATAACATAATATTTAGAAAATTAAAATACTAAAATAATGGAAAAACACTAATAAAATACAAATAAAAATGACAAGAGGTTGTTTATTTTTTATAATTACGCGTTTGAATAAATAATTATTTTTTGTGTTTTATTTATACTGCTTCTTTATTATTTCTTTGTTATTTTCATCTAGTTAGCTCTTTAACTTCAGCCTATGCAACTTCATCCACTAGCAAAACCTTCAGCACCATCATAGCACAAACCTTAAGGGCAACCAGGCCATTGAAAGACCTGTAATTTGATAAATGTGTTCTATATTGTGTATTGTTGCCAATCTCCCACTGTAAACACAAATACTTTCTCGTATGGTAAAAAAAACGAACATATAAATGTGTTTATAGATTTAGACTTTTTAGAAGCTAACATCCCTGAATTTTATAACAGTTAACATATTTTTTACATAGTTTACATATACGCCCACATCTATAAAGTATAAGTATACATTTTTGTGAACAATTATTAAAAATTAAAGTAATAATTCAATTTCTACAATTTGTGATTATGATCATTTAAGGATGGGGTTTGACGCAACAGAAATAAAACACAAAAAGATGAGAAAAAGAGAGAGCGTGAAATAGGGCCCGTCCTGAAAAATGTGCCACTGAGCATCAGATTCAAAAGAATAACTCTCGGCCTTAGAAGTATGAAATCTGCAAACGACCCATAAGCAGAAGCTCTTAATATGACAAAGTACCCAGTTGTTGTGTTAACCAACTCTACAGTACAGAGGGTGTGCTATGCCCTGCCACCGACCCTCTTGTCCAAAAAAAATGCTGCCTGGAAAAAGCAATACCATTGAAGCAATAAAGAATTCTGTTCTGCAATATACAAAGAGGTGCAGCGCTTTAAGCAGATATCGGCACTTAATTTATTTAGTGACAAGAAAGACTCTTTTATTGTTGGGTTTTTATTGGTTCCTTTCGCAACTTGAAAGGTGGGGGTGGGGAACATTTTTAGTGGAGTACGGATAACACACACACACACTCAGCTAATGGAAACACACATTTACACACAAGCATAGGCAGTTTCTTTTGCTCTCTTTAACGCATGCATACAAGCACAGGTATCCTGCAAACATATATAAGCGCATAGGCCTATACTTGAACACAAACTCAGAGTCTCTATCTTTCTGTCACACACACAATCTCCTTCTCTCCCCACGCGCGCACTTACATTCTTTCTCTCTCTCTCTCTCTCTCTCTCTTCTCTCTCTCTCACACACACACACGCGCAAACAGACACACACTGTCCGTGTGCCAGCGCGAGCTGCCCTACTGTGGGACGCGGGGATAATTAATGCGGAGTGACTGATTGCTCTCGAAACAGACCAGTCCCGCGAACTGCATTGTCCGTGATCAATGAAGCGTCTCTGATTGACACTTTCCCTCCATCTTCCAGCCACATTCAAACTACCGGAACGGGGCGTTTGTCACCAGCGTACAGGCCAAGGGTGCACCGAGACCCAGTTATTGTCAGGCTGAAGTTGCACACCAGTTTTGAACAGAGCCAGAGATCCCTTTGGTCTGCCTTTGGCAAAAAAAAAACAAAAAAAAAAATACAGTACGCCTGAATTCAAAGGCCACTCTAATACGAATGTATAAAAGGTGCTTGCTTGCCCCAACGTGTCTATGTAAGTTAGGGTATTTTATGTACGCGTCCGCTGGATGAATCATTGCGACAATGCACTCCATAGCCGGAGACGAGGACGAAGCATGTTCAGTCAAGACGTTCATTTTCCTCACGGCCTAATAATATGGGTTCTATCATACAAGACCTGCCGATCACAGAGATCACTTTTCAGAAATCTGCTCATGAGAAACATGATGTTTTAAAAAACAGATATTGTTTTGCAATGTAATAATAATTATATGTGGATTGAATTACATACAGGGTTGCCTTAAATAACAAGTCTGTGAATAAAAAGACACAAGCACGTGTTGTGTTGTTGCATTTAAACAGAACATTTATGAGAGTATAAAGATAGCAAAATATTTTTTGTCTTGTACCTGACTACCAGGCGTCTAAGGGCCCCATAGGTCGTCTAAATTAGGTTGATTGGTATTTGGTGACCTCTCCTCTCTTTTTGATGAACAATTGTATGCCATATACAAAGAAAGATGGTTGAAACCATATTTAGACCCACTTTGGAAAATGTTGTGACAGCAAGAATTACAAAACGTATTACTCCTTTTTGTGCAATGATTTGGGCTCTGGTAACAATTGGGCAAGTTGTATGTTAGTTGTTTCATAGTGCGTCTCAATGTCCAGTGAGCAAAACAGCCCGTTCTAGATAAACTGAAGGCCCTGTGTGTGTCGTTAAATATGACTGAACACCTCTAAAACAGGATCTTGCGTTTTAGTTGTTTGTGTGAATGGGTTCGTTTTCAAACATCGATGTGATGTGCGTTATGTCTTTGGTTAAACTGTGCAAAAAAATAAAAAAGGGCAGTAAGCTTTATGAAATCGTGGCCTGATGAGAGTGAAATTGGTAGTACAAACTCATGATATAGGACAGTTGATTTTAGTTCTCGTAAATGAGTGGTTAACCCAGCTGTGGCTCGCATCGTGATAAACGAGAGAGCTGTCGACTTCCAACCTATATCAAAAATCTAACTGAACTCTTAGACTACGATAAGTTAAATAAATGTAAATGTAGCTGGATGATGAAAACGTGTCCATCAAGCCTACAGTTTAAGGTGGTACAAGCCCATGGGTAAATTGTGAATGATAAAACACAACTCCCAATAAGGGTGGATACCGACCAGCTGCCCTTTATAAATTCCAGGGAATGGCGTTATCGATAGAAAAAGCCCATCTGTGTCCAATTAAGGGAAGTACTGCTTCACCCCCCATAAATGGCACAAACCTACCTCATTACGACCTGTTTTATTGTAAAAGCTAGAAGTCAAACTATAGAGAGGTAAATAAGTGTAACAAATGACACCAAAAATACTTAAAGTACATTGATTTGATTTAAAAACAAAAAAACTCCAAAAACGTTGTCATTATCCTGCAACCCTTTGTGAAACAATGGAACAGCGCATATAAAGAGGGACAATATTGAAACTAAAGGAAGACCATGATAAATATTGTAACGTGAATATACAATCAAACTGTTCAGGGTTCATTATATTATATGCACCAAATTTTGACTGGCGTATTTGTAATAAATAATAATAAAAATGCAGTTGTACCCATAGTGTCTTATTAATGAGACTCTTTTGCAAATACCTCAAATTCTTTGATAATTCCTAAAATTGTCATATTAAAGCTTTATCTCCTAAAATTTAACGTGACTAAAGAAATTGAAAATTAATCGGATGAGTGGACTAATTACACGTTACCAATATGCCACTAGAAAATTAGTGAATGAAATTTTTAATACCTATTGCAAGTAATCTTCGCATTGTACAGACATTCGAGTTGGAAAACAGTTACTCGTGAGGAGAATGAACGTAAGCTGTTATTTTGCTCACTAAATATAAAACAAAATTTAAAAGATAAAACCGAAAGAGGCAGTCCAATAACACAGTATGCTGTGTCTAATACACTGCTTGTATTTTTCTTGAATAATGAGCTTGTATGTAAGTATTAAAAAAATCCTGTAGGGAATGACTCTAAATGCTTTTAAAGGATTGTGAGTGGCCATCTCAGTTTTGAAAAGGGACACGGTGCTGTCTTGATCCGAAAGTAGCCTACCGTGTATGTAAAGTATATGCTTGTATCACAGCTTCGTGAGTGTCAGATCCTCGCAGTTCCCCTCACAAGTATGCATTAAATGTGTTACACGTTGTTATCAATCAGCGACCCAAGTAAATCGACGTTTCAGTGTCCCTCCGTTAAAGCGTAGGCCATAATACGTGTTGCTTTATTGAAAGCACAAAAAGAACCACATGCATCTGTTTTTATAAGCAAACACAGCATAAAATTTTACGAATGGTTCAATTCAAGCAGATTGAAAAGAACATTAAATCAACTAGCATCACTACATGTTTCATAGGACACCAATAATGTTTTGACCTTTCGGCCTAATAGCCATGATGAGCAAAGCAAAAACTAAAAGACTAAACTGGAATGGATTAATTGCTTAATAAATGACTGAACGACGAAAGTAAAATGTATACTTGCTAATTCTGTGTAATGGCAATGTAGAAATCACACGCTTTCTTAAACGCACGGTCCTGAACTGTTTTAAAACTACGAAGACGTAGCATATGTACGCAAACTTTTCACTAAGTTCAATTATTTGAGTTCATAAATTATAAGAAACGTTCAGTTGAAATATATTTTCTGTAGCATATTTTCTATGAATTAGAAAAGTTAAGATTTTTTTAACGTGAAGAAAAAGATTTGAGAGTGTAACACAAACAATGAGAAAAGTCCGAGCAATCAAATATCCGGTTAAAATGCTCCCCCACAGTACACTGAATGTGTTATTTTAATGTCATTTTTGCACCAATAAAGTGATAAAACCTTTGAGATACAACAAAGTAACGTCTACGCATTCGCATATCAAACGTAAAAGTATATTGTTCTACCTTTTAAAACACTAAGTTCAAAGCCAATGTAATCCCGTTTTAAGAAAAGGCTTCATTGTCCAAAATGAGCAATAAGTCACCTTTTCACTGACCGCCATGGTGGAACGATGTAAATCTGACATAAAAGTGTATTTTGATGTCAAGAACAACCTTGCATGAGGCCACTATTAATTTCTGACAAGCCATATATCTGCTGCATATAGGACACAAACAAACGAGTAAACATGTCGAGCCTGTCCTTAATACTTCTGCAAAAGTCTCGGTGGCTGCGATAAATCAAAATCAGATTAGCAGAAAACACCTACCTATAAAAATGATATTCCGTCCGGACAGCTAAAAATTTCGAGCAAGGATTGCCTATCGATTTATGCAAAAATGAGGAAAAAAAGAGGAACACGCGTCAGCGTTCAGATCTTTGATATCGAAAAAGCCTTCTGTCCTGTAGTCTTGAATCCTAAAAAACTTTGTAGATTAAAAAACAGCGAGTATTTAATTTGCCATAAGCACTTAGTTATAATCTACGATGGTAAAATTACGTAAAGTCTTTAGCCTTAATGCTATTAAAAAAGATGGCTTGGTGTTTGGGTCCTGCTGTAACGTTGGAGGTCTATCTGAAGGTACGGAGCAAATCCGTCCGAATAGAGCCAACTGCTTCCTCGAGCCTCTATAATCACAAATTTATGGCTGGATGACGCGTCCTCTTCTCCCACAATGGAGCTCAGTGACATTAAACAGAAAATTGATGGAGAGACGAACGAAATTTAATCTGCTTTTATATCCAGACCATTGCATTTTGCCTCATTTAATTAGGGACAGGGCACGTGTCTCTCGAGCATACCCCAACTCTTTAACATACATTGAACTATTCTACTTTTTTGCATGTTTGTTCTGAACAGGACCTTGGAAAAGACCATAGGGGAGACGACCCCATTCCCTCCTATCCGTGTAGTAGAGACCTTGGATTTACTTATTCAGATCTTCTCCACCATATTGGACTTTTTTTACAAGAACCTCTAAATCAAAGTAACCCATTTTCATTTGGTAAGGTAGAGATATTGAAGTGTACCGCAGACAGACACGAGTGGATCGCGACTCCCGCGACCCAAGTTACTAACGCAAGTAAAAGAGGATTTGAGGTTTTAAACCGACAAATCGTAAATATTTTTCTCAGCGCACGTCTGTGTTGTAAATGGGTGCATTGTTTCGTCAGACATGGTACACGCACACGAAGCAATGCATTTGTTCAATTAAATGTGTCTACGAACCGAGAACATGTAGAGAAATGGTTATGGTTAGATCAGCTGCAGAAACAACACAAACACACATTCGCTTCGACAGATTGTTTACTTGAAGAAACTACAGATTTACCTTGAAGAAACGGGCAATCCATTACAAAATACATATGTTATCCTGAAAGAAAAGCAATGCGCTACTTTTATAAACAAGTTAGAGTAGAATATGTGTTTTTACATCCAAAACAGGCTATTTGCTTAAAAGCGAGGCGCATTTCCCACTCATCCCTGGAGCAAAAATTCGCCCCCGCCCCTACCTTTAAGGTCACCGCCCCGGGATCGGTGACGTCAGACAATTAACGCTTTAGGTCCCGTGAGCATTGCTTGAGTGCAACGTTTTTTAGTAACGTAGGCAAGGCTTTGGTTTCAATATGTTGATATAGTGCCACTTGTCATGCACTTACTCAAGTTAAAAAGGCAAACATTAACATGGGTGACAAATATGCTGCTTAACAGACCAGCACATCGAAGGTTAATTCTTGCATTGTATGCAAGCTGAAAATATAACTGGTGTTTAATTGGTTGCATTTTGTGCATTTGGGACTGGAAAAGTGTGTTTGACTGAACTCCTAAACTTTGACGTTCATAGCAAAGAACACAGCCAAATATTCTTATGAACTTATTAAATCAAAGAAGTATGTAAAGGTGCTGATTCTAATAGTTTTATTCATTACAGTTGTCATGGCTGATTTATCAGATCTGGACCTCAGTCATCAGGCCTGTCTCAAATGACAAACACATCACAGGCTATCTTCTAGCAGCCGTACAGCGCACTCCCTTAATTAACAGTCAAAGGTGTCTACGTTTATTTAGACAGATGTGGCATACCAGAAAACACAGCACAACTGCACATATTAAGAGACATGGCTTCTATAAATGTTCACATACTTTTATGAAAATAACTTCAAAAAGAATCAATCAGAGGAGGACAGGAAAAGTCAGTTGTCTAGGGCTATTTTACACACCCAAACTCATTACCCCCAAATGACCCCGACTGTGTCATTAAATGAGTCTTTCCTGCAATGCAAAAAAATTATAACCACTGTTTTCTTTGGTGCAGAATATTCTTAATGACTGTGTGTTTTGGACACTTCCTTGTTTGTTGCCTAAACGTAAGTGAATGTAAAGGGTTTTAAGAAGGGAAGCATGGAATAATTAAGACTATTGTCTGAGCTAAGCAAGCTTCAGGGCAGCTAAGAGAAGATTAAAGTGGCATAGCCAAACCTCTCCATATTCATGAAAGCATGAATAATAGTACCCTGCTACAGACTCTTGACCTTCTTTCAAAGTCTTATTGTATGTAGCATGTGTTAATTAAAATTACAGTATGACAGAACTTAAGATCTAGGCTTCATACTTGCTCCACAATGTAAGGAAAGAGTCAGATGGGAATATTTGTGTCAACTCAAGTGTCAGGTGATGCAAATATGTGACTGATATTAGAATGCTTTAATGCACATCCTCATTTATTTCAATTGGAACATAATCTAATCAGTCCTTCCATACAAAGATTTTTCTTGCCCCCTGCTCATATATTACATATTTGAAACATAATGTATAAATCTATTTAAAATGTCATTTAATGTAAGTAATTTCATAGGATAACAAATCCTCATTGGCCTTTCAAATCGTCATTTAGCCTGTCTAGATCAGCATGGAGACGATGAGATTAACAGATTATTAACGGGGGTTAAAAAGAAACAGGCAAATATTATGAAACAACAAAATAGTTTTAGTTTTGGATATTTAAAAAAAAATCAGGTGGTGGACTCTTTTGACCTAAACTATATAAAAGAATGTTCAATAACTTAAAATGGTTAAGTCATTCAGTAGCAGGTGAGGTAATGTGGAACAACCAGGGAAAAAAACTTTTAAACTACCTTTAAGAAGCAAAAAATATGAATAAAAGACATACTCTGTACAGATATGCTTTCCTTCTTAAAGCCCACGATTTTGCCTTTGGACAGCTTATCACATGTCAAGGGCCTATCTCTATCCCCACTGGAGAGATCACAGTAAACCTGTCTTTGCTTAGTCCAGTGTGATCACGACTGTAATATGTTAAAAAAACAAGTCCTTAAATTCCTCCCTGTTTTCAATCTCAACCCGTTGACTGTCCAATGAATGGAAAACCTTTTAAAGGAGCCATAATGTCCAAAACAGTCTTTTAGTATCATAGGTACAACAACTAAAGGGGGACCAAGAACATGATTGGGATTACAAAGAAAGAATTACTAATTTTCTTAAAATCCTGAAGCCGTCATGGCAGGTTTGCCAAAAGTATGGCAACTGTCATAATCCAGTGTAGTCAATCCATAGCAGTATAGATTGGGGAAAGGGCAGATAGAAATGAGGGCAGAGTAATGCCCATTCTTTCATCTTGAGATCAGAGCTAGAGGTCTGATTTAAACTCTTACATGCATATGCATGAAGCATCAGATGTTGCAGTACAGAGAGAACAGCAAACAGAGACATCTCTTAAAAAGTCTGAGCCCTTCAATTTCCTCTTTTTTCAGGTTTTTCAAATAAGCTCTTTATTGCAGCTGTTAAATACAGCAGCTGGGACGGCGATACAAGGACAGTATTGTGACCCCCGCGTCAAATCTGACGCATTTGCTTTTTGCCCTGGTTGTTGAAGAAGTTCCCCCACCACATCTGTAGCGCCATCACGTGGCAGGGCAGGCAGCTCCTGTGACCCCCGAAGCCATGGCTGTTGTCTGGAAGAAGAAAGACAGTTTGTAGGGGCATCGGAACCCAGCTGCAGGGTTGAGGAGTGCCACAGTCATCAAGTGATGGGACTGCCCACCCAACAATGAATCTCTTTTCCTCTCTCTCTTCCCACTGTCCCTTGTACTCTATTTTTCACATTCTACTGCCTTTTATCAGTTTCTATCTCCAGGCCTTGGGCATCGCTTTCTCTTTAAAGAGAACTAGACGACCCTGTGTTCACCCTCTGATATACGGCAAGGTCTCAAGACCGCTGCTGATTTGTTTTTATGAGAAGAATGAATAACTGAGTCCATCAGCCACAAAATGGATGGGAAAATTGCTACAGAAGACAATGAGAGAAACACAGAAAACAGAGATTGAAAACAATGCATCACAATAGAATGCTGAAAGATCTGATCCTCTTACTGTGAAGGTCATAAAAAATGTCATATATATATACTAATTAACTGCATACAATACTATTTATTTTAATATATGTGGGATTGTTTCAGTGGTTACTGTGGCAGAGTGGCACAGACTAACCCAGTGCTGTGCTATATTGGCACTACTGGAACACCTCTCATCCAATCAGACTCAAGGACCAGAACTAACTGTCGCATAATTGCTTGTATGTCACTTTAAAAACCTCAAAGTGTCGCTTTAAACACCAAAATGGGTTTTGCATTCATGCATTAAAGATTATGGCTAATGTACTGTATGCTGTTGTTTTTAATATGCACCTAAATAAGAACTTACACGATGTGAAGTATTAAATACTGCATATTATATGCAGAGCTAAAATGATGCTCTACATCACTTGTCCTCTGTAACAGGTGCCCTATTCTTTAGAACAGTTCCAAATCCCATTGGCTCTTTTATCACTGGACAGCAAGAACATGAGTGATATTTCATAAGGAAGGCTTAAAGGGTGCCCAGACATTGAGTTTTACAAGCTACATGAGCAAATGCCCCCCTTGGCAAAAGGCAATGGTGCTGTTATACACATATGCGTGCACACACACTCCATATCCTGACAATGTTAGCTGGAAATAAAATTTTAGTACCCCTGGTAATAACGTGCAAGTCATACAGAAGACCAGGAGACAATTGTACACATGCACATATATACAGTATATACAAGCACACTCATGCACCTCTGTTAAACCTTCAGTTAACAACAATTAAAAAATGAGGTTTATGCTTTTTTAGCACAGGTGTAAAAGTCTAAAAACCACTGCATTCAAAAACATATCCAATGTCTGATCCTAAAACTTCAAATCAAATCCAAAATGCCTCCCCATGCCCCTCTCTGCACGCGCTGCTGTGTTCTTTATAGCTTTTAAATGGGGCTCCTTACAGACCACCACAGGGGGTCTGCAGCTAGCTCTGGGGTAAATGACAGCCATGTTGTGTTTATCAGAGTTAAAGTAAGAGAATGAATCTAAAATTCCAAACCTTATTGGCTACTTATTATACTCCAAAGCTAACATGCTGAACTATGTTTAAAAACCTGAAAGAAAGAAAGAAAGAAAGAAAGAAAGAAAGAAAGAAAGAAAGAAAGAAAGAAAAAGAATAATTATTGTAAGGAATTTTAGATTTTATTTTTGGCTTTGTCTGAGTGAAGAGTACCCTCCTAATGTAAAAAAAAAAGACAAAACGTTAATTAAAACTCTTTGTTTAGAGATGGATAGACGAACTTCCAGTCTCATGCTAAAGGGAACGCAGAGCTACTAATGAATAATTTCGAGCTCGGATTTTTCTCTATCAATTTACTAATAGCTGAATAAAAAACTAATGTAGGAGGAACCCACTGTCGATTTAACTTGACTGTCTGCCACTGGTAGTAATTCTCACATTCAGGGGTGCACCAAATGTGCGTCAAATGATCAATTGTCATGTAGCTGGTGACAGACGGACTACGAGAAAGGCAGATCAACCCGAAAGTCGAGTAATCGCCCCACTACGGAGTTATCCATTAATTCAGGGTTAAAGTCTATTTGCATTTAGACAAAGAGAGATCGTCCATCCATCACCGAGTCGAGGGTACGAAGGAGGGGTAAAATAGTTCTCTTGCAAATAAATCTGTTGCCCTCCGGGGTGCGTTTACATAGGTGTGAACTGCGACTGTTGGAAAGCCGAGAGTAATTCATTTGAAATGCGAAACCTCAACTCACACAATACTTTCCAAATTGCCAAGCCTCAGCTTTTCGGCAACACTGTATAGCTTTCATTTATATAATTAAGCATTATTACATTATACAATGTCAAACGTTTGCTAGAGGTACAAATAATTAAACATCTCATTTTATTAAAATGCTTTCATATCTGAATGTGCTAATGGTATGTTGGACATTCACCAATATAGTTAATGAATGACTTTAGTATTAAAGTATTAGTGCTTTTGGCCAGTAAACTGTGTTGCAAACAAATAATTTACCAACTGTAATAACAATAGTTCCAAAAAAAATGGTCAAGCAGAACATCTGACCAAGACATTAACCACCATTATGTGCTCTCCCCATTTAAAGGAGCGAGCCCTTGTGTTTTAAGGTGGACACGATATTAAGCTTCATATTAAGATATTAAAGAGGAGTCAAGAGTTTACCAAGAAACAAAAACAGACTTCACATTGGGACGTGCAAGAAATGAGCGCCCTGATTATTTATGGACAAGACAAGGTGTAGTCCTGTATCTTTTATTTCCAGATTTCGCAGCTGCGTGTTTCGCCTCCCTTGCATTTCACAACAACCCCGCCGACTATGTTCCGACATCGTGTTTTTATTAGGTCTAAATAAAATTCTGGCACGGGCGGAATGCACACATAACGCGGCAGTTGTTTGCGTCGATCGAGTCTGCTGATCCCCCTTAAATCTGCGCTAGGTTTGGTGGGAATTCCATGTAACGATTTTTGCGCGCCTGGCCAAGGGCTCCCTCCCGTAGATCCAGCGGGTTTCCCCTCCCCCTCTCCACCTCAGCTGCTGGGTTGGGGAGGGGAGCTCCCCTTGCACCACTCTTCTCCAACCCTGCTACCTAAAGGCGCCCGTGAATTTGCGTTAAGAATGGCGCGCCTCCGGTGCTCTTGCGCGGCTTCAAACCCCGCTGTGGAAATGGATGATGGTGCACATTCAATGGAAGCTATGCATCTAGGGATATGCAGCACGCATAATGACTCGCGTTTCTTTTATATTTCTATGTCGTTGTCGTGGAATACAGCAGTGAGGAAAATTACAAAGCGGACTGTATCGCACGTCTGGAACAGAGGAAGGGCTACATAGCTTACACACCGCCTTGCCCAAGTGCTATTTTCCCTTTAAAGCGTTCAGCGGCAATGCATTTCACTTGGTACAGCGAAAACGACCGGTCTACACCGCGTAGCGCACTCGTGGCGTCGTGTTGTGGACCAGATAGTCAAGCTACGCGCTCACAGATGTCGACTGTTTGTAAATGCGTCCAAATTGCACTACTAGATCAGCCACAGCGCCGCTGCGTCATAATGACCAACAAGAGACGGAAGAATTTGGCGCGAGTTTCGAATGTCGCTCTTGCTTTCTTCTACTTCTTATGTGCACACAATAATAAAACAGCAAATATAAGCGCGCCAATCAACGAGGTTTAAAAAAACTCACGTTAGTTAAATTTGTGGTATTCACCTCAAGGATGTTTTGCATGCCGGGAATGTCACAGAGGTCGCGTTGTCAATAAGGTGGGCTACACAATTTTATTTATTATTAAATTTCAATACGATGTATTTAAGCACATAGGTGAATAACTGATTTAGTAGCCACAGCTTTTATAGAGGACAATTGTTTGAAATTGTTCAAATCACTTTACGTTGGTAATATACACAAACTGTAAGCTAGGTCTTACTCATTCAAACATCCCCATTTACAGCAAGCCAAGTGATGTTACTTTTACAGTCATACGTAGTATAAATTTAGATGATTTATCTATGTAATAATCTAGACCCATTGCATTGTATTTGGAAGCTCTAGGTCGAAAAGTATTTAAAAAGATACATTTAAACCTGTCCTCTTTACGTCCACTCGATAAGATTAAATACCTTTTCAGCTTTGTTGTTTAATATTATTCCTGAATATTACTCACTCCTGAGTAATATTCACTGTATTTTAACTAATGTAATTAATGTAATGCTTTATGCATTATAATGTAATGTGCAGTGGCAATAAATGCCATATATACATATGTAAAATGTAAATACGTTTATTTAACCTCACGCAATATATCTTTTCTTTACCATTTTCATGTATAAAAATAAATCTTGCTGGTAAAAAAAAATACATTTTGTTGGTGGAGTTCTTAAAAGGCCAGGGAATTCAAAGCATGGTGTTTGTGTGTTGGCGAAATTTAAATTTGGTTAGATGGTTGACACAAATAACACGAAACGTTTTTTTTATTTTTTCTCGTGTGTGTTTTGCCAAATTTTTATGTTGGGCTATATTTGTTAACATAAGACAAACGCAAAAGGTACTCTACACCAGCACTGTTATTTAGGCCCAGCGTAACTTATCTATATTCCACGTATAGCCTACATAGCCTTACATTTTAAAAGCAACTCTTATATTTTTAATTTTATATAACTAATGATATAATTTCTGGTTTTTTTTTTTCAAAAATTATTATTATTTTTATTTTGCCTGAAGTCTTGCCGATATGTTTATCTCCTACCAACTGTTTGGTCTAAATTACATACACATTTGCTTTAGTACAGCCACATATAATTCAATGTAGAAGTTAGTCTATGGGGCTTAGACTTCATGTGAATTCACACTGATGTTTGATAATATCTCCCCAAGTCCACATTAATTTTGTGTAATTTTACAATGACTAATTCTTTAGATTATAAATGCATTAGTCCATTCATATGAGCGATATAAACAACCTTTTAACAATTCGCCTTTATGCAAACTTGACAAAAACAAGAAAACTCGCAGACATAAAGAATATTTAATTTCGCTCGTTTTCTTTTTGTACAATTCACTCTAAAGTCCCAGAACAATACACGGAGCCCTGCAGCGAGCTAGTGACGAGTTTTTGTCAAGTTAATTCAACCTGACTGCAGCAGAAGGCGTTTTTATGAAGACGATGACGGTGACGGCAGCAGTATATTCTTTGAGGAAAGAACCAAATTTAAAATAAATCAAGACAGTCAATTTAAGGATTTTTGTGGCATTATGGTTAATGGAACACTGTAATTCTCAATTACTCAATCTTTCTAAACTCGCCAGGCCAACAGCCTCTGTATGCGTTTCACACGTAAATGACCAACAGTATGGAGGCCAAATAACCAGTTGTCTTGCTTTTAAAAAGACGAACGACACATCAGTGTTTTGCAGACTTTACAGACTGACGTGGGTATAAAACGTCCATCAATTTATCCAGGCTAGTGGCAACGGGCCTCTCATATAGTTCGTACTATCAGTCTTTTCACTTAATTGACATTGCGTCGCATTGCCAAGTGTAATTTAAGGCATTTAAAATACAAAACATTTTTGTCATATCCGGGAAAAAAAATCGAATAGGGTAATAAGATGAGTTTAGGTTCAAATACAGACCTACGGGCCAATTTTAGACACGCCAAAGGCCCGGTACATTTATTTATTTGATAGGTTGTTTCTATTCTAGTAGACTGTTGGCTGTTAACACGTGAATAAGATAGCAGAGGAGTTAATGTGTGACATTTCATATAGACCGAGTCATATAACAGTCTATCTATTATATAAGTGCACGACCGCTTTTGACTTTCATGCGAATTACCAACAATTCAAAACTTAAGCATAACAATATGCTAATAAAAAATATAATAATGTGTATTTTTTTAGTTTTGTGTTGTACAACTTTCCATGTACTTTATCCATTTAATAACGCCAATTTTTATTTAATGAAGCCGACTAAAAATAGTTTAAACAATTACCCGCTAACTTTACTAAACATTAAGCATTAAGTAAAAGCCTACATCTTAAGCACCTTATAGGATGGTCTAGTGAATGTTACACAGCTTCACAATACAGCTACAACCACCAGCTGAAGAACCTCTGCGTTGTTGTTTATAAAATTGCCTGCATTGGTAATTCTCTATAATAAATTTAATTAAAGCATTGAGAAATATTAAAGCACGCAATGCTCAGATGGGTTGGTAATGTACATGCGAAGACAGATTGCGTATGTCATGAACTGTTCATTTATACTTTGTCATAGAAATTCAATATTGATTGCGCGTATGCTACTGATCTGTTTGTTAACTACTATTGTTGAAGTTAGTTTACAGTGTTATCAATATATTTACACGTATTTCAGTAGGCCAACCTTCGGAAAAGCAAATCATCTAAACGGTGCAGCGTCAAGCACCCTATGAAAAACTGAACTTCCACAGGAGACTCTCTCGCCCCCCTGAGGCAGCTTCTTGCCTTCTCCTTTGTGTCTGGGATGCCCAGCTGAGAACTGAATTTATCGCTTTAAAAATGCTTTCTAAAATTCATGAATTTGTAAGAAATATTAGAGGATTTAAAGTATAGCTGAAAATCGTCAAGCTTAAACCTAATTTAGGAAAAACATATTTGAGAGGGTATGTTGATGGAACCAAATTGTTCAAAAGGACGTACTTTATTGTATCTTTTCAGCAAGTTTTTTTTGTGAATAACAACAACTGCAACAATAATAATAGTAATTGTTTACAGTAGGTTTGTGATATATATGGCACCAATAATAATTTATTTATAATTTATTTATGCAATAATAATTCAAATATATAAATTATTACAATAATAATCATACTGCAATTATTATTACATAAACTAATTAAATTAAATAAACACAAATATAAAGTAGACAGATAAAACCATGTTTTTGCATTTTTTGAAAAGAAACTGGACTGGACTTCTTCTCTGTCCTGACACTTGAAGGTAGCCATTCTCTAAGCACACAACTTTTCCTCATTTCTTACATGCAGTTTATATCTGAACACTTAAACATGTAGGCCCTATATCACTTACAGTCGCCATAAGTCAACACAATCCTGCTGTAAAGCACAAGAGAGCGCGTTAAACACCAGTCCAAAGCCGCCATGCTCATTTAACCGGCTATTTAAAATAAACCCTTTCTGGAAACATGCTTCATTCCTTTGATTATTTTGGCTATGAATTTCAATTCTCTCTGAAGCAACATGACTGAATATTTTAAAAGAGAGAGAAAAGAAACAATGTTAAATCAGTGTGCATTCAATTTTTTTTACAAATAACGTGTGACTTCAGATTAAATGCTAACAGAGAAAATGGTCAACACATTAAAAAAATCAGCTGTGGAATTCCTCTCATTGTATTTTATATTTATAAATATTTATATTTGTTATATTTTAAGCAACAAATACGTCAAACCAAATGAGTCTGCTTACCCAATGTTTAACTTAATACACTGTTTTGAATAAAACTTTTTGTGAAAGTTGCTGCTTTGATTTTCTAATACACTATTACACGGTAAAAGAACAGCAGCAGTTTAAAGATACTGTCAAAAGAAAATGCAACTGAGAGGTGCAAACTGTTCCTGAACATGTTTTCTCTTGTGCATGTGTGTGTGTGTTTGCTCTCTTCATAGTTAGTTTCCTGTGGTTGTCTGAGCTCTGTATGTAATGACCAATGAGAATGTGAAAAGACTAACTGCAGGGATTCTAGAGGCGCAATGGCTATGATGAATGAACACTCACAAGCCTTAAAGACTATGAAATTTATTCACTGTATTGATACAGACTATTGACTGATGATCAGAGGCTGATCTGGGGATTATTATACGTAGTGATATTTCTTTTCATTGACAGCTTCCTTTCTTTTCTGTTCCTCCCTCTTCTGTTTGTCTTTTTAAGACTCAAAAAGCACACCTTTGTGTGCCAATTTAGGACTTTCAACAATTAATCATGATTTGGATGGTAAAAGAATTACGGCAGTCTTTGTGAATTTAGTTTAAAACCAAAGATAAGGTGAATAGCAAAAGACTTTATTATTTAGTTTTGATAATGAATAATCCTGTGCTCTGTCATGTCTATCATAACATAAATACAGGGCTGGGGTCCATTGTTTTCTCCAGCTCTACAGGTGTCCTAGCAGATGACTGGACCCTGTGTTTTTTTACTGAATCATACCCATTGCAGGGTCCCCACTGAATATACCCCACAGGCCTGCAGGGACTTGCAGAGGGCCCCAGACTTGGTACTGAACGTATCCAAAGACTCAATGCCCTTTCTCTGCTCTTTGGTCTGGCTTCTCTACCTTCAAGGCCTATGGCTATGACTGACAGACAGTGATGACAATAGAGATTTCTCTTTCTCTCTGTCTCTCACTCCCTTTCTCTCTCTCTCTCTGTCTGCCTCTCTGAGTGAGGAATGAGTGTTGAATAGGGGGTGCAGGGGGTCTTGGAGAGAAGGGTGGGTGGGGGCAGGGTGGAGCTGGATTGGTGCTTATTTAATTGGCTGTCAGACCTCCTGGAGTTTCAGCATTTCCACAAAATGGGATGAGCCTCCCTCTCCACAACCCTACCACTCCCCACCCCCAAACACACAGGCATGTACACCCCTGACATCCTTTCAAACTAATGTAATTATGATTCCTGGGGATGTATTACGATATATTGACTCAACATGCATGCACAGAAGAGAGAGCAGTACAACAGAGAATAAAAGCAAACCAGAGTTTGACCCTCAAAGTGGTAAGACTTGTATACTAATGACAGCACAAATCCTATCCAAGAAAATCCTATCCATGCAGTTCAGGCAATATTTCCTGTGGGAAGACAGTCATCATCGAGACGTCTTAAATATCTTTTTTCTAACAAAATGTCTGACATAAGTGACCCAATTCATTGATACAAACCACTTTCAAATCAACGGGACTTTTCTAATCACATGAGGTAAACAGCACTTCCACTGTCCAGTCTGGTTGCTTCCTGCATGTATGCGGCACCTGTGGCTCTATAGCCTTCTGAAAGATTCCAGTTTTAGGAAAGAGTGGCCCACGTTTTACAAACAAGGTGCCTGATCATTGAGTCTGATCTCAACAGTATGAGCGGGTCATTTCAGCTCGGATTGTTTCGTGAAACTGTCACTAATGTAATTCAGCCTTTGCAAAGAGGCCGCTATTGAAGGCTAGGGCAGCAAACTATATTAAACTTGACAGCAAAGCCGCAGCCGAAGTAAACGTTGCGAAACGATGTTTCCCATTTCACTGGAGAAGACGTTTACGTAAACGTTTACGCACAGCAGCAAAACAAAGGGAGTTTATTAAAATATTTACTAAAATGGTCACATGAACACGATTAAAATATATTAATATTTAAATTTTTTTATAAATTGTTTTATTCATTTGAATGTCGAAAGTTTTTCACCAACGTTATATTGCGATGCTGCGTTCATTTCAGCGCACGAGGTAGATGCAATATTTTCTTTTACTATGTCCTGTTTAAATGAACATTTTTAGAGAACCGCAGGAAAATAATTACATTATGAAAAGATGTTTTATCATCCATCTCATCCCGAGTCTTGCGATGAAACATTTCATGGTGATGGAATGCATAGGTTGCAAAATACATTATCTTCATTTATGAATGAACACAAACCACCTTCACTGAGTGATTGTACGCGACTCTTAATTATTACAGCGTCTAGATGAGGTTCAAGGGACAGAATTATGGCTCGTTGAGATGATCATTCTTCCATACCATAAGCTGCTGTGCTGTGTGGTGTTTTCAGTCTGAGGAATAGCAGTGTGTTTGCTGGCGACAAGATGGCTGAAAATGAACCTCACACTGTCTTTTGAGACAACAGTTAGTTGATGTTTTTATTATTCATAATGACAGCATAATGCTTTCATTTCACAGAACCATTACAATACTTTATGCTGTTGTGAAAAAATATAATGACAAAATCCAACATGTAAAGTTTTCACTAACGGCAAAACCAATGCAAAGTAATACATCATAACAGGCCCTTAAACCATCCAACACCAACTGCATTTATAGTAAGACAGTTTTGGTCATAAGTTTATAAGGTAGCGACATCCTTTATTTTCTTAGGTTCTCTGTCTAACAAGGTTCTGGCTCAGATGCTTTTAATAAAAAACTAAAAAAAGTCCTGCCTGTAAACCATTGTGACATATAAGAAGGACAGGTGTGTCTGGCCTATTGGGAGGAAGAATTTTCTGGAAGAAGAGAGGGGTCCTTCGAGGTGGGGTGGGGGGTGAGCGAGGCCTGGTTGGAGGTTGAGGTTCTGCTCCACTGTCGTTTCCGTAGCAGAGCAGCTCATACATCATTTTCACGTCTTGGGTTTACTTTACCAATCACGGCGAAAGCAGAGGGCATGATGTGGCTGATACGATTAATGGTCGAAGGGCAAGAGGTGGCGCGCATGCGTGTGCGTGTTGTAGAGTAAGTGTGCGCGCATGGGTTTTGTTGAGGTTGTGTGTGTGTGCTGAGGAAAGAGATAGGGATAACCAAACCAGATGTTGAGGCAGAGGAAGAGAGGGGGTTGAGGAAGGTCATGTGTGCTGTGTCCTTTGAGCCTTAAGTCCGATCTCAGCCTCTCAGAACTGCACAGACCTGGCGTGTGGAAGACCCCAAAGGACACGGGTGTGTGGTGTGGTATGTGTGTGGTGTCCAGGTTTACTTGACTGTGAATGTCTTGGAGGCAGAGAGGAGAATAGGGATAGGCAGCGCATGTGTGTTTAAACGAGTGTGTACACGTGTGCATGAATCTGGAGGCAAATCTGTCAGCGGGGGTAACCTGTGACTGATGAGATCTGGACGAGTACATTTCAGTAAGAGAGATGTTCTAGAGAAGGCCACAGGGGAATTGTATAATGAGTCGAACGATGAGGCCTGCAACGTTCTGTCCCCCTTCTTACAATTCACGGTCACATTACACTAAATTCTTTGTGCAATAGGAGAGCCGAGAGAGTAATTATACTTTCTGCAAATACACAATGTTGTGTTACTTTGCCTTGCACAACATGTGTTTATAAGGAAATTAAAAATGTCAACATGTAACAGATGTCACAAGTCGTTAAAACTTCTTAATCAAACTTATTCCTCGAAAATAAATAATAAAAAAATATTGTAGGGCGGAACTTGATTTTATCCACAAAGAATTGATTTTTTGAAAAGTCGCCTCATTATGACAGGTGGTTGGAAAATAAGAAGGATCAATGACATCAGCCAAAAAGAAAATATGATTTGTAGGTGGACAAAAGATTTATATTCTTTAGAATAACAGATGAATTGTTCTCAACGAGACCAGGAATAGGTATTAGGGAAGTAAAAAGGGTAATTTTTGATTCCGTGTTGGCTTTAATGGAAAAATGCCAGAACAAATGCTCAAGGCTATAAGATCAGAAATACACATTGCCAGATGAGGAAGCACAGAACGACAGGAGCCTTATTGGAAGTCTGTACAGGGCTCAGTGCAGAATACTGAGAACCCCTTTAAAGTGCACTTACAGCTACAGTTAGAACCATTTACATTTGTACGTTTGTGCAGACGCTTTTATCCAAAGCTACTTACAGTGCATCTGAGGTATACATTTATAGAGATGCATGTTCCCTGGGAATCACTGAAACCGCAACTGTTGCAAGTGTCATACTCTACCAGTTAAGCCACAGGAACACAACCTATTAGATGGACATGTTTTTCAAACATATTAACGATATAACATATAACTTGTTGACCTGTTTGAGTATGCAGGTGAGAAGTCTGTTTAAAGTAAAGCAGTATATCAAATATTAATAACATATGTAGCCTATATAAATTTTTTTTGGAACAGAATTTTTTTAGTTAACTATTATTTGTCTTTTCTTTGTTCAACAAACAACTTTTTTTTCTGTGGTGGGGGGGGCTGCAGTGGGGGTGGGACTCTATTTGTAAATGTATTTTTGTCCATGCTTGAACTGAGATGATATTGCCACGCCTATGATGTATAACCCAGGCTCAAGGCTTAGTGGTAAACAGTAACACCTGCTGTATGTATAATTCATACAAGACTCTCTCTCTCTAACACACACATACACACACAGACATGCACACAGGCCTGTGTATGGATTGCAGTGACAAAAACATCTGCAAGGGATTTGTAGAGTGAATTGATATCTAATCATAAATAACATGAACATTTGAAACTCATTTGGTAGGTTGACTGTGACCTCAGACAAGTGGAAGGGAGCAGAGCTTGTGTGTATGGCACAGGAAAGTTTAAGGCAGAGAAAACAGATTCAGTGTGGACTTAAGTGACTCTAAATGAGATGGGAGATGAACGGTACACGGCTGCTGATTGGTGGGGGACACCAACCGAGCGGAGCCCCGCCTCCCGCTGATTAGAGAATCACAGGATCCTGGCGTGTACGCGGTCGGACCTGGATGTAACGCAAGCCCCCTTGTGCCCCCCAATTAAGTTCACCTCAGTTCAGGATTACACAAATTGTAGTCAGAAAAAAGTTTTGTAGTTACTCCTTCCTGTTAACCTAAAAGAGACGTTTTGTGATTGCAATGATAGATCTTTATCTGCTTGTTTTGTTTTTGTCTCTGTTTGTCTGCAAACTCTGTGTTTAACAAGGCTGTCTGGGAAAGATAAATTAAAAAATGGAAGCATTTGTAGCCCCCAAGCATGTTGTATGTCAGTGTACAGAATACACTTTATGTGACAGACTTGGAAAATCTGTGCATTCCAATTACCAAAAAGCTTCCAAGAAATTTTCAAATTTGTCTTGTAAAGGGTCGCTTGTTCATGCAAACCGGCAGTTAGTTGAATCCGCTCTGAATGAAACTTGTCAGCAAACACAGTTTTTTCCCCTCAGACACTAAATATAGAAGTCAAAAGACTTAAGCCTCACACACAGATGATAACTGTCTGTACCTCTGTTAGCAGTAACACACAACAGGATGTTCCCTGTATAAAAACAACAGTGCACACTATGACCGGGCAGGCTGTTAGCGAGCAGTAGAAACATGAATGACCTTTAAACAGTACGGGTTCAAAGAAAACAGGATTTGAGCGTTAATTTTAAGAATCAGGGGAAATCTCTATACCTGTCTATAAAAAATGCAGTGCATGGTTTGCAGCTACACATCAAGGTCATTGTAACACAGGCTGTCTTTTTAAATGATTTAGCTGATGAAAATCCCTCTTTTTTTACACTTTTCATGTTTAATCTCTCTATGAAACAGTTTTTATCACTTGCTTCTGTTGCTAGATCAAAGAATCTTTTTTCTGTTGAGCATCTAGGCTGGTATATCAGAGAACACGGTCTTGTTTCTGTTTAAATCGGTTCGGCCCAGGTTGGGTGGGTTTAAATATTTTGACACTGGGCTTTTTAATTTGACTCGGCTTGTTTATGTTCTCGCCTCGGCGGAGGGAATCATACAAGAGGAGTCTCTTTGTCCAAATTGCATGTGTTTCTTATCAAGGCAGCCAGGCACAGGCATATTTCCAAACTGCACACAAGGATCTTGTGTGGCCAATGAAAACCCAGACCCTACTGCGCCCCCTACCTGTGATTGATAGAATTAACATGAAATTAAAATGGACCTTTTTTAACCCAAACAGTCACGGTCTGGTTGTGAACAATTCATCAGAGATTTATTTTTAAAAAAAGTTAAAATAAATAAATAAAAATTGTTAAAATAAATAAGTAACTGCTCTTTTTAAACCATGTTCCTAAAGTCTCTCCCAACATTTTGTCTCCTTAAATGTCCTGTTTCTCTGAGACATGCATCACGTAAATGTGAAATGTGTTTTCACAATGACTTTATTTTTCTATTGGCTACAAATTAATTATTCACTGCACGCTCTATATTAACTCAACTCACTCTCTCCCACCCCCCCACCCCCTCTTTCAATGTCTCCTTTCCTCTTGTCAATGTGATTTGCTGCATTTCTGTCAGTAGCTGACTCAAGGCAGGTGGAGGGGTCTCCATGTGCTTTCCATTTGCCCTGGACTGAAACGGCCGCAATTAAAACCAAATGTGCAACCTGTGGCTTGCGCATGCAGCAGCAATCTGACACACAGGCGCGCGCACTCACTTGCAAATAGTAGGCTGAACAATAACAATTCAGATTTATTGCCTAGATCCAAATGATTGGCTGAACTTTAGAAGACGAAGGAAAAGCTTTGTGTTGTGCTGAAGACTCAGAGAAAGAAAGAACTACAACATGTAAAGTTTTTTAGTCTGGTGCTAAACACGCAGAGGCTGGGGTGAGCAGGAGGCCAGGCCAGGGTCACCAACGAGATTCGGTTAAAAAAAGGAGAAAATTATGCGGGAAGCTGAAGTTTCTCGGCTGCAGCCAGAATGTCTGCTGACCACACCATGTAGCTTGAGGACATGGAGACTATGATTAGAGAAGCCCTGGTAGGCAGAGCTGGGGTGACTGTGGTCAGGTCGTATAAGTACACCCACATGTTGTAGAAGTCCAGATCCATATACCCTGCGGGCACACGCCCCCACCTCTGACACCTCAAGGCCCCTCTCTTCTCTGCACTGTGACCTCACCAAGCTGATAATCATAGTTATTGACAGAACAGGCCCCCGCCGCACTAAACCGTCCCTGTGGACAAACTAAGGGCTGATTTTCCTTTTGTCCGAATATAGGCGATGGTAGTAGTTATGTATAACATTGCTTTAGGGTGCGGTTGAATCAATTCCGGGATGTTCGGGGGCATAATATTCACTACACATTTCTGGCTTTCATAAAACCTGTTTGATTTACATGTAGAAGTTACATGCTAAGTCAAGCAATACTGCTGCTAGGGTTAAAGATCTGTTCAACTCACTTAGTTTTTTGTCTTGTTTTTTAGTAAAAATTCTCCATCCTTTAAAAAAGACAATTTTCCTTGAGAAGCAAAATAACATTAAATCTTCTTTTCTAAGAAATAAAACAAGACAAATTAAAAGGGGAATAGATCTTTGCAAAGACTTTTTGTTTTTTAAGCAAAAACCATTCTAAATTTTGTTTGATTAAAATATTAAATTTGACCATAATTATTAAAATTGGCACAAAATTGGTAACTCGTCTTGCACCGTTTGTGCTACAGATATGAAAGAGAGCTCAAATCATGCAACTTCTTGGAAAGAAGTGCAATTATACTTCTAAGCAATCAGGTGATTTTTTAATTGCCTGGCTATAGACTTACATTGAAGGAAGTAGTCTAGCCATCTTGGAATCAGTGTTATGGAGATTTGGGATGAGCAATCAACTGAGGCAACACCCTGGCAACAACCCACAACACCCTACCAGCATTGTGGCATCAAGCTGGGCAGCACGATCTTAAGAACCTGTAAAACTCTATTTGCACATTACTTGCCTGACCAGACCACCTGCTTATTAGATCCTCAGATACAGACAACGGACCTGAACAGAATACTGTCACCACAATGAGACCCAGAAAAGCCTTTGTGTAGCATAGTTATTACCCTTGTGGTCTGTCTGTGGTCTTCATCTAATTTCATAAGAGCTAATTAAGCAGTGAAGGAGAGGTGGGTAAAGGGTTAGTCTCTGTGCTAGAACACACAGGGGATTGATTTTATCTCACTGTGTCCAAGGGCACTTCCACTCCTCTCATGAACACAAAGTGCCACCCATGTGTTCTGTGCCCAAATATTTACACACGCTGCAGGAATGACCCCAACCCTTCCCCTCCTTTAATGTGGTTTATAGAACTCAAAACATACTGGAAAGTGTGGCTTTGGCACAAAGTCAATTACTCACGGCAAATAAGCATCGCCATTACTGAAATAAAGAGCAGCGCTTTTGTTTCAAGACACTTGAAAAGAAAGAAAAAAATCAGGGAGGGTGTAATGACAAAGGGAAGACACGGCTTTATTCCTCCACCACTTTCCTGCCACACCACTGCGTCCCCTGCAACCGGCAAACAGATCAATCACGGGGCCCCTCTTTTTCATTTACCTGGAAAAAGGCAAGTATTACAGAGCTAAATTTCAGAGAGAGAGAAGAAAGGATAGGAATAGACATGGCAGAGAAATATCCCCTTGAAAGTGTGCACAGACAGGGCACAGAGAGCTCACAAAGACTGCCCTTGATCAGACCAGTGTTAGAACAAAGGCTAGATTGTGGGGACACTGAAGGCTTTTATGTGGATAGCCACTGTCTATGTGCCGGGTACTCAGTCGTGTGCAGACAAGCACAAATCCAGGGCCATTCACAAGACACAAACGCCAAGTACACGCATATACAGAGGGCCCAAAAAGTATTTGGATACTTAAGTCATACTTAAAATGTTTGAATGTAACTACAGGGGATTCCAAAATATCAAGCCAAGTAGCATTTTTTCCCAAACAAAACATTTTAACTTGAAATGAAAATAAGCCTGTTACATTTGAAATTACATACCATTTAAAAAAAAAGAAAAAGTATTTAGTTTTTTTGGGATATACATTTTTATCATTTAATGCTTTCCCTGGGAATCGAACACATGACCTTGCTGTTGCTAGTGCTATGCTCTGATATTTTGACGGTTTATATAAAAAAAGGTAAATATACGTTTTGGCCACTTTATATGCAAACACATGCACACACGTACGTAAAGAAAATCAACCTCATCAACACAAAAAACAATGTCTTCACAGCATCTCCAGGTCACAAGTGTTCTCTGTGCTATGAGCGTGTATAAAAGGCCGACTGTGAGCTAATAACTGTTTGGATTTATGTGTGATTATGTTTACATACGCTGGGTTTTGACATGGAATAAAAAATTGTGTGTTTCCAGGGCCCAACTGTGTAGTGAAGTCTTTACTTATGGCTATTTAAGAAGACATTTCCTGTTTAGAACAGGATAATGTGTTTCTCTTTGGCCCGAACCTGCAGCTCCTGCCAGCAGCTGCTCTATTGCTATCCACATGCATTTCTCGACCACGAAGCGGGACGGAGGAGGAAACAGGGCAATAAAAAGTGAGAGGGCAAGAGAGGAGGGGGTTCCGAGATTCCAGGGGACCAGGATCAAGTGTGAGTCATTCTCTGTGTGTATGTGTACCTGCCTATCTGTTTGCATGTGTTTGAGCACAAGTATGTGTGTGTGTTGGGCATAAAAAGGCATTTGTGTGTGTGTGCCTGAGCACATGTTCGTGAAGGGTGAGTTAGAAACAGATGCAGAGATAATGGATGGATGTTGATTCTACACTGTCACCACTGTATGGCCATTTGGAGCCATTTAAAATCCCCAATGTCTCTTTGATTCGTGCTCACTTCAGCTGCTGTGCTCCTTCTGAATTGTGTGTGTATGTGTTTGTGCATGTGCGTGTATTAGGTCTAAGAAAGGACTTCAGACTAAGAAAGCATACAGGAGAGGAATAAATAAATGACCATACAGAATTTTTAGAGTATGATGAAAGCAGTTAAAAGGATGTGATGTAAGCAGGGATGGGTCAGCCATAGGCAGCACTGGGATTTTTTCTGGTCTGTCGGTTGTCAGAACAAATTGAAATATACAAGGCAAAGGCACACAGGGAGGAAACATTCAGACACTCAAAGGCTGGCCTGTTTAAGCTGCAGTGGTGAGTCCTGGAGTTGGTGATGTAGGTAACCTCCTGGGGTGATGGCGTTCCCGAAGGTGACACACAGAGGTGCACCACCCATTTATCTTCCTGTGTGATGGATGCTATATAAAAAGCACATACAGTAAGAACAATTATATCAGCAATGCAAATAACCTTGTTACTGAATTTACTGAAACAAAAAAAAACGTTTTCAGAATTAAAACATTTTAATTAAGATTAAAAAGTCTTTTGTTACTCTTGTTACCCTTGATGTTTTATCTGTCTTTTGATGAATTGTTTTTCTTTGTAAGTTTTATTTATTGTGATTTGAAAGTGTTGTCCTGGCATAATTAACACATATTAAAATAGTGGAAATCTATAAGTCAAGAGCACCTCTATGTTATTGGACAACAAGAAATTCATATGACACCAAACTCCTCTGCATCATGCCCACATGGGCAGTTTGTGTGCATTTTGTTATAAAGTCAAGCACTTCCTGGCAAAAGGAGTATCTGAAATATGTAATACATATTCACATCTCTAGAAAACAGGAACCTTATAAAGCTATTCTGTTGATGGAAAAGAGAGAGATTAGGGGTCACAGTCCATAAAAGAGGGGGGTTATATGGTTATTTGATGGAGGGATAGAAAGAGTAAAAGGAAGAGGAAGGGGGGTACTCCTATACCCCATCTGTTACTCTCCATCAATATGAAGGGGATACGTAGACCAGCGATGGGGTCAATCAGAGGGCAGGGGCTGGGTAGCCCACTTGCTGCATGTAAAGGCGTGCAAGTCATTGTAAGGGATTCATTATTAATGTTAGGGGAACATTGGCTGTACCCCACTAACTCCACAGCAGCTGTAAGCCATGCATCTGGTCTTAGCAATATGTCTGTGATTGGCAGTGTTTCAGTGGGTGGGGCCCATGTGGGTGGGGCCACTAAAATGATCTGTGATCTGTGCTCTTCTCTTAAAAGGCACTGAGCCGCCACTGGCTCCTCTTTATTCAGAGCATGAAGGTTATAATTAGTGAATGGTTGAGAAATGACCGGCGCACAAAGAATTATTGAGAGGCAGAACGATTTCCAGTGGCATGTGGTGGTTGTTGCTTGAGTAAACTGAGGCCAAATCAAAGCTTTTATGGCATAATATATTATATTTAGAATTCACTTTCATCAAATAAGTCCTAAAGGATTCTTTAGTTTTACAGAAACCCAAAACCTTCACTCATCCAATCACTGCCCACCACCAAACAGAAATACAACCTTCTCCCCGCATCCCCCACACCAAGACTGTATATCAAAAAATCAGTCAAGTGTCAGCATTCACACATAACCGTGTCTCAAAAAAGGATTTTAATTAGTGGAACGTGGTGGGAGCCAACACAGGGGCCCTTTCTGTGCTTGTTGCACATAACAGGACCCGTCATTGATTGGCCCCTCCATCCCCTGGTGTCTGATATATGGTGGGCTTGTATGAGGATGTCTGTGTGCAACTTAGAGAGGAGAAGCCGCATTGATCAGTCCATCAGCGCAACTCTTGTCGCCCTTGTGTTTTATGAGTCTGAGGGTTTTTCCCTGTAAGGATTTATGATGAGTTTTTTTTTGCTGTTTCATGGATGTTTGAGTGGGGTTAGTTAAGCCCAATTCAACATGAAGCCCTGATTGAGATGTTCTCACAGAAACTCCTGTACTTTAGAGTCACGGGGGAGGAATGGATTGGGTACCAAAAAGGATGAAAGGAAAGAAGCAGAGGAATTTTTCAGACCTGTAAAATAGCCGCCTGTCAAGCTGAGACGCTTGCCCTGTTTGGGTGGAGAACGCTTTTAATGGGGAAAGACAATTTTGAGCACTTTCTGAAAGGCTGACTTTCAGAACGCTCACATGTGGTCAGACAGCTGATAAATGGACAGGACAACTAATCTGAAAGGAAAACATTCTCACTTTAATTACCCCCTATCTTTAAGCTGTGTGAAAACCAAAATTATAGCTGTCAGACCAAGTAAATACTGAATGCACGGTTTTTCCCCCTTCACAATTACCATCTTGTGCGTTTGAGTGTGTGTGAGATCTTTCCCCACTGCTGTAATAGCAGTATCGTTGATGCAGAGAGATTGAGTTGTTCTAATGGTGTAAATGTCATTCTGACATTTTTACTGTCCGCATGCACATGCCAAGGAGCTGCGTTATGCCTGTGCATGTGTTACTGCGGGAAAAATTCCCAACAATGTTTTGACCCCCACACAGTAATATCTCAATGTGTCTCATGCTGCGTTCTGCTTATTTAACGAGAAATATCCGTGAAACAATGAACTCTGTTTTCAGACTCCAGTCCTAATTTGTTTAACTTTAATGGAGTAACAAATTCCAGAATTCACAGAGTTCGATTTTTCTTTTAGACATTTGGCAGCTGTTTTTATCCGAAGCAACGTAAAGTCCATGTAAGCTACACATTTATTAAATATGTGCATTCTCTGGGACTTTAGCATTGTTAGCACCTTGCTCTACCAGCTGAGTCACAAAAGCACATGCAAAGCTTGCAAAACAACAAAAGATATGGAAAGTGTTTCTCTTCCCTTTTAAGGTTGACAAGCCTATTTTGTTTAATTATGCGCTTAATTTGCCTAATAATTATATGCTTAGTAGCATTTAATTATTTACATTCAGCATTATTTTTCATTGCTGTCCACGACTCATCTGTTGGGAACTACTGGATTAAGAATTATGGTTGAAAGGCTTTTCTACTGTAAATAGATTTTCTTTTTCCAAGCCTGCTGGATTTGAAACACCTCCACAAATTCAAAACAAGTTTCGTGAAGTTTCAATAAATTTGAACCTCATGGTCTTTTCACAAACAAATGATTTGATGTAGTGCCTTGTATTAAAAACAGGTGACGCTGGAGTGAACAAAACTATTTATAATACTTAGTAAACCATTGATTTGTGACAAGGGAATACTCAACGGGCGTTGACAGATTATTGGCACAGGATCAGATATTTGTTTCTTTTATTGAATCTGACCCTTAGTTTTAACCAGGCTTCTATTATAAATAGGTCCGACCTTTGGTTGAACGGTTGATTGAGGCGCACCATTATCATTGCACAAAAAACATCTTTTGTTCCTTTTATTCACAATTATCAACATAATGGGCGTTATCTGGAGCCTTTAGCAATGCTGATGGTTAATAGAGAGGGCTTTAATAGATTTTAGGAGGACAAAGGTAGGCAATGTTTAGCTGGACATGTCAGTCTTTTTGTGTATAGGGAGGGTCTGCATTAAAAACCTCATTCACAGGGCTGGTTGATGTGTAATTAAATGTGATTACTGCGGCAGTCTGTGTGTGTCCTTTCCGAGGTCACTCACACACACACATACATACACACACACACACACACACACACACTCAAGGGCTGCAACTCGTCGTCGCCAGGTTTTATCCCCCTTCCTTGGCTTCCTGAGGAGCCTGTGACTTTGGTGGCTGATGGGAAATTTTGTGCATGCCTGAGCTCACAAAGAGCCCCTTTCAGCCGCATGCATGCTTGACCTCTCGCAGTTCATCGCTTCGCTTTGTGCTCCCGTGACCTCGTGCTGACCAGGGGTTTCCCCTGGAGGTCAGCGGTTCAATCGGGTGCCTGTGTCTAATTTCTTCCTGGCTGCAGAATCCCCCACCCCCTTCTCCAGACCCATCAAATCTGCCCAGCAATCTGCCCACCGTCTCCCCTTCTGCTGCCCGGGCCTAATTCCAATCTTCAGGGATTAGGTGTGGAGTGACAAGACCCTCCGGCCAATGGTCTGACTTGTCAGTTTGGTTCGAAGGCCAGTGGTACACAATAGCCAGACTTTTCCTGTCTCCCACCTAAAACCAGCCCCCCTAAAACAACATACTGAAATCCTCTCCCAGGAGAACGCATGCTGTACTGGTGGATGCTGGTCCCAGCCTCTCTCCTCCAAACACGCCAGTAACATAACAGAAGCCTGTAATGCCCGGATTCCACAGGGCTCCTGTTGCAGATCAACATCCCCTGCAGATCAACTTCCTGTTTCCCTTTCCTGCTCAAATCTCTGTGCAAATGGAACAACACAGTGTTTCATCTCTGTAGAGACTGTTGACAGACACAGCTATTGATATGATCTCTGCATGCATAAAGCATACATTGCGTGTGAAAGGAAAGCATTGCAGGACTCAAAAGATATTGCAGGTGTTAGTTACTTTCAAAACTACAATTTCAGCTATATTTGTCAAATGTAAATTAACCTGAGCAACACTGCCGTGCTTTGACAGCGGAGGTAGGCTGTAATTCTCCTCCTGTCCACTAGGGGAAGCATGTTGCACTGGTTTTCTTCAGCAACGCCACACTGGCAGCATTGTATTTAGTTCCTGGTTTGACGTTAGAGAGGAAAATTTGACATTTTTGGATAAAATTCGCTTTTAATATTTGTTGTATCTTCTGTAACTTTATGCGGATGCTAAAAATGTCACCCAGAGGATATTAGTAATCGAACTGAAAATAAGAACGAGCTGATGGTAACTTAAAAATAAATGACTCGTGTGAAAAGTGAGGACGTGGTATGTACACAAACTGCATTCATAATGATTACAGCTATTTTAATTTCATAGCTTCAGTTGTTTTTAAGGAAATCGGTTTCGTTGACTCTGTGATTGGAGCAGCATTAGATAAATATGTTTCATTTGTAGAAATGAAGAAATGTCATACGTTTGGACGTGAGCCTGTAATGATCAGCCAGATGTATAATCCACTTTCTTTCTGATGCTTCAAGGACATCAAAGTTATTTTTGTGTAGTTATTTTTCTCCCCCAGTAATCAACTGAATAAATAAACGAATTGATTGATTGATTAATTATTTTGCTTTCAGATGTTTGTAAATAATTATTTTTTATAAAGCATAACACCTGTAAACAAATGTTGAAAAGCATCTTTTGCGACCAGTAAGGTTTAAATGTGATTATGTCTGTCTTCCTCTCAACAGAGTGCCATGTCACAAGATTCCAGGTGATAGACAGCTGCATTGAACCCACTCCATATCTCAATTCAACATAATACTAGTGTATCACACCCTCCAGACCTTAAAGATTTGTTCTAGCAGAAGGGCAAAATGACGGCATCAAATTGGGGTCTGATCATGAACGTTGTAAACAGTATTGTGGGTGTGAGTGTCTTGACGATGCCCTTCTGCTTTAAACAGGTAAACACCGGGTTCAACAAGGTCATGGGAAAGTGTGCCGTGTCTACCACATGTACTCAAAGTGCTTTAAACACTTTACACGCTAAAACTTTTGTGGTTAAATAAGGGAGTCCAATAAGTCATTTTTAGTGTGTTCAAAACAGTGCATATATTAGTGCATATATTAGTGTCCTTCCCTGCCTTGAATGTTTTTATTCTCTGTCTGCAGTGTGGAATTGTGTTGGGCACCTTATTGTTATTCTTTTGCTCATGGATGACCCACCAGTCCTGCATGTTCCTCGTCCACTCAGCCAGTAACACCAAACGCAGGACATACGCTGGCCTGGGTGAGAGTGACCAACAGCAGTAGACACACATTTGATTGCAAGATTGTTTCATTTGAAGATGTTGCATGTTCATCTGTAAGATTTGTTAACCAACTGTTTGATGTTTTCCAGCATTTCACGCTTATGGAAAACCAGGCAAAGCGCTTGTGGAATTGAGGTAAGATGTTTCTGTGGAGATTTTCTTTTCATAGATTTTCAGCTACATGACTTACATGAAAAACCAGTCTTATATTTTAACTTATAAATCTTATTCTGTCTCCAGCATGATTGGGCTGATGCTTGGGACATGTATTGCTTTCTATGTCGTCATTGCTGATCTGGGATCTAACTTCTTTGCCCAGTTGCTTGGGCTGGAGGTAAAAAATATTCTATTATCCTGTAATTGACCACATGGCCTTTAAACATTAAGTCACTCACCTTGAACCTTAAGGTTCCCTTATGGTGTGACACTAACACTCATTTATTGCTAATTACAGATAATAAGCAGTTCCCAGAACTAGTCATTGCTGTTGTTACATTGTTACACAATGATAAAATCAAAGACGGTTATCTTTAAAAAATGTAATGCACTATGTGTTTTATATATATATATATATATATTAGTTATATATATATGCACTAATATATTCTAGAATATATATATAGAATATATATATATAAATATATAAGAGAGTGAGAGAGAGTTTCAATAGATAACAATGATTTAGTCAAATTGATATCTATGTTAATTTTAGACCCTGGCTATTCCTCTTTATAGGTTTTGTCTCATTTGGTTTTGTTGATCTTGATCATCCGATAAATGCTGTACTGTCTCTCCTACCCCCTCAGGTGACGCGAACCTTTCGCATCGTGTTGCTGATTGCAGTGTCGCTATTCATTGTGCTGCCGCTTAGCCTGCAGAGGAACATGATGTCATCCATTCAGTCCTTCTCAGCCATGGCTCTGATCTTCTACACACTCTTTATGTTCACGGTGAGCTGTTCTCCTTCACATAGTTCCACTCTTTCCATTCTTTTTCTGTTGTCATTATATTGGCATGGAGAAGTAATCAAGTTTTGTGACTGTTGATTTTTAAGAGTCTATTGAGTAACCAAAATGTTTTTGTAAAGCAAAGAATGCATATCAACAATTACTGGCCTCTTTTATCCGGATCATGTGATGCTCTTCGTTATTCAGAGTCACTCCTATGCTGCAGCAAATAAAGTATGTTTGGAATTCGTTCCATTTTCTGCATCTTTTGAAGAATGTGATTGGCCAGTTTGCATAGAATGTGAATGCAACACAGCGTCACCATGACAGCAGCGCATCATTGTGTTGTGTTATAAATTTGTGGATGTCTCTGAAGTTTAAACTACAGCGTAAACTTTATTGCAACCAGCTCTATTTAAAAACTGAAGAAAACCAATGCGATACATTATAAAACCCTTTAAAGTACGAAACAGTGAGATAAAGACTTGATTCACTAAATTCAATGACTGTATACTGTTTTATGGGAGTTATATACAGTGTGGTCCACATGTCTGAGACGGTTTTGTTTGTTTTTTTATTTAAAAGTACGTTTTGGGTTTTGCAAAGAAAACGTTATGATGTAAAACGAATAAGAAGTATTCGAAATTCTGCTGTTTTTAGGTCACCAGTAAAATGTAGGCAAATTTGTGGTGTTGACCGTGTCAACTTTCATAGGTCGCATTTCCTTACCCATCAAGGCACACAAGATGCTATAGAAACATTCTTGCTGAAATAACATGGATCATCAGGTACACACACCTGTGGAGTTCATGCTGGCTCAAGTGCATGCAAGTCATTAAAGCAAGTGGCACATAGCAAATACTAAAAAAGCTAATGTACTTTAAGCAAAAAATGTATGTATTTTATGCTGATAATTTGTAATGATGTAAGGTATTAAAATATATAGGTTCTATATATAGTATAGTGGGCTTAGACGTTTGGACTACAATGTATGAATATCTTTTTAACATTACTGGAACATTTGAATGATCTTGTTTTCAGTGCACTGCATCATGCTAAATTTACCTGTACAGTTTGTATATCTTTTATCCAATTCCATCAGGCCTTTTTCCCATTCACTTTTTAGTCCAGCATTTAACCCTCTAATCTTTAACTTATCTTCCTTTGCCCCCCACCTGAACTGCTGCCCCGCCCCCAACCCTGCTGCTGACCTCCGACTGACCATCTGACACCAATAGATAGTGTTGTCTTCTCTGCGTTACGGAATAATCAGTGGCTCCTGGATGGAGCAGGTACATCTGTGGCGCTTCAGAGGCGTCATACAGTGTCTTCCAATAATCGCCACCACCTTCTGCTGCCACCCGTAAGTAATCCGCCCTGGAGAACGGACTGTGCCAATACCATGGATTCAACTCCATTACCCAAAATCCCCTTCCTCCTCTATCCACCCTTATCCAATCCAAACCTCTGTTTGTCGGTGCCATCTGGTTCAGGGTATGTGTGCATGTGAGTGTGTGAGATCAATGCGTTTTGTGTGTCATCAGGAGTGCCTTCACTTTTTGGTAATGTCCAGTATCTACTGGCCTGCATTGATTAGACTCTACGGCTGGGTAAACAGATCTGTTAGGGCCTAGAACATTGAGTGATTATGATGCGTACACAAGCTTGCGCTCTTAATTAATGTGAAAGTTGTAGTACGAAGCACAAAAGCAACAGGTTTTCTTCAAAGCATCGTCATGGCCCTCTCGGTCTCCTCCTCTCTCTCTCTCCCTACCTCCAAGTTTATGGAAGTTCTATAACCCTCCTGCTCTCCCCTTCACCACAGATGGTGCTATCGTCCTTCAAACACGGCCTCCTCAGTGGCCAGTGGCTGAACAAGGTCGTTTACGTTCGTTGGGACGGCGTCTTTCGCTGCATCCCTATCTGTGGCATGGCCTTTGCCTGTCAGTCGTAAGTACTCCCCAAACCTGTGCCGCCTCTCTCCCTTTTTCCACTTTATTAGGGCAGTTAGGTTTTTGATGTAGGGATCCATTTTCATGGTGCAAAAGGGCAGATGACAAGACAGCTCCAAGATTCCTTTAAATGTGAATTTTAGAACAGATAGATGAACTTAATGTGATAATGTAGGTTTAGCAGTTACAACTGAGATGTGTCTTACAAGCGTGTTTGCTCTGGGAAAATGGACCCTTATAGCTAGATTAGTACTTTCTGAACTTTTGTGGAGACGTTTGTTTTATACATATATTTCCTGTCTTATGCCGTTAAATAATTTCAGTGTGCCACTAACATGTGTGCTGTGCCTAATGTCTTGCCCTCTGCAAACTGATTTCTAAAGGCACAGTTTACCCAAAACTGAGAATTCTGTCCTCGTCTACTCACCCTTGTGTCATTTCAAACCAGCATGGCTTTCTTTTTTGTGGAGGGACAGATATATTTAAGATGTGATATAAATTTAGAAAGATATGAGTGTGAGTATATGACAGAATTTTCCAATTTACCAGTTTCTAGGTGAACTATTGCTTTAATCTTACTAAAGGAATCTAAACAGTAAATGCCTATTTCTCTTGCTCTCACAACAACTCTGAAAAATAGATTTACCCACTAAGCTGTTTTGATTGCCTTTATGATCATTGGTCAGTTGGCAGTATGTCAGAAGCAGCTGAAGTATCAGTGTATTTGGACAAGGCCATAAATGATGCAATTCATAAACGTAAATTTATGAGTTTTTACAGCTTATCGTAGTTGTTCCATTAAGGGCTCACCGCAACCTGATCTTGCAACCTGTTGAATTGAACCGCTGCATTGACACAGTCTTTGGTTGTTTGCACTACATGTTGAAACTGAGATAAGTTTGGCTTTTATGATTGTGGGAGTGCCATAAACTAACACTGTTAACATTGTTAGAGGTGAGAGACTTCCATTCTGTTGGGAGACATTTGTCCAGCGTTTATCCACTATGATAAGAGCTTGCATTCTTTTTCCCTCATCTTGACCTAATTTGATGTCTTTCTTCCTCTTTTGTTAGCTAGAATCTACTAACCAGACAGTGGGGTTAGTAATCTCAGTGTTTACCTGGTAAGGTGTTCTCCAGATCAGTGGAAAACGAGTGCTGGTTACTTCATCCATCTTCCATTCACAATTACTTCTGCCCTAAGCTCTTCTCTGTGAACACGGTGCTGTGTGTGTTTTGTGTGTGTGTTTGGAGATGAATAGAAATGGGGCGTTTGAGTCTGGCCATACCAGCACAAATGTGTGTGAGGGTGTTGGGGTGGAGGAGGTGTCAGGGTGTCAGTTTTGGATTTTCGTGTGGATGAGGTAATGCAGCTTTCGAGTTTGCCCCCCCACTCACACTCTCCCTCTGATGGGCGATGAGTGATATTTGGCTGTGGCTTTTTGGCCAGCATCGACACAATGACACTTGCGACTGATTGTTAGAAGCGCAAGACAACAATACCCAAGACCTCAAACAAATCCGACTGCAAACAGTTCCTGTCATCACCAACATTCACCCATCCAATAACATTTATTACTGTAGTACATTTCAGGACATTTTTACCCCCTTTTTTAAAATATTCTGCCAAGAGACGTTAATATTAGTTGGCAATAACCACTTTGTCCACCCTTCATTTTGCATCAACCTCTGCTAAATCGATTCTTTGCGGAAAAGTGACCTGGTGTCTGTTCTGGCTATAAGAATGAATAGTGTTCATTAAAGAACTCCAAACACACAGCGGCATTCTGGCTCACTGGCAACCTTACGTGACTCCTGCTAAATGTGTAAATGCCACTGTAATGTGTAAACACCATAATGGTGTTATTCCTGTCGTAAAATTGTCATGTCAGCTTACACAGCATCAAGTCTCAGATTCACAGCATTAGGTGTTATGACCGGATCATTTTAGCAGTATTACAAAGTAATTACTGTGTCAACACTTCATATAGGTGCAGAAATGGTGCAACGGAAAGCATCACACTTAATGGTCTCCCACTTGCACTCACTGTAATTTCACTATTGATGGCTTCTTTTCTGTCTGTCTTATGAGAAGTTTTGCATTTCTGAATTTTTCATCTCTGTATAATTCTATTGACGTATATATTTATATATCGAATTCTGTTATGGGCGCAAATTGTGGCTGTTAAGCTAGCAGTTAGAAAAGCCACTTAGCCAAAGCTCATTATCTCCTATACAGCACTTATATTTCTCTCTTCTCTCTCTCTCTCTCTCTCTCTCTCTCTCTCTCTCTCTCTCTCTCTCTCTCTCTCTTTCTCTCTCTTTCTCTCTTTCTGTCTATCTCTTTATTTCTCTCTTTCTTTATCGCTAAAAAAATTATTTTGTGTAATTCACTTCAGATGTGATTGATTGGGTTGATTGGCTGTCAAAAAGCATTTTCAAAGACTACAAAGAATTAAAACTTAAACAGATGACATGAAGAAGTTAAACTGTATTTGCATTTCCTAAAGAAAATACCAAGTGCTTGAAAGGCTAAAAAAATAGTGTCAAAGTTTCAGGTAATTTAAGTTTTAACAGCTTGATTAACAGCTTGATCAAAACTTGATTACAAAACTTGAGCATGGTGCTAGCGACAGCAAAGTCATGGGTTCAATTCCCAGGGAATGCAAAAATAAAATGTAAAGCTTGAATGCACTGTCATAATTTATAATTCATTATGCAAATCCATGCATCATAAGCCAATTTTACAATTCAGTATGTACATATTACAATGACATCACTGTTATGTGATGTTTTGAATGGTAAGCATTCTATCGGTGTAAGTCAATAAACTTTCACATTTTTATTATGAACTTTTTAAAAGGACAGTGCTTACCAAAACATTTGAATGAAGTCTATAGGTTAAATGGTTTGGGCTGAATCAGTTACTGAGGTTTAATGCTTAGAGATTAACCCAAAACGTTGAGGAATATCCACACAGTGCTGCCTTGCAAGCACCGCAAGTTAAAATAAATAAAGGTAAAATGTAAAGTCTAGCACTCTCTGCTCTGGTTTTTATTGCGAGTGGGTTCCAGCTATGAGACAGACTAGCCTTTGGTGTGAGATCAGGCATTTGGCTAAACAGCTCAGAATGCGGTACTGTATATCCCAATAAAAGCAGGAATGGGCTCCGACTGCGTCTGCAAGAGCTGTAAGTGGGCCGAGAGCAATGCAGCCTGAACAAAAGCCCATACTGCCAAGAAATTTTATAACACGCTAAAGTCTGACTAGCACTTGTCGCTAATATATAGCGGCTGTAAATTCCCCATTTAATGTTTCGCTGGCGTCCGGTTTTATTGGTTGTCCTGATGACAGACATAGATTTTCTTTCTGCTCTTTTTGTGGCTGTTTTTTGTTTGCCGATGATACTGAACCCTTTATCTCCGTTCGTTTCATCCAGTTCAGCTCTCCCTGCTTCCCACTTGTCCTCCATTTTCTCTGATGTTTGTCTGAAATGAGTGATGGTCTTTCTATATTAAATTCCTGCTTCACTTGCTCTCTTGCATGTTTATGTCTCTAGTGTCTGAACTCACGGTTCGGGATGTACTTATGTATTCTTAGAAATTCTTAAAGTGTGACTGATCAGTTTGAGTTAACCTGTAAATCATTGTTATATTTATGCTTTATTTTGGTTTATTTTACAAATTGCAGTGTTATCATCATATTCGCTTTTGTATTGTGATGTTTTAAAGAATCTTCTGGATACAATACATGTAAAAATAATATTGACAACACAATAACACCCAGAACATTGATCTTGGGCCTGATGCATATAAAAAGTTTCTACTTCTGTAGGCAAGTGTTACCCACTTACGACAGCCTGGACGAGCCCTCAGTGAAGAGAATGAGCACAATATTCACGTCCTCACTCAACGTGGTCACCACCTTCTACATTACAGTAAGTTTACAGTTTGACAGCCGCTTGAATGTAAATTAAATGGAATTTCAGATAACAAATGGTGCTGGGAGACTTTAAATGACCAGTAGTTATGTTGCATTTATGTAATGCCTCCAAAAGATGAATTGGAACTGTTTGAAACGGGATATTTATTTTATTTTTACATTATTTATACATATATTACCTTTAACCTTAAAAAAACACATTGACATGTCTTATGCATCATCTGCTGCATGCATTTGCAGCTGCTCTGTTCTTATTGGCTCCCAAGATTGCATGCCCACACTCAGAGAAAAAAAGACAAGCCAAGGCAGGTAGAGTAGCCCGTCCACTCATGTTTTTGCTCTTAGATCCATATGCAGCTCCACAAGAGCATGCCCTTCCTCTGTCATGGGTGGCGGCTGCACACCGATACCCTGCAACGTCCTCACAATTCCTTTAATAGACTTCAGAGGAACAGAGGGAACTTTTCCAAAACCTATGTGTGCCAACACTCCATCAACATCAAATGACACTTTTTTATTTCATAAATATTTTCAGGGCCACTTTGTGTAGAATGTGTTTTAAGACATCATCAGAATGTTTCTGCTCCCCTTTCTCCTCTCTGAAAGCTACAGTATAAACGTTACCTTGAGAGATAATGTTGCTCATGATTTTTTTCAGCATTCTTTGTATTCCACTTTTATATTTCATATTCTCTGGGTTTTTTTCCCTGAACAAAAGCTGGATTGATTCAGGGGAGGGTTTGCAGAATAGAATAGTGAGGGGTTTTGTGGCAGACTCAAGGACTTCTGCCTGGTGTTGCTACAGAAGGGAACCTTTTCCTCTGTGGATAGATCAAGGCTAGAGTGGTCGGAGAAAGAAGGCACTGCTTTGTTTCTCCTTAGAGTGGGCCTTCAGGGGGCCCACTGGCTTTAAAGATCTTTGAAAAACTGCGTTGCCGTTCTCTATTTTTAAAAACAATATCATTGCACCGTCAGAAGGGGTTATGAGGTCATCAAAGAGACAAGGAAAGAGACATGGATTTCTGTTGGGACGTTCCTTTATAATTCCATAAGACGGATTAGTGCCGATCAGTTCAGGCAGGATCAAGTGGCCTCTGTATGGAGTTACATGTTTTCTGAGATGTTTAGGGGGGCACATGGAGTGAAGTTTAAACGGTGTACCTTGAACTAAAGGGTGAAAAGTAATAGTGGTCTCAAACAATTTTTATCTTTTTTTTTAGGAAAAATGTAAACAATGTTTGAAGGGTTTAAGAAACACAGTTATTAAATTTGACCCCATTTATCATTTTGTTAATGTCACTGGTCTTATTGTGCACCATTCACTAGTGCTTGCTGTTCTATATGAAAAAAACTGTTTTGATAATCTTTCATTAAAATGTTATAACTTAGTTTGCTGCTGAGGTAACCAAGGCCACACATGCAGTAAGAAATAATATTAACCAATAAAATCATAACCTAACTTATCACAATTCAGTCCGATCCTGAATAAAATCAGGTCCCCTTCAATTAAGATTCACTTAAAAATAACATGGAATTGAAGAGGAACAGGAATTAAATGCACTTTGAATGCCATTCCATGTTGTTTATAAAATGTCTTGACTATTACATTTTGAATGTCATTCTAAAATATCCTTTCATACTCTTTTTAAAAGCTTTTACATGACATAGTTGAAGAAAAATGACTCAACCTAAACAGTACTCTGTTCTATACTCCTCCAGGTGGGCTTCTTTGGTTATGTGAGCTTCACAGATAACATAGCTGGAAATGTGCTGATGAACTTCCCATCCAACCTGGTGACAGAGATGATCCGTGTGGGTTTCATGATGTCAGTGGCCGTGGGCTTCCCCATGATGATCTTGCCCTGCAGGCAGGCCATCAACACCATGCTATTCGAGCAGCAGGTAACGGTCTTGTTGAACTGTTTACTTGGATATTGGAAGTAGTTTTACAGTCTAATCAGTCCTAACCAGTGTTGTTCTACAAAGCATTTTGTGGGGTTGCTTGGTTTCTGTTGTCATTGAACAGTCCTGAATCAGAAATCATTGGATCAAAATTCTGCTTCACCTGGTTTCATTTGTGAACATAAGATTTCATCTGATTGATGTGATTTTGTCATGTTGTGCAGTGTTGTGCCTTTAGTGAGGCTAGAAAATGTCTTAACATTTAAAATTTATTATTGCACTTGTTTAGGTGTTTGAAAAGGATTTTAATAAACCTTAGAGAAAAAGGTTATTAAAACGTGAACAGTCCTGAATTGGGTTAATCTGAACTAGTTGGCAGTTCAGAGACAGGATTTCTAAACATCTCTCTTTTGTGGAAAAACAGGCCTGGTTCTGGGTGGATCTGTGTGGCTGTTAACCACACCTTCTTTTTTGACCTCACTAGCTCCGCCCACAAAACCCAAAGAAATGTATACTCTTTATTTTAATATACTGAAATTCTTCTCTAATTTAAAATCTTGGCTGGATAATGTCAAACTCAGGTGTCCCCTCTTTCCTGATGTGCCAGCTGGAAAAGTATTTGGCAAAATTTTATAGTCTCAATAAAGACCTCATTGAATCTAACAGATTTACACAGAACCAATGTCAGACCCCAGGTCTGGTCTTCGTCAGGCATCCTCTGAGATCCACCATCACCTTCCACCATGCAGACATCAGCGATCCAGCCTCTGCCGACTGCATCCGAGCAGCCGTTCTGCTGGGGCAGTGATAAAACCCCACCGGGATTCAGGGGGAAATAAAAGGGGATGGATTGATGTGAAGGGGTCTAGATTTCCTTCATAAAGCAGCCAAGATTTTGGCTCACGTTCTCCCTGCTGGTGCAATGCTGAATCAGCTTGAATCACACCAAACAGACAAGGCTGGATCCGCAGACGGCAGAAGGGTTTTACTCTGTTGTTAAATCTGGCATTTTGACAACAGAACTAAGGGGAGTTTATGAACCTTGCATGCCAAACCCAATATCTTAACATGCATTTCACTTGTTTAACCTTAACGGGCCTGTAGAACTATGTGTGTGCCTGGAATCTTGTAGCAAGTACTCCGATCCGAGAGGTTTGTGAAGGTGGTCTGTTAACTGTGTTCCTGTCATCTCCTCAGCAGAAGGATGGCACCTTCGCCGCGGGAGGCTACATGCCACCCCTTCGCTTCAAGAGCATCACTCTCTGCATCGTCTTTGGCACCATGCTGGGTGGCATCCTTATTCCAAATGGTAAGACTTTATGGCCAAGTTCACACAGCACAGAATTCGATCGACCTGTTTCAGAGTGAAAAATGGAGTTGTTCACACACAGTTATAAACTGAGTGACAAGTGAATTGAATTGCCAAACTGACTCCCTTAAATTTTCAGGACAATTATGATAATATTTTCTGGTATTATGGAAGTTGCCACCTTTGATATTTACTTAAGTTGTTGTCACTACAGCAATAATACAAGTGTTATTCACAGCTGTTGCAAAAATAACAAAAAGGGTTTGGCTTCAGTTATTTGTTTATATAACCAGTATTCAAGCCACTCTTGTTGTTGTATGAACAGGAAAACAGGATTAATGCTTAACCCAAAATAAAATATAAATAGCCTGAAACAAAAAGAAAACCCAGCATTTAATTTACCCAGGGTTAAGAATGACTCTTGTTAACAATTTCAAGTGTGGAAAGCCCTTTTCTTAAAACTGCCATGATGTCACTCCCTACTTTATCTTCTTTAAAATATCCCTCTATCAATCTCTCCATCACTCCTCATCCTTCTTCACGGTACCATCCATTCATTATCTGGGGAACAGGATGATAAAGATGTGTGTTTTTAGGCGATGCTGGGGTGGGCCATGTTTTATTCATTCTTCATGGAGATTGGCTGTCGTTGGCGCGGGCTCCATTTGGCTCGGTGGGCCCAATTAGACTAATAGAGAGGGAAAGGTGAGACTAGCGGAGACAATTGAATGGAGGATAGCACAGCTCCGTCCTCCATGACGGCTCCACTGGCCACCAGTTTCCTCAGGGCCACAAATCCAGCCATAGGGAAGTAGACACTGCAGGGCATAAATTTGAGTAAAACAATATGGCCGCTCTCAGGATGAAAAACACCCCCTGGGCCCACTGCCCAGCCTCGCTGTGCAAGGGCAATGTTCAGAAAGGATGGTAGGAGGCAGATAAACGGATGAGAGTGGAGCGTGTGATGGAGAGGTCTGTGGAGAAAGACTGATGGAGGATGGATGTGGTGATTGAGGATATGAGATGGTGTAGATTGCTTGCGCTGTTTTTTCTGGATTAAACAGCCGCCTCACGGTGGGTCTGAATATAGTGCAGGCTGAAATGGATTTGTTTTCTCGTTTGCTGTTGTATTTAAGACGATTGTTGTGATTGTTGCACTGTTAAAGGGTGTTATGTTAAAGGGTGTTAAGCACAACACAAAGTGTAGCTGAGTGCAAGAAACAGTAAATCGTATGACATTAATGGTCAACAGATATATAAATATTTCCAAGACATGCAGAATAAAAAGGTTTTCCACTACTTAATGTAGTTGGCTCTTTTTGACTTGAGCCAAGCAAGTAACCAACAATGTCATAGTAACATGGTAAAACAATCAATCAAGAAAAACACCTCTTGGTAGCTTTTCTATGAACAGACAGCGCTTACTTTGAAATGGCATTGTTTGCAGAACATATGAAATGTGTGTGTGTGTGTGTGTGTGTGTGTATTTTATAGTGGAGACCATTCTTGGTCTAACTGGAGCCACCATGGGCAGTTTGATCTGCTTCATCTGTCCAGCTCTCATCTACAAGAGAATCATGAAGAATGCCTGGACTGCACAGGTGATGTCATATGTCAGTGTTTTACTAGTTTCAGTACACATAATGAAAACACCAAACAAGTGATTACAGTGACTGTTAGATGCACGATTGAAGTATTTTTTTTTATGCTCAGGTGCCTTTGAGCGAATAACAGAACATTAAGGTGTCTCATAATTGTTGAAATTAAACAGCCTGTTATAATAACCCAGTTAAAATCGATCCGCGTTCTTTTATTTTACCAAACAGCTCAATGAAAACAAACAGGAGTACACTCTAAACAGTGTTAAATGTCTGGATATCTTAGAAGGCAGTGTGCTAAAATAAGACAAATGCAATGAGATTGTGAGAGAGAGAGGGACAGCTGCTTTCCTCTCTTTATAATGGAGTTTGTCATTAATTTCGGTATCCTGCGAGTGCATTGACTTGCAGGCACGTGTTGTGATGTGCCTAAGGCTGTGCCCCCCATCTTCTTACCAAATTACAAAAGCTTTTGCGCTTTGACAATAGATCAAGTTTACATGTATGCATACGCATGGCAGATGCTTTATTCAAAAGTAACTTACTGTACATTCATTGTGTGCAGTTTGTCAGAGCACGTTCCCTGGGACTAAGTTTGGGAAAGGGGCTTTAACCTACATGATGTGTAGCTACAATGCTGATATATACTGTATCTCCTGCATTGTAAAATGATAGCAGCCATCTTAGATAAACTTTATTGTTCATTGTTTCTCTGCGCCACACATTCACGCCACTCTTGTTCCCATGAGCCTTAGCTGCCAGGGATGCCCAGGGTCACTTCCCAAACACTCAGCTCTGCCCAGTGGAGTGTTTGTTCCTGATATTGGGGCATGGTCCACTCCAAAAGAGATTTTTGTCATAACGAGCACAGCAGATGTTTGTGTTGGCATGAGCGTATAATGCCAGCTTCGCCATCTCTCTTGCCAAGCAGTCAGACACTTCCAGGTCTGCCAGTCCGCGCAGGATACCCACAGATCAGGGCAAGTGAAAGTGGGAGGGGTCTGCTTTAATAGATTTCATCAGTGTTTTGGGCACATTAATGACTGCAGGGTCATCATTGTAGAACGAATGCCAGCGAGACCCTTGCCAGCTTTGTGTATTGAATTTGAGACCACTGAAATTAAATCTGCAGTAACGTCTATTGGAATTTAAACTGTTTTAGGGTCAATGACAAATATGGATGTCCGAGGTAAAGGAGAAATCGTTTTCATTCTCGACATTTATACAACCAAGGCATTTTTTGTCCCACATAAACAGAAAAAATCTAAATGAATTTTAATGCAGGAATTGTATTCATGATTTAATTATTAATGATTTAGTAATACAATCAATATTAATGTTTTTTAATTGATCTGGACAAAACAAGTGTCACATCATTGACATTTTTTACAGGAAAATTAATGTAACTCTAAACACCGATTTGTTTTTCAGTGCCCTGTGAATTTGATTATTTTCTGTTTCAGCTGGTTCTGTGGGTCGGTCTCGGAATCCTGCTCATCAGTACCTTCACCACACTGTCCATTTCCTCCAATGAGCCGCAGAAATTCAAACCCCCTCCGGTTGCCCCAGTGGAAATGGAGGACAAACCCATCCTTGGCGCTCCTGATCTGCCTGAAGTGCCTGGTATATCAGATACTTTATATTAATGCAGAGTTATCAGCTGAAAAATGACTCAAAACAGACAGGAAGTTCATAGAGGACAAGTTATAATGAGAAAGAGAGAGTGAGGAAAAGAATAAGTTCGAAATAAACGGATAGTGAAGGAGCATCAGTGAGTAGCAGTAGCAGGCCTTTCCTCTTTAAATCGGTGACCTGAGTGGTGCCCTTCAAACCTGAGCACTCTGCGTCCCAAAGCGGCAGTGAGACGGCCGGTGGCGTTTTCCCGTTATGACTCCGGTCAGGGGAGGGAAGTGGGAGGGCATCCAAATCTGGAAGAGGGCACAGGAAATGGTACAGACTAATATAAAAAGGACAGAGGATCATTAAAACGCACATGCCAGGAACATCCCAACAACTTCATCCACCATTACCTCTCCTTTTCTGTTCTAATACTTTTCCTTCCTCTCCCCTCTCACTCCCTCCTGTTGGCTGACACTGGCATTTATCACTGAACGGACACCCACTTCCACACCTGTTTCCTGTTTGCGGCGTGCGGACGAGGGCAGATGTGTGAAAACATGGGGCTCCCAAGAGTGAGTGAGAGGAACTTAGGGGCCCACAGGCATGCGGAAGTGTTTGTCTGCAGCTGTATGAGCACGCAGCACTCCTTTACTGTGCTTTAATGCAGTTGTCATCCTTTTTGATTGAGAGGCCCCGTACCCAAACCCTCTCCAATTCTGGGACCCCCAATATTAAAATCCTAGATTTTTCTATTAAATCTTTCATTAATGACATCATTAACACATTAAGTTTCACTTGTGTTGACCTAGTTTCTCAATTAACTAGCCCAGTGATTTTCAACTAGGGGTATGAGGGACCCCAGGGGAGACTTCAGCATGTTTCAGTGGGGACATTTAGATTTTCCTTTGTTGAACCTATGAAATTGAAACTTAAAAATGTTAGTTACGTCAAAAGGTTAAAATAATTGGTTAAACACATTTTAGGCTTGGTGTTATAAAGGGGTCTTCAGCAGGAAGGCCTGTGACCCCTAGAGGGTCTGTGGGCATACTGCAGGGGGTCTGCCAATTATTATTTGATGGCTTGAGGCAAGATTTAAAATGCAGTGCCCATTTTTATACAATATGTAACAGGTGCTGCACCTTCTCTGTATCCACCAAAGGGCCCTTAGCCTGAAAAGATTAAAGGCCCCCGTTTTAAAGTGCTCTCTACCCCTCTTTCTCTACACCTCTCTCCTAGTGCTCTCTTTCTCTCTCTCTAGCTCTCTCAACCTGCCTTTCTAGCTCTCTCTATACCTCTCCCTCCATTTCTCTACCACCCTCTGTCTCTCCAGCTCTCTCTCCTTCTCTCTTTCCCCCCATCTCTCTCATAGATAACATTTGTCAGGGCTGCTATTCTTTCTTATTTTCAATGTTTAACTTATTTCTGGGTATGTATATATGCTGTCTCACAGTAGATTATCTGTAACAGCAGTATGGTACAGTCTCAGGTTAAAGCAGTGTGCCGACTTTGTAAATATTCAAAGGCTGTTTTGCACAGGACGAACGCAAGGTTATATGGAAAGCGCTGAGCATCCATCTCGTACCTCTATTGGAAATAAACTCTGTGATTCTGCTCGTAGGCTGTGGTCTTTCATACTCTGCTGCCCCCTACTGGTCTTTATATGACACACTGAAAGGGATATATATGATCGGTCTGCTCCACAATAGATTTGGATTCAATCATTTTGCTTTGGCTTGGATTGGAATGCATGGTGTGTATGTCATTGATACTCAGCCTTACTCAGTTCAGGGGCCAATTCAAAGCGAAAAATTATTCTGTACATTTTGATTCTAGTGTTTCTTTATGTGTTCAGTGGAAGGGAAGAGCGTGGATGCAGGAGAGAAGCCGGACATTCTCAAGCCTCCAATAGAGGTGGAAGAGCAGGAGAATGTACCAGCAGAGCCTCCTCAAATCAAAGTACCTGTGAAAGCAGATGAGCAAAAGAATAAAAAGGAGGAGGTTCAGCTGGACCGTCCTGAAGCAGGTACAATTACCCTTTTAGGTTCTGTGATCTATGTCCATGGGGATGTATAAAACTTCTTAGAGGTTATGGAGGTCTCGTTTCTCATTTACAGGAGTTGCAGTCCCAGACGGGGAAGCCCACCGTCACGAGCCACCCATCCCTCACGACCGAGTCCATGTGGATGAGAATAAAAACCAGGAGGAGCTGGAGGAGGAAAAGAAGCAACCTGAAATTGAGGTAGAAGAAAATAAACAGCTTGTCAGAGAGGAGGAAGAGGAGCTTCTTGCTGAACAGGGGGCGGGGCAAGCTCAAGAGGTGGGACTGGAATCTGTTAAAAAGGAGGAGCCAAAAAAAGAAATTGGGGCAAAGAAAGCCGTTGATGAGGACCAGCGTGCAGTCAATGAGGTTTTGAACAGGCCTGAAAAAGAAAAGCCAGAAAATCAGAAGTTTGAGCCAGTGGTGATGGTTCACAAAGAACCAGAGAACCTGCCAGTCATTAAGGAACAGCATGCTGAGAATGAAGCTGCTGCAGAGAAGAAGCCAGAGGAGATGGCCAAAATACCTGAACCTCAGGCTGAGAAATGTGAGTCTCCCTAAACCCTTTCAGTTCTCACTCGAAGTGCACAGGTACCACTCAGTTTCATCAGAAAATGTTAAGTTTAAGTATAATGTAGTAGTAATGTTTCTGTTGCATGTGGATGACTGCTAAACTTTGTAAAACAACATCTTTGACCTTTTTGTTGTTTGTTATATTTCATTAATATAAGATTCCTCATCATAAGGTTTGAGCATGTTCCAGTGACCTTTTCCAGTGTTATGAGTTGTTCATTCATTGACTTAGCCAATCCTCTGGCTTTGTTCCCTGCAGTGAAGGAGCAGGTTCCTGTACAAGAGCACAAAGAGGAGAAGGTTCCTGATGGAAAAGATGGAGGAGCAGTCAAGGATGTGGATGGAGATAAGATGGAAGGTGAGTGGTTGATCCATCACAGATCTGACAGAACTATGGCTACAGGAAGTGTTTGTCGGTGGCTTTAACAATGATGTGTCCTGGTTTATCAGGTTTTAGATGTTTGATTCAGTTTAGGTCAAGGGACAGTCTTTGTTTCTCTTTGCCTTGTTCCTTGTTGTCTTGTACCCCTTCTTTTTAGAAGTGGAGATAAACTCTGAGTTAAAATTACAAGTGTGTGTGAGTCATGACAGATGTTTTCTTTTGTAGACTGTTGGATTTGAATAGCTCCTGTCACATACATCAGTGGGTTCAGACTGTTTAAAGTTATTAGCCAGCTGTTAATAAGTTAAATAAGTTGAGCTAGTTTAGGTATTTATACTGTCATTTGGCACTTGCTGGTTGTTGGACCCTGTTATTTCTCTGGCTTTTGCAAAACTTTCTCCTAGCCCTATTTTTCTTTTCTTAGTGATGTCATTGAGAGTTGTATTTTCTCTGACAAATGTCACATTGCTCAGAAGTGCTGCAAAGACACGCACAATCTTAAATCTCTGCCTTTCTCCCATGGCTTGGTTTTTCATTAAGGCACTTTGCACTCTTTCTCTGTCTTACACTCTTTTTGTCTTGATTTCTTATCTTCCTCCGCCCTTCTGTTGTGCCGTGGACTCCTGCCTCCTGCAGTGATTAAAAAGATTGTTGCAGGTACGAGATGGTGTGTCTTATGTCTGCTGTTTTTACTGTCAGAGTTGTTCTCTCTCACACTTTAACCTTAGATCATAGCTGTGAATAACCAACACTGTGTGACTCATTTTGATTGTCCGCCATTGATCTAGTTTATAGATGTGTGTGAACTGCACTAGAGCTCTAATTCTGATGCCGAATGCAAGTCAAAAATTAATCCAGTGTGCTACTGTTACAAAAGAACAATGTCTAATTTAAGGTTTAACATCCCCTGAAATAACTTAAAGGTGCACTTAGTAATTTGTTATTAATTAAAATAAGGGGAATACCCACCCCAAAAAAGCAGTCCTGAAACAGCTATACAAGTAAATGTGAATTAAATTTAAATGTTTTGTGTAAAAAAATGTTTTTTAAAATGTGTTTTAAACACATGAGATAATGATTCCTGTCAAACCAGTGACTTAATAAAGGTTGCTTTATTTTACATGAAGTGGGTCGCTTTATGGCAGCAGACATGTTGATGTCACATGACCAGTACTTTAGATAACTTCCTGTTTGTTGGATGTGGCAGTTACTTATGACATGTTCACTCGTGGCATAAACGTTAGTTTGATGTTGCATAAACACTGCAGGTGCACCTTTAAGATTTTTTGGGTTGTCATAACTAGCACTCTACTTATAAATTAAATTATATGCACATTTTAAAATCTAGTTTTTTAATGTCCATTTCTTGCAGTATAATTCAAAGCATGTTGTGTTGTTGTTCCTTATTTTTCTCCTTCCTCCCTGGCTGATCTTCAGAGGGTCAGTTGGACCACGCTGTGCTGCTTCAGGTTATTAAGGAACAGCAAGAACAGCAGAAGAGACTTCTGGACCAGCAGGAGAAACTTCTGGCTGTGATTGAGGAACAGCACAAGGAAATCCACCAAATCAAAGAGGGAGAAGAGGAACCAAAGGCAGCAGAACAGCAAAAAAGGCACATGGACCAAGAGGAGAAACATGTGGCTGTGGCTGAGGAGCACAAGGAGGTTCATCAGATAAAGGAAGTAGATGAACCAAAAGCAGCAGCAGGTATGTCTTATACAACTTCTTAAATTTGTGTACCTGTATTGTCAATGAGTGTTTGCATTGGCTTGCTGTTTAGCATTGTAGCATGCAATGCTGTAATAAAACGTATCATGTTTTGTGTAGGAGAGGCTCCAGGTGAGATACAGATGCAGTCGGATGTACTGGAAGGGGTAGTGAAGCCCAACGTTGCTGCTGTTGCTCCAGACCAAATGCAGCAGCCCCAGGAAGAGCCTGGGCATGCAGCTGCAGCTGTTGTAGTGCCTGAGAAGCTGGCTGCAAAAGAACCAGCAGTGGCTCATGTTGCAGCCGGGCCTCCTCACAATGCAGAGGAGTCACTGCAAGACCGAGGTGTTGTAGCTCCTAAGAAGGGGGAGCTTCCACCTAAAAATGATGCAGGAAACAACGAAGCAGCTCCTGCAGATAAGGAGGTTGGCGCCCGAGGCGTTCCGTTACGCCAACGTGAGCCGGAACAGCCCGTGGTCAATCCTGAGGCTATAGCAGAAGAGGAGGAGAGAGTGAGACAGAAATTAGCCGAACTTGAAGCTGAGAAGGAGAGAATAGAGAAGGAGAGGCAGGAGAAGGAGAGGATCGAGAAGGAGGTACAAGCCCGCGTGGAGAAAGAACGGAAGGAGAGAGAGAGGCGAGAGCAGCTGATACGTGAGCAGGAGCTGGAACGTGTGCGTCAGGAAAAGGAGAGACTGGAAAGGGAAAGGCTTGAAGCCGAGAAGCTGAAACAGGTGAGACCAAAGCCCGAAAAAGAGATTGTGGAGCGGGTAGAGAAGGAGAAAATAGTGCTTGAGCAGCAGGAAAGGTTAGACCATGTAATTGATGCTCAAAAAGCCAGCAATATGGACAACAACGCCCCCAAAGCAGGACACCCACCTGAGCCAAAGAAGCAAGGAGGTAGGGACTTAAAGGAGAACGTAGTCCCACTGGAGAAAGAGAAGATTAAAGAAGAGAAGAGGAGCAGAGAGGATGGAGGGATTGATCTCAAGAGGAGGCGCAGAGATGTGGATTCTGAGGGTGTTGGAGACACTAGAGTGGATCCTCTGCTGAACTTGAGAGGGTCAGACCTTCACATTGCCCTGAAGGGACAGCTAATGGCCGGGGTTCTGGTGCACACACGCCAGCTCAACGCTCTTCAGAGTCAGGAGAACGAAGATTAGAGTTCCAAGTTGTTCCAGAGTGAAGAGCTGAGAATTTGCAGTGGTTTTCTACACAAATTTACGGTCGACATGGCACCCAGTTTGAACTCTGGTACCTTTAAATGGACATGCGGTAATGCACACTCTGACAAGTAGGAAGTGACTGTGAGAAAATCTGATCTTTTCATTTTTAATACTAGATGCCTTTATGTAAGACACAACATTCCTTTATTCATAAGGGCTCATGACGACAATGAGCGTTTTGCTTTGATCCTTCAGTGTTCTGCAGGGAACAGTGTATCTGGAGTCTCTCATGAGCTTCTGTTATTGTGTTGTGAGATTTTGCTGAATGTGGTGCAATAAACTGAGTGTCTGGTGTAATAAACTGAGTGTCATTACAGTAAAAAAAAAAAAAGAAAAAAAAGAAAAATATTTGGCCTTGATGGGCACACAGGGCATTTTGGAATATTGTAGTTTGGACCATTGTATATTAGGACGAGAAGCTCAAGTGCACCCTCTTGTGGTTAATAATGTTAATTGCAAATCGGTATAGAGGTGTATCTATGGTGTTTAGGTTTTACCTTCTGTAAATGTGTAAATGAAAATAGTAATCTGGTAGTTGAAATCTGCAGCCACAAAGGTCAAGTTGACGAATGTGAGTTAAAAAAAAATGATTATTTTATAATTCTTAATTCTACCCTCTAGGAACTCATTTATCAGATACTTTACTATTCTGTATCATTAACATGGGATGTAAATGTTGCCTTGTCTAACATCCAGTTCACTGCTCCATGTCCTAAAGTGAGACCTTTCCCTTCAGTCTTCATTGACGATTTATTTTGTAGTTTTTAAGAGTCTTTGGAGACTAGAATTAAAAAATTTTTTTTTATTCTAAAACGTTGTGTAAATGATACCCTAATGATTATGAAAAAAGCTTTAAATGTTACATTTTCTGTACATTGTTATAATATTAGACATTCATCCAAAGTCCTTTTAAAAATATATATTTCCCCTTTAATTTCAGTGTTTTATAGTTATTTTAATTTATAACTTTTTTAAAGTGTCTTCTAAGTGAGTCCTTGTGCAGGATCACATTTTCCCTCATGGTTGTCTAACCAGCTTTGAATGTCATAGAATTGCTGATGCTAATGCATCGTCTTGTTGAGCTAGCTGTGTCTGTTTCTAGCTGGGTAAAATTGTATTTTGTTGTAATTGTATTTTTTGATTTTGTGTATGATTAGGAAGTACTCTCTGAGTCTGTTCTTTAAGCATTTTTTGAAATTCGACTCTACAGATATTCCATTTTGTAAACTCATGGTTTAGTGCTTCACAAAGCATGACTGTCAGGTTTCTTATTTTAATTGTTCAAGAGCTTCGGTTAAGAGACTGAGGTTACATTATTCTGCTGTTCTACATTCCTCATTCTCACCTAAGAATATCTAACTCTGGTCATGTGCCTTATGGTTTAATATGCTGCAATATTAAGTATGTGAGACCTGTTACACCCATACAGTATGTGGATTTGTCTTTTTTTTTTACTTCAAACTGTTCATCTTTTATACCTTCCTGGATAAGCAAGTCAGGAGTTTCCTGTTCTCTTTTTGGAAACTTTCTTTTGCTCTTTCAACAGTAAAGAAAATCTGGTATGCGGTCATAAGTGATTTCATGGATTACTGCCTTCTTTTTGGGCAGTAATATAGTTCTGATTCCCATGTGCATTTAAGTTACCAGAGGGTCTGTTAATTAAAAATGAAAGTTATATTCAAACTGCGTTTCAGAACCAGAAGATAATAACCTAACTCTTTAAGAACAGTTTGGCCTAAAGTGACTATTTTTGTTAGTAAAAATCGTCTTTAGTTTGATCTTTAATTGGGTTAAATTAATAAAGTTTTTTGTATGAAACAGCAGCTCATTGTGAAAAATTCATTGTGTTCTAACCTCCTGTTCAGCTGTGAAATGCTAGCCCACACATCCATGATCTTTACATTAAGATGAACAAATCTGTATAGATATATAAAGGGAAGTGTATATTTTAAGTGCATTGTAAGTCTGTAAACACAGCGTGTCAAAAAATAATCGAAATGTAATCAAAAATAGTATTAAAAAATATGTTTAGATGGACTACAGTACGTCAAATTGCAAGATACTGTTTGACATGTTATGTCAGCTACCCAATTACAAGTTATTTAACACAATGTGATCATTTGATGCCCAGAGATTGTCTGCATTGGGACTTTTCAATGTCAGCAAGACAAAAAGGCACCTTAAAACCTTTAGGTTTTATAGCCAATCTGGAGCAAACACAACCATTTGCACCAGACCATTCTTTTTAAATTAACACCCCGTAGTGCTTAGAAAACGTGCAAATGAAGCCCATATGAAAGAAGGCCATGAACATTGATTGTGACAAAGCTAAAGCATAACCTGTAGCATGTGTTTCCCTATAGATATTCTGGGCACTGCTAGCAACATACTTTTATTTATATACCCGAGCTGTTCACCCTTCTAATTGGCTGGTTGAATTGTTTGTTGATCCCAAATCATTAGTGGCTGTCTTTATAGCCCCTTCTATCAATTAACATCTGGTTAATGAGGGTGCAGGAAGGGTGTGTTTAACAGAGGCACAGCTTTATGTTCCATATGAGATGAATAAGAGCCTATAATCTTTTGTGGTGCCAGTGACATGCACCCCGTGGATACACATTAATCAGCTGGCCTTTCATGTTTCGCCCCACTTTCGTCTGATTGGGAACAAAACCCCTAAAACCGCCATCCTCGGTTTCAAGTCTAAATTTGAAGCCTGACTCGAATGCTGATCTGCAATCAGTGGAAAATGGCATGATAATGACCACCCATCATCTGACACCTCATATCTTATAACTCATTCTGCCTCTCCCTCATCAATTAAAGACTTTAAACAGTATGGAATGTCTGGTAAGCATTAGTCTTGCTCTTTACTCCCCATTCTAATATACTGATACATGAAAACAACTTTATAATGATGCAGCTGGTGGTACAACTCAACTGTTCAAAATGTCCATTACTTTGCATTATTTCCTCTTAACAGAGAATCATTTATTTTTTCACTTTTCATAAAATACAAAAACATTACGGTTTTGTGTGGAGCACAATTATGCATTTCAAACACTATACACATTTACAGTTATAGGGAAATGTACATTACATTTATGATTAGACTTTCTATTGAATTCATAAGTATCTCAAACACTATCAAGGTTAATATATTTATGCATTGTGTTCTTCACTTCATCACCTTCTTCGCCTGCAAACACGATTAGTAGGAAAGATCAATATCAGAGCAAAATATGTTATAAACAAAAAATATTACATTGCATAAATAGATATGTAGATTTAATTGAACAACTATTTAACTCCACTCACAGCAGACTGAAAGCAGGTCTTCAGTGCTTCAAATTCTTTGGCACACATGTTTTTGGTCAGCTCCTGTTTGCCAGTGGTTGTGGCGGCCACACATTTACCATAGACAGCTGCCTAATATATATGTTATATGTGTATTGCATATGAGAACACAAACATATCTATATCTATCTATAAACATAATAAGCAACATTTATACTGAATATACATTTATGTACTATATATGCTTATAAAGAATACTGAATAAATGATGTACCTCGGCTGAGCACTGGGCAAGCATCTCCGTAAAGAGGCTCATTCTTGCTCTGCTGCGAGTCCAGGCATTTGACCCAGGCATGATTCCACTACAGCAGTTTTGTAAATAGCAACAAATAAAAATCCGGTAAGGTTGATATCTGTTAACACGTTCAATGTGACTGAAAATTGTGCCGGTTCATAATGGCTCACAAAACCTCGAGCCCTGAATGTATTTTAACACGGACAGCGCCATGCTAGTGACCTCCGAGTCAACAAGCGCCATTAACGAGAGACTGGCCAATCGGTGCGCTGATCGATGTCCCGGATCAATTTTTCTTCCTCCTTATTGGTTATTTCCATTCCGTACGTGTGGTGAAGGGCCAATAACAACAGAGAAAAGACATTTTCAGAAGACTCAAGAACATCGTCTCGGATGAACTTCCTCATTTAGTCACGTGTGATTTAGACGAGTCTCCTATTGGTTCCAGCGGTATTGGCTTCGATAGCGTGTTGTTTATGTGTGGGTTAAGATTATGACTATAAACTGTTATATAAACTATAACAGTTTAATTATCAGATTAAATAGGTAATTGTATTTGGTGATTGTTATGTAGTACCCGCCTGAAACCTTTATTTTCAACTACATTTAAAAATACCACCACACATCGAACCAGAGTGGTTGAGCTAAACGGAGTCCGTGTGGTTTGTGTAAATATTCTTGGGTAGGGAGGACCTGCACAGTCATCCGCCTGTAAGAAATGGTACATAGACCGGAGGAAAAACATATTATTATTATTATATGTCATGGCTACTTTACTGGAACGATTGGTTTTCCTACAAAAAGTACGTATCTGTGGCATCAGAAAAATAACATTTGAACAGCCTTTGACACCAGACTAATGTCCCGTGATGTGTATTGGATAGCTGGGGCTAGCACTGGTTAAATAGACTGTGTATGTCTGTATATTAGTAATATCTGTTAATATCTAGTAACAAAATAAAACATCAAACAAAAACCATGCAACTACCATGGCTCTTAAACACGTACAATACGGACATACCATCCTTTGTGTTACAGTAGTATTGGTATTTTTGAAGTGTCTTTGTGTATTATGTGAAAACAATCGTACAGGATTATTGTACATAAGATGTACAATAATCCTGTCGTACAATAATCCTTGTACATCTATACATATATATATATATATGATTGTGGTATTGCCATCTGATACCATGGTGTGAGACTAACCTCACTGAAGGTTTGATCCATAAAGGCACTTAACCCAAAGAACTAAGGCAGCGATAAATGTGCAGTAACTTAAAAGTGTCAGATAAATAATTTAGCAGTTTTGTGGACAGGTTGGTCGTTCTCACTTCTTTTCTTCCCTCTGTCTCAGGTGCCCCTGCTCATGCGGGCAACAGCAGATGACGAATCGCCATGTCCTGGTTATCTCTTTGAGGAAATCAGCAGTATCCTTTCTGAAGCTCCACAGCAAAGTCAGATATAAAGAGCAGAATAAAGAATAAAGAGCGTTCTGTGATGTGGACCTTGACTCTCATGAAACCTAAGAAATTTCCCAGGAGTCTGTGGGCTGCTGCCAATGTCTTTTGGAGTATCTCTTGGATAGACTGCAGATGGAGTCCTGCCATGTTAAACTCAAGGTGAGATGGGGTGATACAGACTTGGGTTGATAACTGAAAGTTTGAAACCTTGCAGGGTTGATTTATAGACTCTCAATGAGTAGTTGTGGATAAGATTTACATTTATTAATTTAGCAGACAATTTTATCCAAAGTGACTTACAAAGAGAGACGTTTACAGAATGTAGTTGGCAGGAGGGGACATATTGTCTGTGTAATTGTTTATGAAATCCTGGCTCTAGTTTTGAAAAACAATGTGCTGTGATGTCTTCCAAGGTCCTGAAGATTCTCTTACATTTATGTAGCCATGGACCAGCTCATTTCCTTACAGAGCTACGGCGGAATGCTACATTTATACAGGAAGTAATTGGTAAGAACAATTGATAGTACACTGTAGGAAAAGTAACATTGTGACATTGTGACAATATTGTGTCTGTCTTAGTGTACAGTGGCCCCCCGGACCCCATCCATGGGAATGCCCCCTTTCAGAAAGTCAGAAGCTTTGCTCAGGTAAAATTGTCTCTACAATCCTCTGTTTGACAAATCACTATGATTGAGCTGCATAACTCCAGTACAGCTATTTATATATGATTGGTTTCTGATCTTTATTTTGATCTTAATTTGATTTTTATTTGATCTTTATATAACAAACATAGATGCACTTGTGTTTCAAAGTGAATATACAAAATACAATTTATACAAGAATCAGTGACTTTCACTGACTTTCTAATTTCATTTTCTTACCGTTCATTTACCGTACATTCATTTAACACAGGAGTTGGCCAGTCTACTCTTTAATGACACAATGTCCCCAGATTCTGGACTTCCACCATGTAAAACAGTGACAACATCTATGGGTAGGAGACCCAAACGGATTTAGTTTTTACCTGATAATGCCTCCAAATGCCTGTGATTTTTAAAACAAAACATTAATAATTTTGATTTATATATTCTATATTGGATGTAGGCTGCTAATGATCCATGTCTTAGTTGCCCACACAAGAATATAGTCAATCTGCAGCAGTTTTAGAGATTAATAAATCTTTCATCCAATAAAGCCCTTTGGATTAATTTTTTTGCAGGAATGGGCTCAGAGTCACTCAGGTCTGGCATGCAGGGGTTCGGATACAGCCCTGGAAAGACAGAGTCCAGTAAGAAGCAGCTGATTGTCATGTCAATTATCCGATTTCAGAGCTAAACACTATTTTTTATTGTTGATGACAAGTGAGTTGCACTTCCTGTTATTCTCTCTCCTGTTAAGATGGAGCAACTCTATTGGACAAGATTCAGAGAGCTGCTGAAGTGGTTGTCAGCGCTGTCCTTCCTCCATCAGAACATCCTGGAATTCGTCTCCATGACAACCACTACCACGCTGTGGCGGCTCCGTCAGCTGCCGTGGAGATGGCCATGCCAGCATGTGCCTACAACATCCAATCCCACAGCCACAGAGGTGAGCTGAGCGCAAGTCAGGCCTCCGGTCAAAAATCTTGATACTGAATTTAATATATGTCTCTCCGCCTCGCAGCATCTCACAGGTGTCCAGGACAGGCTGGTGGAGGCTGGGAGGAGACAGACAGTGGCCACAGCTCCTCCCACAACTCCTCCCAGGAGAACGTGCCAGTCAGCCAGACCTCAGTGGGCAGGAGCAGCAAGTCGGGTGGCTCAGGCAGCCAGTCAGGGGCGAGTCGGGAGAGCAGTGACCTATCAGAGCGGTAAGGGGCAGGCTAATTAGAATTAAACATAATTGACATTACAAAAAACAATTGATTTCATAAATTCTAGAATGATATTAAATACTTTAAATAAAAAATAATTTTAATATTGTGCAATAATTTGTCATGAAGGTCCTAAAATATAATGTCTTATCTTTCGTTTGATAATAAGGTGCAATATTTACTTGGCTGTTCTGATATGTTTGTATTTGAATCAGTGTGGAGGCCATGCAGCTGGGGGACTGTGGTCAGGAGATGGCACTTATCAATGCTCTGATCAGTGGTTCCAAAGTCTTCCTGTCCAGAGAGGAGAGTCAACACTTCATCAAAGAGTAAATGAAACGTTATGATTAGATGTTCTTGATTTTGGCATCAGTTTGGGACAAATGTAGTAACTGAATATTGATTTACAAACATTCTTGCATTATAATGTAAGTACATGCAGTTTCACAGTATTTTACCGTAAAATACTGTGTACATCTATTCCCTGGGATATTACAGTAAAATATCCCAGGGAATACATGTACTAAGAAAATGTGTAACTTCAATGCACTGTAAGTCGCTTTGGATAAAAGCGTCTGCCAAATGCATAAATGTAAATGTAAAATCATTCAACTGTCATTATTGTCATAATTAAATTAATTCGTCTGGACTTTCAGATGTTCCACTCTCAACTGTGAGGTCGTGGTTGAGCTTCTCTCTCGAAAACTTCAGGACCACATGCAAACTGTGCAAATGGTACAGTTTCCTTTTAACTTACATTTAAGTTCAGAACATTATTTGAAATATAAAAATAGTTCCATGTTTTCATTTCCTTCCCTCCTGCAGAGGGCGCTGTGTGCTCTGGCCTGCCTGATGTCATCAGATTTCCTCTCCCTAGACCATATTTTTAATATCACACACAAGCGCCTTGCACAACTTAGTGAAGGAACCCCAGGCCCTGTTGCCAACAAGGCAACCAAGGTACTGTGAGCCAAGCCACAGTTATTACTTATCTAATAAGCCCAGTCACCAGCTGTGTAATTACCTGCGCTATTTATTTAAAAAAATGCACGATTTCTACATTTAATATTTGTGCGTACTGTGTATTTGATCTTTAGTAACATGCTAACATCAGATTGTTGCAATCTGTAATTTGTGATGCATGTCTGAAGGATAGCTTTTGGAATCTTTGCATTCAAATCTGGATTAATGCAATACTGTACTTATGTAATAAGTAATTAATATTTTGTTTCACTAGCTCCTAAGGCAGTTTGAAGCCTTGCTTGGCTGTGTCACTCATCCCAGGCGTCCGGCGTCATCTAGTTCTTCACTGTCAGACCAGCCCTCCAAATCTTTAACCAACAACTTCCCTCCAGGACAACAGGAGTCACCATCTACCATCCATCTGCAAGGTAACATGACTGCACCTGAGTCTCAGCTAAAAGTAGAACATGAAGAGAAAGAAATGAAGAAATGCAGACCCACGGACAGCTCCAAGCTTCCAGAAGCTTCCAGATTGTCTCTCTTCAGTGGAATGGAGTTAGTGAACAGAAGCAAACCTGTATGTCTGGTTGAGCCAGTTTCTGTCGAATCAGATGTTGAGACCGGTGTGGAGGCCACAGCAGACACAGGCTGCACCATTGAGAAAAACTGTGAGAGAACTATAGGGTCACCTGCATCTTCTGCTGGCGGCTCTGAGCAAGTTTCTGCCTTTTCCTTCCTCAATCTCTGATGCCAACATTTATTTAGACCAGAGGTAGCCCTGAAGGACCTCCAACCCTGATCAAACTCACCTGCCTGTAACTTTCTAGTAATCCTAAAAACCTTGATTAGCTTGTTCAGGTGACTTTGATCTCTGCAAGAAAGTTCATTTTATTTGCTAAAATCAGCCTATGAGTGATTTTTTAAATTAAAGTACAGGTATAACTGCTGTACTGACCAAGTTTACATGTACATGGAAATACAAAGTTATTTCAGAAATTGGTCATATTCCAGGTATGTATGTATAATGTAACTGCATTAACTTGAGTGCAATGTCCTAATTAATTAATTTTTCTTAATGTTGTGCATGTAATCATGGTCATTGTCCTAACCTATGGCAGTGAAATCCTCAAAAGACAAATGTCCAACATCAGGATGACTTCGGACTAATGCCCTCTACACACTGTAAATGCTGCTAGTGGTACAGGCTGGGGATGAAGTCTTAACCATCAGTAATGGTACTTGTAATTCTGCAGACTTCTGTAATTCTGAATTCAGTGAGATGTGATTGGGAAACAACTCAGGATGCTTTTGAATTGTGTTTATTTTTTAGATGTCAAGTGTTTGTCTTTCATTATTTAACAGCTTCATATGCAGAAACAAGTCATGTATCTGTAGACTGATTTTTGAGACACTAAGGAGTCTTCAAAATATTGCTGTTTATTTGAGCTGCCTAAAACTGCCCCATGTAACAATAGTGGCTCAATGGTGAGTTTAAGACAAGATATGTTTTTCTGACCTGTGGCAGGAAAACTGTTCAAAAGTGTTTTTAATTCTCATTATTTTTACAGTTTTGACAAGGCCACAGATACGAAAATTACACACTTCACCTTTAGCTTCAGTTATTTTCTGGAAATTGCACTACAATCTTTCTTACTAAAAGCACTTGTCTTCCAGTCTGTTTGTTTTAAAAATAAGAACCAACTTTACCACCCAGAGTTGTTTGAGCAAAATGCATCTTGCCAAAACTTTAAATGTCATGTGCAAATATGTGTATAATAACTGCTGTCTTGTGTGGAAAAAGAAAAGTTATAGTATTTAATGCTGATGAATGGGTACCAAACTTCAGTTGGGTCACAACAAAAGCCATGAATCAGGAAAAACTGGTTTCAATAAATAATTCTCCCGCTGTGCCCATTCACATATGCCTGAAACACCTGTACACATAAAAAGTGTATGTCATTAAAAAAAACTTTATTTTCATTTACATAAGAGCAACATTTCATAAAATAACAATAATTTTGAATATCATATATATGCTAGCTGTATATTATGTACAGTCCTACATATAAAACAGGATGTTGATTGCCGGGATGATTCTCATCATCAAAAGCTAATAGACTTCCACACAGTGCCCGGGTTGAACAGTATTGTGCATTGACACAAGCTGATGGTATTTTAGTATCTCATACACAATTACACTGTCTGCTTGAGAAGTGGCCCAAACAGAAGTAACCGCCCTATATCTGTTTTAACTAAGCTAAAACTTAGTTAAAGATTCTAAACTCACGTATATGTCTAAACAGGACTGAACTAGACTGTAATATATTTGTGCATTTTAATTTAGTAAGACCATTACATCATACTTATTTGCTATAGCATTCTGAAATTATATAAGCTGTTGTATATGTTGGTCAAACAATGCATAAAAACAGCAAAATGGGTTATGATAAGACTTTGGAAGGGCACTCTAGAGTGCTTAGTTAGGTGCAGGCTAATTTTAGGTAATTTATTATGGTGTGCCTATAGGAGTCCTCATGTTACACAGTACTCAGAGACTGAACTAAACCAGCATGTTTCAAGCCCTTTCCTATATGAATGTTTGACAGTGTTACCATTTCATCCTTTAAGTTGCATGAATATCATTGCATTACATACAAACTATACCAAAGCAAGCGGCAGAAATTCTCATGATGCAACAAATCAAATGATGCTACTGTAGATCTTGACCTTTTTTATGTATACAACTTCTTTAAACTGTTCCCAAAGTCATTTGTGGTAGGTCTACACAGTCACAGGTGTAGTTGATCACCTTAATTATGGACACATTATCTTTGATAATCAGAAAATATTGTACGCAACAAATATTGTGTTTTCTTTTTTAAAGTCTAACAAACTTCTTTTTGCTTAAACAGTTTACTTGAAAATATGCTTGTGCTTTCTTTAGGAATAATAGCTGTTTGATATTTTATTTAATGCAATGACATTCATACGTTTTTTATTTTTTGGATCCACTGTAGATTTTATTTAGCAACCGAACACCCACAATCAGTCAGTGGATTTACCGAGACGCTGAGCATTGACTCAGCTGTCAATTGCTTGTACCTTGTTCAAATTCTTACATAAAGAGTGCTTCATTATGTACATCATTAACAGACCTGAGTCTCGCATGCATCCATTAAATTCAGACAGTCTAAATGCCTCTCTCCACAGTGTGGTGTGCTAATATGGGCTTTCTTGAAGGTAAAGGTGAAAGTTAAGATTATAGACTATATGCTATATGAATGTTCTAAAGATCTGGCACCAAGTTCCTTAAAGTCTAAACCATAGCTACAAAATCCACTTCATGGCACAAATAGAATCCTCTAAACCTGAGATTGGATATGTAAGAAATCACAAAGCCCCAAATAGCTGAAATTCCATTCACAATCAAACTGACAGATGAATTTCAGATATTTTGTAAACACACACCAACAGCATTAGTAATCTTCCCAGAATTACTCTGATTTATGTCCAAAGCAGGGCTGTGATTATAATCACATGGTTTAGTTATGATTGTTTAGCTCTCAAAGGGCTTAAGCAAAGATAGTAACTCAGTTCCTTTCCTTTGACTCAAATGGCCAAAGCGTTCAAAAGTGGTACAATGGCCAATGGCATGTTATTACAGTCAAAACGTGACTCATCTTCTGCATAGCACCATGTGACTGTCTACTAGAATAAGGGGGCAAGAACTCATAATCTGGCAAGAACTTGATGTTTGTTTAGATTTCTTTTATATAGCACCTATATGGCATTCATGGTCAACACATCAAATAGAGCCCCACATAAACACTATGAACATGATAAAAGTGCTGCAGGAAATTAAAACATGTATTTAGAGGGCTTCTATTTGTGTAAGGTCTTAAAGTGGCCCATAAAGTCCCTCTCACAGGTCCCCTGTACATATGTCAAAGGATGTGAGAAGTCATGGCCAATCACGTTGGCCCTTGCTGACCACGAGTTTGCAGGCTACTGAAGTGGGCCTCTCTCAAGATGCGGTTGATGTGATCATACGAGACATTGTTTTGGCTCAAGGAGATGGCAGGATCTTCTGCCACATGGATGGGGGTAATAGGGCTGCAGGGAGCCTGGGAAACATGGAGTCTTCTTTGGTCAGGGGTCTGAATGGTGGAAATGGCTCCAGCCATCCGCTCTGGGCTGCTAATCCCACTACTGTCACTACTGGAAGACTGTTTTGGAGAAAAAAAGAGAATTGATTTAAATGTTTAAACCAAATTTAAAGGGTTGCTGCAGTTTCTTTGCTGTCTAAAGAACTCTTTCATTAAGGGTTTAGTTAACATTTTAGGTAGAAATATTTTTGATGCTCTGTCACATAAATAGGATAGGATGTTCAAACAAATTGTTCTATAATCCCAGACTGTTAAACATCTGGCCAATATTGCTTCCGGTTTATTCATCATATTGGACACAGAAGGTCAAGTCAAAAGCATTAAATGGTGGGATACTGTATTGCAGGTTCACTACTATTTTATACTACAACCATAAGCCCCAAGAATCTGTTCTTTATAGTGAAATTAGAACAGTTAAAGGGCATAGTTAGTCATGGTTTTAGGGGAATTATATTTAATTTATAAAAAGGTTATTTTATATACCCGGAAAGGCTAAACACACAGCAACAAAAATGTAACAACATTAACAAAAATATTCTTCCACCATCAATATAGTTCCTCAGAAACAGCAACACACAGATGCAGTGGCGCAGTAACACTCGTAATGAGGGTGCTTATCAAGGAGTGGGACTATCCTTTTTAATGCATGTATTATAATGCATGCATTCAATCGGGAATACATGCCTATAAAATGTGCACAGAGTATACACATAGCATACACACTCTATACTAGAAAAAAATAGCAGGATGGTATTTGCTTTAGAATGCACTATAAGTGTATTGGTTGACCATTCTTGAGTGATAGTGTCTTGGTCAACGTACCTCAGAGTCCCAGACATCACGACCAATCTCAGAGAGAAAGGAATAACCTCCAGACCTTTTGGCCTGGGGTAAGACCTGGGGCTCCTCCCCCTCACAGCTGCGCCTGCGTTTTCTGTTGACAGAGATCATCACCATATCGTTTCCTTCACTGATCCATTAGCACAAGGTCTATTTAACATGCATGGAGTAATTCACATCAGCACAATAAATTATTATACAACACAGCCCGTTTGAGCTGGTTTAGACTGTTGCGGAGGCAATCTATCTACAATCTATGCCTAGAACTGCAAGCAGCTGTTGTGAATGTGTGACTAAGCATCACCATTTCTTGTGCATTGGGCCACTGCAGACTTGATTGAATCATTAGTCATCAATATGCCCACTGCAAGATTATGAGTCAGATTTAAGATTTAATATCAAAAATGTCACTAACACAGGAGCTGTCAAGTCTGATGCTTAACCAATATAGTAGCCAGTCAAGAGGATCAGACCTCTGAAAAAAACATCTAAAAATAACCACCAGACATCATGTAGCACAGCAGATCTACATACAGTGACAACGGCAGGATTCTTGGTGTTTACTCATCAACAGTGCATTATAAAATAGCATGCTTGAACAATTACAGTTGCAGGCTAATAGACGAGAGGAAGGTCGTTACCTGCTTTCTGTCAACATTTTGTATCCGTGCATTTGACAGCCAAATATGGGCACACACCACCTCTCGCAGATCGCCGGCTTCCCTTTCAGCAGTATGAGGGAATCTGCCAAAATATCCTCCCTAAAAACGAGCACAGTGATGTTTGTTGTAAGAATCACGCTGTCTGTCAAATGAAGGCTCCTGCAGATACATTTGCATTGCAGGTGTACAGCAAACACAATATCGATTCGTGCCTTCTGCATGATCAGATATAACAATCAGCAACGCGCTCATATGAATGGCTTTGCGTGTGGATATACGTCTACATTCTGTTCATACTAGAAAATATATCTGCATACGAATGACAAAGAACGGAAGGCAAGGCAGCTCCGCCTAAGCTTATCATTTTCATATTAAGGTCTGACATAAAATGACACCACTGATCATCTGCACATTTGGCGTTTCGATGCACAGCAAATATTAATGTTGCCACGCAAAAAACAGCGACGTATTCAAAAAAAAGCAAACAGAGGGACATATAGCACAATGCTATGCGTACTTCACTGTACTTCCTCCTAGCGATCTACTGATCCCACTACAAAATAACCGAAGTGAATTCAATTGAATACAACAGTGTGTGAACAGAGATGGACGTCGTGATTAGGTTTACCTGTCTATCTAATCGCAGGTCCCCGCTGCCTGTTTAATCTCGAGTTCAGTCATATTATGAAGTTACACCGTATCATCTCGCCAGACCGCTCGCTTTCACTCTTCCATCTGTTGCTGTCGTTATGACGTAGCACGCGTGCTTTTGAACTACGCAATGACGTCAAATTCGCGCGTAGCTATCTTTGAATTGAAAGTGGCCAAAGAAGAAACAAGACATCGTCTTTAATTTCAAGGATAGACAAAAGTACACGGACCACAAAAGTTGAACAATATCTAAAAGCAAAATGATGTTTAAAATAAGGACACTGTCAAATGTGTTACTATTTGTAAACGTTTTAATAGTTTTAACTTCATTTCTGTTTTTTTTTTTATTTGAGTTTTTTTTTTTTAAATAGTTTGTTAGTTTAAAACAATGCTTTAAACCAATAAAAAGAAAACAAAGAATAATGCTAATAATGTAACTCAACATTAAGAAATATTGAATATGGCAGTTTTGGGTCATTGCTAACAAGTACACGGATCGTGGTTCGCAAGTGGTTGTGTAATTGCTTTCGTTGGCGATGATGTGTTCATGGTCGTTATGCAAACGCTCAGAAATTACATTCAGGCAGCGTTGAAGGCAGCTAACGGGGTCTGCTGTAACTCAAAATAATCCAGCATGGCCTCTTGCGATCCAGTGCATGTTTCGAGGGTTTGTTACGATAGTGCATCCTGCCCCAGGGCAACTGACGTCAATTTTCAAGTATACGCAGATGCGTTAGTTAAAATGGCTTAGATATACTATTTTGTTAATTTGACTTACTTCGCAGCTCAGTTTAATAATGACATTTAATGACATGAGATTTAACCCTCCATAGAAAAGGCGCAGTGAGACTGTTAAATATGAGTGTAGGTAAGTGGCAAATTCAAATATGATTTGTTGCAGGGTATCAGACAACATTATTTTACTAGCATATATTTTATTTAAAAAAAAAACATTAAACATTAAATCAACGTGTGTTTTGTCAATGTCTGTTAACTTGGTGGGTGAATGATCTTCCGAACTGTTCAGTCAGCCGCATATGACATAATATTTAATGTTCACAATATTCAAGAAATAGCTAAAACATGTTTCTTCAGTGATTATGTCTTCAGGAATATGTTAACTGCTCTCCCTATTCCAAAAAAATCCTTCTAACCTATGTTGTAACTCTGTAACCTTGTAGAGCACTTTTCATGTTACTGCGTCCCCACGATATATCGCTTCATTGTTTTCCTCACCTTTAGTCACTTTGGATGAAAGCATCTGCTAAATGCGTAAATGTAGTGAACTGCAAAAATGCCCTACCTTAACTTCCTGTTTCAATAGAAATTATGCTAATACTGGGAAGAAAACTGAGAGTGAAATCTTTCAGGGGAATGTGATGTAATGACCATGATTTCAACCTTATTAATTATTCCTTTATATATATCTTTGTTTGTTTATTTCCATTAGAAGAATGTCCATATTGTGGAAAGCCCTTCAAAAGGCTGAAGTCTCACCTTCCTCACTGCAAAATGGCACCAACTGAACCACCCCAGAAAAGCCTTCAAAGACCCCAAGATCTGAGTACAGCCACTCCCAAACAGAAGATCCAGAAAAAGATATCAGCGACAGAAAAGATAAATAAAATCTTTGACGAGAGACAGACATCCAAAGACAGAAGGAACAAAGATAAATTACTTATAAATAAGAAGTCTTTTTACAATGCAGATAGTTTTCTTGAGACTACTGAAGTCATATCAGCTGTGAACACAGAGAGGCCCAAAAGCAAATGGCTTGCTAAAAGACAGAAGGAACATATGAGATTGCGGCAGTTGTCAGTCTCACAGAAGTCAGAAAAACCTACCTCATTATCTGATCCTGAAGGAGATAAAATCTTATGTGAGATCTCTAACAGACAAACAGATGGAACACCTCAAACTAATAAAAGAACTACTAAAGCCAAAAAGGTGGCACCATTATCAGAACATGTGTCTATCACCAAGAGTAATAACACTGCCTTAGCCATTCTAAAAACCACAAGTCCTTCTGAGTTGAGTTTGTGTCATGAAAATCCAAAACTCAGAAAAAAAGTTACAGATTTAGAAGAGATTGAACCAAACAAAAAAGTTACTGAATTGGAGGAGATTAAACCAAACAGCCAGAGCAAGGATTTTAATCTGGTATCAATAGTAAAACAACACAAAGCTCATACTTTCTTTACATCCAAGACATCTGTGTGGGACCATATCAAAGACAGTTTGTATTATAAGAGGTCTTGTTATCTGTTGGTGCCATGTCCCATTTTGGAAACACCAAAAGCGCCTGAGTTTGAGACCAAAGATATTTCTGCTACCGTGCCACAATCAAACAAGCTTGAAGCAACAAAGGTTTCTTCTACACCGTCAATTAATTTCTCTGAAGCTTTCATTCAACGACCAGTAGAAGACACGTGTAGTTTAAGATTGCAAGGTGTCAGAACTCGTGGATGGAATCCAGAGATAATGACAGCTTACAACAGTATACTGTTCTATACTGAACCTTTAGGAAACTCTTTAAAAGAAAATGTGTGGAAGAAGCATCAGTTCTCTGGGCCATTGGCCCAAAGTAAAGGTGATGTTTGATTTTTTAAATATGTAACGGTTAGGTAAATATTTCATAATAAACAAAAAATGATAAAAAGGAATCACTTTAAACATCTATCTTTGAATGACTGTTGAATGATTTCTTTCATAAGCAAGCTAGTGTATGTTGTACCGTTATAAAAACAGGCTCACAATAGTACAAGTGTGTTGGAGTTAACTGAGGTTTTTCCATGTAATTTTCTATGAATTCTATGTAAACCACATTACGTTATCTTACATTTGGGTACCTAAAACTATTTGTACAGGCTGATAGTGAATGAGCTACATTTTCATCAGCTTAGCTGAAAAATGGGCCATTGGTCTGTTGGAGGTAAGATATTAATATATATGTGAAAACATCCTGCCATTTTTTCGTCATTTTATCATTCTTTCACAAGTTGATCCTCATTGTGGTTCCTTAAGTTCTCTACTAATTAAAATGCAAGTCTATAATTTTTTATTTGCAATCCACATGCAAGTAAAACCAAAAAGATTGTCTAATCTGTAAATTATGTTTCTGTTCATTTAGTGCCTCTAGTGCAGAGGAAACTTGGAGATGTGAGATTAAATGAACTTGGAATCTGGTTTGGTGCTCAAAGTCCAAAGACACCAAGAGAGATTGTCACCATGTTGAATCAAGGTTTGTGCCTTAACCTAAAATGAATACACGGTGCAGACTTATATATAGACAATAATGCTTTCTGTATTCAGTAGTTACAACTAAAAGCAGTTGCAATGACCATTTTAATGACATCATAGAATATTATAATTGCAAGCTTACAGCCACTGGTTTAATTTTTTCATTATCTGCATGTTTCTTTGTTTAAATCTGTGTTTTGCCTTGGTTATATGTGATAAGGTTGGCAGTGGTACTACAGGAAGTATATTGATGTTCGTAGAGGAGGAATGGGTGGGATATCTCTGCTGTTTGCTGGCTACTGTGTCCTGTGTTACATATGGAGGTACCCACATCTCAGTGAGTTAGATTATAAATGTCAATTATAATCATCTTTTTCCAAAATATTGTTAAATGTATAATTGACATGTCATATTAATTTAGATTTTTTGTGTTTTGCAGAGAAAGAACGCTGGAGGAAATACCATTAAAGATATTTGGTGCTTGTTATAGTTACTAACTATAGCAGGACTGGGTTCAATGTTGACAGATTAAGATTGTTCTCTCAGGAACTAATTCCTGTTTTACCGGCAACTTGAAGTTTGTCGTTTATGAACGTTATTCAAATGTGTGCTAGAATGTACTCTGACTGAAGATACTTTTAACACATGAATGAATAATATTGATGAACTTATCTGGAGTTCAGTATTGTTCTGAAGTTCAGTAATTATCTGAAGTTTTTTTTAGTGTTCATTCAAACCTAAACTTAAATTTGTAGTACTTGCAATATTTACCTAACACATTTATATTTTGTAATTGTGTAACTAAATACACGTTATTCAAATGTGTGCAAGAATGTACTCTGACTGAAGATACTTTTAACACATGAATGAATATTGATGAACTTATCTGAAGTTTAGTAATTATCTGAAGTTTTTTTTAGTGTTCATTCATAAACCTAAACTTATTAATTAACCTAATTTGTAGCACTTGCAATATTTACCTAACACATTTATATTTTGTAATTGTGTAACTAAATACACAGAGAATTTACTGGAGTTCCAATAAATAATTATACAATATTGGTTTGCACCGAGAAAGCTGCTACATTATTTATCTGCTTGATGGCAACATGACCATACTTAAATTATCTTTAACAGTGTTTTTCAACCAGCGGGCCAGTGTCTTCAGAATGACTTGAAATGATTTAAAATGACAAAACAAGCATATTTGGCTGTATTCAAAATGTATTTAATATTGATTTATCTTTGCTGCGTAACGTAATGAACTCACAAAAACAACCAATGAAGAATTAACCACATACAGTATGACATAAGTACATACCTAACATAATAAAAAATAACTTTTTAACATTCTTTTCTTTACAAAAAGTATAAATATTTTGTGTTTCATGTTTTCTATTTTGGAATACAAACATTACAAATCAAGTCTTGGTTGTTGCAGGAAATAAAATGTTCAAAGCAATGTTCACCAAGGGCTGTTATGATGATTAAAGGCCACACGCACAATAAAATGGTGTATAAACAGATGATACTACTTAAAACCTGTGTTTTCACTCGCTCTGTCCTAAGGCAAAGAAGACCTTCCAAAGATCGTAAGAGATGCTCCCTAATACCGACCACTAGAGCTCCGATCAGAGAGAAGGATTTTTAACTTGGGTAACACTTTACAACAAGGTTCAAATTATTACACTTTGTCAACGCATTAACTAACACTGAACAACATGTTTCTACAGCATTTATTAATTTATGTTAATAAAATGTCACATCCATGATACATTACCAAATGTTGATACATTTTTACAACTTGAAATGTGAAAAATGCATATTTAAAATATACGTTTGACCGTTTAACCAAGAATAATAAATGCTGTAAAAGTACTGTGAACTGTTGCATCATGCTAGCAATTGCATTAACTTACATTAACCAATTGAACCTTAAAGTGTTAACTTATTTTTTGTATAACGTTTTTGGTTGAACTGCTGGACAGTGGAGTTTAGTGTTCATGTGATGCAATGACTATGCAACCTTCTATTCAACTCTTTAATGAAGGCTAATGGAAATGTCGGCATACTTTTTCTGTTCTGGTCAGTCTTTGTCTCGGTCACACTACCATTGTTGTAGCTGACAGGCTCTGTAATGGCACAGTTAATAAGTGGAAAACATGATCTAGACTATGAAAGAAGACTGAACACTAACATTCTCCTCTTTTGAAATGATTTATGACTTTAGAATTGAAACTCAGGCAGCTGTAAATCAAACAGTCACACAGAGAAGCCCGGACATCCTCCAACCAAACTACATGAAGGCATTATCTCAGCAGAAGCAACCCCCTAATACAACCAATTAGAGACCCATGACAGACAAACAACTCATATGCTGTAATGGAACTAACTCAATAACCGAATTTTATGTGAAACTCACATGACTGGACAAGTGATCTGCAGGGGGACTCTGAAAACTGTAAGCAATATTTGGAGATGTACAAGTTCATTTACACATGTGCAAACATAAGCTGCCAATGGGGCAGAAACTGCAAACTGTCTGCAAAAGACTGCAGCCTGACCAGCAGGGGGAACACCGCTCAAGGGAAAGTTTGAAACAACATTAATGTTGGTGAATCTCCAGAAAAAGAATTAATCCCAGGTATATTTCACCCCGAAAGAAAGATAATGAGATAATTGCAATTGTGACATTATTTTCATGACAAAACCAAACTAAAAGATCAATTAAATTGCAATGTGTTTATACACCATAGCATTTGTTGCACTGCCTTTAACGCTGCTTTAATTTATTTTTTACAGTAAATTGAAATTACATTGTCGTGTTGGGGGGGGTAGGCTAAGTGTCCACAATAATGTCACAATGGTCCCAAAACCAGGCTTCATTCTCCTTCACAAGGTGAAAAGACTACATATTTGACTACTTATTGAAATGTGACCTGGACGTTTTCATACACCCAGTTTGAGACACTAATTTGAGGTGCTCAACAGCACACATTGTCTCCTCCAGATAGGGAGCAGCAGAGATCTTACAAAAAAAGTTCTTAAAAGAAAAAAGAATTCAAACGAACAAACAAAAAGATAAATCAATGTAACATTGTACCCTCAATCTGAGGACTTAACTTTCCCCTGCACAAAACCTTGAGTTTTGTCTCTGTGGAGAGATCACATACCTGTAAGGTACAAAACTAAAATGAAAGTAAAAAAAGAGCACAGCTAATGCTCATAAACAATTACATGCCGGTGTGCCTTACTTGGTCAAAATCTACTGCAATGATATGTCACAAGTTGAGAGACAACCTTTAAGTGCAGACAAACTATTAGACTATGTGTAGATGTTTTTGATACTGAATGATAAGCTACAAATATCAGTGTCTACCTATGACATTCCAAACATCACACAAATGTACTGCATGATTGTGTATATGTGAATATACTGGTGAATGCGTGAGTGTATGCATGTGCGATTGCAAGTGGATCCTGTGACGTATTGTCAAAAAGGCTTTCTCGTGTAAACTGCTCTAGAACAACAGGCACAGGATTAGAGTATCACCATTCTTAGTCCTACGTTCCTTTTCCTAAAACATCATCAGAACTGCTATGTGCATCTTTAAACTTCTATAACGCTGATGTACATCCATTCACAAGTCATGCAGTATCTGTTCGGCTGCACGGCAATGACATGAATAACACACGACTTACATGAAACTGACTAATATAAACATGGCACTTTCTAACATTCTAAGATGCTATTCACTGCAGCTTCAAGCACAGAGTCTGTGTCGGCCAATGAGGTGACACCATGATCTGAGGAAAGCTGCTGTTCGTGACTCCGCCCCATGCCTGTGCTGTGCTGTGATTGACTGGGAGATGCAGGGTAATGAGCATGTTTAGCGCTTCTGATGACGTTGTTGGATTTTATTTTTTTCATGTCAAGGATGCACTTGATAGGGGATCGTCTGTGCTCCTCCATTCCTTTGTCTGGATGGGAGTCTGTCCTATAAGCAGGTTCAGCGTGGCTATTTGTTCCCTGCCCTTCTCTTCCAATGGTGTACCTCGGGGATGTCCCCATTCCACTAGGGTTTCCCTCATGACTGGCTGTGGTCATGACTTCAGGACTTGGAATCTTTGTCTTAGGGCCACAGCAGAAATCTTCCAGGAAGCCATCTGAGGACGCAAAGGACCAAAACACAATCACATCAAGTCCGCAGTGCATCTACTCTTTGTGGAGAAGGTATCCCATAATGCACTGTGAAGGTGAATGGAACTTAAGCAATGCTCATTGGCTTTTAATGCAATTAATTCCAGTAAGCAGGGCTGCATGAATCTGAAGAAAAATGTGGTATGCTTGCTAAATATTTGATACAACAGTGTTTTGTACAAGTTTGTAAAATCAATGTAAATTATATATTTAAAAATATTTACTAAATTAAAATGATATAACCAATGTTTTACATTCTTTCTGAGGGAAAGACATACTCCAGCTAACATTTGCCTGCAACTCTCTCTGCATCAGTCTATACTTTGACAATACATAACTTTTTTATTTAACTTTTAAAAAGTATCAAAATCTTTTGGTTATTGCAAACCATTGTGATTTGCATATTGTGATATGCACATATTTCGATAATTTAGCGATAATTCGATAATCTTGCAGTTCCACCAATAAGTATCTGTAATAATGTGCACAGATGCTGTGTAGACCTCCTGCCCCATCACTTACCTGGATCCACTAATACCATTCGCTTGTCTTGGGTCAAGTTGCCCCGCTCCTCCTGGTTAAACGTCCTGTCAATCATCACCATTTCTGATGAAGGGCTTGACCTCTGAAAGAACATTAGGAATCCATTTGCAGCCGAGTGATTACTTACAAATAGCTATAACACACATACAGTGCATTAATTAAAACTCTGTATTTACAACCCACCTCTGCCTCTACCATCAGCAGACGTCTGTATTTGTTTACCATGGCCTGCGTTTTTTTAAACACTTGCGTTGCAACTGCCTCAAATTCCTCATCAACTGTAAAATAAAAAACAGTCCATCAAAACCGATGGTTGTATGTTCAATTTATTTGTGATTATGTAGTAATATGCTGAAGAAGTCTTGGTGAAAAACACCTTTGGTAAATTCTTCATCTTGCGGCGGTGAACCTTGGAAAACATGATAGGGCAGTAATCTTTCAATGACATCATTCATGGAAGAAAATGGTGTCCACTCTGGAGTCATGACTCCACTGTGATCTCCTCTGAGTTGTTGGAGGACCCTGTAAAACCAGGCAATTATAAGGATACCGGCCACAAAATGTAACCTGTGTTGTAGTCTGGTCTAAATTCATGGTTTTAGAATGAACAGGTGTGGGACACTCACATTCCTCCTTTGGTTAGCTGCTGAGCTGCAGGTCGCTTGGGGGTGAGAGGCAATTCCTGACTGGCAGGAGTTAGTGTTTTCACAGCTACAATTTAACACAGAATATAGAACAAAACACTTTGGTAATCCAGGAGCAAAGATTCAGATGAAACTTCAAAGTTCAAGCTTTCAAACTTAAAATAACAAATGCAAACACAAATGACAAAACCTATGCAAGTACCTCGGGAAACAGATAAAAAATGTGTGACAGCCTTAATAACAGTTCAGTTAATATTTAATATTTACTGAGTCTCTAAAGTTCACTAATATTTACGAAACACAACAGACACTTACCTTTGGTACCAAGGAGATTAACTAACTGTGTCTGCCCTTTTGGAGCTGCTGTGGCATCCTATGTAATAAAAAGAAACATTTAAAACTATGTAAAATTCAGTATTCAAGCAATAAAGAAGTGAACGTTATTTTCGGCAAATATCTTTTACCTGCTGAAACTCCTGAATACCAGAGGAGGCTGGAGTGCTCTGAACTACAGGCATAAGGAGGTGCTGTCCTGGGCTGACCGACAACTGCTGACAAACTTGAGGCCCTTGTACACCAGAACTGACCATGGTGAGGTGGCCTGAATTCTGTGAGGTCTGTACCGGGGTGGGGCTAGGTGATGCACTGGCAGTCCAAGCTTTGGATGTGGCGCCAGGTCTCTGTGACACCTGTACGACAGGAGTCGGAGAAGCTTGGCCTATTGGGCTTCCACTGACCAAACCTGTATTGACTACCAACTGCCCTCCAGCTGAAAAGTTCTGCCCGGCAATAAGCTGCACTGCTGTGTTCTGATTGGTCAGGATTGAGTAGGTGGTAGTGCTCATAGATGACAGATCAGTGTTGGTTTGTATCACCTTTCCATTCACAGCTTGGAAGCTGTGAACAGTGGTACCAGTGGTGAGGGAAATAGAACTCGGTACCAGGAACTGCCCCTGGGGCATACCGGATTGGGGCTGTGCTTGTTGCCCCAGTGGTGAATGCATTACAATGCTGCTGGCTGGATTGACACATTTGACCTGCTGCACAGCCTGAGGAGAGCTACTGGTTGTGTAGGGGCTACTGACTAAATTTGCAGTAGCAGTGGTGCTGGACTGAAGCCCAATGTTGCTGATATTGTATACAGTTTGTGCCCCTGTCTGTAGGGGTTTTGGTTGAATAGGTCTAACCAATGTCTGCGGCGTAGGGCCTCTCTGAATGATAATATTCTGAACTGGTATTGTTCCTTTATTGAAGGACATTGACATCTGATTGGCTGCGGAAGGTGCAAACACGGCACCCTGCCCGCTGTTGTTCGCCACTACATTTCCACTTGGCCTCAAGAGGATTTGAGGCTGTTCCAAACTGTTGATAGTCATCATGGAGGAGGCATTGCCATTAAAGGACCCCATTACCTGGATATGTCCTGTGGGGCCATTTGGCAAAGGTAGCTGGGGAACCTGCTGGATGAAAGCCTGAGGTTGCACCCCAGCAAGGGGCAATGGCGCCACCACACCAGGACCTGCAACACCTCCGTACCCTCCAGAGACCAGCTGCTGAGGGAAGGTGGTAGCTGTGGGAATGATAGATGGCTGGGAGTCCAAAAGGGCTTCTTGAGCCAATGTTTGCTCTGTGATATCTGCTTCCAGCAATGACTTCTGAAGGATGTCAAAGGGTTGGTCTTCACCCCCAAGGTCAACCCCACCTGGTGAAGTTTCACCTTCAAGCTCATCATCGATGAATGGAAGACTGCCTGAGAGCTGGAGCTCAGCTCCATCAGCCTCCCCAAACTCTCCCAAATCATTGTGGCCATCCTTAAGCCGATCATTAGAGCCATCCTAAGTAGAAAACCAAATCAGGTGCTGTTTAGATGCCCTTTCTAAATCCTGTTTCACACCATATACATACTGGTGTTGTATAGCAGTAGTGTAGCTGCATGTTTTATTTCTGAGTCTATTTTTGCTGCGTGTAGCATGCTACAATCAGCAGAAAATATGATTTGATCTATGTATGCAGTGTGAACCGGACATACATTTATGGTATTCTAACTCATTCCAGGTATCTCCACAGCATGCAAAATGTACTCACAGTGTCACTGGTAAAGAACGAGCTGGCAGACCCATATGTTGCATCAATCACATCATCTTCCCCAATCTGTTTGAATGTCAGAGGCAGATGTTAATAATCAATAAACGATCCTTCTTATAAAATACTACTGTTATATATGTACAGATACTTACAGATTTACTATTAGAACCATGAAGATACTCATTCAACGCTTGCACATCTCTGTTGAATAAAACCAAAACAGGTCATTAAAACATGTTTATGCATTATTTAACAGAAAGTAAAAAGTCTTTATAAAAAGCATTTGAGCTCTTTAAATAGTAACAAAAACATTCTAAAGCTGCTTACCCTATAAAATCCAGAAGACGCTGATCGTCTTCATCGTCCATGACACCTGTGACACAGCAATTGCACATTTTGAGACAAAACAGACAAAATAAAAATTACTAAAATTAAACATGTCTTCCATTCAGACCAGAGGATGTTTGGCTAAAATAAGATTTGTTCTGGAATATACCCGAAGGGCCCTACAAATGTAGTGTGAATAAAGTATGTGAAGAATGTATTGCACTACGAAATCAAAACATGGCTTACATTCTAGTTTTTAATGGACATCCATTAAAGATAGTTTTAAGAATGCATGCATAACAAAAAATGCGTACCTAATATATCAATATGCCAAACTGCAGGCAAAAGTTAGTGTTCTATGAAGTTACGGGCCTGTGGGTTTTTGCCATATCTCTAGGTCAGCAGCACGAAACTGAGACATACGAGTTCATACAAGCCAGGTGGAGAATTTGTATTATAATATGGCAGTCTCAGGGACTGTGTGTTAATTATTGTTTTCATCCATTAGACCAATTTTTTGTGTTAAGGACTGATTTCATTCATTGGACCTAACAAAATACAATTACTGTAACATCCAACATTTACTCATAGTACACAAAATGGTTTGACTTGCAAATGAATCCTATGCAACCAGTGAATTTGTAAACAAAGGGTCTTTGTTTTGCGTGCATGCAAGTAAAATTGTACCATATGGGTGTTGAAACGCTAACATAACTACATTTGAAAATGAAAGAAGTCATTGGTGCTATTAAAAGAATGTCTTTACTGTTTCATCTATTGTGTTGAGACCCACTGCTGCAGATAGGAAGTGTCCTACAGACTTGACTTAAAATGGCGTCTGGTGTTTGTAACTGCGTCACTGTGCCATTCAGTGAACAAAAGGGATTATTATAACTCAGAGAGAATCCCTGCGCTTTTTAAAGATGCTATTTAAATATAATTTCTTTTCTCCTAAAAACACTGCATAGCTTATAAATGCATGTGTGAAAACGTGAAAAATAATGATATGGGGGATGGGCGAGACTTGTTTTGGCTGGTTTGGTTGTTTACTCTCACTGTTAAAGTCTGGTCATGTTTTTAACAAATACTATGGTTAAGTATTTCCTCTGTGTTTAACCCAAAGGAACAAAAAATTAAATAGCCTCTTCGTTGTTAAAGTACTGCTTTAATTAATCTAAAAAAAGAAATCCAACTGCAGAAATTCATCAGTCTTTAAGGCCTTTTATTTAGAAAATAAACAGCCATCGACGAACAAACTCGGGGAGATAAGCGCACGGAACGGGCAAACAAATGGCTATAAATGCAATGCTTTGAAATGCATATTAAGCTCGGTCATCAGCAGGATGTTACACATGCTGTTTACACTTTACATTTTCCAAACAAATTAACCCTGCAAAATGTAACTACATCGCAAGCTACAGCAAAACAAAACATAACAGTGTATCCGGCCTTTTTACATGTCCTTCACAAAGAACCTCAACGAGTAGAAATACTTCGCAAACGCTCGTTTTTTATTAAACTACACTATACGAGTTTATTGAACTCTGCTATGTAGTAAAAGGCAAGACAGATCACGCTTTTTTGTTTATGCTTTGGTCAAAAAGATAATTTAGGAAGCCAAATGAGGAAGGAGATTTTTTTTCCTCTCTACATGAAAAAACCCTATCTATTCTCTCTTGCCTGTTAAGTCAAAGGGGCGGAAAAGAGACACGTAGAAATCTAGCAACCCTTCCAAAATACAGAGTAAAAGCTTGCTCGATCGAGACGAGACGGATTTTTACTGATCCTCTTCGCCATGTCAAACAGGGCGGCGGTGTGGACTACAGGCTCTCTATAGCGCAAGGGCAGGACGCACAAAACCCGCCTTAATCTCTCTGAAAGTAATAGCTAGAAACAGACAGGGACTTTGTCCAGAAATAGACTGAATGGAGAAGGCGATGCTGTAGAGGCACGATTAATCGCACTGCTTGAAAATACTCTACTAAAAGCGCACTAGTGCGCATTGACGCTAATGCAGGCGAGGAACTCTGCGCGGCAGGCGACCGTAAGAGCCGGTTTTACAGTCTCGGATTGCTCGTTAGTATTATTACTGGTGTCTTAAGATTTTTCAAAGGGGGTAAAAGAGGATCGGTAGGCGAGTCTTAAGCTTTCTTCTTGCTCCAGGTTGTCGATGGCCTTCACGGAAAAGCTCGGCGACGTGAACGTTTCCCCCCACCTATTAAGGAATTCGTCGGGCAAAAAGCGAACGGAGAACAAATCGTTGCCGAAGCATCAATATTTATTTCAATTTGCATAACATAAAGACGACTTGAAAAGAGGCAAACCCTTACTCCTGTCTCACTCCTCTTGAAACCCAATATCTCCATTTGGCAACTTTTAATTTGCTCCCCCTCCTCCTTCTTCTTTCTCCCTCTCCCACTCATATATATTTTCCCTCACTGTCCTTGCTGCTCAGTCTCAGATAGATTTTTCTCTCTCCACGCTTGCTCTTCCCTCCCCGAAGGAAGGGGAGGAAGGAGGTTGTGTGTTTTTCCTTGAAATTTTTATCACAAAATTATAATACACTCAAAGGGGAAACTCACCGTCATGAAAAAGCAGTGCCGTGTCCACGGGGTTTCCTCGCCATCTCTACACGGGCCGGTGGAACAGTGCGGTTCCAGCAGAAGGCAGCAACACTACAAAGTGCACTACACACCATAGAGCTATTTACTTCAGAAAAGCTTTAAACTTCATTTTATTTGTTTTTTATTAACGTGGCTTGATTTTTATCTTTCAACAGTCAAAAATGCAAATTAAGACTGCAGATTAGATGAATCACTCTAAATACCCTACATGAATAATTGAATAAATAAAATTGTTGGCAACAAGCGATAGGGGGCGGGGGGAGCACTCCGACCACACCTTTAGTGCCCTGAGATCACACACTATTTAGAAGTGTGAACCTGTTTACCGGATGCAAATTTCTGATACTACATAATAAACAAAACGCATCATTGAGTTTTTTTTTATTATAAACTGTGCCAAAATATCCCACAATATTTTTTCTAACAGTGACTGTGAATATTATGTCCATGCAATAGCAGGTTTTTAGAAAATATAAAAATATTGTAGACACAAATATGTAAACTATATATAATAACATATAAATAAAGTCGGGTATATACATTCTTTAACTGATTTGTATTCATTTATTTTAGACAGACAGAGAAACAAAAACGGAAAAGAAACATAAATAAAACAAAAAACACGGGTATGGAAAAAGAAAAAAAAACATTTCAAAAACAATATAAAACAAAATGCGCAAAAATTGTAATAATTCTCACAGCTTTTTTCACACAATTCGAGTCATTTAAAAATATAAAAAATATGTTTTTTGAAACAAATAATATAAGAGAAAGGTTGCTATCGGTGTATAAGAGACCAAAATAAAGTAACAACTTTCTTTCGTTATCCAAGTTCCGTGTGGAGAAAGTCAGCAGTTTATTACGGATGTTGCGTATCAGATTAAATTCACCAATACAACACCGCGTAACTAACGCCACTGATTCTTGCGCCCAATCATCGATGAGTTCACTTACAAGTGTCGTCACAGGCTCAGCGTACGTCAACCAAGCCTGTTCACACCGCAACATGGAGGCGCTTTCGGTAGAAGTTGGCTTTGAAAATGAAGATGGGTCTGTAAATACCGCCGTAAAAATTCCCGAAAGGGTGTTACGGAGGGATCAGGCGAGGCTGGAAGAGGCAGAGCGCCGTAAAAACGTTAAGGAGAGCCAAACCGTGACGGAGGAAAAGAGCGATTTCTTCACGTCCACCTTTAATACTGAAAAGGCTGCGGTGGAGGAGCTCATATCCAGCTGTAACCATAGTGACCGCGACAAAGCCTCGGAAACATTAGAGGAGGCTACTGTCAAAATTCAGCAGCTGCAGAAATTCCTTAACGATAGCGTCGTGTTTCTAACCCAATATGAAATAAGACAGGCACAGGCATCCATGCAGAAACTCCAGATTTCTCTTGGTGAGAAAAGGGACGAGGCGTTGCCTAAAAAGAAGTTCGCCTTCAGATCCAGGAACACGGGGGTCAGTAAGCAGCCTGCTACGAATGAAGGAACGACAGGGAAGTCCGCGTCTGTTGTGGATAACAGAGTCGTGGTGGATGCTGCTGTCCCTGTCAACCAGTGTGGATTCTCTAATGTAGACAGTCAAGTCTTGATCATGCACGCAGAGGAAATTCAGCAGCGGGATGTGCTGTTATCTCATCTGACAAACTGTAAAGTGAGACTTTATGGGTGTCCAAGCACCTTGCACATTAAAATTGTCCGCAATTGTGAGATCCTCTGCGGGCCTGTTTCCAGCTCGGTTTTTGTTGACCAATGCACTGACAGCACTTTGGCTGTGCCCTGTCAGCAGCTACGCACCCATAATACTTCAGCCACTCAGATATACCTCCATGTGACCAGCCGGGCAATTATAGAGGACTGTCATGGGGTCAGGTTTGCCCCATTCACCTGGACTTATCCAGGGATTCATGATAATTTTAAAATTTCTGGACTTGATCCAAACCGTAACAACTGGGCACAGGTGGATGATTTTAATTGGCTTGCTGCTGGCACACCCTCGCCCAACTGGACTGTCATTCCAGAGCCTGAAAGAATATCTAGTTGGGATTCTGTAGAACCAGCAACCTAAGTGTTATATTGTGTTTATGCTGGAGAGACAGAAAGTGTTATTCCGTTCCACAGAAATGACTAATATAGTAAATTCGTTAACATTGAATGCTCCAGAATTAATTACTTGGAGAGCACATAAATTAATTTGATGCCAAAGGAAATAATTGAGCATGTTGATGTCATCAAACTTTTTGTTTAAATGTGTTTACTCACCAAGCCTTAATATGCATGTAACTATAACCACTGGATCTTTTGTTAAGTACTCCAGTTCAAATACAAATGCATTTCAGATACATTCACAGGTTGTGAGATATTTAATATTTACCCTAATAAAATTTGGTAGAAAGTGTTTTTTGTCAAGTTTTTGTGGCAAGCTTTGCCAATATTTGCACTTTAATGAATTGTAATATTTAAAATAAAACGTTAACTTTTAAGTAAAAAAAGTGATTTAACATGTATTTTAAATTGTACATGTACTTTACATTAATGTAAAGTAACAGTTGCAGATATTTCACTTGAATGCTGTATGGGAAAGAATATGTACAGATGTGCACATATTATAAATACCAAAAATATGAGTGTTTTTAATAACATTTTGGCATTATATTGTTAATACTACAATAAGGTAAAAAAAACCCTTTATTTTACAAACATGGTCTGTTATTTGTAGAGGCAGTATTATTGTGCACATTTTTTTAACGTCCATATTAGGACATTAGGCAAAAAATGTGTTATCAGTTCTGTAGAATACAAAGTAATAGTACATCTTATTATGAACACTTCAGTCAAATAATTAAATATTTGAACTGTAAAATAAATTGAGGTCCTCTCAAACAAGTGCTCATGTTTCTATTAGACAATAGACTCCAAGACCCTTAAGCGGAAGTAATGTGGTCTTACGCACTTGGCTCCTGGTTTTTGGTGTCTCATTAGTGATGTCAGTCATACCATGTGACTAGTCAAGCCAAACGCATGTCATGACAGCAGCTTACAAATAGGCTCATCTGCTGGTCATGGATTTCTGTAAATGGGATGAGGGTGATTAGCTGGGTTTACAATGACGTACAGTATCTGTGTTTGATCTGGATCTTTGGCGTTTGCCCTCTCTTTGCAGGTAGAGCGACATCACTATTCGCATCAGTACCTGTACACACTGCTGCTTTAAATAATTGTAGATGAAAATCCATTTTTAAGGTGAATCGTGAGGACAGTGCATGACACTTGTTTTTACCTTTAGACTCACCCGAGCTGGTCTTTGTTTATTATGGGTGCGAAGACAGTCATGAAAATAGCTAACAAGTGCTTGCTTTACTGGAATGGATTACACATTTGCACCTTGAACATACTTTGAGCGTTAACCTTTTGTTAGCTGCATTGCAGAGTTGTTTGTGAAGATCACCAGACTATAAAAAAGACTTTTTTCTTTGTCTGGACTTTCTACTAGCCATCCATCATGGCTCTTATGAAGGTGAAGTTTGACCTAAAGAAACGGGTGAAGCTGGCCCAGATGCTATGGCTGATGTACTGGCTCTCTGTTATGGCCAGTGTGCTTGTCTTCAGCATGGGCCTTTTCTTTAAAATTGAACTGCGCAAGAGAAGTGAACTTATGGACAATAATGAAAGTCATTTTGTACCTAACCTGCTAATTGGAGTGGGTCTTTTGGCATGTGGTCTCAATGCCTTTGGGGGCAAGATTTGCTATGATTCACTCGATTCCACCAAGTTTGCAAAATGGAAGACAATTCTGAAGCCCTTTCTCATCTGTTGTTTGTTCTTCAATGTTCTTCTGGTCCTCACGGCTATAATGTGTTTTGCCATGCGCATACCTCTACAATTTACCCTCGCTGAGGGCTTGAAGAATGGAATGAAGTACTACAAGGACACAGACACACCTGGTCGCTGCTACATGAAGAGAACTCTGGACCTAATGCAGATGGAGTTCCGTTGCTGTGGCAACAACAACTACAAAGATTGGTTTGAGATCCAGTGGGTGAGCAACCGTTACCTGGACTTCAGCTCAAAGGAAGTCAAAGAGTTAAGTTTCTTCAACAAATTCTTCATGCTTGGGTGACATCACCCTTAATTTAAAACATGACAGAAAACGTTCATACGTATACTCTTTAAAACAATAGTGTTAAAATGAATTCTTGGCAGCAATGCTATAGAAGAACCATTTTTAGTTCCCCAAAGAACCTTTCAGTCAAAAGTTTTTAAAAGAACAATTTCTTTCTTATCTTTATGTAGTCTATAGAACCTTTTTCACTACAAATACCTTTTGTGCAGCAGAAACGTTCTGTGGATGTTAAAGGCTCTTTATGGAACCATACAGTTGGACAAAAACATTTTAGAAAAGTTTATTATTAAGAGTGTTTTATTCCCTTTCATTCAATTCATTTGGGTCAAATATAGTGTGTATATGAGTTTTGACTAGTGGGTGAAAATGTTTTTATTTAAGGGAGTTTAGGAAGGGGGTGATTTGTGTGGATCAGTTTGCAGTGTAAGTGGTATCAGGCATGTTAGCCAGTTTGGAATTAGTTGTTAATCTTCTTGGATCACATTTTCTTGTCCTCAGAGCTTACTGTCCTTCTCAATCATCTGAAGGCCTGATAGATAGGCTTGAAATAGACCTTAAAGTTGATAGTAGAGCCCTTGAGTCATCAATGAGTATTTAATGTTTAACGCTTAACATCTAAACCAAAATGTTGATTTAAACTATTAAAAATGACCTAAATGATTTGGACATTCTTTAATAGTAATACAAAAAAAATTGCTGTTATAATATGTAAGCTTGCCTTTTATGTAAGACTGCCATGTGTTCGACAATTTTATTGTTACATTTTTTATTTTTGACATGGTCAATAATTAGATTTGATCATTATTGTATTTATAAACAAATTAACCTTTTACAATTGCTATTGCTGATCTTTGTTGGTGTCATTTGTAATTCACTGAAAATTTGAGGCCAACTCAATAAATCCTGATGATTTTATAGATTTCATGGAAATTCTGAGCTTAGCGCTTAACTGAAGTTTTTTCCTTTGTCTTCAGTCGAATCAGCAGTAATGTTGATGGAAAATATCTAATGGATGGAGTTCCCTTTAGCTGCTGCAACCCAAGCTCGCCAAGACCCTGCATTCAACAACAAATAACCAACAACACAGCTCACTACAGCTACGACCACCACACAGAAGACCTAAACATCTGGAAACGCGGCTGCCGAGATGCTCTGTTATCCTACTATGGTGGAATGATGAACACTATCGGGATACTTGTGCTTCTGGTTACCGCCTTGGAAGTAAGATGTTTAGCTTTGAAATATCTTAATGTGCTGATCCAGGATGAGAGCTTAATCACATATATTACCTACCACTAATCTTAATGCTATAAAGGTCATCTGATTTCTCATCAGTACTTATTGTGCTTAAGGTACCTTTGTCTAATCCAGATACTTAATCCTGTAAACTGCAAGTGGAAAGTGTTTTTGTGTCTGCCCCTTAATAAGGTAAACGACAGATACTGTAATTATAGTTATAATGAAAGAATTATACACTGTTTTGGCAATGGACTGGAGAGTCATTGTACTTTGTACTTTGTACTTCTTATAACACAATCCTAAAATGGGGTCATATCATGTCCATGCTGGCAGAAGCATTATTTAGCTTTAGATTTAGTGTAATAACACTGCACCATCAAGGGAAAAGACCAAACTGTCTTGTTTATTAATTAATGTGCTCAATTTGCAGATTTTCTTTCTTAAAATATAAATTTACCTGTAAATTAATGTATTGTAGCCCAGTAAGTTGAATCGTATCATACTTCACATTTTTGACCTGAATTAGTTTAGATGTCTTTTAAGGTTACAGGACAAAAACAGTGAAAACATTCCCATGTTTGCATATGTGCAAAGTTTGAATATTGATGACATTTATTTAATGAAATCTGCCATGCTTACAGTAGTAAGTAAATAAACATAACAATAACATAAGACCTCGAACTAAAGGTGGTGGAGATTAGCACTGTGGGATCTGTGTGTTAACTTAAGATACAGAAGGATAAAATGTTCTAATCTGCAGGGTGGAGTTTGGTCTTGAGTTCTTGGAAAGGGTGATTATAAAATCTCTAGGTAAAATACAGAACACTTTATTTGCGTTCAAACAAACAAAACTCAGTTTTAATCGTGCAGATGTTTGTAAGAATACATTAACATGTTTTAATGAGATTCACCCTATAAGAATAAACATATCACTTATGTGCTATGCTAACTCTTAAATGCTTTGCTTTAGGTTGCTGTAATGATTGGCCTACAATATGTTAACACCGCTCTGTCCACCCTGGTGAATCCTGAAGACCCTGAAAGTGAGAGCGAAGGCTGGATCCTTGAGAAAACTGTAAAGGAAACATTCACTGACATCATGGCTAAGATGAAGGCCATGGGCAAAGGCAATCAAGTGGATGAGGGGGCACAAGCGGAGGGTGTCGCCACTGTGAGCTGAACAAGCCACACCCACCGGAACTTTGGCCACACCCATCCGAAGTAGAGCACTGTGGGACACAGCCTAAATGTGAAGCTTATATCATTCACACTACACAAAGTGAAGACACATTGATATCAAAATAATGAGGTAATCCATCAAAATGTAATTTTTTACTATCTCTGCATTCCCCTTTGACTTTGTACTTAACAAATGTCTGAACAATTTTATAGTCAGATATTAAGTTTATTATTTTCAGTTTCATTTTGTTTAATTTATTTCATGTTTAAATTGATATTCAACCTAAGGCAGACTGCTCAGGGGTATATGAAAAGTAAGAGAGGAAACTAGCTCCCTTGTGACTGCCCCCCCCACCTCCATATAGTCAGTACTTTTATTTAATAGGATGTTTAACAAACACGAATTGTCATGTTACAAGTATGACAAAAGAGAACACTGTAAAATTACAATGTTAAAGTTTAAATTCTATGAGAAGCTGGACCTATTTTCACCTCTGTGGACTATATACAGGTAAGAATGCACAGAATTTTGGCAGGGCTGAATGGAGCTTTGAAGGGTAGTAATGCTTTAAAAAATAAGCTAAAAAAGCTGTTGATCTGGGTTGTTAAGAGGTTTAAAAATATCTGCTCCAGTCTGAAAGTTCAGAAGGGTGTAAGATTCAGCATCAGATAACATAAATGATTTCATCAGAGCTGATAGGCGAGGCTGACTTTTGTGGATTTGTGGGTTTTAAAAGACTATCAACATTTGAGGCCCCAATATGTGCTACAGAGGAATAAACAGGTACAGGGTGGGGGTGCTTGAGAAGACCCCTGGAGCTCAGAAGAAGGCTTAAGATTGGCAGCTAAACCCTGACCTATGACTTCTGCATTCCCACTGCTGGGATCTCCTGTGCTTTTACACCAGCACGTTTACTCCATTAAATGTCCCAGGCCAGAGACTGAAACTTACTCTATGCTCAAAATTGTAATTATTTTATTCTAAACAACTATTCTAATTATGTGTCTATGTAAATAGTGTAGAATAATTTAAAATATATTTTTCCTTTTGTAAAAATATAATGTCATTATTTTGCTTATAAACAACATTGACTTTAGAACAGTGTTTGGTGCTTAGCAACTGTTATTGTGAATAAAATGTGTTAAATTATAAACAATCTGATTCAGATTGTTTAGTCATTTGAAAAGAGCAAAGAGCAGGGCATGCTGGGATAGCCTTATCCAATGGGATCAGTAAAGAATTATGTGATTAATTCACATGGTGTTTGGCACACGGCAATGAATCCAAATTGTAAGTCTAATAAACTGTCACCATATGGTGTTTGAGTCTGTATAGTATTGTTTTCTATTTGAAAAGCAATGTAAAAACCTCATGACGACCTTCACGGCAATTACATTTAAAGTTTAAAAAATGTAAAGTCTTAAATGTAAAATAACCTGCATATTTGCTTTTTCATCTCTGAAAATATTGACTGGGACTGCAACTTTAGAAATGATCCACATCAAACATTTCATTGTTTCACTGTAAACAAGTAACAGTATATACACATGGAATATCATGGTAGATTGGAAGGTAAGGAGAGTGGCTTTTCTTATTTTGGTTTGTTGTCAAGCACATAAACAGTAGCTGATCTGATAAGCTTCTTTGTAGTGTGTTCAGCTTAACTTCTTGGTAGGTGACCTGAACTGCTACTGCACATCCATTTAGTGTAGCAAGCAGAATGTCCTTGTGCAGGTATGTCTTAATCCAGCCTGTGGAGTGTTGGGGTTTCATTTTCCCATCCCGTCACGTCATGCTTGTCAATATCAACCAATCAAGCGCTGATACATTTATTATTGTAACAGATAAACTGATCCAACGGGTGTAATTAAGCAATGTCAAACATGGGTCACATGGCATCATCATGTGATATTATGACAAAACAGAGTTGTGTAAATCCATAGACTTAGCTATTATTCTTTTCATAGCTTTTCATCACAGCTTTAACCTCTTTGGCTGTTTTCCAGTGAAATTGTTACTTCTTTTTGTTTGCTCTTTCAAAGGAGGTTTCTCTGTTGTGTTTCCTTAAAGTATTCAATTTGTCTCAGATGTTTCTCCTGAAATAGCTTAGGAATATAGCTATATTTATTGATGTATATGCTATTATAATTGTGTACACTATATGTATATCTATAACCAAATATAATTAGTGAGGATAGCATAGTTGTGATCATTTAGGTATCAAGCACCAAAACCAGTGCTTTAAGGTGAACTCACAATTTTAAGGAGTATAGAAATTATTTCTACATTGACCTTTCTTTAAATCCTGCCCCTCTGACCAGAAAAGCAGGTGTCAGTGACAGAAAGAAACCAGCAAGAGAGAAACTTACTAGGCCAGAGACAAACTCCCAAACAGCATTAACGTCCTAAATGATTAGTGTAAGTCTCATATGAACACTGCCCTCTGTTGAATAGAACGTTCCAGTAGTCACACCTGAAACTCAAGAAATTATGTCAAATAGATGGTAATCTATACAATTAATAATTTTGGTGAATATTCTTTTAATAGATGTAAATGTTTTAGGTACATTGTTTGCATTGAATAAATATAATGATTAATAAGTGAATACAAAAAAGTTGTCAGCAAAAACATTTTTTAGTACCAAGGTGATGATGTAGGTCTAAGTTTAATTTGTTTCTCATTCCCTACACAAACACTATCACTCAGGTGTCAGTGGGAGACAAGACTCCTGTTTCCCTCTGTTGTGATGGACTGTCTGTTCTCTCTCCAGGGATTTTAGATTTCTCCCTCTTTTCCTCTCAGCTGGAAAATTGCCTTATCTCTCCATCCATCTCTTGCCAAGATCTTCAGGCAAAGCTGAGCCCCTCCCACACGACCACACACACACACACACACACACACACACACACACACACACACGCACACTCATTTACTTATCTATCTAAATGGGGACATTCCATAGACATTCCATATTGTTTAATACACAGCTAGTTATAAATAATAAAATCTAACCCTAACAGAAAATTTAAATTTAAAAAAATCTTTTTTGGTATATTTTATAGTGTTTTTACAAATGAGGATGTCCCCAAAAGGAGGCTGTGCTCAGATTTGTCAGGTTTTACAGACTTTTGGGTAAAGATTTGTCCTAGTATATTGTTAAGTACCCCTCCCCCCCCACACACACACACTCAGTCAGCGTCCATTTATATCCCTGATGCTAGCAGCTTCCTTAGATTTCTCTTGCTCTGTGTGGTTTGCATTATAATCTGCTTTAAAGGAACAGTGCTTTTTCAAACCTATTTAAGAAACCTTAATATAATAATATAATATTATTATAATTTAATTATATTATATTATAATTATATTATTACACATACTTCTTTCATTTTTAAGTATTTTTTGAGCTTGCCAGTCTGTGATCATTATAAATTATTGTTGTATGCAGCTGAATAATAAATTAACAGGAAGAATTAACAGGAAAAATGCCAGAATACAGCATTAAGAATGGCATTAAGGTGAGGAACTGCTGACATAAATTTCATTTTTGGGTAAAAAACTTCTTTAAGACACTCGTGTTTATGCCCTGCGATCTGTGATGGCAGATGTCTCTCTTTCTCTCACTCTTTCTCTCTCTCATTCATAGTCACTCTGTCTAACTGACAGTTAATAAGGCAGGGACTCACATGGTGCTCTGTGTCTTTAGCTCTTCTCAGCCTCATCAGTAATGTCTGTGTGAAAGTTGTCTGACGGCTGAAGACAGCCCACACATTCAGCTAAATGGGATCATGATCTCTGTCTGTTTGAATGATGCCTGGATCTGTGTGTGTGTGTGAAAAAATCGTGTTTCACTTCTCTAGTAGTATCTAATGTTGACCAGCTAATTTGTTTTATAGTAGATGATTATTAAACAGATAAACAGAATTGGAATGTTTTGTTATTATTATTATTGTTATTACTACTACTACTACTACTACTATTTTTTATTTGTCTCTTTAACATTTGTGTCACACTGCAGGACAATTTAATGTGAACTACTGGTGGTGATTAAAATAATAAAAGACAAAATTATAGTATAAATAGTAATAAAGGACAAAATATTAATCTCTGTGGCCAAAGAAGGTAACAGTTTTCTGAATACTACAAAATGAAATGGTGTTTGGTTAGACAACAAAGATTTATGGTGTTCCACTTTTCACCAGCAGAGGGCATTCTGTGTCGTCATCTTCATTTTCTCCTTTCTAAGTAAGACAGTCCTCAAAGATAACCGAAAAATATTAATCAGTTTAAAACACTGTTGTACATTTATTAGGTGTGACCTAAAATAAATCATTTTGTTTCTTTAAATTTGCTTCTTAATAATATTTTTTTTATATTTTGGGGAATGTGAAAAAGAACCATATATTATAAAAGGAACCTTCATATGTAAGTATTTGTAATAACTGCATCTTTCATGGTTCAGATAAATTTTCCAACTTATTGTTCGTCTTCTTTTAATAATGAGATACATTTGCATAATCCTCCTCATGGGGGCAGCAAATACTGATTACATACTGACAAGCTTTTCTGACAGAATACAGAGTACCACTCATGTCATTTTCGTATGCAGCCCTCAAAATTTCTCAACCCAGAAATGGCTGACATATAATCCAGTTCCAACAATACACAGCTGAAAAATAAATAATATCATAATTATCACATACTTACAGCATGACCCCAGACATTTCCCTCTCACCCCAACCCTCAGTGCTCTGTGCTTGGCCTGGGTCCAAGGGTTTCTCTCATTCTACGTGACCCGGAGATAAATGCCTACAAGGACACTGCAAATGACAAAAGCACACTGGGGATGGAGAAAAGAAGAGATTGATGGGTGTGTGGTGAACTGAAGAAGGTTCTTTGCAGGTGTCGCTTCATACTTGCAGGGCAGGGTAAAGTGCCTTTTGTATTTTATTGGACTGCTGCTCTGAGATCAGGATTAAACAGCAGAGAGAGAGAGAGAGAAAATCAGCAGGGAAGGACTTAATTATGTGATTTACAACATGGCTGCCAGCACAGCTCTGCTAGAAACAGGAAGAGGCATCTGACTGACATATAAAGCAATCAATCACAGCTTATTGTGTTTTAATATGCTGTTCAGGGGAGACTTTTAAATAGATCATTATTTTATAACAATGTATAATTTAAATAATAGTGTGGCAGTGTCTGTAAATGCTTGTGCAACAAATAAATAAATAAATAAACAAATCATGGAAAATCTGTAGAGACTGCATGCACAGTACTGAAAATATGTATATACTATTTCATGGTAAGAAAGCCAAGCATAAGAGAATGTTCTGCTCTGTTATTTAGTTTACCTGCTACTGGTTGCCACAAAACAAACAAAGCTCACATCATCTTTTAAAGATTTTGGTGCCACTAAGCTGTCAAAGAGTCCAATCCAATAAATCCAGCACCTCTGAGGCTGTACATCCTCAGTGCATCAAATTGGTTTCTTATAAACACACTTTGTTTCCAGGTGGACTTATTAAAAAGCTCATATATTGAAAAATCGCTTTACAGTTTTGTGTGCAATATGCATCAAACAATCAGTGAACTGCTGACTAGGGTCAGTCAGGAGGCCAAAGTGGCTTAGAAAATGGGTGACTTTACCCACTTTTTTCACTGATGGAGTTTGGAATGATTTTTTTCTACTCCCGATGAGTGTTTTTAAACGTTTTCTGTCTGACCTCCCTCCAGTGAAGGTGAGCGATTCTTACGGGGTTGGGTTGTCTTTATTCAGCCCAGGAGCCATTAGCGTGTCAAGTTATGCTGAAGTAAGGTTTCATCATGAGGTTGATGTTGGGTCTTTTTGTTCTCTGCACTGCAGTGGCTGTTGGCAGCAGAGCTTAAAGGTGTAATTAGGTTTTGATAATGGTAATCTATATTCAAGGTAAGCTGACAGAGACTTTCACAAACTCTCTTTGCTCCTCAAAGTCCTTCATTAAAGGCGCTGCAAGTGATTTTTTTGGAATACCACACAAAAAATATCCCTACTGCTTGACACATGTCAATGTAATAGATGTACAGAGAAATTACACTAGTCTCCTTGACTGCCCCAAGCTCGGTAAACCACAAAAAGAGGGTTTTAGTCTGCTTATTAAAAACACCGCCTGTGAATCATTCTGGTTTTTGGTGAAAGGTGACATGGTTGGTTTTGTTTAGCCAGACATTCAGACTGACAGCAGAAGATCTGAGGGCATGGCATCTGAGCCTGAGACTAGGTTGGCATAGTTACAATGGAAACTGTATTTTGGTTAAAGCACTTTTAATTGACAGTGCCTCCAAACAACAAAAATGTTTATTGTTTATACATACTGTATATTAATATTACAAAAACACATATAGCTTTGTAGTAATTAACACTCCTATAACAAACAGCTTATTTCAAGTTTTTTCAGTTATTTCAGACAATTCAGGATTGAGATGGTTTTTGAGAGGTGTGTACCTTAAGTGTACACATGCCACTGCTGTGGATCATGTGAAAAGACTCATTTGCTTCAGAAATCACAGGTGCGGTACAGGTGTGACAGAGAATGTAAAGGGAATCAAGTTGTACACTCACGTGCATTCACATATTAGTACAAAAATGTTACTTTTTTACACTGACACTAGCATTTTTACATTGACATTAGAATTTGTACACTAAAATGAACACCTTATTATTGTTATTATTATTACTATTATGAGAAATACATGAACTTGGTTTGAATGTTTTTTACTCTTTAATAAACACTTCGCATTGAGAACCACTAGTCTAAATAGTCCTTTTAGCTGTGGGACTTTAGCCGCTGTAGTAAGTCTATAAAATATATATAAAAAATATAAAAAATATTTATTTTATATTATTTATATTATTTTATATTATTATATATTATTAAATATATTAACAAATTGTGGTAATCAACAGCAAGCCACAGATTCTGTTGATAAAGACTGATTTTATCAGTATTATTTTAATTGTATAATAATGTTTATCATATTTTATCTTTATCATATTTTAATTGTATTTAACCCAGAACATTACTTAAAACCTTATTCAACCCTGTCAGCGCAAGCCTGTCTTTATCAGTGGGGCCAGGAAGAAAAATTATTAAATTATTGTATCAGAAGAAGCACATAGAAAAAACAATTGTTTCAATCTGCCTGTTCAATCTATTTTAATGGAATAAGAGATAAATAAACATTAGATATCTCTACACCTCCAAATGTGATGCCAAAACTAGATTACCTGAGAGAAAACTTGACAGGAAATTCATTCTGCGAGCACGCCTTTGGGATTTATAAACTTTTTTGTATCACAATAGACAGGCAGGGTTTTAATGTATCCCACATAGACACATAAACATACACACCAGCTATTGGCTTATTCTCATAGCACCATCAATCAATCAGTCAATCTCAAGGACAAGCATTATGTCCCACTCCTCCACACATATCACATATTAGATTGCCAAGAAAACAATTTCTATTTGTGTTAAATGGATCGAGAAAGAAAGAAGTGTTAGATGAAGGGTGAAACACAAGAGCTTTTAAGAAGAGACAGAAGGCCATAGAAGGAAAACTTTCCATATCAAACGATTCTGTAATCCACCCTGGTTTCTAAAACATTTCTTTGGCCTTTACCTTCATTTTGTATGGTCTTCAGAATGACAAAATCTTGTATTGTGCCAAGTAATCTTAAAGTTAGCCTGCTGTCCTTGTTGAGGGAGGGGCTCAATCTCAGAGCACCCCCTCCCCCACCCATCACTGTGCCATCCCATCCCCAAGTATGGAAGAAATTAGGTAAATTTAAATTAGAATAGAGGAGGATTTGGGGTGGATGAGGGATACTGGAAGAATTGTGATTGGTGATAAGTTTGATGTGTGATGATTGACAGGTCAGAATGATCAGGCTCATCCCAAACTTATGCTTAGAACTTTAGTAAGTGGCAAATGATAATACAACAGAAGGAAGATTTTCTCAATTATTGTGAAGTATCTATTTGGTAAAGGCTGGTGCAGAAGTATGTGTGTTGTACTGTACAACAGAGTTCAATGACAGGCTATTTCAGCTCCATTGCACTCATCTATGAAGGACAATCTCAAGAAGCAAAAATACAACATTATCTAAAAATCAATTTTCTCAAGTTCTTAAAGAGGGGGGAGCTGCTGTGTAAAGGGAATAAAAGTCAATGTATTTTGCAGAAAATAAAAATGAAGGCCTTGAGCCAGGGAGTATAAAGCATTAATAGGTAATATTGATCTGAATAGTTATTGGCCAGTTCACTTCATGTCTGGTGAGGACTGTAGCTCTGCGTTCACTTTAGAAGGTGTAATAAATTTAAAAGGTGCAATAGTTACACCTCCCACTAACTTTTACTTGAAAACATAATCTCATGTTATTTATCTCATGTTACCCAGCACAGCCTTGGTTAATGTTGCTCATAAACTAACTCACATCAAAGTACCCATCATTACAGTCATATTTGTTTGAAAACAACTGTTAGAAATAGAAATAGATGCAAATGCCCAAAAATAGCCAACATACAGTACTGACAATCTACCGCAGATTTACAAAGCCCATTGTGGTCATTCAGCCTCTATCACATGAAATCTGCAGCTATCTGACTGCCCCACTCTGCAATCAGGGGGCGCATTGTCACACTAAGCCAGCGTTGCCCTCTGAAATGTGTTATTGTTCTGCGGGGTCAAGAACAATGGGTCGTCTTGCACTCACATGCCCACCCTACCAGCTGGCGATGACAAACCATGTCGCCACACTAACCCTCCTTGTACATCCAAACGCCCATCAGGCACATAAGACCACTGTTGTCCCCCGCTGGTCAATGGACACTCGATTGTTTGTGAACCAGTGCTATGTGCTGGGTTGCCTGGATTGGGGGTGGAGGGCGACCAGGACGGGCATTCACAACGCTACATATTTGTCTTGGAGACCACAAAAGAAGTACACATTGCCTGTCAATGAGATACATTGAGCTGGGCTGGACAATGGCAGTGCATTGGACGGACATACTCTTTCACTCATGTAAAAACATGGCCACATATATGTTAGCACAACATTAGCATCTCAATACTGGACAATTTAATAAAACAGCCATGGCATGCATTGGATTACCCTAAAAAGAAAGCCTGAAATCATGCCCCACCGTTTAAACTAAAAAAATCTTTTTAAGCATGTTATAGCACTGAGTTTTCTTACAAAATGGTTTCCGTGCACAGCTTATAAATGTACTGTGAAAATGAACTGCCAGTAAAAGTTCATTTTGTATCTCAACAGCAGTGACGCATCACAATTTTATGGTCACAATTTTAACATTTGTATTACATGGGAACTTTGCAATGAAGAAGCCTGTTGGATGAACTGTGTGAGCGATCAGAGTATCCAGTAACAGTTTTGGAACAAGAGGTTCTCAATATAACAGACCGACAGGGTCAGAACACACTGTAGCATAAAAGAGCCAAGCCTAGATTACTGTGGGCTTTGACATTTGCTCATTGGAAGTTTCTAGAGTTCTATGACTCATGTCTTTCTAAAGGTTGGGCATTACATGCTTTACTGGCAGTGAACCGCCTATGATAAAGTGAAAATAAAATTCTTTTAACCTTGCTATGGATTTTTTGGACGTTTGTTTCTTTTTTAAATGAAAATAGTGTCCTTCTTATGAGCAACGCAAGGCTTTTCCTCCATTTTCTTGTTTCCCTTTAAACAGTCATACTGTACACATCACTGACCCCTGGCCAGCATCTTTAGAACAAATGCCAGCAAGTCTTGGTAATAATTCCTTTTAAAACCACCCTTATGGCTCTTCAGGAACTCTTTTAGTCACAGTGAAACAGACATTAATGACCTCAGGGAAGCACGTCACAACGGCAGAGAGCAGTTTTAAATCTTTCAATAAAACTTGCTCTTAGAAGTAAAGTGAATTCAGATGGACTATCAGTCTCTCAAGTCCCATGAGCTCCATCATACCTTATTCATGACCTACACACAGTTCCCAGCCCTTCCACTTGCCCATCTGTGAGCACTTCCTCTTTAAGTGTTTGGTCCAAATGTAATATCAGTATATCAGATGTCTGTGTCTACTGTATATATCATGAGGTGCTATTTATGATGTGATATTTATGATCGATTTGCTTTAAAAAAACTTTTGGCTTGTTTTTTTATGATGTACAGAATATTAGTATATTCAGCACCATTAAATGGTATGGAACATGCTATACCATATGTTTTTGATTAGAAGGTATGGTTGATGCAATCAGAAACGATTTATATTGTACTTCCTCTCCCGGCGTTTATGATGTGGTAAAACTGGCCATGTTATGATTTGAGGGTGTAATGTTGTGTATTGTTTCAGAAAAAGAAAGGTTAGTCTAGTTTTCTCAAAATGGGAACCTATACTATTTATAGGCATGACATCTGCAACCACACAGACTGGGGTGAGTTGTAACATATGGAACTGGATCAGGTTCCTGAATCTACATATTCTCTGTTGTTTTGGGCACTAATGTAAATTCAGTGAGATCAGAGCGAAGAGAATCTGACTTTAGCAGATGGCCGTGATGTAGTGGAACCTGGAGATATTTCCTTCAACATGTGTGTGTAATGTGTAACACCCCATTACTGAGAGAGAAGACAGCGTGTGCCAAGAACACGTTGAGCACGAGCTCATATGTTCCAAACCCTTTTGTTTTTAAACAGGATGACTTTCCAGGACTGAACGTCATTGCAGGTGTGTGAAGTACAATTCTCTCCACAAGGTGAAAGCAATGAGAAAAGGTTTTTGTTTTACAATACTGTGTGTGATGTGGTAAAAACAAAACAGGCTGTTTTTGTGGTAAATCTGATTTTGAACTTGTGCAGGCCAACTGAGATGACAACCGGCTTTAAACGTAGCTATAAATTGTGGCTTTATTTTCTGTCTTTGTTTGCTTTTAATATAGGTCTCTGGAGAAGATAGACTGAACTGGATCGGTTTCAAAACCGAGACCCTTGAGAGTATGTTGCTTCACACTGAGAAACTTCGCTGTATCCCAGACATCCCTCAAATTTCACTCAGAGCTCAGAAAACAAATGACTAGAGAGGAATTTACACACAACCACATAGCATTTTAGTCTTATTTAGCCCATTTAGCCACACTGCACTGTTACACAGTGACAGTGTAACAGTGAATTCCTGTAGGTTGATATTTACCTGATTAAAGACATTTCAAGTTTACTACTGTCAAAACCAATTAACACACCAATCAAAACTGATTTTAATTTTTGTCCTTTGGGCTGCTGCTATATGTTTAACATGATGTGATCAGTTTCCTCTGTGGGCACATTTATCATTGATCTTTATCGATAAAACTTTACAAAACAGCTACTATTGGTAAATCATTTCATTAAACTTCTACAGCAAAAGAGCATATTCGTACATATTGAGTGTACTATCATTTAGCCCTCCATTTTCTAAAATGTTGATACTATTTTTGACATCACTGTCTGCTCAAGTCTTTCAAAATATTTCATCAGCATTCTCTGGCACAGTTGAAAGATTTTGTGATGTTGTTGATCGAGGCGGAGAACATGGTGAAATGAAGGATCAGTTAGTATACTGCTGTAATGATATCATGACATAAGACTGCTAGCTTCATTCATGTAGTCACTTCTCTGTTTAGACTGTAAAAATAGTTCTGCAGACATTCCGCCTTTCAAATTCACAATGATTATGCTACATGAAGGCAAAACAGCCACTTTGGAACACAAATGTGTTTTGGAAGGGAACCAAGCTCACAAATAGATATCTGGCCTAATCACATTGATTGATCATGATAGGGGTGTGTGAGCCATCATCAACATGGAAGACAAATGCAGAGCCTGGATTATCCTAATACAGCAGATGGGCAGCATTAACTAGTCTATGGATGACTATGGATATCTTTCCCTAAATCAGTGTTGTATCTGTTTGGATCAACCAGTGGAAAAACCAAGCCATAGATCTTGTAATCAAGCCCTGTCTCTGACAGATATGTTGGTCAGCAATGGCTGTTGCACCCTCCTGATCCCCCACCCGTGATAGCCATCTGTCTCTCATTTGGGTTTGTGACAAGGGCACCAGGACCTTGGGGCATGTGTGACATGCAGTCGGGGAAAGGTGATGATGTGAAGGGCTTTACGAAGAACTAAGTATAGAACACAACGCCTCCTCCACCCCACCGCCAAACGCCCAGGGTGTCAACCAGATCATATTGATGACCCCCTGTTACCCATAAATCAACAGTAATTGTTATGATCCCAGAAACACTTTGGTGAATGTATATGAACTCTCATAAAGTTCATGTCAATGAACTATTAAAGTTAACATGATGCGAGTAATAGCGCCTAAAAGCAGCTAAATTACATTTTGATAGGTTTAGTATTTTGCTGTATACTTACAAAAACCTAAACAGAAAACAAACCATTTGCCCGACAGAACAGAGAAGTATGATTTGTGGACATAGTATTTATTTCAAGGAATAGCTCAGCGCACAATAAATATTCAGTGATTTTTTTGCAAAAGGAGTTGTATTTTTTAAAGCTATCATATGGCTTCAGGAGAATTAGAATGTCAAGCAAATGTTAATTTTTAGATTAATTTTTAAAACTCATATGAAGCTGAAGTTATGTGAGGAAGACAAATGTGAAAAGATGCAAGCATTTTTTTAAACGAAATCCCCCCACAGCTTCACCCCAGCACATCTATTTCCATACTGTTCGGCATCATTCTGCGCATATTAGAATCTAGCAGCTACATGTGGGTTTGAGAGTCACCTCGGGGTGTCTGTTGCCTTGAGCAAACTTTTTTCATGAGCAGAAAAGAAAAAGAGATGCAGTGGCCAGCATGAAGGAATGGTTGGAGGCCAGGACTGTCCATCTACTTGCATGGTGGCATGTTGTTGTGATGCCTCTGGGTTTCCCTGCTCTCCTTGTTCTTCAGTCTAATGTTCAGCGCACTTAAACCCTCTTTCTGCTCCTGCTGTGAGCTGGTGCATCAGATATGTTACATTACCCACTATGCATAATGGATTAGCAATAAATCTATTTTTGTAACGGGGCTATGACTCCCGCATTATCTCTCTGAGGTCTTTATTAGTGAATAGCAATGATTTTTTGCAGGAAGCACACACCAAGTGAGAGAGAGAGAGAAAGAGAGAGAGAGAGAGGGAAAAAGGGGCAATAAGGAAGAATTTTCAGGGAGAGAAATTCTGCCATCCCTGTTATTATATTTCATTTAGTTTCAATTCAATTCAATTTTAGCTTGTACGGCAACAGTATAGTATGCTCAGCTCTGTTTAACACAACTGATCATGTTTCATTCTGCATAATTTCACAGATTTTCCCCTAAAATTAAAAGAAATCTGCAAATTGCATGTGGACATGAACACAATCAACTCTTTCTCAGTTTACAGTACTTAATTCTGACAGTATGGCCAATGGTGCTACTTAAAAAGGTCAATAAAGATTGTCTTCATGATTTATGCCCTATGACCTCACACTCTGAGGTAATCATTTGTCGAAGCCACAGGTGTGTGCCCCCTCTCCAAGAGGTCAATAAAGAAACATTTTTTTGGCCATGAAAACATTTTCTGTTTTAAACGAATTCCTCTAAAGCTTCCTGACTAAAATGCTTCTTCAAACAGATCAAATTGCAGGGCAGACAAATTGTGTCTCCTATAGTGAGAACCACCAACTGTTTGTTTTAAGTCACAGGTGACGGGCAGCTGAATCTACAGCTAAGGTGGGTCATCTCACTGGAGGTGGTCTTAAGGAAATCTACCAAAAAGCCTATATCCTGAAGGCAGGCATATGAATTGCAATGATGCTGAAATGATTTTGATGATTGGAAAAGATTTCTAGGGAAAACATGAAATGGGGAATTATTACACTCTAAGAAACTCAAATACATATTTGAGAGGTAGGATACAGCTGCATGTGTTTGATGCAGGCTTGGTCCCAGGAAATGAGTTTCAGTTGTACATCTCAGTACAACTGAGGATCTAAATAAGGATAAAAAGACTTTTCAAAATTCAGTGTTATTTATGTGGGCAGAAGCTCTCTTTCACAGAAATGCTTCTCACATACAGAATATATTTAAATATAAATTTTTTGGCAAACACTTTCTTGCCAAAGCCAAGTGCACATATTATGTCTACGTAGTAGCAACATTTACAACATTGAGCTTATGCTATACTATTTTCCTTAATGAATAAATTTTGAGACTTTTTTACACAGTTCTCTGAAATACTTGATTCTGACATGATTTGATATATTTAAACCCTAAGTTTAATATATTTAAACCACTAAACGTATAAATGACCATTGTCAGAGACATGTCTCTCTTTTACTCTACATTTTCTTTCTTCTTAAATAATAAAATTCAAATCAACAATTTACATCTATTTATTTATTTGGGACGTAGATGTGAAATAGATATGATGTACTATAAACAAGTCATTTATCTCAAATGAAATATTGGCTGTCTGTCTACACATTATGCCTCACATAAATGTTAACAAGTATACAGTGACATCACAGCTATTGATTAACTTATCCCTTATGGCCTGCACCAAGTGCCACATTCTTGTACTTAACATGGACAACACACGGCCCTTGTGTCAATAAACGTCAGCATGACGCAAACATGATGCCTAAGCATGGTCTGATCTCTGACCTTTCAAATGATCCCAGGCTCCTTGCTAAATGTACAGCTTGCTTGGCCAGATGACAAAACTGCATGCATGCACAAAGCAAACATTGACACACATGCCCGTTTCTTCTGGTTTGCTTTTGGTATGTATGGTATGATGTGGGAGAGACACTTTGTAGTGCTCAGGAATTCATCATAACATCATAAACAAAGCATGCCCATTCTCTCCTTCTCTCCATTCTCTCATTGATATATACACACAATGAATCACAAAGTCTTGACAGGTTACAAATCAACCTCTGTTAGTACACAATAGACTAGTTTCAGCTTTAGACTGTCTGCATGCCCACAAACCGCCAACAGTCCATTTCACACAAAACTGGAAAAGACTTTCTTGATCTATTAAGCACTAATCTGATTGGTTGACAGTACAAATAAGGCACACAGGTTTTTCCATATTTTTGTTTTCTGTGATTTTTCACTCTTCCTTTCTAAGTTGGTGTTTCTACACTGTAAAACATTTGCTGCCTTACATTTTAGTCAAATTGACTGTACAAGTACCTTCAACTTACAATTTTAAATTTTACTTTTTGCCAAGGTCCTTCAGTGCCATAACATGCATCATTTACCCTATACAGTTATACACAATGTACATGTCCAGACATACTATAAGGTTTAGGGGGGTAAACTCATGTAATGGTTGTAAATACATTTTTTTATATATTTGGATGATAATTAGATCAGTACATTCATATCCCGATGCACAAACCCACACATGCAAATATACACAAACCTTCCCAAACAAACTGTGAACAAACATTGTTTAACATAATCACACATTTGGGACAACACATTCTCACCACCTCATCACAAATAGATGACAGGCCATCTACAGATGAAAGCTAAACAGGTGCAGGAGATCCTCAAATGTCTTTGTGATCGCTTGTTTGACAATGCCATTTGTCTAAACACCTATAACACTGCTTCCATGTGGGCGGGATTTGACCAAGACATTAAGGATTTGTGCACCAACATCTCTGTGCCTGCCGTTAACGAAAAGCTTCAGTGATTATACTTCTAGTGATAAATGAAATTACACCAGCAACAGTCTTCAACCTAAGATGTGGAATCACAGTTTTAAAATATTTCAATACTTCAGATTCAGAGATTTGTAAGCACAATTACATTTTTAAGTTTTGCTGTCAGGTTGTCTGTCACAGAGTTTAGTTAAAGGGACAGTTCCCTCAAAACTGAAAATTCAGTAATCACTCTCATCTGTTATGTTTAAAATGCGTATGCCTTTGATCCAGGAAACACAAAAAGAAATGTTTGGGATGTTTGGTACTGACAGCTCAAATGTAAATTAAATTTCATTGTATGGAAAACAGAGCAAAAATCATATGGTTTTAGACGTGTATAAATGAAAAATGAGAGAACAGGCATGCTTTAAAACAGGATAAAACTCCATCATATTAGCTATTAGAAAAAGAAGGGAGGGGTTAATTAATACAGCCCACCCCAACTTCCTGTTTCAATAGGAAATACACTAAAAAAGAAGGACTGCAAATCAGCAGAACACATCTGCATAGTGTTATTTCCACAAGGACATGAAACACTCTCCCTTTTTCCATTTTGCTCCCATAATAATCCGTGAAGTGTCAGTCAAATGACCATTGTGTGTTTTTGCCTCTGGGATTTGCACATTTTCTTTTGTCAATACATCTCACTGGCTTTGTTTAACGAACTATTTTCTCTCTCTCTCTTTCTATCAGAAGCAGCAGTAATGAAACAGCCTGTTCTCTCACCAGTCTGTTAATTACTTCTCTATTTATTTAGCGCTTGTGCTTTGGTGATGGGAGGCCCTGGGGATTGTCTGACTCCCATGCTAAATAGCCTGCATTCCAATCCCTTGATGCCCGAGCTAATACCATCCAAACTTTCATCTCCATGGCCTGGCAAATTAGCACCCATCTAACTCCCCATAGTAAACAATAAGGGGAGAAATGGGAGCACAGCATCCTAGAGGAATGTTTTGACCATTAAAAAAACAGTTAAATGTCTCTGCTCTGAGGGAACTTCTGTTCAAACTAAATAAATAGTACATAAAGAAAGGCCTTATTTTGAATAAAACAAGAATGCAGTTCACTTTGTTTATATGCTTAACTTGTAAAACAACTATTAAAAATATAAAAATATCTAAACACCCTTAAAACTAAATACTTATACTGGAGAAGTAATATCATGTTAGATAATAAGACTTGCTAATATTTGTTAATGGGATAAGAATAATAATAAACTTAAATCTAAACACTGAGGTAAACAGTGGAACCCGCTGTGATGAAAGCAGAAAACTTCAGCATGTTTCAGCAACTCTTTCTCTGCTGATCTTGGATCTGTGGTTTTCTCTTACACTTCCACAGCTGCACAAAAAGTTACATGTTACACATCTGATCCTAGGTCAGCATTTCATCATCAAACTCTCCCTGCCAGAGGGCCTCTCACTCTGGCCTTTAGCTGTTGTGAGAGCAATAGCTGAAGTCTGTATGCATCTGCATGAGAATGCTGCCCACTTCACAGAGGAAGGAGGAGGGCTGGAGGAATGGATGAAAACTTTTCCTGTTCCCCCAAACTCTTTCATTCCTTCTCCCCTGTTTATCAAGACTTGGCTGAGCTGTTTCACAGACTCCTGCCTGCGCATTTTCTATTTGTGCCAGTTTCTGAAATAAAACCAGCAGATAAAATGAGGGTTTTGCACATATGCTTTCAATAAGATGACCTTATCTGTTAAACAGGGCATGTCTGTACTTAAATATTTGTTCATGTAGTGGAATGCTGAAAAATCCAATCCACACTTTCTGTTTTCTTGTATCAGTTCAGAGTTCTGTGTGTGTGTGTGTACGTGTGTGTACGTGTTTCACTATACATATGGGAGCCAATTTTCAGAAATGTCATATTAATACTGTAAAGTTTAAAGTTGCATGAAAGTGCAAAGGGTAGACTGGGGTTAGTTGTCACAAAGGAAGCTGTCAGGTTGTACGGAGTTTGTATCTCAGTAAAAATAAGGTACAATTACACAAATGTTTGTTTACTGTACCTCAAATTTTTGTATGATGGTCTCAAAATATATTTATATATTTGTTTTAACCAGGGCATGTTGTAATATACAAACTGAATGCCCAGTAAGTCGCGTTGGACAAAAGCGTCTGTCAAATGCATAAATGAAGCCTAAATGTATTGTTCACACGTTCAATAAACCGCATTTGTCACTGGAAGCTTTTGCATTTTGTTCAAAAGCTTTTCGTAGTTTTTTATAGTTAATTTTTAAAGTATGTTTTAAATATGTATTGAAAAGTGACAAGTAGCTCCAACAGCCCCAATATAGCGACGCACCGCTATACTGGATACATGCAGGGTTTGAGCCTGTAGCAATCATAATGCTCCTCATAAAAAAAGTCAATGGGAGCTACTTACATACACACAAGTTTGTAGAGAAAGGCAGATTGTGTAAGTTTCTCCTCCCATTGGCGACTTCGCACGATGGCAATGTTGAGCAGTCTAGCGTTGATCGTGATCATGTGACAGATAGACAGACAGCTTTTGAAGAGACCAACACTCAACCCAGAAACACTAGGAGTTTCCACAACGCCACAGATAGTGTCCACCAGCTAATATTGCCCGTTTTCAAAACCGCTATTCAAGTTCCCAGCAAGGCATCGGCGACCAGGTGAAAAGTGCCGGACAGACGCTACTTTGAGCAGCCTGGATAAAGAAGGTGTGGGGACGATAAAATAACATTTCTCGTCTCAAAGAGACGCACAAATCTCAGCGGGCATGAGGGAGTTTGTGGAGTTACTGGACGGCAAACATTCTGCAAACGTTTAAGAAATATCGGGCAGATTGTTTCCCTTACTTTCCGTTATTGCTTCCTGAGTCTGAAACTGTCAGCTGATTGTTGTGCGCGATACAAATCGGCAACATCGTGTTTGAAAAAGTAGCAACATCAGGGAAAGACTTCGTGTAGTCAATAAACCGGGGAAAACAGATCAAACCTCCCCAGTCTTGTTTTCCCTCAGCTCGTCGTTTTTTCGAGGTTTTTAGGCAACATTTCAAACATGGTTGGGGAAATGGAAACGAAGGAGAAGCCCAAGCCGACTCCCGATTATCTGATGCAGCTCATGAACGACAAGAAGCTGATGAGCAGCCTGCCAAACTTCTGCGGGATCTTCAACCATCTCGAACGACTGTTAGATGAAGGTGAGAAGCTTTCATTTGTACTGTATTTGTGTAAACATGGCACGGATGCTTTATCTTTTTGATTACGAGCAAATAGCCTTTGGGTTTGGAAAGGTTCGGATGTTCAGGATGTCGTAATTTGTTGTTTTTATGTTTTTAACTTTGCGTTTGTTGTGCAAACATGAATGCAATTCATAGTGTCAGCCTGTGGTGTACAAATCTGAGCTTTTTTATTATTCGTCAGGATAATCCTTTAAAGAATTGTTAAAGTTTGTCAGATTTTCGAGCATCAAAACTTTCCAAAAATTTCAGCCAACCATCATTTCCTCTCTAAACAACACAGTTAAAAACAACTCTGGAAAACTGTGAACTCTCTAGGCTTACACTCCTAGTCTAATTATGACAATTATGTGGTCAGTATTGAAAAAAACAGCTTAAAATATTCTACAAGGAGAATCATCCTTTCAGAGGACGATTATTTCTTCAGGTGACCTTGGGCGGGCGTAAAACTGCCCGGGTCACGTGAGGGTGGTGGAACTGTTGATGCCCAAACCCAGAAAGTTCTGCTGCTTGGCTGTTTGTTGTCGCCAGGGGGCGCACTCCAGTTCACCTGAGGGGTGTGGAGACCTCACATCACCCCTGAACCAGTACCAGTGTACTTCATTTTAAAAGGCATGGGACGTGAAAAGTAGTGGTGCACGTTTACACTTAGAAAAGCTTTTGTCTTTGGAAAAGCACTGATTGTCTGTCAAAGTGAGTGCTAAATGTAGGAAAGATGTGCTACAAGGGTGTTGTAAACCCCCAAAAAGTCAAGGTCATATTTGAAGAGTTTTTTTTAGTTCCCTCAAATGAATAACAACGCTACATGACCCGGATATGTTGCCTCAATGTATCTAATCAAATCCAAAAGGACAGACTGTGATGACTTCCAGCACATTTATAACACCAGCGCAGATCAGAAAACATCATTATGAGCCATATTGCAATTGGATGGTCCTCGACAGTTTGGGGAAAAGTTTATTGAGTACTGTCTTGGCAGCAATCCAAACTTTGTAGGTTTTGTGAATTTGCTGCTTGTCTATTTTTAACACATACTACAGTAGCATGTCAGCTGTCTGGTCCCTTCTCAACTTCATGATATTGTGAAACAAGTTCTGTTTACAAAGTAACATTTGAGTTTGTTAATTGTTGATATGTTATGAGGTGATGCATCTAATATCAGAAACACAGAATCTTTCTTTTGTCTCTCTCTCCGCCTCTCCCTGTCTGTTATTCTAATCCCTCGTTTTATTCATTTTCAGTTTATTGCCAATAATCTGGTGTAATAATATAAAGGTTATCGCTGCAATATTTCCGTAGACACAATGGTGATCTGGTAGGTTTATTTCCACAGTGTTTTGTCATTCATATTACAGTAAATTCAGTCTGTCTGTTTTCATCGCTAGACAGAATCTCTCCACATTTATCACAGCGCACTCATAGCTTGTGGCATGTTGAAGTACGTGTCATAAATAACTTCACTAAGCTTGGGGTTTTCAGTTCCTCTCTTTAGAGCTAATTTTGCCTTGCCTGTTCTTCTTAGCCAAGTGAACTGCAAACTGATTAAAACACAAACTCAATATATTAAATTTAAATGTTGATGATTGACAGAAAAAAACAGAAGTTTAGTTCTAGTAAGTTAGATTCTTTAATCCACTTTGATCTAGCTGTCTTTTGACCAATCACATGGGGAATATTTATATATAAGTTTTTACTTGTATATAAGAATCCCAGTTCTGTCAGGTTATTTTTAAGAGGGCTTCATATAATAAGCTTGGTATTTTGCTTGAGCACTTGTAGGCCACTTTTTCACCCACCTCATGTTTTTTTTTACGCCAGAGTGGGAGTCGGCAGTTCTTAAAAGTGTTTACATTTGTTTTTTTTTAAGTGTTTCTAGAACAACAGCTAGAAAGTTTCTGAAGTTATATCTATTGATTCATCTCTTCATTTTTTTGAATGTTGTTAGCCTGCATTGAATCCATAACCTTCCACATAATCGATTGCTGTCCGAACATTCTACATTAAGCCATTATGCATAACATTTGGAACTTGTGTTTTGTGGTCTGCATTCTTGAGCATATTGGTCTGGTTATTGTGAGAAACCGAGATGCTGCTAATTGAATTATTTGACTAATTAAGCCATCATGGAAGAGAATGTCTGGGAGAGTATCCAGAAGCAGTGTTGAACCTCTCTTTGAAAACACAGGCTTTTCTGTATCTGATTTAGATACAGAAGGACTACAAACACCCAGGGGGCCCTACTAGTGATTCAAAGATAACATATGAATTATTGACTATCTGCTCTTGTTCTACAGTATTTGTTCTGCACCTCGGTTCTGATGAACATCACAGTTACCTTTAACTATTGCATGGGATTAATAATATTGGACCTGTGTTTACAGTATTTCATAATTGTTATTTGTGAACATTGAAATAGTTTGTCTTTATTTTTGTATCTTTGTTTTGTTGTAAATCTGCCACTTAAATCCATGAAGGTAAAAATGTGGTTTAACTGGCCATCCCTTTTGTACATATTTTGTCACAAACGATTAAGAGACACCCCAACCCCCTGCCCCTCCGACTTATATGCATCATATGACCCAGACAACACACACACACACACACACACACACACACACAGAGTATGGTGTAGAACAGATCACATGATTCTTCATGATCTGTTGCCACTTCATGTCTGTTAGAGGCGCTGAATTATCAACAAAGTGAGAGCAAGTATGTCTGTATGTGTGTTCCAGTTTTTTTCACTTTAAATGTGTGTCCATAAACCTTTTAGTAGGCATTTCATTTGTAAGCATTCTTCCCTGAAATGTCTTTCATCATATTTATGTGTGTATGTGAGTGAATGTAGTTTGTGTGTAGTTGTAAAACTTTCTAAGTAACCTTTTCATCTCAGAATATATGTGACATCAGTGCTCTTTGATTTTAGACTGTATTAAGCCATTACCTCCTTAGCCACATCCTGTGACACAGACAGAACAAGACGCAGAGACTCAGAGGACCAGCGTTGAGGACAGACTGACTAGACAGCATCTCTCAAACTTGTGGAAATTGCAGTCAGGACAAATGTTGCACACTTAACATCTACAGAGTATTAGCGTCTCTGTAGGGAACAAGCAAAATTATGACTGTACCACGCATAACCATCAGGGACGCACAGTGGTCATTGTAGATGATTTTGATGAAAGATTACATAGACTAACATTAGTCTATGTAATGTGTGGCACCCACGCTTAAAGACACTTCAAATCTACTACTTTCATTACATTAGAAACAAAAATCAAGCCATATGGCATCTCCCTGATTTGCAATTGTCAAATCACATTTTAGTGAATGTATGAAATCAATTTCCCTTAACATAGAGGCACAATATCTTTTTATGAAATGTTTTGCTTGAAAGGTGCTTGTGCAATCTTTCTTTAAATTAAATGCCACCCTGTTTCATATATTGTTATCTACTGAAATGGCATTTAAGTGTCACAGTTCATTCTCAGGTCAAATCTTTGCTTTTCTGTCAAACCGCATGTCTCATTTGTTTGTGAAAATGTTTTTTGCTTGCGTTCCGCATGTCTGTTTGTCTTTGTCTCCCTTTGGCAGTTTTCTTTGAGATAAAAGTGTTGATTATTGGGTGTGTCAGTAGCTTTTCTCTGATCTCATCAGTCTCTCTCTGCTCTTTCTCAGACAGCTTTGCTGCCTCTGTTAACACTCAATACTTATCTCCCCCTTAACTGCCAGTTTGCCTTGCTATCGTTTTGACATCACCACACAATCTCTTTCTGAGCCTAAATGCAATCAGCACCATCCAATCACAGCAGCCCATTGCCACAGACATCATGATTATATGATGATGTCATAGTTTACCGTCAGAGTTGATGAGCACGAACTAATTTCACACATTCTAATTTTCATCAAGTTTTCAGACTGCAGAGAGAATCAGGGGAATAAGTGCACCAGAAATGACAATTCTGTTATTATCTGCTCACTCTCATGTCATTCCAAATCTTGTGTTGTTTTTTTTATGTAACTTAAATAGAGAATTTGAAGATTCTTACAACAGTCGAGTTTGGATCAACGTGAGGATGAGTAAATAAATGACAAGTCGCCTTTTATGTTTTTGGTGAACTATTGAGCGTGAACACAAAGCATCGGGCGTGTGTCATTCGTTAACAAAATTATTCTGACAGTTAACTTTTCAAGGATGTTTTATGTGCATCGCATTGAAGTCACAAGTTTGCGGTTGAAACGACAGCAGTCGTCATTGAAAGAGCTTTGCTTCTGCCGCAGGAATTTGTTCTGAAGCTAAAAACAGCTTTCAGTTTTTAGATTTATTACCAGAGTAAACGAGAATATTGTTATCGTATGTACACATTTGTTTTGACGCTGGCGCTAACAGTCTGACAATTGCAGTAACTGTGGAGTCTGTTCTCTCAGTTTGAAAATGGAGTCAAATCGTTTCCTGGCAGTAAGTGGGTATCCAGATGGTTTCTCTGTTTGAGGTCTACTCTTTCATCCCTTTTGCAACCTTTTCTGTCTTTTTTTTACCTTTCTTTATCATGTTTTCTCTGTTCATCTCAGCGTCTCTCATCTCTCCCACACTGCCACAGATGGCCGACTCTCCTGTCTGTGTATGTGAGACCGAAATAATCTGTTTCTGTTCCAAAGCCTTAAAACTCTAGTGCTTGTACTGCACTTTACCAGGGACTGCTATATCTAAAATTTATAAGATTCATAAATCAGTGCCAACTTATATTTTGTGCAACAACTAATTATATGCGTATATAAAATATTCCCCCCCCCCATTAACATGACAGGGGTTATCAAAACAGCTCCAATTTTCATACTTTTCCTCGACTCTCCAACCAAAATACTAGTGTACACCGTGAGTTTATCTGGTGAAAACTGATTAGATAATCAAATTGCCCATTCTGTCATGAACTGCTTGTACAAACTATGTTTTTCTCTTTTGGTATCTTCACTTTCTTGTTGTTTATGTGATTCTGAGTGTGTGAGGCCACTTCTCTTCGGGTCTTATGTAATGGCTCACACTGTGAAGTTTTGTTTGGTTGAGTAACCACTTTGTCTTTATCCAGCGTCCAGCGTGGTCTGAAGACCGCCAGTTCTCGCGGGCAGCAACACTTTTGTTCACCAAACAACCAAGGAATGTGTCTGACACCCCACATTAAATCAAGTGTTACGCTGCCAGCTCAAAAATCTTTTATTTCCATTTTTTTCAGTTTTCAGCCTCTATGAACAACTGTCTCAAAATTTGCCTGTTCAAAATGACTGAAGTGCAAACGTTCCATCCTGAGCATGAAATATAGTTAAGGTGTCAGAAAAAGTCATTCAAACCAGACGCATGACAGTGTGTCATTAGTAAATACCAGGAACGGTACAGCTTATCCATGGCTCTGTGTGTTTAAAGGGCAGAAGATCTGTTGGCATTACAGAGGTGATATTTATGTCTTGGTGATGTAGTCGTTGTGTGCTGCCATACCAGACCGAGTGTATCATACTGTAGTATCGGACAGCTAGACTCAGATGACAGTAAACAAACACAAACTGTAATCAAAGACGTTTTGGTCTCACGCTCGCGCTCTCTTGCTCTCTCTCTCTCTCTCTCTCTCTCTCTCTCGCGCACTCACACACACACACACACACACACACACACACACACACATACACACACACACACATAATTAATGGTCTGTAGGAGGGACTGGGCTGTCTTACTGTGTTTGTCTGTAGTGGCTTTGCAGTTTTGACCAGTTGCCTGTAATGTTTGTTTTTAGTGCATTTGAAGGTTGTTCTAATAACAGACCTACTGGGGGTGGAAATTATATGTCACCTTTATATCATCTCGGCTGTTTTGCTGGGAAGCATATCTGCGATTAGAACAGACAGTATTATTTGTGTATTTTTAGTTTGAGTTATTTTAGGTATATTTACCATATCAGTCTCTCATATAAAAACAATATATGAATGTTCATTAAATTGCCCAATGCTAGTCTCTTAGCCACAGACTCACCCAAAACTCAACACAGGCTTCTGCCTTTCAACATTTAGTGTAAAATTATGCCTCTTGACATTTGTGTTAATTTAAAAGGCCAAAATGTATAAATGAATCAAAATCGCTCAACTGTTAAAAGCCTCCAAATATTTTTATCAGCTTTGTACTGAATGACAGCATATGTAGTCAAGCCAGTGAAAACAGTCCTAATAACATGATGTGATTGTGCAGGCAGGATTCATTATTGACATAGTAAATCAGAGAACCAGTGTTGTGGAATACTGCAGCAAGAGCAAAGGGTCAGATGGACGTGTGCCAAGAGAATGTGTTGTACATGAGTGTACAGTAAGCATGCATGTGTTCACTAACTGACGGCACATGAGAGACATGCTTCTGGAAACAGTCCTCATTCTTTGGACTGGGTGTGGGTTGGGGGTGGAGTTTAGGGGAAAACTGTGTACTGAATTGCAATGACTTATGGCATTTAAGATCTTGTTGGGTTTCTGTCTAATGGGAGCCCAACAGGCTACGACTGGCTCCGCTCAGGGTTATATTGAGGTCATATTAATCTGCAGACCCGCACCAGGCTTTGATGTTGTCGTTTTGAACCATATTGTACATCACTAAAAATCCATTCTAATAAACTGCTGCTTCTTCCCAATATCCTCCAAAGAGCTTTGTTAAATAATAATTATTGCCTCAGTCTTTTAAGCTGGTCTCGTCGGAATTCCATGGCTTGGACCGGAGAGCTTTCAAAGGCCTGGTGTCTGATTCACTCTTTGCGAATGCACATCATGGAGCATCTTGCCATGCCTGGCTCGACTCATTTGCCCTTTAGGAGTTGTGTGTGAATTAAAAAGTTGTACGAACTCATCATGAGTTTTGCAAGTCATTTTTAAAATCCTTTTTTTTTTTAAGATAGATGTGTTGATTGTGAGAACTTTGCAGATTTTTCTTTACTTTGCAGAAAATACAAAAATTTTCATTTTTCGGTCATCTTTTACTGTTGAGTGTTTTTTGCCTTATAGCCTTTTGTATTCTCTCTAGAACTTTGTTTGTATGACTGAGTTTGTTTTGTCCGTGTGTTTGTTGGCAGAGATTGGCCGGGTACGGAAGGACATGTACAATGACACTCTAAACGGCAGCACAGACAAAAGGATGTCTGAACTCCCGGACGCTGTGGGGCCCATCGTACAACTCCAAGAAAAACTTTATGTGCCTGTCAAAGAGTATCCAGATGTAAGTATTGACACTGAGCCACAGTGCGTTATTTTATTTATTTATATATATATATATATATATATATATATATATATGACCTAAATTGTTTCTGGACAGCAGGGCTATTGTTATTGAAGAAAAATGCGATGTGCGATAACTTGCTAAATAATGCCATGTGCAATGCAATGCTTTTGGTTTGTAAAATCAATTTAAATAATATTGAAATATTTAAAAAAACTGAAAACTAATATATCCAACATTCCCCAGAAATATGTATGTCAAGTCTCTGCATCGATATAGAACTTTGACAATACACACATTTTTGATTAAAATCATTCAGTTATTGCAAACCATTGTGGTGTGCATGCTGTGAAATGCACGTTTGTGTTTTTTCAATAATTTTAACATATCTTGTAGCACTACTGGACAGGCTACGACAGGATAAGGCATTGAAACAATAAATGACATCAAATTTGACATGCAAATTTTCATTAAAAAAAAGATTTATGATTTCCTTATCAGAAGTTGTATGTTAAATGTCAAGTGAATTTTGATCATAATAAATAAAGCTTTTTTGCTAATTAGTATCTTACGATGGCACATCTTACCCCCATAATTACACTTTTCCGTTTTATGTAAACTTTAAATGCTAAGCTGACCTGGGCATGTGAATAAAACAAACAAATAGAGGCATTTACTAGGATTGACATGTTTTTGTAGATAATTTCAGAAATTTGGAATTCCGTCCATGAAAACAACTATGTCAATACGTTATGTCAAGAAGTCTATTATCACAGGTGGCTCCTCGGGGGGCGAGCTTTTTGTTGTTTATACTCTGATTGTCTCACTTCAGTGGTTGACTCAGGGGAGTAGAAGCCTGCAGTAGACCACATCCAATTAACTAATCTCTGCCAGGACAACAATAATCAAAAGACAATAATTAGCATGGTAAATATTGCTTAATACTGAGACCCTAGGCATTGTTTGAAGACTCACAGCCTGTCTTTCTCATTATTTATATGCAGTGGCTTTCAAATCCTTTCTAGGAATAGTTCACCCAAAAACAAAAGTTGTCATTATTCTATTATTATGTGTTTAAAATAACATAAGATAAATGAATATTGCAACACAATATTTTGTTTCTTTGCAACACAAAAAAAAATATACTTTTAAGAGGACTTCTCACAACGTCAGTTTTACCATCGGTCAAGCTCCAAAAAAGATAGAACAGCACATAAAAAAAGCTCCATAAAAATAGTGCATGCAGCTTTGGCAATACTAGAACTTCAGCAACACTATAGCCTTCTGTGATATACAGACCTTAAAGTGATTTATTCTGTATTGTCTCATAACCAAATGTCATCATGTAGCACGACATTCAATCTATGACAACAACATTTGATTTAAGAGCTACAGGGGGTGAAGGCTGACTACCTGAGAAAGTAGCACACAGGTCACACAGGCCTGTAATCGTGCTTTTTATAGTGTTTGTTTTGTCATTTGTTTTGTGCTCTTTACTATGAAAAAGATATTTTTGTGTGTTCCATGAAAAAATTAACATATGAGCGCATGGGTGTGGAACAAAACAAATATATTTTCAATAGTTTAATTTTTACGCAGTTCTCATTTCTCACATTCTTAGAAAATGTAATTTATGCAGAAACGGTCATTAGTCCTGAGAGCAGCTCACATAAGGTACTGAATCTGAAATGGTTTTAACAAAGCGATTGGCCTGAAAGCATTCAGTGGGTGATTATGCAGACTACTTGATCTTGACCAGGTCTGGGGTTGAGGCTACGTTGAAGATGATGTTAAGAGCGTTTCAGACTGACATCTCGCACACTTCCGTCATCTTAATGTGCTGATAAAAGGCAGTAGTTGGGGTTAATTGAGTTTAAATATGAGACGGGTAACAGGAACTCCTGTCTTATCTCTCGTTAAGTTATAATTAACCTCTTAGCTCTGACCTCAATATCAGGGCGAAACTTAACTAACAGCTAAATGTACAAAATTAACTTTAAGTATCAAGTTGAAATGCCACCACATCTCGTTCTAATGCTTCAAAAGTCTGTTTGTGTATCAGGTAAACACATTTTGAGGGAAGAAAAGTGTTTGAATAGATTAGTCTGATGGATGACAACACAGAGGAGCGTTTGATATCGTGTCTGGTGTTTAGTGTATTAAAATATGATACATTTGACAACCTGCTCACTATTTCCCATTGTTGAGTGACTTATTGAGGTCACAAACTTCATAAAGCAACAAAGTCATTTGGAACAACACACTGCCATTCCCAGTGGGCCGCATTCATGTGTGATATTTCCCAATTTCTATGATTATTCAGGCTAAACAATAAGAATTTTTCTCATTGCAGGCCAGCAGTTCAGATTTGTACTTGCCTAGTGCAAAAAAATAATGTTTTTCCAGCATTGTTTTGTTTAAAAAATTGTTTTGTTTAAAAAATTTTTTTGCTATTGTTATAGCTCAAAATTGTACATATATAAAGCAAATAATATATTAAACATCAAACACTGTGGAAAAATTGTGGCACATATTTTTAATACCCATTCTAAATGCTTCAGAGACTTTATTCTTGCCTTTGGTCCCTCATTCTTGTTGAGCCCTTTTATTTTGCCCCCACACCTTTATTTTTAAATTGTTTTTTGGCCTTACACTTTGTTGATCGCCGTCTTTTATAGATCTGTTAAGGGCACAACAAATCCTCACCAAATATGTGCCATCAATCACCAGGCTTGTTTTGAGAGCAGCTTTGCTCCTGTAATGGTACCAGAGTTCGAATAATCCCACAGGAACCTGTCAGGGCTACCACCTTCCTTCCCTCAGAGCCAAGTGTGGGTGACAGACACGCAGGTCGCTGCCCTCTCCGTCCTCCGCAGCCTGGAGAGAATGATCTGGAACATTATCCCAGCCAGTGTGGTCCGTGTGAAAACAAATGTGTGTTGAGGAGGGGGGTGCTATGGTGATTAGTTTTCTATTCATCATGCTCTCTCACTCTCAATAAAGAAGATTTTTTTTTTAAAGGTTTTACTGAGACTCCAGTAGCACAAGAGATAAAACATGTTTACTAGTGTGTTTTGTTAGCATTCCATGTCTGTCAAAGCCATTAACATGATGTGCTACTTAGTATTGCTAGTCAGAAGTAGGTGGTATTACAGGATTTTGTCGCTATTTAGAATGACACTGGCATATATGCAGTCAATTTTTTTCATTGCTGTACCTTTAAGAAAGGAGATAAACTGCAGTTTCACTGATGATCTATAAACATGAATTTTTTTCAGTCCCAAACTTTGCAACATCATGACAAGTTAACAAAACAATCCATGGCAAAATGTGCCACTGAAAGCATTAAGATCGCAATTGCGTTTCCTGCGAAAACCATCGTTATCTTGCGCTATGTGGCTTAGTGATGGCAACACTCCTGTAAGCCAGAAAAGGACAGAAAACGAGTCCGCAAATCAATGACTGCATAAACATTACGCCAAAACACAACTACAATAACACAAGGACATGCAGGCAGACAGTGGTGTCCACACAGTAGCCTGATGAGTTCACTTCTAAATATACAGCACAGAGGCTTCACGGCCCCCAGCAGCTGTGGACAGCCTGAGCTTTAAAAGGAAGGGAATGCATTGTGACCCTTAGAGAGATGCAGCTGCCTGGCTTATCACTCAGCCCTTGTGACAGATAAGGTTAAATACTGAAAGAGCCAGCCCGCAAACGCCAAAAAGCACAATGTCCCGGCCTCATGTCTGTTAAAGGGCTGGCACAATAAATCACGCCAGGGACCAAATCACAGGTTTACCAGTCATTGACTTTGCTTGACTGGTGATTTCCCTATCCCACTGTTATAAATTCCCCATTAGCAAGGAAGTCAAGCACAGTTTTGGCTAATGCTTTTTGGATGTCCCAGAGCATTGTTTTACATGCTTACTGAGCCTGTCTGGCTTTAACGAAGAGCAGAATCGTTTTTATTGGTCATTTCTTACTGACTGTTATCTCACAGGAAGCTCAGAATCAGCTTCAAGATGGGAAGAAAACGTGCCTTAGCACAGTAGTAATATCCAGACTGACTGCATTAGCTCAGAGGTGAGACGGCTCGACTGAACTGCAGATGTCATTTTCTCAAAGCATTGAGGAATGTCACTGACCGATGATGCAAAAAACTGTGGGAGCATTTGACAGGATCGATACACTGACTTTCTTTAGTTCATAAATAACCTACTCTGTACCTATTTTTAAATCCTGGCTGTTAACTATAGTTAGTATTTGTGTTTATGTAGCTTTCTGACCCCTTTGCTAAAGGTCACGTTTGTTCCATTGTGATTTACGACTGTAAGAACAGGGTGGAGCTTTTTAAGGTTTCCTGTGGCAAATGGTACATTCCGAAACCGCATTTGGCCTCTAGATGTTCCTCTCTCAATAAAAGAGGATTAGACATTCCACGCATTCTGCCAGGCTTTACTAAGACCCTGTGATTGAATTATACAATTATGTTGCCGTCCAGCACTTTACGTTTAGCTCCGCCAAAAGCTTCCATATGGGAGAACCATTAGCTGAGATGATGGTCTGTTCGTGTTATTAACCTTGAGGATGTGACCATCACTGCCTCTCTTTTTCTGTCTGTCTTTCTTTATTGGAGTTGCACTGAGTGTATTAGTTTTTTAAAATTAAAGAAATCCATTTTAAATGAGTCTAATACAAATATGAGACACATGTACACAGTGATAGCAACACTTGGATGCTCATACAGCACATGGATGCTCATGCCAGATGTGTGAAGTGCAGATGTCTTTGACTGAAGAAACTCTCTTGTTTTCTCTTCCTTTTTGATGTCCCGTCACAGTTTAATTTTGTGGGAAGAATCCTGGGGCCACGGGGCCTGACAGCCAAACAACTGGAGGCAGAGACAGGCTGCAAGATTATGGTGCGAGGCAAGGGCTCCATGAGAGACAAAAAGAAGGTGAGCTGTCTCTCTTTCTTTCTTTCTTTCTTTCTTTCTTTCTTCCCCCCCTTCCTCCCTTCCTCTCTTTTTCTTTTCTTTCTTTCTTTCTTTCTTTCTTTCCCTCTTTCTTTCTTTCCCTCTTTCTTTCTTTCCCTCTTTCTCTCCGCCTGCCTCCCTCACGTTTAGGGGCTTGTGAACCTGTTTTTTTAGGTCTACCAGTAAGAAAGTGCCTATATTACCTTTGCACCAATGCATAACTAATAGATGCCAAATGGAAAAGAACAAGATCTAGGCAATTCCATTTTAATGGAACTCCTGACAGAGGCTGCACGGCCTTCTCCAGTGTAGAACTAAGGCAGACATGCTGCTTGCCTCCAAGGCTGCCTGACACAGAGGAAAAATGACTCGCATTAAAATGAAAATGAGTGCTATTAGAGAAAGAAGAGTGCTGTTTTTCAAGCTCAGAGTGGACTGTTTCACTTCCTTGCTGTGTCTGTACACTATTTAGTTTTTAAAAACAAGAGAAGTATAAATAAGGCTTCTAAAGGTTGCTGTGCTTTATTGGCATTTACATCTTTTAGAACTTTGATGTCATTCTGTCCATATTTCCAGTTGGCACATGGATACATGCAACTACATGCAAACTACATTTTAAAACCTAACACTGTCTTCACAAACTTATAGGAAACTGTCTTATTTTATCATTTTTAGTCTTCTGTAAAAATACCACCTTTTTTATTCTACATAACACAGCTTGTACTGCCTACACAAGCATGCACATGAAATATTAAGAGCGTGCAGAAAAACACATCGGGTTCCAGACATTGATGAGATTCCTAGCAGTGCAACGCTGCTAATTCAGACTGATGGGGAATTAATGGAACACAATGAAGTGAGATGCCTCAGGCAAAGGGCCATTCTCTCATTGTTATTACACAACCCACATTTATCGCACCAGCCCGCCACAGAGATGCTTATAGAGGCTGTTTCATCAGTCAGGACAGAAACACAGATTTGGTGGCTCAGCATTCTTAGCCAGACGAGGCGCTGGACGTCTAGGAAGCGCCAAACAGACAATTACAATTGAAAGTTAAAACTTCAGCTGTTTCCTCAAGCTTGACATGGTTGTTTTGTGACAGCACACACTAGGGGACCATTTCAAAACACCACTTGTCATAAGAGCTTGTCAAAATTAAATCCATAAAGAGTGCTTTGGAAGATTGTGTTGGATAAGCGTTAGATTTTGAAACCACTGAGCATTGTAGTGTTCTGCAAACTTTATTTCTGTGCTACAGAAGCTACTAACAACAGAGCCAAAGAGGTTTGTTTATAAATCCTGTAAAAAATGGTTGACAGGCATGGATGAGAGAAAAAAAATTTACAGCTTAGTTACAGCTAAGGGCAAAACCGTCAAGCATAATATGGATCTGTTCTTTTTCCCTAAAATATTTTTTTTACATTAGGCGCATAATGGGTCAGTTCACTTAAAAATATAATTTCTGTTATTTACACACCCTCATATCATTTTGAACCATGTCATTCAGAACACTAAATAGTTTATACAATGACTGTGGATGAGGACCAGGGGCTGACGGGTAATAACAAGGCACATAACAGATGCACTATATTTTAAGTCTTCTAAAAAAAAACATATGTAACACTTTGCGTGTGGAACAGACCCTCATATTCACTGAAAATCTTGCCTTGAAAGTCTTGTTTGATACCCGTGGTCACCATTGACTTCCATTTGTACATTAGGATGGTATGGTAGGAAACAGCTTGGACATTATGCTATTATAAACTACTTCTGTTTCACAAAAGAAAGTAGGTCTTAAGAGTTTCAGAAGAAATGGATGATGGAATATTTATTTTTGTGTGAATGATCTGCTGTGTTTATGATGTCACTTGATGGAGTAGCCTGGTCGTAAGTTCACGTTCAAGTTTTGGAGTTTGGGGGAAGTGTGTGTACATATATAACTGTAATATAGAGCAAGGTACACAATGTATACATGTAAGCTTGCTATAATCATAATGATATGAACTTTATGTGATTTATAGCTTGTTTTGCATTGGCCTTTTATGTTGATCTATTGGGGCAATTGTAGATCTATAGTTAAGCACATCATGCAAGCAGCTTTGCTGCGTTGTGCACAAAGCCCCATACCCACTGAAAGTAGGCCAAAGAAGACTTCTACGCATTGTGCTGTTGCTTTGATTTCCACACTCTGAAAAAGTCATCGTTATTATTAGCATGTAACCAGCTGTGCATAGAACACAGTGTTCCCTTATTGAATGCATATATTTGATCATGCAATTATTCTCTTCCAAGGAGGTGGCAGCCAATTATTAAGAAATACATTGCCACCTGTTGTGATGTGAGACCGACGCCCCCCTGGTCAAGGATGTGACTGATCTATGTCATTGTTTCTCTCGTTCAAACTTTACTTTTAAGTCCCAGGCGATTTCTGTGATTGCTTGAAATGAGGCCCTCAGAAGAAGGCGAGTGAGTTCACAGTAATTGATTGTTCTGTGGGCCGGAGCTGTGTGTCGTAAACATAAGCCCTGCTGTGATGAAAAACCCAGCTGGAGACAATGCATTCAATAAAGACTCCACGCTTGGGCCCGAATGCCCCGTTTCTATGGCAACCAGTTTGTCGTTCCTGTTGCAGGTCAAAACCTTGAGATAAACTGTCGTTTCATTCAAGCTAACCGCTGCTATGGCAACCGCTCACTGTCTGTTGATGGTTTTGGTTAGGTTCATGTGTTGGCTGAACACTTGAAATAAGAGTCTGGAAAAGTTTCCATGGAAACTGGCCGCCACAGAGTCATAGGAAGTGGTCTGTACTCTCACAGGCAGTAGATCTTGAAAATGGCCCTGGAAAAACATTCGAGACGTGGCCTGGTGGGTTCGTACACATGCTCTGACACGTTGCATGGTGACGCTTATGCGGGCGACCTGCATTTAAGTCATTTTCCAACCCAGTCTCTGTTTCTTGTCTCCTTTGACTGTCTTTCTGTTAAAGTGGGGATGTGCAAAAGTACATATTTTCATAATATTGAAGCTTTTTATGCAGGGGTCTCGAGAGATGCATTTTGAAATCTATTGCATATTTGAAAACCGGTGTGCTACGGAATAATACGGAATAGAGATACGGAATAAAATGGCACAAGGTGCAACACAACATCTGAAGTCATAGAACAAAGACCAAAAAAACACTGCAGACTGAATTTAAAAGTTGCACAAAATGATCACAGTCCACACCTACAGATGTGTAATAATGAACATTGTTCACAGCAGGCCATTAAGTCAGACAGTAATGGTCCTATCATGTATTGTTTAAGACGGTGAGTTTGTAACACAGATGTTGCTTTGATGACTGTAGCGACAGTGCTTTCAAAAGGGATATTTTTAGAGACGCAACATCTGAAAGTTTACTTGCTCACAGTGTGTAACAGCGCGCTAACTTACAACGTATAGACTCCAAAACAACTGGGTTTTAATGATAGTAGAGTAACTGAGTCTGGGGAAAGTAAACATTAAAGTGATGGAACACTAGTCTTAGGAGGCCTATAAGACAGATATGAAACACTTGTTTTTGTGTGTGTGAGCAGGAAGAGCAGAACAGAGGGAAACCTAACTGGGAACATCTGAACGAAGACCTCCATGTCCTCATCACCGTGGAAGATTCTCAGAACCGTGCTGAGATCAAGCTCAAGAGAGCCGTGGAAGAAGTCAAGAAGCTGCTGGTGCCCGCGGTGAGTAATGTTCCCTCTGTTGTCCTCACCCCATGTGTGTTTATCAAGACGAGGTTTTAAGAAAAAATGTGTGGAGTGGCAAAACACATCGATTTGCCTCAACAAACAAGACTTGTGGGTTGTGTTAGAAGAAACACTGCTTAGGTAATGGTAAACATACTCTGTGAAGAAAACGCTTAAACGAAACAGCTGCGTTCAGCAGGTCCTCTGTTTCCTCGGTAGTGACCTTGCATTCTCAGGTGAGTGTGTACTGGCAGAGAACAGAGGAATCGCTTTCCTCCACAAGAAAAAGCAAAGCCCCGAGTACATGTGACTCCAGATGTGCAGAGGTGAGTGCCATGGGCAGTTTTTAATGGGTTTAATTACCTTCGCTTATAAATTAATGAGGAGCACCAAGACTGTAGGGTCAAGGCTCAAAAGAGTCCCACAGGGGACTAAAGGAAATCCCTGCGCTGCTGTGGCGCTCAAAGCTGAATGACAATTAACCTTTGGGTCTAAAGGAAGTGACTTTAGAGGAAATGCTATTAGAAACTATGTGAGATTTGTAGGAAATGTTTGTTAGACATAGAAATACAGCAAAATTCTTACATTAGAGTTGTTTAATCCAAGCCATGTCTTATTAAATTGTCAGGAAGAACAATTTACTTTTTGATGTCGTTTTAACCTTAATTGTATTTAAAGTTAACACAAAATCAAAATGTTGACCTGTTATGTATTTTTCATTATCAAATCAAAATTATGAAAGTAAAATGGATTGCAACTGGGGCCAAGCATAATTTTTGTTTATTTTTGGTCAATGAATTCATTGTTTTACAAAAGGCAGTTTAGAAAATAAGTAGAAAAGATAGAAGTAAAATAGTAAAATAGAATCACTTGAGATTATATTGTGATACTTTGCTATAGAAATTCCTTCACTCCTATAGAGAAGGTTTCTGGACTCCCTGTGGTGCTACCATGGTAACCCTCTTGGGGATGCACTGATCCTTGATTGACAGTTGTGCCCTTTCTCTGCAATTGACTCCTGAATGGAGAATAAGCTCTTTATAAAGTTTAACGGTGTTTACTGTAGGACAGTCTCGTTCCGAATGTAAACGCACTGCTTTTGTGTTTGTTTTCATCTTTCAAACTATCTTAAGGAAGAGTTTAACTCGTTATGTGAACGATTCTTATGCTTGAAATTATAGAAATTGTAGAGGTTTATATGGGCTAGAAGTTAAAGCATGAAATATCCTGTTTTGTATTTATGTAAAATCAGGACTACTGGTGTTTTTCTCCTCTATTAATGTTATATTTTAAAAACATCCAGCTGCTAGAGATAGGGTGTAGAAGAGGATTCTTGTCGGGCTTGTCATCCAAATGCTTTGGGCCTTGAGCCAGACAACATCTCCCTAGTGTGCAAAATGCATGTAGTCTTTCCATCTCATTTAGGAGGATGAGGCATTTTGGTTATGAATTATTGGGATATAAAAGAATCCCCATAGCAACGCATTAGTCTCTAGACAAATGTGTCTAATCTGTTTCTTTGCTGAATTGAATGGTAACTAAACTAAAGCTTTGGCACCCATCATGCTTTTCTCTCTTCTATGTTCAGATCTTTGATTTGTAATCAACACCCTTCATCTTGTAATGCCATCAACACATTCAAGTGCCTGTAATCTTTTTCGTTCTCCACAACCACTTTACCATTAATCTTGTCTAATTTTGCCACTTTACACAACCATTAATTTTGCCTAAAAGACAATCCAGTACATAAGTTTTCTATTTTAACAGGTTATAGCTTTTGATAGATACTTTTGATAAGATACTTTTAACAAATTTACAGAAATGCTGCTGTTCTATCAAAGAGATGTTTGTTTCACTGAAATTTTTTTATGCATGCAGCTTTTATAAACTCATAAATTAATTCCAAATGTTGTACATGGAATATTTGTATTTTTTAGAAGTCGTTTGTCACATTGCAGGGCCATTAAAAATGAACTTCGGAGGCTTAAAAAGTTAGTTTAATCCCGTATACATTCATCTAAATTTAAACCAAATAGTTAGATCTTGATTAAAAATGTAAAGACATGAATATGCATTTTAAAGGCATGAGATATCTCAGGAGCATGTGCACTGTTAACTTGATCCTTTTGACCTAGTTACTATGTCATCACATTCTAGTCGGCTATCATCATCTCTAATACAGAGTATGACTAATGACTGATATTCACTAGCTTTTAGCTCGCAGATCTCAGCAAAGCAGAGAAGAGAGAGACACATTGATCCCACTTTGAAAAGCCTTTTGCGTTTGTGCTTGCTGGCATAGTTCATATTATGCTGCGGACTGTCGGCTGAGCCCCCCCCCAGACCTGCTTTGAAATCAGACTTTACTGTCCAAAAGCTACAAACTTGCTGATCTTTCCCCTTGAGCTTGTGCTTCTTGTAGTTTGGATTTGTATGCCATTGCAGTCAATAAATCGCTGCATTTTCAGCAGCATCACAGTGCACAGCCGTCAGTAATTTTGTTATAGCTTCATATCATAATTAAATGCAGAGGTGAACTAAAAGGTTTTAGATAAGACAACTTCAGCAAAAAGTAACACTTCATTACAGTAAGCTTTGACCATGTCAGCAGAAGTGAGATGTGCAGATAGCCAGCACAAGCGTTGATCCTGGTGCTCACTGTTGAGGGGAATGCGATCTGTTTCTTTAACCTCTCTGGCTTGTTTGAACAGTGGCAGAGTAAATCACCCATTAGCTGTTAGCAAGCGTGAAACTTTAGTTCCCTGACACGCCAGTGCCCCACTGCTGCGTACACATCAGGCCGGCAGTCTCCAAACCCTGATCTGGGCCGGTTTAACCCAGTTCTGTTTGGAAAAATCTCTCCAGTTTCCAGTTTATTGTGATCTTTCAAAGTCTTTTCACTGGTGTCAGTTGACTCCAAACAGAAACTAAATTCCTAGAATGGATGCCACTCTTCTGTCTTTGTGGTTAAATGCACATACATTTTCAGTAATGTCCGAATATGATGAATGGGGTTTAATTAGGTGAGAGGGTTTTAATAAAACATTTGAAAGGAAAATAAGTTCATTTCAATGAACTAGGTTCATAAGAGGTTCATTTCAACTGAAACGCTGTATTTTATTGTATGATTTACTGTATGTAAATCATTAGTAATCAAAAATAAACAGTTTGTGAGATTTCTAAGTTTAGTTTAAAAGTCTGATTCTTTAGCATGTGTGTTTGTGCAGGCGGAAGGTGAAGACAGCCTGAAGAAAATGCAGCTGATGGAACTGGCCATCCTCAACGGCACATACAGAGATGCCAATATCAAGTCACGTAAGAATGACATCATCAAACATAGACCTCTGTTCACATGCCTCTGTTCTGGTCAAATATCCAACTTTTTTAAACTCCAACTTTTAAATATCCCACTTTTTAAAACGTATCTATCTATCGTTTGAATTTGCAGGTTCCCTCATTTGATTTATTTGGCTATTAACTTACAATATTAGCAAAGCAGCTCTGGGTTGATATTTGTATTAATATTCCACAAAACATTTTTGGTACATCTTCAGTTTCCCGTCCACTCATGTATTTGTGTATTGCTGTTGTGCATCTTGCTCTGTTTAGCAGCATTAGCCTTCTCTCTGGCCGCCACTGCACAAGCTCCCCGCATCATCACCGGCCCCTCACCGGTCATGCCCACTGCGGCCCTGCGTACCCCCGCACCCGCCGCCCCCACCCTCATGCCCCTCATCCGACAAATCCAGACCTCTGCCATCATGCCCACAGGCACACCCCACCCCGCAGCTACCCTCGTACCCCAGACCCCTGAGTCAGGCATCATCTATGCACCCTACGAGTACCCCTACACCCTGGCACCTGCAACCTCCATCCTTGAATATCCCATTGACTCCAGTGGTGTTTTAGGTAAGCGACTTTTCAGTGTTTTGTTTCAGGATTTGTTGTGTATTTGTGTATAGGTCATAAATTCAGCACCAATTGCAGGGCAGGGCGGAATGACTATACTTGTGCAGAGGTAGAAATGTGTAAATGGATATTTTTTTAAACCATTTTTAAGGCAATAAATAAAATTTTAGCTCGTCATGGGCAGGACAGCAATTGAAGTATGAAAATACTCAAATATAATAAAAACTGAAATTCAAGGTGAATAGAAATGTATCAAGAGTTTGATAGTTTATCAACTTGCTGAATGTATTTCAGTTAATGTATGGTATCCAAAAATGGTCATTAACACACAGTTCATATAAAAACAATGTATTAGAGAGGCTCCTGCAAAAATAAGTATCTCTTGATGTTTACCATTGCTGTGATATAAGAGGTTGGTCGTGCCGCCCAGCCCTATTTGCTCAGAGGTCCAGAGGACTAACTCCAGAATTCTGTTTTGTTCTTTTAGGTATGGCTTTTCCAACAAAAGGCTAGTAATTCTCAGAGGGTTAACAGTCTTCAACTTATATGAGTGTTAAAATGCTTTGCTTTACAGCAGCCCGGGAACAAAAAACAGACAAAAGTGCAAATGAAGAAACTGTAATTTTTTTCTTTAAAGAAACAAAAGACTAAAGGTCATTACTGCTCATGTTTACACTGGTCTTTTCTGTTTTGTTGACTTATTCACAGATTAAAAATGGATATTGTCAGATAAATACTGATAATTAAGCATTTTATTACATTCCTATGTTTGAAGTGTAATCTATATTTGTTTTGCTTGTAAGATTTGCGTTGCTTATTTTTCCTGCAACTGTATTTTAGATATTTACAGAGTAATCAGTATTACCGCTGAAGTAACATGCTTGTGAAAAACATACTACATAAAATAATCTGTAGTGAATTAATTTGTACCTGAGGCATCTTGTGTGTTAGGTGGAAATCAAGGGCTTTCTTGTCATGGTTTTAAATTAGTCAAAACATTCAAAGAAACAAGTTGTGTTTTTATAGGAATACTTCAGTATATGATGCCATTTTGCTATGATGGGGCCTGACTAAGAAAGAAATGGTCACCAGTGCCTTGTGATTGATCTTACAAGCCTTGTAAAACAATTTGTGTGACGAGTGAAATGTAGTTTTAATGTATTTTAATGAATCTGATTTTAACTCTTGTTTTGTTGGCAATGTTGCGCTCTGAGCAGGTGCTGTGACTACTAAAGTACGAAGGCAGGATATGCGCGTCCATCCTTACCAAAGGGTAGTGACCGCAGAACGAGGTTAGTTTAGCCCCAGTGTTCAAGTTGTGTGTGTGTGTCTGTGTGTACAAATGTGTCTTATCTGCTTCAGTATGCTGATGACACTGCTGTTTTCATTGCATCTCACTCGATGCATAGCAAGCATTCCTATTGCCATTTCTAACCTGCCAAACATTAAAATGATCCAGGCATCATTTGAAAACTGATGCTGTTATCAGGTAAAGTACATTCCAGTCCATCTGCACAAACCTGCCAAGCTGGTAATGCATTGAAACTGGGGGTGTTGTCAGCATATTGGTATCATTATTTTGAACATGTTCTTGGGGTCACTGGAGATACAAAACAACAAGGCACTATTACATAAGAAAATTATAACTGCTTCATAATAGACCATAAACAACCTATGATAGCTTGTGACAACATTCCAGTCTTTGAGATTTAGTGCCACCTGAAATTCAGCACTTAACATGCATTATATATTGAGACTAAAATTATTTAAAGGTCAGTGGCACAAGTATGTAGATGTAATATGGGCCCAAAAAGGATTTGGACACTTTAGTCCCACCTAAAATGTACACTGTAAAAAACACTTTTCTGCCCTAAAATTTTAAGTTTAATCAATGTGGCTGCAAAAGTCATTTCAACTTACTCTTTGTAATCTTGACTGGTCTTGAGAAAAAAAAATAATCTAAAAATAGTTTAGAATTTGCTTACACTAGTCAGGATTTAAACTATTAAGTTGAAATGACTTGTAAAGCCAAGTTGATTAAACTTAAAAATTTAAGGCAGCAAATTTTTTTTACAGCGTATGAATAGTTTAAAATATTAAAACTATCAACCCAAGTGGTAATTATTTAATAGAAATGGAGCACAAGTGTGCTTTTCTGTGTTTTCTGCAGATGTTAAGTGGAACATGTCCATAGTTAATGTAATCAGAACTGTACCTGTGTAAGACACCTGTTGAGAGAATTAACCTGTCGGCTAACTGCACAAATGGCTAGTTTAAGACGTAATTATTCTGAGTAAATCACTTGGTTTGATGTTTTTTGTCTGATTAGAAAACAGACATTACCAATTTGACTTAAGTGTCCAGGTACTTCTTGGAACCACTGTAGATGTAAAACAGCTAGTTTAACAAGACATTAAAAGGCGCTAATGTTAAAACCCCATTGGGTCTTCAGAACAGTTCTGGAGTGAAACTGACTGAGTTCTGTTACCCTGATGATATAGAGAGCCTACAAGCTCATGGTCAATGAAGCGTAATAGAGCTCACCTGTTTCTTCTTGTATTTCTTCATTTTAGCATATTTTTAGGTCATTGTGTGTCGCTTAAGTATATTAGTGTCCCTTAGTTTCATTTTCTTTCTATTTCATCATTCTGTTTCCTTGAAATGTTTTGATAGCTGTCAAAGAAGCTTTAACATTTCACCTAAGATTTTTTTATGAATCAGCAGTGCATTTTTTAATAATAAAAATGCATTTTTGATCATTTGATAAATCAAGAAAAAAAATGTCATGGTTCAACCAGGCCAACCCAGAAGGGGTGCAACTGGAATTCATTGCCAATTTTCCTTGATATAAGACAGATGTATACTTAACAATATTTATAAAGAAAATTCAGTATTGCATATTTTAGTTCTAAGCTGTTAAAAATTATTTCTCATTTTTCTCTGTTGTGAGATTTGTAATGCTTTCTTCAAATCAAAATTCCTTTAGTGCTCTGCGTTTTTTTTTTTACATTTTATGTCTTTTTATTGCAGTTTTTATCTGTATAGATTGACACTTGCTTAGGGTATAACTGTAAAGTCAATGGCCAGAATCATTGCATACACTCATGTTAAACTCTTAAAATGCCTCTCATAGAAATAAACTGGATGTAAGGGAATTACAGCACCAGCTTTTAAAGACAGCTGTAATGAAACTGATTATAAACTCATGTTACAAAAAACATAGATGTGCCAAAACTGTACAAATAATAACTGCGACTCCTGAGAGAAACTGTAAACGTGAGAATCTACTGATCAATATAAGTAAATTTTATACCCATAAGAACTTAACATGTCATAATTTAATAGACAAAAACAACTGACCAGTTTAATGCATAACAATTGTGAAATTGCACAATAAGTCAAATCTGTCTTGTGTGGTTTACTGCCCGTAGCCTTGGAAAGATCTTCAGGGCTTTATAAAGGGCTCCAGAACAGGGAAGATGCTGATAGCCAATCAGGTTTTTGAACATCATCTCTCTGGATGGCTTGGGCAGTATGTTGCCTAAGATAGATTAGACCGTTATGAAGGTTAGGACTTGTTTGAGGAGTTAAGTAATCATATGTACTGCCTGAACATGTTGAACATGTTATCAGCAATATAAAGGTGGTGCTTATGATTACTTGGAACTTCCTGTTCAAGAACTTTCTCATGGTAAAAAATATGGCACAAATAGTTTGCACTGAAGATTTTAAATCACCAGCTCTTGGTGTGCGATACTCAGACAGAGCAAGTGAAACAAGAAAATACAAAACAGCAAAACCTCATGAGATGTTCAGATGTTTATCAGAGCAGGACGGCCACAACATGGGTCAGCCTGTTAGCACAAGAACAACTGATGAAATATTCCAGTTTTGGTTTATTTTGTGTCTTGTTTGTTTTGCAGTAAGCTTCTTTTGAATTTTGTCAAATGAATGGAAAAGAACAGTTATCATATGTGTGATCTTTTTAAGATAAGTTTATGAAAGCAATATGTTTAACTATAAAGCAAGAACATTTATGACATTTTATTGTATTTGTAAATGTGTAGGGAATTTATGCTAGTGAACATTTAGGTTTAGAGATCAATGCCATGTTATTGCGGAGGAACATTTTTAGGATGTTGTACCAATGACAGTCATGATAGACTGTCTTATAAGCTATATGCTAAGAGTTTATCGGCTTGCAAAACATGTAGATTTGTCTATCTAATTGTTTTTTGTTGTAGTGTTGTGCCTTACGTTTCAGCCAATATGCTTTAGTATCATTGTGTTTTATTAGCAGTCTGTATTTTTTGTAAATAGTCAAATTTTAAAGGCAATAAAATTTGAGTTAAAAAACAAAACTTTTTGTACTGTGTAAAAATCTTTGGTTTAAATTGTCACTCTGATCTACTACTTTTGATTTTTCTCAGTCACATCTCTGTAACTACTCATGAATTCATATCATTATCACTAGCAGCTTTGTGGCTTTGTATTGAAGCAGCACTCTAATGCTTAATAGCAGTCATACGCATCTTTTAATCCAGAACAGAGACCCATTACATCTTACTATTGGTTTCTCCAAATGCCCAAACTCTCTTGACTGCTACTAACCATTAAGGGCTGTCAGTTTAATTTGTAATGACTCTGTAATTGCCTCTTTGCTTCTTTAACCATTTTCACCTGGTTATTGGGTTCTGGAGTGAAATCATGAAGTCTCTCATGATTTGACTGTGTTAATGTAGACGTTGAGCAGTTTTCTCTTACCGTAGCTGTAATTAGTAATGTCATATTGTCATCCAACCGTCACTAGCGGAAACTAATCTCCTTCTCTATCTTTTTTCTTTTGTGTCCTTTTGTCTCTTTTTTATTTTTTGTTTCCCCTTCTGTCTGTCCATTTTTTCTCTAACCACCCAGCCGCCACCGGCAACTAACCAATGACCTTTGAGCTCTCAACTCTTCACCCAATGACGACCTGACCATTGCCTGCCTGCTGACCAGCTCTTTGGCTCTCGTCCTTCGCTTCTATGTTTTGGCGGCCTGCCGGCGAGCCCAGAGGTGGTTTTAATTCGCTTAACACAGCCGAGAAGCCGCGATGGCCCCCACCACTGCCCACAGAACAGAACCACTCCCCTTCTCAAACCGAGGACCTCTGTGGTCAGGTGACCTGGGCTACCCTGCCTGCACTAAAATGTCAAAGCAATAAGGCTATCTGGGCAACACCTAAATTCCACTTCTAGCCTTTCACACACGCACACACACTAATTAAACAAGTACATGTATTCATTTCTTTAAAAAATGAACATAACAAGCATAATGTTTAACTCTGCATTTGTGTGATCACATTCTCTTGCAGTTCTCATACTATCCAGATGCGATAAATTTAAACATATTTGACTAAATAATTGGAGGAGGAGGAACAAGCAGTTTACTTTAAAACTGAGTATTCTAAATGTCCGTAAGGGATGTAAAAGCCATGTTTGCCTACCAGCGTTTTAATCACCAAGCTGTTAAAATGCATCCAGTCACACAAGCACACAAGTGTAGAAACACAAAACATCAATTCTTTTTGATACGAGGGTGCTGCACAGGAAAATGAATATATATTTTTGACAGGTTATCCTTTTGTATTAAAAACAGTATTGTTAAGATGTGAACAAACATTTATTTCTTTACAGTGACAGAAAAGTTTCAGAGACCAAAACGGTGTCTTTTTAAACCCAATCAACAAGTGCCTTATTCACACAATATCATCACATACATGCAAGAATGAATGTCCATCAGTGTGTCAGTTCAGGCATTTATTTCCTCTTTTATGACCATGAAAACAAGAGGTTGCAGTCATTAAACTACAGTTTTTATATGTATTTTATTATTTTTCTTTACAAAAAGTCATTAGAGTTCTACTCAGTTCCCCAACAGTGAAAGTACATTTGGAGCCCTCTATGTTCAATATCTGTTTGTAATTGGTAATGTACATGTACAAGCTGTCTAATATGTTGATGGATATTTAATCTGTTACACAACGATGAAGCCCCCATCACTGAATCTGTTACTTTGCTAAACCATTACAACAAATGTGTATACAGATTTTACAGTTATAGTTTGGTCAGCTTTTTCTTTACATATATCTCAAAAAGCATTTATTCAGTTTAGCAGACTTAAAAGGGAAATCAGTACAGAAGAATTGAAGTGTACTGAAGAGAATGTTTGACACAGACCGCCACTATTTCTCCACATCTTCCTATGCAATTGATTTTCAGTTTTGGTCTTCCAGTTAAACATTCAGACCTTTTCACAGCAAAGGAACAACAAAACTAAATTCTATTTAACAAACTACAATATATAAATAACAGACTAGGATTACACTTTGTTATTTGGTTATCGTAACTGGATTTTGACTAGATACATCTCCTTTTTAATAGTATTGATTTATGCAGAGCATATGCAATAATTTGTAGACGTTTGAGGTTGCACTGCACATGCATGTTAAAAAAATGTAATAACCTGGAAATTGTTAAAGGAAAAATCCTGCAAATACATTAAATGAATGGATTTGGGTTTTACAAGGATCTTTCACACAGTTAGCTTGACCAGGAACTGGACTTGTTTGGTAATGTGTTTTTTTTTTTGTTTTTTTATTTTTTTTGCCTTTGATGCAGTATTACTACAGACAGTGTGTGTGTGTGTGTGTGTGTGTGTGTGTGTGTGTGTGTGTGTGTGTGTGTGCTAGAATGTGTGTGTGGGTGAGTGTATGGTGTCACATGTTTAGTGTTTTGTATATGCCAATGAACTGCAATTCTCCATTCAAGCTTTGATTATTATTGTTACTTTTTTGCAAACCCAAGCAGGTCCCTGCATTGGAAAATATACAGTCCTATTTATAACCATTGTAACATTTTATAATGTATTTTTCTATCATATTTTGTATGTGAGAAATAACATTAAATCACATTTCCAGATATGAACAGTATGCCTTATTACAAAACCTGATATTGTGGAGAAACACTTTCAAGCACCTGATGTGTGTATTTTTTTGCGTAAGGATGTTTTTCATCACCTATTGAATTATCACTCTGATCGTGATTTGATGAACAATATTATTTGGTTCCAGCCTCACTCTGAGCAAGTGTTAAATCCGGTGTTATTGCCGGGGTGTTTGGTTTGTCATTGTTGCTTTGCCTCTGTGCCTTTTTATGTAAATTGTAAGCTATTAACCATTTCAGTTATATAATTTGATTAATTTTTCTTGCTGATTGTACTAACAGTTGATGAATTCTATACATTAACCCCATCAATAATTTCCTTTGTCTGCTTTGAATCTTTAGAACGAGACGTGTGTGAAATTAAGCATACGAGTGTTTTACTGACTTTGAAATATGCTGGACTAAAACTCTGTACTGAGAAGCAATAGCAGAATATTAAAATCATAGTTTTAAAAAGAAACTAACTTGGTCGCTCCTTCTCTCGTGCTTTTACATGTGCCAGATCACTGTGCCTATACTAATCTGATTCAGATCTGCTGTAGATCAACAAGATCTCTTTTCTATACTTAATTGATCACCCTCTACAAAACAGCTTTTAACCTTAAACTGATGAGATTCTTACAGAAAAAAGCAAAATTCAGATTTAAATAAATGGCTTAAAGAACACTGACACCCCACCTCTATTTCACACAGCCTTCTTAATTCTATCTTTCTTAAAACTCTCCATTGTGTTTGCTTGTTTTATATCATGGCCATCAGTTATGCAGCTTTGGAGAGGCATAAGAGACACTTAGAAAATAAGTATCCACAGTTTACTCCGGTAATTGTCCTTTGAAAGAGGCCCTTGAAACCGACGCATGCAAGACCGTTTCAAGATTCCCTGAAATGTGTTGGAAAGTTTTTATTTGTACTTGCCAAGATAGCTGAACAGAGGTCAGTTCAATGCCACGCCCACTGGCTGGAATATTTTCCAGCTGTGAACATCAGCACTCGCTAACAATAGCGATAAATATTTGAATTTGTTAGTATGGTTCTAATTACATTCATATTTTAGCATTGAACATGAGTGAGAGCTGATTATGACATCATGAAAATTTGCATTTGTCATGGGTTCTGACTAGAAACTCAAGTCACAAAATAAATGCATAACTCTGCATAACCTTCTAAAAACCTTTGTTTCTTTTTTATAAACATTCACACATTGTTTTAATGAGTTGCTGTTGTTTGTGTAATGGTCTGTGCTTAGCTGATAAAGCTAATCAGACTCCTCTGGTTCCCACAAGACTCGTCACTATGCCCGAGAGTCCTGGTGACAAGCTTTTGTTTCTTTTCAATCTCCAACCATAGCCTACATAAAGCAAATATGCTTATATCCAAAGGAAAAGCCACAGAGTTGATTCTGTCACCGTCACGCTCGAGGTAGATTGTGTTTTAATAATGCGCAAAAAATGGGAAGAAAGTGAAGTGGATGGAAAAGGAAAGAGGGTGATTAATTCTCTCCCACAGAAAGCAAACTGTTCATTAAACACCACACATTTTGTGTTAAATGGTTCCTGACTGCCCCAAATTACTAGTTGCTATGGGAGGAAATCATTCCCTCTTTCCAATTTTGTTCTATTCTCTCGTCATCTCTAACCTGCAATTAAAACCTCAATTTCCTGTCTTGTTCATCGTCTGATGCCCCCTCCTACCCTCTTAACTCTGTGGTGCTACTTTATCAAAAAACATGTCCATGTACCCGAAGTAATGGAGTGTAATGCTGCAGCAAGTGTAATGAGCAGGATGGATAACGGTTTTAGCTGAGGGCTAAAGATGAAAGATGAACTGGGTAAGTCCCTGTACAGACCCCAGAGAGAGAGAGAGAGAGAGACACAGTATCCTCTGTTGACTCACCCACACGATGACTTCCCCCTCAGAGGCTGTAATGACCTTTACAACCTTTATGCCCACAAACAAACTCAGAACTCCCTGTCCCAACTTACTAAACGAAAATAGAATCTTTTGCTTCCTTCCTTCCTTCCCTGTCAATCTACTGATCTTATTGGGTGGCGATGTCACGCCAAGTCAGAGACAGTTTAAGGAACAGGAGACCACTTGTAGAAAAATGAATAGGAGACATTACAGCGGTCAACATAGTGAAGGAAGTCGCAATGTTCAGATAACGGTGCTCCTACAGAGACAAATGTGATTTCTCAGGATACCTATTTTAGTCATTTCTGTTCTGTTAGGTAAAAAACAGCATCTTTTAAACTATTTTCCTAGAACACCCAAATGTTTTTGCCATCGAGCAAATACAATAATCATTTTACAATAATTTTAATAACACACCATCCTTATACACCTGGCCCATCGTAGGCCCGACCAGATGCTTGTTTTAAAGGAACCTGGGCCAAGTCCACTGGCAAAAAATGGCAACAACATTTTCTTTTCAATGTCATGGAATAATAACTAGCATGTCAACACTAGGAAGCTATTAACTGAGGGCATATTTCAACTAAAACTTTCATATTGTTGCAAAAATATTCTGTTCTCTCAGTTGTGTCATTGTCTATAAAAATTAGATTTGCACCTGTCCCTTTTGGCTTTGCACAGTTGCATTACAATGTCTGAAACAATACTGGTGTGATTCTTTGAGTTCTGTTGAACCAGGGGAGTGTACAGCACTTGTGCAGGGTCTTCTAGGAAACACCACACTTGATCTTAAACAATGACCATAAAGAAGACACATCCAGCATGAGGATATGGAGAGGGTGGGGAATGTCCTCCCAGAGGGCTCTGACAGAACAAATCTCCAGGAACCCTCCCTTTCTGATCTATTAAGGAACCATTTCCACAGACACTTCCATCAGTGTTTATGTAAGAGAGGAAGTCATTGCTGTTTACCTAGCTTGTGTAATTGTTTCTATTCATAGCCGAAGATCAGAGAAATAACAGTGGGAGATGGCGATGGCAGGGTGTACATAAAGGACACGGCAATTTAAACAGGATGACACAACAGATGTTACGCCACAGTGAAGCCACACAGGGCCCCTGCCTTGCTCCAGTTACATTTAATAGGTTGTGTAAGTGTAGATGTTCAAAAATTGTCTGTGGCTAGCTAATTTTCAGTCATTATTGTTTCCTGAATTTTACTTCAATTAAGGACATTTAATATATATATATATATATATATATATATATATATATATATATATATATATATATATATATATATATATATGTAGCCATTGGAGAATGTTTTGACAAATTCTTAAAAAACAAATCAAGGCACAAATAATTTGCTACTCAACACTATTGTATACCCCAGCCCTTCTTTAGACCCCCTTGTTAGTGTCCATATTCCTCTTCCTCTCTTTCTGTGGGGTCCCCCACCCTTCCTGACTGCTCTCCAGGGATGGGGCCCAGGGTCTGCCTCAGTCTTGGCCCCCCACACTGGCTCCTCAAGGCAGGACACTGGCCAGACTGGTGGGAGAGGACAGCAGAAATTGGCAGGCCATAGTGGAGAACATTCAAAGCCAAGCCAAAATCCTAAAACTATGCCAGATTATAACAGGGAGTGACAAGAGCTAAGCCAAGGGATAACTTTAGCCCTTGATTTTTTCTTTGTATGTGGGACATTATAAGGTTTATGTGTATCTGTTGTGTCAGTTGGGCTTTGACAAAAATCCCCCATTAAGGGGGAACTGTTGAGTTTGGGTGGTAATCAAGTTTTCAGGAACATTAAACATGCACTTCTGTTTAAATCACTCTTGTACTGTTGCTTATGTTTTCCCCAGAAGCCTAGTTACGTTACTTCAAAATGTTAAAAAAGTGATGATGCAAAATGATGACTAATTTTACAATTTTTACATTAAATTTTTGTTTTAATTGTCGGATGAAATTTGATATTTCTTCATGGTATGTGTTAAACTTGTTAAAGACCAGTGTGATTTCTTTGTAATGTTTGTGTCTTAAATCATTTTAGGATTAAATGCCAGTGACCCTGTTTTAAAATATCACTTATGCATGCCAGTGGGTCGTAAACTATTCAACTGCCTAATTTTATATCTGTTGTAAAAAAATAAAACACAACAGCAACAGCAGATCCCAGATGCTTGTTTATGCAAAATTATGGCTTTAAAGTCTTTATGTGAAAGGTTTCAGAAACCCTTTGAACCTCCACCCTTGTCCTTCCCTCTCATCCCCTCAAAACTAGTTTAAGGAACAGAGGCTCAGCACAGCTTTCACATCTCCATGGTAACACCCCCCCTTTGGGGTCCTCCTGGAGTTTTTGTGTGTTCTCAGTGTTGTTTTTGAGTTCTGGCACAAAAAAAAGTCTCAAAAATAAGAGTCCAACACATAATGTGGTGATAAACTGCAAGTGTGGTCAAAAGATATTCTAAAAGATTCATTCATTATGACATCACAGTCATTTCCCAGTGCGACTCTGTTCCTTGGGGTGCCCGTCTCTATTCTGCTGCTTCTAGTTCTCTTCAGCACTGTGGGCTGTCTATAGGAGCCCTTCCACTGACTGTGAATGGTCTTTTTGTTGGGGAACAGTGAGCCATTTCTGCTCCCACAGAAAGCCCTGGGTAATTTAGTGTGGATGCCAGGAAGTCTGAGCTCACAGAATGACAACAATGGCAAACGTTATTGCTCCACCTCACGGGGTGAAAAAGAAAGAGAAAGAAAAAACTTAGCTATGGTGATAGAATTCTGGCTCGGCCACCTCCCACACTACAAATTCCTCTTAAATCTCATGCAAGTTAGGAGGATAAGACAATCTTTATAGTGCTAAACAACCATTTGGGCTTTCAAGCATGCATCACGGGACATAGTTTATTGTGGCACACGATTCAGTGTGAGGCCGATCTTTTCTCCCCAACACTAACAAAAGAAAAAATCCTTAAACGTTTCAGGGATTTTGAGATGTCATTTTGATATCTCAGTATTTTGTTCTCGTCTGTCATCTAGTGGACACCCATCATCACTACAAGTGAGCTCCTGATTTTATGCATTTGTGTAAACTCCAAAAAAGCACAAATGTACATTATGTATAGTTGATATATAGTAGGCTACATGGTAAGAACTAGTTAACAAATCCCTTTCTTAGCACTTTTTTAAATTATAAAAAAGTATAGCTTTATTTAAAGAAAAAGGGTTACTGTTGTAACGAAAACAATGTAAACAGATACAAAGAAGCTTGTCTTTATTTAGATTGATCCTAATTCAATGATAATAAATCAGGTTACAGTACGGACTTTACGGACAGGGAATACTTGCGCAACAACATGAGCGGGCGCAAAATGTCGTAAACATAATCAGCAAGCGACCAATTCTTCTTCAGGCAGAATTAGTCTCATATTTTTTTATTAACTGATATTACCACACCATTAACCTATTTTCTTTAGTGGACATTTATTAATTTATTAAAATATACGTTTATACATACTGTATGTTGAAATTTTCAGCAATCCTACTATACATTTTAAAGCGGATTTACGTCACCCGTGTCCTTTCGCTTTACGGCAGATCGGCATATGGAGGTCAGAGATGCAGCAACGACCAAAAAAACGCTTGAACTAACTAAAAACGCAACTAAAAAACGCTTTTGATCAACAAACATCAACACTGGGCATCACATGACAGTTATATCTACGTGGGACTGAATTAAGACAAAACTTTATCGATAAAGAAAATCGCTCGGTTTAAGGAGCGAATATAGGCATTTAAACCAGTCAGCAAGGAAGGGTTTATTCCTGTAGGGTTTATTCTCGTCGTGTTTATTCCTGTATTAGATTTAAAGAAATGGATAACAATACACCAGGGGGATTTAAAGGAGGATTGGGAAGCCTTTTCGGTGGAGGAGCCCCGGAATATTCAAATACTGAGCTCGCAGGAGTACCATGTAAGTTATCGCAGTATCTGATCTTTACTAACAAAAAGTCGCTATAAATGAGAGAAACTCGTATCTACACATTTCTTACCACGTTAAAATGTTACTTTTACATTCCCAGTGAGTGGTATGAGCCCTCTCTCTCCCTTTCTCAACGTCGACCCTCGTTACCTTGTACAGGTGAGTTCCTGTATACGATCCTTCTGTATTTCAGCTAATTAAGTAGGTTATTATTTTAGGCTCTTATGAATTCAAAGAAAATAAGGCAAGATGTCAAAATGGGAATCTATTGTAGGTTAAACTTAAAGAGTGAATCTGTTATGTAGCACTTTATAAAGCCCATGATCAGCAGTGATGAAAAAGGTTGTTTGACATACAAAATTTTTTGTTTGTTTGTTTTTGGACAACAGAAATTGTAAATAACAAACAAACGCTAAACATAAAGCTAATAATTTGGATTATAATTTTGATTTCGTTATATAGTTTAACTTTAGTTTATTCTAGTGTTGTATTTTTTCACATTTGAAAGCTGTTTCAATTATATATTGAGTATATATTGAAGTTTTTTTTGATTATTGTGATTATTCTAAGGCCATTTTGAACTAGGTATTTGGAACCAGTATATTGTTCCCGTAGCCCAATTGGTAGAGCATTACATTAGTGGGTTCGATTTCCCAGGGAACACACATACTGATAAATAGTATACCTTGAATACACTGTAAATCACTTTGGATTAAAGCGTCTGCCAAATGTGTAAATGTAAATATAAATATTTAACAACGTTACAATATTAATAACAGTAACTTTGATGTTTTGTAGTGTCTGTGATGTCTTTAAGAACAGTCTTGTCACTGTTATGTTATTTATCTTTCTATTCAAGGACACAGATGAGTTCATCTTGCCAACTGGGGCAAATAAAACACGTGGTCGCTTTGAACTGGCCTTCTTTACTATCGGGGGATGCTGTATAACAGGTGAGGCCTGTCTTTCTGCAACCTGTAATTAATCACGTCTTTAAACAGCACCAGCTTTAATTTAGCTTTGTGACGATTTTTTAAAGGTGCTACTTTTGGCACACTTAATGGGCTCCGTATGGGTCTGAAGGAAACAAGAGACATGCCGTGGTCAAAACCCAGAAATGTACAGTAAGTGTGTAATTTCTAATTGTTTTTATTAGAAATTATGATTGAACTTGTAGTATTTATTATTTACCCGTGAGCCTTTGAATATAAAGCAAAAGGAAAGCAATACGACAGTTCATAGTTTATATTTGAAAGATTATTACTAGTCCTACTAAATAATCTCTTCAAAATTCTGTCAGGATTTTGAACATGGTCACACGACAAGGGGCTTCTTGGGCCAACACCCTCGGATCTGTGGGTAAGCAATTCACATCTCGCGTGAAAATATCACAACCTTGTCCTTAGACAAGTATATTAGTGCCTGTTAACATTTTGATTTTCTTATCTCAACAGCTCTTCTGTATAGTGTGTTTGGTGTGGTCATTGAGAAGGCCAGGGGGGCAGAAGATGACCTCAACACAGTGGCAGCTGGAACTTTGACAGGGTTGCTCTATAAATCCACAAGTGAGTATAAGCAAAGATTATAGAATTAAGAAGATGCACCAGTTCAATTACTGTGAATGGGGGAAATTCAACGCTCAGTATGGCCGCTCTGGTAAAGGAAGTCCCGCCTATTAGTAAAAAGAGCCAATCGTCAATTGCTAATCAGTAACATTCTCTGGGGAAGGGGCTCTGTACAAAGTGTTGTGAAATATTTGACAGCCTTTGCACAAGTGCAGTACCTGAAATGATCTGGAAAACTTTTTTATAGTGTGGTTTGATCCTAAGAAACAAAATTTATAATACAGTTGATATCAAGCTTAATAGTTGGTCTGAAATAGCTATTTTAAAGATATCTGTCTTCCCCCATTCAAGTAAATAGGATTTGGTCTTGTATTATTGGTGGGATATAAAACATGATAAATATGTTTTGTTTGCAGGTGGACTCAAAGGTGCTGCCAGAGGAGGTCTCATTGGCTTAGCATTGTCTGGGCTTTATGCTCTCTACAGCAACTGGGATCACCTGAAGGGGACATCGCCTTCACGTTATTGAGCATGACTGAGAGCTCAAACCGTGGACTTATTTGGACACTGAGCTTGTTCTTAGTCTTTATCACCAACTCTGTTCCTATTTAAACCTTTGGAAACGAACCCGTTTCTCCTTATTGAAATCCATGGGCCACTACTTTGTGTACGGGCTTCTTTAGAAGTCTGCTAAGGTATAATATTTAATTGACAGAGTCAGACCATCTCCAGATGTGAAAAGAAATTGCTGCAAATTAGCAGATAATGAAACATGTTAGTCAGTGTATATCATGATGATCTGTTGTACATGTAATGTACTTGGCATCAGCTGCAGCCCATCCAAGATGATCAAGGAATTCTGTGTGCTTTTTATCTGTTCTGATTGTAGACTGATGGTAGAAATGTATTTTGTCAGTTTGGCTGGTTTGGAATTGTTTCATTTGTCTTTAACTGGCCTCATCAGCTCTGCCACACTCTAAAATAAAACACCACGTTCAACTGTTTGAGTCTTCATTTAGTGGAAATAAAAAATGAGCAGAGTTTCTGTGTTTCTGTGTCAATGAGCAGTTTTTTCTACAAATGATTTAATGTTCAGATTTTACAGCACTTAAGTTCACAGAAAAATTTCCAAACGTTTTTTTGTACATTGTTTTTAACTGTTTAAAAATGAATTGACAGGGTTTTGTTTTATGGGTTTATCTGAAAACAGGCCAAGCCTGCATTCAGAGCTGGAAATGGGGGGAGTCTGAATTTCAAGGGGGGGTCCTGAATTTCTATATAAAAACAAGGGTCACCCCAGTGAATCTCAGCCATTTCCACCACTGCTTAAACTGATAATGTCAAATACTTAACCAGAACTGCCATTGGCTATTCATTACCCTCTTATCCTAGTAGTAATGTACCACTAGCTGAAACAGTTTGTGTGATTATCAGTGATAGATTATTTATTAAATGAATAATTATTGCTTCATTTTCCAATGTTGTTTTATAGAAATGACCTTCCTTAATTCTTTATTTTCACCATATATGGACATGCCTGTTCTCTAATACCTCTCAATAGCTTGAAAACCATTGCGAAACAGCAGGTGTAATATATGAGATATTTTCTATTAATACTATGAAGACACTGACTATCAAAGCACCTTAGGGACTGAACAATGGACTGCCCAGGAGAGAGGGTAACTGTACATGTCAGTCCTTACAGAAAAATGAGCTGATGAGTGACGTACAATAGCCAGAACTTGTGGTCTGCTGATTGCAAGGTGTGATTTAGCTAAAAGCTGTTAAAAAAATTGCAGTTGATGTACTACAGCTAAGCCCAGAAATCTCACATGCATAGTGGAGAAATGACCTGCAAAGCGGTGCAAACTACACTAACTTTGGCAGCTGGTGGCAATGTTGCGCACCAGCTCCTGGAGCACATGCACAAATGGATGACCAGATCTAGACCAGGATGTGGCGCTAAAGCCGTTACCACGACTCTTCCTACACCTGCAGATGTGGGCAGAAAATATCTGAGAGGTGAGACTCAGTGTAAGAATAAGTCTCTGATGCGTGTGGCCTCTATCCATGGGATGTAGGCAGCAGTGCGAGTGAAGACGCTGGGTTTGTTTTCCACCGTGCATCCAATGGGGCCGAAGCTCACAATGCCGTGGACTTCCCAGCGGTCTTGCCCCACCTGACACATCAGAGGGCCACCAGAATCACCCTGGAGGAATGAGCCACACAGAAGGTTTAAAAAAAATAGGGTTGCAGATTGTTTTTTTTCCCTAAAAGTTCCCAAAAAGACTTTCTTACCTGGCAGGCAGCTGGGGTACCTTCAGTATCTCGGAACCCGGCACAGATCATGGAGTCTCTGACACGGTCGCCCCAAAACTTCTTCTGTCTGCAGGTCTTATGGTCAATGATGGGGAGCCGAGCTTGGTTCAGTGTCTCTGCCAGTGAGACATTTTCTTTGCCACCTAAAATGTACAGAACAAAAACGGTCAGTGGGTCTGCAAAGAAGCCAGTTCTACATTTCTATGCCACTTGTTTTGTTTTAGACACATTACACTTGTTATCTATAGGTCAACTTATCCCAACTTAGATAACCAAGATAACTCATAAATTGTTGCAGATTTTTTTCTTTTATCTAATTTGCCTCTTAAAACTTAGTTAAAAAACGTTATTTTCTTTACCTCGTGTGTCTCCCCAGCCAGTTACCCAGCAGTAGTGCCCTGGTTTGAGGTTAATCTGCTTGCGTGGCAGGCAGGCGTAGCGGATGAAGTTAGTGGTCTGGATATCCGTGGCAGCTTTGACCAATGCAATGTCATAGTCCAGCTCACTGTGGGCTGGATAACGGAAGTGCTCGTGTCTGTAGATCCTCTTCACGGGGAACATACGCTCAACAGACTCTGATCTCTTTAGCTGGTGCTTACCCAAAACAATACGCCAGTTGTTAGCATCCTCTGCTTTCCCCCTTAGCGAAAAAGTCAATAAACAGAGGGAAGGACTTTATACCCATTCTAGACTTTATAACTAATTAAAACACTTCCAGGAAGGGTCATCCCTTTATAAATATAATGACCCCTGATCTTGTCCAGTGCTTTTTTACACATTCTGATTCAGTGGTCTTTCAGTGAACTTAAAAGATTAACTTTGTTATTGTACTGTATTTCGATTTTTGAAATGGACCATGTCTTACTTTTGAAAGCAGTGTGCAGCAGTAAGGACCCAGTTCTTGTGAATCAGGGTCCCTCCACACACATGGACGTAATGTTTACTTCCTCTAGGACGAACCTTTGAAAACACATACAAACATCAGCCATTGCTTGTTTTACTTGATAAACTGTTTAAGTAACACATTGTCATTTTACCTGCAGTGAAACCTGCCATGGCCAGGAGTGGGGTCTCGCCTCATTGCCTGACACGATGCGCTCGGCAGTGTTGGGTTTAAAATGAGCCAGGCCGCAGTCTTTGGGCCAGTCTGAAGATAAAACAGTTATGTCAGTGTCAAATTTATTAATGTAAACAAACAACAATGCTGCAAGAAGCTCAATGTTTTTGTTTTTTTAATCTCAAAACATCTTTTAAACGTCATGTATCTGTGTCAAGTCCATATATAGTCAATTTGTCATTTTGTTTTTTACATAAATGTATCCTGTTTTAGGGATATTTACTGGAAAATGAGACACAAATATTAAGCTTGAAAAAAAATTTTTGGTGAAGGTAAACAGGATTTGAGAAACCAAATTTTGTGTAACTTTAATTTTTTCCCACTTGAAATCCTGATTTTCAGTTTGTTTCTCACCAAGATGGAGGACCTTGTGCTGCTGAAGGCGACTGGGGTTGAATGTGCGGGTGGAGACCCTGTCCAGTGCCAGACCCAGCTGTATTAACAGAAGTAGAAAAAGTGGGCTCCTTACTGCCATGATATTACAGTAAACTGTGTGTTGCGCTCTGGAGATTACCCATTTATACCATGCCTAGTACAGGGGCCATTCTTTGTCCTCTCCACACCCCTGTCACTGGGACAAAGAGCTTTGACAATACCCCTCCCTGTCCTGGATTTTTCTGGTGAGGTAGCCGAGGGTTTTCAGAACAAGCTGGCCCCAAAGGATCATGAGAGTCCAATCAGCACTTTCAGCCACTGCCTGTCACTTGCCACTGTGCAAAACAACCCGCCCAAAATGGATTACCAGTAGCCTCCTTATGGTCACGCCATGCTAATGTCCAAAATGTTGTTAGCCGACCTCTGTATGACCTTCTGCTTCCAAAACACTGCAAGAACCCAGTTATACCTGTTAAACCCTGATAAATAATTAACAAGATCATGACTGAACTTTGTATATTTTATATATTCGCTTCATTACAGATTAGCAGAACATGTATTAAGAAGTCATTTAGCAGAATTCATTAACAAGCAACCTGAGCTCCTTGCTCATCCATTTTAGTAGCATCTTTAACCACAACAAACCAACATGCAAAGCTGTTTATCTCAATTTTAAAATGCAAAAGACAGGTTTAAGCCAGCAAAGTAATAAGGTTTATACAGTATACTGTAAATACAGTACTGTGGCATTACCAGCAGAGGGCATTAGAACCTGAATGGAGGAATCTTAAATTTAAAAACAGTATATCTGTTATGGTGGAGTCATTTGTAAGACCTCTTATATTTGATGTTATTTTGATCTACATGTGGTTATTTTTGACTGAACAGAGCTTTGTTGTGTTTAACTGCACATTGTGTGTCCTTTCCCACCTGCTGTGTTTAATCGAAACTCTGAAATGTGGGAGAAGAGAGATGAGTTGCTTGGGAACAGTCAATACCAGGGAATGTGCCTGCTCATCCAAACGCTCAAAGTTACAATGAAAGGGTCATGGAAATGTCCAGGGCAATCTACTGGAAAACAGTTCACCAAGTTTAGCTGGACCATCTCACATGTTATGTTTTCTATACTCTTCACAAACAAAAAGAAATCTCTGTCATTTGGCCAATGAGAAAGTCACAGGGCCAGTGGCTCTATCATAAACACGTCACAAAGAGTAGATTCACCAGGCACTGTTTATCAAACTCTTTATTGTTGCCATACATTTCAAGACATTCAGTATTTGCAATATTAAAACACATCAGTATAGTTTTTGCTGTAGAAAGCCCATATAAAGCTTTTTTCATCATACTGTGAGGTGTTAATCCAGTAGTATCTCTATTATGTTTAAATCACAATGTTCTGGTCCAAAAGGAAATCAGATATGCTTTGGCAAAGAAAAAAAACAAAAGCAGTATATGCAGCACATACTGTTGATTTGGTCAGAAATTATAGATATTTACTTACATACCTACAGTACAATCTGTTTTTTTAGTTTTATTAACATGCTGTTTTAATGAATATAATATAAATTGACAGAAAACTTTCACAAAAAGACTGATTCTGTATATGATATTGTTGTGATGTAGCATACAGTATATGTGATCGATGTATATATCAAACAATCAAATCTCACAAGTGTGATATATTTGAGGCATTTATACTTCAAAAACTACATAACAAACAAACCTGGTTATGTTATGTAGCAAATATATGGTTGAAAATGAAAAGTTAGCTTTATGAACACGTAAAATAAAAGGTGGCCATAATGTTTGCTTACGCATTGGTTCGCAACAAAACCAAACTGAAAATATAGTGAAATAAATTTTCTTTAGGTCAGAGTTTGGCATCAGAAGCCAAGTATGTATTTGTTTGTGTGTGTTTGTTCAATTGTAATTGACTGAGATTATCCCTGAGCGGAGAACCAGGACTGGGGATTAATTGTAGTTTATAATGTACAGCAGAAGTGCAGGAACACTGACCTTGAGTCTATATTTGTTGATCATGGTCTAATAGGTCTGATAAGAGCTTTACACACCCACAAACCTCTCGAGCATTCATATTTTTAGCTCTGTGGATTGATTCTGGCTTTGAGTCCACTTAATCAGTATTTGCTGGTGTCAGTGAGACCCTAAGACCCTAAGATATATGCTAATATAGTCAAAGAAGCTGCAAAAAGGACAAAAAACTAAAAGCTGAAATTTCTGACACAATACTAGTGTATTGATATTGCCCACAAGGGGCTTAACACCACCCTGATTCTGTCAGACCAAAAAACATGTAGATCTTTTAGAATGTACAAGGCTAACTAGAACTAGCCGAACCTCAGATCCTGCTCCAGGGAGCCCTTTGAAGTACATGGGGGTGGGTGGGATTGTGGTCACTAAATGTAAGGTAGACTTGGAGCAAAACATCTGGTTTTTGTTGCTGTTTATTTTGGCCAACCAACTAAACAGGAAGTAACCATCTGACAGACATGTAAAGCAACCAACCACAGTACGTTTAATTTATCTGAAATAGATTACACCACAAAAACAGACTGCTTCAGGAAACACTGTTAAAACAGTAAAAAATGTACAGACTTTGTGATTGGATCACAAAGTCTGTTCAAAATAATAGCTTCTGATTTTTTAACAGACAATTCAGAGTGTACAGGTAGTAGATATCTAGTTTATTTGCTATTAAATGCCACAAACCGAACTCCAACTCAGTACCTTCCTAACATGACTTATTTTCCAAGCCAATCAGATGGGAACTCATGATTTTATCCATCTCTAACCATTCATGAACATTCTCTGAATCCCTAGTTCAGTCACCTACAGTACTAGGATTAGAGCAACATGCTGAACTGCGCAGTGACTTTATAATGCCTTCGCTCTTCTTGCGTTGCCCGGTTTGTAGTGCCAGGCCTCTGCCTGTCTCTGTGAAATCTTCTCTCTGAGCTGCTGCTGCAGCTGCAGTCTCTTTGATCTGAAGTTCTAAATGCCTTTGAATTGCCAGGCCAAGTTCTTCAGGGTCCACAGAGGCACCATACACCTCCCACGTCATACCCTCAGCATCCCACTCCACCTCCTTCACGGGGGTCCTGTGACACACGCGATCCATGGCCAGAAATGTGTCCGAGGTACGATCTGCCCTTAAACTAATCTCAGGAAACACATGAGGAACCGAGGAACTGGAGGTCATGGTCTGCACACCAACATCTCTGAGCTCGTGGTCAGATGTCATGGTGGTTGCATCTTTCACTGTCCTGTTAAGACTATTCTGGTTTGTCCGGTCGATTCTAAGGCAAGAGGCATTCTGTCCTCTTAATTCAGATCCACAGCAATGGCCTGCGCTCCGGCTGTCCAGTCTGGTCTCGCTGACCGAGGATACAAGCGGTGGGAAACCAAGCAAGCCGGAATGGAGCAGTGACCTTTGACCAACACACGGACTTCCTGCACAAGCCGGCCTTGATATCAAATGTCCAGAACAGGGAACGACACTGCAAGCATTCCTAAAGCAGGCAGCGTTCATCATGTGACCAGCAAAGGCAGCCCTTCGGCATGCGGTTAGATGATGGCTTTCGCAGCTACTCTGAGCGTGGTCCACTGTATTTGCTACCTGTTGCGTGAAACTATTGCCCATAGACGAAGAACCCATTCTACAAGCTGTTCTACAGCAACTGCATCCCATCAAATTCTCAGCAGGCCCGCAACACCGACAGCATCCCTCCCTGCTCATCAGACTTTTCGTCCTTAGATCCCTGTTAGGAGACGGTGAGTGTGGCACTCCAGCATGAGTCTGATTTTGCCCCAGGAGAAGATCTTTTGTTGGAGTCCTTCTGGGGGAGTCCTCAGTGATGCTCCAAGGTCTTGAGGTTCCTCCATGCCATATTACAGTCTCAGGGGTGCTGTTTCCACTGCACATACTCCCCTGTTCAAAGTCACACAAGTTCACAGGGACTCCTGTTGCTGGTCCACCCAGACTAACGGGCCTTGCTGTGCAGGCTGCACTGCTAATGCTCTTTCTTAGGTGCTGGCGACACCACGCCACCTCTGTGCATTGAGGAGGTTCACGCACCATTTCTGTGGAGCTTTTGGATAAAGAAATGATTGGCAGTTCATGGTCTTCCACCGTTTTGACATACACAGATCCAAGACTGATGCTTGGGAGGTAGAGCTCAGATGTAGGGTGTTTTCCTTCCTCCATTGTAAAGTATCTACCAAACGAGAAAGACATAAAATTATATACATTTTATGTATACATTTTAAATTAATGTTTGAACATGATTTATAATTTACTTATGTAGTTATTATATGTTCAGTGCCTTCTAACAGGCAATTCATCAATTAATGCTATACTATGCTGTATATTATATAACTTGGTATTTAATTACAGTACCATACTGAAAATGTTGTTTACAGTAATAGTCCTGTATAAATACAGTAAATGGCTGGCAAACCAGCTGCCAGTATTTTACTGTAAATTTACAGTTAAAAGTTTTACAGTGTGCAACTGCCAGTTTTCCCTGGCAACTACCCACAAACACCCCACATCAAAACACAGTGGTGGCAGCTTTTGCATGGTCATGCAACAAAAACATTTTCAGATATTTGGTTCTATTTTCAATTTATGACAACTGACAGTTTATAGATCGTTACAATTGCTCCACATAGATCAACTGCACAGGAAGATTTCTAGGTTTTTCTTTCTTGATTAACTGACCAGATTACAAAAGACTAAGCCTAACCTTAGTCGTAAGATTATTAGCTACAATATGGGCCTGCCAGCTTCACTTAGGAGCACAATAATCCAAGGGTCAGGTGACCTCTTCTTCTCACATTGTCCCAGAAGAGTGGCATGCTGGATGGTAAACTATTTAAAGTAGGGTTAGTTAACCCTGTACAAAAATTAAAAAGTATGCTATATTTTAAATGATTATTGCTGGAGCAAGTGTCATTGTTTAAATCAACAGTTTAAATTCAAGCATCAATTTGAGATTGACAGTAAATTGTTGTTCTAGTATGCCCTAGAGAGCAGAGAGTGATTGTGTGGCAGGCCTGTTCATGTTTACATCTCACTTCAGACACTCCAGCAGATTTTTAGGGAAACACTTTTGACTACTGCTGGTCTGTCACTCCCTGCTGTCAGCACACACATACTGCTTACTCCACACTTACCCCCGTGAACCTCTCTGCTCTTATCTGTGGCATCTGTTCTAGGTACAAATTAATACTGTACAACACAAATCTAACATAACTCCAGCCATGAGTTATTTGCTATTTAGCTGCAACCGTTTCAACCCTTTGGAGCAAAGGTTAGGTTTAGAGACACATTTGTGATAAAACAAAAGTGCCATTTCTGTAGCCCTTCGGTTCCCAGGTCACCCCTATTCAAGTGTGAATATGAAACCTCTGTGTTATCAGCCCATATCCTTAATCACTGAGCCACCGTGATGACCTGTTGAATCATACCATATAAACTCCTAAGCAGCCCTGCACTGGATCTGTGTGTGAAACTCTGCAGAGAGCTCAGCAGATTTTTAAAGAATCGAAACACATTTCCAAAGTTCTTAACACCCTTTATGTGGGCCTGCATCTAAGATAAGTTTTCACAAAAACATCCCAGCTAAAAAAAAAGTTTCCTCAAATTTAAAAAAAAATGTTCTTGCAGTAATGTTAGTAGAATGCTTTTAACATTATATAGCACATATCAACAACATTGCTCTTAAATTGTTATTGGAAAGTTTTTAAAATGTTAAAGAATTAAAAATATATAAACAATCGTTCTTATAACCATCAATAACTATAATACCGAGTCTAAAAACTGAATGATTTGAATGTTCCTGTAACGTTGAAAATAACATATTTAGCACTTTTTGTTACATAATGAAAATTACAGGGAAACATTCTTACAATCTTAAATGGTTGCTGGGATTTAGTTGCTGTTTATTTAATATTTTCTGTCAAGTTGCTTTGCCACAATGCTGTGAGGAGCACTAAAGAAATAAAACTGAGTTGTCAAGTTATTAATTGAGCTCATACACTGCAACATGTGAATTTACAACACAATACACATAATACACAATAACAGAATAATGTTCAAGTAAATAACCCTTTTGCTTCAAAGTACAGCAGCCAAAAATCTTTTATAATTGATTATATAAGCACTTCATATTATATAAACTACCTCGTCTCTACATGTACCCTACAACACAGACTGAGCAGTACAATTCTAGCTTTACTAACTAAACAAACCGGTAATTAGTCTTTGGGTAACTTTTTAAAAGCAGACCTGGTAATGATCTTGAAAATAACCTTTACTAAATGACCCAAACCCAAGCAGCAGGCACAATGACGGATGTTATCTCTACACGGGCATCATGGGAAAACATGACACTTATCAACCCACTGCATCTAAAAATAACACAAAAGGTTCACTGCTAACCCTTCTCTCCATCTCAACCCACATCCAAATCCACACCCCTACACACAACAGTACACCTGCTGTGGGACACATTTTATATGTATATGCACACACACATATGTAAACATACACACTGCAATGGATCCCGCAGGAAAAATGAAATAAAGAGACATCTCACCTTCTGGTCCCGTTAGCAAACATACATGGTCCAATAAGGCCTTCCCTTGTTTGACATTTTCACTTTACAACCCGGCTCTTGCTTTACAACGACACAGCTGCGGTTTCCCTTATGATCACAGGTAAGTCAACAACCCCACCTCCTCCTCCACCTCCTCCTACTCCATGCACACACATGCACACGTACATACCTCCCACTTCCTCCTCTCGCCTCCGTCCCCGCAGCGCAGCCAGCTCCCGCCTCGCTCTCTTCTTTCCTCTCCTGCTCTGGCTCTCTCCCTCTGCTGTCCATGTGAGCCGGTCCGAGTGGGAGTACTGTCGGATTATCAGCTGTTGCCATCTGATTACACACCACAGGCTCCGATTCAGAGAGGAAAATCCACGGTGAAAGGGAAGGAGGAGACGCGGACTGAAGGTGCGAAGGAGAGGAGGGCTGTACGTGCGCCCATTGGAAGACAGGAGGGGTTCACGGTTGTTTGACTGTGGGTGTGTGGGGGGTTCAGAGGAGGAACAGGTGCTTTGCCTTTCCGATTCAACACAACACTTACAAGCAGTCCCTTACTCTGTCACTCCGTTTTACACACACACACGATCACTCTTACACACCCCTCTTACTCATCCAATTTCAAGCAGTCTGTCTTTCCGTTGCTATAGCAACAGCATGCTCAATAGGAGCACAATGAATTTTCATTTCCCTTTTTTAAGTTGTCATGGGAACAATGAAAACAGCCTCTTTGAGGTCTTGTGGATGCTGGGAAACCATTATGATATATGTCCCTGATTGCCAGAGTCATCTTTCTGATTCATCAGTCCAGTATTATTACATTACATGCACTGCAGCTTCACAGTTTATCTGTTAATTATATGACTGATTCAGAGAATAAACAATTGCAAAATTAAAACATTTTGACTTTTACAAATTGCAATGGACCTTTGTTTTTTGGTCTCTTTACAGATATGTTTGCAACCTGTTGCAGTAACAACATCTTGTTGATATAATAACACCGAAACTGTTTGTTGTTACTTTAAATCGGTTGTGTCAGGTAAGTGCATTTCCCCTGGTATTATAAACCGCTTAGCCTCTTAATTTAATCTTATATCAGGCAGGATGCCTTGAAATACTTAAATCATGCAAGTTTGTTTTGCTGCATGCAAATGTTTTTAATGCAAATGCATACATATTAAAATATATATAATATAGTGAATTTTATATTAAGTGTAGTTCATACTACTGTAGTAATCAGGTGCCTTTATTGCAATCAGATGTCTTAAAAATCTGTCATATTGAGCTGCTTTTAAGGGTATTGTGGGAACAGCAGACGTGTTACCTGATTACAGCACCTGATAAACTTCCCCTGTTGTCTACAGGTTATTCATTAACCCTTTGTGAAGGCTGTAGTTTAAATAAACTAGGCTAGCCTATGTTTTGACCACCCTATCACTGCATTCAATTTATAGTTACTAAACTATAGACAAAGAGCTATCTGACTCAAAAGCCCTGTTTATATTAATAATTGCAAAAACAACATTTTTAAACTGATTTTATACTGACTCTAAATTTTGATTGGATTGGCCGAGTTCAAGTTCAGTTTGGCAACCAAAAACAGCCTACAGTTAGGCCTATTAACAGTATTACTTTGCAGAAGAACTGTTTTATTAATAACTATTGGTAAGTGTTTTTATTGCTGCTTAACCTGCTTCACGGTGTGCCTAAGAAACACCCCTTACCTGCTTGCTTACGTTCAACAAATTGGTTCCACTGGAGTTCATTTAGCTTCTTAATTTGCCTGTGAATCTTCACAGTTTGTATGCTCACTGCATGCCCAACCTTGGTGTTGATTTGGTAATGAATACAGCTACTGGCTGAGCAGATATCAGGTCCTGTCTGGCCCAGCGCATGGTGTTGATTAACTAACCTGGGAAGTCTTAAGGGGACCTGTCGTGCCCAGCTGTAGTGACCCAACGCTGAATCCAAAGCTTGCTCTTAATGACTTCAGAGAGATTGCCAATGAGACGGTCTCTGGGCATATTTTCAAAATGGGAAATCAAATGATTGGTGATTTACATTGACTGTATCTATGAATGAGATCCTTATCCTGTTCAGATTTATACAGTGACTGTGGCTGCCTATGGCTGGTGAGTAAAAGATTACAAACCTGATCTAAACATGTCGTTAAAACCTATTTTGTGCAGATCTAATATTTTGTTATAGTGGATCTTTAAGATAAACATGACTTGGTATTTTATTTGCTTAACCAGCTTACAAATATTTAAACAGTGTTCAGTCATCTAATGCAACTTAAAATAAATTGTGTTTCAGATGTAATATGAAAGTATCATGTTAAACGCAGGAAATGATCAATTCTTTGAGCTGATGTGAAATACAGTTATGCACACCTGAGCAGATAGTTTAGCCCCTGTACTCCTAAAATCTACATATGTCATTGACTAATTCTCAATAATAAGAGAACACTGAAGACATTTGCATACATACACAAGTTGTCCTTTTTAGCTTACAGATTTCTGTCCCATCAACAGCTGCCAACTGAGACAGTTGTAGAAGTCAAATTCAGACTTGTGTACTGTGCTTACATTAAAAAATGTTGTAATGAATTGTAACACTGTGCTTATAACTACAAGACAATCCCACCTCTGTAGCATTATGCTATCAGTACAATGTTATGTAAGAAGTTCTGTATGAATTTTACATTTCAAAAAAGGACACATTTTACCTTTAAACTAAAGCTATAACTGTGAGTTTTAAATAAATGACCATACCTTTTCCAAAGTTGCTTTACAGACTGTAGGGTTCCTCCAGCTGGCTACTGTACCTTCTCCAAAGTAAATGAGAAAGCAGGTGATGGGTTGACCTGAAGAAAATTCTAGCTGCTTTATAAATACTGCAAAAAAACACAGTGTTTCTTAAGTACCGGCAGCACAACATGCCCCACCTCTCGCAAGCACTACTGAAGTGTGTTGACACAAGACACTTGACACGTCTATTTAAAAGGAATGAGAGAACGAGACCGTCCAATGGTGTGACAGTTGGTTCAGTTAATATAAATCTATGTTCTCTCTCCTGTACACAACACAGAGTGTGAGAGGGGTGGAGTTTATTGTCCAAGTTTATATCTGAGTTTATTTTGTGTTTGTGGCATTAGATCTACTTGTAGCACTGGCTTGTGGGCTGTCTGCAGCATTTCTGCTGCTTTTGCTGGTTGGCTTATCAGTCTATCTGCTGTGGAGGAAGAGGCAGGCCCAACGGCTTTACCAGGGACTGATACCAACCACCCCCACAATCCCACAATGCACCACTCCAGTGCTCCAGACATCACAGAGCAGCAGCTATGGGTAAATAACAGCTGTTCCTTGTCCAGCAATGCCAGTTGCTACTTTAATTTCAATTATGTTGAGAATTTGTTTACATTTTGCAAAAACACATTAAATAATCTAGAACAGGTCTTTTAATGCCAGGTTCTCATTGTAGCAGCTTACCTCAAATTGTTTGACAACATGCATTGAAACTGGGGACTGTTGTAACAAATGGCCAACATCTATTCAATGAAATATGTTTAATCTGTGAAAAATTGTGAAAATATTCAATAGTCATGTACCAATATAGAATCTGGCCTTCAAAAGTAAACTTTCCTGCAGTAAAAAGTGTGACAGCTAGCCCCCGTCTTCTCAGTACATTTCCATTGGAATGTGAATAGAAAAGCCTTCTCACAATCTTTAACTTTCACAGCTCAGGTGATGTTCCTTTTATTGTGCCTCCTCGCTTCAAGAGAACACCTCAAATTAAGGAGGAGACAGAGGAGAGAGAGGGAAGGGAGGATGCTGAGGAATGGGAACACAATCTGGAACTGCACTCACAGCGAGGCTCTCTAACAGCAGGGAGTATGTCAGGACTGGAATCAGGAAATGTTTTGATTCCTCATCTCATTTTTGGTTGCTCTGTCCTACATCTTTTCTCTCTGTGGTTCTTGAGGTTGGTTTCCTCTTGGTAGTCTAAGGCCTGACCTGTACCAGCTTCCAGATGAGCCCAGTGAGTGGGCCCTGCCTAATGGCTCAGCTATCCGCCTGTGGTTCGCTCTGCGGTACCAGGAGGAGAGGGAGCAGTTGGTTGTGTCTCTGCTTCGCGCTGCTAACCTGCCTGCTCAGTGCCAAGGAAACATCTCACTGGTCAAACTGCAGCTGTTGCCGTCTGATGAACGGCGACATCGCCAGGCAAAGGCTCGCCGAAAAGGTTGTCATCCGCAGTTCAATGACAGCTTTGTGTTTCAGGTAGAGTTAAACCATCTTTCCCTTAAAGAACAAAGTACTAGTCTTTAATATGCTGATAAACATCTATGATCTGTCTGTGTATTATTTCTGTAAAACCTTGGTGGTACAGCTTGGAATTACGAATGCATAGGTAATGTCTCCATCTACTGGCCATTGAGGGTCAGGAATGTTTTGTGACATGCTGTTGATTACAACAGCATACAGATGAGTTTGAAATCTGTTTTGCAAGGTTAGAGATCATAATGATGTATAAATGAAAGACAGCATTAATGATTTTTACGCTATAAGAAATGCAACATATTTTACAGTACAACAGTATATGCTGTAACTGAATCCTGTGTCTGATAACAGGTATCTAATAGCTGTGTAGACCAGTGCTCTTTGCACATGAGCTTATACACTGTGGAGCAGAAGAAGCACCATCTAATGGGACAGATTTTGATACCTCTCAGACATTCAGAACTTAAGGACACATCAGGCAAAGTCCAGTGGAAAGATCTGGACAACGAGAGTGACCAAGTATAATACTTTAATACTCCACAATATGATATGCTTGAATAATTCAGAAGAATTCAGAATTGCTTGAGGGTGAGAGTGTACCAAATATGTATGTGTCACTTATCACTGTTGTTCTAGCCTTTATCAAAGAATGGTGACATTCAGGTGTCTCTGAACTACAACCAGTCTCTACATCGCCTCACTGTGATTGTTCTCAGAGCAAGAGGCCTGCAGTGTGCCCATGATGCAGGTGAGAATATTTTGCAGTGACAAAAAAAGTATTTCTGCAACATTGTACCATTTAGAACTCACCTGTAAAATGGGTGGGGCAGGTGTATGTGTCCAGGTCTCTCTGAAGATACATACTCAGGTGGTGAGGAACAAGTGGACTGCTGTGGCCAAAGGCAACAATCCATCCTTTAAGGAGAGGTTTACTTTCAGACTTTTACCCATGCAGCTGGATACAGCCTGCCTGACCCTACAACTCCAGCAGCCAACTACAGAGGAACCTGGTAACTGTCACTCACTCATTTTATGGTGCCACCCCTGTGGAAAAGCCTAATCTGTACTATATGAAGATGTAAAACAGAGAGCATGCTCTGTACTGTAAAATATCAAGAGACAAATAAAATTACCAACAATTATTACCTTATATAATGTCAAATATATTTGAATAAATGTGCTATTTAAAAAACATTGAATAACTACTTTAACTCTAAAAGTCTGAGGCCACATTAAAAAATTGGAAATTGGATTGAAAATATAATTTCAAACTCTAATTTCCAAATTCTAATTAAAATCATTCTAATTTTTTCAAACAAAGGTCAACTGTAAAAATAAATAAGAAAGATTCTGCACTATTTCTTGGTTGCTAATCAAATAAACAAATGTGACATTGAGAAGGTTAACTCCTTTGTACAAAAGGGCAGATTTTATAATAAGACGCTCCTTGGAACATTCTCAGATCATGCAGGAATAACATGGATCATCAGGTTTTGTGCACACTAGCAGAGTACGTGCCAGCTCCAGCGTATGCTGTCATTAAAGTAAAAAAGCCAAATACTGCCATTCAAGTTTTTTGTTCAGATTGTTGCTGCTAATATCATTTATAATAAAAATGTTTTTAGTTGTACTAAATTAGAAAAATGCCAGATAGAGGCTAACCAAGAGTTCAGCATCGCACTCTACATTATAGGAGTTTCAAAGGCACCAACATGAAATCAACAGCATTTAAAGTTGTTGCTTATGTCTGTTACTAATATGGCTGCACAATATTGAAGAAAAATGCAATATGCAATAACTTACTAAATATTGCAATATAAGATATGCAATTAAATAATGCAATATTTCGATATATTGGGCAGCCCTAGTTATTAATTTAACTGTTTTGTTCCATGTCCTCTGCAGTGTCATTGGGGGTTGTGGTCATCGGACCGTTCATGTATGCAAGAGGCAGAGAACTTGAACACTGGAATGACATGGTCACCAAACCACAGGAACTGGTGAGGCAATGGCATGCACTGGGAGCAACTCACACAGCACAGAGTCCACACTGAAGAGTCTGCATCGAACTTAAAGCCAACCTTCCTCTTCAAAAAAAAAATGACAGCCCTCTTTCTTTGTTTTGAAACCATAAAATGAAATGAAATTAAACAAAGGGAAATGAGAATTGTTTATTGATAGCACAAATGTGAGAATGAGGTTTGTTTGTAATTACAAAATTGTGATTGGTTGTTCCCCAAGGTCACAGTAGAATGATAGTGTGTGATATTGTGCAGGCCTCAAAAACACAGTCTAGTTTACATGCACACAATGTACCTCATGGTGCATTTTGCAACACAGTTACATATTGTGACCTGGGTGAGTGTAGCTGCATTGACCCTGGACATTGGTTCTAGATAATCCACTGCAGTAAGGCCTCTTATGGGCTAATCACATAGTTCAGAAAGGCTAGCAGATTGCAGCTTGGTGTCTTGCACCTGTTCTTGTATTCTACACACAGCCAGTGTCGATCTCTAAGATTTAAACTGCCTGGACACAGGTCTTGTGACTTGCAATCCTGGCTCTTGATTGGTGCCTTATAGTTAGATGAAATACGGACATGTCCTTTAAGCAATAGGACAATGAAAGCAGTTATGTCCTATATTTGTTATTGCTTTAATAGCATATAAGGTTCCACTCTCTAATGCAAATGCCTGTAATGAGCTCCTTACATTTTGGGACATGGTTTTCACCAGATCTCCTGCTTAGGCCACCACAGATGTTCCAAAGCACTTGAACATTCAGCCTCACAAGAGGGTGTGGAACACAGCTGCCCTCAGACTTCGGTTCCTCGGAATGTTCTTCACAGAGCATTTGATGACTTTATACAACTTGGGGCAGCTTCCTAGGTGGGTAAAGTTCTGCAGGCGGTGCCCGGCCTGGCGGCCATTGTTAGCACCACATAGAAGCGTTGAGCATCTCTGAAGAACCTCTACTGTCACAGAGTACTGGCCGTTTATCTGTTTCAGCCTGACCAACATCACAGCCGAAGAGAAGCCGAAAGAGTATCGTGAGCTGCCGCGGAACACACGCTCCCCCTCGCCGAAATATGCCCCCTCCTCCCAGGCCAACATGGAGCCATCCTCCTGGCCCATGTTGGCCAGGTTACAGAGGGCCAGCAGGCAGGAGCTCCGCAGTGCTTCATTTCCACAGTGCTGAAGAAGAACCGACACCAGTCGTGGAACAGCTCCAAGCCTCAGGAATCTTTCCTGCTGCAAGGCTGAAGAAAAAGGACTTTTCAGCGCCTGATACCAGGAGCAACAGTGGTAGATACATACATAATACAATTTAATTATAGAAAACAGGACTTACAGCACATACAATTGTAAGAATTTAATTAACACGTATCTAATAAATAAGTAGATCTTCTGTCCTTTATTATTGACATAACAGTAACATAAATTACTTTTGTAATCATATGACAAAATAAAGATAAAAACATCACTATAAGGTTCATCAGAGCTCAAGTTCACTCACTGCTGTCATAGCAGATCCTGGCAATGGCCTGGCTGACATACAGGAGAAGGTCTTGGTCTTGGCTGAGCAGTAAGGTCACAAGGGCAGACACGATGCCTGTATCAAAGCACTGCTGTTTCACTGGAGCTGAGGACAGGTGGGATTACAGAATGGACAGAGATTACATAATCCTTCAGAATATTGTGATATCATAGATTATATCACACTAAAAGTCACATGGTTCATTAGGTTAGTAGGGATGTCACTACACCCAGAGGCCTAGACTGCCCCTGGACAGTTATTTCTGTAAAACAAGACCAAGTCAAGCTGCTTAAAGCCTGATATCTCTACAATTGCTAGGGCCACAATAAAGATTAACATTTTAAACCAACAATTAGACCTGACATAAATAGTACCATAATTTTTGTTTTGTGAGCTCAAATTTCACTAAGAACACTTTACCACGTTACCAAGTATGTTTCCTCCCCAGAGAATCAATAATACTTTAATTATTGGCTCTTTTTACTGGAAAGTGGGACTTCCTTTGCTAGAGCGGCCATATTGGGAGTTGCACTTTCCCCCATTAAAAGTAATAGCATAGCAGTGTTTTAGTAACATCTATAGTCTTTGAATACCCTATTGAACATATACATTACAATACATGTTTATGTAAAACATTTGTTTTTACCATCTCTGGCAAGCTCAGCCACCAGTCTCACTGTATGAATAGTCAGCGAACTCTTTCTTCTTAAAATTTGGGCCAGAACAGGCAGAATCCCACTTTCTGCCACCTGCTCAGCAATGCTTTGCTCTAGGGTAGGCAACACACATACACATTTAAAACAATCAAGGCACATTTATCTACTCAGCCTCTAAAACTACAACAAATGGATGCAGCTGTCTCCAACATGTTGAACTATTCCCATCCACTCATCCGGAAAAATAAACGTATGTATAGTTTAATCACATTACCAAAGCCTGTTTTCCTGTAAGCATTAAGGTGTCTTGTTTATGGTCACCTGACCACTTGTGTTTAAGTAAACAGTCTGGCTAATCAGTCCTGTCATCCAGTGGCTTTGACAGAGACAAGTGCGGATTAGAGTGTCTCTGTTTTCGAATCCACAAGTGTCACATGTTTTTCATACAGGCAGCCTTCTTGACACATTATATATGGTTTGATACCTGTGCATCAGGGTCCAGATTACTCTGTGGGGGTTTATTATACCATAATGACTGGCTGATTGTACATTATCACATTTGATACACAGCTATTTATCAAAAAATAAATAAACAAACATAAAATATTGATGAGAAAGAGACTAAAGCAGAAGGGTGGATCTGAATTAACACAGTTATGTAAACATTGGCTAGTCAGACGTGGTTATCAGCCAATGTGTTTAATCTATATATATGTATATATAAGTATATCAGTAATGCAAAATTGTTTGAATCAGAAATAATATTCCAGAGAACCATATAATAAAAACCAATGACAGTAGTTTTACTGATGTCTAAAACCGTGCTGTCTAAACCAATGTGCCATTACAATACACACTAAGCAGCTTTCAGTACTAACACAGTTTGCTGGCACGATCTGCATCTAACTAGTTTAAACAGAAGCTCATACAACCCAACAGAGGTTTCATTAACTTGATCTCATTCAGGCTACATAATAAACGGCATAATATTAGAATAAATGTAACAAAATCAGTGTGTCTGTTTGATTGTTAAACAAGTGCTCAATCAGTACAGTGTATGTACAGTAAGTATGCAGCAACTCACTTCTCTCTATAGCAACAGTCAGCACTGTGTCCAAATATGGCTTTAGTTCCTCCTCCACAAGTTCTGTGCTCACACTGATGGCCTCTATTGCAGCACTTAATGAATCTAAAAAAATATAGTTAACTTGCTCTTCATGAATATATTTCATTATGTATATCCTTAGGTTTTCTCTTGCGTTTGTAACTGCTTACCCTTATGCGTGCTGGGCAGTGGCCGACTGGCTCCCATTCTGTCCATATGTACCTATGCGAGGTTTTGATGACTTCAGCTTTGCTTGTGTCCCAGATTACCACGACAGCCTAGACTGCATTTCTGTTCTAAAATCACACGCAGCTCCATCTTCCCCCATCTGTTTTTCAGTTTTCAATGCAACTGTCCAGCTATAGCGTCCGTCATCTGGGTGCACATACGTGTCTCTGTTTGTGACACGTGCCCCTCCCTTGTTAATTTTCTTCCTCTCAATCCCTGTCTATATTCCCTTTCTTTCTCTGCACCACTTTGACCGCTCTGATTCAGACTTGAACTAATGCACCCAAATCCTCACTCTCGACAAAGCTACACGCTGTGAAGCACCCTGGACAATTTGCTCCTATAGAGCAAAAGAGAGAGAGAGAGAGAGGAACAGCAAACAGACAAACAAAATTGTTGGCTCAACTACAAATCTGACTACATGGGCTGGATTTTCTCTGCATGCTCAACAGGGATTGGTGTACAGGATAGAAAGCTGATTTGTGAGGAATTCGAATGATTTGAATTGAATCAGGCATCAAACATTTTGAAAAAAACTAAACTGTTTACTTTTATTAATATTTATCAGGATGTAAACAAACCCCACAAAAGATAACTAAATGCATACATTTTCTGAAGAAAATGTGGCTTGCTTGTGCATGTCACCACGATGCTGAGGTGCTACTTACTTCCAAAGGTGTTCTGAGGTTTTAGGGTGTTTTGAGTGGTTGCTTATATATATATATATATATATATATATATATACTTATAACAAATAGCTTAAAAAAGGTAATACTTTAATACAAGCTTATGATAAGCAATCTGCAAATCTTACTGAGTACAGGCTACAGTTCACATACACTACACAATAGACACGAAGAGGGAAATAAATAGTCTGAAAACTAAAAAATGACCAATGTTATTACTTAAACTAAATTGCTTCGAGATTGTTAAATTAGGTACAACAGAATTCAAAAGATATTTTAGAGAACAAAATTCTAAAGCAAGGCTAACAGAAACTGTTAATGTGATTCATATGAACAGAATAAAACAGTGCTCAAAAGCAGTGCATGCTACTTTTATAGCATACATTCTGTGTACGTTTGTTCTTTACTGTGAACAACAAAAACGTTCAGGAGCATCAAATGACTGGTACAGTTTAAATCAAACAATACATTAAGGAAAATGTTCATGACCCACATTATTTCTTGACTGAGGAGACTGAAGGAAAAAGTAAAAGTATTCACTCTTAAGAGAAGCTAAGAAGTCAAACATTATAAAACTAAAATTTTCTTGGAAAATTTTTTGCACTCACAGTGTCTCTCTGTGCCCCCCAGGCACATGAAATTAAGCAAGACCTGCACTGGTGGCATTCAGTCCACTTGAAATGGTTTCGTATCCTACAGAAACCAGTGTTAATACACTGCTCTCCATCTCTGTGGGCTGTGGAACCTCTGGAACAGCAGAATCCAGACGTATCTGTTTTCCTTTTTTTCGACCTCTTTTGCCTTTGTCCTTTGGTTTGCCATCTTCTGTGGCAGCTTTGGGCTTACGGTTGCGTTTCCGTATCCGTCTCGCTGGAGGTTCGGGTTTGGGGTCGGTGTTCCCTGAGAGGATTCGAATTTGACGGTCAATGACGGTATCAATGATATCAAGAGCCACGTCCATCATTCCATTACCGAGACCATGTGTGACGTTGGAGAACAAACGGCTGTTCACAGGATCATTAAAAATCTTCCTCATTTCTTCTAGATAGTTCCTATTAGACAGGAAGACCAAAACTGTGTTAATTTCTCTGGTGTAGACTTTGGAAATACTGGCTGAATGCATTAGAACATTACAGTATTACAGTACCATACCATTAATGGTCTTACCTGGTCTCAATGATTTTTGACCAGTGCTGCACCTGGTTTGTTTCAGGAAGCAACTGTTTTGCCATGTTTTCATAATCCACATACTGCAGTGCAAAGTCCTTCATGTCTTTGCAAAGGGCTGCTGTGTCACCTAAAACATTTTATATCATTTATTCTCAACATCAAGTATCAACAAATGTAGATCTTTTTTGCTGCAACCTAGTGTTTAAATCTTGGTCCAAACCTACCTTCAGTTAGTTTGGAGAAAGAACTGGACACAGCCGTGTTTGTGCTGGGTGAGAGACTAAAGACATTGAGGGATTCTAGCAGGGTCTTTTTACTGGCTGGACCTCGACTGACTCTCGTGTAGGCAGCCAGAGATCGGAGCGACATCTTCTCAGGCGGTTCCAATCTCCTCTTCACCTCCTCGTAGTGAATCTGGTACTTGCGGGCCTTTGAGCTCTTCATGTTAGGGTCCAGAAGGGAGGCAACTTCCGCAAACGGAACCTGCAGTGAGTTCACTGCACCATCCTGAGAAGTTGGTGCACTCTGGCCTTCTGGTGGACCCTGTGGTGCTACATGGCCTTGTGTTGAAATATGACCCTGTGCTTCCATGTGGCCCTGAGGTGGCTGAGAATGTAGATGTGTTACCGCCTGGATGTGTGACTGAGTCTGGATGTGAGACTGAGTCTGGATGTGTGACTGAGTCTGGATGTGTGACTGAGTCTGGATGTGTGACTGAGTCTGGATGTGTGACTGAGTCTGGATGTGTGACTGAGTCTGGATGTGAGATGGTGCTTGGATGTGTGATGGAACTGTGTGCTGTATGGCGTGGCAAGAGACTTCTTGAGGCACCACGTGCTGGGCGATGATCTGTGTGATGTTTGGAGGTTGTGTTTGAGGCTGATACATGGATATAATGGGGTTGCTGACAGAGACACGAACAATCTCACTGTTCTGGGAAACAGCAGACATGTGCATACCCGTAGACGGATCCATATTTTCCCTCTTGCCGGTACAACGATCAGTGTTTTTGTCACTTTATATCTAAGAAAGAAGAACAATTAGACAGTTGTTTATATTTATATAAATTATATGAAATCATTTCATAAAATAAAACATATCAAATAAAATAATATAGAAGTCAACATTAACCAGCATTCACAATTCATTCACAACCCACAACCATTTACTAATATTATGTGACGTTTCCATGCAAGACAAAATATTTAATGGGAGAAAATCATGGATATTTATGACCAAATAAACAGGAAGTGATTTAAAAATAAAACATTTGGGCGTTCTGTATCAGAACAGAATCAGGCTGATGCACGGGTAGAAAAATAAGAATTTGGTGACATCTGATGAAAAATGAAGTTGTTTCAGAGGCTAAATAAAGTGTTACGACCTGCAAATATACATTTTGCATAATAGGACCAGGACAATATAGTCCATAACTACCATCATTTTTGTTCCTTACGATAATTTTTTACCAAGTTATTTTCATATTGAAAAAGAAATAGGTTAAATGCATAACCGTTTTGGTACAGTTAGGGCATTTCGATATTGTTTGAGGCATTTCACAATTTACATCTTTATAATAACATGCGGTGAGCTCGTTGCGTCACGTTTTGGACGGCGTCACTGCTGCGCGAGACATCTGCTGCTGAACTTCGAAGCGCGTGCATGCGAGCGCGCGACGGTATGATTCTCCTACGCTCTGCACGTTGAGACAACCCAATAATAGACATTAAACTCGGTTACAAAATATGCATTTGAGAAAGCAGAAGTATATGATTTCATGTTGCGTTTATTGCACGTATAAAGAGGCCATTAACAAAGACGGACGAGTTCATAAGTCACTGTTGACTTGCAGAGATAATCTGCTTGTTTTGATGTGTAGAAGGGAAGGCCAAAGCCACCATCGTGTTTGAAACGTGATATTCAACCGCCTCGTGTGCTCAAAAGCGTCCAAATGTCCGTTTCATTCGGACTCAATTGGTTACGAGCGCTAACCTTCAATCGGACACAAGTTGCTGACAGTGTACTTACTTACCGCTCTATAGTTATAGTCGTTTTTAAACCTCACTGATCCTAGAACAGTCCATGGCGAACCGATCGAAGGTCCCCTTCTTCACCGATCCTGTTTCGGCGGGTTGCAAATCAGCAGATGGGGCACAGGCGCCATCGCTGGGTAAGCTCGTACGTTCATTGGACGATTTAGCTGTCAATCACATTCCTTGCTGGTTCTTATTCGTCAAGGCCCGTGACACTCGTATTGGGCAGGCGGAATATCCGGAGCTCCGAAGCGACTCGCTGTTGAACGCTTCACAAATAGCCTTATTGATAAAAACATAAATAAAATTATTTTGTGTTTGTTATATTTCATTATATTACACCTTATTAAAAGTAATAATAAATATAAGTGGTCAGGTGTAATTAAGTCAAGCACGTCGTGGATTTACAACTTGCTTAACTTGTCGTTTTTTTAATTGACGTGAAAAAATTACAGTTTTGTATATCGATCTGAAGCACTGCAAACTGATATGAAATGATTTTGTCAGTCTCGTCTCATCAGACATTCAAAAAACTTGAAATTTATTTTATACATTTATTTTTTGTTGTTCATTACTGCCTCTTGCCACTAGGTGGGACTATTTCCACTCAAATGGCACTACGTCCAATGAGCTCATTGTGATCACAGTGTCTATCTCAAAGCTGTAATGTTTGTCTGCGTTTTCACCTTGACGAACAGTTAGATTTCAGTGCTAACTAGTAAAGCCAAAGTAATTATCTAGAATATCCTATCAGTGGAAGGGATAGTTAAGAAATCAGGGGTTATTAATGTGAGCAATTATTTAAAGATGTTCACATGGTGTGAGAGTCGGTTTCTCCCCTTTGTTCTGGCCTCCTGACACAGAGAATTCATATTTCTACCCGTTATCTGTTGGTCACAAATGAACCGTCAGCACAGAAGCCTCAAGGGGACTGCAGGGGGGAGAAGTTTGGAGTCAAATGTAATTTGTGCTGGAAAAGCATGAATATTTACTTCTTCAGCAACCTCTGAATCAGACTTGTCAGGTCAGATTGACAGAAAAACCCAGGGTCTGCCAGCATTCATTACTTCTGGCTTTTTAAATTGCCTAAGCTTGCTTGTTTTGCATGCATCAAATTAAAGAAGGTTCCCTGTCTTTCTTTGATTTTCAGCCATAAGTCTATGTGGTGCTTTAGTGAATGAAAACAAAGAACAGATTCTAGATGTGCTGAAAACTGCAATCGAAAGCACAGCAGAATACTGCTTTCTTTTTATTAAGTTATACCTGTGTAGATATTTAAAGCCTTAGAAGTGAACCAAATCTGTTTTTTATTTATTAACCTTTTTTATTGCAGAGCAAGACTGATGCTTGGTACATTAATAATTCTGTTGATGAAAACCCCCATTAACAGAGGAACGATGCTTGATGAGGCTGTGTGACTCTTCGACAGCATGCTCCACTTCAAACACTATCTGAGACCAGCATCCAGAGTGCTCGCGGCAGCCAGGGCTAAACGCTCTGCTGTTGTCCCGTTGCCAAGCTGCAGGGAGAGATACAGATGGAGGAAACAGGGTCTTAGTGATATTCAACTCTAAATTCTTAACCAACAAGGAGGTATAAAGCCTTCACAACAGGAAACTCAAAAAGCAATTTATAATTTAGATCACATACAAGGTTTGCTCTTTTATGATAGCCCATTGTGTATGGGTATGACTGTTCAATTAACACGCTAAATATGATGGATGCTAAACAACAGCCAGAGGTTGATCATAGAATATGTTGAAAATGGCTGCAAAACAGAATGCTGGATGATTGGTGTCCACAAATGCGTTAAGACTTGTCAAAGCGAATCATATTGTTACTACAAACATCTAGCACTGATATCTCACCTTCATCCTCTGTGATGTGATTTGTCAGGCTTTATGCTCCATACTCATCCCCTGTAATGACTACTAGTCTTTATTGTTAACAGCATGTGCCGGGAAAAAAGAGACTCGGTCCTTTATTCTTATCAGTTTCCATACCAACTGTCTTGGGTGGGGATGGGCTGCAGTGGAGGGGGTTAAACAGAACTAAGAGCTGATGCCTGTAGGTAAAGACAGTTATGATAGACAACACCTTTAAATCTATGTGTGTGCGGCTGTGTGCGAGAATATGAGTTCTTGAGCCTGTATAAAAACTGAAAGACTTTGCAAAGCGCAGTGACTCACTGATGTATTTGCTGCGAGAAAAAGCACACGTTCCAGGCTGTCTCTTTTAAAATCAAGCTTTTTACTGTCGTTTCTAGATACGACCGCTTTCGGGTTATTACTCTACCCCCACCACCCCCCTTTAATGACCTAATTTTACAGAGAGCACAAAGACAATTGTCTCTTAAAAATCCTTAAATGTGCTCTGAGAGTTGGTGGTACTGCTGGCAATTTAACCATTGTGTTGCCATGACAACGCTGCATCCATCAAAGCAGCGCACTAGTAAAATTCTTGTTTCCCCCATTATGACGGCAGCTGATTATGAAGCAGGTCTCTGCGGCACAGAGACGTAATGCGACCGTAAAACACATCAGTGCCAGTGATCAGGTCATGAATGTAGTGGGAGTAAGAGAGAATCGAGAGGCTAATGTATGCATGCTTGTGTGGGTGAGATGACTCTGTGGGTGACTTTCCATGGCATCAACAGAAGGTCACTCATACTGGGCTCCCCAGCTGTAGCTTTATTATTATGAGCAAACATGCACAAGCTAAACCTGTTATGCTCTGCTCAATTTGTTTTTATTGAAAGTAATTGAACTCACTTATGCCATCCCATAAACATTATAGAGTGAAAGGCTGTTTCCTCCAAAATATTGTGTAAATGCATTTCATAAATATTCAGAGCTTTTGGTTTTTGGATGTGGTTTCTGGGTATTCTATATGTCATTTAAAATATGCATTAATAGGTTTTCTGGTAATGTTCTTACAAAAAAACTACAGACTTAAAGATCTTATTTAATCATTTTTTGCACTAGATACTTTTTATTGCCTCTAAATCTTTGTTGGAGTTTATAATGTTCACTGTTGATTTTCTTCACAATCCCTTCAGGTCTTTTTTGGGGACAATACAGATCTCATGCTCAGCAATCAGTCTTGTAATTTAACAGGGCAAAAGTACAACAATGCTAAATAAGTCTGTTTCTTAAATACTGTTAAGTAATTTGACTGGAGGTTATTAATTAAAATTTGTATTCAGTTCAACTTTATTTATACAGTGCTTTTAACAATTACCTCAGAGCAGTTACAGTTAGTCAGCAATAACTAGGCAGCAGTAATTCTATGATGAAGAAAACCTGAGAAGTTATAAAACTTAAAGAGGTGTTCTGAGAAATCAAACCTGAAACCTGTCTGTGTGTTCTAGACCCTGCCAGAGGTCAGAGTCAGGGGTCTGTATTTATTTTTAGGCAATCCTAGACATTTTCAGAAAATTCTAGAAAATTGTGCACTGTTTATAACTCTTCCATCCTACAGTAACTTTATCTTTGCAAAGCCTCTATGACATCAATATTGCAATCATAACTACAATCCTTACTTCTGCACCAGCTGAAGTAAGACTAAAATTATTGAAAACTTTTTTTTAAATTTCAGGCACTGTTTGCTATAGTAGATCCTACAGAAGAACACAAAGTGCCAGTTGCTTCACACAATCTGGAACAACACAACTCTCATACTGTTAGTTCTTCTGGTGTTTCTGTCTCTAGTATCTCCACTGTTTCTTCTTATTTTATTATGATGGGTGGGAGTTTCTGATTGCCCATTAATAAGCTTCATTGGAAGGTCATCTGTATGACATAACAGAATTGCACAAGTTTAGATGTTGTTTTTGCAGCTTGGTCATTTCAATGGAAAAACAATGTAAAAATCTTACAACAGAAATGGGTTAATTGTTTAACTGTAAATAACCTTAACTTATATAGTGAACAGCATAATGTACTTTTCAATGATTTTTCATTCTGTTTATTAACATTAGTAAACTGCATTAGTTAACATGAACAATAAACACTACTTCTACAGCATTTACTAATCTTAGTTTGTTAATTTCAACATTTATTAACAGATTTTTAAAATCAAAAGTTGTGTTTGTTAACATTAGTTACACACAATGACCTAACAAGTGAACAATGAACAACTGCATTTGTATTAACTAACAAAGCAATAATGAAAAGGCAAATAAAAACAAAATACTATAAGCTGTAAAAATATGTTGCTCATTGTTAGCTCATGTTAGCTAATGCATTAACTAATGATAGTGAATTAGATTGATTGTAAAGTGTTACCGAGAAACGTCCTTTATAAGTTATGAACTTTAAGATGTTATTATTATTCCCCTGAAGTTGTTCATATAGGTATACATTTCAGATAGCGATTTTGTTCACAAAATAATGAGTATGATGATTTACGCTGTCAGATCTGCACGAAGGCAGCAGTGACGCCCAGTCTGTTGGCTGCAGGTTCAGATCAGTGCGCGAGCGCTTGGAGACGTACAGAGCTGCGCGTGGGTCTCTTCTAGGGGTGTGTGCATCTACTCTACAACATCGATTAGACATAACACATCAACCCACGACAGGTCACGGAAAAGCAGTATATCACTCGCTCTCGAAACCAACGCTTTTAAGCAGCATTCTCCCCATTGGGCCGTTTTAACAGCGTGCGCGTTCCCAGATACAACCTGGTCCGGAGTTGTGCATGACAAAAGTGGTTTCTAACACCGGACAATGACAGCGACCCAAAGCCGGAGGTAGGGATGGAATCGACAGTGTGCAGGATGCTCGTCCTGGTCGGTCTGTTTGCTCTCTGGCTGCCGGCGATCGTGGAGGTAAGACGCGCCCTGGAACAAAAATACGCGCCCTTCTTCCGTGAGAAAAATAGGTGTATGATGCTCGCTAAGGGACGCGTATTTGCGTTATCTTATTTCTGTCGCTTTGAACCATTAGGGAATGCCGCATGATTTCATAGTGTGCATTTTCAGCCCACGTTAGCGCAGTATCTTATATCTGTCATTGTGCAATAAAACGCTCACATGCATGCTGGTTAATGGATTCAAGCAAAGCCACCTCCCTCTATTAGAGGATGTGACATGCCCTGCTATTGAAAGAAAATGTCGTTTAAATGTTACATTTCTGAAATGGCTTTGTACAAGCAGACATATTACAGCTTTAGGTTATATGTACATTTAGTTATGATTTAGGTTCCCCCCTCCCATGGTTTATTTCTTCTTGATCCTAATTGGATGCAAAATTCAGAACCTGCACACCAAAAGGATGCCACGCCAGTAAAAGGAAAGAAACACTGACCCATATTTTACTGTATAACTTTAATAATAATTCGGCTAGAACAAAATGATTGAACCATGGATGAGTGGTATTTCAATGGTCATTATGGTTGCTAGAATGTGTGTGTATATACTATATGTAGTATACATAGTGTATATAATATACAGTATACAGTGTATATAGTATATACACTATATATACTATATTTATATATAGTATACAGCACACAGAGGTCAACAAACTTAACTCAGACAAGCAAGCAATTCAGCTGTGAATAATTCACCTGTTATCCATGCCAACAAGGTTTAAAATAGTTTTTGTAATAATGTTTGCTTAATAGTCACCAAATGCTTATACCTCGTAATAAAAAGGAAATAGACATCAGCTTTATTCAATAGATAATTGTACCTTCATCTCAGCTCACATCTACTACAGAGCTGGAGTACCTTAACATCTGTTTGGGCGGTAAGACAACAGCACTATGGGAAAGAATTAATGAGCAGTATGCCTGCCATGCTCCATTAGAGATTTTATGCTCCTCTTCATTACTGAATTGTGGAATTTTAGAGCAGTGGCAAATCTGTTGAAGGGCTCAGCACCTGATTCATTTGATATATCTGCATGCGTTTTAAGGTGTGCATTTTCAGTTGTACTCAGACATACATAGCACACAATCACAGCACACTGGAGATGTGTTTTGTGTCAAGTGCCACAGGCTATAGACACCTCCAAGGTTTCTCTGTGCTGTCTTCTGTTTGCAGCTGCCAGTAAGACCCACCTGCTCATATGTTCGCTCATCTGTGCTGTACAAGAGATGAACTTCATTACCACAACCTGTTCTTTGTACTGAATTAAAAACATCATCAGAGATAATAATGGAAAGGCAATTATGAATCAAAGAAAAACATGCTTTTATCCCAAGGTTTGTTTTGCTGTTTTAGGGAAAGCATTAGAATTTCAGACAGTGTCAGTCTGGTCTCAGTTGGTGTTCTGGAATGAGAGTGACAGATGCAATTATGGCTGTAACTGACCAGAGTGTGTTGATATGAGCACAAATATCAGAACGCATAACTGGGGCTTGTTATCTATAATGCAGTTAACCTGGCGGCACTTTGCTTGTGGTGCTACGTTCCCAGAACAGTTTATTGCCTGTAAATTAATAAAGTCAACAGCACGGTCACCTCTACAGACATGCATATAGTACAGTGTCTGGACAATGACTGTGTGCTGTAGAAAAGGTAAAGATATGTTCAATGTTGAAATATTAAATCTACAAATAGCTTATAGTTGACCCTGCATATTAAACTGGGAATTCTCCTATCCCAGCTTAATATGCAGGTACAAGCTATTTGTAGATTGATTTTTCTGACATCTGTAATGCTGCTGCTTTGTAGCGCAGTCAGAACATTAATCTGTTTGATTGAGCATCCTGATCAGTCTGACAAACCAAAACTGGTTCAACCAATGGTGTGAGTCTGAAGTGAGACTATCTACTTGTTCAAAAAATGGTAGATGAGAGAGTGTTAGTGGAAACAAGTTTGAAACACATTACTTTTGCAGTTTGTTTGATGAAAAAATTACACCTCAGCTTTAAATATTTATTATATTTACTTTATATTATTTATAAGTGGTGCATAAGTGATGAATGCTTGGTCAGATTTAGTCTAGATTACATGCTGTATGGTTTCTACAGTGATTCTCAGTTAGAATGCATTCAGTCACTTGGGAGAGTCAGAATGGAAAACTCTGACACAAAACCTTTGAGTTAAAGCAGTTTTCCTGCCTTATGGAGAGGTGCTCGCTGCATTTCAATTCATGGGAGCAGCTTTACTCTCTTATTTCTGACAGAATGATGTTTTATCAGCAACTTTCACATAAGGTGTGCTCAACCATGACAGCAGCCCAAATTTGGCCCGAATGCTGTGAAAACCCTTTGTCAGATTTAGTCAATATGTTTTAAGCTTGAATTTCAGCTAAATAGTTTGTGTTATTACAAATCAGAACAGAGGACCTTAGAATTTCTGACCTTAGCCATCAGAAGTCTTTTTACAACCATGATGTAACTTGCAGCTCATAGAGAATCTGTGTCATTTCTGTTTAGCGAAAAGGCGTGAATCTTGAACCAAATGATTATTTCGCTCATTTGTTCCCTGTTTTTGTCAACTCTGTCATCTCGTCCACTGAAAGAAAATATGGTTCTAAACTTATCTGCTAATTGCACTTAAGTCGCAGTACGGTGAAAGAAAGTAAATATAATGTCTAAAGTTAAAATATTGAAATATATTATCTTTGTTCCCTGTAACGCTGTCAGGAATGACTCTCACAGTTCTAAGCCAGGAAGAAGCGTAGGCAGAAACAGAACGTACCGCTGTTCAAATGTGTGTCATGTCTAAAAAGATAAAAACTTTTCCAGAAAAACAGACACTTTATTGCGCTGAACAAGTCATTTCATAATTCTGTCAGCTTTGTGTATTTGAACTCTCTGATTTTTTTCTTCCCTGCAGGTGAATGGAGATGACAGCTATCTAAATGCAGTACAGAATACAGGTGAGTCAATATTTGTTCTTTACTGTAAAAATAAAAAATACTTAAGAGACCATTTGTGGTTCAATTTGTGATTTTCATGAAGGTGGAACCCTTTGGAGAACCTCTTGGAACCCTTTTAAAAGGCTGTTCTCTGAAGAACCAGTTCCTGCAAAACATTATAAGAAAAAGAATTGAAGAATTTAAAATATATATTTAAGTTCCATGTGTAAGCATTTAGATATTTGAGGCAGCCATAGGTTCTTCAAAGGGTTTTGCCAGTGTGACAATTTTGAGAAAGATCTGATGAAACCCCACTTGTTCTTAGGAGACACTGAATTACTTTAATGCATTTTGAGGGATGCAGAATTAAAAACCACAGTTTGTTTAGTTATATCAAGCTATATCTCACTCTCTCCCCTCTGGTCGTGTCATTAATGAGCTGAGGAAGATGGATTTGAGATGCCTTGTTTTATATTTGTCATTCATCAATTTCCCCAGAGCTCCAAAATATGACATTTACTCTACAATAACTGCTGTGCGCCGGTCGCTAGATGCCAGTGTGGCTGGCTAATAAGGGCATCCGCCCTGTGATGGTGTCCTGATCTTTGTGTGCTCTGTCAGATTTTCTTCTCATCTCTCTCTCATACATTTCGGCAGTGTGAAATTTTCCAGCACCAATCTCAGAGTGCTAATGAATCTGAGCTCTTTGATGTCACCGTATCATGACAGATAAACAGCCCAGCGTGGCATAGCCAATCAGACGGCTCTATGGGGCCAAGAATGGAAAAGGCTTAGATTGAGTGATTTGTGCCTTGGTTTTTTTGTCTCAATGAAAACATAAATTGGGCCTTTAGTGTCACCCATACATCAAAAGAAATAGGTCAATTTTAGTTCCCTTGATAGTTTGTTGTGTGGTTTAAATATATTTAAATATGTATAGATCTAGGTTAGCATACTACTGTGGTGCTTGGTCCAAAAATAGCAATTTCCTTTTGATTTGAGCTGTATCTCATGAAACAATGTGCTTTTGTGCATAATTTGTATTACTGTGTGTTTTAATGACATTGAGTGGTTCTTGCACATGCAAATAATGTTTAATACTTAGGGTTAGGGCTCAGTTTCAATTTCTACTGTAGGTATGATACATAGTTATAGTGAGTATAATCATAACAAGTAACGTAAAACATATTTACACAGGAAGTGTTGTGCTGAAGCTTTGTACATGGAGCAGTTACCAGCACAATAAAAGATAGTCTTCAATGATTTCTATTTGTCCAAGCACCTATACTAATGTGAACAGCCTAATGCAATCATATTTGCCTCCCGTCACCTATTGGTGCCACACTGCGCGTCTGCTCCCACACTCGCTTAACACGCCACAGCACGTTGTGTGAACCGTATCAAATATTCATTGTGGTGGGGAAATGGATTATTCTGGGAGGGAGAATAAGCTCTCCTATGGCGCAGAGCTGAAAGCGTCCAACTATGCCATACGGACGCTTTGCGTAAATGACTTGATTTCTTCTTCCATTAGCTCAGAGCAGCACTAAGGTTGCTAGCGGCTCAAGGTGACTGAATGCAAGCTTTATTTATTTTTATTTTTGCTTTATTCCTATTGTTTGTTAAAGCTGTTTTGTTCAAATTTGACTGTTTCCTTTAGACAATTGTTTTCTGTTTTGCAAACAAAATTAAATTCCGCCAAGACTAAGGACATATTGGGTGTCTCTTTATTTTGATTGTCTAAGCTTTGATTGAGTAACTTCTGTCCTCCAATTTGATTGTCGACACGTAAGGTAACATCTTATCATTCTTTTTGGAATACAACAGCAACATACTCCCAGCTCCTCTAGCCCCTTCAGTGAATCCCTGCGGTCTTTGCTATCTCAAACAAGCTTTGATGCTTCATCCCCCACCTTACATATCAAATCTGCATGCGTTTGGTTCAGGATGGAAAAGAATGTCATAATAAAAAGATCCTGCTGGTATCATGACACTGTTGATGTTCCAGAAATGACTTGTTTTGAATTGGGGGAAGCAAACATTATCTGATTAGTTTTCAACAAGGCTGTCAACTAAATTAATAACATTTAATATCAATATTTGTTATGAAAATCTCCCAAAAGAGGATTTTTCAAAAACATCATGTTATTGTGTCATCATTAAACAGACATTACAAAAAGCAATTTAGTCAATACATTGTTTGTTTTCATCATTAAGCATAAGTCTGTCATTGGCCAACAAGCGGATCATTTTTTTAATGCGTTACATTAAAATCAGTTTAACTTTTAAAATGGCACCTCGGGACACCTGCATTTTTTTCCATTTGGTTACGTTCTGTTTAGCTATTTTTAAACGCAGTGCCACGTCCTGATTGGATGGCTGCTTTCCCATTCTGTGCTTTTTGTAAGTGTGGTTTGGCAAGGCCTGTTTCCTGTAGTAGCATATTTGTCAGGGGCTTGATTAAATGTGCTGCTGTTTTTTTTTAGTTTGCCACTCCTCCCCCAACCTCTCCCGTGTCTTCCAGTCATTAACACCTGGGCATCAGCCAGTTTTCTTGCATCGTAATGGAATGGGATCGAAATCTCAGTTCTGAGCCTCAGACATGCTGAATAAGCATGGCTGAAACCCCATGCAGGTCCTAATGCCCTAATGCTTGTGTTTCACACTGTTATTACCTGACCTCCTCTGCCTCCTCTTTTCAGTCTCTTTCCACTTTTTTCCATCTTCAAATGTGTTATTCCTTCATGCAGAAGATGCATACTTCCTCAGTCCTTTAAAATAAACAAGTATTCAAATGTCATAGAAATATAATTCACAGGAGAGGTGCCATTGGCACCAAATGGAGTAAAAATAATAGTTATTTTCAAAGCGTGTGTTGAACACTTTTACGTGCATATTTTTATTTCTACTCTGCCCCACATCGGTCATTATTTGAGGCAAAAAGCATTTTTAACAAAGTAGTCATGTATTCTTTTACTTTTTGAAATATTGTTGATGTATTGTTTCAGAAAACATTTTGTTTTGCAGGCAACATATAAGTCACAACAATTTTCTTTATTTTAGTAGATATCTATAAGTTATAGTTCTCTAGATTACCAGTGACTGGTTTTTGAAAGGTTCTTAGCAGTGTGTCTGCTGCAATGAGTTCTTTATTTAGAATGATTGAGCTCAGGTGATTGGCTCAGAAAGTGCCCATGAAGCAAAGATGGCAGCAGCCAGGTCGTGTAATTTCAGGGCTGTATGCGCTAGTCAAGAATCTGCCATTGAGATGAATGGGAATGCTAAGAAATAGTGCTCTTTAACCTCCACATTCTTCATTTAGAGTTGACTCTGTGCATTAAACTGGAATGTAGGAAATTATTTTAAAATTTAAAATATGAAAAATATACTCCCCACAAAAAAACTAATATATATTCAAAAGAAAAAATGTATTTCACTTTCACTCTCTATGGGTGAAAAATGTTTATGTTTTGTTCCAGATGCTTCATCGACAGCATTATGGCGTTTCTCACCCACACATCTTCATGCATCCAATTACAGAGAAACGCTGTGAACGATTTCCCTGAGGTTGGCACAACTCTTTCTGAGAGAACTTTCAGTCATTCTGTTTAATATGTCTAATTCAGCTCTGCCCTCATAGCAGTGAGTCTGTTTAAGCTTGAGATGGAGACATTAATCTCTTCTCCTGCTCTGTACACACACACACACACACACACACACACACTGTTGCTCTTCAATATATATTTTTCTGATATCACTTGAATACAGACAGTCTGGTGCAGAAAGTGCAATGGCAAGAGTATGCCAACAAAGAAGACTGCAGACAACATGATGGTGATTAACAAGCTGTTCTTCCTGCCGTCTATAATATATTTTCAAAGGCAAACGGAAGGTTTGGACCTCGATATCTACAGTACCTTTTAGTGACAGGCTATTTGAATGACATTCTACTGAGTCATGTGCTTGTGGATTCTGGGATTGTAGGATTCAAGGGTTAGCAGAGGATTAGTGAAGGTTGAAGATCACAGTCTTCTCATATATCACTGTCTTGCCTGCCAGCTCCAACTCACAACAAAGTTCCTCAGAAATTGCAGACAAACATGGAAAATTTTGCTGACATCTCTTGGACTTGCACAGAGACTTCTGGAGAGCTTTTTGTAAAAAGTCTGCAGTCTTTCACAGTCCATATGGACCTCGCCATCTAAAGTCTCCATGAGGGCTTCTAACATTCGTACTTTCCATCGTTCTGACTGCACCCCTACCGCGTGTGCAGTCATCCGACGGGAAATGCATTTGTTTCCTGATTAGCACAGCACTAAACTTAAGTGCTCAAGCCCCTAGCAAAATAAAGTTATGTTGAAACTGAAGTTTAGAAAAGCACTACTGATTTTCTGTTGTAGCCATTATCTTGCCATACATAGCATGTGTTCTGTTATTATGTGAGAAATGCAATTTGATCTTCGTTGGCGCAAGGCTGCAACACCAAAATTAAGTTAGCACAATTGAGTTTAAGTTCTGGAGAAAGACCAGCCATTATGTTCCATCTACCTATCTATTATCAAGCCATACAGAACATACATTTTGCAAAATGTTGCTGTCATTGCTGTTTTTTAATTTTACATTTACATTTATGCATTTGGTAGACACTTTAATCAAAAGCAACTTACGGTCCATTCAAGTTATACATTTTTATCAGTACTTGTGTTCTCCTGGAATCAAACCCACAACCTTTGCACTGTTAATACAATGCTCTATCAATTAAGCTACAGGAGCTGATGCCTTATGCCAGGTAGCCACACCCATGCTGAAATCTTATTGGTCCAAAGTTCTGCTGTGAATAACTGTACATTAAACATCAAATACATTCAGTTTAGCTAGGATTGTAGTACAACACGGTGCATTTTCACTGTCAGTGTGGACAGACAAATTATTTAACCCTGGAATTGACCCTGATTGTGTTGGTTAGGACAGTGTAAAAATGCAATTACAACCCATGTTGGATAATTTCACTAAGTCTTATGGTTTTAACCTGTCAAAATGGGTCTTTTTGCTTAGATTTAACTATGACATACCAAGTGTAATGGGCATTGAACCTGCTTCTTCACCTTTAGAAACCGCAACCACCTGTTTGCCCCAATATCAGGTACAAGTTCACAACAACTGTGTCTTTAAATACTGGAAGGGGAGGTATAGCTCTTTCTTGTCAGACTCAAGTAGGGCAGGTCAGCGAGAGTTCAGCTTCTCGCTGCCTTATTGGCTGCTCAACTTGGCTTTTTGTCACCTGCTTAGAGAACAGGCATGTCTAATCCTTCATCCTTTATGATGGGAAATAAGGCTGGATAAGGGACACAGATGTCCAGCTTCCCCCTCTTTTCACTTTCCAGCCCTGCTCACAGCTTGGAGGAGATATAAGGCCAAGGTGGGTGTTCCTGGGAGATAAACAAAAGGGCTGCTGTTGGACTCACATGATGCTGGCCAGAATAGCCCTATTGAAAAACCACATCTGCAGAGCTTCACAGATTGGCACTTTATAAAACAAAGATTATTCTTTTGGACTCTAATGACACAAGAGGATTATGGGAGATAGTGGACTCTCTTGGAAATAGACCTGAAAAATGGCAATCATTAAAGGGTTTTTTGTTTTTGTGCCCAGGCCAACAGTTTCATCTTCTTTAAGCCTGTTGTCAGCCAGGGTAAACTCGGGCATTGTTAGCCAATCAGAAAATGAGTAAATTAGAAACGCTATCAAATTGGCTAGTTTTCTGGTAAAAAAGTGAACTGTGGGACATGTTCCTAATGTTTTTGCTAGGGTCTAGAGTCAAGGGCTGTCACAGAGATATGTGTGATTTCTCAGGACACCAATTTCAGTGTTATAATGTGAAAAACACTGTCTTTTAAAATATGTAAACATCATTAAAACAACAAAGTTTGTTTACTTGAGAAAAATATGTTGAATTAAATTAGAATTAAATTAAAAGCTTTTTTTACAACAAAAATGCCTGAGGAAGGGGAAGATATATTCTGATTATAGATGATAGTCTGATTATCTTACAAAATTTTGCCTCTCAAGTAGATATATCTTGACTTAAAGATGCTTCAATGTTTTTACTGAAAAACAAGACAAATTTTGATAAAGAAAATCACTTTTTGTAGTGCTTACAGCATCTATAAATACAAGTTAGGCTTACAAAAAGACTTACCATCAGTATTTTGTTACTTTAACTCTGTTCTTCAGTTCCTCTGTCCTGCTCTGAGGGATTCACTGAATTGGGTTACTACAATGGGACCGTTTCTCAGACTGATTCTGGTTCACCCTGCCTGAAATGGACAGAGTTTCCAGATTACGTGCAGCAGTATCCAGGCAGGGGTCTGGGAGAGCACAATTTCTGTCGGAATCCCGACCGTGAGTCCAACCCATGGTGCTTTTTCAGACAGAGCTCAGGGGCCATTGGCTGGGCCTATTGCGACTGCCACCAGGGTGAGTAATAAAACTCTTTATTACCGTTCATTCAGCTCACTGCATTCAGCCAGTGAGACGATTTGATGAATTTTAGAAATAATGAGAACGAAGACTATTAGCAAGACTTTCTTTCATAACAGTCTTTAAGTGATGAAGGTGTGTTTGAATCTTTTTGTATGTCAATGGCCTGGTTCGCCTTCCCTTTCATGGAAGACTTTTATGTTTTAAATGCATCTTTAAAAATGAATGGTTGGCTGTCAACCCCTCAGAAGAATCATAAAGATTTAAAACTCAGAAAATATGAAAACCTTTTCAGTATTAAGCTTCGAAGGTGCAGTAAGCGATTACTGAAAATGTTGATATTTGAAACACCCAACGCCCAAATAAACACACCCTCCCTTCATTGCTCCACCCTCAAAATAACAAACACGCTGTGCACACAGGCAGTGACTGTTGCTGGTTGGCTAAGAGAGTGTTATAGTGTTGTGGTGATCGGTTCGATCCTCTTTGTTTTTTCTTTTATTTACACAGCCAGGACTATGTTCAAATACAAAAATTTTTCAACACATAAATACCCACAATATAGTTGGTTTGGGTGTTGATTTTAGGTTTCATCAGTATTTCTCAGAAATTACTACCTGCACTTTTAACAGATCAGTAAACATCCACATGAAAAATGTAACATGTTGACAATTGAATGAGCTCTTCAAATGTGCTTTGTCAGAAGTTATCACATCATGTGTTGTGGCTCTGAGGGCCTGTGAATTGCTGTTGTTCTCAGTTTGGGTTCCTGTCAAAATCGCTCAGCCTGTGTTTCTCTCTCACCTGTTTAGGAGCGGTTAGGCTAGCGGGGGGTTCGTCCTCTGTAAGCGGCCGTCTGGAGGTTTACCTAAATGGCCAATGGGGGTCGGTTTGTGACGCACATTGGACGGACCGCGATGCCAGCGTGGTTTGCCGACAGCTTGGACTGGGGTATTGAGAATTAGTTTTATTTACATATATAAAATCTGTAGATGTGTCATAATGCAAGTAAAAATTGCTATTGGCCAGTAAATAAAGCATGATGAGTTGCTGTAGCATTGTTTTTAAATTGCAACGTTTATCTGTCAAGTTTTACCTCAGTGGATTGAAAAATGTACTTACAGGCCATTGGCAGATGGGAAAAATGTTAATTTTGGAGCTGTTTCTCTGAGTTCTCAAAGTATGGTTACTCATCTGCATATCTGCTATGTCCATCCATCTCTATTTTTGCTTTAGCCTTTGTAATATAAGCCGAGAGTGGGTGGATAGACTCATATCCCCATATATATCTTCTGAACTTGCTGTTTCTTTCTCTCTCTCTCTCCATCTTTCTTTCTGTGTGCTGTAGTGAGATTGGCACGGCTCTCCAGCACTCATATTTTGGCCCCGGCTCCGGGCTCTTTCACTACGCCCGCCTTGGCTGCCGTGGCAATGAGAAATCCCTGCTGGACTGCAGGAGCAGGAAGTTTGTTACTAGTGACTGTAACCATGGAAATGAAGCCGGAGTGGTGTGTGCACCACCTGAAGGTCAGGTTCTATCTGAGAGAACAAAGCTAATGACCTTTGACTGATAGGCGATGTAAACACTCCCAAATCTAGGTTCTCCGGTAATACCTTGGACGTGTTTAAAGAGGATACAAGATCAACATAAATGTTCAAACCAAAAGCTGTCAGGAACTCCATGAGGATAATTGTGTTATTTTTCAATTTCTGTTATTGCAGCTTTGTTCATCTCTATTGAGTTTTTAAGATGCCATTGACTGAGATTAGAAATTTTAATGGAACATTTTGGTGGGGGTTTAGACATTCTTTGTGAAATCAAAAGGCTGTAAATTCTTTTGTAAGGGGAACAAAGGGGGAAAAACGAGAAGAGGTTGGACAGCAAATCAATACCAGCTGAACTTATGATTGCCTGCTGTGAGCTTTATTGAAGACACAATCTGAAGACTTGCAGATAAAACAAAAGTTATAATAAAAACTAAAATTATATATATATTCTATGTTATATATTCACATTGTAACATGTTCTGGTCTGCACTAATGTATTGTTTGCACACTGTTGTTTTGTGGCCTGTACTAACTGTTCTATGTGTGTGGTTCTGTGACTGGTATAATTATGTTGGTGATTCTAGGAGTCAGTACATTTATAGATTTTGTGGCTTTGGGTCATGACTCCTGGTTGGCTTGCTCAGGTAATGGACCGCCGCTAAGGTTGGTGGGAGGAGAGGAGGACTTTGAAGGCAGAGTTGAGGTCTTCCATGATGGGCGCTGGGGGACCATCTGTGATGATCAGTGGGATGACATGGATGCTGAGGTGGTCTGCAGGCAGCTCGGGCTGGGGTGAGTTGTCGTGTACTGACAATATTAGTGTAACTATACCATACTAATACATCTAATGCTCAAATAAACCCCCACCCACATACACCCACATAACAGATGGAGTAAATATAAAACTTTATGCTTTTAGCTGGACCCATTTCTAAACGTCTTTCGCAAATGTCTTCAAAAGGTTATAGCTACTACAAAAACAGTAGCAGTCTTCACAACATGCCAAACTTAGGAGATCTTGCAAGATGTTTTCATCCCAGAGGGCAAAAGAGTTCTTTCGTCTCTATGAGAGGAAGATTGAATTATTTATTTTGCACTGTTGTATTTTTTGCTCTGTTATACCATCTCCATCATATTGTGGCAGTCACAGAGAGTAAAAACAGTGAGATGGCACATGAGTGTAGATTTACACTGCAGAGATGTTACGCACGACTTCACTTACTGCAGCATTAAAGCTATCAGAATGAACGTTTGCCAGTTATGGTTTGTGCAACAAATGTCTTAGGTTTCTTATAAAGCTTTCTTAAGAAGCATTTTAGAGGTGTGTGTGTTTTTTTGTTTTACCACTTGTATTGCTACTGTAAGAAGGAAAGTAAGTGTTAAAGGACTCGGGTCTTTAAATGGGTTTGAGTAATGCTGTCATGAATAATGTGTTTTAAACTTTGTTTGACTTTGTCAAAACTCATGAGGACACAAGAGTTACATTTTTTGAATTATCTTTATTGTCAATGTAGAGGTCAAATTTATTAATTTATTAAGTTATTTTTATTCAAGGTTAAATATATAGTGTATTGTATATATATAGTGTAAATATATTAAATATATAGTGTAATAAAAGGTTTTCTGTCTGAGCATTGCAGTGCAATGTGTCTCAAAGTCAATATGCAAATCACTAGCCTTTGGCTTCAAGAAATGTGTGTCTTTTATTGTATGTATGTCTTTGTGTTTAGAGGCATTCCGAAGGCCTGGTCATGGGCTCACTTTGGGCAGGGCAGTGGGCCGATCCAGCTGGACGCAGTACAGTGCACAGGCAACGAACTTTCACTGGACGAATGCCGACACAGCGGGTGGGAACAACACAATTGTGATCACATGGAAGACGCCGGGGTGTCGTGCAACCCCTATACAGGTATTGACTCAATGCATAAACACATGCACAAAGAAACAATGTAAACGGCATGTAAACAGTATTAGAACGATTCTATGCAACATAAATTCTAATAGTTGTTGGATGCTCATGAATAAAGCACAGCTATTGACCAATTAGCATTTAGGACTAATTAGTATTATTTAGTGTATGTCTGCACATGTGTGTATGTGTTAAGATGGGGTGGTGAGACTGGTGGATGGTGATAACCCGTGGGAGGGTCGTCTGGAAGTGTATCACTCTGGGGACTGGGGTACAGTGTGTGATGACAACTGGACAGAGCCGCATGCACAGGTGGTCTGTAAACAGCTGGGATTCAGGTGAAACTCTTTTATCATGGCAGTATTCTTAAACACCATCTAAGTGTATGTTATTTGAACAGATAGTGGGTCTGCACTTCAAAAAGTGTGAAAGCACTTCAAAAAGTGTGAAAGCACTTCAAAAACTGGTATTTTATACATTCATATATTATTTTATTAATTTCATCCTGAAAATCAGTATGGTGTTGGAATGCTGAAAACTGAGCAAAGAAATGTTACAGTATAATGACAAAAACATATTTAAGATTGTAGGCCACCAGTCGAATATGTAAGTAATTTTCTTTACAAAATTGTGGAGTCCTACCAGCTCTAATACAAGCTGCTATTAAAACTAAAGGGAGACAGACAAAACACTGAGATTCTGAGATTTCATATATTCATTTTCCTATTAAACTGTTGTATCAAGCTGATACAACAATATTATTAATCTTCACTAATTAGTAATTGGTCTCAGATGTTCAATGGCAAACGTAATTGTACTGTTTCTGGTTAATCATAAAACTGAAAAACGTTGAAAGTTTAGTTTTGTAATTGTTTAGTTGTCCGATTGATTTAGAGCATGTTTTGTCTTACTTTTTAATATTAAGTGTCTTATGTGGGTGTCTCTTTAAGTTGATGTATTTTGGTGGGAGATGTTAGGTGTCATATTGGCTGTATTTTGTATGGAATTTACTCTCTGCGTATGTGTGTAGGGGCGGTGCGGAGGTCGTGCCTGCTGGAGTGTTTGGAGAAGGAACAGGGCTGATTCTATTGGATGATGTGGAGTGTGAGGGTAGTGAAAGCTCTCTGCTGGAGTGTAAACATAGCGTGTGGGGACGACACGACTGCTCGCACAGTGAAGATGTTGGAATACGTTGCCACAGGGCAGAAAACAATGAGGTCCCACTAGCACCAGAAACTACTGGTAAGTTGTCTTTACACACACACACTTCAGTGTTTGTGTGTACAGCTTTGAATAGGGTAGAGATACATTTTGCTGATATACTTTCCTGCACTGCTTTGACCCTTGGTGAATTTCAGTGGAGATTTAAATGTCACCTGTTGACAGAGGTTCAGAATAAATGCGGCCAGCCATTGTAGTTTCCAAAGCATTCACTTTTATTGATCAAAACATCCATTTGAATTTCAATAGTGTTGTGTAGCCCACCTCGCTGCCTTTGACATTTGACAGTATACGATTATACATGTTTCAAACACCATTTCAATCTAAACTCAATTATTAAATGACACTGAAATTTCTGGTCATAGCCTATGACATTTTAGGAATGTTTGAAAATTTATCTCACAAGAAATGTGTAGGTAAACTGAGATTCCAGGTATGATTGTTCACTTGTGCTCATGATTGTCAAATAAATTGTCAAATATATGATAAAGGATTAACATGAAAATGACAAATGCCACTTAATACAATTGCATCTGAAAGTAAGAATTTTGTTTTAATGTTGTGATGCATCTGTGTACTTTTTTTAAAAACAAGTTTTTGAAACTTTCTGAAAAAAGTTGTGGGAGGAGACTTCTAATTGTTCTGGAAACACAGTCAGGCAGTTTTTAATGTTCTGTCAGTGAATATATACATAATGTTTTCAGTTGTTAAATTAAATATTTACCATTATGGTGATATCTGATATTTTTTAACAGTTTAAAACTAAAACACAGCCAGGCCATCATAAACCACCATTATAAAATATTACCAAAATGCTTATCTTTACGTTCCATTTTTGTCCCAGTGTTATTTTTGTTTAAAGACAGAAAAATAAAATGTACATACAGCCAAATATAATTATTTCATAAATTATTAATAATAATAATCAATTATTAGCAGATAAGGTGTTACTCCAGCACCAACTGTTCCATCTCCTTAAACCTGCCCATAATGATGCAAGCGCAGCACGTAGCTCACGGCAACGCAGGGTGTAAAGCAAAGGGTTGATGCCTGAGTTCACCAAACATAGAGTACTGCAGAACGCAAATGCCTTTCTTTGTGCTTTGGATATTTTCTCTGAAACTACATCGACCATCATGAAAGAAAGGACAGGCAGCCAACACACCAACAGAATAAGCAAAACAAAGCTAAAAGTCTTTGCTAAATGAATATCCACACGCATACGTGCTTTTACTGGATGTTCTGTGTCCATGTTGACTTCGTGTCGGTGGGCCTTCCAGACTATAATGGCATAGGCTACCAAAATGAGAATAAGGACCACCAGCACCAGATTAGCCCAGAATGCCAGATAGTAACGATCAATGTAAGGTAAGAGTCTGGAGCATGACTGGCACCTCCAGCCCATTAGAGGAAGGAAGGCAATGAGGACAGCCACAGCCCATAATGTCACAGTTCCTACCACAGCTCTCTTTCGTTTCAACAGCACGTTGTAGCTGGAAGACTTGTAGATGATGTGATAGCGGTCCACTGCCATTAGAAGCAGGCTTCCCACAGAGCTCGTGAATGCCACGGTTATGCCTCCCAGTTTGATGAGAAAGTCAACCGAGCAGTTGACCTGATTAAAAAGGTGGAAATTCAGGAAGATAATGGTAAAAAAGCAACAAGCAATTGTGTCAGCCAGTGCCAAGCTGCCCATAAACAGGTATGACGGATGTTGGCGCAGGTTTGAGGAACAGGCTATGACAACCAGAACAAGAATATTGGCCAGAAGGGTAAAAGGCGCAATCAGTAGGAAGATTATTCCAATGGCCACTTTCTCAGCCTCATTCAGCACCATGTATTCAGTCAGATTGCAGCTAGAATTTGTCATTTCCAGCTGATACCCTCGTTAGACAGCAAAGATGCAAAGAAAACTGAACAAAGAAAGCAGACAAACAGGGATCAACATACATGCATCTAAATGACTGTTAACTGAATGTGTTAATTTAGTTAAATTATTTTTAAAAATTATGCATATAACATGCCGTTGATACAGGCTCTCAAGACAAAACTTTTAGATAATTTGGCTAAAAATTCTCCATAGCTCTGCTTCAAAATGCGTAATATTTTGGAATGTTTTACTTACCTGAACAAATAGTATATTACGTGTCTTAACGTTCCTCTGTTGTATGGTGTTTTTTTAATCTTTGTGCCAGATAAACTGGTTGAGTCATTTCCTTGATGGTTTTCAAAGCGTGAGACCAGATATGTGTGGTGATCCAGCTGCCCTGCTTAAACTCTGTGTGTGTTTGTTTTTATTTCTGTAATAGAACCTTTTCACTCTCCTTGAATAATAATTAGATTACACGCATGTTATGCATTCATTGAATATAATGCACTTTATGTTTATTACAATTGATGAATGTGTGTGCAATGTCTGTGCATATTCTATAAATTTGTAATTACCAAAGAATGAAGTGTAAATAGATTTTTGGTTTCTTAATGCTTTGCTTGACATTTACAAACATAATACATATTGTCTTTTTACACAGTTTAATCAGTAGCTTTCTCATAGCAGTAGATTCTTTGGAAATCCTTCTGTCGCAATATTGGTTTTAAATGTTTTTTTTGAGCTGTGGTTGGTATGAGGATTCTGGTGGTACAGTAAATGCACATTGAAAATATGTGTATGCTGCCTGTTTAAAATCGGATTTGACTGTATAACAATCTGTTCATCCATCATAGATTGGATCATCAGATCTGGAACGTTCCAGATTTCATTGTTCTTGCCAAAAAGTAACATTGTCACTGACTATTAAAATCTTGTTCTCATATGTCAAATTTGGTTTAAGGTTCTTTTGAAGTAACAGAGGCACAAACATCTATCTAGTGTGACTAGATAGGTTACTTTTGTCGGAACTTTGAACAAAATGTCTTGAATTTTTATGTACCATTTGTTATATCACTACTTGCTTTCAGTTAATTCCTTTTAACTGGCTGCATCATAATAGGCTTATATGAACAATGACTGTCTTCATTTGGATGTAAATTATTAACATTTCTCACAGTTAATTTCTGAAGTTTCACAGTATTCAGTGATAAAAAGCTCACTTCTGATTAGCATAAACTGTGCTTGTTTCAGGGCCTCTGGTACGATTGGCAGGTGGTGATGACAGGAAGGAGGGCAGAGTTGAGGTGTTTCTCAATGGCGAGTGGGGCAGCGTCTGTGATCACGGCTGGAATGATGTCAACGCTGCTGTTGTCTGCAGACAGCTCGGATTCACGTATGGGTCCATTTGCAACATCTTAACACAATATAAAGTGTCTGTTGTGTTAAAATCAATACTGTGGAATATGATTTATTATCATTTCTCAAACACGCTGAAAGATGATGCTGCCTAATAGAGAAAAAGGTTGAATGTCTTTGATTGTTTTGTTTATGGCAGCGGGGTGGCAAAAGTGAGACCGATGGGTTATTTCGGAGCAGGGAAGGGCAACATCCATCTGGCCAACGTACGGTGCACAGGGAAGGAGTCATTTCTTGGGGAGTGCCCTGCTAAAGGACTAAACAGCCATGTTTGTAAGCACGGACAGGATGCAGGTGTAACATGCGATTATCTGCCTGAGCCAGAGGCTGATATAGCCGTAGTGGGCACACACACCTGTGGTTTGAGAGCTGGCGCTGAGAGGCGCAGCAAGAGGATTGTGGGAGGATATAAGTCACTCAGGTAAGAAGTCGTAAATTTTACTGCTATGGAGTCAATTTGAGAAAACTTGTTGTGCATCTTTTTCTAAATAATTTAATAAAATTAATTAAATTAAAAGCTAGAATGTGTCATTTCTGTGCCACTAACATCACAAAGTGTTTTCAGGGAGTCCTGCCCCAAACAAACACAACTGATGGAGCCAATGTTACTGTTTAGCTGTATATTGATGAATATACAATGTAACTGTATATTTGATATACTCATCTGATAAGAAAAAGGTTTTATGGTGCCACATAGACAGTATTTTGGCTTTGTAAGAAAATAAGTATACAAATGGCTTATTTTATTTCCTCATATTTAGCTGGTATTGGCAAAATTATTTATAACCTCATGGCATCAAAAATGAAGTTTTATGGCTATTAGTTAATGTGTATTACTACTGTAGGGCCAAAAGTACTGATGAGTCATCCTACACTACTCATATTTTTGTCCAGTCATATGCCTTCTAGAATGAGAATGTACATAATGTGCAGTACCTGCTCCCCTACCTCATCTACCGTGTTTGTGTATTTATGTGTATGTGTGTGCGCATATGTATACCCCACAGGGGTGACTGGCCCTGGCAGGCGTCCCTATGGCTCAGATCTCAGTCTAAAGGGAATCAGCCTCTATGTGGAGCTACTCTGATAAACTCCTGCTGGTTGCTCACTGCAGCTCACTGCTTTAAACGGTAAGAGAGACACCTGCTGGTGACTCAGCAGCATGTCATGTGGAATGCCTTTACAGACATAAAAACTACTAATTGTGATCACAAATGCATTTAGAGATCTTTTGCAATTGGAAATTTCTGTTCAGTATTCTGTAAGGAGGCATAAATGTCCTGGCAGGAAATTTAGGAAAAATACAATTCAACTGGATTGTTATTTACATTACAGATCAATAGAAGACCTCCATCGGGTGTACAAATTTACAACATAACACATACGTTTAATTTATATACATAAAACACACATACATTTATTTATAGCTATACATAACTGAATAGAACATTTAATAAACAAATATGCACTGTTTACTAAATACAAGCACTTTAATGTGCTAAAGACAGATGTATAAAATAACAGTGTAGCGCGCAGAAGGGCTGTATTTTTACTATCACATGTTTATTCTTCAGGTTTGGAAGTGACGCTTCACGGTACGTAGTGAAGCTGGGGGATTACCACACACAGGAGCAGGATGACTTTGAGCGTGTGCTGTCTCCAGAGCGCATCCAAGTGCACAGGAAGTATAGAACAGAGAGCTGGGAGCATGACGTGGCTCTGATCCGGCTGAAGGGGGCAGAGGGAAAGTGTGTGGCCTTCAATCCCCACACCAATGCTGCCTGCCTGCCTGCACCCGGCAGCAAGTGGGGCAAGAGACCCGTGTCTTGTGTCATCACAGGCTGGGGAGTAACTGGTAATGTGCGGTTATTCTTATCATTCAACATGAAGTCAAAACACTTACTTTCTGGTTTACGTGCTCCTGCTTTTTGTTTATGATATAGCGGCACTCTTTATTTCAATAAAATAAATGTTTGTGTTTAGTAAAAAAAAATGTGCATAATAATAACTTGGCTGACAGCATAAATGCTGTCTTGTTGCACTCAGAAATACTTTTAGATTTGAACTTTATTGTTATTGACCAGAGAACATGTAAAGAGCCAATGAAATGCAATATGTCAGATTACTGAAGTAAAACTGTTTTATGTTGACCTCCTCTGTTGCCTCTGCCCACATTTACTCATGTTTATCTCTGTTTTTCAGACACTGAGCATCCTAACACTCTTCTTCAGGCCTGGGTCCCTCTTCTGCCCTCATGGCAATGTAGGAAGCGTTACGGTGAGCGCTTCACTAGCCACGACATGCTGTGCGCTGGCACCATGACTTCTGACCTCCGAAAGCATGCTGACAGCTGCCAGGGCGACAGCGGGGGCCCGCTAGTGTGTCAGGGTGAGGCGGGGCGCTGGGTACTCACAGGGGTCATTTCCTGGGGTCACGGTTGCGGTGACCCCTCATACCCAGGTGTTTATTCACGGGTCAGCCGTTACCTGCCATGGATCGAACAGGTAACACACAGCACCGCCCCTCTCCAGCACTAAAAACGACCACCCGCGACACTTCTGAGGACTCTTTTAAAGGAGAAACAGGACCTGAAAGTGTTTGACATCATTCTGCTCTGCGCTTTGACCGCCCCTGCCCTCTGCAATAGCCCTCTAAACTCCTCTGTATTCTGTCTGAAAAATTCAATTGTATGTAGTCTTTAGCATTTAGAGATTAGAATCTTTCCCCGCTCTCAGAAAGAGCGAGGTGTGATGAGTCTGTGAAGGGTTTCATTCATCTAGGACATTATAGAACGACTAGTGTGATCTTAAAGGAACAGTACACCAAAAAAGAAACCTTACTCCATGAAGCACAAAAGGAGAAATGTTAAGCAATGTACTGGCCCAAATAACTTAAAAAGCACCATAAATGAAGTCCATATGACTTGTGTGCTATATTTGCTATAAAGCTTCTGAAGCAGTGAAATAGCTTTTTGTCAAAATTTAAGACAATATTCACTGAAAATCCTGTTGGCTTTCTGTATACTCGTCGATTGAAGTATGACATCTTTAGATGCGACACGTCACTTGTGACTTCAGTGTCACTTGACCAATCATCATTGATGCTTGTGTGTCACATGACCAGTCGTCGCATGCAGAGTTTGAATATGTGAATGACATATGTGAACTACATCATTTTTTGGTGAACTGTTCTTTTAAAGAAGTCTCCGATTCTATTGTGCATTTTAATTGTTTGTAGTGCTGTCCAGAGGCTGCAGTGCATGTTAATGTATGTATTGTATTCAAAAGCCATTCGGTGCAGCAGCCCAAGCCTTCTGCATGGAAGAGAAAGGTAACACAAGCTCTGCACAAGCAGGTTTATTTCTTATCATGTGGCTTTGCAGAAGGAGACTGAATGGGTTCCTCTGGGGTTTATTTAACAAACGTCTTGACCTTCACCTCTAACGTTTGAGGAAACATTTACAGTATTGTGGATTAGACTAGTGTAAACAAAGTAGAGTTGTTTAGATAGCTGACAGTTGAAGTGATCTTTAAAGCCATGAGTCTTCTATAAATGTATCCTTGTGTGACAGTACAACATCATTTTAATGTCTTGTTTTAATACCATGAAAACCATGACAGTAATATTTAGCTATTCAAATTTGCATTAATTTACTTGGTATGCTCCAAAATCAACATTAAAGACTCTGTATATGTTGTTTTGTTTAATCTCTGTAGAAGTTTTAGAGTTTAAGCGGCATTTTAGAATCATAATAGAGACTAGCCTGACGTGACTTTTCTCTAATGGTCAATTTGGTTAGTCTGTAATGGTGTTTTAATACAATTTGTCATTATGTACATGCAGTATTGCAATTAATCATGAGGGTTTCGCCTCTACACAGTGAAATCTACAGCGAACAGGCTAATGTGATTAATAATCAACAGTGAAATACCTAACGTGACTTTTCTCCTGTGGTCTGTTGGTTCAGTTCGTAACTGTGATTTGGTACAAAGTGTATCACTATGTAAATGAAGTATGGCAGTTGATAATGATGGTCTCATCTGTCAAAAGGGTATACACAAGGGGGATCCTTAGTGTTTGTAATTTCTAATATGGAAAGAAAGATAAGTTGTGGGACATTGTCTGCACCCTTGTTAACTGTCTGCAAAAAGACATTTTTTATAGCATCTCTAACTGTTCCTGTATTTTGTTCTGTGAGCTGTGTGTTTTCATCCAGTGGGTGGCGATATTGTGTTTTTTACTCAATCGGAGTTCTATTGTGTTTTGTGTTGTATAGAAAACAATTCTTTCATATGTTTCTCATTTTAATCCCTTTTAATTATTTGTTCATGAATTACATCAGAAATGTTAAACATAATTTTGTGATACATTGATGCAAGGAATTCTACATTTTTAAGTAACAAGGGCTCTTCAAAATTGGTCATTAAAAGCGGTAATAGGCAAACTAAATAAGAAGTAACATCACAGGTAATGAAGCATGGTTAAGAATGTAGAAACTCCAGTGCACCAGGAGTTGTACATCCTTTTAAATGGCTAAGACCAGGATTTGTTTTTTTTTGGACTTGGACTTGATGTGAATCTGAGCAAGTATTTCCATTTGTGATAACTGTAATTTGTGAAGATATAACAGACAGAGCATAAGAAAAATTACACTATATAACTTCAATGTAAGAATGATCGTTTTTATCTTTTCAGGTATATCTCTTTTGCTGATAATTTTGTATGGACAGAATCGTCCATTTTTATGTTCTTTAACATAAAAAAGTGATTTATTATAATAACAAATATCTGCGCTCCCTAAAACACAGGCACAATTTCCTGCAAGTGCTTAATTTACTTTTAAAAGCCAGCTCTTAACATTAAAAAGTTATAGTCTGCCTGCTTTATTATTAATGCATATTGTCGTACAAATTCTTTTAATAATCTGATATTGCCTGCTGAATTAGTTAACAGGCATATATTATTTATGCATTCTTAATGTAAGTGGAGCCATGCCTTCCAACAGGCCTGCATTTTTCTGTGGCATTATTTTATCACTATAAAAACCAGCAAGCCTATACATAATGGATTTTGAAAAAACAGGAAGAGCTTGGTTTTAGATTTCAAAGTGCTTCTTTTTTACTTCAGTAGGTCTCATAGGTACAGTTGGAGATGCATTAAATGGAAACAGGACTGTCTTGAGCCTTCCTCGCGTCTGAAGGATAACTTATCTTTGTGTTCTGGATTTTGCCTGCTCGGATCTTCAAAAGCCATTCTATAATGTAAAGTACACTGGCCTCCCTGGAGGCTGCTGCAAGTAGCCAATCACAGCATCAGAGCTTTGGGACTCTTTATTAAGGGTCTTGACATGGCGTTCATCTCTCTAACACACCTGGAGTGTCCAGAGGTTGATGTCTGTTGCATGTCATGCAAGCATCTATTTGTATGTTAATGATGTTCTCAGCCATTACCAAGTCTATGTTTTTCTGTAAAAATGCTTTGAATATTTTAATGTGTGACAAGTGCCAAAATAAAGTGACCTCTTCTTGTGGCATTGCATTGTTTTGCTACTAAGACATTACTACAAACACACAAAAAGTATCACTGTTTGTGTTACAGTGACCCCATTTATTTGTTTAGCACAAAAACGTGCATGAAATAATAGAACATTTGCAAAAAAAAAAAACTACGATTAGTCAAGTGTCTAATGTAACCCAGACAAAAGTGATTCCCTTATAAACATTTACTATACAACCACCGTTCTGCCAAATACCATTAACTACTGTATCAGTACTGTTGCTGCTGTAGAAATACTTATCCCCACATTTTTATTATGATATTAACTTTTGCAGAAACTATAGTAGCCATGATCATTTTTCTTAAGGGCATTATGTTAATTTAGCAAAACAGTTAAACAATTACAAAAACAACACGAAATAGACAAGATATAAAAGATAACGTGTCTTAAACCCGATCGACGTGTTTTAAAAATACTCTTATGTTGAGATCACACTTAAGATCGCAATTATATATATTTTCACTGAATGTATGCCACTACGTAGTTTGGTTGTTTTTCATTTTTTTAAGCTATAGCAAAATGTGATATTTGAATTGTAGCTCGGAGGGTAGAATACACAAAAAAATTATTTTAATTGAAGACCAACAAAAACCAACATGCAACATACAAATGTAATCACGACTGGGCAAACAGCAACAGCGCTGCGCGGACGAGAGGGAACTTCTCGTGTTTTTAAAGAACCCTCCCGCGCGCTCACCCGCTCCGAGCGCGCGCCTGTCAGCGGCTCGTTCGGCTCTCGCGGAAGATGGCGGAGCGACGCGAGCGGCGCGGGATGCGCTCGCGCGATACCAGCGCAAAGTTCTTCCTCTGAGGTTCGAGGATGGGATCGCTGTTGCGCGAATGGGCCCTTGAATAGGTAAGAGGGTGCGCGATCGTCGCCGCGTTGTGCGCGATGCGCGGAGCTGTTTGCGTTCTCTAGAAGCGTGTGCACACATGCACACGCGCGCTGGTTGGCTTTGACTTCGGTTGCAATGTGGCAGTCCGATCGATGCAGAAACATCTCGCCTACTGCCGCGAGCAAAGCGCGAAGAGTACACGGACGGGTTTAATGCACCGGCTCGGGTACGTGCGGGGCGATTGTGTTTGTTGATTGCTGATGGACTGGAAATGCACGCATCAGTGTTATTGTGCGCAAAGTTTAGTAACACTTTACAATAAGATTTCATTAGTTATCGTTACTTAACGCATTATCTGTCACGAACTGACAAGGAACAACACATTTTTCCGCGCGTGTTAGTCTTTGTTAATGTTAGTTAACGCAAATACAACCGTTCTTAGTTTTGTTTATGTTAATAATGTGACGAGATGCACATTTGGACTTTAACAAATGTATGAGTAAATGTTGAAATGAACATAAAGTACGATACATGCTGTAGAAGTATTGTTCACTGTTCGTTCATGTTAACTAATGTAGTGAACTAACGGGACGTTACTGTAAAGTGTTACCCATAATTTTGTGTTTACAGTTTGGTCGAAACCATCACATTCTCTACAGTCAGTGCCATAAGAAAGGGGAAGAGCTGTCACAGTGTTTTCATGTCTGTTTAAAAGGATTTTGCGCTTTCGTTTTTGGTTTGTGTCAAGCTTTGGTAACTGTAATGTAAACTGAAGAATCTCTTGCACAGACAGACAGCTTGCGGTGGTGGAATATGCTAGTTTTTGTCATATTAAGACATTTATAAGATGTATTGAGCCCCAGGTGACTCAGAGAACAATCAGACCTGTTGATGTGCTGTTGTGTTTTAACTTGTCTAGACTCCCTCTAATTGTTGTGCTGTGGTCATTTGGGTTTTGTCAGCATGCGGTTTGTGACATTCTGCCAAGGTGTTTGCCTGAAGAACTCTTGATGTGTTTATTTTGTCTGGTCTATGCACTTCAGAAGTGTTTTTTTTAAGAGCTGATGAGAAGTGATAGTGTTTGAAAGTTGGCATTCTAACAAAAATCTCAGCTAAATGGTACTTTTAAAATCACAAGGCCCTGTTTGTTTTTAAGGTGCTTATTGGATTTCTTTATTTTTGGCAACAACTGGATTTTGTTTTGGAAATCACCTGTTTTTCCTTTAGTAAAGATTTGCGGCAAGATAGTTACACTGGCTGTACCCTGGCACATTTGTTTTTTGTGATTTTTGCCTTGTGGCTTATGAGACTTGCGTTGAATAAGATTATGCCTCATTTTACGTGATATTGACAAGATGTCAGTTGTTCAGAAATGGAACGTGGGTGACTCTAGAGTGAAAAACAAAAGACTGCATTGAAGTTTTGAAAGCAATAACTACTGTTGCCAGTGGAGCGATGGCACATTTGTAGTGGAATTGTGAAAGTCATTTTTTCGACATTTCAGCTTCGACTCTGTAATTACAGTCGGCGGCTATTGAAGTAGAAAAAGAGGAAAATAAAAGACCTTCCGCTTTCTTTGAAATGAACCTATTAATTCCTCTCATTGGGCTGAGAAATCGAATGAGTGCTGGCCAGAGAGCTGAAGATGAATTCTACTCATTGAGTACCTCATTCATGTCCTTGATGAGTCAGATATAATTAAACATTGTTGCCCGTGGGCTTCATTCTCTGGGCTGCCATTTGTTTCATAAAGAGCTTAATCAGTGCTCAATAAAAGTGCCGCCAAACATGTTTACGTGCTTCCTGCGTAAATAGGCATATCTTGTCTGCCCTGGACAGCCACCACCTTCAAGCTGTCATACACATGATGCATAATAAGCGTAGCCAAACATATGCGTATGCACGCCCATGTAAATTAGTTGATTAGCATTTTTGTTATGCACTGCTATGCACATTTAAAGGCATAGTTCACCCAAAAATGAGCATTCTGTCATGATTTACTCAACCTTATGTTGTTCCAAACACATTTTGTTGTTTTGTTTGTAGAGTACGCAAGGAGAATTTTGAAGATGAATCCTCATATAGCTGTTCCACACAATGATAATTCATAGTGACCATGTCTTTTAAGCTCCAAAACAGAATCTAATGTTATTATTAAAATCATTATAATCATTAAAAATTAAAGAAATATAAAACTAAAACATCACTTGAAGTATACTCATATGGATTACTACTTTTCTCTTGCTTAATAGTGAAACTTGACAGATCAGTCATTCAGTAGAAAGTAGCAGCATTCATGTTGTGTTCCACAGAAATGTAGCATATGGGTTTGGATCAACGTTATTCATTTTTGGGTGAACATTTCCTGTAAAACTAGTTTGAATGCTGGTCTGGGCACCTAAGGTCATTAGCTTGCCTGTATCTAAATGACGTCAAGAAGATTGTGCAGAGTTCTGCAGTCTAATTGTGTGATGTGATTTAGGAGTTTAAAGATACCTACTCATTATCAGTCACTGATCACAACCTTAAATGTGTTTAGGCATGTAAAAAGTACTTGACTGAAGTAAATGAGGTGAAGTTTGTTTGTACTGTATGTGCCTTGGCTTGTTTAATTAACTCAAGTGTGGTGTAGCACCCATTTTCTGGTAATAGTTTTTTAGTGAGGCATTGTCATTTAAACTGGTTAAATGGCATAGGCTTTAGGCAATGCTTTCTCAAGTAATTACTGTTTTTCAGTTTGTTTTATAAGGGGTTGGCTTGGTGTCATTCTGTTTGTGGTGTGAAATGCTGCATGTGTGGTGCAGTCCTAACCAGTTTCTATAAAACTCGCCTCAGTTCCCAAACAGAAAAGAGAGTTGCTCTTGAGTCACTGAATTTTCAAAGCACTTGTTTCACTTTCTGAATTTATTTTGCTGTTAGATGTTGTTCTGTTGGGTTATGTTGTGTTTCTCTATCCTTAATGACCTCATAGTCACTTTAACTTAAAATAGCAGTTACTTGTAGACTCTGGCTCTGTTCCAGAGTCTAGTGAGCTGCCTAGGAAGGCAGCACAGGCCCTTCCAAAATGAGGCATTGTTAAGGACAGAGAATGCAATCCCATAATGCTTTGTGTTGTTGTCAGTGAAAATATCCAACCAAGATGGCTGAAGAAGTGAGAGAATTCAATTATCAATAGCCTATACTTATGGCAATTAATTCCTTACTGGAAGGTATTGATATAAACAGCCTAGTCTAAATAATAAAGGACTGTTTTACCCAATATTTTTGTGTGATGTTTTTTGGACTAGCTATGTGTTATACTCTTTTAAGTAAAATGACAAACAATGGGGTAATTACCCATAAGGCCTGCCCTGAATTCCAGCAGCTATATTTTTTATAGTATACAACATTTAATCATGATCTTGACTATACAGGCTTTCAGTAATAATTTTGTCTTGTTGATGAAGACAATTGCTGCTTTTTAATAAGGTTTTACAGTTACCTTCTTAAGTTAAAGGTTGGTAAAGGTGTTGGTACATAGTACGGCTCCATTTGTAACTATTCTTTTGTATTCTTTAGTCTTAAGATAAAGGTCTCATGAAGATCTCACTAGGAACATTCATATTTAAACTAACAGGTGAAGTGTCAGTTCAGGTTAAAGTTAAGATCAACATGTTAACAATACAGTGCATGGAGGCAGACGGAGGTTGGGTCTTGAAATCGCCTAGATGAGTCCTGTCCCCTGGCAATAGCCAAAGAGCCTTGCAAGCCAAGACTTCCAGCTTTCTCCAAGAGGGAAGTTAAGAATGGATGGTAGCAATGTTACAAAAACCCAGCAGGGGGATGGTGGCAGGCTGCTCCACGGGGAGCCAAGAGCTGTCTGGTCAGGGATCAAATTCTCGCACCGTTGGCTAGCTCGCATCCATAATTCATGTTCATGTGCTTTTTTACTAGCAGAGGAAAATGGAAAATGTGCTGCGCTTTTTCCTTCAATTCTCTCTGTCTTTCTGTCTTGTATTTGCGTGTGTCCTTTATTTCATCAAACCGTTCCTGCGCTTCTCTTGACATGAAAGGGTCTGCTTGACAGCATGCATTATTTCCTGTGAAATCCATAGATTTTGGGTTTTGTCAAATATGGTGTTCGCTACTTATTTCTGTGGTTCTCAACCAATATCTTATTTTTCCTGTTTGCATACTTACTAACATGCCTTCATTCATATGTAGCTTTCACCTACAGATGAAAGCCATGTTCTTAGCTTTTCATATCTATTTTATTGCGTTTTGTGGTAAGCTGTTTATGCTTACATTTATCATGTATTCTGAGATCTAGACACATCCACATTGTGAGATATAGGCTATGGAGACTGCATTGGGCCCAGCAGGGGATGTATTTTTCTCCCCCAAATCTGTTAACTCGGATAAATCCATTTTCATTCAGTTTGATAGTTTTATGTTGCGGAGAAATTGTTGCTCCCTGTTGTTTATCTGATTTATTAGCTATTTTGGCTGCAGAAACTCACATATGCTTTTATATTATTTTATAACGTTAGCACACACACACACAGAATGATTGCTGTTTCTATCAGTGGTACAGCCCCAGGTGGGTCCCCCCAACAGTGCTTCATAAGCATAGATCAGACTTTGTTTTGATTACTAATGGAAGCAGTGTGTTATTTACTTAAAATATTTACCTCATAGACTCACAGTTTAATAAAATCAAAGTGATCATCTCCCTGTGAACTAATCTGGATGAAACTGATCTGCCATAGTCACAGAATTTGCTTTTCATTTAATACAAATGAAAAGATTGATCTCTCACCCCAGGCTACCTGTAAACATTAAGTTTTCAATATTCTCAGATCAGAAGAAGGTGAAAATGGTTTCTGTTTACAGTTAGAGCAGTGTTTATCTTCAACAGATACATTTATATTCAACTCAATACATTAGATCGCATTAATTTACTAAACATCCTAATTAAAATGACAGAGTTGAACAGTGGCATTTAACTTAAAATATTTAATTAAAATATTTATTTTCCTGGAAAAACAACATTCTTAGGAAAAACTGTGAATTGACAAAAACAATGCAACACTACTTGTTGTTGGAAAAGCTTTGCTTCGAAAAAGGTACTGCAAAATTTTTGTCGTAATCAGGTTGTGCTGTTTGCTTATTTCAGCCACAACCCCTCTAACAAAAGTCTAACAAAAGTAGCTAACAAAAGTTGTGGACTCCATAGTAGCTTTCATTGGGCAAGGACCACCTAAGAGTCTGTCTGATTGACATGTAAAGCAGCCAATCACAGTTTGTTCTGTTCAGTGTCATGTTTCTAGGTGAACCTTTACAGAACGCAACACACAGTTCAACCAGTCAGATGATGACTGAAATGAACTCCTAAAGTGTTTCCAATTTTATGCGCCTTATTCATTATTCATTAAGCAAGTGGTCAGTGGGCGTGGCGTCTGAGGCTGAGAGTAGATACTCCCTAACGTTGTATTCACACATGGATATATCTGGTTTTCTCTTGATCTTTCATATGTTATCTTATCTTTGGGGGTGTCATCTTTTGTCTTAGTAAGACCATTAGTAAAATCCATTTAGAATCATGTCTTTCATTACCCACGGGGTGTCGATGCTTTCTGCATTCATCATGAGACGTTCCGCCATCATCAAAACTGTTATTTGAAGTTGATGTTTATGGTTATTTGTTTATTTGTGTAGTGTGTGTATATAATTTGGCTTTGCTGTCTTAAAATCTGCGATTTAAATGGCTGGAGGTTTTCTCATGCTGGGTTGCTTTCAGACTCGCATTAGATCTCAGTTATGTTCTTTGGACTGAGGAAGCTTCAAAGCCTGTCATGTTCCTGCTATAAATGGAAATCCCTCATTATGGCCTTTGATATTTCTTGGCTATCTTTTATCACACTTGGTTTCCTGTCAGGCTAATCTATCTGTATATTTCAAAATGTGAAGCAATATACATCGCAATATGCTTGTAACCTCATGAAGCAGCTTTACAGTGTAGTTGATTTTCTTTGTTTCCACAATAAAGCCAAACTGTTTTTGTAAACCAAGATAGATGCTCCCGGCCTTATGGTGTATAAGATGTAAATGCTGGTTTTACAGTTCTTTTGTACTTTTTGCCAGAACAAGAATCACAATTAGTTCTGTATTCCTGCATTGAGAAGATACTGTAGATACAGTCTTCTCAATGTAGCCAGCCATCAAGCTTTTAAAGGAGTTTTTTTTTAATATAAAGAATGTACTGTCCCTTATTTTTCTGATGTTCCTAGAGCTAAAGCTTTCTAAACCAGCATTCGAAGAATTGTAGCTCGGGGGAGCCGAAGTATCTAGGGTCAGTCAGATCTCCCAGGGTAGCTGAGTAAATTGTATTTCTTTAGATCCACCAGCACTCCGAGTTCTCAGCCCAGCATCCCAGCATGTCACCAGGGCCATTCACTATGATTCTATGATTTCATCATTTAAGTGCCATGGTCCACCACTCAGCATTAAGTAGCAGCCACTAAGCAGTCCCTCTTTTGTATCCTTGTTGGATGCCCTAATGGATCTATTTCATTAGAGCTATGCAAACTGATGAGATTTGTTTTGCCTTTATCCTGAATGTATATCTATGAGGCTGACCTCTGTGCTGAGAGCAAATGGAGTATTGTGTTACAAGATGCAGCCTTTACTTGTTGTAAAGCAGTGCTAGTCATTAATTATGAAGATGGAGTGTATGAGGTGCATTAATTTGCATATATTTGCATCATAAATGTACACTTTTTTTACATAACATTTGACGAATCGTTAAACATGCAGAAAGACCTTGATTTGAACATACAATGAAGTTCATGATAAAATAGCTTGTTGTATACAGAAGATTTAAGTTTGTTAGGGCTGGAAAATAAATGCATTAACACCAGGTCCTTTCAGTGCAGTTACAGCATTTATCAAATTTTAGCGTTAATAAAGCTCAGCACTGTCATTTGTGTAAATGTTAATGCAAATACTGTTGGAGGCCAGCAGCAAAAGTGTTTCTAAGATTACGTAAAGAAAGCTATTTTGATTGAAATTATTGCAGATTTGCATAAAGTTCCATTTTTGCATTCCTCGTGTGTTTTGATGCGGTTTAGAAACGCAGGATGTTTTTTGATGATTGTTCTCTACCGCATAAATCTTTCCACAGGCTTTCACAAAGATCTTGTACCATCATGTAGTTTAGAATTCTGTCCGTCCCGGATCATCTCACAAATCATTTGAATTGAAAAAAGTCCTTTGTTCCAGTTATCTGGCAAAGAAAAATAAAAGAAACAAAGAAAAAGCCTCACTCCATTTTCTCATTCAGCGGCTTATGCGTTTGTAATGGGATACTCTACTTCTCCTTAGTGTCTCTGAATCCACAATGAGGTTCCTCTCTCGCGCACTGCCTTTTGAGTACCGGCTTTAGCCGCGGGCTTTGTCACTGCTGGATTGTGTGAAATGTTCATTCTGAATTACAATCAGGTGGTTTGGTTTTTAATAAAATGCAGAAGGGTATCTGTACTGTGGTCAACAGTTAGGTCAGAGGCTGTGACTATAGACCAACAGTTATTGCACAAACGGAACGACTGTTTATTATTCAAATTCTCCGGTCACAAAGGTTTCCCCTATCATGATGGTTACATTTCCGTGTGCTGTGAAGGGCTGCAGCTGCCAGGCGTCCCATGGGGTTTCTAAATCCCCCTGCCTGTACTTAGACAGAGCCGAGCATCTCTCAGAATACTCCTAATGCTCTGCCCGTCTCCTGGGGCGCAATCAACTGCGACTGGCCCATAATCTCATAAAGAACGAAAGAGTGCTTCAATCCAAGTGGCACATAATGAACATTCTCACCTGTGTTTTTTTTGGCACAGAGTCTTGCAGCCATCACAGAAGATACACCTTGCTTTCAGCACTGTGAGATCACCAGATCCACTAAATAATGGATGTAATATGAGATGTGAACATAACTGAAAGCACAAAATGAAAGCTTGATCTTGTTCTCCTGAACATTAAAGATGTTGTCTAGGTGCTGCAGTTTTGTTGTGACTCTGAATCTGCTAAAGTTCGCTGTCTACAGTAGTAATTACTCTTCCGCAAGCAGTAGTCGCTGTCAGTGGCAGGATGAAGAGCTTTCCAGTTTCAACCTCAGGCCTGGGTTATGGGAGGCTGTCCAGCAGCCGGTTTTCTGTGGCTTATTTCCATTGGGCCTCCACTATGCTGACTGAAACCTGAGGTGTACTGCTGCAGTTTGAGAGAATGAGGACAGAGTTTAAGCCGAGTCTTGTCAGATGTTGTCAGAAGATTTAAAGGATTATTTTCCTTATTCTCTGGAATGAGATACTTAGCTATTTTGTGAACATTTGATGTCTAATATAAAAAAGCATAGGTTTTCCTAATACAAAAAGAATGGAAAAACTAAAGCTTTCTTTTGCCTTTAGTTTTCGGTTTATACACACCAGGCTGCAAATGATTTATAAATGAGTATGGGTGTTGTATTTGTTATTTTTATCTAATATTGCATGTTCACCTGAACCTGTGAAAAGGACACATGAAAACTCAAACTTGTACCAAACTGTAGAAATTAATTGGTTGTAATTCTCTGAGCTCCACTGGCTAACTGGTGTTTTTCATGGACTGTCTATCCAGCATTATAATAACTTTTTTCTAATTAAAACAATTTTCTTTAATAGCAGATTTCAAAAGGAATATTTATCCTTTCACAGTCTGCAACATAATTTTTAAGCCAAAATTAACTGTCGACTTTTTTTTTTAGTGTCTTTAAATATAAAAGTTAAAAATAAAAATGTAATCATTTGTAAAGGCTTTACTATTCAGGTGATGTCATCAAGCCTTTTTACTTTCTCTTTATCCTCTTTCAAATAGAGACAGCTTGTCATTATGTAATTGATTTCTAATGTAAAGTCAAGTCCTACATCACGTTATATTTTTGGAATATCCTTTTCATTCCAAATTGCATCATATTACAAAAATAAAACTGACAGCCCACACAGTTTCAGTTTGATATTTAAATGCATGCTAGCTTTATTTCAGAGAAATAATTATACTCATTAAATATGGCCCACCGACTCCATGCTGAACCTAATTCCATTAATTCCGTTGTTTTATATAAGTAATTCTTATATCTTTAGTCTTTACTCATACTAATTCAACAAAAAACACAATTAACCATCAACTTGGCCCTTCATGTGCCACAATCTTTTGTGCCTTTTCACATACTAGCAAATTTAACATAAGCCACTGGCACTAGTTAACCTATTCTGCCCTTCATTGCCTGGATTGCTTATGGGTGTCATGGATTTTTTCATTTATGTGTAAAAATGCTAAATTCTTCACCCTACAAGGTTCATCTGTGGTGCCTCCTATAGGATTTCCTCCTAACCGGTTGACCCCATTTAGGGTTTGTTTCTGATGCCTAAGCTCACTAGGGAACAATAGACACATTGATGCAAGCAATGTGCATTGACTTACTGTCTCTGAGAATCAAGCGATTAACCTCGTGGTCCAACACACCCAAGAAGGGGGTCTCATCTGAACCGTGAGAAATCTGGGGGCCATTGTTAGCTTCTCTGTAGCGGTTCTGTGCCTGTGGTTAAATGTCTTTTTTTTGCACTCTGTACAGTTATTTATCTGTGCACGGCTCTGTCGCTGTAAGAACTGTGATGGGCAGGACTGCAGCATGTATTTAATTTATTGAATGTGAAGTTTCTCCAGAGCCTGCAGTGAATTATTCAATCATAGTGGTCTGTTGTCTGGAGATTGGGCTGATCTAAGACCTGGGTTACATGTTTGGATGTTTAGTGGACTTGACAGCTGAATGCTTGCCTGAATTTTTGATGGAACAACTAATAATAAGATTTGCTTCATCAAAGGGTTTTTGCTCTTAATAAAGCATCCAATGTATAGCTAACATAAAGGAACATTTTAGTAATTTGATCTAACATTTAACACTTATAATCAATAGTATGATTTTTCAACATTGCACATTTAGGTAGAAAATGATAATCCCTGAATTAACACTATATATTCATTTTTAATTTAATGTCATGCGACCCTTTTCATGTGTCTTGAACTGTGTGTTATGGTTTATTTTCAAGATAAAAAAACCCTGTTTTTGTGGTGGTGGACATACGAAGGTGGACATAAACATCTTGTGACATTTATTGGTTTAATACTTACGGAAACCCTCTGGATTCTATAGGAATAGGAAAAATATATGTTATTATTAGATCACATCACTGTGTTCAACTGCTGATGGACCTATAGATTTGGTACTCTTTATGTAAGGTGATGATTATCTTTGCATTGGCCTGGATTTAAGTGGCTTTCCAATGACAGGCCTGCTGTAAATTCCAGGTTTGTGGTTCTTGTGTTTTACGGGTGAATCAATGTTAAGATGTGGTACTGTTTGAGAGGTGTTGGTTTATTGGTTTGTGCAGACTGAACTGTGAGAGATAACTTGTGGTTATGTGATTCTCTTTATGTGATTTTGTTAAAATGGTGGTTGAATATTTAGTGTGAACTATTATGAAAAAATTATGGAAATCATGTCAGACAAGATCATATAGTTATACTGCACATACTTGTGGTTACATTTTAAAATATGAACTCCATGAGTAGTACAATTTCCCGACTAAACCATAGATGTTTACATGAGCAGTAAAACAAGAAACATATATTTGGAACAGAGACCACTGTATCTTCATGTAGACACATTAACACACTTATTAGAATTAGACAGCTGGCATATGGTCGTATTAATTGGATTCTGTCTGTGTGCGTGTCTGAATGAATATCAAGCTATTGAAGAAACAAGCTTTTGGAGATGGACGAAAAGAAATATAAATCAATATACAGATGGATGAAAGCTCCATAAAAGTCTCATGATCTTCAGTTTGCGATTCATTGCACTATTGTTGTGTTGTTGTCAGGATGGTCTTTGTTTATTAGGAACATGCTGTTAATGTGTATAGAGTATATTACAACGGCATTGAAGCACAAAACCTTTCTTTTCCTAATAATCAAAAAACTATATTCAGGTAAATGTGGTCATTGTCATTTCACCAGATGTTCTTTCTGAGAAGTATTTTAAGCTTTCTCTGCTTAATGTACTTAGTTTAGTACTTAGTACTTAATGTAGTGTAATAGGGATGTAACTCTCTTTTCACCCTCCACTGTCATTTGTTAAGTCCTGTAAAATCACAGTGGCTAACTAATCATACAGTTTCTGTAAATGTGCTAGTATTCTCATTTTTGATACTCCATTCTTAATGTCTTATTTGCCATTGCATGTTTTTCACTTCTTTACATATGGCAGCAAATGTGAAATTGGAATTTATCTTGCCCCCCAAATTCCCCCCAGGTCTAGACAGCTGCCTCTAAACCATCGTCTCTGCTGATGCCTCCAGTGCCTTTTAAACTCAAAGATTCCTGTATGTTCATATCTGTCTCTGTAATATCATATTAGACCTAACCATCAAACAAACTGGAGGAAGTTATTATTAAATTTAATTACTGAATCCGATGACAACCCACTTTAGTCAGAGCAATTTAAAATTGAGGAGTATGTTTGCATGCAAAGAAACCGTCTGTGAAATGTCATCCCTGTTGAAAAAACAGCTTGAACCAGTCTGAGTTGGTTTGCTGGTCTGTGATCTCTCAGCCTGGTTAAAATGTTGTTCAGCTGGTTTTGCTGGTCAGGCAGCTGATGTGTCTAAAACCCTTTTAAAAACCAGCAAACAAGGCCAGACTAGAAGGCCGTTGAGATGTGAAATTTAGGCTGGTTTAGGATTTTTTCCATTTTCTGCAGGGATTTTAATAGCACAAAGCGAGCTCTCATAGACCGACTATTATTCCATTGACTCATCATCTCCCCACAGAGTTCACAGTGAAACCTGAAAGGTCACAGTTTCCCTGTATTTCTGTACATTAAAATGAAGTGTCATGTGATAGGATACCAGGCTAGATAGCTGCAGGGTTCTTTTTGTGGAGTTTGGGATGATGGATGTTGAAAACTGGGCTTTAGGCCGTCAGGGAGATGAAGAAGTTGTCAATAGAAGCTCTTTCCCGCTGTGAACCCTGTCAGCATGTTGACACTTTATTGCAATATTCAGATGTCTCACAATACAACAGTCTCAGCTCAGACGCTGGCCGTGATTTTGTTTTGCACGTCGACCCACATACATAATACCACGTTCTGCAAAAATATTCCAAGGCAGCGGAAGTTTTTATTTACACAAGGGATGATCCTTGGATATTAGGTCTAAGACAAATCTAGAATATTCTCTGATGTGTGTGTTGTGAGAATTTATTGTAGTGTTGCACAGTGCTTTTTTGCAAAGTCCTATTTTTGTGATCATTTACAAGCACAATCGTTCTGACAGAAACTTTCTGAAGTCAGTCTGCCAACATTCTAGCTTCCTTAGTGGTTTCCTGAATTAAAAAAATGAAAGTGTGAAACACTTTGATTAACATGTAACGCTTTCTATTCATTCAATAAACCATGTTTATTGAATTTTAAAGTCTAGTAATATAGCGTGTTTTACCACATGAAAGTCGTTATTGTTGTTTGCATCTGTATTTCAAGTCTATAGTGGCTCTATAACAGTTAATAAGAAATCCAGTCTTTGTCTGCCATCTTCCTCCAGTGTGTCTTCCTTGTCCAGCTGTTGAGTTAATTGGTTTTCCCTTCAGCCTATGAAGGAAAGTAATGAGACTGCGGTTGGTGCGACGGAACCCTCCGGCAGGAATCTGCTGGGAAAAAACTTAATTTTCAAGCGCTGTTCCATCTCATCCCTCAGCTCACCGATTCCATCAAGAACCCAATTCGCACCGTTTCCCGTTCCCTCCCAACTTCATTACTCTCCCCTTTCTGCCCGCCATGTATTTTCACAATCCACCTAGACATTTTCCCCTTTGCTGCTTTCGTTAGCAATCAACGTTGGGCTTTAATTAGAAGTACACAGTGTTTGATTGCTTGACCATACGTGAAACTGTTCGTAGAGCTATAATAACAACGCTCTGCTACAGCTTGCCAGCACCTACAACAGATGTTATCACCCCCCACCCTTCCGGAGGCTTTTTTTTTTACACAAACTTAAAAGGAAGCAAATTTAAACGAGCACCTCTTAACCCAGAAAGCACCTGAGGGTCTTGTTCCACAGCTTGCATTTTACCCCGCCCTCCGTCTCGCCTGACTGTGCCGGGGCATGTTGATGACAAATGTCCCTCCCCAGGAACTGAACAGGATTACATGCCCGCCAGTGTCGACAGGTCTCACATCAGTGGTAAACTGTTTCATAATGAGGCGCTAATTGCACACCGATAAGGTCAAAGCTACAAGGTCTCTCCGTAATTAACAAAATAGTCGCCATTTTAGTTCTGTGTATAGCTGAAGATAAATGAAAATATTAATATGGGCATTGAAGGGTATAATTTGTTCAAGGTGAGCTCAGCCTCTGACAGGACCAGCATACAAAATTGTGCTCTGGTAAAATGCTCTGGTCTCACTCAAAGCAAAAGTTGTTGATAAGCCGACAAATAACATTTCTAAATTGAAGGCTTTCCTTAAATAAACAGTGTTTGAAGACATAAATCAGTGTAATAATTGTTCAATGCTGTTCCCAGTTTAACAGTATGTCATTGATTAACAGTGTGTGTTAGACAATCCACACTGTTTGTTCATTTAGATTAGCTTTATTTAAAGTGTCCAGAGCAACCAGACAACTTTGTGTAGGGGGCATTAAAGAATGATCAAGTGTGTTAGTTTTGGAGTTAAAAACCAAGCCTGGCATTTAGGCGCTGTAATGTAATGCTACCTATTATAATCATAATAAATTTTCACCAACAGCTGTCTATGTTGGTTGTCTTATTTGCAGTTGTTCCTTTAAGCTACTGCTCTTGAACCAGGAACCAGTATTGGTAATTCATTACTATGAATATTATTTGTTTTTATATTTTATTTAGCTGTTATTTAATGCCATAATGACTAGGGGTGTAAATTTGCAGGGACTTGGCAAAGCAATATATTGATCGTTTTAGTAAAAGAAAATTGTTAAACTGTCTTAGTCATTATACAATTAAACTGTGGTCTGATTTATATTTACTTTAAAATGTGTCCTCAAATCTAAGAATAAGACTCATAAACAAAGGCTGAAATGCACAAATACGCTTGTTTGTTAGCATGTTGTAACAAAGTCCTTTACATCATTATTTGGCTTACAACTGTTTTGATTTACAGATCTGCTAGTTGAGAACCAGAACTGTTAAAACGTAGCAATTGTGACTCCAAAACAAAAGTACGCAAGCGTGTTGTGTTCATCTGCTGTCTTAAGGCTGCGGCGTATTTTGTTTGATGTCACAATGCAGTTCCTGAATGTATTAAATTACATTCCATCCTCTAAACCTCCGCAGACAAGGAAACATCTCATTTCCTTTGGCCTGTGAAGCACTGCTGGAAAATTATATGCAAGTGCTGCTGAGCATCTCTTCCCCCACCTCCTCCTTTTTCTGTCCCCCATTTCTTTTCCTGTTGGCTTAATGCTTTAAAAAGCGAGAGAGTTTGGCACCTTTTTGACAGGCTGACAAGTAAAATACTTTCAGTGGGGGAGATAAAAGGAGTTCGGTGTCCGGCGAATTAGGAGGCAAACATGAGCTTCAGCTTACAGTCGTGATGTGGGAGAAGAGGAGAGACGTGAAGCTCCTTGTGTTGTGTTTCAAGCCAAGTCTGGGAAGGCACTGTCTCTGGCAGAACTTTGTTTTCGCACCATTGCGTCCAAGGTTGTGCGTGAGAGAGTTTGTGGGAGTGCATGTGCCAATGTGAATATCAAATGGGATTCCAGACTCTGCTAGTTTATTTCCTGAGTTTGTCTCGACTGTCACCTTAATATTGCTCAGAAATTAGTAAAACAATTTATGCAAGAAGGGTAGTTGTGCCACTTTTGTGAGCAGTGTTTGTGTGCAGGAAATGAAATGATTTCAAATGGCAGCTCGTACCTGATTCAGGAGTGAATAGCAGCTTGTTCTGTTTAGGCAGGGCTTTTATGGATCTCTCTGGGATGTCAGTATGACCTTCAGGAAAGTGAGTAGTCTAATGGCCTGTGAAGGACACTGGTCTGAAATGGGGATGCAAGAAAGTGTGAAACCGTCTGGACAGCGCATTCATCAAAAGCCCCAAACCTTGAATCTAAACGTAGTGTGCTCTGTGGAGTGCTTAAGCCCTGAGGCCTATCACTGCGTCTGCCATAACTGCCTGAAAAAGATGAATAGGGAACATCAACCTGTTGTAGGATCTGTGAAACAGAAAATATCTTGGGTAACACATTGATGTTTCTGTCAAATATTGGTTTTAAGCTTGTAAGTAAGTTGATGGTTTTGTATGGAAAAAGCATAATTTGTTTATAATTAACAGTTAAAATTATTCAAAATATTTGTATGGCAAATTAATTACCATGATTAATGATCCATTTAAGATTAATTAGAATTGGATGTCCTACTAGAATACTCAGTTTAAGGTGATAGCTGTGGTTTAGAACATGCCAGCATTTTGAAACTTTTTTAATAAATCTTTAATTTAATGTATATTCATCTCTAATTTTGTTAGTAATCTAAACAAAAACCTTTTCACAAATCACTAATTTGATTCTAAAACTTAAGTAGTGCACACTTTGTTGTTGTTTATATAGAGCACTTTGGCAGAATAAGGGACCCGGGTTTTTACATGCACAAACCTTGCGTATGTGTACAGAATATAAACCTCTTATTCATGCAGTATTCAAAAGCACGCTTAGCCGCTCTGTGATAATAATTGCACATTAATATATTTAAAGGTCTCTGAAAGTTTATTCATGTCTCTAGGAAAACTGAGACACTTTTAATCACTCTGTGTTAAAAGAATTGGCCTCATCAGTAATCATCAAAGCTTGCTACAGGTCAACATAATTAGACTAGTGATGTGTGTGTATTTCCTAAGGTTGTGCTCTACCAGTTTCTTTGTAGCCGATTGTAATGCAGACAGCAAAATGGTTGTAGCCCCCTATTGTAATTAAGAATAAACTTTGGTTTTGGGTGTCAAAGATGAGATCTGTGTGTTGCTTCCATATGAAAGCATGACTTTGAGAGTCAATGTAGCCTTAATCTCCGTCAAGGAGTCCTGCGTGTATGCCAACTTTATCGGTCGCCAGGCAACTGCCTGAGAACGTAATTTGATTTTCTTTTTCATCAAATTCTTTCTCAGAATATCAGTGTGTGTTTAATGTGCTTCAGTCTGATGTTCCTTTAGAACTAAGATTTGACCAAACTTGGCAAAACACACAGAAATAGCTATAGTGGGAGACACGCTGTGCCACAGCTAGTTATGCTTTGGACAAGTGGCTCAACCCAAAGATGGTTTAAAAGAATAATGTGTGCTTCACACCTTTGATACTGTTTAAAAGGCTGCGTCCCAGCTCGTAGTGCACCCATGGGCTGGTTAAAAGAAAAATAAATGTGGTTGCACACAGATTGGACCAGTGCTGTGTAATAAGGGCTCCATTCAGACGCCCGATGTCGGCTTGCCTCTCCGCTCTCATTAAGTGACCTGTCAGTCACCGCGCCGCTGGAACTCCACATGCCGGCGTGGGATCCCGCACTCGCCCCTCCGTCACCAGGCGAGAAGACACTCAACATCATGAAGTGGGAAGCCAAATTAATGAATCGCAAACGTCTTTGAATTATAATGTTTAAAGGGGGCGGCCCTTTCGAATAAATCTTATGCTTCTGTGCCGGCAGGTAATTGAACGTCCCCTGGTCTCATTACCTAAGGTCATATGAATGTAAGGACATGAATATGGATCATATTGGAGAAAGTCTGCAGCGTGCGCCCATGTGACTGACAGGCAGGACGGGCGTCTCGAGATGCCGCCCTTGACCTACGTTTGCATTCGCTTTCGGAGGAGGAAGGGCAATTGTGTTTTGAGTGCCTGTGATTTCTGTCTATAATGAAATGATTGATAAATGAGTGAAATTGCTGAGTTAGTCGTGACGGATGGCGAGTATTTAATTTTCCTCCTACCGAGGCTTTAAAAATGAAATTGATTTCATTTTCTAGGTAGTTGATATGTTAGCCATTTTCTCTTTGACAATAAATCCAGAAAAGGAGTGTTTTGAATGAGACCCATATGCATTCAGAGCGAAAGTGGTTTCTTGGCTCGTTTAATTTTTAGGTCATCAACACCTGATCAGACATATTTACTGATTAAAAGCTTTTAAAAAGATGAGCTTTGCAGACCACCCTTAAAAAAGGTCTCATTTTTCATTTCTCATGCATTTTTCAATGAGACTGCTTGTTCAGTATAAAGATTTTTTTTGTATTTGGCAACCAGTGCATTCGATTTTTTTTCTAATACATAATATAAGTACACTTCATCAATGTGTTTTATGGGGAAAAACATTTTTTGAAATGAACTTTCTAAATCCTTAACCCAACGTGTTGTCTTTATGACCAGATTTTAATAGCTGGTTGCAAATGTATCATAAACAATTGATACAATACTTTATGGCTCTCCCAAAATAACCTACGTTATACGTTTTTCTCACGTATAACGTATCTCAAATCAGGCTGATCCCTTTGCTTTTGTTGTCTCTTTGGGTAACACCCTTGTTTTGTCACATGCTCTACTGGCATCTGTCTCTAGGAATCAGTATATGTTTCTCATCATTGAAGCTGATATATTTTCTAGGTCGTCCTCAAGGTGAATCTGCTGGAGGTGCATTTACTCACTGGGCAGAGGCGTCAGACTGACATGATTTATAATACAAGTAGCAGGCAGCTGATGTAATGACTAGGAATGCAGGAAGCACAATGTATAACTAGATCTTTACATTTTCTGAAGAAAGTGTGAGCGATGCTTGTCTGTGATAACATTCACTGCAGGGTCTTCTGGGTGATTGCAAAGGCATTGCAAGGTGGTTGCTTTGTGGCTCTGGCTGATTTCTGACTGGTTCAGTAAATAAAAAAAACTCCTTGATCTGGGTCCCTCTCTATGGTAAAATCATTCTGTATTCTAAATCCATTCCTAATCATAGCTGAAATTTAGATTTGTTGATGTATATGTTTGACATTCCTGTACACAATTAAGTGGTAGCAAGCCAAGGAAGATTTTGTGAGATTTTTAACAGAAAATTTTTCTTCAGTCAGTGATGAATTTGTCTCTCGTGGCTGCACACTTTACAGATAATGGAGACATCCTTTAATGCAGAGATGTTAGTAAAGATAGAGTCATCATCTGATAGAATATAATTAATTCCCCACATTTAATGCATCAGTAGACACAGTATTAAAAGATACTTGGCCCGAGTGTTTGCAAACGGTTCTGCTAATTGCAGGTTTATGCATGAGGTTTAAATATTATTGAGTCAATCCTATGAGCACCAGGGAGAGGGACTTAGGCCTGTCATCCAGATGTGTCTTTTGGATATGGACCAGTCCCAGTTAGTGTCTACTATTGTGGTCATATTAATAAATTTATACATTTTAATAAGATATGTACGTCTCAGATGTGGGATGTTTGGAAATCATTTACTCAGCATTTACTGTTGTTTTAAACATGAATTTATTTCATCTTATGGAACACCAAAAATATTTTTGTAGTTGCTTTTTGCCATAAGATAAAAGCACAGTAAAAGTATGATAATATTTTTGATAGATGTCATCTTGAGTTGCATAAGAAGCACTGAATCGGTGTACTGAGAGTCTGAGTGTCTAATTATCAGAATAATTTTAAAATTCAAAATAAATCTACATGTCGTTATCACAAAGAGGTCCACTTGGAAAACAACAATTTCTAACATTTCATGAGTCTTTCTCCTCCACCCAGCAGAAACAATGAAACAGGTTTGAACGTCAGCAGGTTAAAAATAGCTCAGTGTAAAAGTGCTTTTCAGAAAGAACATATCCTCCGCCACCAGGAGACGTGGCTAATGGAACACAAGCTAAAGCCGTCATGTTGGCATATTGGCGATAATGGACTCTGTGTTCCGCTCTCCTTTGTTTTGAGTATCCCGTACTCTCTCATGACATTCAGAGATTTCACCTTCCACAAATCATTAAAGACTGCCTGGTTGGTTTTATCTTTCTCCAATGAAAATTTCACAAATATTTATTCAAACAAAATGGCATGACGTATATTCTGCTTTTACCTTTTGTACTTTTGTTTTTTTAAATGCGCTATTAGTCAAGAAAAGACTTCAAAACTCCAGGAAATCACTTGATGAGCAGGAAGGACGTTGTTATTATAGAGAGCATTTGGTTGGGCAAAAGTATGTGGAGTGCACGATGAGTCATTAGTATTTTTGCTCTGCTTTCCTGGATAAGAAAAACAGCCAATTTCAAATGCGTTATCGTATAATGAGTCCTGAGTATGCCAACATATAGATGGCTTTAAAGCTAATACATACGGACAAATAGCCACAAAACTCAATTTTTCTTTAAATATACAAGAATCATGCTTTAGACCATGAGAATGCATGATTATGTGTGTGCGTTCTTGTTCGCCTGTGTTTTGTCTCTGATTGCATGCTTCTGGATGGAGTCATTATCTTCATTACAAAGGGTGCACAGCAAAATAGTGCTCTCTGCTTATTTGTTAGTCAGATTTACACCATTATATATTTATGCAAGATTCAGAAAGAGTTGCATTGAACAGTTTGTCTAACCAGCTCTCTTATTATGATAAACGCCTGTGTGGATCTTGACTGTCGAGGAGGCGGATCTGATAAAGTTTTTTTTTTTGGAGATCTCACTCAAAGGGATGAGACAATGATGAGATACATCAGCGCAGAGAAAATCGCAGAAACAACATGGTGTGATTAAGAGAAAAGTTAAAAATGCCCTAAAAATATGCTTTATACTGTAGAAATATTGAGTAAAGTAAAACATGAAATGTTTAATTTTAGGTGAATTATTCCTATAATAGATCAAACTGTGTAGTGTATGAGTCTCTGTGTCTGAAGTCTGGCCTCATAGTTGTAGTTACAAAGACAGCAGCGAGTTACAGTAGGTAAAGAGGATGTGGTTTAGTTTTAGTGGCATGTTACGCCTAATTCTGGCTGACAAGCCAGTGCATGTTTTCTGTTAGAGCATCTATTGTGTATGAGCACAAAATATATACACACCTTCTATACAAAACGCATACAAGCTGTGATTTCTTTCATGGGTTTTGTTTGTCTTTGCTTTTTAATATTGTACATATAAGCTCTGTTCCAATGCCTAGTGAGCCACCTTCTGTCTACTGCACACATAGAGAACTGCTTTCTATGGCCGCTGCAATGTAACCTCATGAGTGAGAGATTTGAAACGCTCTATTAAAATGTTTTACCTTGTGGAATATAGAGAGAATGGGTGAGAACATGTACATTCTAAAATATATATACAATACACGCACACACACTACTTAAAAGTTTAGTGTAACTTGTCTTGTGTGTTTCTCATGATCTTAAAATGTTTGATATTTGTTTTGTAGATACGATAGAATATAATTTTGACTCAAAACATATTAGTTTGTTCATTACAAAACTAAAATAGTTTAATTTTTTTTTTTGAATTGCATGACTTGACTAAATAATAAAGAAAGGCAGCCAATAAGATTTCGGCATAGATGGGAACTTCTTCAGTACTGTTTTAAAAGCATCTAACTATGACGCCTTAAGATGCTGTTTGATAAGATGTCAAGAAATTAATATTTCTGAATTCTAGGCAAAGGGTGTCTACTTAAGATACTAAAATTTAAGTTTTATGTATTTAAAATATGTATTTAAGATGACTTCAGGTGTCCTAATGCCAACCTTTGCACTGACTGAATGATCATTACTTTTGCTTAAATGCATTCACAATATTAGCCAGCTGCATAAACTGTATCATCTTAGACCTGTAAAATTCAGAAATCACTTCTAATAACACACTTGTCTGACAGTGTACAACTTTTATTTTCTGTAAAGCAGCTTTATATGTATTGTGAAAGCACTTTTAATATGCAAATAAATGTGATTTGAGAAAACTCTTGACATTTTTAATTCAAATAAAAACAACCATTTAATATGTTTTTTTTTTTAAAGCTTTTGGTTTATGAGGACACTGGGAGTTGTTATATACGTTGTTACACACTTTTAAATTATTGGTATATTGTCCCTGTAAACCACATATACCTATACACACACATGCATTGATACATCTGTATGTTTGTGCATGTATACGTTATATAGTTTCCAGTTACATTGTTGATGGTCTGCTCTATAGAAATCAAAACAGCTTGTCTTCTCATGGACTTAATCAGATCCAGTTTGAGCATTTCTCCAGATTCTGTGAGTTCAGCATAAATAACGGCCAGTTGGATTCCTGACATTTCTGAGCATTGAAAAGAGTTTGTTTCCCATTGTATGTCCCTCAGGAAGCATACTCTTTTTCCAGACTTTATATAACCTGGATTGGAGGTGAGACAGCTGTTCGGAAAGATCTAGAATGACTGTCACATCTGTCAGTCTTTAGCTCTGACAGTCTTTCCTGTGACAGGATGGAGAAACAATTTTTGTTTCCTCTCTCAGCACTTGCCATGATTTGTAATGCTTCTATAATTTATTCCTTTTCCTGAAATGCAGAGTATATGATTATATATATTTTTCCAGCAAAATGAATTATACATGCTTGGTGTTCTCCTGCAGCGTTTAAAGCCGACTAGAAGACGAAAGGATGACTCTTCTCTAGCTGAACTCTGTAGCTCTTTAGTCAAAAATAGAAACAGATACTTTGGATTTTAAAGACGAGCAGGGAATGTGTTACTTATGAAACTGGGGCTTAAAGGCAGCACTTTTGCATCAGTTGGCACAGTTTTTTCATCCTGCCTTATAAAAGTTGCTACAGCTGAAGTGAATGTAAAGATTGAGGCATAATGTCCTTGGAGGCTTTTCGAAAGCCATATGCTCTCCTTCACTTGACGCAGACAGCTCAGTTTGTGGTCCTCCTCTCTCCTCCTCAGCTAATTAAGATGCTGTCTGACTGATGGTTAGTAATAAGGATTTGTCGTGAAACTGTAAAATTCATCGAAGTTCCAGGAATTTCTATGTTGTTGGTAAAGTATTTTAAGTTTTACAGTATTTGGCACGTTGCCATGTTGTTTCTAGAATGTTCTGGGTTGTTGCTAGTGTATATCGTAGGGCTAGATAAAAATCATGATTGCTGATTATATTCTATTGTAATGGTGATTGTTAATTTCAATTAACAAAATTAATATCAAAATTGGTTTTACTGTAGCACAGTTGGCAGAGCATTGCGTTAGCAGCACAAAGGCCATGGGTTTGATTCCCAGAGAACACATAAATACATGATAAAATGTATAACTTTAGAGCACTGTAAGTCACTTTGGATATAGCATTTGCCAAATACATTAATGTGAAACACTACTGAATGGAAACTGCCATTTTTGTTCCTGAATTAGTTAATTGTAGTTTTACATCAGTAAAAGAAGACAGATTTAAATTTCTTTTATCAGCTGTGTTTTTCACATACCTTTGTGTATAAATATGCTTCATCTCTCTTGGAACAACATTATTTTTCATATTAAAACTTGTACTATATTTCCTCTCATTGGCCTTTTTCACACATTTATTGATGGTGAGCTGAATGCAAGACCTCTGTGCTGGTTTGTTATTTGTTCCGTGTTTACAGATTTCAGAGAGCCATTAAATGTTTAGAGCTGTTAGTATAAATCCAAACCATTTGCCTCAACTAACATCACAACCCTGCTTACAGAGTCTGAGGTAAACCTGTGGTCCAGTTCACAGCACTGTTTACATCGCTCTGTGGTCAATGAGCTAAACTTAGCCTCCAGAATCCATTGATTTCACCCGCAGAAGCTTTCCAAATATTGGTGCAACTATCACTGCCGTTTTTATAGTAACATAGGAGAGTAAAGACTGAAGAGGCGATCCAAGCTGTGTATGAGACATTTCTGACTGCTGTTTTTCACAGTATTTCCTGGCGGTAAATGTTTGGTCATTCTGGTAGCTTTGACCTGTTTCATGTTTCCCACAGTTGGTTGTTTTAGCCGCAGATATGTTCCACTGGTGGTACTGATGTGTTTTTGTGGTATTTGGTAGATTTGTCCATGACAGAGAGTTCAGTGCTTTATGTTTGTTTGAGTTAGTATCTGAAGAAATATCTGCATTTGAAGGGTTCGAGAAATGCAAAAGGTCATTTGTTGCTTCAGTAAGTGTGACTTCCTGGAGCAATACTAATGGTCTTTAATCTCCTTTAGACCACGCATACGGAGACCATATCAAAGAGAAGTTTGATTACTTAATCTGGATTAGACTACAATACACTTTCAAGCTCTAGTGTGAATGCTCCCTAAAACCAAAACAAGTTCATCTTTTTATTTGCATTTGCATGGGTGAATATGAGCAATAGCAATATGAGAGATTAAACCAAACCCAGGTAGATTAAAGTAATTATGGTGTTCCACCTCAGACAACCTCAATGCTGAAAGAGTGACGTTCACATTAATTGTTATCAAGGCTTTTAGGGTGAGAGATGTGGATGTGAAAGAGGAAGGAAGGAGAGTGAATGTATTTTGAGAACAGCCCAACAGGTGAGCTAGATTTTCAAAAGCACCAGATGAAGTGGATCCGTCTCTTGAGGATACACTTCAAAGAATACTGGCAGACTTTATTAAAGATAATGTGCATACATTGGCTCCAAAACGTCAAGAGCCAGGAAATGATTTTGCTGTTTACCTTCAAGCTGGATTCCCTAGTGGACTTGAATCTGAATTCAGCATTCAGATTCAGTGTTCTGAATCTATGTAGTATTGCCCTGAAATCCTTAAAGAAACATTTCACTTGAAAGATTGCTGTCATCATTTACTCATCCTCATGTCATTCCAAACCTGCATGACTTAATGTCATTTCCTCAACAAAGTAAGTCGATTTGAATAATTCCAGAGTTTTTTCCCCACATACAGTAAAAGTATAGTTACCAGGTGCCGTCAAGGTCCAAAAACAGACCAAAAAGTGATGTTCAAGTAGTCCACACCACACTACTTGCTTGTACTATATACAGTAAAGATAAGTGAGTGCCAAAATATAATTTTAGGGTTAGCTTTTCTTTTAATAGTACATTTAGTGGGTATTTAGTTAATGCAATTTAAAAAATGCATTTTGACTTCATAATGCATGAAGTATAAAGCAGCTATTTGAATGCCTGTCAAACATGACACATTATCTATTATAACAGATGTTTCAAGCTCTCCTGCTAATGCCTATAGTCTAAAAATGCAACCTCACACCTTAGACTGAAGTATAATGGTATGTCAGATTCACCAGCTCGCTGTAGGTCCTCCTGCTGTGAATATGGAGATACCTCACAGCCTTGGGCACTCCTCATTTACACACACACACAACCCTGTAAAATAATCTCACAGCAGAGCTGAGCCTGTTTGATCCCATCCAGCAAGGCACAGCAGGCAGGAGGTATAATCATCCAGCTCTGCTATCCCTCCATTTCCAACCTCTCCCTCTCTTTCTCCTTTCATTAGCCTTCCTTTGTCAGTGCATAGTGATGGATCGCTGCTTGTGGCAGAGTTCTTGTGTTCTTGCGTCAAGACTCTGGAGAAACATCACCAACCACAGAGTGATGTGAGGTGGAATGATCTCACCATAATTATTTCATCAGCCTAAAAGTGGGCTTTATAAGTAAATAAAATGTTTGCATATGTTTGAAGATGATTGTGCTTCAGGTCTCGCATATGAAAGGGATTATGGAAATGGGATTATATCAGTGATAAGGTGACAGAAAGAGCCAAGAGATGAAACTAATGGAGAAGAAAATCTGTCTTTGGCAGTGATGAAAACATTTTTTTGCCTGTTGCCCTGCTTTTAGAGAGACCAATACTTTTGTTTTACAGATATTCACATTTTGCTTATTATTTTTAAATTCTTTAATGTTGGGTCTGCTGATAAAGGGCATTGCATGATTTGAGTCTGTTTAGAGAAGCCCCCAATAAACCATTACACTGTTTTCAACAGAAAATAACAGTGCTCACAGGTGAAGTACTTATGCAATATTTGCATTTTTGAGCCTCTTAGGTGAAAGCCAAGTAAGAAATGTGCAACATTGTGTGATTTTAATCTGAGCAGCTAGTCCAAAATAAAAATAAATGATAAATAATGATAATTTTAAAAAAAAAATAAAACAATAAACAGTTGATCTATACCTTTTTTATTTTGTTATTTTCATTAAATTATTTATGCTTCACAGTCACAGCTGACTTCCTTAGCTACTGTTGTCTGAAACTTGTGAAATTTACGACCACCGTTTAAATATTTACTGATGCCTTTAAACTAGAAACCAGTAATTTTCAGGTCCATTTCCTCTCTCTGTAATAGCCGCTAATGTTCTGTCGGTGGGTGAAAGGCCAGCTAAACTACTGAATGCTACTGACGTCTATCAGCCTGTCATGAATATTTCAGCATTTCATCCAATTGGACAAACTTTCCAGCATGTCCCAATATCCTTCAGGGGAGCAGTTTTCTGCAGCTCGCCATCCAAATTATGAAGTCAATGAATATCGAAAGGCCTGGTGTTTTTTGGAAGGAAGTCAGGTATGGAAGTCAAAGAAGTCATTGCGAAAGTCAGAATGTCTGAAAGGAATAGAAAAAATTTAGGGTGTACTGTCTATTTAAATTACCTTTTCTGAAAGTTCTTAGTTAAAAATGATCTCAAAAGAAGTTAATATAAAAATATATTGCAAGTATCATTGGTCCCTGTGTCAGAAACCAGTGGTGTCCTGTATTATTATTATTCAGACATATTGCCCTTTTAAAATCTTTATATGATAAAATGGATGTTTGTGTCTGGATGTGATGGCCTTTGTTCAAGAATAGATCATTTGCTTTGTCTTGGGTGATCATCAGACACGAGGTGCATTTACCACACAAATGACTGAATTTCAAAGGAAACTGAAATATGAAAAAGAATTTAATGAGTGCATGCCAGATGGGTCAAGCTGTAACAGTATCACTTTCCATGGAGCAAAATGTCAGATTTTGCCTTAAAGACATTGAATTCATTCAGCTGTGGTGCTCAAGTGCTATTTTTGTGTTGTCATGGCGACAGATTTAACACTTGTTCCCATGACTTCAGTAATGTGTTGGTAATCCAGCGCCTATCCCCCAGAACTGTAAAATATAGATTCCAGTTTAAAAAAAGAGTTAAAAAAAATCAATTTCAATTTTCAAAGAAGCGTTCAGGCATTCTGAGTTTGTATGGTGTTATGTCGGCTGAAGTATTTGACATCATGTTTGTAACGCGAGTTTATTTGTTACCGTAGCTCTGCTGGCAATGCATGGCCAGAATTGTGTGTTTGATTCCTAAGGAATACACAAACACATAAAAACATACCTAGAAGCATCTGTCAAACTAATAAAAGTGAATATGATTTAAAGGTAGAAGAATCTTGTCAAATGAGTTTTAATTTCTTTATATAATGCAGTTTAGTCTGTGATAAAGATTGTATTTCAAAATGTTTTGTCATAAAAGTCAACAGATCAGAGGCATTAGATTTGTATGTTTTCTGAAGACAATGGTAGGTTGGGGTGGGTGGTTGCCAGGTGGTCCTGTGTGGTTGTTGTGGCGTAGTTATAGCCAATTACTATGAGGTTGCTAGAATGTTCTTGGTGGTTGCTAGGGCATTGCTAGGTGGTTGCTTCCTGACTCTTATTGAAATACCCTACAGCCAATGATATTTTGCTGTTAGGTCCTCTTTCAATGTAAGTATGTTGGTTTTTGCCTCTTTCATTTTCCATTATTTGAAAATAGTCAATCCAGTAACTTAGAAACGTAACCGCTTAGTATATAAATAGTGAAAGAATGTTAAACAGAATTAATGAACTAATAGCACAACACAATTTACAGTCCTCACTCTCCCTAAAAAAGTCCCTCCTGCAGAAATGAGCCAATAGCTGAGTATGAGATCTGTAGTACATTCAGGCCCTGTTTGGATAGTATCTGGACAGGAGGGACGGCAGATTTATATAGTCTTTTACAGAAGACTATGTGCTTGTGTTAATAAACACCCTCCAAACACTGCTGATTTTGGTAAAGAAGGTGGGTTGTAATTTGTTGTTTTGTTTCAAGGGGACGGTGCAATTTGTCAACAGACTTAACTAAAAATTTTATATAGAAAGACAATCATTTAGTTACAACACAAGACCAACAAATCTGAATCATATTGGACAGAGGAGCAACTCTGGCTACTCCTGTATTATCATGAACTCTGTATGGGACACCCTTGCAGACCTATTTGAGCCAGTTATATTATGGCGAAATTACATATATACTGTGTTTACATAGACTTTTGTGACATAGACTACATACTGCTTTTAAAATAGAGCTCTTCTCTAGAATGTCATAATCTCCTCCCTCTTGTTGATGTCACACTCAAATGCTTACTGAGTGGGCTAAATTTTTTAAATCTTCAGCACTGCTGCAGCCCACCAGAAATATACTAACCCCCTCTCATACAAATGTTAGTACATGATGCTTGTGGGCGGGGCCCTGTCTCACAGTTTGCGTGGGGGCCCTTTTAAGATGCCACAGTTCGTTGCTATTTCAACAATATTACAGAATATTCATGTTGACAAAGTCTGAGAATAGAACAGAGAGAGAGAGAGTTAGAGAGAGAGACTCTTGTAGATCTTACAGAAGAAAGCACCCTCTGTATCAGCTGCTGTCCACCTTCTTTACAGGAAGCTGTTGAGAATGTCCTAGCCCACACCATTTTGCCGTCTGCTCTGATTTAACATGACAGCAGTGGAAGGCGTCTGCTCTTTGTTCTGTCACCTCTCATGGCTGCTTCAGGAACTCGCCTGTGTCTTTTTGTCATCCAGCGCTGTGATGTGAGTATACAGAGGTGTCGAGGCTGACATTTGTCAGAGGAATTATGTGAAAATGAAAGCGGTCACATGGTGTTGTCTCACAGGAAGTGCAGGTGTCTGTGCAAACAGGTCTGGAAACAGATTTTTGCAGTGCTCGAGAGGCAACGTGATTGAAATTCATCTGGCAACTTTTTGTTCTTCAATTTCTTGCAAGTTAATTCAGCCTGAAGCATGCAGCATGCTTATTTCAAACCGTTTTATAGATTATCACTAGGTCTGCTATCTGTTTATTGCTAGAAAAATATTAAAAAATATAAATTTAAAGTTTTGAAGGTCTCCCAAGGACTTATAGCTTTAACATGAATTATTGTTCACATAACATCAACATAACATCTGGCTATGATCTAATTTCATTACTGCAGAACTCCTCTGCTAATCACACTGCTGCATTAATTCATAGGGACGTAATTATGACTTACGTTTTACATCGCTTGTGTCTTTTACTTTAAAAGAGGGTTTCTCCTGGCATTTTTTAAATGCTAGCAAGCTGTCATAAATGGGTCCAGAAATGGTCAAAGTTTGCAGGTAGATGCTATTGAGTATTCGCTCTGGGAGGGATGGCTATTGAAAAATACCCTAAGTACAGAGGCACTAAAGTCCCCCAGTGTTCTTTTGAGTATTCGTCAATTGCGTATAGATCAGCATGTCAAATTACACATGAGTTTCACAGTTGGGTAATCAACACTTTATAATGGAGCAGCTTATTTGGGTAACAGCATGACACTTGGCATGTGAAACTCTTGGCTGTGTGGTTCATACAGTAAGATGTCTGCAGGAGGCATGTGTAAAACTAGCTGCTGGGTTGCCCAAATGACTAGTTAACTAGCTTGGCATAAGGAACGCTGAATTTATCAACCTCAGTAAATGGCTGGTCGACGATAGTGAAATTTTTTGTTCATGTTCATAAGATATCTGCATTATTGAATACAATTTTTTTTATAATTTTGTTATAGTTTATTGATCCTGATGGATAGTTTAAATCTAATACTTTCCAGAATGACCTACATCTCCAATTTGTCAACAGTTCCATAGTAGGTACTGAAGCCAGGTGGTCCGGTCACTGTTCTTACAGTGAGCATGCAACAAAATTGTCTCCGTTTGTTCTTTCTTCTGTCCTTTTGTCTCTGTCTGTCACTTTGTCTCTGTCACTTTGTCTCTATTTCTTGAGACAGAGGCTTTGATATTTGGTGGAAAAGCAAAAAAACAGTCTGTGGCTGCATGAGCTTCATATTCAATCCAGCCATTTTGGGAGAAAAAGTTTATAGAACTCGATAAATCGATAGGTAGAGTTTCCCATGCCTATGGTGGTTTTTCACTCCCTTTTTCACACTCGCTCTTTTATAGCCTTCTTTTTTTATCTGAAGTGCATTCAAATGGACAAGAAGATGGTGCTTACCACCCCTAAAGGTCTAATCAAAGATAGCATTTGAATTTGAATGGCTGGTAAGACGATATTATTTTCCCCCTCTCTGCAGTGCATCTTTTAGCTCTGGGTTAGAGATGGTTCAGGGGTTTTGTAAAAGTAATCGAGGCTCTGAAGAATAGCAGTTTTGAATCGTGTTTAATGCCTTTGTGCTCAGGCGTCTTGTGTTGCTGCTAATGCTTGACATTTTGCATGCTAACTGTGACACTTCGGATGCAACCAAAAAAAATTATCAGCCTGTCCAAGTGTCTGCGTGGAGCCTCATGAGGTGTCACACGTGCAAATGTTGCCATAAACTGTCATGTTATGTTTTGTGGCATCAACCTATTTTTAGGAAACTGAGTGAATAAACAGTATCTGTCTTTCACAGATGTTTGATATGACAGTTCATTGGGAAAGCTTTTTAAATGAGTTTCCATTAGGGACATGTCATGATTGTGAGACTGTTTGACTTTCCGACATTTTTTTTGTGGGTCACAAATGTTACTGTTTTTATGCCAAATCCACAGGTTTATTTCTGCAGTGTTATAAAGGTTGGTAGCAGGTGGTATTGGGGAGAGAGACATTCACAATTAAAAAAAACTTTTTATTATAAGCAAATACACTACCAGTCAAAAGTTTGGAAACACTTGACTGAAATGTCAGATTAAAAATCTTTTAATCTGAAGACAAAAATAAAAATATAATTGTACCAACATATTCATTTCAATTTAATTTTTGTTATTGAAATAATAAAATAAAAATGACAATAAATAAAAATTTATTTGTTTGGTGATTTGGAAATAAAAATGATGTGGACCAAATAATGAAGAAAAAAGCAGCCAATAAGAGCGCAGGATAGAAGGGAACTCCTTCAAAAATCTTCTCAGGATGATTCCTCAAGAAACTGGGTAATGGAAAATGTCAAGAAATTTTTTGTAAATTCTAGACAAATGGTGACTATATTGAATATGCTAGAATACATCCTATTTTTTTTTAGTCACAACATAATTCCTAAAGTTACATTTGTGTTAGTTCATAGTTTTGATAAGTTTACTATTATTCATAAATTTAAAAAAAATATGAACAAAGGAAAAAGTGTAGTGGTAGTGTACGTGTAGTACAAGACATTTTGGAGTGCTTTCTTAACAGATTACATTTTAACTATACATATTTGTTCGTATAAAGTTTATTGTTTGGTAGTACATTAGCATTAGATGGTTTCAAAGCTAATGGACATGAACTGAGAGCCTCAAATCTCCAATATGTACACTTTAAGACCCCTAAATTTTTTATTTTAATTTCTTTTGGGACTGGGGGGGTTCATGTCTTTATCAGAGGGGTCAGACTCCCGCCCTTAACACCGTCATAATTCGCATCCTGCGAGACTTGGATTAAAGCAGTAGCTGTAAGTCTTTGATTTACAATGCAAATTCACCAGCGGCCTGTCTGTGTTTTATCTTTCCTAATAAGTCTGTTGCCATAGAGGATTTATGAACTGTGTACTTCAATTTCCTATTTTCCTTTCATCACGCCGTCCAATTCCTTTTGTCCCTTGGCACAGTATTCATGGCATTTGACCACAGAGAATTACTTTTGTGTTACCATTTGTTCTTCTCATTGAGACGAAATCAGTGCGTGACATTCACAAATACAAAGACTCTTGCTCTGACATCATTCGGGACAAAAAGCAGAGGATCATATTGCTCTCTGTGAAGATGAGAAGACCATGTTACTCTCTGATTCTTTCTTTCACTCAGTTCATTTTCTTCTGATATCTTTTAATATCTCGGATATTATTTAAAACCATTTTATGGTCATGATTGGATAAAAATGTCCGGTATGACATGATTAAGCCTAATGTTTGCTCTGTATTTGATTTACACTGTAAACAGGGACTTTTCATGCATTTTACAGGATTTTTTATCTAGTCTGTTTCATACAGTATGTGAATTTACTGTACAGAGCTGCTCAACTAGAGTGTTCTGCTGAATGTGTGATCACTCATTTTCTCCTTGTTTTCTGTTTTTGCTCAAGCTTCCTTCCAACAGTTAGTGATCTGCCTTGCTTACTTAGACAGCTAACAAAAAATAAAATATCTTAGAAGGCAGCATAATAATACTGTCTACCTTTCTGAACAGACTTCACTTCAGGCTTGTAAAGCCTTAAAATGCTGTTTACTTAGTCAGCTCACTAGAATTTGCAACAGAACCACTGCTTCCCTGTTTCTTCTTTTTCTATTTTGTTCTCTGTCCTCTTGTTCACTGTTTCTGTCATTTCTCTCCTCTCTCTGCTGTCTCCCAAAATCATTAAATCTGATTACATCCGGTGATGGCTTGAATTGAATTGACTGACTGCTGATTTCTAACAGTTCCTCGTGGCTGTGAGGTGGACACATCAGGCCATAAATCAAAAAACTCAAGCCATTCTAGCTAATAGAATGTTCCAATTCAGACTAGGCTTTAAGGAGATTATTGTTCTTCAACGTATCTCCACAACCTCTTCTGAGAAGACCCGGAAGGCTGTTAGCATCCAACCTTGGGTAAATCTTAATATAATATCCCAGAGATGAAGGACGCAGAGGAGGGTGGATTGATTCATCACCATGGAGATTTCGTAAAGGCGGAAGGGAAGCTAAAAGCAAGAAGATTGAAATTGATTTCGGTTCGTAATGCTGTGTGGCTGTTGATTTATATTCCTATGATCAAATTATTACCTGCTACGCTTGTCTTTTGTTTGTCTGCATTAATGTGTTTATGAGAGACTGTTGGGAAGAGGGGAGAGATACTGTCAGTTTCTCTGTCTTTGTGAATAGAAGCTGACAGTCCTAATAGCTGTTTATGTTTTTCTGTCTGTCTGAAGGAGTGTTCTCCAAAAAGGATTTGACAGCTGTTCAGGGTGTTTGTTTGCCACTACGGTCATCTTTCTTTTGACTGACAGCTGGATCAGGGTGGGGAGGTAGAGATGGGCTAGAGGAACCATTTAGAGACTAGAATCTTGCATAGAACCATAAAAGGTTCCGCTGAAATTTCTGTGACCTTGGCTAGGTGTCCACCACAGGCTTGTTCTAGCATGGATACTGCTGAAAGACCCCTGGGAAAGTTGCCCTCTATCATGCCTGAGCTAGTATCGATTTTGATGCAACATTTCACACAAATATGAAGCAGTTCCCTGCAGTGTTTCGTTCACTGCACAGTTAGATTGAACACGACATAAACCAGGAGCATGGCCATGTGGACACAGCATTTTTCTTGTGCATGTTGTAGTGGTTTTAGGTAGTGCTTATATGAGGGTATCCATTAGGGTTGTCAAAAGTACTGATACTGGTAAAATTATACAGGTTGTTTCTTTCGATCAAACTTTTGATAAATAATGGCAAAAATTATGGCTAGAAATTTTGATATTGGGACAACTCTAGTAGCTGCCCACCTTAGTCACAGTAGTATATTGAGAATACATTATAAAAACCAGGCTGTTGTGGTTGTGTGTTTGACTCCAGATTTTGTTTTATTTCAGGTGTCCTCAAAAGTCAGGTAAATGACCGCAGGGTACACAAAGAACATTCCTGTCTTATGTTAAAAGTCTAACGTCTGAGAATACAACATGTACAAACCAGCTTTGATAGTTTCCTGTGCTAACATGCTGGCACGCGTTCCTCCCTTAAAAAACCCAAAACACTCGCTGTCTCCTCCTATCCCCTTTCTCCATCTTCTTCTCCATCATTTACTTCCAGCATCTCGGCTCTCTGCAGCTCATCATTTCAAAAGAAGCCCTTTATCACGTTGATGTGTGTGTGTGTGTGTGTGTGTATTGGCTGTGTAAAGCAGCATTAGCTTTGACCCAGATGAAAAGAAGCTTTTGACAGGGGATTGTTGAGTATCTGCTCTTGAGGTGCCGTGAGATGTTTTTTAACATAACGGTCAGATTACTGTGTGTGTGAAGGAAATCTGACTGAGCCTGGATAGCTCCTGCCAAAGCCAGGTTAGACTCAACTTGAAACGCATTTGCAAGCATTTGTAACTCCATAGCATGACATGTTTCAGAGTAAAACAGGATAGAAAGTAGAAACTAGAGAAAACCTAATTTAATCCTTTGGGAATTAATTAGATTATGAAAAGTGTTTGAGTCAACTGAGCTGTTCAAACCTGGACCAGAATGATCGTTTCAGCCATGAGTTTCCTCTTGAATTTTGACTACTAGAAGAGACTCCTGTAAAGTTTTCACAGTTAATTTGGAAGGCATGTTGCTACAGAAGGGCTATAGTTTCCACAAGGGTGTGAATTTATGTGTTTTATAATTGTAACTAGTCTTAGTGTTTTTAAGTTGTATTGACCATAACCTTTATTTTACTTTCCAACCTCCAAACTATTGGAAATTCAAAGCCAAAGTAGCCTTTCTACAAAATTTATGTTATGACTGAACTGTGCAGAGCTTCTTATGAAACACCAGCAGTACCTGCTGGATAAAAGTGGACTTGATGTGAGTTGAAAACAGAAATCATACACTGTTACACACTCATTGCTCTTCAGTAATCTTCTTTGAGCACATGTTGACCTTATTTCAGAAGGTTCTTTTCCCATAAACACTTCAAAACTGTCCAATACACTTTCCCTCCAATGTCCTTGTCTGTCTTAAACTAGTCTAATTAAAGTTAAACTTCCTCAATTTTGCTGTAACATCTTTCTTACTAAATCTTCTCTCACACACTTTTTGAAGTCATTTGATGAATATCCTGGCTAATGGAGGACTATTTAACTCTAATCTTCCACTGTTAAATATTTATCATTGGTTAATGAGAACGATAATCTCATTGTGGCTTTTGCTTTGTAAAAGATAGAGAGACAGAGTTTTGTGATGTCTCTCATTAAAGAGGGAGATGTCTCTTTCTTTCTTTCTCTCGCTTCTCTCTTTTTCCCTCTCTTGCTTTCCTCTTTCTTCTCTCCTGATTTCTCTCTCAGTTGCTCACATTCTCTCTCTCTCTCTCTCTCTCTCTCTCGAGGGTAATGTTTATTACCCTCATAGAAAATAGCTGCCAGGAAACATTACCAAGATGGCCAACAGAGTTTTATTCACAAAATACAGCTTCTTCTCATACCTAATTGCTTACGCTTAACTGGTCTCAAGCTTATGTGAATGAGTTTGTCTCATCAGTTAAATGATTGTTCTTGTTAATACTCTGGAGCTACTGTGTGAATCACAGTTCTCACACCTTCTGCAAAATTCATTGTCCTTATTTTACTATCTAGTTTTACTCAGAGGGCACCTGACGCATTCAGCCGAGACGACATTCCACAGCTGAAGCTGGTGGCTTCCAGAATTTACAAAGAACAGTTCCATGAAGCCTTTTCTGTCTTGGCTAGATACACAATCCTAGCCTGGCAGAACAGAACCCCATCGGGCAAGATAATAACATCATAGACGGAACCGTATGCCAAAATCAAACGGAATCTGTGTGGGGAATCACTTGAAGTGTTCCTAGTGCCGTGGGAAGAGAACGTCCTGAGGAATCTTGTGTGTCATGATGCTGGCACCCCCGAGGCACCTTCAGGCTGAACTGATTCTGCCCTTCTGCGTTAGTGTCTGTGGAGCTGTGCTATGATGTTCTCGCTCCACACTGCGGTCACAGGCTGCACTGCCTCTGTTCAGATCAGATGATCTTGAGAAACATCTGACTATGCGCTTAAGCAAATTCTATTAATGAAGGAATAAAGATAAGAGATATCCTTAGATAACAAGACATCGATGGAGTTGAACATTTTGTTGCTGTCTTAGGGGTTCTTCTGCAAAACTGTGTGAAGCACAGTTATTTCTGGCAACTTGACACATCTATTTATGTAGTGTAATGTAATATAAAATAGCTATAAAAGTTGGCTTATATTTCTTTAGGAATTATCTTTAAAATTCCTCATGCTCAGCCATTCTGTTTTTTCTTTTAGAGATTAATCATTGAAATGTGCCACATTAATGGAGCTCTGGATCTCTGAAGCAGAAAGACCTCACGTCCAGCGCTTGTGCTGCACTTTTTAACTAATAAAGGCAGGGAGAAAATTTTAAGCCATTACTTAATAAAAGCTTAATGCAGAGTGTCACACTTAATGATTTTCCCTGTGCCCTTTGAATATAGATGCCCTGAAATTATTTTTGTGTTTTTAGCTTGAATGTGAATGTAGTGTGAATGAACTGTGTGACTGCTAGCAAAGACTGATATTGTAGCATTAAAGCTGATAATGCCATAGGCAGTGATACTTGTTTGGGTCATTGCTTGGCCTACTAAGCTAGAACTCTCACGGCATCAAATTTCTCTGCAGTGTCTAAAGCCCAACCGGTGTGTATTGGAACTATCAAACCTTTTGACGGCCTCCACATGAGCCAATAATGAAGAGTAAGCGCATGTGAGAACTCATGACCAGCACACTGACATTTCATACTTCACACACACTTCCTGTGTACAGTGTATCCACAGCAGACTTGCAGTATCACTCACACACATTTTCCAGTCACACCTGAAAGCTTATATCAGGGAGCGTGACTCAGAGATGGTTTGGGGGGCGGAGTTATTTTGGGATCCCTAGGAAAAGGTCTCACATAGTAGGTAGGGGGATTTGATGATGGATGGATTGAGTGTTAATGGGGCAGGGGTGTGTGTTTTCGTGAGTATGTGTGTAAATGATGGAGTATGTGTTTATGTGTGTCGTCTAATGGAGAAGTAAGCAGATGGCTTGCCTGCATTACTGTGGAGATATGGAAGTTCCCCTTCTTTACTAAGATGGGCCCCTGTGATCGACTCTTTGACATGAAGTGTATTAAGAGTGAAGTACAATTCAGATGTGAACGTGACTCTAAAATTCCCATATTTGTTCCCATTTAATGTAAATTAAATTTGCATTTTGTTCTACTCGTAAATGTTACATCATCAATAGCAGTTTCAAAATAAGCTATTTTTTTGTATTTTGAAAAGAGAACAATATTCAAAATAAAAGCATTATGATTTAAAAATAATCATTAAGAAACTTTTGAAATATAATTTGAAAACCAAAAAGTAGACTGCCATTTTTGGAATAAAATACGTACAGTATACAAACACAGTATTTACTGTGAAGGATATCACAAAGTGTGCTCTGCTGGTATAGGGTGGATCTGTTATCGGTCTGATAAGAGTTTTCCTGCGCTTTCCAAATTCTTTCTACCATAAAAGATGCTTGTTTGGTGGGATGTATACTGTGACTCTAACAAGACCCAGATATATCAATAAGAATCTTAATACAGTCGGCTGCACCTGATAACACAAGTGATCACATATCAACAGCGCCACTCAATGCATTCAGCTGTAACAGCAAGCTTTAGTTGAGGGATTCAGTAGAAAAGGTTATATGTTTTGTGTTGTGTTATGTAAATTTCCTGTTTCATGTCCACATGAATACCTGAAGCTTTTTGCTTATCCAGTGTCTAGACATTGGAAAATGTCTCCTAAATATGAAGGTATTCAGGCTTAGTTCTGATCCAGCTAACCTTTTATTTTTTTGTGTTTTCTCTCTTTCAGAATAAAAAGGAGGTTGAGGAGACTTTGCTCTTACCTCTGTTGCCTAATCAAATGAATAAAAACACAAGAAGGTTCAAAACTTAAGAAGCAATGAAAAAACCACATGAGCCTTCTTTACCCATGATGTCTTCAGTTGCTCAGGCATAGGGTTGATTTATGGACCAAGGAAGCAAGACGCACAGTAAGGCAAGTCAGAAGAGCGGCAAATCTGTCGCAGGCTATGGGGACCATGGTGACCTAGAATTAACTCTTGTTTCCTGGCAGGCTGACATTATTCCTGTCTAATTACTCCACTCCTTTTTCTCTGCCCCTGTACCAGAGTGAGGCACCGCCCTCTCTCAGTTCCTCCTTCCCACTTGGCCAGGATAGTCATGGCTGGAGTGAGGAAGTTGGCACGAGCTGTCAGGCATCAGGGTCTCCACCGCCTGATCCTAGCGCTTATACTTTTCTGTCTGCTCTCCATGGCCTATCTGGCTTACCACGTCAGTGCTGGTCCCAAAATCAAGGAGGCTCCTTTGCCACTCCCACTGGGGGACTGCGTTGCAACATCAGTAGTCAGTGGTGGACAAAGGGCTCCACTGTTCCTGCCGTCCCAGGTTAGCCACCGACGTCATTCCCCTAGGACAGTGGACAGCTCACGGACAGAGCCTGTAGTCCTGCTCTTTGTGGAGAGCATCTACTCTCAACTTGGACAGGAGATCATTGCCATTTTAGAGTCGAGTCGCTTTCATTATCGCACCGAAATTGCACCAGGGAAGGGTGACATGCCTCCTCTGGCATGGCGAGGCCGTGGGCGATATGCACTTATTGTCTACGAGAACCTGCTGAAGTATGTCAACTTGGACTCGTGGAATCGCCAGTTGCTGGATAAATACTGCCAAGACTATGGAGTAGGAATCATTGGCTTTTACCGTGCAAATGAAAACTCACCATCCAGTGCTCAGCTAAGAGGCTTTCCTCTGTTCTTGCGTTCTAACCTGCCACTTTGGGACTACCGGGTCAGCCCTGCTGCACCCTTGCTCTACATAACCAAACCTAATGAGTTGGAGCCGGGCCCTCTTCCTGCAGACAACTGGACCACATTCTTGTCCAACCACAGCACCTATGAGCCAGTTCTATTAGCAAGCTCCAGGCCAACAGAACTTAATCAGCTTCCAACACATCCCCACCAACAGAGGGCGCTGCTGGCAACAGTTGTGCAGGATCTAGGCCTTCACGATGGGATCCAACGGGTGTTCTTTGGTGGTAGTTTGTCTTTCTGGCTGCACAAGTTGCTGTTTGTAGATGCTGTTGGGTATTTAACTGGCAGGCGGCTCAGCTTGTCACTGGACAGGTTTTTATTGGTGGATGTGGATGATATCTTTGTTGGGAAGGAGGGGACACGCATGAAAGTGGCAGATGTGGAGGTAAGAGCCAATATGAACTCCTGAAGTGCCATGTGATAAAATCCCATGCGTGAGGCTAATAATACTGATGTTTCCAAGTGGAACCATCACTAAAACCTGCAAAAGAAACAATAATTACCAGTGCTGGCTAATTACTATTGCTCATAAATAAGATTAGGGAGTTTTCTGAATGCACCAAATTTTAATGGCAAAATTTAGGTCAAGTCAACACTTCCACACTGTTCTTCTAGAAAACATTCTGCAGTTATACCCAACACTAGGAGCTAAAAAAAACACCTTGGACACCCTTGCAATTCCAGAGCAACACTGTAAAAACTGCTCAGAACACTGTAGCTACCACATAGCCATCATTCTATGCATGGCTGTTTTGGGCTTCCAGTACAGTTGTGGAGGCATAGCTGTGGGTTATTCCATTCCACTACTTGATGTTCTTTTAAGTATTCTTATTTTATTGCATTCAGTGAAAAATTATAACTGTATAAATAAGAATAAAATAAATAAAAAACGAAATTCAGTTTAAAGAAACGTTTTCAAAACAAAATTAAGTCAAATGAAGTGTGTAAGAACATCAATAGCCAAGCTTCCTCAGCATTAAGTCAAAAATCAGATCCACCCCACCCCAGGTCTTGAGAGATTTTGCTGTCCACTCACCTGCCTTATATAAAGTATCTACGTTGTGTCAACATAGCATGCAGTGACTTCTGCCTCAACACCGCTTACAAGTGTATACCTGTAGTTTACTGTTACTTTGTAAAAGAAACTTAGACCTCTCTCAGACCCGACCCATTTCTTCATCAAATATTCTTCATGGCTTTTTTGTTTGAGTTATCTGAGCTCTTCCCCCCGAGCAGCTCTCTGACTGCCAGAGCTCTCTGTGACTCCAGTGAAGTTAATGAATTAACAGGCTTAATACGGATGAGAGATGTTTTCACTCCACTGTTGTTTGTAGAGAGCTGTGATCATTGTGTGTGAGAGAGAGCTTATTTGTAATGCAGCAGAGTATGGTTCTCGCTCTCTCTCTCTGATCTCCTCAGAGTGAAAGAAGGCTCTCGCTGTAGGCTAGCATGGGGCTAATTAGACTGGCTCACTTTTTAATTTGAGCTGATAAGTTCTCATAGGGGGTTCTGTGTGGCCCACCACACCAAAAGCAATGACATGCCTGAGGTTTTCACTTTTCTCTCTCATTTTCACTTTCTCCTGCTTTTTTCTCCTGGTAAGAGCTTTTTTCTTGTTATGTGATATTCTGTCCTTGTTTTTCTTAATATCCATCCCACGAACCGCTGTTGTTGTTTCACAAGATCTGTCTTTATATTTTCCTTATTTTATCTCCACCTAATTAACCTGAATCCCGTGTAATATCAGAATAATACAATTGCTGTAACTATGGCTGTGTGATATGGCAGTATATTTTGTACAACAGTATAACTATGTCAACTGGTAAAAATTTTGCTCTACAATTTGAACCGTATATATATTTGCACAGGTATAATTGGTCAAGACTGCTTTGTTTTAATTTTTAAAACTTTTCTCCCAGCAGTTTCTAGCTCCTTCTAACAAAAACTGTTGTTTTCTATACAGTTACTACAATATGAAATTACTCATACAGTGTTTTACGTTTTGCCTATACAACCCTAGTGTTGTAAGTTTTTACCTATACAAACCTGGTTCCTATAAAAAAAAAAAGTCCTATAATAGCTTAATTTATACCCCAAAATACATCTTATAACCTACAAATACAGTTTATTATCTTTAGGTTCCATAAATGCATGTATCTATAAGTATATTGTTTTTGAAATTATTCCATCTTCTTCACCAGGCGCTGCTTCACACACAGAACAAACTCCGTTCTCTGGTACCTAATTTCACTTTCAATCTGGGATTTTCTGGCAAGTTTTTCCATACAGGTATGATGGGGTATCATGAGTTACTGTATGTGAGTCATGAAGATCAAAACCACAGGCGTTTATCCTTTGTGTGCTCTTCAGGTACAGATGAGGAGGATGAAGGAGATGACACTCTGCTCCGACACAGGCAGGAGTTCTGGTGGTTTCCTCACATGTGGAGTCACATGCAGCCTCATCTTTTCCACAACGTTAGCGTACTGGCAGAACAGATGCGACTCAACAAGCAGTTTGCACAAGTCAGAATATGTCTCGATTCGTTCCACATAATGCATGCTTTTCATTCGTTCTTATACCAAAGTTTTGTAGGATTCTTGATTCTGATTGGATGTCACACGTTTTAAAGATATTGATTCATTGCTGCACAGCAGTCAAGTCCAGCTGGACGTATTACTGCAAATCACCAAAGCCACCTTCTTTCTGAATTGCTATAAAGTCTAGCTGAGGCTGAATCAAAGCAAGATAATTAATTAGTTTTGTATTTCTACACACAAGAGGATTTTAGTGATCTTTACATTTTTACATACAGTAATAATAATATATGATACTACAAAATAAAATGCGCTATTTATTATTAAAGGGTCTGCACTAGTTATTTCTCAGCTCCTCTTGTTAATTAGGCCTGACTAGTCATTTAGCTGTTGCTTTTAGCCAAATATATACTTATCACAATGTTGAAATCTCATGGGTCAACTGTTACGGGGTTCGAACCTGCAACCTTTCAGTTACCAGCTCAGATATTTAATCTGTTTTCTGTGCTGCAGGAGCATGGGATTCCCACAGACATGGGCTACGCTGTAGCCCCCCATCACTCTGGAGTTTATCCTGTGCACAGTCAGCTGTACGAGGCTTGGAAGAGCGTGTGGGGCATCAAGGTGACTAGCACAGAGGAGTATCCTCACCTCAGGCCCGCCCGCTACCGCAGGGGCTTCATACACAATGGCATACAGGTAAGAACGGCTCTGACTGGGATTCAAATATCTAGAGCAGTGTTTCTCAATTAGGGGTCCAGGGCCCACTAGGGGCTCTCAGGATGAAATAAATAAAATAAAATTTATGAAAGACAAAAGCGTTAAAGTAAGCTAAAGCATCTTTCTAGTTGTGCTATTCTCTGAATTGTATCAGGCAGAATATTTGGGTAGGAATGAGTGAGGGGGGCCTTGAAGTAAAAAAGGTTGAGAACCACTGCTCTATAGTGAGGTCAGGTGAATATAGCTGTAGATTCTCATATGGAGTAATTCAAGTCGTATGTGGTTTTGTTTGTCAGGTTCTCCCTCGGCAGACATGCGGGCTTTTTACACACACCATCTTCTATAAAGATTACCCAGGAGGTCCTCAGGAGCTGGACAAGAGCATTCGTGGTGGAGAACTGTTTCTAACAGTGCTGCTCAATCCGGTTAGTCACACACACTTAATATTGCGTGTGTATGTAGGGTTACAAGGTCAAGGTCCAGTCAAAAGGCATTAGGTGGTCTAGCGGCTATACTGCAGCTAGAGTTAAATCTGTCTTTGAGTTTGTGGTTTGTGACATGATGGGTAAAGGAGTATGTGAGGTGTGGCCAGTTAATGAAGAAACTATAGTGAGAAGTGCAAGTGTAAGAAAGAAAGACTAAAAGATATGTGTTGTGTGAGAAGTTAAGCTGTTGTTTCATGAGTCAAGAGAAAGATGAACGTGAAAGTTAACTCTTGTTTGCAGAAAGTCAGAACATTCCTAGATTAGTCTAGTTTATACTATACTATTAAAATTGACAAAATATCTCTAGTTTCCAAATGATCTGATTAAATATCACACTTCTGTTGAGACTTGATTGTCCCTGAGGCTAAATGAATTAGTAATATGACCTTCTTTAAGTCTGAATTGACTTGTCCTCTGCCTCTCCCACGGGCAGGTCAGCATATTCATGACTCACCTGTCAAACTACGGCAATGACCGACTGGGCCTCTACACCTTTGAGTCATTGGTGAGGTTTGTGCAGTGCTGGACTCATCTACGCCTGCAGACGCTGCCTCCTGTCAGACTTGCTCATAAATACTTCCAAATCTTCCCTGACGAGAGAGACCCCTTGTGGCAGGTTTGTGCAATTACATTTACCATTTTGTTGGAATTCAAGAACTTATGATAGGCATCTGATTTGATTTCTCATAATTTCATTAACTACAATGAATATTTAAGTACTGAACAGGAACACTTAAGTTGTTAAAAATGATTTGTAGTAGTCTCAATTTATGCTCTTGTTAAACCTATAAACAAATATTCCCCTCTGATAAATAGAATCCGTGTCATGACAAGAGACATAAAGATATTTGGTCCAAGGAGAAGACCTGTGACAGACTGCCAAAGTTTCTAGTTATTGGCCCTCAGAAGACAGGTAATCCCAACACCATCTCAAATCTAGTCTTTTGTTAAATTGTTAGATATGGATTTAGTTTGATACATGTATGTATGGTCGCTTTTGCTAGTTTAGGCATAAAATCATGTTGTTTGTCATTCCTTTGTGCCTTTAAAAAAAACAAACCCATCATGGAATAATTACCCAGGCTTTGTGATGTCGAACAATTAATCTGGAATGCAAATCAGGGAATGCAGAATACTGCAAGAAATGTGATTAATGTTTGAATAAAACTGCTTGCTGACGTACTTTATTCTGGTGTCACACAGGAAGCACTGCTCTCCACTCGTTTCTTACTCTGCATCCTGCCATAACAAGCAGCTTCCCCAGCACAGTCACATTTGAAGAGGTGCAGTTCTTCAGCGGACCAAACTACCAGCGTGGCATTGACTGGTAACCATGGAAACGCACAACACTTGAAAAAGTGAAAAATGTCTGGATGGTACCTTTATGTTAAAAAGAGGCAGAGTCAGATGTCTGGATTTCAGTGGAGTGAAACTGCTTTTCCAGCAAAAGATACGAAATAGGGGTACTGTTGTCTGTTGAAACCTTCAGAGCCAGCCTGCAAGCCACGTTGCTAATTGCAATCAGCACTGATTTTGCTATTAGTACCATTACTCTATTTGCATAATTCTTTTAGTAAATGGGTTTCAAAAGAATCCAGGCCATGTGTGAATAATCAACACTGCAATTCTTAATGAATTCCCCCTTAATCTTGTATTGGTGAAGGTTTGCACTTTGTTCTCAGTGTGACACTGTCTGTATGTCTTACAGGTATATGGATTTTTTCCCGGTACCTTCGAATGCGAGCACAGACTTCCTGTTTGAGAAGAGCGCAAACTACTTTGACACTGAGACCGTCCCAAAGAGAGCAGCTGCTCTTTTGCCAAGAGCTAAAATCATCACTATACTTATAAACCCCACAGACCGGGCATATTCCTGGTACCAGGTTTGTATTTGTGTGAAGACATATGTCTTACACCTGGAATTAACATAAATTTTGAGTGGACAGTGCTAAATACAGATTCAAGTGAGGTCCAAAACTGTTTGTGAAATGTTCACTAAAACCACATTTGGAGTCAGTACGCACGTGACCACATACATTGTTGTGTAAACACAAATGTGAAGGACACCCTACTTACCTGTCAATCAACCACTGCGCTAAAACTTTTGCCAGTTATTTATGGCATTAAAAGAAAACAACCGAAAAATAGTCAAACATACGCATTTCGTTAACACAGACGCTCAGCCAAAATACCAATGAGCGTCCTGCTTAAAAGGTGAGATTAGTGTTGAAATTTAGGGAAACAGCGTTAATTTTTCTCTAATTTTTTGGAATAAGTGACAAATGTAGTGACTGTTTAAGACACTTTAATACTAGGTATAAACAGTGATTTGTCTCCACCATGAGATTGTGATCGGATCACTAGAGATGTTAATACGAGGTGTAAACAAGACCATAGAGATGCATCAAAGGGAACTGTACAAATCTTTGATTTCACTGCTCTCTCTAGCATCAGAGGGCTCATCAGGACCCTGTGGCACTAAACTACACATTTCATGAGGTGATCACGGCGGGTCCCTCATCGCCCGCCGGTCTACTGTCGTTACATCGACGCTGCCTGCAGCCCGGGGCTTACAGCGGCCATCTGGAGCGCTGGTTACACTATTACCAACCCAGTCAGGTGCATACATAAATACAAACACATAAACAAGTGCACACGCACAGTTAACTTACACTGGTTACATAACTGATAACCTCACCAGGTATGCATGTGCCTTAACTCTCTTAATTGTTTTTACCTTAGCAGATATGTAGTGTTTGTAGAGTGCTGTCGAACAACACAGAGAATATTTAAACCCCACAGTCTTCAAAAATAAATGGGAAACGTGTTTATAGGTTTACTTGATGTAAAGGACAAATCGCAGAGCCGCAATATATATTTTAAATATCCAACCGTCACACTATTTTAAGTAAAACCGTAAAAAGTATTAATGTATAACTGATGATGTAGTCATTCCTTGTGCAAAGTTAGGTCAATCTTGACTTCCCAAAAAGTGTAAACTCACCCTGCTTTGTGGCACCTTTATAAACTGCTAACAATGTGACATGTTTGGGTCTGGACCATTTGCTTTAGAAACAATGGATGATTGAGTCAAGTGTTTAGAAAATTTGAGTGGTGTCGCTAGTGCACCAGTTTACTGCAGCTCTCTTTAGCATCAGTTCTGTATGAGTGTGCGTGTGATGTGTGTTCTCCCTGTGAGCAGCTGCTAATGGTGGATGGTGTACAGCTGCGCTCTGATCCCGCTCAGGTGATGGATGGAATCCAGAAGTTTCTTGGAGTCACACCGTACTATAACTACACTCAAGCTCTGATGTATGACTCTTTACTCCACACTCTCTTGCTTAGTGCACTTATTATAACTGTGTACAGTCTAATAATGTATTTACAGTAATGCAATTATTCTTAAAGATGTAATTCACCCAAAAAGTATCCAGTCACCTTCATGTCGTTATTTTTCACTAATATTGACATTTTTGTGCAATGTGTGACTTAAAAATTTTGAGTCCATTTTTAAATACTTTTTTTTAAGTTTATAAGTGTTTGGAACATAATCAATTTTCATGGATGACCTGTGTTTGGAGTATTTCATCATCTGCTTTTGGTGTATATTTGTTTGTGTGTGTAGGTTTGATGAGAGTAAAGGTTTCTGGTGTCAGAAAGTGGAGGTGGGCCGCACTCGCTGTCTGGGAAAAAGTAAAGGAAGGAAATATTCAGACATGAGCCCTGAGGTAAAACTCATTTCTCAGCATCAGAGCTTTACATGCAGATATGCAGACGAGGTTGACATAACTGAAGACAAATATGCACATTATTTAAACTAGACAGTAAAGAAGTTCATTTAGTTCTGTTTAGTAAAATTTCCCCAGGGCAGTGACAGATGTCACAATGTTACAAACAGTGTGTTTTTAATGTGTTTGTATATTCACTTGTGTGTGTAACCCACCATTTATTTTATTTTTTAACTCTAGTCGAGGGCGTTTCTGTCTGAGTATTACCGTGAGCAGAATGTGGAGCTGCTCAGGCTTTTGAAACGACTGGGGCAGCCGTTGCCCATTTGGTTAAGAGATGAGCTGCATAATGCCAGCTGGAGCTGATGAGAGCCGACCTGAGGGAAACCATCAGAGAACTGAGCTCCACACTGGAGAACTTAGGGCCTGAGTGCAGCAAGGGCAAAAACAGGGTAACTGACCCTCTTGCCCTTCATATGCCGCAAAGGCTCAAGACAGGCCAGTCACACTGTCAGTCCACACAAGATAAAGGCCAAGCTAAAGCCCTCAGAAATGGAGGTTGACCGCATTATGGGAACTTGTAGTGGATGTTTATGGAATCATGGAGATGGCAGCTCCTTGATTGGACAGTGTCACAAAGACTTTCATTAAAATTAGTTGTTACTGGCTGTTTTGAAACCTGGATATAGTCTCCTCGGAAGAGGGGTTGTCACACAGAACCTCCAGGACTTTGAGAACACTTTGAGAACATTTTGAGGAAAGTATAAAACAGAGGGACTGGCAGATAATTATTTAAATTTTATGCTTAAAAATGTTTAACTCTGCCAAGCAGAGAAGTATTTAAATTTGTCTTATGAATTTTGCTGCCTTTATCCTTATAAACATTGGTATTTAAATTATTTCTGTTACAGAGGTCAGCAAATATTGTACAGCCCAAGCAGCTACAGAAAAGATTCCAGAATCACGTGTAGCGCGTCTTAATAGATTCTCTATTTAAATAAATGAACTAGGTCAATGTTTTTCAAGAAATGTTCAATTTATTTCAAGCTAGCTGTATGTTTTTTTGATCTGTTTCAAAACCTAGTGAGCTCTGAAGCAAAAGCTGTTGCTAAAGGTAGCCAACATAATTATGTTATATCCACTTTTGGTCAAATACTAAGGCAGCATCACAAGTATTTTATCCTTCCCAGAATGCATTGTGATGAGCAGCCTGGCCTTAGCATGCCTTCGAAGTCTGCTCACTCAGTTTAGGAACAGAGCTAATATATATGCAGTCTCAGTTTTATCTGTGCCAAACCAAATTGCACCTTGGGAGAAACAAATGTGTTGGCCAAAATCCTTGTATGCAGCAGACCTTCATTGCCAGTGAGTGAATGTCCATTTTACATGTAATTGTTGGGTGAAAAAGTCTATGAATTTCACAATAATGTGATCTGATGTCATGTCTGGTGTTCATCTTGGGAAATAAAGGCACAGAATGGAGCTAAGAAATCTCAGTTCTTCCTTCTAAGTTTGAAGTAAGGTGAACTGGGAAGGGACACTGTCTTATCTCCTTTCCTGCAGACTGCTTTATCAGATGGAAGAAAGGGCAGAGTATGGGGAGAGAGAGCGTTTGATTAATTGTCACACAAAAACAAGAGACTCGCCTTCCATTTTAGAGCTCTGGGGCCCTGCTGGTCAACTTCAGGAAACAAAGCTCTTAAGACTTGCTGGGGTCCACAGGGAGCCACTACAGACGGAACAAACTGTGCTTAAGGGTGGAAAAATAAATTGTGTCTGCAATCAGATGCAAATGGAGTTCAAACACAGTTGACGGCAACTGCTGCTTGTATTATGATAAACTATAGGAGATAAGTATTGGCATGTTTCTCTAGCAGCTTTTCACAACTGAATAGTTATACAATCTGTAAATGTCCACATTCCATTTTCTCTGCTGTAAAGGAACAGTGTTCATGTACAAGAAGAAAAGTTTATGGTACAAAAAGGCTCTTTAAGATCTAGCTCACAGTACAGTAAATGTGGACACGTAAGGTACTATCTGTTGATACAATAAGTACTATGGTGGTCCATTAAATATGCCAAACCATACTGAACGTATGTATAGCTGTGAAAAACAGACTAATCAAATAAATATAGGGTGGGACCTGATTTTATCAGATAGGAAATTAGCTCTTAGAAGGGGGCTTTCCATAACCAAGCTGCAGTTTGCAGTTGATAGTGGAAATATGTTTAAAAACACGTCTTGGAGGCTGATGATCGAGTTCAGAGCTTTTAACACTTTTTAATTCTGTTGCCATTTTCTGCTATTGCCATAACCTTTTAGTTACCATGCATTAAAATTCATAAATGCTGTAATTTAAAAGGCTGTACTACCTGTGACTAGACTAAAAGAATGGACAGCTGCTATTGGTTAACATTAATGTACATGATAGGCACAACCTAAATGACCCCAGTCAACATGTGAACATGCACTGGTGAAGCATTCCCAAGAAGTCGTGGAACAGATAAGGAGGGTCTATGCTAAAGAGAAAACAAAGAACCAGCTGCAGAAATGCTCTTTTTATTAAATACTTTTCCAGATCAGGTTTCAATAACAAAGCTATGATGAAGGCCTACTAACATTCAGACAAACACTTGATAGTTATCATTTCATGATTTTATTAAATGTATGATCATGCAAAATCCAGCATCCATGTTTATATACGAAGCCCAATAGTATACCATTACAATGCAATAGATTTACTTGAGGGGAGCATACCAAGCAAAGGCTTTTTGTTTTATATATATATTTTTCACTATTTTCTAATTTTTTTTCCGTTTTAAATATGGTATGTAACATAATTCCCAATGGAGTGGTTTTCATGTCAAGATGCAAATACTATGAGATTTTTTCCTCTTTTTTAATTAAGTTAACGCACAACAGTGGAAAAAGATTTACCAAGAAAAGACGACATGCACATCCGCCAGTTTATTTAAACCGTGTGTTTGATTTCTGTTACTGGACGGGTAGGCCAGAAGAATTCTTTATCTATTCGGCCCAATATTTAAACCAAGATTTCAGGGGGTGGATATTTATTTATCTAAATCTACACTAGCTAGTGTCTTCTTGTAGCCATCTCAGTCCTTTTCACTTTCATGGAGCTGAAGATGATGACTGTGCACAGAAAAGAAAAGAAACTTAAATGGATTTACAAAAAATAAAAAAAGGACAGTGTAGTTCTAGTTTGGCCAGGCAAGGCAGCAGTTCCCCATAGCACAAAAAAAAGGACAAAGAAAAAAATGAACAGCATGAAAAATAGATTGCGAGACAAAACGGATGTAATTAAAGCGTCACAATCTGAAGACATCACTACGTTAAAGGACGGTTTTATCGGTGATAAACGCGCACACACACTTACACACTTGCGGAGATACAGATCTGATATGTCACAAAGCCCAGCACACAATGAAGGGTGTGTGAACACTACATGTATTTACAGAACGAGAACTTTGTCGATACAAAAGACCGATGTGTTCCGAGGAGAGGATTACATCGTCATTTGTTTTCTACACTTCACAATATACTGCCTCTGAAACTAAATGCTATGAAAATCTAGTATATAAAGACGAAAACAGCATTGATGAACATTCCTGCAACTACGAACGAACTTAACGGATCAAATCGATCACTCACAAAAATCAAACCCTCACTTCTAACAGTTAAGTAACAGTAATATTAAAACGTTTAAATAGTCAGTGCCATGAAACGTATGCGTAACATAGTTTGTGGTCAAAAACAACAGACATAGCTCTGTGAATTGTAATCGTACAAACGTTAAAATGGTGATTTTTTTTAAACAATGTAACTATGGCAATTGGAAGGAAAGTGCTGACAGAGTTCCCCACCAGCTCCTCATGACTGGATGAGCAAAGTGTATTTACACAAGCTTTTACACTCCCGTCACCAATATGAAGCGCAACATTGAGGACAGAGTGAGTTAGACACATCCAACATTACTAAACAACCGCACACTTTTACAATACAACTGTGTGTGTGTGTGTGATGGTATTGTGTGTGTTGAGAAGATTCACAACACTGGTCTATTTTTATGTATTTTGTAAAAATGACTAGTCCTCTTTGACTAGTCATCTTAAAACCGATCGATAAAACCTACATGGGGTATCACGTAGATTAAAGTTATGTAAGTTTCAATCTCACACACAATCATGCACACATACACAGAGCGCGATCAGACACAAAATCTTTCCCTTAACCTGGATGGCAAGTGTTCTTGTTTATCTCCTTTATATATCTCTGTATATCTTTACAGTTCTACTATTTAGATTAACTTAAAACATATTAGTCTTAAAAATTCAAACTGAACACAAAAATACTTTCAGTTACGTGAGTCCAAGACCAAAAGAAACAAAAATAAAGGAAAATTAAAGAGTTCCACAAACACAAGAGAATACTAATACCTGGGCTGTATAAACCTTTTCAGACCCTGGTTACATAAAGAAAAAACCAACACCAAACAGGAACATTCCTTAAAAAGACTAAAAACTACACTTTGGTTCTTTTTGATATGAAGAACTTCTTAACTACTTATCAATGTCACTTAGACGACCCATTCCCATAATTTTCTCATGATTCTGTATCCAAAAATCTGTAAAGTGTACAAGATTCCGAGAATGACCCTGTAAACTTGAGCAGTTTTTGGGTGTAAGTCCACCTCCCTCACCCTCCCGACTCCCCGTCCTGTTTTACTTACATAAATGCTTTTCAAACTGGATTGTAGCATCTGTTTCAATATGTGATTTTTTACAATATACAGTATATTTATGAATTTATAGATCAGTACATACAACACCTGAACATCTTTACGGCAAAAAAAAAGATGGTTCCATGGGAAAAGGACAAACAGCACCCCCATGTGGGCGTCAGATACATGCACCGTCCCTTGGGCGGGGCCACAGCCGCGGCCAGCTCCCATTGGTCAAAGATTGGACAGGATAGGTAGTGTTAACAGTTGAACTGGATGTTGTTAAGAATTCCTCACTGGTGTGTCTGTAACTTTAAGAGCTGTCATCCAGCTGGCCTTCATGTGCCCATCCGGCCACAAAGAAGAAACATTCCCATTAATCTGGAGAATCCAGGCAAGCTGTAGGGGAAGGAGCAGAGAGGATTCTGAGTATTAAAATGTGTACTGACAGTTTTTTATGCTACTGCACATGGACATTGCACAAAAGTGTGCGCGGTCTTTCATGCTTGATTTATTGGTTGGGGTAGAAAGGATGTTTATATCTACATGTTAACTGTGGTTGATGCTAGCAGCAAGGTTATTATTAGTAATGAAATCTATTACATTAATAAAACCTAGATTTAAAAGAAAATCATTAACTTAAATCAAAATAAAATCGAATAAAATTCCCTCCTACTGAACTCTACCATTTAAATAACGGTCATTTAAAATTATATTAAATTTCTTAAATTTAAAACAATTTTTTTAAAACTTTGCCTTTATACTTATTGTTATAGTTACATTTACATTTATTCAATTAGCAGATGCTTTTATCCAAAGCAACTTACAAGTGCGGAATACAACAAGCGAGTCAACCTGAAGAGGCAACTAGACACAATAAGTGCTCACAATACAAGTTTCAGACATTGCTCAGAGTATCATATGCTACAACAAGGGAGAGATTTAAAGGAAAGAGGGATAGGAAATGAAGGGAAAGAATTTTTTTTTTTATGATGAGGTTAAGTGCTCACGAAAGAGATGTGTTTTCAGCTTTCTTTTGAATATTGCCAGGGATTCTGCATTACGGATGAAGGCAGGAAGATCATTCCATCAGCATGGAGTAGTGAACGAAAATGATAGTTATCATTCTTGGTGTTAACAACACTTTACACTGTGTGTGTGACTGGCGTATTCTCACCTGTATCCTGTGCGGTTCACTGTAGTGGGGCAGCTGGTGCCCCTGAGCAGTGGAAATGGACATTAAGCCACTTGCTGTCACGGCGGTGCCACACGCGTGTCTCCTCTGACTGGCAGCTACGCGGGCGGCCCTGGCTGTCGATGTACTGCGTCAGCCGAATGTATGCAATGCAGGCGGCATCTTCTCCGATGAGGTGAACATGAGGGTTCAGGATAGTGGTGTGCACGGGTTTGTTGTTCTTACTTAACACTGTAACCATCAAATACACACACGTGACACCTTAATCCAGATTACACAGAGATATTTGTAACCACGATTATTGTTTATAATAAACAAAACTCACAGTGCTCAAAATAAAACTTGTGGAAGTCCATTCCCTCCACCAGGTTCCCCAGAGCTTCAGGCTCAAAAGAGGTCAGACCAGGGTCACAGATTCTTCTAACAGTGGCAATAGAAAATAGGAATATAATAAGGGTCTACCGATCACTGCTTCTATTGAGTTCATCTAGTTGGTTATCTAGTTTGAATTTCATTCCTCTGTGGAAAATAAACTAAAATCATAAAGGACTGGAGCACCCTGAGATTGAGTAAATTAAATTTTTCTGGCAAAGTTTCCTTGGAACCCCTCCACTGTGGACAGGTGTATTGTTCACAAATTATAGATTCGTTTTGTTTTCATAGCTTGTAGTGTATCAGCATGAGGATGTTTTAGTGCTGTGTTGTGTAGGTTTTACTCACGTATATGCTTCAAAGTCTCCATTGTTGACGGCTTCAATCAACTGCTCTGTGATCTTTATAATCTCTTGCTTACGAGCTATTAAAATCAGAACAGAACAGAGAAATGATGGGGTGATGATGAGGAGAGGAAGAGGAAATGATGGTGAAAAAGAGGAAAAGAGAACAAAAGTTACTAATGCAGTAGATTTACACCTTCAAGAACTTAAATGTATTATGACCTATTTACATCAAAAGTGATGCAAACATTTGCACCAAAACACTTCACACCGAGCACAATGCAAATGTGTCAGTTCTCACAGTGAAATACCCTCCAGTCGTTTACATGTTAAATTAAAAACCCACCTGCCAATACAGATGTGTGTAATATATGCACCTCTAGCATCACCAAATGGAATTGCAAAAATAACATTCCAGACACATGACTGAAAAGCTTGCATTCTATTGGTCAATGAGTCTCTCAATGTAAATATGTATTTAAATGAACATCTCTATTACAAAGTGACTAAAAATATAATCCAACTACTAATAACCTTGACCTAATATGACCTTTGATATGAGGTCACTGTCTATTTCTATTAATCAACCTCCATTCCTGTTTACACCCTGTGTATGTGTTTCCTGATCTACCCCACAAACTTACACTGACCTGCAGCCCCACCTGCTGTAGGGACACTAGTGGCCCCATGGACTCCAGCAAAGGTGCCTGACTGTGTACGCACTAACTCTGGACATGAAGCATGTCCTGAACTGTTCCATGCCAAGCGTTTAACATCATGCACAGGAGCGGCTGCCACAAACCCAGCAGAGGTGATGAAACATGCAGAAAGAGAGAGGACCCATGAGCACAGTGACACGAAGTACAACTTTCAATCCCTCAAAATATCTCCTGAGGGTCTGATACACAAGACGAGCTGGTGTTTTCTGTATCACTTGTAGCTTAAAGGAACAGTGAAAACTCCTTTGAAAATCCTGTCAATATATTTGTCATGTTGCTCTAACCATGTATTTGTTTTTTTCACAATTTGTATGCAGCTCTTTTCTATGAAATTTAAGTAAATGGAGAAGAGATGTTATGCCAAAAAGCCAAATTAACATTTTAAGTCTTACGTTGCTATACAATTGATTTGTGAACAGACATAACAGATCTCATTCATGCTTATGGGTAGATGTCTTAACATCAATTTCAACAGTCTTAACAGAGCAACTTATACTGTTATTGTCCTATGGTCTTGTTGTACTTCATAAACAATGTTACTGTGTATGATAAGAGATGAGTTATACAGAAAAGATAAAAAAGAAAAGGAAAAGATTAAAAGGAAAATATGAGATTTACAATGAAGTACAATGAATAAAAAAAGAAAATGTATTGTTCTGATATGAAAAAGGGAGCAGGGGAAGGTGGAGAAAACTGTGCTGGAGATGTTGGCAGATGTCACACAACATGACCACGTCGTCACGTTTGTTTTGTTTGTTTGTTTTTGTTTCTTGCACTGTTGCTTGTTTAAAAACAAACAAAAGTATCAGTCAACCTCTACAATAACTTACAAACAAAGAATATAAATAAAAAAAATCTTAAAATACAAAACAGCCAACAAATCTGAAAAACCAACAAAGACCAAAACTGATGGCCATAGTATGTGACACGCATTACATTCAATACATGACGTAACAACAACCAGCAAGGATACATAAATCACAAATATAGAGCCTAGAGACACAAAACTCCATTAAAAGTCAAAGTGTGTATTAGAAAAAATCTCAGATCCAGTAAAGCTCTGACGTCTGAAACCTCAAAGGGAAAATAGATGAAGGTTCTGAACTTTCACTCACGTTTTGGAGAGGGATGTACTGTAGGGAAAACCATGAGTAGAAGATAAACAGATCTAAAATGTCAGAGTAGCTACCAAAGAGCTGTTTTAAACCCAGTGGAGGTCTGTAACAAGTGCAGTTTGGTGACATGCAAAGATGGCGAAAGTGTATCAGGGGTGAATGCATTTGTGAACGATACAGAAGATGTGACGTACTGTTCTACACGAGAAACAAATGAGCCAAATAGAGTCCAAACGATAAAAAGGCTTGAACTGGGAGGGGACAATAGGGTCTCGACTTGCAGGTTTGAGGGAGGTTGAAGGTACCCAGGTGGTACAAGAGAATCTTGACTTACTGGCTGGAGAACCCTGTGGTGAAGCCACCAGAGTGGGCGGCTCGTCCCCGGCACTGCACTGACTCATCACGGCACTGTCGCTGCTCGCCCCCTGCGTGCTCTCAGCTGGCACAGCCCCAAAACCACACGCCACCAGAAGAAAAACAGACACATCTCTCATGTCCTTCACCAGCCGAAACACACCAAGACAAACACTACAACAACTCTGGCAGCATTTCATTATTAATAGACTGCTTAAACGAAGACGCTGGATGAGATGTTTGAATGAATTGGTTGATTCATTTCTCAGTAAGACAAATGAAAGCAGGAACAGAACTACAGGTCCTGGATTTTACAGTTAGGTTATGGAAAATGATGTGACGCAGATCTGTATCTAAGAGTGCGGAAAGCAGAGCCCATGTTTGTTGTGCTTGGACAACAGCAAGCTTGGAGATTGTTTCTCAAGGTGCCAAGCCAATTTCCTGTCCTCGTCAGCTAGTCACAGATTTGACCACAGAGGTAATGATCAGACTCTTTAAGATGCTATTGTCTGTCCAGGCTGGGAGTGAATAAGCAGAGGAAATTAATTTGAGTCATGACCGAAAACTGTATCAGCGAGAGTCCCTCAGGGAAAAGGTCCTGTTCACAACATGCTAATGATTATACAAGACACAGCAACAAACATCTAAGTCAGTGGGGTGGAAAAACACAGGACACACACACAAGCACACACAAAATCTACGAGGAATCCTAGTAAGACACCAACATCTTGAAAACATATGTGTATCAGTTGTTTTTGTTAGTTTAAATGTAGCCGGAAATGTATTAAAATAACATTAAATTATGTTAGTGATCTGACTTCTGACAAATGTTTCTAAAACTGCTGTTCAGAAGAGAAAAGCCATTATAGTACTAGTGTCAGGTACAATCCCTCTCTTAATTACATACATCATGTTATAATCACATGAAAGTCTTAAATGAATGGGTTCGGTGATGCATGCATCCAGAACACATGACATTTGGTAACACTGACATCCAGACAATAGACACTCCCACCGGAATTAGTGCATAAAATGACATTATATGTCAATAATTCTAACGTCGAACCCCAGCATGATCCACCTGACCCTGTCTCAATGCCCTTTACCCATAATCCCACTCCTGTTCGCCTGACAGCGTGCATTTCCGCCCATGCTTTTAAATCACAAAGCCTCAGGTGTGTCTGCAGGCTCGCGTCTCATTTTTCAATATTGTGAGATGTTTACTGGTTTACCAAAAGCTTTTTGTTGCATTCTGACAGTTAATGTTTGAACCACAGTGGCAGAAGTGAGGAATGGGATTACAGATATGAGAGCTGCGGCGTCACTGCTGCGGTGTCACTGCTGCAGGCATGCAGAAAAGAGGATGGAAGGTCTGTGTACCTCGCCTACCTTTCATATCCTCCTCTTCATTGGTGTTACAGCTCTCTGTGGAGCCCTGGTGAGAGAAACCGAGACATACAGAGACAATACACAAGACAAGCCAATGAGAAGTGGAGAAAACCTACTGTATGTAATAACATGACCTCTAAACCTCATGACCTCGCTTTTTTAGAGATTTAAGAGTGGGAACTTTGACAACTGATTTGAATTTAATTCAGTTCAGAGTCATGATTTGGTTGCATTTCATTTTTCAACAATAGTGCACGGGGTGTGAATCTATTTTTGGTTTAAATGGTAGTTTCGAAATTCGTATTTAAAGATTCCAATAAAACTACAGAAAAATGTATCTACAACTTGTAATACATTGTGTCCCATCATGATTTCTGCATATTGTAGATGTACACATATGTGCTAGATGATTATTCATTAAAATATAATTAATATTAATAATTTTAATGGGTAAAAAATTATAACATTTGTCAACATCTTTATTCCCCACCCCTAATGAGAATTGTCCTCTATCTAAGTTCTCCCTCGGAATGAACCAGGGTTACCAAGATTCTCACCTTGGGTCCATCAGTAGGGTTGTGCACAACTGTAGTTTGTGGCTCCTGTAAATTTAACACGGTTTCACAACATAATTAAAGCAGGTAAAACTCTCAACCAAAACATGTTAAAACACAAATACCCCCTTGGAATGCACACACATAAAAATACGCACAATTGTACAGCTGCTGTCTGGGCTAAGACGCAAAACAAGACCTCAAAAACAAAGATTAATGATCTAAAGACACTCCACAATCCTTTACTGTTTATTTCCACTGTATGTGGAAATAAACACAAGAGGTTTTGATGAGCACTCAATACATTCACAGTTCACTGCACATCAACGCAACCACACGTTTGTGCACTTTAATGCCATGCGTCACAAGGATCTAAAGATGCAGTCTCTCAAATTTAGCTTTCATTCTGCCAGAACCACAAGAATAGTGATTCATACATATGGGGAAACGAGTATGGTAGTATTTACAGAAATATGCAGAAACAAGTATTTACAGTTCTTGTTTTATATATGCAACTTCTTTGACTTTAATTTCTCCTCAGATTAACTTCCAATAATTTTCCCCAAAGTTGATGTATATTTGCATAAATGTAATGATCCAACTGCATTCTTAAAATGCTTGTATTATACCAGAGGCAAATGCAACTACGTTCTTCTGTAGCCTCGTACAGTATGCTTTTGATAGCCTAACTGTTCATCAACACTGCATAGGCATTTGGGGGTCTCAGGAGAGGTCATGGGTTAACTTGTGCTCTTAATGGATTGTTTTGGAGATCCCAGGGTGCTCTTTGCTCTGCAATTTGGGCAGCCAAACAAGCAAGGCCTGTCTGAAATGTCAATGCACTTTCTCTCCCGCAAACTGCCGGAAACAATTCTACAGTTTCCAATGTGGCCAATTAGCTGACATCTTCTAGGTGGGATTTGCATCTTTACTGTGATTGGTTTATGAACTCTGACCCCAAGAATTCTCACATTATATATGCAAACCTTGCAAATATAAGGCTATTTTTACCCAGCACTATGAATACCAATCTGAGGAAACTGAGGAGTGCATGAGGGCATAAACCATCATCTTACAGACAAGAGCCAATCACTCCTAATGACATTTACACAAAACCACAATTACAGAAACCAGACATGCTTCAAAAGTCACAAGCATTTAGAAAAAAACATGAGGGTTGACTAACAAGTGACACTTAACGCACAACAAACTACAGGTCTGATTTGGGTACTGAATACATGCAAACCCTGCTGTAAAATCATTTTAAACCAGCCTAAGCTGGTTTAGACTGGTCTAGCTGGTCTCCCAAAACTCTTTAAAAACCAGCAAACAAACAGGAAGGCAGGAAGACTAGCTAAGACCAACAAATCTTAGGTAGGTTTAAACAGATTTTCAGCATGGAAATTGTTGTAAAACATGTTTTTTAAACATGCACCAATCAACAAGTAAACACTTCCACATGTAATATGGAATTTGGTCAAATGAATAAATAGGCTACATAAAGTGTTGAATGTAAATGAGGTACCATTGGTGTAGAGGCGGCTGTGTTGCTTTCTTTCATGGCGTTCACCACAGCGCTCACTACACTGTTTTTAGTGTTGTTTGTCTGGGGCTGAAATACAGAGGACAGAGGATAACTTCCTTTTCAGAGAGATGACATCACTAGGGACATGATTGGCATTAGGCACAGCCAATCATTCTGCGATCAAATGGTTGGGGGCCAATCAAGATTAAGTTTAAAGAAACATCACTCATAAAAACTCACACACCACATGAATAACGTGCCATAAGAAGATGTCACAACCATCCATCATTTGTACAGCAGTGAGACAAATTTCCTAGAAAGCATCAAAGACAGGCCCTCTATCCTAGGGCCCCAGACGACCACTAATGGAAATCTTACAGTTCCTCTTAAGTTACACCTGGAGTGCAGTTGTCAAAATCATTTTAAGACAGTTTGAAAAACTAGATCCACTCACTCACGTATTTGAAACTGTGAAGTAACAGCCTTGAAGCAAGAGCCTTCTATAAGCAAACATGTAGCAATGTACTTATTCTAAATGGCATTTTATTAAATACCAGTTTATTAGGGAAAATGCTCGCAGGTAGAGACATATAAATATTTTTCAAATCTGTGAAAAATAAATGCTCAACCTCTGGGAAATATCTGGCATATAAGACAACAAAGTATTAAAAATAATGCTTTGGGGCTTACCTTGACACCATCTGCCTTTTTGAGTAAACTTTTGCATGCTGTAGGGAACAGAGAAACACTGAATTAATACTCAGAGAATGACAAAAGCATCAGAAGGCTCATATGGCCTGATTTTTCCAATAAACTGGCATTTAAAACAGTTAATAAATTGCTGGCTTGCAATTCCATCATTCATTACAGTACAGGGGGTGGGACAGAATGCTGACTTGCATCGTGTTTGACCGCAGGGAAAATTCTTTATAGATCTTTTCATGTCCATTTACACATTTTAAAACGTCTCGGGAATAGGTTGTGGATACATTTTGCAACACTAGAAAGATTTGACAAGTGAGAATTTTTCGTGAGATTCAGTTTAAGGGGGTCATATCATGAGGAATCCAATTTTCCTTGATTGTTTAAAGAGAAAAACAAGCTGTAACTTTAAAACTTTGCGTGAACAAAAATCATTTAGTGAAACTAAGCTGCAAAAATGGCCCAATTTGAATTTTGGTAATTTAACAGATGAATTGAAATGCAGAATGACATTTAAACAATTGATTACCCACATATTTACTTTAATGTTTTTTAGGGTTTTTTTAAACTGTCAGAATAATGGGGGAAAAGGGGGAAGTGGGACAGATCCACTCTGCATATTCTAATAAAGAATACAACTGCGGGTAGTTGTGGCCTACTGGTTAGAGAATTGGACTTGTAACAAGAAGGTTTGATTCCCAATGCCACCAGGAAACAACTGAGTACCCCGATTACTCCCCAGGCACCACAGTGCTCCTCACTGTGAAAAAATTCTCAAACACGAAGATTTATCTCAGGGGACAAAGAAAAGAATACAGTAATATACTATGATATGACCCCTTTAACAGTAACTAATCGCTTGGAATAAATTGCACATTTCTAACCAACCCAAGTGCAGACAAAGTAAATGAATTTGTTCTCCATTTGCCCATGCAGGCGTAATGAGGGAAACTCACGGCTAATGTATGCAATTGATTTTGATTTAAATGCAGCAGTTATTTCCCATAGGCCACATTTCAGAGGTCTTGTATCAGTGTAGGGGAAGTGGCTCCCGATACACTTCAGAGGGCCTCAGAGAATAATGAAATGCTTCACGTGAGACCATAACAGATCTATAAAATGATACCCTGTCCGAGAACAGAACTCAAAACGCACCAGGATTCACATTTGGTATTCCGGTTAAGTGGCTTACCTTCCATAAACAAACAAGAAGGAAAAATGGCAAGATAAAGAGGAACAAATATCTATTTAGTAGCAAAAAGGAGAAGCTAAAACATGGCAGGCATTATTGCATGACAGACCTGCTTTCATGCGTCACTGATCATGAGGTGAGAGGTGCTGATGGTGGATGCAATTCACCATACAGTCAGCCATGCAGTGCCAACAGGTTTAAACCACACATCCCATAATGCAATGCACTGATGAGGGAGTCCTAAAGGTAGACCTCAACTCATTACCATTCAACCGTCTTGGATATCTAACTATGTCTCGTGAGATTTACAGACTGTTGGGCAGAAAGCTGAGCCAGCAGTCTTCTGTGATACTGCAGAGCTATCGAATGGATTCAGGACCCCGGCTGATGTTATACTGCTATTAATTCTGAGTGAAAACCACAAACTATAAAAGAGGAAGAAATTAATTTTGAGACAAAGAGACAAAGTTATTTCAAAGATAATTTAGATCAGTAAATTGATTTCAATAAATACATTATAAACTAAAGCAAAATGGTAGTTTCATAGAGTCCTAACACAATTTAAATAGCAGCAGTACAAACATGCATAAATTGGCAATGACATTTCAGTATTTTGATTATTAACAGCTTAAAATTCTTAGAATTACCCCTTGAAATATGGAAAATATGAATACATCTGATTGTGCTTCCAAGTACCCCGGTGTCCTCAGGATATTTTTGGAAACTATGAATTAATCAAATTTTACCAAACAGACCATAAAAAATAAATATAACTCCACAAATGAATTATTGAACACTTACAGGCAATATGGCTCACATATTAACATGCTTTATTATATTAATCTACTGGTGCTAAATTGGGTAATATAATAAAAGGCTTATAAATGATAAATAGATTGATGAAATGTCATTGTTTGCTAAACAGCTTAACTATATAGCTGGCAGCCTGAGTTTTACAATTATAAATATATATGTAAAGAGATACAGTCACTTACTGGTTATAGCTAAGAACTGATTGGGAGCATTGAATGAATATCTCCAAAGAACATTGAAAGGAATATTCCAGGTTAAATACAACTTAAGTTCTAATTACTAGGACCCATGACCTGCACTTAATTAGCACAGAAAATAATTTTGACCCTTCAGTTTGAGAATGAATGATGAAATGTGTGTACAGTTTAAATACATTTCTACGGTAACTGGCAGAAGGTCAATTCAAGAGGAAACTTTAGTATCTTAAGTTTCAAGTTACCTTATGTTGTATTTAACATCCAAATATTCAACAGCAATAATCAACACTACAAATATACACAATGTTCACTGTATATGCACTACATACCACAGAAATTGTACTTGTACATTTTCTAACACAGCCTACAACTACTAACATATAAACATTTTTAACAGCTTCAGCATACAACACAAACTTCTTGGTTGATGGTTTCCATAATCCTGAGGGATGTGAGCAGATGTTGTAGTTTCACTTAATTGTTCTCCTTTGACCACTATGAATATAATCAAGTATTCTCAGATGCTGACAGCTGTTAACACAGCTTGCTGAAGATGGCAGCTGGTTGACATTCGCTCGAAATGACTGACAGCTGTCCCAGCTTTTGGTAAGAGCAGGACAATAACAGTTAGATCAACATGACACCAGCACCTACAATACAACTGGGACCTCCATGAGGGTCTAGATGCAGTGATCTTATCTCCATTTCTCCTGACTCATAGACACTGTCAACAGTGTTGTCCATCTGCCCTCCAGGGGGCCTCGTTCCCCGCAGACCACCTGGCGCTCTCCGAGCCCACGCGCCAGTTTTATCAGGTCTGACGACTGGCAGCAAGCCAACCCCGCTCCTGCCCGTCCGTGTGGTTAAACCCCTGTGCTATCGGCTACAGGGGAAGGAACAGTTGGAAGGAAAGTGGAATGGTGGCTTGGCTGGGCTGCACAGGTCTGCTTTAGTTAATGACAAAGAACCAAGATCGAAGAACTTTAGAAGTATCAGCCTCCATCCCACCAAACCTAATTACTCTGCCTAAATTGGAGAGCACCAAAGTGGGCTGAGGACAGACACGTAACCAGGGTCCTATATCTTCAGCTAAAGCAGACTTTTCTTAAATGCTATTCAACCCAGTAGCAAATAACACCAGTAAGCTGATCAGCAGGGAAGGAGAAAGCCAAAAAGGGCAGAAGCAATTTAATCGAGAGGGAAAGAGCAAGAGAAGAGAGAAAAATAAGTCTAATCAAAGGAGGAGTGACATTTGCATTTTTCTACTCCATGCAGACGGTAATGCATGCCGGCTGATGGTGGGTCTCGCCGTGGAAATCGTTAACATGAATGCAATGCGGCACTATCGATCAGAATGTTTCGCCTAGAGCCTTTGTGTGTAAACTGAAGTCAAGACCGTTAGAAGATGAAAAATCCTTTGATTACAAGGAAAAATCTATGCCATAAAACCCTGTGAAAGCTGAGGAAATGCTGTGATGCTTTGTATTCCACTTCAGCTATCCTGCATTAGCATTTGTGCTAGATTTTTAAAAAACGCTGTCACAATCTGAGACAAAATTAGAAGTGGGTAAAGGGTAACTAACTAAATCTGTGTGTTGGATTAAAAGATTCTTGCTTGATGATCGTTAAAAGTTACATGGTTGCATAAAAGCAAAGTGTCAATAAAGACATAAATGCGTGCCGTTCCATAAACCCTTACAGACACATCGTTTCAGTATGTGATGTATATGTGAGAGATGGAAATCTAGCAGGCCACAATTCTTATCAACGTAAGAACGTTTTCTCCAAGACTATATAGCAAAGGTTGCTCATGAGAGTGAAGATAGAGGGTAAACCAAATATTTTATGCAGGTGATGGGAGAACAGGCAGGCTTCCCATTGGTTGCATGCTGATTGGACAGAGCAGAGAAAGGGTGGGGTTTTAAGGCAGTGTGAAGGGGGGGCTCGCTTGGTCCCCCTGGTGGTGACGTGAGGAGATGCACTCTCACATACCTTCCTGTGCAAGTGCGGCAGTGCTTGTGGTGGGAGCAGCAGGGCTGGTATGCTGCCGACCCACTATTGGACAGAGAGGCGTTGAGTTGGGAGAAGGTATGGAATTGTTTTTAAACCCTACTGAACATGTTACCCCTACTCTTTAGAACAAGGAGGTCCAATTCTGCTTGTGGAGGGCAACTGTCCTGCAGAGTTTATTTCCAACCCACCTGCATTTCAACACACCTGTCTGCCATTTTCAAGGAATCCTGAACACCTGGATTAACTGGTTCAGGTGTGTGATTAGGACTGAAACCAGACTCTGCAGGAAGGCTGCTTTCCAGAAGCAGAGTTGGCTGCTTCTGGTATATAATATCCAATCTATGTCTAAACACAACAGGCTGTACTTCTGCGACCTGTTGTAGCAAATACAAAACCTGCACCAATAAGAAATAGCTAAACATTTATATTTTCATATTCTCTTTTTAGGCGGTATAAAAAGAACCAAATGCTAAAAACAATACGTTTTTTGATATTTGTTCGATGTGTTACCTCAAACTTCAGACAAAAACCTTGAAAGAGCAAATAAATCTCAAGACAGAGAGACTTAAATACCCTCATCTGTACTTGTAGAAGAGAGGTCCCAAAACTTTTTAAACTCAGATCTTGCAGTCGAAAGTTCTAGATCCCAAGTGGATTTCTGCTCAATTTAATTACTGATCCAGCCCTACAGAGTGTTATATATATAATAAGTGGAACAAAACTCCAAGAGGTGAATCAGGTTTATCCATGACTTTTCACTTTTCTACATGAGCCCAAGAGAACGAGACAACTCACCTGAGAAGTTTCTAGAAACCAGCATCGTGGTCAGAATGGCTCCCTGAAAGAACATAGAAAAACAGGATCCTTAGTCCATGGCAACAGGATATTAAGCATCAATTACAAGAGGGAGGAAGACTAAAGGTAGAATTCAAGGCCTCTTTAACCCCATGCCTTACCTTGAGTTTTCTGCGAGCATTGAACTTGCGCAGACACTCCACTGTCTCTTGGCGATGCATCATGGATGCCACCGTGGACCGTTGCTGAAAAATAACCATTGTGGAGAAAAATGTTACTCATCACCACTATTCAGGTGTTTGAAGCCATGCAGGGTCATTAAACATCTTGACCTATTTTGTAAGTTCCATTCTTAAGAACCCAGAATGAAAATCCTGCCATCCCAGCTAACAGGGAACATTCTCAGAATATTTGCTAACATTCTCTGTGTACTCACTTATCCAAAAGGTTCTTGCAGTAACATCAGTACAACCTTTAAACAGTATATAATTTATATAAAAAACATTATTCATGAGCTGTTAGTGGAACGTTTTAAAAATGTTACAGAACTAAAAATAACAAGTTTGAATAACATTCTTACATAACCAAGCAATAACATCTAAAAAACGTTTTGGATGTTCTTAGATCTATTTTTTAAATAACATTTATAATGATTTAGTTACTTAACAGAACATTACAGACATGCTTTTTCATCCTAAAATTGTGACTAGCTGGGATCGTTTTCTCACCTTCACGTCATTCAAAATCAATATGATTTTGTTCTTAATTATAATGATTATCATTTCTGGGGTGAACTACCCCTTTAAACTTTAATGAAGTTTAGTGGTTTTCGAACAGATATTTGCTAGATTGCATATTGTTGGCACAGATACTCACGCAGACCCATGGGTGCTTGAGGGCCTGCTCTGCTGTGATCCTCTTGGCAGGGTTGATGGTCAGCATTTGGTTGATGAGGTTCTTGGCCTCAGGGGTGACCGTATCCCACTCTGGAGATGGAAACTGTAGTGGACAACAATTAGCAACAATTAGGAAAACATAAGCAAGCATTAGGTATGTGATCTATATGAATGAGGATGCCTAGAGCGTGTTTCTCACCGCGAGATGTACCAACACACATACAGAGCAGTCTGGGCTGTAGCCGAATGAAATTAAACGTATCAGAAGCATAGAGGATTTAATGAGTCACGGCAGAGAATCCCTCCTGCTCTACACGTGTCATTTCCACATTTCACACCTCACGGTTTCACTGCAGCCCATAACTGGAGAAGATTGCAGTTGTAATTAGCCAATAAAAAGTTGTGTCTGTATCTATGTGGGATCCGTGTTATACCACCTCTTTCATACCGGGAGACCTTCAGTGTGGCCATTGCAAATCATTTGTTTGTTCCAAGAAAATCCTGGGCAGGTTCCAGGAAGTATAATTTGTTTGTGCTTCACGCTGTATTGCATCAGCTACAATGAGCATGTGGATAGTACTTAGAAACACTGCAGGTGTCCATAAGCCCTTACACACACTAATTTAGCTGTGCTTTTGACCTAGGGCACCATAACTGCATGTCAAAGGCAGCACTTGCTTTGCACTGCTTCAGCAAAGTGGCCAATCAGGAAAGAAGATGGGGCATCCAGACATGAGCACATGTCCAGTGCTGTACCAGAAGTTCTCTGAGAAATTTTGACTATGTGGTCTTTGATTGGTTCACGCACTGGGGAGGCTGCTGCCTAATTGGTCCCTATCAGTAAAATCCTCCTCCACCCCCAATCCTAATCCTAACCATAGTAGAAAGAAAAAGGGGAGTCGTAATCTAACAGGGAGTTAGATTTTAATACAACACAAGTGACAGAAAGGTTTTGTAACACACGATAAAGCAACAAAAACGACCAACAACACCCCCTCCATCAAACTGCATAAAAGTACCTTCACTCCACTTTCACAACATGGCTTTGAGAGTTACATTATCTCTTCCATTTTACTTTCCACAAATGTTTATAAATTTGACACCTCCCACACCGTGATGTAACATATGGCTGAACCTGTGATGACGACTTCACAAACTGATGCAAATGAATGATTTAGAAAATGAGACACACACAAATTCAAACCACCAACACACATTCTGTGACAAGGCAGCAGTTTCTAAACAGTGACCATCTCTCTGCAATGCGTCAGAGAGAGCATGACATAATCAATAATACCAGCAGAACCTCGGCGAAAATTAACGGGGCAGCTGGACCCCAGCAAGCATCTCAGAAACATTGTGGCATCTGTTGCAGTAAAACTTTTCGCAAAACAAATGGATGAATCAAAATGTTATTCCAGTGTTAAAAACCAATGGGAAGGTAGCTCTCAGGTGAGCTAAAAAATAGTTTTTAATTAAAATAGTTTATAAATAAATTAATTAAAATAATATTACTAAGTTATTATAAAATAATAATTATTATTAAAAAATATTTCAAGAAATAATCTGCACTATTTCTAGGTATAAAAAAAAAAACAGAAGCAAATTTGTGAACCTCCTTTATATAAATGGTCAAATTTCCTTGGTTCCAAAATTTTCTTTGGAACATTTTCACAAATCTTGCTGAGAGTAGATGGATCATCAGGCTGCCTGTGCCTCAACTGCATACTCAAGTGGAACATGCCAAATAAAATCTAATTATGAAATGCATGTACGTGTTTTAATTGAACCTTTTAAAATTGTTTCACTCTAAATCTAGATGATAAAGCTTTTCCTGAAGTGGACTTGAGATTTTTGACTGGCACTGCATGTCTTTAATTCTGAGCGACTTCACAAATGTTCACAGGAAGTGTTAACTGTATCCTGCTGGGAAATTCCAGTGATTTTCTGGAAGGATGCAGAGACCTTGTGATGTGGTCCTAAAATTAAACAAGCCTCACTAGACTGATTTATGAAACAGCTTGATGTGCTTACAGAGACTGGACTAATTAAAACCATCCAAAAATATGATTTGAAAGAAAGTGATGCGGCAAAAAATGAAGCAAATTGGAAACAAATTTAGCCAAAAGAAATGTGGAGGGAAGATAGTGTTACGCTCTTTGTGACTGCCCCAGTTAATGATCAATCGGACTGGGGAGGTTTGGAGGGGTGGACCAAAGTCAAGACAAGGCCAGTGATGGACAGATGTACTTACATCATAAGCCCCTGCCTTGATCTGCTGGTATAACTTGTGCTGATCTTCATCCCAAAATGGAGGGTAACCCACTAGTAGAATATACAAGATGACACCTGCGGATAAAGACAAGGCAGAGACTAGTAAGTATCAAATCTATTATAGTGTTATCATTGAAAAAGTAGAGGTATATATATACTCGCTTTTGACATCTAAACTGAAACAGCTGCCTGGTTCTTACATTTAAGAGATCTAATGTCTCTAATAAGGCCTGTTTACACATCTTGGTTCTGTCGCATAAAGCAGTAAAAATGCAGCATTGTACGTCGCACTTTCACCCTGACAGCATTTTGCTGTGTTACCACCCTGAGTATTGAGTACTTTAATAATGGCCATAAATTATGAAATGGTTAATGGGAGTGGGCCATAATTAATTATTAAAAACTGGACTGTCATGAAATATAATTTATATAAAGAGAGTGACAATAAATTGATGCAGAACATAGTGTTGCCAAGTCTGTGGATCTTACACGAGTTAAAGGTTTGAAATATTGCAAGAATTTTATTTAACTGAAATGCTATTGAATTAAATATTTTTTCTACTCTACTACTACTATACCGTGATTTTCAAGATCAAATTGTGTGTAATGCATAACAGAGATTGTAAAATATGTAGTTTATATATGGGAGGGGCATACCTTGAGTTTTGGTATTGGGGATAGGGTCACTGGGCTAGTTTTGACTATTGGGCTGGTTTTGTTACGCAGACCTGGCAACCCTGGCAAAACCCAAACAACAGACATCCCTGTTTGGGCAAGTAGCAGTGCACACCACTATTTTATGCTGTTTCATACGAGCATGTTTTTGAAAAAGATTAATAGGTTTATGGTGCATTTCACCTTAAATTCTGCTGAGTTCAGTGTGCGACAAAGCAAAAATAGACTCCACGCCGGAACTCTACTTGCAGAGCTGCCTATGCGACAATTCTATGAGTACTGCACCCTGTTCATATGGAACTCCGAAAGGAAGATGCGCCGTTTACATGCTGCAGATGCAAGATGTGGCCTAATGTTTCGAAACTCTCCTACGGACTCACCACAGGCCCAGATGTCTACAGGTTTGCCATAGGGATCCTTCCTCAAGACCTCTGGAGAGAGATAGCCAGGTGTGCCTGCAAAACCTGTGACAATAGCAAACAGAACATGAACTGGATGAAAACTGTAGACTTCTTTAGGTAATGTAATTTATATAATAGTACAGGTGTCAGCCATTGACCACACACAGTCTGTTCACTAACCTTCTAATTAATATTGGATACAAAGATAGAAAGTACATTACTAAGCAGCCATGCTCTAATTTGATCGGCTGTCTTTATGCAACTTCCATAAATCAGGGTACACGAGTTTTATGAAAGTGTGACATTATTTAATCTTTTTCATAATTGCATATTATATTGATATTGTTTAGATAAACGCCCCCAAACAGGACACATAAACAAACAAACTGTGGTTGTTTGCTTTTCAATCAGTCAAACAACTCTTCAGTTTAAATGGTTGGTTATTGGCCAGAATAAGATGCAATGTGGATTGTGAATTGTCACAATTTATATTCACAATTCACAATAATTCACAATATGAAAATGCTTATAATTCCACAAGTATTTATGTGTGTTTCCATATGCCAAAGCCATTTGAAGACAAAATGGCAGCAGGCCAAGATGGCTGCCTCTTTCAGATACAACACTGGCACGACCCAAGAGGTCTCCATGCTGGAAATAGGCAGGTTTTAAACAGCTGCTGGGATTTGAGAGACCACTGTGGTAACATAAATCTGTTTATTTAACACATACCCATGAATTTTCCAAAATTATTTTACCCACAATGCAAAGCTTAGCATACTGTTGTCACTAAAGCAGTAGCTTTCTCAAGAATGTCAACTGCAACGGCAGCAGAATGAACTAGCTACCAGCAGGGGGCCACAGGGCCCTTGAGAATCCTGCCTGATGCTCTCCTGAGTGAATCTCATCCATGAAGCTGAAGCCTCTTTCACATACTGAGAGGCAAGATGTGTGACAGCTAAACATGAAATGGGTTCAAATTGGCATTTAGCACGTCCAGCAAATAAGCCTTTGCAGTCATTCCAATCCATTTCAGACCAGAAGTAATGGGGCAGAAAATGTCGGAACATCATTTCAAGATAAACTGAAAGAACATTTCAAGGAATCAGCAGAGTTCTGTATGTGTGTGTGTGTATGTGTGTAAGGCAAATATGTGAAAAGACCCAAAAAATACAGCATATCCTCCCAAAAATTACTTTTCAGGATAAAAAATAAAAATCCCTCAGACTTTCATTGAAGGAGGAAACCAAACCATATCTAAGGACCACAATATCACTGAGGCTTAGCGACTCTGTAGCAACTACCCAGAATTCCCTACCAAGTATGTAGAAGACCCTGGCAACAGTAAAAACCACTCACAACACCTTTGCAACCAAATGCCCATGATAACCTCCCACAACACCCTTAAAAGAAATATTTTCTTTAGAAAATGTACAATTCTAATTCAGATCTAAAAGGATTATCAGTAAAAGTCAGGATTAGTGTTTATGTTTGAGAGTAATAAAAATTTAACTGCATTTTAAATCTTTGCATATGTAAGTATAAAGGAGAGAGATGTTTACCAAACCAGGCTTGTTGGTCACCCTGCACCTCGATGGCCAGCCCAAAATCAGCCAGTTTCACGGCTGCTCCTTTCATCTTACTGGCCAACAGCAAGTTCTCAGGCTGTGAAGGAAACCAGAGGAAACTTTAACACACTTTTCCCGCCCACAAACATTTCAAATATGTTAGAATGATTCTTCAGTGACAGTGACCTCTGCCCTGTTATTCTGTGATGTGACGAAAGCTGTGACAGTTTACTGGTGTTGATGTTAAATCTAATGTGACAGTCACACTGACAGTGACAAAGTGTCTGGACATCATTTATTTTCTGTGAATTGGCACATTTTTAGTGCAATATGGGCATATGTAGCCACACAGCAAAGTTGAGAAGTTTCATTTCATGCAAATGAGTAGCCAGTAGCCACACAATGTGGCAACTACCAACAGGAATAAAGACCTTGAATGGTAGTCATATTTCAACCCTAAATAGAAGGCATAATTTGCTTAAAGTAAAATAAATTCTATATTTAGGATCATTACTTTGTTTTGCATTGTGGCATTATTTATAAACTATTAGAACTGTTTATTCTCATTGAGGGATAAAATGTATTACAGGGTTTGAATTACAGTAAACAAATATGGTTATATAATGATTTTTTAAAACTGAACTTGACAGTTTAAATAATATCTTTTCACATTACAGTAATGAGAATATGTAAATTATATATATTTTTTGCATTAAAGACAACTGGGGAGGAAAATATGCTCAAACGATGCAGAAACATTAATAGCCCCAAAATACACAAAATGCCATTTATTATTCTTTTTATTTTGGAGTGTAATATTGCACATTCTTGACAGGTTTTATGAGATGCACCCAGAAACACTGTAGTTGACTACAGGCAAAATGGAGGTAATGGAATAAAGGTGATTGTGAGTGATTTCCTTGTTCCATATGATTCGCCTCTGCCCGCATAAAGTTATTTATGCATGGAAAACAAAGCTGTTGCATTACAATAAGATTCATTCATACACTGACAGTCATTCACTGGTCCAATAACATTATGGCAACATTAGGGAACGTCCAGTATTACCAACAATACAGACAAGATGACCTCCAGCAATAAAATCACTGTCAGTGTGAGCAACTTCGAAAGAGAAGCACATCGCCAGCTTCGCAACAGTGAGGATAAAAAAGTGGTTTAATTACACTAGAAAAGTGCTTAATGGAATAAGACTGAGTGTGTGGGTCAAAGATCTCTCCATGAGTAATTGAATTCACACATCACGCCGTGGCAAAAGCACATTTCAGTTATGCAGATTTTAGCATAAATTTACTGTAGGAATGGGCCAGCATGGTCGTCTAGTTTGGTAGTATTTCACCACTGCCCAGGAACATACATTACATCCAAACCCAACTTTCTCACTAATATATGGGCTGAAAAAGTTGAATTGTTCCCTCCCTCTCATATACAGAATTCAATATGCTTTATTTATTAGGTGCTGCACATATATCTTTCCTATGCTCAGAGTGCATCCCCATTGCTCAACATTCAAGTGCAGCATTTAAATTGATCTGTTATGAGAATGCTGGGTAATTTATGCCCATAGGTGTGAATCTCTCATTTGTCCTCATTAAATGCACTGACTACAAATGAGAAACAGTGAGAGGCGCGGTGGCCCCTCCCACATCCCCTCCGTCTCTCAAGCAATACCAGCAACAGTTGTCATATCACGTTCTTTGCTATGGCAACCAGCCTGGGCATATTCCTGCTGCTTAGCATTGGGCTCACATACACATGGGGGTGGGCAGTGTATGCAGCTAATGCACAATCAGAGGACATGATAAATCTGTGTGTGTGTTTTCTAAGGGGCTGATGATGACAACACATACATGCATTAATTTTTATTTGCATACAATGCATAAAGCAAAGTGTGTATGCATTATCACTGGTGACAAAAAAGATTTCTCAGTTTGCTCCAGTGTATATCATAGTACCTACGTATTTGCTCTGAAATGGCTTAAAATGGTCATTTAAAACTGATTTTAATAAAATTTACAGTAGGTTGGGCAAAAAGGTTATAGATATCTGGTCAGATAGATATCTGTCAGCTGTCTTATTGTAGATGCGGGTGTGTGTCTGTGAGTTTGTGTGGGACAGGACTGGGTATCAACATGGAAACCCTCAGAGACAGCCTGGTTGCCATGAGCAAGGTTGTCGTGGCGACAGGCTCTCTCTCACCTTAAGGTCTCTGTGCACAATGTCATGCTGGTGAATATGATTGACACTCTCCAGGATCTGGCTGATGCACTGGCTGAAAAATAAACACAGAATAATACATAAATGAAAAATCACATGAATCATTCAACTATATTTCTTTTAATAACCTTAGGCAGCATCAAGTGCCTTATATTTCTTTTGCCCTGTCCTAGATTTACCATATGTTAATCAATAAATATCTTTAGATATTTATTGATCTAAGGATTAGTTCATCCAAAACAGCCATAAAATGTGTGCTGTAGAATAAGTTAGTGATAATGGTTTGAGACATAACATTTTTGGCTTAACTATTACTTTAATAATACTGCTGAATAAAAGCTGAAAAAGTATTTACCCCAATGAAACATGATGCAAGACAAAGATATTAAGTGTCCTATTCATTGTGCCTATGCAGTGAAAATAACTTGAATTTGAGATTGAATTGTTATCCAAAAAGAAAAGCTGATTTTCCAAATGTTTTCCCATATTAAAACAAACAGAATGCACCAACAGTTTCATAGATATTTACAACCATGTTGAATAAAAATAAACTGTAAGCCTTTCATTTCAACTCCTTAATGAAAATAAACCCTTGAAATTGATTACAGTACAGTTAATCAAACAGCCTCCACTGGACAATTAAATTAAGCAATTAAATTAAACACTGCGAATGGATGATTGATATCACATATTACGTTCATAATGTTGCTACTTTAGCAGACACAGCTGGGGTCATAGGGTATGTGTCAGGGGCACATAAAGCAAGCTGAGCAAGGGATTCTGGGATAGCTGGGGTGGGTGTCACTGTTGCTAAAGCACCTCACTCACAGACAGGTACACACACATGCGTTATCTCATCCCTCTTAATGCTTTAATCCTATAACAGAATGTTGAAGGAGAGGCCTAACCAGGACAGCTGAAAGAGAAAGAGAGAGAGAGAGGGAGAGAGAGAGAGAGAGAGAGAGAGAGAGATACTGTGGGGACACTGTCCTTTAGATACTCAATACTTAACTATTTGATGATTAAAGAATGTTTGGTAAAATTGCGTGTGACTTTCTTAGTCTCCTAAATCTGCTCTGGGTAAATGTCGCAGATGGTTTACAATGGATTTCCATCTCTCCACAACTGACCAGGCTTCAGCAAAACAGATGGATAACTTAATAATGGCTATATAGTAGATTGAATTAAATTGAAATTTGAGAAGTGTAGCATGGATCAACATTATGCTTTTCCACGTATTTTTCCCGAGCTATTAAAACTGTTCCAAATGCTAAAGTCACTTTTCTCATAACAGGTTTTCACCAGTACAGCTTCTGAACAATTACTAGCAAAATGGTACAAGGCATCAGGAATATGAAGTCAATCATATTCTGATCTTTAACTTATGCTCAGTTTGGAGTAACAGTACATGATCACACATGTAGTAAGGAAGCACTTGGTGAAAACATTAAGCAGGAATAGCAGAGTAGTTTTCGGTCCAGATTAATGTTCCTATTATGTTTTTCATGTCATACACAAGAATTAACTTTCAGTGCAACATTTTTCCCGCAATCATGATTTTTTCGGACCCATTTGCAATGAAATGAAGTGAAAGTGACATATTTGTCAGATATGGTAACCCATAACCAAAATGTGAGTAGTGTGCAGTGGGTAGCACACTACTGCGCCCAGGGAGCAATCAGGGGTTAGATGCCTTGCTCAACGGCACCTGTCAGCGCTGGAATCGTACCAGCAACTTTCTGATCACAAGTCCGACTCACTTACCAATAGGCCACAACTCTCCCAATGTAAAGACTGATGTAGTTACGCGATCTGAAAACTTGTTCTAAGGTTAATTTGTCCATTTTTTGCTGTGGTTGTGGCAGATAAGCATTAATTTCAAACCCTGTGTAGACTCCAGAATGGGAGAGTGGGACACACACACACACACACACACACACACACACACACACACACACAGAGACAGAGACAGAGACAGAGACAGAGACAGAGAGAGAGACAGAGAGAGAGAGAGAGAGAGAGAGAAAGCAGAGGAGATAAGAAACCAGAATAAAGAAGAAAGAATGTTGATATATTAACGTTACAAAAAGGACAGAGGTTCTTTGCCCAAATTTGGTTACATTTTAAGCACAGCATTCCATTTTTAGGGCAGAAATAGCTGGACACAAAAGACCTGTCTCTCTCTCTCTTACAAACATACACAAACACAGACAGTTGATCTCTATCTAGAATTCTCTCTTGTACCCTATTTTCTAACTCACTTTCTTCCTGCATTTACACACTTCACTTTATCTTTATCTTACTTTATCTTTTTTAGAGATGGTACATCTTTATCTCTGTAATATCACAGCCTAACTGTGGCCATTAAGCAAGTTCTTGTAAACCAAATTTACCATGAACTCCCACATGACTGCTGTAAAACAGTCAGCTTGTGTGTCGATACATGGAGCTTTAACTGAAAGACCCTGAGACTTTCACACTGACTGCTGTAAGAATAATATGTAATTTCTGTGACATTATCATCTCTAAATAAAATAATGACTATTTAATTACTCTTTTTAAACAGGTTTCTTCAACACCTCCTTCATCTGCGTTTGGATTTGCCATCTAACATAACTGGATTCAAGTCCCTATTAAAAAAGAAAAAAGATGTCCACACATGCTATATGTGTATGCACATCATCTTCTGGATCTAAAGCTGTTTAAAGGCGGTAAGGAATCCAAACAGAAATAGAGTTAGTGAATAAGGAAAGATGGTGTGGGAGAGTGAAAGAGAGAGAGACAAAAAAGGGGGAGGCCAATGGAGGACAAATGGATATGTTTTGTGTGGCACCTGTTGATTGCCAGTTCTAGCAAACTCCACCATCATTAAAGGCTCTCATTTTTCCACACAAAAGAGACCATTCTCCACCATCCTTCTCTGTGCTTTCGAACCAAAAGCGTGCATGTGTGTGTGTGTGTGTGTGTGTGACCTGCTCACTGCAGGCTGCAGCACAGTAACCACAGCAACAGTAAATTGGAGAGCCCACCTTGCGTCAGCTTCACTGTAATACTCTCTGGCGACGATATCCTCGAACAACTCCCCCCCAGTCACACTGCGGAAAGAGAAAGAGAGAGAAAACACAGCTAAACAAGGGAAGAGAGAGCAGAGACTGTGCCGGGTTTGGGCTAATTTGGACAGCAGTGGGAGGCAAAGCCGACATTTTACACTCAGATAAACACGATCACGAATGCATGACACAGTAAAACACGCATGGGGTAATTATGTTTAAAGAATTGTTTTAAGGTACATGGATGCTCTAAATATTTTGTCTTCTACACAAACTGGATGATAATGTATAGAACCTTGCCTAACAAAAATTGCTTTGGTTTACAATAACAGAAAACGCTTTTTTACCATTGTATCAAAGTTTACCATTGCTGCTGTATAAAACATTGTTAGCCACGCCCCAAACTTACACCATTGGTTAGGTCTGACCGAGTATGTCAAACAAACAGATTGCACATGGCATGAAGCAGATGTTCCAATCACTTGTAATTCCTCGATGATGTAACTGTCACTCTCTGTTAAGCCACACCCACCTTAGTTATTACTCCTTCAAGCTTTCCTAAAAATTGTTCATTGCTCTTTATTAATTTTCTGGTATCATTATCCAATTTAAATGTGAAATTTTGTTACATTGTCCACCCCTAATGAATACCACGTTAAATATGTAAGTGGGTTTGCAGTTACATGCTGGCACTGAGCTGTATATAACAGATATATACGTTCTAACTTATAACAGGTACATAACATTAGCAACTTAGCCTTTGTTCTAAATAAACAGAGTTCCACAATGACAGCTGGAAAACTTAAACAGCGGCTACTCTGGTTATAACCAGAACACAATCACAAAAAAAAAAAACAATCTTGACAGCACTAAATCGCATTTACTGCCACCCAGAAAGGTCTACCCATCAATTTTTCCTGGCAGATCGCATCAAACTGAAGGATACATTTTTGACACCTGAGACAGCGAACAAGGTGTTCCTGTCTAACATATCTGAACTACATTTATCTACCTGCAGGGATTCCGAAATGATTCATTGCAATAAAATGTCTTGAGTTTTAAAACTTAATTAAATAGCACAGTCTGCTATTTTTACAGTTTGTAAAAATTACCCAAAATTGTCAATAAACTCCCTTTAATTCCCATAAACTCACATAATATTCCCACTTGGAATATTTCTAAAATTCCCAGCTTTGCAACCCTACTCTAGGACACCTGTCTTTGTACAAATGTCAGAAAAAGAGCATTGCATGTACCCTTCAAGGAGAAAGCAAATCCCACAACGCATTGCAATAAGATCAGGAAAAAAATAAAAATCACGAGGCTCTTTGAGATGACATTTTTGATAGAAATCTGCCCATGTAGGCAGCATGCTAGCTCACTAGGTTTTGGAACACAGCCTATGTCTTTGCCATGTCTGTTGTTGCAACACAGCATACACTTTTGAGTCACTGATCGTGACATTGGTACTGATCGTGTATGTGCACTGGCATATGTGGTTTACAAGGACACAAATTTGACGTGTATAACAATGTAAACATGGTTTACACTTCCTGTGTCCTCACAAACCAAATGACTTAAAACATACAAAATCATGCTTTTATTTTAATTAAAAAGAGTTTTCTTGAAGTTCTCGAAGAATGAATATAAAAATCATTACACTTACGGAGAGTGCCTGTAAACCACATATGCATATGTGTGTGTGTGTGTCTGTGTGTGTGTGTGTGTCTGTGTGTGTGTGTAGGAGCCATACTCACAGGTCAAAGACCAGGTAATGAAAACCCTCTTCTGAGATACTGTCATGGAGTCGAACTAGGGATTGGAAAGACACAACAGGTGAATCAGCATTGAACAATGACGACAACACAGATAATGTGTTATGAAAGCACGTTTTTAATGATGTAGAAAGAGGGAAATCTTTGGAGTATTGCTCACTCCATCACACAGCATTCATAACAACATCTGAGGGAAACACACTGTATACGTCTAATGAAGCGCTATTATTGTGATGTTAGGGTAACGCTAACAATTACAAAGCAGATTCAAAGACTTTAGATAACCATAAACATATGGCTTAAATGAAATAAAAGTATCTAATAAACAGAGAGAACGAGAGAGAGAGAGAAAGTACATGACAAGTTCATTTATGTACACAAGCAGTGTGTCACGTAGACAGTGACACACCATGAATGAGGTGGGGGGGGGGTAGAGAGAGAGAGAGAGCGAGAGAAAGAGAGCGAAAGAGAGAACGAGTCGAGTAAACACTGCCCAGAATAGCAGGAGCCTGTTGTGAGCCCTAAGAGAGCAACATAGCAACTAGAAGTTTAATCAGAGAGAGGAGGAAAGAGATGGAGAACAAATAACAGAGCGATTCAGGCGAGTCTGTCACTGCAGAATATGTATATTAGTTAAATTACTTCTATATTATTAGTGTGAGTCAATAATCCTCAAAGTCATTGTTTGACATGCAAGGCCCTGACATGTTGACAATGCAAACAAGAGCCAATGTTACGCTGGTAATTACAGATGCTTGACTTTAATTAAGCTCTAAACATCCAGACTGAGATTAAAGACAGGGAGAAGTTGTGTTCACAGAGCCTTTAACTTCTCTAAAGTGAGATTTCTGAGAGAGAAAACAAGTATTCAACAAATGGGGTGATTTTATCCAGTGAAATCTGACTGGATCAAAAATGTTAGCCTTTGATTTTTTGGTCAAAGGTGATGTGTTTATTTTTTTGTGTTAAACACTTTGTACTGTCAACTAATTAACTGCAAGCGATTTGTGGCTTCATTTCCCCAAAAGTGTAAATGTTGTGGCTCTGTGGTGCTCACTGCTGTTTTGTTTGAGAATCAAAACACAAAGTCTGTCAAAAAAACGCAAGACTAACTCAGCGTGTTCCGACTACGCCAGCAGCAATGAGCACTCAGCCCTCTCTCCTCTGTAACCTTTCAAACTCTCTCTCCGTCTCATTGGCTCTATTGTTGAGCACTTATGTGCAGCCCAAGCAGAAAACATGACAAGCTGTCCACTTCAGGAGACACGACAAGAAGTAAAGCGAAAGAGAAAGAGAGAGACAGATACAGGTGACAATGAAGCAGCATCGTCTGAGCAGGAAACAGAGATGGGGATAAGAGAAATAAGAAAACGCTGCATGGGGGGATGCTGGGAGAGTAAAAAAAAGAGGAAAGTGAGAGACAGAAAGGAGAAGAAAGAGAAAAATGGGAATAGGTGTGAAGTTGAGGTCACTGTGGGACAACGTGTGGAAAATACCGTATATTGGAACAAGTTGTCAGCAAAGGACAAATGCTGTAGTTTGATAAATCAATGTCTGAAGGTTAACCAGAAGCCGATTTGAGGCTGATCTTAGTGATTGATCAAAATTACACCAGCCGCTCGAAGCCGATGTTAAAAGCTTATATATGCACTATTGTGAGACATTTTTGTCAATTTTTCATTTCAATTAATTGGTAGGTCTGAGAAACAAGTACTCGGGGGCGGGGCATGAGCAAGGGCAGGGTTTGTGCATCATGGTGATAATAAAAAGATTTCAATTAAAAAATTTATATTGTCAAAACCATGACAGGAAAATAACACTACTAAATTATTCAGCATTTTTGAAAAAAATAATGTCTAAAAGAAATAGCTGTGTGAGGTAAAACTGAAGGGAGAATGAACACAGATAAACTGAAAAGCGTTTTATATCACACATTCTACATGAGATTAATGAGATATACTAAATACACAATATAAATGTAATATTAACTGTGCATCTCTCTGCACAAAATGCAAATAAACTTGAACTAAGTTATGTGATAACTTCAGGCCACCACCCAAAATGCCACCACAACCAATCAGAAAAAAAATTGAAATCCCTACTAACATCTTTTTTATGATTGATCATCACTGTCACGTCTGAACATTTGAGTACTTGTACCCATCCCTAATACATACAGACAATTATTCTGTATAACTTGACAGGTTGCCAGGCAACCTTAAGTGAACAAACTCTGCTTTGCGTTACACACCTTAATAACAAATTACTCCTGTCTTGACGTGTTTGTGATGTCCCACTGTTTCTTCACATTACTCATTAAGTTTCTTCATCACACAAGTTTAAATAATGTAAGGCAGTTTGCAAATACATAGTTGTGCAAATAAATTGGCAAATCTATAAACAGTACAGCAAGCTCTTCCCCAGTTGACACAATTCTACCATTGCACAGTATATTTCGTCATAACGCCAAGCCCTAGCCTCAAGCATCCTTAAACTATTCCAGGTATGTCTTCCTTTATCTTCTTTGTGGTTCTTCATCTCAGTCATGTTTTATTTCACTTGTTGTGCTCTTCTACAAGTGGTGATAATGATGGTTTGGGTTGCATTGCTGCCCACTAGCATCTCCCACCTCAGCACAGTTATTTATAGAGCTACAGTCTTTCTTCTCTCCCTCTCCATCTATCTTTGCTGCTCTCTCTATCCCTGTAGCTTCACCTCTTTCTTTCTGTCAACATCGCCCCCATCTTGATGGCCATTCAGTTCTGTTTTCCCCTCTCAGGTCATTTTTGTGCTTTCCTTCTATCCACTTCTCCAACTTGTCTCCAACCCTCCTCTAATTCTCTCTTTTTTATTCTCTTTTCAATGCCGTCTACTAAGTTCTGCCTTTTGTCTCTGTATCTGCTAATTTTTCCCCTCAATGTTTTTTTCTTCACTGTTCATTGGTCCTTTAAAACAATGATTTTTGGGAGGGGGTGTTCCACAGGACATTTTTTGCAGAGAAAGTATTTTAGCCTTATTCAGTCCCAGTCATCACTGTCACCAACACACACACACACGCACACTTTCTCTCTCTCACTCTCACACACTTTTCACACAGCTGTAGATATTGTTTTCAGGCTTACAGCACTCTTGCATGTATGAATAATTCTTTAATTAGGTGAACCTTTCTTCTATTTCAGATTACAACTGGACTTTTTATTGTATCTCAATAATGACTTTTCCTAATTAAAGGTGTCAAGTGGTTCCCATTTGACAAAATGTCTCCATTTCTCTTTTCAGAGCTATAACTTTCCCTCTATAATAATACATTTAAATGTTAAATGAAAAGTGTTTGATCAGAGAAATGTACTTCGTACTAAAATTTCCATAAAACCTTTTTTCCAATCTCTGACCCTAAACAGTCACTATTATTATGCCAAACATTTTAGACAACAAAACAGAAAAATATTAATAGTTATCATGGAATAATATATATATATATATATATATAAAGCACTTATCTCTCTTATACAAACTCACCAATATTGGGGTGTTTGAGTAGACGACAGATTCGGGCCTCACGCTCCAGCTTCTGATGATCTGTAGAGAGGAAATGGTATATTAGATACTTCAGGTGGTTGATGGCTTGTTCTCACACATTTGATCGCAAAAGAACATGTCGGATAAGGTGTGATACGTTTTTTCCCAGGTGTGATGAATAGATGTGACCCTCACTGCTCACTAAGGTGGGGGGAGGGAATCAACAATTGAGTAGAAGCCCTGATCATAAACCAGCACAAATACATGTCATTGTCTCTCTTAATTAATAGTGTTTAAGATGGTGTTTGCTCTTATTTCAGGTTAGGGGTTTGTTAAAGGTATTACATTGTGACTCAACACTCACCATTTTTGCTACAGACATGAATGGCAGCTTAAATCATGTGGATTTACTGATATGACGTGTGCTAGGTGATCGGACTTCTAGAGTATTGGAGGACAATAAAATCTGTGAATATATCCCCAAGGCTTACTTGGAAGAAAGGTCCAGATTCATTTTTAGGGACCAAAATATCACAGAGACCTGGGGGCTGGTGCGCAGCTGCCTGGAAACCACCCTAGCAACAGCATCTTAACACACAAATCACTCCTGTGAACACCTGTTTCACTTAAATTGATGCTATAAACCATTTTTTGCGCAATTTTAAGCATCACACACAGTTTTTTTATCAGCCAATATAAGAATCTAATTTGTCTTTACACTATAAAGTACAAAAATGTTTCCCAAAAACAAGAGATCCAGGCCAGCTTGAAATTCACCCATTTTGGTGATTCTGGTCTTCTAATGATATAAACTGTAATTGCCTGTTTGTTTCTGGAGTGGGGGCAAGGTTCAAGCTAATATAATGCTTATTACTGAACATGTAATATGCTAGTGTGAACTCAAAGGATGAATGTTATGTAAATTTAAGCTAAAAAGAATGAGGGCTCATTTTCTCTCACTCAGCAAACACACACCCACACACCCACCCACACCCACCCACTCACCCACCCACCTAAAGCATGAGGAGTTTTAATAGAAGCACAAAATCTTGATTGGTGTTTATTCATCTTGTCAATACAAAAATTACCCAGCATGCACCGCTGGAGGCCAATGACATTGGATGTGACTCACATTTTAGAAGAAACCGTATTTTAGCAGTTTACGTTCATATAATTTACATATATGTAATCTTTGTTGCTTTTGTAGCTTCTGTGATTAAACAAAAAACACATTGTCTATTATTTAATTGCTTTAACTGCCAGCCATGGCATCTCTTTAAATGACAATTATGGCCGGTTAAATATCAGTTAAATATCAGGGTCATCAGCAAGGTTTCAGACAAGCTGTGCCCTTAAATTAACTTAGCTTCAGATAGAATGATTATGCCATTTTGCTTTGATTTCATCACGTACAAACGCAAACACCATCTCATTTACAGCTTTGTCCTTAGAAACACTGTCTGCAAGGTCAAAGGTTATGACCATGTTTGGGTTCCAAAAAGGACACAGCATTACAGGAACACTAAAGTTCCTGTAATGCTGCTGCCTAAAAATGTTGCTGCCTGTGTAGCCAGCTGAAAGCAAAGAATCTCAGAAGGTTTTAAAACAGAGCACCATACACCCCTATTCAGCAATCTGTTTATTTGTACTTAGAAGTAAAGAAAAAATAAAAAATCCAGTTTGTAATTTAGTCAAACACATCTGTAAATGTTCTGCTTTTGTAACTGTGATTCCTTGTTATAAATAATACCTTTTTAACAATAAAAAAAACAACCAATTTAACAAGCACATAAGCTAGAAGCGAAGGGCTCATTTTGATACGGTTGTTGGCTTGATTGAATGTGTTACTTGATTGTGTGTGTATGCGTGCATACACGCATGTATCCATTATAATTTGTAGTGTATTGTGTTGTCTGTGGTCCAATTCCGCCTTTTTTCGTTTCTCTTTCTGTTTTTTCATCATGCGGCCTGTCTTTCTCTCTGAACTAGATTAGGTGTTAGCCTCCCACACAGGCACGCATGCATGCATACACGTAACATGCATGCTTCAAGCTAACAGGATTACATTCTCTCCCATCTTGCCCTGTGACCCAGTGGAGGATTTAACCCTTAGCATGCTGCTGGCAAGAGTACCGTTTGCCTCATGGTCCTTTCACTGCCTGCCAACATGACCACAGAATCTACGACTGCCCGAGACGAGTGCCAAGGCAGCATCCAAGTCCTGTTACTGGATCAGCTCAGAGCTGCAATCAGCCCATGTGACTCTGTAGGCTGTACAGCAAACCCACGTGGCATAAAATGAGCTCCACAGCTGAAGCAAAGAGAACCAACAGAATCAAAATGTATATAAAATCAAATAGATAAACAGCATGGTAGACACGTGGAAAAAGGTAGACTGAGAAAACTGCGAGGTTTAGCTTCTAGCTGAGAGCTTCTACACTAAAAAAAAGGTGTTATGAAAGGTCCTTCATAGTGATGCCATAGAAGAACCAAAGAACATTTTAGTCAAAGTTCATGCCTTTTTATAGTTTTTGTGAAACCGATTCTGTAGGTTCTGCAAATGTTAAAGATTCTTTATAGAGCCATACAGCCATAAATGGTTCTTCTATGGAATCATTAAAGAACCTTTATTTTAAGTGTGTAGCTGAGAGCTCCTACCTGAGAGCTCCTAGCTGAGAGCTCCTAGCTGAGAGCCCCTAGCTGAGAGCCCCTAGCTGAGAGCCCCTAGCTGAGAGCCCCTAGCTGAGAGCCCCTAGCGCAGCTGCATACACGTGCAGCTATACACACCTGAAGTTGCTCCTGCAACCAAAACATTTAGTGCAATAGGCAGAAAAAAAAAATCTAAAATCAAAAAAACTAAAAATCCTAATCAATGGACTGCTTTTCAACAGGAGTCCATCCACATGTCCACTGATTGTTAGCATGGAACTCAAGCTGTGCGACATCCCACCAAGAAACTCGCAAAGCTGATTCATTTGCAAACAAAGACCTGCGTCCTGGACCAGCAGAGGGATTTCAGAACCATACTGGCACCAAACAGAATGGCAAAAACAATTATTGTATCCAAATGTACGGAAACAGATGTCATGCAGTTTGAGTTCTGCATCACATTACAGAAATAAAATGGGTTACAAACATGGTGCCATGTTGATTTCAAGACAGTGTAATTATTCAACGGAGTGTGCTGTCTCTCAGTGTTCCACAGCCTCAATTTCATTCATGTCCACTTAAATATGCGGTCTACTCAGACTACCATAAAGTTGTAACATAAATGGGTTGTAGCACAGAGCAAAAGTGCTACAGTGAAATGATATTCCTAACTGTTACATCTCAGAAGTTTTACACACACAGTAATATGAGAGGAAACCCCATACTGCAGTGAGAGACATCAGCTTGGTGCTATCAGAACTACTTTAGTTTCACTACGAGAGATCACACACGCTCATGCAGTAGTAATTGCATTACAGACACACACACCTCTAATCTGATGCATAATTAAACGCAGGGGAGAGATAGTAAAGGCCCTCTGTCATGACATTCTGTGTAAATAGCAAATGAGAGTAGGATGGACAATGGACGCAGAGAGAAAAGAGAGAGAGGTCAACCAGAGAAACAAAAGCATGAAGATAATTTTTACATGCATATATTCTTGTCATTATTTGCACACAGATTTATATTAAAAATGGCGACTTTTTCTTATATTGCTTTTTTATAATGCAATTTCTATGACATTTTAATTGATCTATATATTAGGCTCATATTAAGCATATATTAATTGGTCTAATAATCTATTAAAAGAAGCTCATAAAAAGCCAATTTTTGAGGTAGGGGTAAATAACTTAAAAAAAAGTTACTCTACTATGAGATGCTTTATGATAATATAGCCAAACAATCCTGTGTGTTTAGTAATGCTAGGGAAAAGAAAACATTTTTATGAATCAAACCAAATCAAAACCTGAATTATAGTTTCGAACTGGAATTAAGTGAGAATAATATAGAAGCTGAATTGCAATTGAATTGGAATTAAATTGAATAAGAGAAGGGATAGAAATAATGTGAATTAGAATAGTGACGCAGAAGTGCTACTAATCACAAGAGGCAAAGAGTGTGTGTGTGCGCGCCTGTGTGTGTGAGAAAGAGATAAAGGATTACATGAGACATCCACTTGATGAAGCAAAATCACAACTCCCTTGTGCAAGTATTCTGCGCTTTAATCCTCCGCATGCGTGAGCGTGTGTGCACATCACCTCATCAGCTCAGTTGGAATGATGCCTTTCCTCCTTTGTTACTTCACTGATTCAACAACCGATTCATTCCTCTCATTTACTGTATGAACAGAAATAATCCTGTGTACTGCAGAAATCCCTCCTTCCTAACACCATTTCCTGTTGACATCATGAAACACCATTTACAACCTATTGGACTTCCGCACTGTAATGTATTCATAAGTGAAACAGGATGTTCAACAAGATAAACAAAATATTCAAAGGGCTTGCTGATGAAAAGGAAGGTCGCTTATGAGGTGAAGCAAGATATTGTTACTGATTAAAATTAAACAAAAATCATTTATTGAGTAAGTCAATAACAGATCAGTGTACAAAATAATCTCTTTATCTTACACCGATTTGCAACGGTAAGCTTATACTAATGAGTTACAATTTGGGCTGTGAGGTCTGATTTGACTTCATATGTAAAGAAAAGTATGTAACGTTTCAAAAAGATATGGATTGCAACTTTAAGAAAAGCTCTGATCTAAATTAAGAATTATTCACAGAAACAGGAACCTGTTTTAGAGGACTAAAATAGCCAGTAATGAGGTGTACATCAACACTGGATGGATCAAAGACCAAAGGTGAGGAAGTAGGTCAAAGTGTAAATGGTGTTGCCATGGTAACTAAAGAAATGGATGGAGGGCATCTGATAGATCATGAAGTTAGTTTGCTATCTCACTATTTGCTAAGGTTACAGAGAATTGTCCTTGCCATGCAACTGAGGGTCTGCCAGTGCCAGATCATTTAAAAAGCACTTATGCATGCACACGATCAGGGCCCAGACTTGAACCTGTGCACCTGTTCCATTGAAATGTAATGCATTTCCCTAAAAAATATATTTATCAGTCTGTTCTGTGCAGAGCAGAGTGAAGATACCAACAATGTCTTTACACAGAAACAAAGGAATTCAATCCCAAAACAAAAGAATTCATTACAAAGTTACAAGAAGCATTCTGCTTCTATTCTGGCTGGCATGTGTCTTCACCAGCAAATGCAGTGATAAAACACGAATTACAGTGGTCTCATGGTCTGTGACTTGTTGAGATAATACCTTCATTATGATGCCAGAGGAAAACAGGAGAAGCTGAGAGCCAATCAACTACACAGAGCCTCTCTCTCTCTCACACACACACACACACACACACACACACACACACACACACACACACACACACACACACACACACACACACACACACACACACACACACACACACACACACACACACACACACACACACACACACACACACACACACACACACGTAACCCATGCTTAAAAGACACAATCCGAATATGAATATACCAGCAGTGTTTAATTGTTCCATCACTTGTGCCACTTAGAGAAAACAGGTGTGTGAGGGGTAATGGTGGTGTCAGTGTTTTGCTTTATTGTGCTAAGGCTCTGAGATCCATGGGCTCAATTACTGCCCCAGTGAGAGGCACTCCTGTGTTTGTCGCACTCAACAAAACTGCGGAGGACAACATAAAAGAGCAGGCACAGAGAAGCACAGACCCGCAGGGACAGGGGTCTGGACCCGGAACGCAAATCAGTGTGTGCCTGGACAATTAACAACCTGTCAATATCTGCTGGAAGCGGCTGGCCAATACAGCTCTACTATTTCCAAACGATGAAACGACAACATTTGTTCCAAGGTTTAACACTAAAAATTAAATGGACCGTGCTACAATATCTGCTTTATAATACTTAATTTGGTGTATTGGTAAAAAACTCTTAACAATATGTATTAAAGCTTGTAAATAGCTAAAGTTTGCTCTAGCAGATCTTATTTAGCTACTTTGCAGTCCACATGAAACCTATTTATTTATTAATACACATTCCTGGTATTACCGTACACAAATCATCATTATGATTTAAATGTTAATTTTAAAAAATTTGTATTTGCAATCAAAATGTATTAACTTTCTCCAACTATTTGTCATTTCCAGACCACTCCCAGTTAGCACAGTTGGGTCATTTTGGCATGTAACGCCCACTTTTCACAAACCAATCAATTCGTAGCAGAAAAATAAAGTCCTTTGTATTTTCTCATAAAATGTCTTCCTTCACCTGGGAAACCATAACATTATGCAAATAAAACGAGTTACAACAGCATTTTGTGTTGCCTTTAGACTAGTTTTGTTTATTAACCCCCAGTGATTACGATACTACAAGGTAATTTGTGATGTCAGCAATTAGGTAATGCAGCAACACTAAAAAATGGGTGTGCAACGAGTGATGTGTCAGTCAATTCAAGCTAATGAGTAGTTTCTCTCTCACTATCTGTGTTCTGGGAAAGACTTTCCTCACAGTTAAAGGGTGAAGTTGAGGTTAGATGGGTTTACTTAAAAAAAAAAAAATAAAAAAAAAAAAAAAAAAAATCTGGGCCAAATCCACGCTGGGCACACTGCCAGTCTTCACAACACTCCCCATACCAACCACACATGAGAAGTGTAAGTGCCATACAACAGAGATGAAAGCATGCTAAAAGCACAACATGATGCGTGTGTATCAGATGATAACATTAGACTCTATACAGCCCAACTTCATTCCTTATATGGAAAAATTACATGTTTTAGAGAATATTTACTCTGTTCTTTTCTCATAAAATAAAACATGGAGGCAGGTAAACAATGGCAGGTTTTTAAAATTTGGGGTAAACTGTCTCATCTGTAAAATAGATTGTCAAGACATTCATAATGGAACATAATAAAAAATACATTAAAAAATGTGTGCTGTGCTCCTCCTGACAAACCAACACAAGCAGATAGTTCATTCAGCTTTGCTTCAAGAGCAGGTTATCAGAATATATCTGGCCCAGACGTCGCCCATCCCCAGGCACCGGCCAGCAGGGTGACTCTGTCTGCATCTCAGAGCTCTATTACATCTTCCTCCCCTGTCTGTGCCCTGATCGGTTTCACAGTGTCGCTCTTCCACTGTCCTGAACTGATATTTTCTACACAAATTCCCTTGGCCCCATTTTTCTGTACACCAACACTGCAATATCAATGTCCTGAGGAAAATATACAATTGAATGTGGTGTTTTAAAATGATGCCTTTAGTAGGAACGCATATTGACAGTGTTTTTTTTATGAAGAATCAATGAAGGGTGTACATGAATGCATCATTTTTTTATCTTATTGGTCACAAGCTGTGTTAAGATTATTCAAAATATAACTGCAAACAGATCTGAAATTATGTAGGGCAAATAAATAATTACCATTTTTATTCACATTACACATTACTATTCACCTTGTTGCTATGTTGCTTCACCTTGAGGTAAAAAATAAAAACAATGTATCTTAAAATGACTAATAAAAATAAATATATATATTATTAGTTAAATTATATTATATTAATATTTATTATAAGTTTAAAAGAATCTGCAGTTAAACAGGCCAGCTAGCCAGAGGATGAAACAGCTCCTCTGAATCTGAAATGTTTGAGGGGAAACACTGGTGCTCCTTTTCCATAAAGCTCAAGATTGCTGCAATCCCGTGCGATTCCTTCATAAAAGTGCAGAAATGGCTCCAGACAAATAAAAATGGCAGGTTACAAAGGCTATCCTGACCTCTTTCCCATTACTCAAACTGCATTAGCCTCACAGCGTAATTGCTAAGGGAACAGGGAACGGCTGTAGCATTGTTCAGTTAGCGCAGATGCACTAAGCACAGACTACTGAAAACGTTCAGATCTGCCCTGCTGCGAAGACCTTCAGATGTTAACCAGCTCTTTTCGGCATGTCTGTGTTGACATTATCAGGTGGCCTCAGCATTCAAACCTGTGTCTACTAAAAAGATAATTTTGTCAACGATTAGACGCAAATTAGCATACAGATGGCCTCAAAGATAACAAAGACTAAAAGCCACAAAAAACAACTTTGGAATAAATGATTCAACAGTTAGTGGAAAGAGTATGGAAGTGTTTCCCTACAACAAGCATTACAACAATGAGCTTCAAAGAATTACGCCATTCACAACAGGAATTTGAATCTCCAGATAACAGCACCATTCAAACTTTCCACAGGGGCTAGCCAATCATCAGAGAAGGGGATTGTGGGTAATGCGGTACTGAGCTCTAAGCTCATTGCACCTGTGGCGCAAAACAACGGTAACCAAGTCGCAGGATGAACGAGCACAAACAATACAATCCCTACGTACACCCCCACCGTGACCTGAGGGGGCAATTTACTGCAGATTATTCCCTCCAGACCAAGGGCTGGCGGAAACAAAGCTATGCCTCATCAGAAAAAAGCATCTCCAGAAATATTTTCGAGCATCGGACGAAGGTGACGTGCATCATTTAATAGCTTTCAGCCGTATATCTCTCTCCCCTCCCCGTGAGGTTCTCCAAACCTGGTCATCCCTAACCATCTAAATCCCTGTGACGTTTTTAACCGCCTGGCGTTTTTCTAAATTCTGCTTTTATTATAGAGCCTTGATCAAACATTGCAGGCCAGGCAGGACAGAATTGAACATATACTAATAAAAAGCCCTGACCAAACACTTGATATGATTCTAATAAACCAGCCAATGACTGAAAAGATGCATCTACTTCTGAAATGACAATAACAACAGTTAATGTAACAAAACCAGTTTGTTTCATCAGTAAATACACAAGCACTTCATTAGAAAGCCAGATATCTGTATGCATCTAAATGTGTGTTTGTGCATGTACAGTAGTGCAGTGTCTACCTAAGCATTACTAAGCACTGACGACAGCTTTGTGTGTGTGTGTATATGTGTGTGAGTGAGTAAAAAAATGTGTGTAACCTGAGGATCACAGGTGAACACAACATCCAAAATTAACTATTTGCCACACAAGCCAATGGAACTGAGAAAATGTACCAGCCATTAATACTTCTTACTGGCTATCATATTTTGCACCTGCCGAGAGAGAGATAGAGAAAGACAGAGAGAAAGAAAAAGACAGAGTGAGAGAAAGAAGACAAAGCGAGAGAAAGACAGTAAGAGAAGAGAGAGAGTGAGTGAGAGAGATGAGAAAATAAACGCTTTAACAATAAACTTGCTAAGCTGATGAAGTTATCCTGGCCCATGACCTAACATGAAATTCATTTGAACATTTCATTACAGAACACATGCCAATTAGATCACTGAGTACTCATTTTTCTTCGGGACCATCAAGTAACTCCGAAGAACAAATCACGCTGATAAGTCTTAATTTCCTAAAGGAAATACCAGTACCAGCAGCACAGGCTGAGTATTCAAACTTCAGAATTTGGTTCCGTGTAAATGAAATGCTGTGGTCAGATTCACTTTGTTGTTGTTATGACAACCATCTTGTGTGCGTCTTGTTTTCAGTCGATTCCACATAAGAATCAACACATAATCACTGTGCATTGCAAAGTGGGCTTTAAGTGGCTAGATATGTGCAATAAGGAACAAACCAATTTTAATTGAGCACACAGATGTAAAAAAAAAAAATGATGATAACACTGTTACATCTGTCAACATTTTACAACATTTGTTATATTTTTGGTTATAGGAGTTTAAATATTTCCTTAAAAGTAGTTAAGATTATAAATACCAAGCTTAAACAACTAATGCTGAAATTACAACACAAATTCTAAAAGGAATCTATAAGTTAAGTTCTTCAAGCTAAATTAATTGTGGACGATTAATTAATAGCAAGGCGAGGCGTTCAAAAATGTTTTAAGAACATATGAGGAACATTTTGAAAATGCTTGCAAGGCAACACTTTGTTAGACTGATTAAATGTTTAATAAAACAAACCTGAAATGTCCTAAGGGAAGCAAGCAAAGTCATGTACACACATCATATATAACTTGTTTAATGCCTCTGCTTTCCCCTAAACAATCAACAAGACACAGCTAGCCAATGAGAATGTCACCAAACGTAACTTTCACCACTTTGTCTTACTTGTATTGTTATATCATTATTTGTATTCTTGTTCAGAATGCAGCCAAATCTAATTCTGTTCATCTCATTCTAATCGCACTAGGGAAGCATGTGGAGACGTGTCCCATACACACTGATTACACCTGAGTGACTTCTTCTGGCCGCACAACTATGAATTAGAAGCACAACGTTTGTTTGCGCTGTAATGAAAGAGGTGGAGAGCCGGTCGCTCTCTCACTGAAAACGATGGCCGATTCTGTAATGCAACAAGACTGAATTATTCACATCTAGCCCTCTGGAGAAAGAAACAGAGGAGAAAGAAATGAGAATTAGGACAAGGGGAAAGTGGGGCACACAGGAAAGAAACAGTGGGAGGGTCGAAACAAGATGTTGAAGAACACAGCAGCGTGGAGGCTGCGACTTTCAAGGCGAGATGAAAGTAAAGACCTTCTGGTTATAGATTTGTTTTAGAGTTATCATCACAACTTGACTTTTAACAACAATATCATGACCACAGCAAGAAAATCCACACCAGTCTATACATTCTCAATGGGTTTGAACCCGTAACGCCGCACAAACATTACAGTGCAGCATTTTAGGAATATGTGCACCAACCTCTGTACCACTGCTCAGAATATACACACAGAAAGAAAATGCTTTTAAACAGCTTTTTTTAACAGTCCATGTAAGGTTGGTTCAGATTCACACAATCAGATTGTGTGTTCCCTAGGAATTGATCACATGACCTTGCCCTTGCCAGCGCCATCGCCATCCTCTACCAGTTGAGCTACAGAAATCAGCCAACCTAGATATGGGAAATTGAGACTGGCCAGCTATAGTGCTAGATATAGATATATATATCAGCTAGTCTGAGTAATTGGCTGATGTTTGGCATTTTGACATCACAGACATTAGCTCATAGCCGTGGACATTTACCACGCTTGTATTTCTTATGTCATGCTAAGTGCACATTACAAGACTGAAGCCCGTCACCCTGCACGCATTTAAAGACTCATTTTCTTGTTTTCTGTTGCGTTGGCGCACTTTACACATATAATTGCTAACCAGGTGCGTCAATGAAAACGTCATTCTACTCCCCCACAAACTCTTGCACATAGCAACAGTATGTCAACAAAATACAAGGAGAAAAAGCTTGCGGTCCTGTTTGCACTAATTTGCACAAAAAAGAAAAAAATACAAATGAGGTTGTGGTTGGGGAAAAATGGGGAACAGATTTGAATTTTTTTGGCTTCCACTTCAACATTTTTACCTCTTTTTTCTGCTCCCTCAAAATTTTATTGCCTGTTACTCAATGTCCTTTTCTCTTGATTGTCGGAATGCATCTGATGTACATCTGACAACTGTTCAGCCAGATTTCAAACAAGGTTGAAATTTATCATAGCGTGTCTACTGCGTGCACACTAACAAGATTAGTGCAGGGTATGCGCAACACGTTGGCTAAGAAGTGGTGCTTTTGAGTTGTTGGAACAAGCTTCAGTTTTGTAGTGTGCATTCTAGACTGGATTGACATGTAAGTTTTACAAAGTTTCCGTTGATTGACTTATTTATAAATTAGCCGAGCAATAGTTGAGAATGCACATCTGTGAAGAAAATACTGCATACAACAGATGTCTGTTAAAAAAAATCTATATCGTTTAAACACTAAACTGTTGTAGAGGTCATGGCATAGTGTTGCTTGTTAAAGCATGTGCCTGACATTTCCACAATGTTACAAACCCACCACAGAACCTGAGAGAGAGAGAGAGAGAGAGAGAGAGAGAGAGAGAGAGAGAGAGAGAGAGAGAGAGAGAGAGAGAGAGAGAGAGAGAGAGAGAGAGAGAGAGAGAGAGAGAGAGAGAGAGAGAGAGAGAGAGAGAGAGAGAGGGCCTAAGAATAGCCTAGGGAAAGGTGGGAGCTCAAGCAGATATATTTGGAGAGATGAGGCCCTCTGGGAGTGACCTACAGCACAAACACATACAAACACACTCACAAACTGTTTAGTCCAGCACAGCTCCCCTCCTGCTTGGTCATTCATACCTGCAGCAGTCTTCCCTAAGGGAGGGGGAAACTGCTCCGCTGCACTGGAGCATATGGTCTTTCTGATCTTCAGCAAATGAGATGTTCCATCAGGAGCTGGAGCACAGCTGTTCACAGTAAGCAGAAGACTCATATTTGAAGGATCATGAGGAAAAGATTGCTCTGCGGTTAATGAGGCAGCACAACAAAGCAACACGTACGCACCATGCCAAAGGAGACAGTTTCCCATGCAGCGCCTTTAAGGCAATCCACTGAATCAGAGGAGCATAAAAAATACTGATCATTTGTAGTGTTTTTATATAGGACTCTCAGGCAGTTTAGGAAACTTTAAAGGAGGCTTATTTAAAGAATAGTATGGTTAGGGGGAGTGAAATTGATTCTCTGTGATTGTCTCTATGAATCGATCCACAAAACCCATAATTATAATTGCAAATTTATTATTAATAATTCAATTTAATTCAGCACAGGGCAGCAACAATTCACACAGAAATCACATGGGACAAGCTATTTTTAGGGGTGTAACAATATTTAAAACCACACCAAAAAAACGCAATACACCACCCACGGTACGTACCGCAGCACTCTCATGGTGAACACCCTCTGCCCCTGCTGCCCCGGCCCAACCCTGGCTCACTGTTGAGGCTGACCTCATTTTACGTTATGTCACAAAACTTTCATCACTTACCTCACTTTTTTATGTTGAAAAAGTTTTCTTCCTTGACATTTGATTAAATAGTAATTAATATACTTTTGTATATAATTAAATAACTGTATTTTTTTCTAAATATATAAACCAGGGCCTGAGATTCAACGTGCAGGTATTGCGTACATTTTTCTTTCCCACAAGTTTTGCACCAATTTCAGCGAACATTTATGAACTTGTGAATTAATAATTAATAATTAACACAGTTCATCACAGATCAACAAATCAAATAAATACTTTCAGTCTGCAATTTCATAATCAACGTTATAATCAAAACTATTTGAATATATACTAATATATACAATATAAAATATAATATAAAATATATACTATATTTTTTAAATTCTATATTTTTAGGATGCTCATTATTCTTAGTACAGTGCATTTACAAAAACCAGCCCCTGCTGAAAGTTTGCCTGACAAACTTTACACACACTTTCATCCAACAAGTAAGCACATACGCAAGATAAGACAACATTAAGAGACCTGTCAAAAACACAAACACACGCCTAGTCCTATCAGGTCTGACGGCAAACACAGTCTGAAAATCTGCATACCTTATCTTGTTTAAGATGAAGCCCTTTGTTTAACTTGTGACCTGTAACCACTTTAGCTAGGATGATGTTTAAATAATCAGCCATGATATAACTCTGGGTGAGACCCACCCTGAATGATCACACCATACAAACGTTTCAATCCCAAAATCCTGCGGAGCCTTCCTCTGCAGAGCCACTGGAATACTGCTCAGATAAACACATACTACTTAACAACCAGCAGCACACAATTCTCTGTCTGTCAAAACAAGCAAACATTTGTACACACTCTCACAAATACTTCAGCACTACATCTACCTGTTGTTTTTTTAAGCACAGATCAGCAAGATAGTGTCGGAAAAGCAATTCATGTGAATGATTGAGACAGATACCATAAGAGACAGAGACTCTGCTCTTCTCTGCTGACATTCCAGTGAAGTCAGCAGTCGAGATGTACACAGATACATCTCATTGAAATGCCCAACGACAGGTTTCTTTCTCTGCAACCCCTTTAGAGGCAGTGCAGGTGAGAGATAACAGCTAGAGTAAGGACTGCATGCCTTTTGTTATGATTTAGGGGAATAAAGCTTTCATACCGGACAGAGACTGGTCTTGTTGACAAATTACCTGCTCAACATATCTCCTTATGCTGGCCTAAGATAAAAACTGACCAGACTGCTTAAATGCCGTGGTCTTATCGTGCACGATTCATTAGTGCACATTATTTAAAAGAAAAATGAATGTTGACTTTAAAGTATAAATTTCTCAAACTCTTTTCTGCTGATGCAGATATTTGAATAATAAAAATTAATATTAAACTTTCATTATAACTTTCAAATTTTCTGATTAAGAAAATGCAAGTTGTACTTGTCAATACAAATTGTATACTTTTAAGAAGACCAAATTATATTAAAGCAAATATTACTTAAAAATACAAATCTTAGAACAAGAGATAACTACAATATCAGAAAGACAGTTGACATTCCCTATGATTGTTAGGCCGTACTGGATTCATTAGAGGGACACACTACACATGATCCACATTCAGTGTGGTTTGGCAGGAGGGTGGAAAACGGCAGCAAGTTCAATAACTGGAAGGCACCCCCACCCTCCTCATATATCATGAGAACTGTACGGGAAGCCTCTTCCTGTAAAGCAGGAAAGAATCAGAAGCAGGTTTTTGTCTAACCCCCAGAACAACACTACACATTTTAAGCCATTAAAACAGCTCTTCTTTAAAAGATCAATAAAGATTTCAGCTTATCAATTAGACCAGAACTTGTGATACAGGCAGACAGAGACATATAACTGTGTTCTGGAAGCTGTGCTAGAGGCAGATCTCTGTGCTTTAGATGGGTAACTGTTCTGAGAGCTGTGCTAGAGGCAGTTGTCTGTGCAATGACAGCTATACTAGAGGTGGGTATCTGTGTTTGGAAGCTGTGCTAAAGTCAGTTATCTGTGCTAGGAGAGCTGTGCTAGAGGTGGAACACTGTGTTCTGAGAGCTGTGCTAGAGAAGTCTCTTTTCTGGGAGCTATGCAAGAGACAGGCCTGTCTCTAGAGGAAGGATGAATCTTAGGCTTTATGCTGTGTGAACTGTGAAGGACTGTGAAGATATTAAGGGACAGATAGAGGGCAGCTCCACAGGACATTGAAAACGAGAGTGAGAGAAATGTGTGTGTGTACTGGGTCAGCAGTTCATCCAGAGAAAGAGGAGCACTCAATGACACTGCATGTTTCAGAACAGTGCATGTGTGGGTGGGTGTGTGTATAACAGAAACATGGCTGCTTTAAAACACTGCCTTAAAACCCAACACAACTGCAAGGCACAAACACAATTTCTCAAGCTTACCTACAGCATAGCACAATAAAGGCACCTATTGATAAAATGTACCCTAACCCCACAAAACGTACACCTTCAATGCACTGCAAGTAGCTCTGGATAAAAGTGTCTGCTGAATGTACACACAAAAAACAGGAATGGCACTACATTAGGTTTAATTGGTAATAAACTGTAAAAAGCGCAAATTACGCAAACATGAAAAGAGAAATAACAGTGTTAATTAACAGAACTAAGACTGAAGGAAATACAAAGGGACACAAAACAAGGGCAGAAGAAAGTATGGGCAGAAAAACAACAGAGAAAGAGAGAGAGCGAGAGGCAGAGGTTAGAAGTTAGCTGACAATGACAGACTTCAGAACACACGCAGTAAAAAGTAAGAGCTTACTACAAGTACAACAGAGCAATAGGCAAATATTTATCTACAGGAGGCTAGAGTGTCAGAGGAGTATGTGAGGATTACATGACAAATACTTGAGAGAGAAACAAAGCTAGCATGGTCCTGCTTCTGTCTTTATTTCGGAATCCCAAAAGGCTACAGGCACTAAATCACAATGGATTTAAAGAAGGATTTACATATTCCCTCTGCGTCACTATTGTGAATGTTATTTCAAGTTTGTTTTGGGCAGCTAAAAGGTGTCGCAAATCATTCTCTATCTCTGCTGAACTAGCAGGCTGACTAATTTAGCATTTCCATTGCGTCTGAGCATGTGGGTAGGCAGAGCTCTCCGATATGGCGTGCCAGGGCCTGCACAGATCTCTAAGGACTTAACTCAGCCACACTGTAAGAGATGATCAATGACTCAATGCCACCCAGAGCGCCAACTCACTAGCTACAGTTTATCCGGATAACGAGAAATATAGCCAGGGGTCTAAACACAACGTCAGCACATTTTGAAACAATGATATCCCAGCCCCAGCTTTGATTTAGTGTCTTCTCATACAGTGGGGTCACAGAGTCTGAGACCACACTGAAAATCTGGGTTGCAAAATCTAAATTAAACCTGGATATAAATTGGCAGAATGGGCCTCAACTTCTAACACATGAGCAGAACTAAATTCTTGTGCAAAACGCTAATAATCCATTCTTACGTAGAATTAACCAACTGATAAATTTTGGCCATGTTTCATGAATAAGGACAATTGTTTAGAATTTTGAAAATAGTAAAACTTTTTCGTACAAAGTTATGCGCACAAGATGTTTTTGGAAGATTCTCAAATAATGGTGGGAGAACATAGATCATCAGCTTTTGCATCAGCTTGTGGAGTCCACGCCAGAGTGCATGCAGTCATTAACATACAAAGTGGACACAGCAAAAACATCTATTGCTATCACATGCTAAAATAATTATTATTAATATAATTATTTGTAATGCTGACAATATAAAATGCAAAGGAAAAGTTTTATTCGATTTATTCGAAGCTTATTTACTGGTGGTTTCTGACATTTGGACTCAAAAGAGAACACAAAACAGTGTCTACAGCTTATCTATCTGTAGGTTCATTTTACTATTCTGACCACTCTCAGGACAGGAAGTAACTTTCTCAGTTTAGGTTCCTCGTGTCGGCAAGTTGAAGCACGTCATCCATTAATTGAGAGTTGAGCACTTCTCACCAGAGCTGAATCATATCACACTTACTGACAATCGTTTGCAATCAGCTTGGCAGCTCCACTGTCCATTTGCATTTTATTACAGCCCACACCTTCACCTGATTAGAAAAGGCTATTTGCATGACAGTCTACATTTGAACAGATAAATCGACTCATGTTTCCTGAGTCATTCTACCCAGTCTCGCTCACTGTCAGAACAACTTGGCAACGTTTATGTTTTGCCTGTAATCTCTCTCTACCTCAGCGTGACTCGCCCTTCCTATCTAGCTCTCTCACTTCTGTCTCTCTCAGAAGGTTTTATGCAGCAGGTTTCAGAGTGAGCTATTGCCACATCTTACTCCTCAACAGGTGAGTAATCACATTTTCCCTTCTCCCAAAACCTCCAGCTCAAACTCAAAGACTCAAAATCCAATTCATTTCACAACTGCTCTTTTTCATAAAGGCAGTGCGTGAAAATTGAACCAACCCATTTTGTCAGGAAAAGGACAGAATTATTCCACAATGTACTGATTTTAAAAGGAGTAGTTCACACGAGAATTAAAATTCTGCCAACATTTACTCAACCTCACATCATTCTAAACATGTATGACTGACACTTCAATGAAGCACTCAAAAGGAAAGTCCGAAATGTCAAATGAGTGGCCATGGCATTCCTTCAGAATTCATCTATGGTATTCATTAGGAAGTCAAGCAGCTTTGGAACAACATTTTGGTGACAAACCGATGACGGACAGCTTATTTTTGGCTTTTTTTTATATATATAATTTTTTAATAAGGTTGACACAGCAGAAAAATGAGAAAAAAAGGGAAGCAGAGGAAAACAAAATGGCAAAAGAAGGCAGGAAAGAATAGGAGGAATACGAATCGATGAGGGCTTCTACTTAAAGGAGCAGCATGCAGCAGCGCAGAACAAAGAGTGCGAAATGAGTGAGGCCGGAACGCTTGCAGCTCCCATTACAAGAGAGACTGATGGAAAAGAAGAGCTGAATACAATACCTTGATGCTTCCTGTAGTGAGGACGTGCTTCTATCAGTCCTCAGTCCTTATAGAACATCTCCTATCGCACAATTGACTTCAGAATAAGGCTGAACAAAGAGAATTAAAACACAGGCCATCTGATACATGCTTGGCACACTGGGAAAATTGAATTAAAATGCTCAATGTGTATTTAGCCTATTCATTTTGTGATCTACTCCACACAGCCTGGTAACAACCAACTGTTGAATATGTTAAGTGTTTTCTAAAGAGTGGTTGACCAATATGGGTTTTTTTAAATACCCAGTGCAATATTCAGATGGTATGCATTACATTATTTTTATTTTATTGCAAATTAAATGAAAAGCTTATTTCAATGTGTATTTAAAACAGACTTGGCCAAGCAAACATGGTAAACGGCCAATGCAGAATAATTTTAGAACTTCCAAATATTGACCAGTAAATCTATCACTTATTGGTATATGAATACCACAAAATAGTTCAAGAATATTGTGACAAAAAACTTTATTTGCAATGCTTCATGTTTGGCCTCTTCCAGGGCAATTAATACCACTGCTGAAATGTGCACAGGGCAGCTGGAAATGACTATGCTGATGAAACACTGGCAGTCAGGGGACGATGCACGAAAGGATAAGTGACAGTGATCTAAATGGCTCATGACATCAAAATGCATTATAACACTTCTGGTCAAATTAGTCAAAAGGAGAGTATGATGTCATGGGGCAGGCAGTAAGTTCACTTAGAAGTCCTCCAACCTGACTATATGATCACCTCTGCAGGGGTCACACCCTTTAAAAGCCATTTCAAAAGGAAACATGCACATGCAATATTTATGCATTGTGAGTATGTGTGCGCAAACACTAGAACAGAGATCGTACAGCTTTTTGGAGAACTGCCAACAGAACTGTCATTACGATCACACAGTATCACAACAAAATGCTGAGATAATTCTGCTCCGATACTGCTTCCAACAAAACAAGTGACTCAAGGCTGCCTGAGGGAGGTCAAGTCTTGTCAATAGCGGCTTATTCTGAATCCACTGGATTATTTGAGCCATTTCAGTCTCTCGGGCCGATTTCATTACTGTTAAAGGTGAATTTTTTAACAATATAATTCTGCAAGAACAAAGAAATTATGGCCACAAAGCCAAAGAAAACATAAGTGTGAAGAGATGGTTTTGGCACCCATCCACCTGGTCTGAGCCAACGGAATACAATTAAATAAGTGGATTAACCTAAATACAAAGCAATACTCTATGCAAGGTAAGAGGGAACAAGACAAACATATAGATGAAAAGGCCAAAAATGTTTTTTTTAAATAATCATTCCTAGACTTACCAATAGGCTTCAGAAAGCCCATGACAAAACATTAAAAAATGCCTTGTCCCTAATCCCTACAGGGACAAAAAGGAAACTATTTGGCAATTAAAAAGAAAAAAATGCAATATGACCATAATAAATTGTGCACTATGACAACACCCTTTATAGAACATGAGTCGGCAAAGACCCTTAGGAGACTGACTGCACCCCAGAGGGGGAGACACGTGTCTATGAGACCTCTGCAGCTATTTTTATAAATTCATTGTGGGCAAAAATTTTCTTGCCTACTCCCCCACCCCACTAATAAAGCCATTACGTGACCTGGTCAGCGCACTAATAACAAAAATATAGGAAATAAAAAGGGAATACAACATATGACATGGATGTTTTTAGGTGAACTAATGAACCAAAATAGATTTTTCAATAAGCTGTCAGATTGTTTGACAGAACCAGGTGGAAGATGTGCGCCATGAAACTCAACTACTCTGTGCTTCTGCCAAGCTCACATGTCTGGGAACCAGGTACTAAGAGATTATGGAAGATTCTTTTGCATTCATCCATAACCAAGACCATCAACTCAAGTCTTGAGCTCCTCGTTTACAGCAGCCAATCAGACACAACCCGAGCAAAACTGTTGCCTAGCTACTGCAACAATCTTGATCAAAACCACCACAATTGTTAAACAATTCAGCAACACAACTCTGTCTCCTGGGATGCTCCTACTTACTGTTCAAATTTTGGTCAGAATAACATGGACGAAGTAAGCAATTTCATATTTCTCATGTCCATATAGCTCATGTCTTCTCATACCATTGCTTTGCAGATGACACGCACCTCTGCTGTCATTTCAGCCAGACGACCACACTGCAACAACAACTTGATCATGCAGGTACTTAGTCTACAACATCAGAAAAATCTGAACTTTCCTATCTGAGCACATTATGCAGCTCCTAGCCCAAGCTTTCATCATGTCAATGCTAGACTACTGCAATGCCCTTTGGCTGGACTTCCAGCCAATGCAACCAAACCTCTGCAAATAATCCTGAATGCAGCAACACGTCTGGTCTTCAATCAACTGAAGAGAGCCCACACCACACCCCTCCTGATTTCACTCCATTGGTTATCTCACTTGTAGCTTTCAAAAAAGTCACTGAAACCTCCCCTCTTACCTCAACTCACTTCTCCAACCATATATGTTCAGTAAATAAGTGATGCCTAATTGTTCTCCCACAATGAAGAACCAAATTGTCTTCAAAATTATCCACCCATTTTGCTCCTCTCTGGTAGAATGAGCTGCCAGACTTCACCCGATCTGCTGACATCACCACAACCTTCAAGAAACAACTGAAAACACACCTGTTCCGAATACACTTGACTAATTCCTAACTTTCCACTGTTTAACTTTCCCTAGCTTCAGACCTATTCCTACTTCTAAATGTAGCTTTGTAGACTAGGCTTTATAAATGGAATAAATGGAAATGTATTTCTTTCTCTCTTTTTCACTATTTTATTCTTTACATGTGGCCACAGAGAATGATGGGAAATAACTAACCAAGCTAAGTAACTACACAGGCTAAACAGTCAACATTCATCAAGTAAATGATAAGAAATACCAACTTGCTTTCCGACACGCCCCCAACTCATATGGGAAAGTCAGGGGTCAAAAGATTCATGAGTCTTCCAATGGTTATTAAAATATTGTATCTATATCTATGTGCCCTAAACTTGCAAACACAATCCATCAAGACAATCAATCTGTCTTTCATAACAGTCAGATTAAAGACCAAAACAAATGACAGGAAAACAGGCCAAGAAAAACATTCCATGACTGAGAATTGATCTATTTAAATTTAACTACACAACCAAAAATTAAATGCACATATATCAGTGAAAGCTGAGGGACCATTAAACCAAGCATCCATTTTAGATGAGACGCAGATGAATTGATATAGACCAACACCAAACTAACAAGAACCACACCTTTCCTCTGCCAGCTTCCAGAATCTTCATATTAGTGGTTAAAGGGTTCCGTCATGCCTCTCTTCCTCAGCTAACAGGACGGCTGCAGCACGCTCCAGTACAGCAGCCCTTAATTGGCAAGGCTGCTAGAGACAAGCACTCTACAAAGAAAATGGCTGGGCCATAAACAAGACCCTTGCTGTCCATACTTGCTGCTTAATTTCACATTAACTGAACGAAAAACAGCAAATCAGCAAATCGAGAGAGGAAGAAAGACATACTGTTATAAGACACTTCACTCCCTAATCTCCTGTCATTATGAAAAATGAGCTCCTCTGACCTGCTCAGGCAGATACAATTAAATATAACACCCAAAAACCAACATCTAAAGCAGAGTAATGTTAAAAAAATGGAAATAATTGAAAGTTGGCTGATGATTTTAACTTTTAGCTTAAAGTTGGCTGATCAATTTTATTAGGGATCAGTAGTTTAGAACTGACTGCAACGTTGTTATAATTTTACATGGCAATAAAAAGTGTGCTATCAATCAAAATTACCCAGAATTCTCCTTGGTGTGATTCAGTATTTAGGCCTTCTGTCATTCATGTCAGACCACAAACTGTAATAAGACATTCAAATGAGAGTAAATATGAATGCAAGTGAATTCATCTTACCACAGTATTCACCGAAGGGCCTTCAAACACCACTGCCCTTAAATGTGCCTATTTCTGGGAAAAAAATCTAACCTTTATTCATTAACTGAAATGACTAAAAAAAGATCTTTTTTATTTTTTGAGCCATGTGTCTTTTTCTCTAATCAAAAGCAGCTTTTCTAGTTCAGGAGCTGCACAACAAAGCATGCGATTCTGCGACACCTCGCCATACAGATAAACACATGTTTGCACTGAAAGGTTTAAGAAATTATTGCAAAACTGCAGGTGGGACTATTTGCCAGATTTTTGCTGCAGGGCAGAGCACATACATTCATGCGTCTCTCAGCTCTGCACTTCAAGTTCTAAGAAATCGGGGCTTGAAAGAGGCAGAAAGAGATGTTTCTTTGCTCTCATTTCCCTAAGCAAGCACTTCTGTAGGCTTTTCCTCAGGAAACAAGGCTGAGAAAATAGGAATATGTTGGGAACCATCTGTAGGTCTGTGACCATCCCAAATCCTGAGCTAAACAGGCAAGTACAGAGCAGTGCTCAGAGGGAATTTTAGGGGCATTATTGACAAGTTGTTGAGAAGATATTGGAACCGACACCAGGCCAAATGACCACTCAAAATGGCCAAACAGTCTGATTAATCAGCCTGGATGACATATTGGTGGCACTGGGGTGCATTTTATAGATACACCCAAGGGCAAGAATTCATATTTACATATGCTAAAAGATCATTCTGTCAACTCTTAAATGAAAAATAGCACATAAACTAGATGCCATCAAAACTAACAGATAGAATAAGTGCCACAAAACTCTAAATATACTTCCAGGGGGTCTTCGTCAACTAGATCAGCTCAGTCAAGGAAATCTGTTCTTCACCTCCCCTCAATGCACAGAGAAACCACGAAGCGGTGAACTGCTGAATCTAATGACTTACCTCTCGCTGACAGTTTCTTTGTGTTAATAATTTTTGCAGCATATTCCTGGCCGGTGGATTTTTTCACACATCTCCTCACCACGGAGAAGGCACCCCTGCGAATAAGAGCACACACACAGCTTGATTTCCCTCGAAAGTAAAGCGCCGGCAAACGCGGAAAGACCTGTCAATCGTCAATGACGTAACAGCGTGTCATTATCGATGCACGCGAGACGTTTAGCCCGACTAAAAAAAAGTGTCAATCGTGTCACGTCTGCAGAAAATAAACTAAACTGACGCATGTTAACCCAACATCTGCTACTACAAATGAGAAAAATGGGCGGCGTGCGCAAAACTAACGTATGCCCGTCAGAAAGCTGTAATTCTCTTCCCAAAAGTGAAAATGAATTCTCAGCAAAGGCGCCTCTGTTCATTTATTGATTTATCAAATCCCTCTTCGCCGCTCCCCCTGCGATATTAAAGTGTTGCGTGATTAACTGTGTGTGCAACACGCTCGCTGTTTTATTTTTATTAGCAAGGAAACGCTGACATGTATTCTTTTAGCGCACTACATAGCGTACTCCTCTGCTTCAGTTTCAAACTGCTGCAGAAGAAAAATGATTTTGCCCGGTGTTACGAGCACAATACACTCTACATTACGACGATGTCGTTAAATGTCAGGCAAAGTGCCAACCAAATACCCAAAGTAACCAAAGAAAGGCTTCTCCGTCATACAACAAGCTCTTAAAATAAAACAAGGTGTGAACATGCTACGTTTTACATACTATATTCAGCATTCTGCGCTACATATTTAGTACCTAAAAGGCACTACAGCCCAGCAGTGAAGCTTTAGGGCTGAAATTAATAATCTTTAAACCTTAGATCACGCATAGAGGGGCTTGATCGGATCAAGTCCAGAACCCAGTGCTGTACTCAGTCCTAGACTTGATCCGATCAAGCCCCCGATGCGTGGCTTTCGGAAAGGTTTACGAGTCTCTTTGCAAGTCATTCCCCCCGCTGTCAACATCTAACTCAAAGAACGGCACGAAACGAACGAGAGTTACTCGCGCCGGTGACGTCACAATAGCCACAATGTTGTTACAATGTTGCGCGCACTTACTTTCCCAGCTCTTCGTAAAGCTGATACTCGTCCGTAAACCTGGTCGAGGTTACGATCGTAGCCATGTTGTGTTGTGCGTGCGGGGAGGGGGTCGATGCCTCTGCTGCTGCGGTTCAGGTTTCGGGAGGAGAATCTCATGTGTTCCAGTGAGAGAAAGAAGGGAAAGAGAGATACAGACGGAAAGAGCGGAGGGGAGGAGCTTCGTGGTGGGGGTGGAGAGAAAACAACGCGAGCTAACGCGAGACTTCCTCGCAATCGGCAAAGTCACGCGTAGAGTGACAGACTGAATGAAGTACGTGAGCCAGGATAGTTGGGTGTGTGCAATGTCACTTAAGTGCAAACAGAGGCATATTCAGCATATAATCACAGTATTATAATGGTGCACTTAAGTGTAATGAAAATATTTAGAGAGAAAGTACGTAGTGTGGATAACATGTCAGTGAACTTCTTTTAATTCAAAGTGTTAATTTGATATTTACATAAATGTATAGGGTGTATTTAAAGTGTATTTTAGGCAGGTGTATTGGTTACTGTTGTTTTTCATTGTCTGTTGTTTATGTTTTTCAGCCTTTCATTTAATTAGCCTTTTGCCTCAAAGATTACAAGTTTGATCAGAAGGCATTACATTGGTTTCTACCTGATTTAAAGAGCTTTTTGGTGGACATATAACATGTAGACTACTCTCACTTAATATAAGACTATAACGGTGCATAGTATTCATTACTAAAACTAAAACTGTTTGAAATTGCATGTTGTCTTCCCATTTGGATAACTATCGCAAAAGTTAATAATATCTATAAATGTAAATAACATTTCACTTACTATTTTCAAGTAAAGCCTTAGTATGCATTGTGTTTGTCTGTCTTTAATATTATAATACTTAATGCACTTCACTGAGCGGCCATAATAATCTTATAAATCTCTATTGCATGCCCGAAACTTTTAAAAAGGCTTTGCTTGTCAGGTTATCTCACCTTGTAAGTGCTTTTATTTCCTTGCTCAAGGGACAGTGTGTTCTCTCAGTCATGCCAGATTGCAAAGATGAAAGTCTCCATTTAAATGTTCTCCATTTAAAGTGTCAGGCATTAGCGTTTGTATCATGAAAACAAAATGAAAGGACCATTACATCAAAGTAATAACATTTGCTATGGCCACCGAAGATATGTTCCTGTGATTGATTCCCCGGAAATCGTAGTAAAAGTTATTATAATGATGCAACATTTTTCAGTGCATGTCACGATTAGCATTTTAGCAGTGTTCATAGTAAGTCTAGCTACTATTAGCTAGAAAACAGCTCTATTAGTAATGCAATGCTGTGTTTGTCTTGAACAATAGGCTAGTGTATAATCGATATTCTTTAGTGAACTCTCTAATTATTGGCCTAAGTAATCACTAAATACAAGCAACCATTCATAATTGATGCAGTTTTATTATTCATCTTAAATATTCAGCACTTTCCTCCATTAGTCCCCAAACATAAATCTGCTTTGTCCATATAAATGCCTTATTCAAAATGCTTATATTCAAAGAGGAAAAGTACATTTTTTTTAGGATTGGTTCAGACTTTCATCATTGTGATAGCATTTTAGCATGTTTAACACACCTAACTTGATTATTGTCAATTACTGTACTGACATCTGTTCACATTGTCAGAATGCATGCATAACTGCACAGACATCATGCGGAGAACATCCACCAATGAAGTCCCAAACTAGAATTTGAACAGCTGATAAAACATGCAAAGCATGCAGATCATTTGATTATCCAATCCGATGTCATGCATGCATATCAGAATATGTGAAGGTATGCTTGTGACATCACTAAGAGAATTTAGCCAATGACATCATGAACAAGAATTCAAAACAAATGAATGAACACATGCAAATAAAATGAGGCTAGTTCCATCACCAGAGCATAATATGCCAGTTTACGGACAGATTCATTTTTACCAAAGTGAGACAGGATTCTACATTAAGGGAGATTAAAATAATAATGTTTGCAACTCTCATATAGCTCTATATACACTGCAGTTGTCTTTTTCAAAAAGACTTTACACTGGCAACCAAATGAAGTAAACTCTGGACAAGTCATGCTGCAAGACATAGCACTCTGTTTGGAGGCCCATAAATTAGTCATCAATCAATATAGATCAATGGTCTTATTTTCACCAGGCTGGAATTAGGAGCTAGGAGCACAGGGTTCAGTTTCTGTCTGTGAGATTGTGAGAAAGATTTAAACACTTGAACAAACATAAGGTTAGGTATATACCATTCATAGTAGCTCTAAACATGAATTCATAAACTGTGCTGGATAAACAGAGTGTGGCAGTTCTATGAAACATAATTATTGAAACAGAGTTCTAATCCTTTAAAGGCAGGGTATAGGTGATTTTCCCAGAAACAATATTTGTTATAAAAGTCTGAAAGTCTGTGGTTGAAAGTCTCTTCAGTCACTAAGTAGGTGATCTAAATATATATTTTTAAATATAAATCTGTTTAACTTGCAGGGCCATAAAATGTTTGTCCAATCATTGCATTTAGTCCATATTCAATGATAGGATGTCCTACTTGCCTGTCAAACAATATATGCATTGATTTGTTGGAGATGGGGTGTTTTTGAAGATCGCTCTGAAGAGAGGGTGGGATCTTATGCTTTCAATGCTAGGTTGCTATTACTAGACTCTCTCCTAAATTGCTTACTGTACCTTTAATTTGTCAGCTTGTTGGCACATTTACTTCTTTCTTAATTGAAGAATATGTGATTACTACAATTTTTAGCAGTGCAAGTGAGAAGGAGAGTATGTGAAAGTGATAGAAAAAGAGACGAAAACAGGTTAAGAAACAGAGTTTTTCCCAGCTGTTAATGTCACTGGCCCTAATTTTCTTACTTGTCATTGGGGAGGACTCAGCTGATGTCATCAGTCATTCTTGATGAGAGACTGTCACCGTTCTCACATGGTCCCTGCAGAATCACTTTCACCCTCGCACGTACAGTCACAAGTGTAGCATGTGTGTGAAGTGCAGTCTGATATTATGCGATCAGCATGTCACAGGATCCTCGCTGTTGTGACTGATTTTGCATCAGTGGATATCGGCTAATGACAGGCGGATGTGTCAGCCAGTCTGATTAATTGGCCGATATTTGTCCATTTTAAGATCGTTTTAAGATGCAGTGGGATCAAAACGTCAAGAGAACACATAAAAAGGACACAAATTTAAACATGAAAATATACAGAATAGTGACATTTTAAAACAAAGAAATGTTGGGATTCGGCACTTTTCTAGGTCACTAATCAACATAAGCTGTTTTTAATAACAAAACAGTGTGATAATACAAATATTCATAGTATAATTTCATGCATTTCTCAGAGGTTGCTGTTTTATAGCTCAGGAGATCTTAGTTGTTTCATGTAAGCATCAGTTTGTCTCAGATGTTTCTCCTAAACCCGCTTAGGAGAAATAAAAATAGTGTAAGATTATAGCTAAAATAATGAGAAAAGTGTGAGTTTGTGACGTTGTGATCTCATCTTTTTCTCAGGAGAAATATATGAGACACAGGAGGTTTAAACAAAAGTTTCTATTTCCTCTCCATTTAATCTCATTGCTGTCTAGGAGAAATAACTGAGATATTAAAGAGATCTCATCTGTGATTTTATCTTTCCCATGGGTTTGTGTATAGATTTTTTTATTGATGATGCATTTTATTGTAACCTGTTATATCCCAAGTCTTTTAACATAGATCAGAAATGCCCTAGAACCCACCTACAGTGACTCAAAGTGTTCTAAGTAGTGTGTGTTATTGACCGGAACCCTTGAGTGACGGTGGTTGTGTGTATCAGTGGAATTCAGCGGGTGTACGAGGACAGAGTGCTACAGGATAGAGTTAGCTTCAGTGTTAGTGAGCAGAGCCCTGTGGGAAGGTGTCCAGAGGTTCTCCCACAGTGTTTATGTAACAGAGCACACTTCAGTTTGTGTTAGCATCTTCCCCCTCAATGCTCCCAACTGACCTGCTTTACACAGTACACCAATGAGAGACGAGAAGAGAGGAGAAATGAAACATGCAGTGAAACAGACAAGAGAAAGATTGTGGTTTATACTGAGCTCAGCAGAGATAAGACTGAAAGCTAGAAAATGAGAGAGAAAGAAGAGAGAGAGAGAGAGAGAGAGAGAGAAAGCGAGAGAAGGGAAAAGAGCAATAAAGAGAGATATTGCTGATGTGCTGACAGGGGAACTGGATTATGAACTTCGGTCCAGCAGATTTTGTGTGTGTGTGCAACTATATATGTATGCTTACCGTACACTGTGTTGTATAAACTGTATACTGCACACTGTTTTTAAAAGAGTATGTAAATATGAGTATGCTAACATTCCAAACATTGATGTAAAATATCTTAACTGCTTGATCAAACGATAAGTTGCGAAATATCTCCACTGGTATTTTTTCAGGTTTAATCATTAATCTTGAAATGGAAGGACAAGTGGAGCACATTGTGGGATACAGTGTTCCACACATTGTGCTCTGGCTGCATACTTCATATGTTGGCAGATGTAGTAGCTTCATGCATTGAGAACATCTACACAGCTATTGAATTGTAAGAGTAATTTCCCACCATGCTTTTAAACATATTTTCTTGAAACATCACTTGATTTGTCTGAAAGGAATAAATACATTCAAGACTTGGTTAAAAATGTAAAATAACCATTGTATTTCAGATTATATGAAAAGTATGTGTCATGTGACAACATACTAGTGTACTACTATTTACTGTTTGTGTAACATACTATTTAGCAAAAAACAGCAGGCAGTATGAAAGTGACATATTTGTCAGATATGGTAACCCATAACCGAAATGTGACCTCTGCAACCCATCGCTGGTGAGGAGTGAACACACACTGCAAGTTGTGAGCAAACACACACCTAGAGCAGTGGACAGCACACTACTGCGCCCAGGGAACAATCAGGGGTTAGGTGCCTTGCTCAAGGAAACTTCAGTTGCTACCTGGCAGTGCTGGAATTGAACCAGCAACTTTCTGATCGCAAGCCAGACTCACTTACCAGTAGGCCACAAGTACCTCCTTGAACAGTATGCAGTGAACAGTAGACTGTTATTCCATTTCAAACATAACCATTTATTACATACAAACATAAGAATGGTAGTATGGTAGAATGGTCTTCTATATAATTTTGATGTGTGTGTGAGACAGAAAGAGAGAGAGAGAGCGAGAGAGAGAGAGAGAGATCAGCTCAATGGCTGGTGGTGTAAGTGAGCAAGCAGGATTGTTCTACAAACAGATGAAGAACTACTGTAGGTTTGGCCCCTGTAACTTTACCACGCACACCTCTTCTGCTCTGAATTATTAAAGAGAGAAATGGAAAGAGCCTTCCTGGACAGAAAGGAATGTGTGGAGTGATTTTATGAGATGAAGGGAGAAAGACAGAGAATGTGATGGAGAACAGCACACGTTAGGTACCGAGACGAAAGCAGACGAAAACCATGAAGCAGACAATTGCAGAAAGAACAAATTGAATGCAATTTTCGTCTGCTCTCTGGAGAGCGCTCCTTCGCTCACAGGGCACATTGCGCTATGATTCCCACATTGTTATTCTACCGTCAGCAGATGTTGTGATGAAATGTGACTGTACTTCCAGGAGATCTCTGTATAGCCTACAGACGAAAAATGTATCTCTTTATGTGGTAAAAGAGAACAGGGTTTTAAAATGTATGTCAGTGCCTGGAAAGTCATTGTTTGGATTAAAGTTGGTTTGCACACAGGGTGTGTGTGCTTGCTTGAGGGAGTTAAGCTTAGAAACCCTTTATGTTTACACCTGTGTGGCTGTAAGTGTGCATTGTAATATGAGAGGTTTAGCAATGTGTCATTGAGTTTAATGAACGTTCAGTGCCACATTTCACTGTATTTGTTGTTTTCATCAAGCTCTTTTCATTGTTAATTCAACATGAGGTGGGTGTGTGAGGTTTCATTCGTTTCGCTTCTGTAACATTGGAAATTTTCATGAATATTCAGTAGGGAATTATGTCAGTGGGATTTCATTGGCTAATATTACTAATATTGGTATTACTGGTAAACATTACTTTTTCTTTCAGAGTCGGCTTACAGGTTACTTCAGCAGAAAATTTGTTATTATCATTGGAAAGGAAAAAAACATTCAAAAGGTGTAATGGTATGGATGTTGAAAAGTATTAATTCATAAAATTCATAAAACCTAGAATGTTTGTTTCAAAAGTAATAGGGTTTATTTTGTTTTCTTGTTGACTCTCAAGGGCTTCTGGGTCTTTCAGTTCAATTCAATTCTGTTTCCTGTCAGTTCAGAAGTGACATAGATCTTCAGTTTGAAATCTGCAAATGTGTATGTGTGTGTGTCTGACTAAAAGCATGTTTGTGCATTGAACGTTTTGACTGTAATATGTGAATAATGCATGAAGACATAAACAGTGATGTACATTTAACTGCAGATTGCACTATAGCTCCGGCATGCTCATCACTCATGTTGTGTGTTATGTGTCTGGGTTTGTGCTTGTTGTATGTGACTGCGGACAGAGGGAGTTCATAAGTGCTAGTGCACAAAGAAAGAGTCTGTTGTGTTATCTGTTTTGTGTGTGTGTGTGTTTTCTGTACACTGCGTGGGTCGCTGCATTGCTATGAGATGGGCTGCAGTACTGATGGTACATGACAGTTCAAATTCCTTCTGTACACCCACAGAGAAACCAGAGAGGCATCCTGCATCTCTGTGCACATTTATTAAATATTATAATATATACAACATGTATCAATAAACAACATTATACAAATGAGTTTTATCACTTCATCCATTGTAATTCAGGGTTCCAATGGTCAAGAAAAACCTATATAGACCACTATATAAATTAACCAGACAGTATATGTACATTTTGAAACTATCTGCATTTGTCAAAAACTGTGCTTGGTAATCAGCTGTACCAGAAGTTCAATTAGCTTAGCTTAGTTATTCTTAAGTTCCAAAATTTATCAACAGACCTGCCAATGAATAATGAACTGTTTTTATTCTGTTTTCTGATTACTGTTTTTACTGTTATTATACTGTAATTAAACAATATATATTGCTTCAATATATATGTATAGACACTGTTCGCTGGGTGATGACTGCAGCACACAATGTGTTCACTCACATCAGCTATTCCATATCGTAATTCTGTGGTCTAATCAGACTCAGGAGTGCTTTGTAGATCAGACACAGTCAGCACTTCTCATCCCCTCTTACTGCTTCACTGAGAATTTCAGCAGAAAATCCAGTGGGCTGAACAACTGACAAACTCAAGTGCCTTTATATACCCATATCAACCTTTAAATCAAAGATCTATTTCTCACAGCTAGGAAATATTAAAAGGGTCATATCATGATCACTTATTTCCCCAGGAGTCCACTTTTAATCTTAACACCAGTCGTAATTTAGTTTTACATAAGCATTTTATACCCATTTTTTGACAATCAGAATAAAGTAAGATATTTTTGTACATCTGTACCTTTAAGATCAGTTATGATGAAGAGGATGGAGTCCAATACCTAATATCTAATACGGATGGGGACAGTATTTTTACAACCTGTCTGAAAATAATTATTCTGCAGTTTGAAGCATAGAAATGACATTTCACCTTTAAGACTTTAATCATCACGCTGCTACAATGGAACAGAGGCGTTCAGCAAACTTACAGCAGATATAAGGCACGTCTCAATCAGCTCCCTAGTACAGTAACCATGGCACTGAGGAAGTCCACTTAAAAATTCCAAAAAATGCACTGCAAAACCTGACACAAAATCGCACCAGCCAACCCAGTAAACATGCAATAGAAAGTTTTGAAAAGACTTTGTTTAATTATATATAATTTCTTTTATTTAATTATACATGTATAAAAGAATAAATGGATCGCTAGGCAGGTAGGGAACACAATCTAGTTAGTTTATAATTAATATTCTACTGAAATGTTACAGAATATGTAACTGAATAATCAAGATTTTTTAAAATATAATTTCATAATATCAAATTTAAACAGCATAAAAAGGCAAATCCAGTACAAAGTCAAGTCGCTAGAAAACAATCCTTTAGTGTCCCAATGTGTAGTGAGCCCAATGTATAGGTTCCTTACCAGTATACTGATATATATATGCCATATACTGATTGAAAACCTAGAGAGCTAGGGAGCTGAGACATACCACTATTATCATTTTATTAGTTAAGAATAACAGTATCTTCAGTTTTGTCTTGTCTATATTACTTCACTGTGACTGGACAAGCCCATTTGCTGAACACTAAATTGGCATCATTAAAAGGGCAGTTCACCACAAAATAATTTGTTTTCATTACTTACATTCCAAAGCTGCATTCATTTTATATACGTTTATGAAATAAACGAGGAGGAGAAATCTTATATTCTTCTTATATCCTTTAGAAAGACAGGCTCAAAAGCAGGTTTCTCAGTTCTGAAATGAAAAGTGTGAATGTTGCACAATACAACACACACTCTTTTATTTCAAAGAAAAATGTGATTTCTCGTAACATGAGTCACTTTAAGGGACAGATCGAAATAAACAATGTGCAGGCTGAAGTGTTACTGGTCTCAATAAATGATCCATTTACCTTAACTTTGAAATAATGATCAACAATCAGCTTGGAATTTAGCAAGCATTAAAGACCACATAAGATCAAAATTGACTCAATTTACTTTCTTGACAAACGTGACTGGTCTTATTGTGTGCAATTCATCTGTCTGAGTTATGTGTGGGCCATCTCATGTAAAATAAAATAGCCTTATCTAAGCCTAGCCACACATATCTAAGCCACATATAGACACGTGACTGCGGCCATCTCCTGTGTACATCTTTTTAGATATATTTGTTTATACTCTTACTAGTACTATTTATTTATGGTACTGCTCTGTATTAAATAATAAATTAATTCAAATAAATATAATAAAATATATTTAAGGTATACCTGTACTTATTTTTTTTCTCAGTACATCACAATGCTCCACCAGGTGAGCTATAGGAATAATGCACTTTATTTAGCTTTATTTCCATGGTTACGCCACTGAAAACAACCCAAGGAACAAAGACTATGAGAAAAGGCACCTTGGGTGATAGTGTGAGGACAACTTATCATCAACTGTGACATAACAGGCAGTGAAACAGACAGACTATTATAGAGTCAAGAACAGTGTGATGTAAAAATACATTGGGGCATCAACAAATGAAAAAAAGGAGGCTTATTTTGCACCCATGCTGAGATGGACATGCAGACACAACAGAAAGTTCAGCGCTGGTCTCCGCATATCCTAAAGCTGTCTTCCACACCATCCACCACCAGAGGTCAATGTAGATGGGTAACTGAGGTGGAGCTTGTGTTTGTTTTTGGGGAAGGTGGTTGTTGACGTATTAGATTTAAGCATCTGGATCAAGGGCAAGAACGTCATGCCCATTCAGACTGCCCCCTCTTCATGTGTTTGCAGTAGAGAAAAATCTTCTTTAATGGAAGATGACTCATCACTATTTCTGGTCCATTTTCTCAGAAAAGTGAGGCTTTAAAATTTAATTCTGCTGGAAATGAATGGTGTGCATTTAGCAGTACAATAGCATATAGACAACTGCAAAGCTAAAACACATGAAATAAAAGTTACAACACCAGAATTATCATGTTGCTATGTTTTATTTGTGGATGCAAAAAAAAAAAATTAAATGTCAATGTTGCTATTTTCAGTACAACAGAAATGCATAGTGATGACTGGCAAGTCTAGTTGCAATTTTGTTCCCAGTCCCTGGTGTAAATGAGGTGAAACTGAATGAAAACAGTACAAACAGTCTTTGGTCAGGCGACCCAGGACTGCCACAGGTGGCCCCTTAAAAAACAAACAAAAAATGAGGTGTGCGATTCCCCGATCAAGGGCACAACACATGATACTTAAGGAAGCAGGGTTATTAGAAAAACTCTGAACTGCATAAATATATCTATTGTTTACTTTATCAAATAATCCAGCCAGGTTATGAAGTGTGCACTGTGAATTGTGAAACTATAAACCAGGAACTGTTTGGTGTCCTTGACAGGGAACTGCTAAGAGCAAAGCCAGCATACGGAGTGAAAGCACAAATGGGCTGATGACAATATGGGTCAAGCCCAAGCACGCCTGCTTCAGGGTAGAGACGTCCCTTTAAAAGCTGATTCCAGATTAGTTCCCTGTTTCCCTTCCACTCTGTGGCTTATTGCATACAATGCATCAGAACTGATCTCAGGTCAGGCAGAGATGACGCTGAGAGCTGCACTCCAGGGTTCTCCTTGACAAGTCCTCCGCGGGTGCTGAGTGCAGTGATAGACGAGTCAGGGGACCGAGGGAGTGCGGAGGAGTGTAGGATCCCTCCCTCTTTTTCTCCCTCCTTCCTTTATTCTCTCTCTCCCCCTGTTGTTAGCAAAAACTGCTATCTATAGCACACCCCTCTGACCTCATTGGATGACAATGCACACACCTGCAATGCCTCAGCAGCTAATTGTGTAACTTTTCTGCGCCTATTTTCCCTCATACCCAAGATAAAAAACAGGTAAATTGTGTAACATTTGGCCACAACAGGTTTCTCATACACCCGTTCTATTAGTTGAATAAAAAGGTAGCCCCAAACAAATGTAGTCTGAAAAAAGATGTATTTATTTTTTGCAAGAAACATATATACTGAAATGAATTAATTATATTGCGAAAGAATTTTTACGATTTTTCCCTGTCTGCTGCTTTTGGCATAGTTTTCCTGCGCTCGACAGTCACGTGACATTCACGGCTCAGGTGATTGGCTCTAAATAAAGAGTCCAGAACGAACAACTGCCATTGAGTGGAATGAGAATGCTAAAAGAGAAGAACAATGGAACAAATAATGCTTTCATCCCGTGACTGGATAAAGATAGAGGCGGAAGAATATGTTCTGGCTTACTTTAAAATCAGGGTTGGTTAAAGCAAAGACTCACACTTATACACGCAAATGCATGTATGTGCACAGCTGTGACCCATATAGCTGACAGGTGATGATGCTGGGGAAGGCAGGTGGTCATCCTGGTGGGTGGGGAAAGCTGTCCTTACAAACAGACACGCACGCAGATGGTGCAAGAATTCTGTCTTCACTCTGTCCTAAGAACTGAGAGTTGAACAGCTTTAATATGAGGACAGGACTCCTCTGTGTGGATACTCTGTTGTTTGGATGTGTTTTGACAGAAAGAGGCTATGCAAGGGCAGAGCAAGCGTCTGCATGCATGTCCCACCTAAAGCAAAACACCAGCGGAGCGACGCCTGCTGGACAAACTGTGTAAACGACTCATTGTTTGTGAAAACCTTTATTTCTGCGTGCCATCCTTTATGTCAGTTCATGTCAAAAGCCACAAATAAAATTCAATAACGATGTAAAATGTACATTATACAGATTGTGACTTGATCGGTAAGCATAGCGGAGATAACACACCCACACCAATCCCGCGGGAGAGAGGCGAGGCGGCATCGGACTTAGAGAAGCAGAATGCGAGTGCATGTGTGAAGAGAGGGCCTTGTTAAAGCTAAATGTCTGATGCGGTTGCAGCTGATCTCACAGCAGGTGTCAAAGGCCTGATTTGCTTCACACAAACAGGGAAGTCTCCGTGAGCCTCCGTGAGCCTCAGTCTCCACGGGCGGACTCTCCATTACATCACATATCCAGGAGACGTCTAACTGGACGTGCAAGCTTTAAATCACAAGCTTTTTAACTATATATTTGTTACTGTACATATTTTTTTATGTGCATATATATATATATATATATATATATATATATATATACACAGTACATACAGTTATGGGTAGTAAGTGATTACATGTAATCCTGATTACATCATCAGATTCAATCAATCTAAATTCCGGGTATTTTTAAATACCACTAATCAAAGTACAATTATTATTTTATGTTATAAACGACTTTACATGATTATATATTACTGTTCATGTTTTTCTTTATTTTACATTTTTCATAAACTTACCACTCGAATGTGTTTTCTGACCTTCAATACACTTTGTTAGCTTAAATATACTTTGTGAGACTAGACAGAACGCACCTGTCTATAATTTTAGAAGTTAATGGAAGGCTTGTAGCCGAGATTCCCTTACAAATAGATATATACTTCATGTTAGTTTTGAGTATACTTATGTAATAGGTACTAGTACACTTGTAAGTGACCTATTTCAGTACTACCTAGGACGAAATTAAGAGTAGAAACTTGTAACAATACTAAACTTTTAGTACACTGCTAGTTTATAACTTCTGATAAGTACTGAAAGTGTAGTTATTTTTAGTCTTAAGAAATACTAACAGCTCACTCAAACTTTTTTTTTTTTTACTAAACTGTGATTAATAAGTTGATGAACAGTAATAATGAATAAAAATGTAAAATTAAAATAAATCAAAAGAAAAGTGAAAGATAAAATATTGTATTTGTTATCTGTATGTCAATACTGACCAAAAACTGAGAACACAAGAACATGTTGTAAAATACAAAAATGTTAACATAAAATCTTAAAGGATACTTCAAGTAAATATTTTTGGTCAAAGATGAAACAGTTTAGGTAACGGACCAGGCTTTCTCATGATAAATAATAATAATCTAAATATAATTAAAAAGTAATCATATTACATTACAAAAAATGTGTAATCTAAGGGATTGTGTTACGAACTACAAATTTTGTCATGTAGTTTTTAATCAGTAACTGATTACAACCTCCAAGTAATGCACCCAACACTGAGTTATAGTTATAAGGAGCTTGTATATGACATCACAAAATTATTGTATTGTACATTTACGGTGAGCTGGTGGTCTCAAATAATATCAAATATACTTATATTAGAGCATCAGTAACTGATGCTGTGGATGGTTGGTAATGTGTTCAGAGTAGATGTTAGCATGTTGTTATGGGGTTACTATGGAAACTAGATAAATACTGCCCCTCAAAGAAGCCCCTATTCTGGTACCTAGATACGTATGGTGTCCCTTGTCAGTTCACATCTATAGAACAAATTTAATAGCCTGCTTTGGGATTTGATACTTGTCTGAATCCCTTACACTTAGTATGAGTAATAGTAACTGCTTGCCTTTGCAAATACAGCTAAATACAGTACAGTTTTCTAGCACTGTATCTGACTCTCTGGAACAGACTTAGTAATAAACGCACCTTTAATGCGACCATCACATCGCATCACGTCCAGTACACGTCCATTACATAATGCAGCTTAAGGTTTATTTTAAGCAAATTTGATGCTGTGACAGGGCATGGGTGTTGAACTGAGATTTAGTTGAAAGATCATACACATTTCACCTCATCTAAAACAAATTAAAGCAATTTCAATTAGTCCTGGATGTTAAACTGTAATTTAAGAGCTGAACACGTGTTCAGCTTTTAAATTTTCTTGACCTTTGGTTTGAAGCTTTGGAGATATTTCTGCAATACTTACAGATGTTGCTCTATAGTTTTCTCGCAGGATATTCTTACATTTAAACATCATTATTTCTCATATTAGTTCTCCTTCATTTGGCACTCAATCATTCACTGTGCTGTGACCATGAATGATAACCACAAAATCATGTTTGAGAAGAGGTATGCCACTTTTTACCCAGAATTCCAAGCATTTAAATGAAAAAGATCCAAGCACCATAGAGAGTTGGGGGTGGGCTCTTTTGACAAAGGCCAACAAGCAGCTGTTCATTCATAGCCTAGCAATGCCATAGCAACCAGCCAGACATCCTAGCCATAATCAGGCCACAGAAATCAAAGATTCCAGAAAATTCTAGAAATTCTTTGCTCCTTGTGTCTATATTATTAATTGTGTATAATTTTATGCTTTCTGCAACCAATTAATACAACTCTATTTGGCACATTTCACCATGTATATATTTTTAAATAATCATTGCCTATAGGGACAGTGGTTGGGATCTTTTAGTTCACATCACACAGAGGAAAACACAAGAATAATACTATAGCATATTTTTGCGGCAAACATCACTTGCACTTTCATCTGAAAAATATAGTAAAATAGTTTTATCTAGTCTGATCTTGTTCAATGAAATTGCATTTATGAATTTGTAAGAGGGCAAGAGTCAACCAATAAATTTATATACGTATTTATTTGCAGTGAGGTGGCATAGATGGAGCAAGACATATCTGAAACAGTGAAGAATCTATGGCCAGCAAAAACACATGGGTTATAGATTTCAAACAGGACAAAGCTAAAAAAAACTCAAAGGTTGATCCCTCCGTTCCAATGAGAACTTCACTAGGATACACCTCCAGGTAGACACACAAGCACTCCCCTCTATATAAAAGAGCTCGGTAATGAGATATAGACATATTTCTTAATCTCTTTCAAAGACTAAGATGAGGCTGTAAAATATCTAGAATCAACTGGAGGTGAAAGTTCTAAAGCAAACAAGAAATGAGTTTATCAACAGAACCGTTCTTCAGTCCACCCAAACATGTGCCTCTGCATTCATGTATAAGATTCAAAGCACACAAACTGACATCATTTTTAAAACGCTATTTTTAATTCTGTACATGTATTAAATGTGATGACAAGGAATTCAGTGTTGATTGCTTTTAAAGGTCACAATTCTGCATGTGCTTGAAAACGTTCGCTTTGAAAAACTGTTAGAAATGGTCAGTTTCTAAACGACACTCTACTCATAGCACAAGGCTTCCATTGCACAAATATTAATACCCTAGACACTCAAACCCTGGGCAGGAGATCTCAGCAGAGACTCTACCTGGCCCAGGATCATAAACCTCCCAAACAGATTTAGAACATAACATTAAACCATAAAACATATATGATCTAGCACAATTTGTAGAACAGGTTACTAGCAAGACATACAGGAAAAAAAATAGGGAAATGAATGCCAGAAGCACTCGTCTGTGTTTCTGTAATATACGCCAATTAAGAAACCATATGTTGAGGGTTTTTGACAATTTCCCTCCTCCTCTTGACAAGCTCATTTGAAATTCTCAGTCCAGTTGGAGGCAACTGAAGGTGATCATACAAGGAATTTAACAATTGCAGAGAGGGTATGTAATAGCAGAACTGTAACACGTTTTAGTTACATCTTATTATGGAGGTTGAGGGCAACACCAAGGAGAAAAGGGCACATAAATTTGGCTCCAGTTTCATGACAGGCTTGGATACTGCCTTTCCTTTTGTTTAAGGATAAGCTTATGCATAGACTAGTATTTTAAAAGGTTTTTTAAAGACATTTTAAACGATTAACAGCACACTTGTTCAAAATCCCACAGTCTGTTGATAGAGGATTTTTGCACACAATATAAAGTGAATAACAGTGACAAAGAAACAAAACAAAATTAAACATGATAAACAGAATTAAGGATGAGAAAAGAGGAGACTGTATTGGTAAGGCCAAGGGCAAAGAAAGAAATTATTAAAGAGAAGTTGAAAATAATCGGGTAAAGAAATTATACTTAATCTAAAATGCCCTTTGATTCATATGGAAATAACATGGACTTATTTTACTGTACTGAGAACAGGTGTGGATCTATTTCTAATGAGAGTTTATTTTCTCTGTCCCTCTGTACCTAGGGACCACAAATCAGTGCTAGTGTTTCTTACAGAACACCCAGTACAAACAACATCGACATTCACAGTCAGACATCATGCACATATGCGCGCACACAAATACACTCTAAAACCCGGCAGCTGTTCTGAGGACAGTGTTAAGTTTCAAAAAGCAGTTTAAGGTCTAATTGAGGCTTGGCAAACTGATCCCAAATCAGCAGTGAAAAGGAGGGGGGGCATTCGACTAATCTGCATTTCTTTCTTCCAACCAGACACACAAAGCCTTACAGGCCTGCCAGAGAAGAGAAGGCTGGGTCTAAACTCCCATCACTAAAACCCAAAAGAACATGATAATCTGATGAAGCCACATTTCCTTTACAAGGCAGCTTCTTCCTCCAGAGTCACAGAAGGTGAAATTATACTAGAGGAAGAGGATATGATGGGCAAAGGGTTGTGTTTATTATGTCAAATAAAAAAGATAAAGCGCTTCTGAGAAGAGAGCTAGGGGAGAGGGTGGGGGATGTGGTGCTCCTAGCTTAGGAGCTGACGAATCTCCTTGTGCATGTGACACAGGAAGTCCACGTAAGAGGCGCCGCCATTGTTGCTCTTGTCCTCCACCAGGAAGTGCTTGAAGATCAGCTCCAGTTTGTCTTCCTGTTTCACCACCATGAGCTGCAAAACAACAAGAGGCTCATTCTTTCATTTCTGGACAAATGTTTCAAGCCCGAGACCCACTAAGCCAGGCTGCTTTTCAGTATTTTTTCCACACCGTTGGTTGTAGTCGGTTCTTACTGGTGACGGTTTAGTTTATATTTTTATATAGGAACTATATAGGAGTTCTTTATATACATTTGAGAGTAGAATATATGTTTATATAATATCTAACGTAGATGTAAAAAGTTCATCTACATCTGTAATTCTCAAAACTATTTCATTTTATACTTTGTATCTGAAGAAGCTATACAAATCTGAAAGGAGTAAGACTGATGTAAATGATCATCTAACACAGCGTTGTTTATGATTATATACACAGTTCTAGCACCTCTGGTTCCCCCTTCTGAATGTCAATACAGTCCATTGCCACCTGCTGGTGTGTGAGTTATTTTCTCTTAAGCAGGCGCAGAACACGTGCTAGTTGGCTGAAGTCTTTGCAGTGTGTTAAGGCATGACTTTTTCATCTATTACAGCAGTTTTGTTAAAAAAATGCCAAGTAACAATAAGTTTGGCTTGCCTAAAAGACAAGCACCTTGACAGCATAATGTGAAGCTCTGTGACGCATTTACCTTCATGTATCGTGAGCGCTGTGCCCTGACAGACTCGATAATCTCCCTCAGTCTCTTTGAAAAAGGATTATCCAAAGCCGGCAGAGATGCCTAAAGCAGCAAAACACACAAAATAACACCAAAATTCATCTAACATTCAAGAATATGTGAAATGCATGTATAAACTGATCTAGTGATGTTAAATCACAAATGTATACAATATGTAAGCTTTAATTTGTGAGGAATGTATGAACAAAACTAAAGGTTTCTTCTGTTTACAAGAATTTACAAGATTCACATTTAAACAATTGTGCAATTTCTCCATTCCAGCCCATTTACTACATATGCTTATGCATTCAACTGTAAATATAATTGTAGTATTCTTTCCTAAAAGAACAGCACAGAAATAGCTTAAAAACAGCTTAAGATCTCGCTGTGCATTTATAAAGGATTGTACCATGCTGGGGTCTATCTGGCTGAAGGAAGGAGTTCCAAAAATGTTCTGGAGCAGCTCTTGTTGGGCATTGGCCCCAACCCAAAGAAAAAGGTTCAGTCCATTCTCCAACAGGTACACTCCTCCTCTAGACAGTCTCTCCTCTGAGCCTCTTACCGCCACAGGAAGAGACGTGCTCTCCACATCCAGCTTTTGCTGTAGAGGAATAACAAGGTACCGTAACAATCATGGTTTGATTCATATATCGATGCAGATAGGTTTTCTGGACATTTGCCTCTCACCAGCGGAAGCAGTCGAGGGTAGAAGAACACGTGGCTCTCTGCCACGTCCATGGAGCTGATCAGCTGTCTCAGATAGGCACGGTCATCCAGGGAGACGTCTGCTCCGGGCTGTAGAACGTCACTTTTCAACACGCAGTTCAGGTATACGGGCAGCAGCTTCATACACTCGGGCAAAATCAACTGCACACAGGTAGAGCGACAAAACAAAACAATTGAAGGCAAGACAAGAGAGGTGTGTGTGTGTATGTGTTGTGTACACAACTGTATATGTGTGCGTGTGTGTGGTTAACAGGTGAATAGTTATTCAAACGAATCTATTGCAGCTGAATTATAGCTGTTTTGATTCGAGCCCTGTGTTTTTGTAGGTTATGGTCCTGTGATTTCCTGTTTACCTGCCCTGCTGAGGATGGACTGGCGCAGTTCTTGCGGTAGCAGGCTAAAATCTGTGCACACTGATTCACCAGGCTCTCGCGTACATTCTTAGTGGGATTGCTGAGTACACTGCGATATGCTGTAAAAACATACAACTAAAATCAGACATTCCCAGAACAAAACACAAACAAATCCATGCATTAATGGGTGTCACATGGTTGTGACATCACAAGGGTGCCAGCCTTTTTAAATTTTGCACTTTGTAAATTCAGCTTAGCAGGGAAAACACTTTGTGAACATCCAAGTATGCTGACATGGTACACTGCACTGCACATAGTACAAAAACAATCCTTTTGTTCTTATCAAGCATACTTTTCTGAAATAAGAATATTAATTGGGCCATGTCAGAGCTGAGTTCCAGTATTGTTACAATGATATAACAGAAGCAGCCGCAATCCTAGCTCAGGATCCAGCAAGTGTGTTTCGAATCATTTGCTGTGAGAGGATGCATGTGGTTTCGCTCACCATATTTGGCGAAGAAGTTGATGATGGTGTCAGTATCACAGTTCCTGTACAGATCTGCCAGCTGAGAGCAGCAGTTTACTGCCATGTTATGGATGCGAAGGCGTCGCTGCCCGCAGCAGCTGGTGTACAGAACCGCACACTGAGAGAAAGTGTAAAATAAAAGGTCAGCCATGGTCATAAAATGTAGAGATTACTAAATTCAGCGTAGCTGACATGTCACGTGTGCATGACTGAATTTACCTGCATTAGAGCTCCAGTCTCCTCACTAAGCTTGTCGTCATGTCTGAACTCCACAGTAACCGTCTTGTCACAGTCTAGTCCTGCCAGCTCTACATCTGTGGTGTTGCTCATGTAGAAGGATCCGAAGAAGTCGGTCGCCCGGATACCTGCCGCAAAGTCACAGACAGGTTAAACTAAACATTTGCCTTTATGTTCAACGCTCTTGTTAATGCTTAGAATGTTGCTATCAAGATATCTGCATTGTAAAGAATATTTGTAATTTAAGATAAGCATCTTATTAATCTTTTAGCAGTTTATTGTACTAAACTAAAGCTGGGATTCGTAACTTAGTTTGGTTACAAATGAACAAAATCAGTTATTGTTTAAGTACATAATAGATTAGAGGTCAAACTTCACCTTACCCCTATTCGCAACTGTAAATTATAATTTACAATTTGAGCTGTCAGGTTAAATTTAGCAGGAAATGTTAGTTTGATTGTCATGTCCATAACTAGAAAGACGACAGCCCAGCTACTACATTGTCTGTGTGGATGCTTGTTATAATTTAAACTCATCCACATTAAGAAATTAACTCTGCAAGTAACTTGCAATTTAGTGTTTCAAACAGAGATGGCAATAGAGAGGCAAAAGTTATGGATTGGATAAATAACAGTCACGTCCTTTATGCATATCTAAGTACAATTTTAGTTTTAAAAATGACAAAGGCATAGCAAGATTCCACTAGGAAGATTTCCTTATTGTTACACTAACTATATTTCAAGTTTTTTTAACTTGCCTGTGCTGGTGCGGACCCTCATTACAGCGTCAAAGCCCATCTGCTTCTGCACATCTCTCCTTAGGTCACTGAGGAAACGCTCCTGGTCAGTCTGGGCCTAAAACAAAGTCCATAAGTGTATGTTGTTTTTGGTTAGCAAGAATACTTTGATCTGTTGCCAATGTGTCAGATGACTACTGAGCAGCATATTTGTCCCTCACCTGGAAGTAGGTATATTTGTATATGGAGCCCCCTGTTGAAGTTGGCACCACCCCTAATGTTGCTACATCAACATACTGGTTGGGAAAGAGGAAGAGGTCCACACAGCAACCCTGGGCTACACACTCCTTGGCCAGAGTGTTGTAAAAACTAACCTGTGGCTGGAATAATGACTGAAAGAAAGAGGAAAAGGGGAACTTAAAAGGATGTGTTAAATAGAGAGAGTCTGCAATGTCCCATTACTTACTGAAAGTCATGGACCACTTTAATGCCACAAAACAATTGGATTTGTTCTTTTGTTAGACTCTATCAATCATGTTTTTATAGCCACTATCTATCATTTTTCTATGTTCACTATAGCACCACGTGAACTCAGTAGGTTCTCCATTAGATCCTAAATTTACATATCCATGAATCATGATTTACTGAAATGTTTTGACTGCGTGAAAACGTTAACACATAGGATGTTTTCACTAACCATGGGTATGCAGGAACTGGTGCTAAAAACCTGTTCCCACATTTCTCATATGGTCTCAAAGGTGACTACACTACCTTTTAATTAAGTGGTGCTGCTTGTTCAGATAAAGTATTAGTAGTAGTAGAGTTTGGAGAGGAACAGGTCATGGTACCTTCTCTTTATCAGTACCCACAAGCTTCTTGTCCTCCCTATTCTTCAGTTTGCCAGGAGCCTCAGTGATGGGCAGGGAGGAGTGGAAAACAAAGAGCTTTCCAGCACAGTCTGCAGCCTAGATGGCAAAACAGAAGCAACTCTGTTACTGTATGACTGCACTCAGAATAACGCTCAAGCCCAAATACAGTAGCATTAGGCTTATTCTATGAAAAATACAATATAAAATTAACATACTGAGCTTGCTAACTGTTGTAGGAAATATTAATGACGCTCAACATCAGTTACACTTTGAAACCCATTCTCATGCAATACCTTCAGCGCCTCCAGCCCTGCCTGAATGACAGGCCCGAACACGGTCTCTGTTTCCCGCGTGTCTGCAAACATCTCAGGGATCTGATCCAACAAACTGGGGGCAACATGCATTTTCATGATCTTAATGGTCAAAAAGTCCGGTATTCAAGCTTTTAATGTGCAAATACCCACCATTTAGCTTTAATTGTTAAAAAAAGCCTGTCCTCATACACTGTTTATCCTGTCTTTAACTTCAGATCTATTCCTACTTCTAAATGTAGCATTTTATGTTTATATGCAGACTAAAAATGTAGATTTAGTCGTAAATCACTCTGGATAAACAGAGTAAAGCGTTTGCTAAATAAATACAAATGTAAAAAGTGTTTCTTTATTAAAGCCAAACAAAAATGTGACAATAACTTACCTCTCAATAACCACCCTGGATTCTGAAACACTGACCAGAAAACCATCCAACAGGGGCACAAACATATCAGCCACATCGGATACGACCATCATCTGTGGCTGGGCGAGAGAGGCCTTCACGTTATAGAAATGAAGTACTTTATTGTAGGTGACAAAGCCGACCCGAATGTTTGATTCCATATCAGGGTTCTCTCTGAAGGACCAATGACACAACATTACAATTACACAACATTACTATTTAAAGGTAGGGTAGGCAGCTTTCACAGAGCAATCCAAAGCTACGCCTTCTATAAAACACATGAACGCATATGATTTGACAGAATAACAGGACATCCTAGCATTGCATTCGGACTGCACACATAAGATGTGTGTTCTGTATGGGTTTACATTATTTTCTTCAAGTGGCTAAAAAGTAAGGTTACTTTAGAGTTATGTAGTTAATAAGGTACACTAACGAATGTGTATTATGGCAGCAAATAGGGTCAATTCTGATTTTATTTACTTAAGAACCTTTTAAATTAACAAATGTTTGCTCTTTGTTCTGATGGATTATACCGTTTTGTGTTAAAACTCTCACCTGGGCAAGTAATCTAACAGCGTCTTTAACTCCTGGCAAACAATTCCCACCATGCCATTCTTCACAGCGTTGTAGGACACATCGATCAGGAAGATGAAGGCTGGCGGCTGAGGAAACTTGTTGTTCTGTGAGCAAATAAATCATTTATTACATATCAGCACGTCACACTGAAGTGAATTAACATCTCGCAGTGGAAACCTGCACTATACCGCACCTTACAGTAATCGACAGTAGCCAGGAACTCATAACTGCCCATGGAGAGCTCCGGTCGCTCATAGCAGTCCACTCTCTTCCCAGTGTGATCCAGATGCTGGAAGTAATGGGGAGGCACTGGGAAAAGGAAATTAAAATGTATTTCAAAACATCTAATAATGTTGCTCAGGACGTGTTTAACATTGTAAACATGTTGACGGAGTGTGACTCTGACATACCCTCTGTGACACAGCTGCAGAAGCTGCACTGGAAACGCCGTCCACCGTCGATGAACTGCATGAATGGACACATGTAGGCTTTACAGCGATTACAGCGGATGGGGCCTGTTTCTCCGTGATCCACAAGGTATGGTGGTGTCTGCAGAGAAAACAAACTCAAATCATTTCTGAGATCTGTCATGGCACTGCTATTTGGATGCAGTTGTGAGCCCAATCTTAATATTGCCATTACCCACAATCCCACTGGCCACAGCTGTAATAGCAAACACCACCACTCAGTAGTCACAATGAGACAATGGCTATGTGACAGTGGTTTTAGCCCAATTTGACTTCAAGGCCCCTCACATTGTCCAAAGCATTATCTGAAGGCCCTCCCACTCACAATTTCTAACCAATAAAATAATCTAGGGCTTGAAATATTTTTAAAGATGTATATTCTTCATAAAATAACCACACACTAAGAAATGTCTTGACTTCAAGTTATTTAGCTTCTATTAATGCTTGTTTTGCCTTATTTAAAATAGATTTAAGTCACCTTTGAAGTTTGTTGAGGGCCATAGTTGGCCCTGGCCCTCTGCTTGAGAAACACTGCTGTTAGAGAAATATAATGTGGTCTTTTACCTCATCAGGGGGCAGAGTGGCCAGGGGTTTGATGACAGCAGCCAGGGGCACCTGGGACTGTTTGGCCATGTCGGAATTGCAGGGTATGTTGTAGGATGTGCAACGGATGTACCGTGGACTTGCATTCCCTTTAAAGATAAATCACACTATGGCTCAATCAAAACTATAGAAGTATTGTACAACATGTAGTTTGTATATTTGACAAAGCATGCAGAATACTACAGTTTATTGCATGGAATACCGTATTTCATAAAATACATAGACAGGCAGTAAGTGGATGCCAATCACTTAATTGCAAAATGATTGACAAAGGTCATATAATAATGTAGCATGCTTCCGTTTCAAACATTTATACTGGAATAATGACCAGTGTTCCAATCGTTACATTTAACAAAAAAAATGAAACAGTAGGCAGAAAGAAAAATATTCTTTCCCTACTCTTACCCTGATCCTTAACCTGGAAGTTGGTGGTGACTAGAGGTGGGGTTTGACCTCTGACCCCTGTAGTAAAAGGTTCATTTCCCTTGTTTGCTTTGTCATCCTCGATAACCTGAATCTGTGAGAAAAAAAACAAGCTATAAAGAGAGCAACACACCTTTATTCTTGAACAAACACACACCCTGACTTTTCACCCTGTAACCATCCTTATGCTCATGTAGAACTAATCCAAACAGGATCAGCACTACATCTGATCACCTCAACCAGATCAAATGAATTCAGGCCTGAATACAATTTATCATCTTTTGGAAAAATCTCTCCTTTAACAACACCTCTCCATGTTGTTAAATTGTACTTACAACTATCTACATGTAATTACACTCTTGACCCTTTCCCTAACCCCAAACAAGCCCTAATCCTAAACTACCCAGAACAACATGTATGTACACAATACGTACAATGTATTGTTATGTAAGAACAAGGTATTTGAAGGCACCTAATAGCAAATGGCCAATATTATCTGTCCCACACAAAAGGAGCATTATTATGCCATCTGTAGGAAGCTGAACTGCTTACAATGCTTACATGAGAAAGAGGGTTTTCTTACACAACACAAAACAGAAGTCATGCAAAGACTACCACTATGTAGCATCCAGGAGTGTAGGTAAGTTTTGGGGTGGATATCAGCCCCAGGATCATTTATAGAAACACACACAGGATCATTTATAGAAATTGTGATTAAAGAAATTTTGTTATGCAGATTTACTGATATTACAGACTTAGTGCTCAATGATATACATTCAGGAATGTGTTCAAGTAATGAAATGTCGGCTGCCTGACAACCAGAACAACATAGAGCTGTAGTGTGAGTATAACAAAAATATAATACAAAAATGTGACATGAAACATCATTCAAAAATAGTCAAGAAATATCCAATCATATTTTATCCCAAAATCAAAGAAAAACTTTTTATTAATAATGAGATTTGAGAGGGGTGTATTATTTTTGTCACAATTCTTTATTCTTTTTTTTAAATATATTTATTAATTTACACATTTACAAAATTCATTTCACCCACAATCTCCACTTATTTATTTTTTTAATTCTACTGAATGCATATCTACATAGTCAGTCCTATAATGGACTCGATGAAAGGAACAGAGAGAACATGAGTTAGTGCAGTGGTTTTCAATCCTGGTCCTGAGGACCCACAACACATTTTGTATGTCTCTTATCTGACACAATGGTTTTGTAACGCTCTCTCCTAATGAGCTGCTGATCTGAATGAAGTGTGCTAAATAAGGGAAACATACAAAATGTGCAGAGCTACGGATGCTTAATTTCAGGATTAAAAATCACTGAGTTAGTATATGAACACAGAACAGCAGAGAGACACAGCAGAGGCACTTACTGGACTGGGGATTGCGTCTGGGTCTATTCTATGTCTTGTTTTCTGCACAGGCGGCATGTCAGAGGCTTGCTTTATGTTTAACAATTTAGTCAGCAAATTATAAGAGAGAAGAGAGAAAGAGAGAGCAGCCAAAACAAAAGAAAAGAGAGCAGAGAAGACAAACAGAAGAGTAACCACTGTTACAGTCCCTCTGTTTTGTCCAAGTCTAGAATTACTGATGATTAATCACACTTTAGCAGGCAATATAAGAGACATAGATGCAAATATTGCAAGGCGGCATGTGCAGAAAAAGCCTTGAAAAAATCTTAAATCTTGGTGTTATTGTTACTGATACAGGAGTGCTAAGCCGCCATAGTGCATGCACATTAGACACAGGAGACTCCAGAGCAGAGCCTTTCTTAACACAAGCACATCACACAACTGTAAACATTATTTATTGCAGACAGTGTAAATCTGTGTGTGTGTGTGTGTGTGTGTGTGTGTTTATGCAAGTGTGTTAGTACTGAAGATGATGAACAACTACATTAAGAAATCAACAAAGCAGTTGTACTGGAGACTAATATGGTGAAAGTTTGTAGAACTGTGTGTGTTGTGAAGTCATGGACTGTTCATACCGGGCTTGGGATCGAATCAGGATCAAGCCTCTTTGGGGCAGGTGGTGCTGGAGCAGGTGCAGCAGGTGGGGCTCCATAGTTTGGTTGCCCAGGATACGGCCCTGCATAACCAGGCTGAGGACCTCTGACTTGCCCAAAAGCACCTGGTAGAGACATGCATCATAAAGGAGTTAATTTACAAAATTATAAATGGTTCTGAAGTGATTAGGCCTGATAAAGGAATACCTATATATGTCAAAAGGGTTTGAAGTGAGGGTGAGGTAAATGATTACAGATTTTTAATTTCTTCAAGGTAATGCTGGCATTTATTTGTAAACGAAGACACTGATAAAAAAAAGTGTGAAAACAAGACTAGCACCAGGCTCACCATTTTGCTGAGGAGGATAGCCCTGCATTCCTGGTGGTGGTCCTGACATAACAGCATTGGGAGGACCAGGAGGCATGCCAGGTTGTGAGGGGGGTACATGATTTGCCTGTGTCATTGGGGGACCTTGAGAGGCCATTGGGGGACCTTGAGAGGCCATTGGGGGACCTTGAGAGGCCATTGGGGGACCTTGAGAGGCCATTGGGGGACCTTGAGAGGCCATTGGGGGACCTTGAGAGGCCATTGGGGGACCTTGAGAGGCCATTGGGGGACCTTGAGAGGCCATTGGAGGGCCCTGCATTCCAGGAAGAGGAGGCCTTGGTGGAGCACCCCCTTGTGGTGGAAACCCAGCTGTTGTAGGGGGAGGGCCTGAATGGTAAGGAGAAGGTTGGGAAACTGGTGGTTGGGGTTGAGGTGGCATGACTCCGGGGATCTGAGATGGAACAGATGTGGGTGGTGGACCTCCAGGGAACACAGAGGGCTGGGAGGTGGGAAGAGGAGGTCTTTGGAAAGAGGGCTGGGCTGGAGGAGGTGGGCCACCGAATGAATGGGCCCTGGGTCCTGTAGGCAGGGCTGTGGAAAAAGGAGGCTGAGACACAGGCAGAGCTTGAGGGAATGATTGCTGAGAGACTTGGGGCTGGGTGGGACCAGCCGTGGAGAAAACTGGGGAAGCATTTGGGAAAGGCTGCTGAGCAGAAGGTGGAGCTCCATAGTAGGATTGAGGAGGAGCCTGACCCACACCTTCAGTAGGCAGAGGTTGTGCGGGAGCAGCTGAAGTGGGTGGAAAAGTGTGAGCAGCTGCAGCTATGTAAGCAGCCGGAGCCTGGGATAAAGAGGGAGGAGCTAGAAAAAACAAAAAAAAGTTGCAAGTCAGTTGCAACAATGCTCTCAATGTGTTTCTATCATATTTAGGAAATAGTTGACCTAAAAATAATATTTTAGCCTGTTCCCCAAACAAAGTTTCCCTCAGACATCAGAATTCATATGGACTACTTTTTATGATGCTGTTATCCTTTTTGGATCTTGACAGCCATTGACAGTTACTAGGAACTACTGAATAGATAATAGGATTCTTCAATATTTCTCATTTTGTGTTCCAAAAAGAAAACATCAGTTGAATGACATGATGGTGAATAAATGACAATTTATTTTACGGCTGATATATTTCTTTACAGATATGGAAAAGTTATTTACCATAGCCTGGCCCAGCAGGAGAGGGGGCAGTGGATCCAACCTGCATGCTAGCCATTTGATTGGTCATCTGCTGCATGCTGACGGGCGGAGCTCCAAACTGTTGGCTGTATGGGGGCTGAGGACCGGGCAGATTCACTGCTCCTGGGGTGTACGACTGAGACACTGGAGGCCTAAATTAGAAAAAAACCCAAAATATTTGACTTTGTGTTCGTGAAGTATTTAGATTCCAACAACTCTGAAGAGACAACAAAAGAGAAATATGAACTGAAAAAGAAGGCAATAAAATGACAGGATCATTAGATGAGCTGATCACTGACCTCTGGGGTGGAGGACCCACTGGAGGTGGCCCATTTTGAGTGTCTCCTTGTCCAAACTGAGAATAGTTCTGGGCAGCCGAGACAGGTGGTGCTCCTGAGGTCGGGGGCCCTCTCATACCTGTAAGAACACAAACACTAGTTTTAGAATCACACTCATCCCAAATTCAAACAATGATGGGCATCACATCAATGAGAAAGTCCTCTCTAATATGCTCTATTTGTACTTTGCTGTACCACAATAGAATTGTGCGTTCCTGTGGGATCCATGCAGGGCCTGATTAGATTTGTTGCAGCATGAAATTAAATTAAATTTATGATTTGTGGACAGGAGCAGCCAGGGAGTAAATATATTGAGTTCCTATTTTATTCATTTTTTTAATTGAGTATGTGAAACGGATAAGCTTTTTGAAGTGGTAAAAAACCTTGTTGTAAATTGGTTTAAATCTATGATTAAGAACTTAAGTACAACACATTTAACAGTAATACCTATGCATCGGGCAGACACTTTAATCCAAGTGACTTTTATTAGTATGTATTTCCTGGGAATCAAACCCATGACCTTTGTCACACAGTAATAAAGTCATGTTGATCACAAATACAACTATTTTTTGCAACATGTTCATTCCATCAGGGCAGGTACTGTCACTTGGTCTGAAACTCTTACAACCCTAATGCAGGCCATCCCTACTTCAGAGCCTGATCTTACTATAGTGACTCAAATATACACTTAATACAATCCCACATCTGACAGAAGCAAATAATGTATACATTGTATAAGCTATACAAAACCCTTCATGAGCCATACAAACATTACAAAAACAGGTCAAACATCTCCCCTTAGTTACATAACAAAGTTCAATGAACAGAAGCTATTGTTACTATAACATAACCCTGTTGTATCTAGTCATTCAGGCAACCTACAGACTAGTTGATTTTAAAAATATGTAGTTTTGCACATCTCTAATACAGAGGTTAATCAGTGACCCTGACTGCCTACAGTGAAAAATTAAGAAAAGGGGGGAAAACAGTCATTTATTTGCATGTGATCATCACTATGATCATGTATTTACAGCAGAGGTTCAAGGGGCCGTGACTGCAGGGCTCAACAGTAAAACAAAATTCTTATAGCCTGGTGGGGCCAGTAGTTCATATTTTTACTTTTATACTGCCTATATTTTCACTGCCCCTCAGGCAAAAATGAAAAATGTTGCGAGTTACTTACAACATACCTGAAATGTCAGAAGCATAGTAGAGAGATTTACTAATTAAAAAGTGTGTTTGTTACTGTTCAACTTGCATCAAGCCCAACACAGTTATCTTTTTCAAATACTGCATCACTGTAAACCTGTTAGCAGGTAACCTGTTAATATAGGTGTCAGAATAGAATGTGTGAAACAGGCCTTGCGTATCTGCTTGATTTATTTTGTCTCTGTGCTTAACAACAGTTCTTTATGAGCACAAGAGTTAACAGCATAAATACAGCACTGGTACAACTAGGTAAGTGAGAGCACTGTCAGCTGGTCCAAACCCTGCTCATACTGGCCTTAGGCCATCCGTACTGTTGAACCCTGGAACCAACCAACCAAACCCATCCTGCTGTTTGGTTGGTTGCAGGTGAAACACACTGCAGCCAATAAGGAACTGCAAGGAATAGGGAAGAGGACAGAGGCTAAGTTGAATTTAAAAAGTTACCTAGGTCAAGAGGAGAGGAGGACAGGTCAGAGACTAAGTTTGTTGCAAGAGTCTTAGAGGGAAAGCTTGCATAAGGAGAATATCCTGCAATACAAGAAAGAGAAACTGGTGAAATATAGAAAGAGAATGAAATGTAAAAATGGAGATGACAGGTGAACGGAGGAGGCTGGGATGGAGGAATCTGACTGTTGCCTTTTTCAAAAATGCTTGAAAACACAGCGGACATGAATATATCTTGAATATATACATATTTAATCTAATTCATAATTAACATGACCAGTTAAAGCTGTTATCCACAGCTTTTGCCTCTCTGTCGCCATCTCTGTTGGAAACATAAAATTGTGACGTTACTTATGTACTTCTCTTTATATGTCAAATAAAAAAAAATTGACCCAATTGCTCAAATTATAAATTATTATAAGTTGTGAATCAGGGTAAGGTAAGAAGACCATTTTGAACACTGATCTCTCACGTACTTGCTCAATAACTTTTTGTGTTTATTTTTAACCAAACAGATTGGAGCTTTAGGTGACATTACATGCCATAAACACTTCATAACACCTTCATGGCTTTTCCGTGAGAACCATTGGTTTGTATGTTTCTACTTACCCTGTGGTGGACCTTGTTGGTAAGTTGAACCTGGACCATTATAAGGTGGGTACTGAGCTGGATAGCCCGCGGGCACGTGTGCGCCTCCGTAGCCAGGCTGAGGGTAGCCCTGATACCCAGGTTGAGGCTGCCCATAAGGAGAGGCCATGTGAGGTTGCTGGTTAACATTCATTCTCAGTTCATCCCTAATTCTGAAGTTAGGGCAGAAAACAGGAAAAATAAGCATAAGGAGAGAGCAAATGAATAAATCTATATTTATGAAGTACTGCTTTGAGAAGTGCTTAAGAGGTCTTGTTAGAGGTTTCAGGGGTATAAATACATCTGCCGCTGGACTGCTGGAATGGCAAAACTCCTCGCTAATCATTTAGCTAAACCTTAGACCATTGCAGCAAATGTTGACAGAGACATGTGGCCCCCAAAAACCTGTTTGCCTAAAATAAGAATGTCTCAAAACTCTTCACAAACAACTGCCCCTCAAGTGAAACAAAATATGAAAAAAGAGAACAGGACTTCATCCATTCTAGAACTGGTTGTCTCTCAAAAAGTGGACATTTCATACCAGAATAAAGCCAGACCTGACTCCGAGTATGCAGTGAACTTCAGAGAACCAATCTACTTGAAACAAAGTTAGCAGCATCCACTTTGGAGGAGGCTTTTTGAGCAGGATGTGAAGGCTGAAGGTCAAGTTCACCTCAAGAGCATCCTAATCTCATTATTGAGTTAATCAACGTTACCCAGCATTAAATGACTGCATTTAATACTGGCAAGATTTCACAAAGACTACAAACAACAGTAGCCTAAAACATAGCTTAAACAGCCATTTCACTATTGGTTAGCATTAAGGCCCAGGCAGCATCAGGTGAAAAGTCCTTTCAGAGGTGGAGAAAGTTATTATATTTCATTGAAAGCTTGGAAATATAAACTTTGTAAAATGTAAAATAAATGCCTGTATTAATCCTAAGAGAGTAAATAAAATGTTAATAATGACTAAGCTGTTACATTTACTGAGTAAATAAATTACATCTTACACCAAAAACGTTCTTTAAGTATTTGTCCCTAGACACTATTTAAGGGCGTTTATAGTAATGTGCAACTAAAACATGAGCTAAATATAAACAGAGCACAATCTAATAACTTTTGCAGAACAAAACAGACTGCAGACAGTAATGTTGTCCACACCCACACAAAGCATCTAGGACACTTGAGTTCACTAGTCCACGATAAAACAGTTTATCCAAGTAACTACTGAACCCGATTATACTATGGTGTTTAACAGAGTTAATTTCACAAACATCAATGAAACACAAGCACACTGAAGTGGACTCATATTACACCATTACTGCCAGCACCATTGTTCCTTACCAGAACAATGTTATGATGTCCAAAAAACCTAAAATACACAGAAAAGTACATTTTACACATACTACTAAACCCTTTAGAGCTACACTTTGACTTTAAAGCTTGACCTGCTACAAAAAATATACTGCTTCTCTGGTTTCTAGCAAGTAACAGGTGAGAAGCCTTAGCACAACACTGCCTTGAATAATGTTGAATAATTCAAGGCAACAGACACCGTAGTGGTATACAGTATCCCATGTGTGAGGACTTTTATATAAACATGCTCATTTTCCAACCATCTGTCTGAAATGAAATAACAGACCTAAATATGACCCTTTAGAAATTCTTTATAATAGAAAATAACGCCCGAGATCACAACATGTGACAACCTTACAGCAACTTCTCTCGTGGGGTACCATAAACTCAAATGTTAAAGAAAGGTTACAAGGGACACGTAAAAAAACACAATTGTAAAAAGTACTGGAAACACTTAATACCCCTTAAAAACACTAGACACCCCTTAAACCGAACTTCAAATGTCAAACCAGAACAAACAAAATCATTCTTGCCAGACAAATGGATTACAGACCCAACACGTTTTACTTAAAGTGAATAACGCAATATTACGCATATTATCACACACTATTTTTACAAAAACATCATTCCTTAAACCACTAAGGGGCATACGAGGACATGAAATCCTCTCTCACCTCTCGCTAAGCTAATTTGTGATGTTTTATCATTACTGGCTTTTTTAAAACGGAATCAGAAAATGACCCAGTGTGTCTGACAACGTTTATCCTACATCAACAAACGCTTATTTCATATAAACGAAAGCAATGCGTGATACTGTAATGAACGGGTGCGAATTAAACTCCTGACTCGACGTCGCGGCTCGCGCTAGCTGTGCTAAGCTAAGCTAACAGTCACAGGAAAATAAATAAACAAAAAGTAAATGTCGATGGCCGTCTGACAACTGACCTCATAAACAGCTCAAGGAGTTAACGAACGAGTCGTCAAGACACTGTTTCGGGTCTGAACGCCGGTAAACGCGACGGGGCTGCCGTTCTTTCACAGAAAGAGAGCAGCTCGATACGGACGTTTAATCCCTTCCTCACGCACACCGGAAGATTTGTCACTATATGCCACGTCCGCGTCCGGTCATGATGATGTTTCTGGTGATGAGGGACATTTCACTGTCACCCTTTTCTTAAAGATTACCCTTAAAGATTATATCTCTTTTAAACAGGAGTTACATCGAGTAACACGCTTTCGTTTAATTTAATTTGTAGCTGTCCTCATTCAGTTTGTGTTTAGTTAGGTTTCTATTCATTTACACTGGGATCACATCACGCCCAGCTTTCTAAACTGTTTAAAAGTTTAATTCGTTTTAATCACGTTTATTCGTTTATAATATAAAAACATTTTTAAAATATTAATTGATTAATTAATTTCGTTTTAATCACGTTTATTCGTTTATAATATTAAAAAAATATATTTTTTTAAATATTAATTTATTAATTAATTGATTTCGTTTTAATCACGTTTATAATATTAAATTTTTTTTTTAAAATATGAATTAATTAAAACTACTTCTGTTAGCTAAATGTTTAATACACACACACACACACACACAAACAAATTTTTAAAAAGTCTCGTAAAATAAATTACATTTATAAACGTCTATAAATTGTGCCATATAAAGAAGTCTGTTAGTAGTTTAAGTGCCAACTGATTGATAGTCAATACATTAGTCTGTAAAGAGTAATCAGAAAGCAGTGCTAACGCTATTATGTAAAAATGAACCAGTACATTTATTTTGGTGTATTTGTATATAACTGTCTAGTATTTTATATTATTGTGTTTTAGGTTTATTACCCAGCAAATCCATCATCTTTTGGAACACAAATATTAATTAAATGATAATATTAATAATATCTGTATTATCACTTGGAAAACATATAACACATTTGTATAAAACAGACAGCGACGATGTGAGTGTAAAATTTCTTGAGTGAAAAACAAATGATGTCTGTGTGGCTTTTATTTTGATGTGCAGAACTTCCGGTAGGAAGGGGCTTTCTTCACCACAGCTTAGCCACCGCTGTTTTTCTGTTATGGATTGACAGATACGAGGCCGGTTAAATTATCATTTTCTTAGTTTTAGAAACACCACTCCTGGCTGGACAGATAGTGTCGGGGATGCGGCATCGAAATGGGAAATCTCTTCGGGAAAAAGAAAGCAACTCGGGTAACCGAGCAGGACAAAGCTGTGCTGGTGAGTTTGACAGTGGCTAACTGGCTAATCATTCTGCTGTAGGAAATTAACACTTTATATCCTTTTTTACAAACCCATATAAAGACACATCAACCATCAAGTCTAGTCCTCTGGCTTGGATTGCGGATTGAGTTTTAGATAAATCTTTGCTCCATAAGAATGGGTGGTGGTACTCAGATTACATGGTGTTTACAAAACATTTCACAACAGTCATACACGTTTATAAGTGTATGGGTGTAGTTTGTTCGACATACTTGTTAGTATGGTAATGGTGGATTTAACGTTTTTTGTAGTTAATGTCTTAGTTAATACAGCTTGCAGATCACCTGTAGGTGACTGACAGCTTAACTCCTAAAGTAAAACTCCTAAAGATTTTTTTACACACTATTAATGTGTTTAATGTCCACTGGGCTCAGTGAACAGCTCTGCTACAGGAGCATTGCTGTATGTCTTCTTTAATTTTGTTTCTCTGCATTTTGTTTGTGTGTGATCAGCAACTAAAGCAGCAGAGAGATAAACTGAGGCAGTATCAGAAGAAGATCACTCTACAGATGGAGAAAGAGAGGCAGCTGGCCAAACAGCTGTTGAAAGATGGAAAGAAAGAGTGAGTGTGTATGACAGATCTCCCGATCTAGCCACTTCCTGTGTTACCTGTAGAACTAGGAGGTCTAGTTCTGTATTACATGCAGAATCTTGCACTCCTTTATAATATGTCTTTTGTGGTTATTCAGGAAAGCACTCCTAATCCTGAAAAAGAAACGCTACCAGGATCAGTTGCTGGACAAGACAGAAAATCAGATAAGCAACTTGGAGCGGATGGTAAATAGCTCTTGCTTTGGGCATGTCAGATCTGATGTGATAATGTTTGTAGAACTTTTTATAATATAGAAATCTGCTTTCATCAATTTTTGGACCCACTTTTTGTTTTACAGGTACAAGATATTGAATTTGCACAAATAGAGATGAAAGTCATTGAAGGACTGAAAGTTGGCAATGATTGTCTGAAGAAAATGCATGAGGTAACAACGAAAAGGAAAACATTACTAGTCACTATTACTAGTAAACATAACTTGCTTACTCATAATGAATGTATTCCTATAATCTGGAATCACCATGTACTTTGTAGAAAGTTCTGTTGAGTGTGTAACTAGGCGGCTTTGTTTGCACCTACAGATCTCTCCAATGTGAAGAAACAATAACGCATAGTAAATAAGATACTATGTTCTTTTTCTCTAACCAGGTGTTGTCCATAGAGGAGGTGGAGAAGATCATGGACGAAACGCATGATGCCATTGAGTATCAGAGGGTAATTTACTTTTAATGATCAGCTTATGTACACCAGACCCTTTAAATTAGGTATAAAAGTATCTCAAATGGCTTAGTACATTGTCAAGTGAAATTAAATTGAAAATGGCTCTATTTCTTTCTTAATACATGTTCTTTGTCCTCATATGCATGATTCATTAGTCCATGTTGTACTCACTGGAGGCTTGAGTGTTTGTTCTTTTCCCTCTTTGTCTGTCTGCAGCAAATTGATGACATTTTGGCGGGATCTCTGACCCAGGAGGATGAGGACGCTGTGCTAGCAGAGCTGGAGGCCATTACTAAGGTGTGTTTGACAGAGTGAAGTTAACGCAGACTGACAGATCTTGGTAATGATGTGGTGTCAGCTGCTGTGTTAGAACAGGGCTGTTGTCATCTTGTGTATTTTGTGTGTGTCCCCAGGGAGATGCTGACCTTGAGCTTCCTGAGGTGCCTGGAGAAGAACTACCAGAGGTTCCAGAACAAGAACCAGGTTCCCTTTTTTTAGATCTGTGTCACACATACTTGCAAATTGTTTTTTAGTATAGCATACTATTAACATGCTATTCCTGCTAATCCTCTGAAGTATATAGGTATGTAGGCTATAAACGCTGAACAATTTCTGATGTGTGAATAATCCTGTCTTTATAGACTACCGCATAGTTTGGCAGGTCAGGCATTTGCCAAAATGTGCCATGTACAACGCGCACAGCATGTAGGCTACTGTATCCCACAATGCATTGTGCTCGACCTGACCTTCTAAGACAAATAAACCTCTATCAGCTATTATACCTGTATCAGCTACTATATAAACTACCAAGGGCAATAATTGGGATGTTTTAGTAGAAAGTTAAATGCAATTTTTTTGGAATGTTGATGTTTCAGTGCGGGAGAGGGAACGGGTGAAGAAGAAGGCAGAGCGAGAGATGCTGGCAGTGTAAATGCAGATCTGTCCACCTGTCACATCTACATCACATCTCGATCTTCTCTGTAAATGTTCCACTGGAGACCTCAAGGGCTCTTCTGACACTAGGGGGTAATTGGAAGACCTCCTCCTCTTAGATGTTGAAGCCCGCATCCATTACATTTTTTTAAACTGTATATACAAAATCATACCGTATGCCATTTAGTTTAGTAGGAAGATAATTATGATGATCATTCTTTAATAGTGCCTGGTCTTTCTAATTGCCCTGCATTTTTATCTAATCTTTCAGTTAAATCGTGATTGACTTGTCACTTTTCTAATGCATGCATTGCTTTTACAATAACAATAATCAGTAATAACAAATTATTCAGATCCTGTAGTGTCTCAAACCCAGGATTCTGATCTAATGTATTTTGTCATATCAAGAACACAAAACTAAGATTAGCCAAATCATTTCTGTAGAGTAAAAGCCTGCATATATTCTGACTTAAAAGCAAATGCTGACTCTTAAATAAACAGACATATCCTTAAGAGAAAATACAGGTGTAAAACATACATATACAGAGTGCAATCAAACCAGACAGGACATAAATTTGCAGATGTTTTGTCATAAGTAAATGTGCTGAAACCCTGTAAGGCATCCTTTGTACGTAATGTTCTTCAAATGTTTATTCTCACACCACCTCCTTTTGCAAAGAAATGTTCCACTCCAGATCTGAATGATTACTGTATGATTACAGGCTATGTACAAAAGACATATGTACAAAGGCTATGATATATACAAGCAAAGCTAATGACACTTGAACCGTAAACAGTGTTTTTCTGTCTTGTTTTGGTTCACAACTGACTCGTTGTTTTGGTTATTTCATTTTGTGAATTATTAGGTTTTATCTCTCTCTAGAGATACCCCTGTAACTGTACTGCAATTTCATTCTTCAGTAAGACCACTGGTGTAAGGTCTGTCTTCCTCTTTTCATTTTGTTATTCTGAAATAATAAATTTTATTTGATCATTTTTCATCACTGTTGCTGAATGGTAGAGCAAGTATACTTAGCGGCCACTAGGTGGCAGTGCAGTCTAAGGTGTTTGTGCTATGTCGGCATTGAAGTGACGTGCAGGCCAAGTATGGTAACCCGTACCCGGAATTTGTCCGATGCGTTTAACCCATTCAGTTTGTGCACACATGGGCTGCCATTCACTGCAGTTCCCAGGGAGCAGTTAGGGGTAAGGTCCCTTGCTCAAGGGCACCTCGGTTTCCTACCTGCATTGGGAATCGAACCGGTGACCTTTGGGTTACAAGTCAGACTCTAACCAGCCACAACTGTCCTATTGACAATTAGTTTGATTTCACTGGAGGTAGTTACGATGCGTTTCCTTAAATGGCCACTATATGTGTTATTACAAACCTTTTACATTATGATAATGAAAACTATCCCTTTATTTTAAAAATATAATTTAAAATATTGAGATCACATCTCCTAATCTGTGAAAGAGCATCGTAGAGCAGTAATATTTTCTTTAATGGTTAAGTGTTATTAAATCAATATTTAAAATATAGTATAGTTTTACTGACCTACTTTTAACAGACCTACTTTACAGACCTAAGTCAAAGCATTGTTTGAAAAGCAGTGACCTAAAAATAAATACCTGTATTGCTTAGCTGAAAGTCCATTGTCTCAAAGCAGGCGGCTGGAGCTGTGTGTGGTGCCGCTCTTATCTTGCCTGACACAAAGCATTATGGGAGTGGGCGAGTGCCCCACAAGTCTGAATGGCTCCATCATTGATCAGCTGTAATTTAGTTTCGTACTGTTACATTGTCAGACAATAGATATTGATCAATGAACAAGAGAGGTGTGAAGGGCATGTGCTAAGGAGCAAAACTGATCTTGGCACAGTTTTAACTGCTATAGTGGCCTATTTTATGTTTCTGAGGGGCAGTTTTACTGTGTTCTATTTTTATTTCCTCTTAATTAAATTGTATAAAGATTTTTTCCTTATGTCAGGATTAAAATCCATGGTTTTCCACTTAGAAGAGGCCAAATTCAGCTTCCCCTAAATCAGATACAGCTGTTCCAAGGAGATTTAGGTGAGTTTTAGGTATTGATCTCTGTTCTGCTTTGTTGCTTTTTATTTACCCTTTGTATTCCAGCTGGAAAGATCCACTAGATAAGACTTCCACAATGATGTTAAATCAATTGATGCAGCCTCCAGACGGAAAGCATCTATAATGTTATATGCAATTGTCTGGAACCTTCATGGGTTTTCTGTGTGGGTTGTGTATGTGCAGCTGGCCTAAAAACCAGAAGAAAGGAAATCGCCTATTGTATCAGATTGGATTTCTTGACCTTTGCAATCAAGGAGTACACACACCATTAAATGCAGTTTACTCTCTCACTTGACCTTTAAAACAGGGAAACACTAGAACTAGGGTGCTCAATTTTTCTCCTGGGGATCGAGTTTGGCGTCAATTGTAATCAAACACGCCCATCCTCCAGCTAATCAAGATCTTGGGGTTTATTTGAAAATTACAAGCAGGTGTTTTAGAGCAAAGTTTCAGCTCTGCACAAATGATCTCAAGGAGGACAATTGTGTGCAGGAGTCAAGAAAATAATCTCAGAACAGCTGTAAAATGTGTTTGTGTCAGGGTTGTAAACATCTTCACATTGATGGGTATGCATCTGCCTGTCGATCCGGGTGGATTTTCAACAATGGATTTTCTTAAACTATTATATTTGTTCTCCACAGTCCCAAACATGTGGTTATATTATTGGTTTGTGTAGTAGTAGTAGTCTTCTATGCAGTGCACCACTATGTGTTGGTGGTGTGGGCAGGATCTGTTGAGGGACGAGGATCATAAAGGAATCCCTGCCTTCATCACACGCAGAGACCCACGCGTGAAATCCGCAGTGCTCGCTACAGTATCCGTCTGATCTGGTCCTCCTCCATCACTGCATAATGTTCTCTAAGCACCAATGCAGTCATGTGACTTAATTGAAGGGTAGACAGAAATAAAGCAAATGTTTCCCAAAACAACAGAATGGGTCCTCCAATCTTACATTTAAACACTCCTAAAAATAAACATGCTAAAAATGGTTCTTCGCAGCTATGCAGTAGAAGAACCATTTTGGTTCCCTAAAGAACCTTTCATCCAAACCCGACAATTAACTTTAAGAACCTTTATTTTTAAGAGTGTGGGTGGATTTCCCCATTTTAAGGCAAAAGCAATGCCTAAATACACGTCTAATAAAGGAAAGGAATTCAAGCTGAATATGTTATCTGAATAGCACAGTAAGCTACATCTGACAATGAAACAGTAATATTGCTTCAACATAACGTTTGCGTTTGTTTTAATGCGTTTTTCAGAATGCGCTTCTAAAACCGATAAATATGCGATAAATGTGCTTTCTGAACGCCAAGCAGGTATCAGTTTAAGTCACATAAGAGAACTGGGAAGTATCGGCTTGAATGGATTTCATCACACAATGGTGATGCTCCAGAGGCGCCGCGTCCATCCGCACTGCTGGCGACTCTGCAAATGTGAACGAACCTCACAACCAACACAGCCGTCCAGCGCGCAACGCAAGGTTTATAGGAAACAATTTTACGCCCATCGTTACTTATATTACTATCAAAATGCGGTCCACAAGCAGAAAGCTTACAGTTTTGTGGCGTCGGGACGCTGGCTGGAAGTGCAGACGTTGAAAGAGAAGAGGCGGAGTCTGTCTATATCAAGCGCAGCTCCAGTGACGGGGATAAACGCGCACGGTGGATCCCCGCCACTCCGGCGGCTGCGCGTAGGCATCCGTGGGCGCAGTGAGAGAGTTCCGTATAAAAGCTCCCGCATCCTTGTCTGCCTCCGACACTGAGTAATACAAGTGTCGTCCTCTTTTCTTCTTTCTTCCTGTTCTCCTCTGAAAGCTTTTCCGCAGCAGAAATTCACATTTTGGTCTATGGTTTTGAGTCAAGCTTCCAAAATGTCCCGGACCGAAGAGGTGCACCGTATAACGGAGAATGTCTATAAGGTGAGTTCAAGTTTTAAAGGAGTTATTGCCTGACTAGTCGTGTGTGGTTATTTTTCATACAATAAAGTTATGTGTTGTTTATGATGAACTTTATTCCGCTGGGTTGTATTGGATTCATTCATACTGTAAACTTAATTATGAAATAAAACGTGCTTTTGCGGGGCTCTTTTAAACTTGTAGCGTTGGTAATAGACAACAAGTTTAATGATGTAGACAGTCTTAACTAATTAAGCTAATGAAAGGAGAAACATTCAGTGTGTGGCAGGTTTCAAATTCAATGATAAACCAGTTTAGCCTAATACGGGAATTTTGTTTTCTCACCTGTAACTTGCTGCAGGACAGGTGAGTTTCGGGTGTCTATCAAATAGCCTACATTGTGTAAAAAGTATAAACACAATGGCTTACTTTAACATATACTATACATTACTATTAACATATCTGTAGCCTACAGTTTCTCTACTTCACTATTACATTACTGAGTTATGTTTTCATTCTTAAACTTTATGAGAAACTTAAATGTTAAGTGTTTGGCTAATACAAACGTCTTTTAATTCTTGAAGGCATTGCTGGGTGGATTTGTTGTGATGTAAATGCATTATTGGTTGGTAATGTGGTATGAAGTTGATTGTGTAAAACAGATGGATGCAGAATGTCCCATCAGGAATGAGTAATGCACTTCCATAGATCCTCGTTCACCACCCACCGAACATGCATGCACACTTTCTTTGCCAGCTTTTCCCTGGTGAAACACGTAGCAGTTGTAGCGTATCTCTCCTAAACCAACTGACTCACCATGCCACGGTAAACCGTAATGGCTGAACCAGTGAAGTGTGTTAATTCAATCCTTCAGACATCAGTTAAGGGACTTAATGCCCAGGCTGTCATTTTCAACCCACAGAGTTAATATCCATGGTTAGAGAAGGAAGGGACAGATTATGAATCAACTATAGGGTCAGAGGAAAAGTCTGAAAATCTGAATTGGAAAAGCCCCAGACACATAGCAAATCCATTTTTAAGGAATTTTGCATGGTTATTCCTAGGATGTGTTACCTCTAGTAAAGCATATAAAGCACGGTAGCTTTGGTAACAACCTTCAAGCTGTAAATGAAAGAAATACTTGAGATTGTGCATGTGTGTTTATGGGGAAATAGAACTTTACACTTGACAAGAAGCAAGTAAACATACAGGAATGCTGCTCTAATCTGGAAATAATCATGTGATCTTAAGGTCAGTTTGAGGTCATGATATAATGTCTTGGGCCTCAAAGGCTTTGAACTCTCAGTGTTAATTCAAAGTGGATTTATTATTGAGCTGAAAAAAGTTGTGTAATGGGCAAGGGAAAAGCTTTTGTTTTATAACTGGATGTTTCTTGACCTTATAATCCCTCTTCAGGATTATTTTCAGTGTATCAGTAATATATTCTTGTTAATGTCAAACATTACTCAGAGAATTTACAGTTTTCTTTTATGACCTTTGATGACCATTTTGACATCTTCCTGGTCTGGCACAGGTAGATTGTTTCAGGATTAACTAAAGCCATTGAGGTTATATATTCCCAATGATTAATCTCTATGATTTCATGGGTAGGATGCTTTTAAATAGGAGGACATGATGAGTTATAGAACTGACTGCTTTGTGGTTTTAAACTGCAGTGAATATTTCAAAACCCAGAGTGTAAGCCTCTTTAAGAAGTAATCAGTGGTGGCCCGCTCAAAGAATAATGGATTTCACTGTGAGAGATTTAGATATCCTGTGGAGTATGCTGTATTGAGTGTAGTACAGTATGAGCATTGGGAAGTGGGAAGTCAAGTGGCATTGATGGTTCGATTTCCCTTTTGGATTCAAAGTTAAAGGATATTTCTTCCTTATTGGGCACCACTGGCTTCCTTAGACTCTGTGATTTGTATAATTATGGGTATTGTGAGGCCGCAGTGGGGTGTTCTATTATAAGAAACAAAGAAAGAGAATCCAGCAGGGCAGAAAACGGCACTCACTGATATAAGAACAAAGTTGGCAGACTTTCTGACAGGCATCTTTTACATTTACATTTGGCAGACACTTTTATCCAAAGCGACTTACAGTGCATTGAAGTTATATATTTTCTTAGTACATGTATTCCCTGGGAATCAAACCCACAACCTCTTGCGCTGCTAACGCAATGTGCTACCACTGAGCTACAGGAGAACCCTTTTAGACGCATTTGTCTCCTTGGATTTGTCTTTATAAATGATTTTGTATATAAAATTGCTAAAATATGTTCAATGGATTTGAATTTATGACACTGTTGTTGGTATCTAAAAGACTTATTAGCCAAAACACTCAGAAAACAAATATGTAGGGGTGGGAATCAGGAGGGACCTGGCGATACAATACAGTATTGATATCTGGGTACAGTATTGTTTGTGTGTTGTTTGTCCTCTAGTAAGATGAAAGGAACATGCAGAATTTTGTGAACGGCAGGCGTTCCAATTCTGTGGAAATCTGCTGATCCCATGTAGCCTGCTGGATCTGCTGGCAAATCTTCCATCCAACTTTACATCACACATGTAAAAAGTGATGCCTGTTATTTTGCGGACAAGATTAACCATGCAGCATTGTGAGTTTGTCTGTATATATTTGTGTTTGTGTGTGCATGCCTGGCAGCTGCTTAGTAATCTCACAGGTCCTGGTAGCTCAAATCCACACGTCTGCACTCACGAGTGACTCAGTCTGCATCTGCCAGTGTATGTGGGCAGTGTCTCACGGGCTATAGAGTATGTGTGTCAGTATGTGCATGTGCCTTTGTGTGTGTGGGTAGTGTCTCGCAGACCTAACGGTTTATGTGTGTGAGAATGTGCCTCTGCCAAAGCGTAGGGGTTGTGAATGAAGTGAGTTTAGCTTTGTGTTTGCCCACGATGAGTAGGACAGTCAGACTAGTCAGAAAGACATCATCTGATGGAGGGCGTTTCTTTCATACCATGTTGCACTTCCCACATCCTGACCAGATGTCCACCCTTAAATTGACCTCTTATTGCAATATAAAAGGAATATTTCTTATACCTTTCATATGTAGCTCGTAAAGAGACAGTTCACCTGAAATATAAGTCTGTCATCATTTACCTTGTCATGACTTTCTTTACAAAAGCAGAATGTTCTAGCAGCTTTTTTGACATAAAATAAAACTGAATGGGGATAAATTCTGTAAAAAAGCATAGTAAAAGTCTACATCACTCATGAACTGCAGTCTTCTGAAATCATTCAATAGATTTATGTGAGGGATCGACCGAAACTTGTTTTCAACCAAAAATCTTCTACTTATTTACTACAATAGCTATCAAATTGTCATTCTACTAAATATTCAAACTGGCACAAAAATGTTGAATGAATTTCAGTTAACAACAACCTCATTCACTTTCCTTTTATGGAAAGAATAGAGAGTTGCATTAATATTTAGTCTTATATTTAATTTAGTATTACACTGATAACAGTCTACGTTTTGGAATGACATGAGGATGGTTACGTAATGCCAAAATGTTGGAACAAACTGTTTCTTTAAGAGTCTTCAGGATCATTTGTTTGATGAGATGTTACATCATTTAATGGTGCCTGACTTTAAAAGGACACACTGAGTGAATGCAGAATGCAGTAACGTGATTTAATGCTAAATTGGTGAGAAACTAGTACAACAGATAAAACTGTCTAGAAGCACTTATAAAGTATTGAATCAGTTATTTCATTGTTGTTGGTGAACACAATGCAAGGGCTTTCCCTGCCTAGTGCTGTCCATTTGTTGGATGGATCTCCATCTTGTTCCATGATCAACAACATCTCTGTGTTGGTTGTGTGTTTAGGTGTGGGTGCTGTCTCTCAGGTGTTGAAAACCTGCCCCACCTTTAACATCATTGAAATGATGTTAAAGGACGGTTATCATTTCCGGTTGATGTCTTTCACCTGGTTTTGCTCACTCAAGACGTGTTTTAATTTCTTAGTTTATTTGCACAGCCATTAGAAAAGCACTGTATTTCCCAGTGTGCCCTGGTTTCACCATTATATAACAAGTCCTACTTTCAACTTTTCCCTCTTATCTCGGTTCAAGTAGTCTGGGGAGCCTTAGCTGAATATTGATGTCATTAAAATCTGTTCTAAATTAATTTTTTTTGTTTGTTTTTGGGCTTTGAGCTGACAGATATCAGGCAGATGGTAGCTTAACAGCATGTTGGAAGAAAGCTGTCGTATGTTGGACTGTGTGTGTCCGTCTGTGTTTTTGAGTGTCATTGAAACCTCTAAATGAACTGGGGTGCTTGCTTGTAGTAAGTTTATTCCAAAAGCTTCTTAAAATCTAAATCAAAGGCTAAGCTTGCCGATTTTATGCGGAAACCTGTTATTTACAGATGGCTGCATTATAACTGTGCTGCCTGTCTTCATTATGCAATTTTTTATTTATTATTCTGTTATGTCTTGCTTTCGGCTCTCTTAGCTGAATAGCACAGTGACCACTGGTGTTATTTTCTGCATTGAGAAACATCATGCAAGTATTTTCATTGTTAGTTTTACATGCCTGTGTAATATTTGCACATATGCCTTAGCTTGATTGACTCATGTACTGTGTGATACTTCAACACTCAAGGGCCAGATCAAGGGCAGGCCTGTCATTTAGCAATAACCAGCACCTACCGTAGAACAAAATATGTATTTATATCTATATTTCTATTTGTAAGCTGAGTTAATTTTCTGTTGTAATGTAAAATCACATTTTTTGTGGCATGGTATTATGGTAAAGGTTGGTAACTGGATTAAAACAATGAAATACTAAAGTAATCTTCACAATCCACTGTAAGAAGGAAATACTGTGATGTATTTGAGCCATTACTTGGCATGCAACATGGTTCTTGTTCTTTGCATGTGTCTGAACTCTCATGTGATTGGCTGTCTGGTTTGTGACATTTGAAATTCCTCAACCATAGAGGTGATGCAAAGGATGAACTATGTAAACAGGATCATGTTCCCCTCTAATGTTAAACAGAGTGAAGTTGTTTATGCACCCAGATGGAGAGAGGGAGATCACACAGTTGTGACTGTGTGCATTTTGTAGGTGAGAGAAAGGCCAGCTGTTCGAATGTCAAGACAGAGTGATGATGAAACAGTGGATGAGGAAGATGAACTTTTAATTATGCCAGATTATTGTGTCCGCACAGGCACAAAATGTTCTAGCACTTTCATACAACAGCATAGTCACTCAGATGCGGTCACTCTTCTGTTGCATTAGTACACTGCTAAACAGAGACTGATCTGTATGTTCTAAGGAATTCTGTCAGAAGCTTTTTAACTTTAAAGCTGCAAACTGTAAATTTTGGGTATAAAAATGAACAAATACCAATTATTGAGCAAATACATGACAGATCAGTGTTCATGTATGTTTTAAACATAGATGGCAGTAAAGAGGCAGAAGTTACAGATTGCAGCTTTAATGGCTCATGTAAAAGAATGCCAATAGCAAAAAACATTGAGTAGTTCTTAGGAGCATCTGCTTGTTATTGATTCAACAAGAAAATGAACTGGCTTCAATTCAATTTAAAAATTCAAAGTTTGTGTCAAATTATTAATTAAAATGTTTTATGTAATTTTTACCCTGTTGTACAACTGTTTCAAAGTCAAATGTTACAAATGCTTAAACATGCATATCTATTAATTTTATACTATATTTTTTCACATTATCTGAGGAAAATATGAGTGGTTGCACACTTGAGTTGCTGAGTGGATGTTGCCGTGTTGCTATGTGGTTGCCAGGGTAATTTGGGTGGTTGCTGCATGTCTGCATAGTGTCCCAATAGCCAGAAATACCTTTAAAGTCACAAACCTATTTAGTCTTTGACTCAAACCCAAATGTGATCTGGCTTATGTGGCAATATTTTGGCACTGTCGCTCTCATTTTTCTCTGTGGACTAATGTGGTCCTTTGGCAGCCATGATAGATATAATGTGATTGAAGTAGAGTCTGTTTCTGTCATGCCTGTTGTGAATAGACACTGGCAGGACAGACATACGACTGGCTGCATGCCAACAAGCAGAGTGGTTTGAATGGGTACCAGGATTAGAATACTGGGACAGCAATAGCGAATTGTAATCACATTCAATGCAAGATTTACAAATGGAATCTCATCACTGTAACCTTAATACAGTTGTTCATCATTTGTAAATCTTGCCTTTCAGATGATATGACCAGCCTAGCAGATTCAATTATTTATCAAATCAAGAGAATGAAATTAATAGGAGATTATATTTTGCATAAAGAAGCCTATTGTAAGATCAGTCACAATCTTTTTGCATTGTAACATTATTCTCATGACGTTGTAATACAACATTTTTTGTATTACAGTAAAACAAAATAGGGAATTTGTGCATTATGGTAATAGAAATTTTGGTAGAAAGCATGTTTAATTGTCATTAAAATAATGTTACAAAATGCAAAAAGAAATGTATATGGTCCTAAGAATAGGGCTCACATCCTGTTAGGCAAAATACAATTTATAACTGTTGATTTGGGGGTAAAATGACTTGAAGATTTCTTTAGATTCACCCAACAAAGTGTTTAAATAAAGATGGGAAGGAACAGGAGGAAAAAACAACAGACTGAGTCTGAGAGACAGAGAAGGTGAGACAATAAAGAAAGTGTGTGTGCTTGTCTTTGAGAGAGAAGATAATTGAGAAAGTCTTCCTGCTGGAATCTCTGCTGTGACATTTCATCCATGATCTCACCAGCAGGAAGATGAAACTGTGTTTGTGTGCAAACACACACACACATACATTGGGTTTTCACATTTTATGGGGACAATCCATAGACATAATGGTTTTCATACAGCACAGATTGTATATTCTATCCCCATAAACTAATCCAACCCTAAACTTTGTGCTATTTTAGATTTTCAAAACATTCTGTGTGATTTAATTCTGTGTGATTTGTTTCTTCATGGGGACCTAAAATAAATGTTCCCACAAGGTCAAAATTTACTGGTATTACTATACTTGTGGACATTTGGTCCCCATAACATAGTGAATACCAGGACACACACACACACACACAAAACCCTTTTATTCATTATACACAGTTTCTCATTTGTATTCATCATTGTCTCATTGCGCTGAAATTGAAATCGTGATTCACTCATTTCTCTGCTTTTCTGTGAATGGATTAAGGTGTTGGGATGGAGAAGTACACAGTGTTCCATCTCGTCAATGAAGCACAACCCCCCCTCCCCCCAACTGTGATCAGGTGGTATAATCCGAACGTGCAGAGAATGGGAATGCACTGTAGCAATGTGTAATGCGGGGGGGAATTCCGACAGAACCTTATATGGGCAAGGAAGTTATTCTCTCACCTCTCTTAGCGCGCTCTGAAGTGGGATGCACACGCAGTGCTGATGTTCGCGTTGAACTCGCACACACACCCCCGCATACACACACTTACAGAGACAGGGTCTCATCTGAAATGGTAATTGAAAAGATGAGGACCAGGGTGGTTCGTAGGAGTGTTGCAGCTGTAACTAAATGACTTGCAGCATCCGCAGTGGACAAGGAAGCTGATTCTCTATGTGGAAAGCTGAAGACAGCCTCTGCAGCATATTAGCATGGTGGCTGATCCTAGATCAGGGTGTAATACCTTGCCTGTTAGTGGCGTAGTATAAATAAAATGATAAAACTGATCTGTAGTCCATGTTTTGCTCAGGGAACAGGGAAGATTTGTGTGCAGAGCCAAATAGAACAGTGAGCTGTCGTTCTGATTCATGAGGTTGTTTGCCTGAATATGAAGGAAGTCATACATTAAAAAATAAATCCTGTAATCTCTTGGGGATATGTGCTTAAGGGTTTACATTTTGTAAGTGCTGGTTTTAGTACAGTTACACACATGCATAAATACATGTGAGTGCTTAAGGTGAGCATTGCTGACTTTTTCTGGAGAAATGCATGCATGCAAGAGGATTGTGTATTGCCAGCTGCTTTAATGTCTTGTAGTTAATGAGACAGTGTAATATATGGTGTGTTATATAGCCTGCAGTTTCTTAATGCACAAGCAAACATGTTTTTGGTTAGAGAAATTACTACACATTTAAAGGCAGGGTCACCTTAAGCTTGCAGCTGTTTGATGTCTTCCCTTCTCTATGTGTATTTACTGAATAATCACACACTCAAACAACACTTAAGTAGTGTATAAATGTCATTGCATTATATAAAAAATATCAAACCAATCACAAAAAGCACAAACATGCTTTTTAAGTAGTTCGTCAGATTTTGAAGGGTAAAACAAGATATTGTGATCAAATATAGAACAGATATTTAGATACTTTCTGGTAGACGTTAGTGGATCATATCCATATAAATGTGATGAACTTTAGCTGCGGTTACTCTGCTAAGGACACCTGTTGTACTGATTGATACCCATCATTATCTGTTACCCAACTTAATTGTCTCTGAGCTGCAGGCCTCAAGAGTATGACATAACCGTAAACAACAGGAAGTTCTTACCAGGCTCTAATTCACATCAGTAGTCACACAGCTACTTTCAACATTATTTTATAGTGTATGTTGAAGACATAGGGATGGAAACAGGCACTTTTATGTACCCACCTGACATTGAAGCATAGCTTGACATTGGACTGATACACACCCACACAAGACTTGATTACATTCATCAATCTTCCCCAAGCTGTCTAATACTATGAGAGAGTAACCTCAATCGTTTTGCATTGCAGGTTATATACCATATATTTATAGGTGCTATATGTATAAGGATGTATTTGTGATAGATTTAGAATAATTACAACACTGTTAGGTCAACAGCTGCTCTGGGTGTGTGTTTTCACGACTTGCAATGTGTGTTCCTCACCATGATGGGTTAAATGCAGAGGTCAAATTTCGGGTGTGGGTTACCATATCTGGCAAATATGTCACTCGCTTTCAACAGACACTAACTGTTTCCCCATACTTATCTTGTTACCAAGACATAGTCAAGTGTGCAAAAAGTTCTGTTTAGAGTCCAAATTTTCTAGGTAAGTAGGTATGTAATTAGGTAAAGTTAAATAACTTGTCCTATTGAACACTGAGCTGTTCATAACTTTTATGCTATCATGTTATTCCTTCCACCATAATTTATTAATTTAGTTCTATTACTATTCATTTAATTTTCAGTAATATACTTTGGAATTTACATATTTTTGTTATGTATATATATATTCAGGAGGAGCACAGTCATGTAATCACCAACCAATCACTGCACAGGGGTGCATATATATATATATATATATATATACTATATATATATATATATATATATATATATATATATATATATATATATATATATATATATATATATATATAAATATATATATATATATATATATATATATACCTGTACATTGATATATATATATATATATATATATATATATATATGCACCCCTGTGCAGTGATTGGTTGGTGATTATTGGTAATATATTAATTTCTAGGTCCTTACCTGTTACTGTCATATGTGGCTGAGATCAATTTGATCAAAGCACAATTTCCCACACTTGTTTCTCAACTAGCGGTCCTGCTGATAGAACATGCATCAATATGAAATCTTGCTTGGTAATTAAGGCTATTAATTATTTCTTAATGAACATGCCTGTAACGGAGTGCTACAAAATTAAATGGTAATCTGTGATTAGTGCCTGACAGAGCCATGCTGAGAAGAAAATGACATCTAATCGGGGGTTTGGTTGCTCTCGTTCATGCTTGTTTAACATGGATTGATTGCTTTGGGACTAATCAAGGAAAGAGAGTTTTCCCAGTGGAGTGTTGTAAGTGCTTGTTGTTATTATTAGGTGTTGGATGGACATCAGCTTGGCACATGTTGGCTCCTTTTAACTGGAGGTGTGTAAAATGTTGGGAAGAGGAAAGTGGTTTGATCAAGTGTCTAATTTTTTGTATTATCCTAATATGCACAAAAAACTTTAAGTAAGCTGTTCGTATACTGATTTTAGTGGCTCTATGGTGCAACATTGGCTCAACCAATGGCATGAGTTTGGGGCGGGGCTATCTGCATGAAAGGTGGGGTGGAAACTTGCTTAAAAAGAGTTATATTTCAGTGTTGATTGTTGACTGGAGCGCTGTAGAAATTCCACATTTTAACTTTAATTGTTTCACCAAAACCTGTCATGCAAAGAGAAACCTGGAAACACAAACCATTGCAGGAATGTCAGGGATTTCACCACATGCATGCAGTCATGTGCTCTTATCTCATGGGAATGTGGTACAGTGACATCTGTCACACTATGATTGTGTCATTTCTTCCTTGATGAAAACATTCCAGCTTCTTCCTAGATTTCTTCCTACCCTGCTGCTTCTGTGTCTGTATTTCATTCTCATCTCCTCTGCTGGAGTGTATTTATTTGTTGGTTTGTGTTCTATTTTATGAGGAATATCAGTACAGCTGGACAGACTCGATGATTATATGCAGCAGATGATGAATTACATAATAAATGATTAAGATGCTAAAATGTTAGCAAAGTAACAACCAACACCACAATGTTATATAGAGCATGAGGATTAATGGCCAATACAATATATATTTATATAAACATATAATAGTGTACAGTTTCATATTTTAATTTTTCAAAAACAATTTATGATGCTAGTGCAGAAATTCACAAACACACATACATCAAAACTTAATTTAAGTCTTAATTTTTACTGGAAACCTGCTTTCATTGTAACAGAAGCATTAAGAGCACTGAGAGAATTTAATGATGGCCATCATCAATTATGTCCTAAACACAATTTCTGTAAACCTGAAGTGTAATCTTTATTGTTCACATTTTTATGTCATTCTGTCTTCATGGCCACCACAGTATTAGTATTGCACAGTGCTTCATTGATAGAAGCTTTATTCATGCATCCTCTGTTTTTTTGTAGCGTTCCAGCATCGTATACTGGTTTACACTCTTTGAACCCTGACGTTCCATTCCTGTGTCCTCTTTTAATGCCGTGCTGTATCATGTTCCAAGCAATGTTGAAGCTTGTAAAAATGGGAACAGCGTGACTCTGGAGGAGAGGGTTTCGGAATCATTCTCAAAAAGAAGTTGTGAGAGAGTGAGCAAGAGAAAGATCTGAGTTTTAATGAAACATTGAAGCTCCAATGAGAAGAGGTGGAGGTCTTAGTGAGCAGTTCTTTGCGATAAGTCCACTGTACAGTTAATTTCTTAATGTTGAATTAGGTGAGTCAGACTGTCGGTAGATTGCCACATAGATCCACAGCCTGGGCCCACCAGCAACAATAGAATGGCAAATCCCAGCTGGCATGGTGCCCTCCAAGTCCTACTAATGAGTGTTCTGAATGGTGGGGGGTGTGAGAGCTCTGGCTCGCTCTTTCTCTCTGTATCTCTCTTTATATCTCCACATTAATTGCATGTTATCTAGTGATATATATATATATATATATATATATATATATATACATATATGAGAGATTAAACCATTAAGATTATACACATTGGCCAAACATAAGACAGATATCACCATTTTCTATTAACAGATCGATTCTTTGTTGTTATAGGGAGTTTATGCAACATTCTGTGTCACCAAAAATATTTAAAAACCAAAAATGTCTGTTACCTAATAAGTGATTGACCACTTCAATCAGGTGCAGGTTTTATTGGTCTATCATCTACTCCAATAAACTGCATTCTTAAAGACAGATGGGACCCCCACACTACTCTTCCTGTGTCCCACTGATGTTCTAGTTCTTTGTAGTGATGAGTAGTGATGAAGCTGTTAATCTGAGTGTGCTGTCGCGCTGACTAAACTTGTGCTATTTCTGTTTCAGTCCATCATGGAGCAGTTCAACCCCTGCTTGAGGAACTTTGTTGCCATGGGAAAGACCTATGAGAAGGCTCTGTCGAGTGAGTACATCTGTGGTCTCTTCCGTTAGGACTTTAGCAGGAAGTGAGGCGGCTCTTTAAGCTATCATTATATTGGTGTACATGTTAAACTAATTTTGAGGAGAAAAATTCATGCTTCGGGGGAGTGCCGTTCTTTGGCACCTACAAGAGATCTGCATACTCCTTCAGGACTGTAGTATCTGTAATTTTTTATTGCTAAAATAAAAATTAATGTCTTGTATTAAAATCTTTGAGAATGTTGTTTAAATGTTTGTTAAATGTTCGTTAAGAATCAATGTTTTTGTTTGTGGGCCAGAAAACTTCCTGTTCCTCCTGTAGTGATGATGTCATAGAATGTTACATGTCAAATTCCATCTGCACCCCCCAATATCACCCCCCTCCCCAGTTCATGCATGTTGCATCTGCAGAGCTGTCAGATACAGTGACGCTCGATGATATGTTTCTGTTGTGTGTGCGGACCTGCATGCGTTCTGAGATGTTAACCGAGTCGTCTGGGCAAGGACAAAGATGTAGGTGTTTCGGAGCAAAAATATGCGCCGGAAGGAAGGGAGAGTGAAATGGAACAGAGGACATGTGTAAATAGGCCAGAGAGAGCTCTGGGAGAAGACGCAGTCCCGTGGAGAGGGCGAAAGGAGAGCAGAGATGAGATGTATATTCAGGGCAAGTGTTGCACGTCACTGCGTTGAGAACAAATATGGGCAGTGTGTACGAGTGCATACATCTACAAGCAACACGTAAATAAAAGTAATTTTTTACATCGCTTCTTTCTCTTATTTTTGTTATTCTTAAACTTTACTAACATTCTCCAGTTTACTTTAAAAAAAAAAACTTTCCCAAATAAAAAAAAAATCCAAAAAAAAATTAATTTTTTTTTAAAAAATGGAAGAGAGAGAACATGCTACTGCTAATAAAAAACATAAACATATAATAAAAAAGTGGTGGTTTACCAAAAGAAATGCTTGATGATAATAAAAAAAATATGTAAAACATGTTTCAGAAAAGTTGTTAAAGCTTTAAACAGCAGTCAACCTATAGGATGTCATTTAGCAATGTAGGAAGTGGTTTTATGCTCATGTAAATAATTAAGCTACCACATTGTTGATATCAGTGAAGTTTCTGTTCAGCACCACGGACAGAGTAGAAACTTCCTGACAAGCACAGAATCCCTGTAGAGCTTTATCACTGTGCCAAGCACTGCAGAGGACTATTCCACTCACCATCCCTGACTTCATCTTATATTTTATGAGGCAGAAAATATAAGCAAAAGACCAAAGCCCTGGAGGACTGACCAAAATAATGTGTGTGTGTGAAAATCTGATTGATAAGGTTAAAAAAGAGCCAAATGGAGTGACATTTGCGCTCCACCCTTGTGGATCAACCTTGGCTGCAGTTTAGGTGGTACACAGAATCCATCATGGGGATTTGCTGGAGTTGTAAATGTGCCAGTTCTTGCAGGCGGCAGAGCAGAAAGCCTCCATAGTACCCACTAATGAGTTGTGCAGATGGTGGCCACTTGGGCATTTGCAAACTTTGAGTTGTTTTGAATTGTTTTGAGTGGTATTATGTGAATAATGAGTCATTTAGAGAGCATGAAATGACATGGTACAAGGAAAGGAGAAAGGCCAGAGAAAAATTTTTGAGGTCTATTAGCAGGCTTTCATTGCTATAGATGTATGGGATAAGCTGTTAAAAATAACAGAAAGAAGAGGAATTGAGGTATTTTTGTCTATCTGAGGTGTTGGAAATGACCTCATGAGGACTTTTTAGGACTATTTTAAATAACCAGTAAAAGAAAAGGGGAAAAGGGGGTTGGAGGTAAAAAAAAGAGAATAATTAAATAGTATTCATTTAAGTCCATACTCAATGGAGATTTCTGTCTGTACAGAATCTTCGGTCTGGACTGAGCTGTTCTGTAGGTTAAATGTTTTTCCTTTTGAGGCTGATCAGTGTATCTTGTTCCCTCAGAGAGGGTTGGAGAGGCTTCTCTGTCCTTTCTACTGGCCCTATTTTTCAGACCTCTGTAATCCTCTTTTCTTCTGCTCTCTGCCTCGTTTCTTTACCCATCACCACTCAGCCTATCCCCCACCAACCGCTGGAGCACCAAAGCCCCCAGATTTCCCCCTCTAATCCGCCACAACCAGGACGCACCTTGTCTTGAGTCAGGGATTTGCACAGACAGTATCAAATAAGTCTATACATTCACACGTGACAGGGCTGCCATGGGTGTAGCTGGTATATCTTCACCATCTTGACCTAAACAACCCCCCAAAATTGAATTAGGATTGAATGCAGTAAATCTATAGGCAACATTGCATCATAGCATGCAGTTGACCAGGGTAGACATCATATGAAATTTGATGTAAACAGCAACATAGATGTAAGCCATAGACAGTTTGTTCTTTATGTCATAGTGTTTTGTACCAGGAAACATTGAAAGTATGTATTTCTTTCTTCGTATTTCATTGAAAGTATGTATTCCATAACATTTTCTTTGAACAAAAACTCACTGTGGAAATTCCACATGACCTTCAGTCTTTTCAACATATTGAATGGACTGTACTGCTATTTCTTAATGAGTATACCCTGAAATTAGTTAATTTTCAATACTCATAGTAGTTAAAATGAGGTAATTATGAAGTCTGTCAACTGTAGCTAAGGCAAAACTTGTCTTTATTTTACTGCTACATATGTCTACCCTGAAATAAGTTAATTTTTATTAACACAGAACAGTTAAAATCAAGTAATTATGAAGTCTGTTGACTGAAGTCAAGATAGAACTTACCCTATTCTACTGCTTCTCACAATAACCTTCACTAACCACTTGCTCAGTATCTACCGGTTCTAAATTTTACTGTGTTCCAAGACACTTTGTGCATTCTGGCGTGCTCTTGCTTTGTTAAACTGCCATGATCCTCTGGTTTAGAAAGAGTCTGATTTTCAGCCAGCCCTTCTTTGCCATAGGGATGTAGAAGAGGCACGGTGGCCCCTGTGGTGAGACCTCACACAGAATGAGTGATTGCTCTCAGTAATGTGCTATCTGATGTGAATGTTAAGTTTTGGAGGGCACCAAGCTTTAATTTTTTTCATAGAAATAGTATCTTTGCTATTCATCGCTCACCAATCACAAGCTCCACCCCCACCCCCCCAGTTCTCTGGCAGAGCCATCATAGAACATATAGAATTTGAAGCTTTCCCATCCACCACTCCTCTCTCCATAGATACGACACCTATGGGTTAAGGGAAGCTTCGGGTGTGAAGGACAGACGTTAGAACACTCCCGATTCTTATTTCCCAAATGCTTCCATGTTTCCAGGTGTGACATTTGCAGCAAAAGGCTACTTCGACGCACTGGTGCGGATGGGAGAGCTGGCCAGCGAAAGTCACGGCTCTAAGGATCTTGGTGAGTTATAGACTGTAGCTGCAGTGCCCCCTGTGGTTGGTAGGGGGATTGCAAAAGAGACTAAGATAATGGTTCAAGTGTGAATGCTTGGGTGTCTGAGTGCATAGTTTAGCATATTTAAGACTGTATCTTTGGACATAATACATATGTACAAATGTGCACATTCACACACCTGCACATTATAGGTTTACTCATTGCTCGTTGGTGATTGGTTGCATTGTGTTCATTCTACCCTGTTGTCTACTTCCATGTCTCTCTATACAATTGCTTCCTACTTTATAAATTAGGGATCTAAACTACAGCTCACAGTTCATTTACATTTTGACTCAGGAGTCACAGTGCAGTTGTAATTTTTAAACAATCTTCCATTAAGCATTATAGATTTTCAACAATACAGTAAGGGTGTGATTCTTTATTAGTAATATGCATATGCAACTTTATATAATGCTTTGTTGCATTAGGATAGTGTAAGTCATTTTTGTTAATTAATGTGAGTTTTGAATGCAGTGAATTTTTGTTCATCAGTGCAGAATCGTTTCATGGAACATTCTAATGCATCTGTGAATTTTTTCTCTCCAGTCCTAGTATGAATTATTCCCTATAAATCATTATGCAACATGCCCATGAGAAATTTAATATGCAAAGTTATCTAATTCATGCCATGGGATTCAGAAAACAAATTTGAAGAAAATGATAAACAGTTTTTTCTCCTCACTGGCCATTTATTATTTATAAGTGCCATCTATTTAGCAATAACCAAACTTAACAATCAACACCATAGCAGCCGTGGGTAAAATGAAAGCACCAAATACTAATGAGAACTTACAAATACTAATAATAATAATAATTCAGGAAATTCACCTTTCCAGGAATTATAGACCTGTTTCTATTCTTACCACTAGTCACCGCTATCTCTAAAGATGATATAATTTATATCTGGGGAGATTTTATTGATGCCCAGGGGGAAATTTATTGACCAGACACTGGGTTTGTTTTTGTGGAATGCCTCAGTGATCAACTTCAAGCAAACAAGTCCTGCTGTCTGGTTGCGGATTCAGCGCATCACTCTGGGTGGAGAGCAAGACATTAGTAGAAAGTGACTTTTAGACCTCAATGGTGAAAAAGTTCATCAAGTAGGACGTGTTCCTGGATCAATATCATTGTTGGTACTGGACCAGTTTTTCTTTTAGCCAATCGGATTGTAGGATTAGGGTCAATTTTAGTTGGGCATAGGACTTGGTTATTTATTAATTGGTTATTTATTTATGAAATCTATTATTTCTCTCTGATTTTACGGGTAAATTAGACTTGGATTGGAGTTTAGGTTAGGACTGTGTTTCTTTGAAGGAAATATTGTTCCAGGACCAACACAAGATTTTGATCTAGGAACATCTTACTTGACAAAACCATAGTGACGGTTTATCTTAGAGGAGGACAGTAGGGCCGTGGTCTGTTGAGGAAGGCCATGAAAGTTGGTTATGCTTTCATTTTTAATCTCAGAAACAATTTCTTCTTTTTCTCCTGATCTTTTCATTTTAGAAGTTGGTGTTCCATTGACTGCTTATTCAGTGGCGTTCACAATCCCCACTCTAATTTCAACAGTAAAAGGCTATTATTAAATGAATTCAACCTCATCTCATTCTAAGATTGGATTACCCGATTTCCAACTTTTTCAATATCTAAACAATATACCCTGGAAGCACTGGAGTCCTTATGAGATTATATTTTGGGCTGTAAGAGACCTATTTCTAGCCTGCTGCCAGCTCAGCATTGTTAAACCGAAGCAATATCTGTGTATGAAGAAGTTTAATGAGAAAAGTTATATGAGAAGTCTCTTAGACCTTTTACCCGAGACTCTAGCCTTTAGACAAGTCTATGTTTGTGCTTTTGCTTTAATACTTGAATAAACTTGCATTTGTGCATCACTTCCTCTGCAGTATGCATGCTTCTTATGTAAATATCATCTTTCAAATCTGGTTTAGTGTGTTTGAAGTGTGCTTGTGTGACTGTCTTGTATTTGTACAGCTCTTCCAGTGGTGCCCATGTCATATCTGTCTGTGTCTTCTTTAGAATGACTGACAAGCATGGTTGTTCCTGTATGTCAGCATTATCATGAAGCTTTCACCGCTGTCTAATACACAATGTTTGCACTGTGCATGTGTGTTTGCTTTGTTTCTAATCTTGTTGTTTCTCAATGCTACTTAAAGGTGTCAGAATCTTTCTGTTCACACAAGCTAAGAACATGTCAGATGTGACTCACGGCCACACACCTGTTCTCTGTTTGTCTAGTGTTTAGACAAGTTGATTGGTCTGAGTGACAGGTTTTTAACAGATCAGTTCTGTTATGTGTATGTGTAATATGTGTGTGTAATCATGGGTTCAAATCCTGGGGAATGCAAGAACTAATAAACTGTATACTTCAATGCAATGTAAGTTGCTTTGGATAAAATACAATAGTATACAATTTCTAATTATGCTAATTTTAATATATAATGTCAATGGATTTAGGGTCAGATGCTACAATAAGCTTTATAGAGAACAATGTTGTGATGTGAAAACTGAATCAACTTAGCCATAAGCAAAATGTGTTTACAGTTCACGTGTGTTTGCGTGTTTCAGCATGTGAGAACTGTAGCATAAGCCACATGGACCCTGTCACACCATGATTTCTGCATGCTTAAATAATCCTAGCACAGCGTTAATAATTGATACAGGCATATTTCTGCCATCAGCAGTGCACTCATCTTCAAATGAACTTGGAGACAAAGTTTTTGTCCACTGTACGTCCTGTTTTCATGGCCTTATCAGCACCTCAGAGATGGACTGTTTTTATGAAGTATTATGGGATGTTGTGCACTTGCAACACAGCCTCAGGTGGGCATTAATAATGGACGATTTAAGGCGTGGACTACACAGCAGCACAAGTCACATGTCTGAGATGCATGCGTGTTTCTTGTGTTATATTATTGCATATATCTTTATCTCAGAAAATATAATTAATTTATCTTCATTAATATTCATATTACATTGATTAATATTGATTTTTTCAGTTCTTCTGCGGGTTATTGGGAATAAGACTTGAGCTATTAAAATGTCCTTAAAGAGGTTGACCGTATGTAGACCTTACTTAAGAGAAAGAGCATTATATTGTGTAAAGTAAGAGAACCAATAACTTAATCATACTGATTAAGATTATACAAACTATGGGTCATGGTAAACCACAGGATAAATCAATGGCTTTAAACATGGCTTATTATGTTAATACCAGGTTTAAACAGGGCCATAGACTAGCACTGATCTATTATAAAGTCAGGCTTAAATCTAGTTCTATCTAATCTGACTATCAAATCAAATAAGCACAAGGTAATCAAAATTATGAAATTCTTGTTCATTATTGCAAAAGCTTCACTCTCAGTGTAGTGGATAATAGTGAGATTAAGTATCACCCTCCTCCTCTTCGTTGCATCTTTAAATCTGAGTAACTCTCAGTCTCTTGCTGTGGGGAGAGATGCGCGGTGATTCTTCAATGCGTATCACATCACCCACCACCTGCAGTCAGCCCACGCGCTGATGCAGGAATGCAGGCGGCCCGAGAGAGCTAAAAATAGATTAAGTACTCGCCTTAACGGGAGAGAGTTCCGTTAGAGAGAGAGAAAGAGAGCAAAGCAATGAAGATGCAGCTCGTGCCTCTTTGGTGATGTCAGTGCTTCCAAAAACAGCTTCTCCTGTCTGCTTCCTCCAATGCTGCATGAGTGTGTTGAATACTAAACAGCTTCCTGTTCCCTCTGCCCAAACATGGGCATCAGTTGTCATGGCTGTGAGATGCCGGTAGGTTGTCGTCTTTTCATATTTGTGGTTTTAGCTCTGGGAGTTTTCCACCGATTTAGAAGATGTTTATGGTATTAATTAGTCCAAATCCTGGATGTTCTTGCTCGAGTACAAATATTTGTTGAGACAACTGTTCTGTCTGTCTAAACCCGATTAATTTTGTCTTCCAGCTTCCTGCACTTACAAAATAACACAAAATAACTCTGGGGTGTTTGAATTATTAATGCTGGCAAATTTTAGTGCTTACTGAAACAATTCAGTCACATCCAGTCTCATTCTGTTCATATAAATGCCTCAAAAGAGATCAGATTTTGAATTCAGACATTAAGTCTATGTAACTTGACTATATGATCATGTACAATATCACAGTGGAAGGTATTATAGTCTGCAGAATGACCAGAGGGCCAAATCACCCATTAAATAAGTTACAGAGAAAAGAAATGAGGAAACGTCCACACAACTATTAGCTTTGCTAAACGATAAACGAATATCGATGGTGAATGAAACTATATAGTTAATACAGATATAGTGTAGTCTCTCTCTCTCTCTTCCTCTCTCCCTCTCTCAATGATCAAACCCTTAATTGCACCTCACCACAGGAAATGTAAAATAGCACTATATTATGTGGTTGACTTTACTCTTATGTTGGGAATACAGCAGCAGGTTGGTACAGACAGTCTAATTTTCACTCCGAGTAGGTGGGATCTGTAGTGCTGTAACATGTTTTCACTGTTTCCTCATTGTCTCACCTACTGGGTTCTGCTACCTCTGTTGAGGCCGAAAACAAACATACGCACAAAACAAAAGGCAGATATCTCAAACACCTCTGAAGAGCTGATAATTGCTGCTATTGATGCAGCTATGAACATAAGCTCTCTGGTGAAGTGAAGCTTGGAAATACATCTACCACTGTGCCTTACATCAGAAAAGAAGCTTTGGTTTATTGGAGCATGAATTAATTATAGCAATTGTGCTATAGTGAAGGCTTAGCTCATGAATATTAATGCACTGTTGTGTTTTGGTAATTTTTCCCAAGTATACAGTCATCATTCATGAGGCAAGTCTTCACTATAGTATTATTTGTTAATTCATCGACTAAATTGCCCACTTGTTAGGGTATGCTTTCCTGAGCTGATGTCTAAAAATGAATTTTCATAGTCCACACCTTTACAATAGTAGCATGTATAATGTTTTCACCTCTAGCCGTATGAATATGAATAATAAATAATAATCTGTTATCTGCCTGTCTACAGATCCAAGCCACCACCCCCCCACCAGAAATCTTTTCTACTGCAGTAATCAGTCTCCATTATGACCTCATCAGCCACACTCTGATAGCATGTATACAGTCTTCTATCACAAGCAATGACTACAAAGAAATTATTCAGGCCTCTGGTTTTGAACTCAGTGAGGCATTGTTGCATTTTGTTTTGGGTTAATGAGCTTTATTATTTCATACATGAGCGCATGATTATTCTGAAGCATGTGCAGTAGATGATTTCATACTGACTGTTTTGTTGGTTCCAAATATAGATGTATTCAGTGCACATGTCTTATCTGCTTAGTGCCAAGAAAATATCTATGCAGTTAGGTTAATGTCAAGTGTATTGATGACATTTTACAGTAAGTGTCTTTCAGAATGTGCCTTTGTTTATAATAATTAAGTGGAGAGGAGTTTGGTCCAAAATTACTAAAATTTATTACAGCCATCTGTGTGGTTTATAATTTCTCAATGTATTCATGTTAACTACCTCTTCCAAGGTCACAGGGAGTGAAATAGTTTTCAAAGAACATTTTGTGGCTGGTTAAAAGCATGACAATGCTGGTCCACCAGCTTTACTAGCACTACTAGCATTCATGCTGGTTTAAGCTGGTCCTTTCAGCAAGGACATCTGAGTAGAAAAGATTATTGTGTAACCTGACAACGGAACCATGGAAAGCAAAGAAAACAAAGATGGCAGAAGATTGGAAACAATAAATAAGATTAATAGTTTGTCAGTTTTTTCTAGCATGTTGTCATGTAAGTGCATTGGGGCTTGGTCACTCACTCACATCACTCAGGTGAGGTCACTCATCACTACACGTGTTGAGGTGATGTGACAATAAACTTGATTTGATTTGCTTGTACTGCCTTTACTCTCACTTACTCTGGTAAGATTAGGTCAGCCTGGTGATACTTTACAATGTCAAACACACAAACTGGGGCTGTCCACCTTTGTGGTGCTTTGCAGTCTTTTTATGACCTTTAAATCAACATAATTAGCTCTTCTTTAGAAGTTAACTCTTTTTTTGTCTATTCTTTAAAAATCTTTAGTGCTGTATTTAAATGAGTATTGATTGATGTTTTTATGAAACAAGCCAAACCATTTTTTCTGTGCTCAGTAAAGCCATTCCTGGCAAAGTTATGCATCTATTCAGTGTTTTAGCTTTTAATGCCATCAGTCTTGAATATGAGATCATCTCTTAAGTTGAAATAGGTAGTTACCTCTGAAATATATTTACATTTCTCTGTTATTGGGTCCTGGCTAGATGCTAAAGAGTTTCTGCAGACTGTACACTAATTGATTCGGTCCTTTAAGAGTGAACAACAATATGCTTAAGTCTTTCAGAGCTGCAGATGTTGTGATCCCTGCTGATTACCGGTAAGCGGATTAGAGCCCTGCCGAGCAAGGCTGAATTGCAGCAGGCGGGTGGAGAGATGAGGGGTGAGGAGGATGAGGGTGGGGGAAGTGCTATTAGACCATTGTGCTGACTTGGACAGGAAATGAGAGTATGTCGACCTAGAGACAAGATCTGGACACGGGCCAAGGTGAGGTTAGGGCAGCAGAGGCGCCTCCAGGTTACCTACACACATCTAGCGCTTTGCTTTCATGTGAACCTGACAGATGCCCATAGGAAAGTCACAAACAATATGTCTTTAATATCTCACTTTTTCTTGTAGACGTAATGAGATTAAATATAGACTTTCACATAGGTCTACTGCTGCTTCTTACAAAAAAATTACTAATATAGATCGCAGTCTTTTAGAAGGGATCTTAAAAAAATGTGTTCAGGTCTACCAAAACACAAAAGTCAAAGATTTGAATTAAAATCTTTCAACATTAAATTTTCTTGGAAATGCATTTGCATTAAGTATAAACACTATACTTAGCATAACTGAGATCTCCAGGTCTCCCACTCTGTCAAAGTGAAATCACTGAGCATTCAAATTTTCATCTGTAAGTGTTTAACTGAAGGTGTCAAAAAGGTCAAAATAGGGCAAAAGACACTAATAACTTCTCCATCTTTCTTTTGAATGCATTTGCATCTTCCCCTCGTCCTGCTTTAGTGTTTCCTGGCACAATAGATACATGCTGGATTTGGCTACATTGAGTTTGTCCTTGTTCAGCATATGTGTAACGTCTGTGTGGATCCGCCCTCTTATTAATCTCGCTGTTTTCACGTACATTACTTGTTGGACGGCTCGTGTTGACCTTGATCTGAAAACGTTTCATAAAACGGACTGTCCCTGTGTTTCTCAGAAGGCAGAGCTTAAGAGCACGGCTTGATTAGATATGTACCGCAGACTGGTGCAGTTTTCCCAGGTCAGGCATGATAGATTCAAAGACAGGCAGGGTTGTTCTTTATAAAACGCAGCTCAGTAGCTCAGGGGTATAAGAGACGTGCATGGATTTCACACAATATGAAAGGCTGTGTATTAAAGGTATTTAAAATCTAGTGATAATCTGTACCTACAGTAACAGTAAAATATGAAAAGAAGCATCACAAATGATGCATAACAATACAAATTACATTTTCCTTTAGCAGATGCTTTTATGCAAAACGACTTACAAAGAGAGAGAGCATTTAACATTTTGCCCTAAGAACCAACAAGCCTAGTCTACAAATGAAAATAATCATTATAAAAATAATTGCATTTTTATTGTTGCTGATTGTTGCTAGGGTAGTGCTATGAGGCTGCTGAGGTATTCTTAAAATAAGGTTTTTTAGTCTGTTGCTATGCAGTTGCCAGGGTGTTCTGAGTGGTTGCTAAGTGGCCCAAGACAAAAGACCCCCAATGTCTCCATGATACTGTATTGTTGTCATTCCTTTACTGTAAGTCTCGTCAAGCATCATTAAATACAATTAAATAGAAAATAAGTAGCGCATATTTTAAGGTATCATTCACTTCTACAGCACAAATGATGCATGCAAGTTACCGACTGAAGTTTAATACATCAGTTTGTGCTGTTCATACCTTCTGTATGAACAGCTAATAAGAGTGATACTTGATTTAGCTACACCACTAATGATTGAAGTATAATAGAAACCATTGTAAAGAAAACTAGCACATAGCTACATTTGTGCATGCCTTACGTCCAGTCACAGCTCAGGAGGTAGAGAGACATCATGCCCATTGGATGCCATGCGAGTGCATGCATATTGTTATAGATTCTTTAAAGTAGAGGAGTCCTGTTTGTAAGTACCTTGTCTTTTCAAAGTTCTCAGTGTCTGTGGTAATGCTGCCCTCTGCGTCACATGCTGTGTGTGCGTTTTCTGTTATTTTATTTCATTATTTTATTAAGCCAGTTAAAAACTGGTTAATGCAGAGATAGACAAGAATTTGATGGATGGACAGAAGATATCTCAGCAAGCTAGAGTTATTTCTGTCCCTGTGGGATTTCAGAAGAGTGTGTCTTGACTTCTAACCTAATGAAATGTTTGTTTTAGGACGGCTTTGATCCTTTTATATGATATGATTTGAAAGCCTACAATAACACCATCAGCCAGGCCAAGCTTTCACAGCATTTGAAAAACCCCTTCAAAAGAAAATGTGTACTTTCTTGACCCTTGTGCTTGATTTGTGCACCAGGAAAAACGCAGATAAGCAAAAGATTTTAGCTGAGCCAGCCAGATATTTGTACCTAAACACAATACAAGATGCTTTAAGGGAAAACTTACTAAAAAAAAACATTTCCTCTCATTAAAAATGACATTACAGAAAATAAATTTCTGAATGTATGAACTGAACATTGTGTTGGTGGTGTTTCATACGCCAATGCAGTAAGTCACTTAAGGCTGTGTTGTTATGGTGATTTTAGCACCCGTAAAGGGGTTTTAAGACCACTCCTTAAACATGGTAAAATCACCCCATTGCAGGCTTCATTATTTTTGACTGTGCTGCTGTAGATTCAACAGCAAATATCAGCACATGAAACACTTTGAAATTGTGTCCACGAGACCAGGGCCTCTGGCCCCTGTTATATATGCATTAATGTTTGGGAAAGTTTGACTTATTTACCCTGGGTAGCTTCTATTCTTTCTCTCTTTGACACTGTTTTAAAGTCTTTTGTACTTTTCTCCTGCTCAAACTAGGTCTTTTGTTCCTTTTCTTTACAACGCATTGCCTATTCAGAAGAGGCAGCATGTAGGTACCACAACACAACACACTCGCCTTAACTTGGTTGCATGATTCACCTTCTTCTGTTACCACTTTTGTTGTTGTTTTTCTTTTGATATTTCTCTTTCTTCTCTTTTGTACCATAAAACGTTCTGCTGATATGAGAAATGATGTGCTAACAACATTCTTTTTCATCATTTTATTTATTTTATTTATACTGTATGTTTAAACATGCACCCGCACTTTGCTTTTTTTGTCAGTGTTATTAATATTTCAGTTTTATTTTGCTCATGGAATAACCAACCATTTTGCTAATGTTTCTATTTTAGAGTGATTTTTGTTCTATCTGTTTTTGTTTTGTCCTTTTAATGAAGATATACTGTATGGTTTAATTTTTTTATTACACATTTGTCTGAAATTTTCTTGCACCCGTAGCTTGACTGTTGGCTCATCTTGTTCATCAATTGTTTTATTTTCTCTCTCTACCTCCTTTTTCTCTCCCCCGCACCTTTGTCTAGCTGCATGGCGTTCTGATAACAGGTGCAAAGCATTATAATGAGAATTTAATCTCTCTCTCTCTTTCTCTGTACATCTCTTTCTCTCTCTTTCTAAAGGGGATGTGCTTTTTCAGATGGCTGAGGTTCACAGACAGATCCAAATGCAGCTTGAGGACATGGTGAGTATCATTACTGCGAGGAAGAGCGTAGACTTATGTTTTCTTACAAACTGATTTTCTCAGTCATGTCATATCTGAGAGACCATTAGCCTGCAGGGTGAGGATGTGGAAGGGCGAGGCATCTTAAAATGCCACAAGGACTTAGACGTTTCCGTATATACACAGAGGACAATAGCCTACAGTCACATGTGTAAACACTTCACCTCAGACAGCACAGACCTTCCTGTATGACACGGCTACAGATGTTAAACAAACCATACTTGAATCTGTCTCAGTAACTTGATAGTAAATTGGTAACTGGAGTAAATGTCTGTTAGTGGGTTAATTATGGCAGAATCCAAAACTTGATGTTGACTTGATGTCCACTGCTTACATACATGTCTAATCAAATCCAGTATCCATGTTTGTATGTGAGCAAAAGCATTGCTGGCTGGTACAGGTTTGTGTGCTTGTGCAGAAAAAACTCTGTTTTAATAGACTAAAACGAACTCTCTTTGTATACTTAGCTGAAATCCTTCCACAATGAGTTACTTACAGAACTGGAGAAAAAAGTGGAGCTGGATGTCCGCTACTTGAATGTAAGTGTAAACACACACACACAATAACATAATAACTCTATTTTTCCCTCTGTGAAAGGGAAAGTACCACCTCTAACATCTGTGAGGAAAAGAAATTATTTTAATTAAGAAGCTGAATGATTTGAAATCTGTTTTTGTACATGAAACATCAGCAGCACCTCTGAAATGAGGTGGCCCTTTACAGACTTGTTTGTAAATACATGTAAATACATGAGATTGGCCCTCAAGCTTTGCAGGTTTATTGGCTCCACATCTTGGCAAAAAAACAAAGCCATATTTATTTGGTGAGTCATTACCAGAGTTGACAGAAACAATTAACTACGCTCACATGGTTCTCCAGTCCATAGACAGTAAGAACGGAAAAATAAACCATGTTAGGAGTAGTCAACTGTAGCAGAAGGTTTTGGCAGTGAAGAGCAGTGGAAACAAAACAGCGCGGTCTGAAACACAATGAATCTGTGAAGCAGGGAATTCTGGGAAGACACTTTGAGGACAATGAAGAAACTTATTGGGCTGACTCAGCCAAGTTCCCATTAGCACAGAACACACAACGACCTTTCAGTTCTTTTAGATGCTGTGTTCAGGTCAGTTAAGCATTGTTAAGAAACAATTGACTCTCAGTAGAAGCTTTTTGCTCGAGATGTCCTGAGAATGAGTTATCAAAGATACTATGAGAGAACCTCAGCTCATTTCATGTAATCTGGCCTTTTCATCTTGAGGCCTTTTGGAATAGAGGCTTCATATAAATATCTGAAATACATACCATTAAAGTTCCTCATCTTGTTTGTTCTTTGTGCTTAGTTTTGTTTTTGCAATGAGGGCTATTGTGTCTGACAGGCGGCTCTTAAGAAATATCAGATGGAACACAAAAGTAAAGGAGAGAGTTTGGAGAAGTGCCAGGCTGAACTGAAAAAGCTGCGTCGGAAGAGTCAGGGCAGCAAGAATCCCTCCAAATATGGAGACAAAGAGATGCAGGTGAGTCAGCGATGCTCTTTAGTCTTCAACAGAAATAGATGTTTAATTGCACTAATTAACTATACTTGAACAAATCTAGAGTATTTCCAAAACTTTAAGGATTAGTTCATCCAAAAAGGAAAATTCTGTCATCATTTATTCACCCTCATGTCGTTCAAGAATTTTCATTTTTGGGTGAACTATTCCTTTATTTTTTCCCTAGAAGTGATTAAGTTTCCCTGCTCTGTTATATACAGAGCTCTGTTATACATTTTTTACATTTTTGTTTCGTAGTGGAAATGTTAGGGAATATTCTTACAACCTAAAATTCTTAGCAGGGTTTGTTTGTGATATGTGTTGGAATATCCGTGACTCCAACTGAGACTTCCTGCTGGGTAGTAATGTCATGGGAATTCGACATATCCATCTGTTTCTATAAATAGGTTCTATGAATCTTGCCTATTCTCATGGCACAGCTTGAATACACAACCTCTGAACACACCTGAGAGAATGACAAAAATTTAACAAGAGATGGAAAATTGTAAAACTTTACCAAAATGTGTGATCTCACTCTTGCAGGCAACATTGATGATGACGTTCATCTATTTGTCATGGTTTTATTAGTGGTGCATACCAGGGCAAGCAAACTGTGCAAATACAATTAGAATTGCTTATACTAATGATTACAAGCTTTCAAAAACCATTTACAAAAACCATTTACACCTAGGAAACCACCAAACAATAACCCAACAACCACACCTTAATGCACATATATAATTTTTTAAAATATATATTTGTTTATTAAGTATAAAATTAAGTATCTGTTATTTTATTAAAACCATATGAAAGTCATATGGTCAGTAACACTGATTGAAAATATATATATATATATATATATATATATATATATATATATATATATATATATATATATATATATATATATATATATATAGTCAATCAGTGTTACTGATATTTTGACAATATATATATTGTCAAAATATAAATTAATGCCATCCAGTCTTTCTCATTCTATACAGTTCACAAGCTGTGTCAGCTAGACTGTATATATTTTGATTCACCAGAAAACACTATAACATCTAGACCAGAGTGTCTTAACAACTGTATACTAAAGGTAGTGGCAAGTTTCATGCAACATTTACAGTTTTCACACATTACGGCCCTGAATTTTTTTCAGGTTCTATTTTTGCTTTGGTGTATTTTTCCCTTTTGCTGTTGCTCTATTTATATTCTAGCTTAGCACCCAGAAAATAAGCTGTGAAATAGCAAAACAAAAAAAAACTAATTCCAGCTTTAGTCTGGTTGGCTGAAGTCCTTTTCCACAGTATTGTTCTTGTTTTGTGTGGGTTTTATTATTTGCAGCGTCCTTGTACCTTTGTTCACTGAGACCTTGTTTCACAGGGGTTGAGTTGTCGGAGGCCGCTCTTTGTTTTGAGTGTACGCCTCTCACTACCGTTGTCACCAGTTGCGAGGTCAGAGGGAAGTAGGAGGATTTTGCTGTAGGCTGACCTGGGGTCAGTTCATGCTTTGAGCAGTAGGTGTGCTCCCTGTTATGGCGTGGGAACTCGCTGTTACGTAAAAAACTGTGGGCTCCGTTTGCTTGATTAACACACTCCACAGGTGTGCTGCGAAGAGGAAGGGAAGTCGAGCGGGTCGTTTACATGAACGCTCCTTAATAACTGAATAATGTGAATTTCCGGTTCCTGAGTATCACAGTGAACCAGACATCATAGGTAATTTGATATTCTGCACATGCTCCTTCATGTTTTATTTTTTAATCAGTTTCAAAGGCTCTTCTGAGTTTTGCCAAGCACAAAACAGGTTCAGTGTGTAGTTCTGGGTTCATTAAGTTAAGAGGTGTTGTTTTCTGTAAATTTAGTCAAGGGTTTTAAAAATTATTGTGATTGTCTTAGATTGACAAAACTGTGTGTATGATTTCATAACTTTTATTACATTATCAAGTGTTGTTACACTATGAAGTGAAGTGACGTGCTGGCCAAGCATGGTGACCCATACTCAGTTTTTCTCCTGCATTTAACCCATCCAAGTAAGTGCACACACATTTGTTGCAAAAAAATAGAGTGTATCTTTTTTTCTTGGTGAAGCCTATTAAAATGTAGGAGGGCAAGCAAAAATCTGAACTACTGCCTTACTGGGCCAGCAAAATAAAAACCTATTGTTGAGACCTGCGTAGTTGCTTGATTTATGACCAAAGGCCAAATGTTTAAAAGTCAGAAGCAAAAAGTACAAAAAAAACAAAAAAAGCCTTATTGTTTGTCTTGCTTGTTCCTCATGGCCCTCTGTGGCTTAGAGATTTGGAGAAGTTTTGGGGAATCGATATTCTGAGATGTAAGCAGTTCTGACCCCCTGATGCTCCCCCAGGATTTTTGCAGTTTACTAGGTGTGAAAGCTAAGGTCTACCCCAGAGAAAACCTTCAGAGCTTTTTGTGTCCATGTATGTGTTATAAATCCTTCTCATGGTCCCCTAAGTATGTCATTTCTGTTTCATGTTCCTGTTATGTGAATGTCATTCTTTTCTCTGCTAGGTTTTGTCAATTATTTATAGATGTGTGTGTGTGTATGTGTGTGCATGTATGTCATGGCACTTAGCAGCTCAGTATGAGCTGTGGATGAATTTTACATGTAGGTCTCATGGTCCCTGCTGTGCGTCATGCTGAGGAGGGTCTGGTTTCAGAGACAGAGTGAGCAGAACACTGTAAAACTCTCACTGCATAAAGATACATACATACACACACACCCAAGATCAGGTCTGTGCTGTACAAAATATTATATTTACATATATATGTAATATATATATGTAAATATATATATTACATATATATACATATATACATATATATGTATATATATATATATTATACTTTGTTATATATTTTATATATATTATACTTTGTTATATATTTTATATATATTAATCATTTCTTTAACATTTATCTGTCTGTCTGTCTATAGATATCTAGATACATACAGATACAGTAGATTCAATGTATCTGTCTGATTACTAGAAAGAAATACAAGTCTGTTCCAGCTCCCCACAGGACTGATGTTGATATTAATACTGTGACCAATGTAGTGAACTCAATTCCCCCTCTTTCCTAGAGAAATCATAATGCACAGAAATGATGCCGCACTGCCATCTTATCCTACATTCATAATTCAACACATGCTGTAAATGAGGGCATGCAGGGGGCAGGCAGATTGATTCGGTCTGGAGTGTCATTTATAACTTTTTGGCTATAGTGGGGTAGGGTAGAGTAGGGACTCATGTTACATCATCTTGTGTGTGTGTGTATTGGTATTCCCTCTGAGAACTTAACTGTAGGGACATCGTGCAGAAGTATTGATCTGAATATGATATCTGAACCCATTTATCCCCCCCACCAAACTATGAGTACAGCTTTACATATACCAAGCATACAAAGACACTTTCATTCAATGCAATAGCACCTCTAGATATTTATGAGCTGTAAACCAGACAGTTATTAAAAGAAGGTGTTTGGTTGAGTATGATCATTTCAAGCACTTTAACACAGGAGTGGCACTTAATGTCACAGTGCCTATCATTACCTGATACACTGTAAATGATAAATATAGATCTTGGCTTGTTGCTATGTTATTTGTAATGTCTGATGTTGCAAATGTAGCTTGCATGGCTATGATATGTTTAAAGAGATGTTAAAGCCCTTAATGTAAGAACTTCTAAGAAACTGCTTAAAATTGCCTGAGCCTTGCTGGTCTTAGCTGGTACAAGAGACTTAGCTGGTCTTCAAGTCTGGTACAGCAGCTCTGGATTGCTGGTTTTAGATGGGTTTTGGGGTAGCAGGGCAGCTAGCTAAACCATTTGAAAACCATCTTAAACCATCTAAGATCAGCTAACGATCTTAAGCTGGTTTTCATCAGGGATGTGCAGGGTACCCTCCTTAACCTTAGTTACCCTCCTGATGAAATATTCTAGTTATTGTTTTGTATCTAGCACAGTTTTCATGTTTGCAGTTGTATAAGTGAAGTTACTGAAAGTTTAATTTGTGACTACATGTAACTGTACATGGAACTTTTATGACTCATACACTGAAAGACTATTTAATGGGAGCGGAAAAGGGGTCTTGACCACAGGTTATTAAATACAAAGCGGATACTGCAGTATGGTGCTGTCATTATACAAAGACAGGAGACATTCTGTTTTTCTCTGATCCATTAGCACAGATAAATAAGTGTACACGCAGGTACGAACTAGGCATTCACATTTGTTTTCAATCCACTTCACTTACATTTCTACCTGATTCTTAGTAGGTTACTTCCTTTTACAAAGAAAGCCAAATGCTCATTCACAGAAAGGGCTTTTTCTTTGCCAAGAATGTGTTTTTTAATTTGGTGAGGTTTTGCTGAGAATATAGACCATTTGAGAAGAATAGGAAAGAAAAGGGAATGCTTTACTCTCAATGTTTTCTTGCCTGTCACCTAAAATATTGTGCTAAGCAGTTTCCATTTCACATTAAATAAAGCTTTAAGTCAAATGCACTCCGTTTCTAAAGCCTGATAAATTGATGCAAGCGACTCTTTGGGTTGGTGCTATCTGCAGAAATATTCTGCGTTCAGCTGTTTCTGTGTGCTGAGCTTGCCATTTGTCAACTGTGTGACCACACACCCACTCATGATCAAAGAGAATGTTGGGAAATGGTACAGAATTTGCATTTAAGGGCATACATTGTTGTTCAGAGTAACTTAAAACAAGGGCTTCAGTGTGTTTCACACATACAGACTGATTACATTTAAAGCAGCCCAACAATTTAATATCTGCATTTACAATTTAATATCGTTGATATGTTTTGTTGACTCCATTTCTTTCTGTTTCCTTTTCTTCTCTCTCTTGAGTTCAGTGCTACAGTATTACAGTCTATCAGTCATCTGACACGTTCTAATTACAGGTTTCTGGTTTCTGCTTGACAGACTTGTTAATGTTGCTCAACCTGAATGATTTGGAGGTATCCTCATGGTTCTGTCAGCCTTGTGGTGGCTCACAGGGTTTGTGGGGGGCACGGGGCCTAAGGCCGAAAACTGCCCGAGCCCACAGTGCTAGCTGACCTTTTGGTCCCTTGGCTCCGTAGTGTCTCCAACATTAAGTTATTGTTCCTATTTGTCTGTGTATAGCTGTAGATTTTAAACCAGGTGTGTATCAGTTGGTATTTGCTATGATTCTTTGTTCATTTTTAGTTCAGCTCATTACATCTCAAAGATTTAAGCGTGTGGGTGGGTAAACACATTCTGTTCGTATTCATACATTACTACAAACCTGTGACACGTTTTCTCATAATAAGATGACCTTTTCTAACCTTAGACTAATAATAGACTCACAAACAGTGGCTGCAGCCTCTTTCATTTGCACTTGGTGGGAAGGAACCAGTAGAACTCACTGTGATATCAACACGGGTTGAGTAAACTTACGCAGGGTGGAAAATGTGTTCGTGTATGTATGTGTGGTTGGATCACACCCAGTTCTGGCAAGGTAAATGTCCTTGTTAGAAGATGTTTTGGCAGTAGTCTGGTATCTCCGGGGGTAGCAGCCAACCTTGGCAATATACATTGAAAGCACCAAATAGTTTATCTGCAAAGAAGGAAGATAAAGTATGGTATTATTGAATCTCTCATGTGGCTTTCCTAATTCAGTGATTAAACCCAAAAAGCTGGTTGAATTTCTTGCATGGACCATTGCATGCATCATTGAGCTTTGGCGTCTTCATTTGCTATCATACAATGAGTGTAACAGCAAGCTTCTGTGATTGCCTTTGAAAAATATGATTCCTTTTAGCATGGCCTCCATTACGTTGGGCAGAGCCAAAGTGGGACATTATTTGTCATTTTTTGTGTCTGCTTCACGCCACCTTCATGTTCCCAGTACGTGGAGACCATCAGCAGCAAACAAAATGAGCTGGATAACTACATTGCTGAGAGCTACAAGAACGCCGTGTCTGAAGAAAGGAGGAGGTATTGCTTCCTCGTAGCCCGTCAGTGCGCCGTGGCCAAGGCGAGCAGCGCCTACCACAACAAGGTAAGAATCCATGTCATGCTGTAGAGTGTAGAAAACAGTTTGGGCTGCAGAAACACTGAAATGTCAAGTATTGTGTATGAAATGTGTAAAGCATACATTTAAACCCTTTTTTGCACATTTAAATGTGGTTAAGACAACATGAAATGGCATTCAAAAGTTATCTGTTCTCCATTATATGACATATGCAATTATTTAGTTGTACTGTTGAACTGGTTAGTGGAAAGTATGTAAAATTTTAATAATTTGGTCAGTGGAATTGATAGAATTGGTTCATTTTATTAGTAAAACTAGGAAATCATTGGCCATGTCAACAGTTACATTCCATGTTGTCTTTAACCTTAGCCATGTAATCTAAACAATAAAGCAATCACATATATGTGCTAAATAATAAGTAATATCCATTTGACTCATACTTTTGCCCAGTAAATGACACACCTGGGCAAATCCAAATTTGGGCTCAGTTGTTTCTGCCCCAAATTCCATTTATTTAGTTATTCATCTCATATAAATGCCATCCTGCTGATCACTCCATCACGCTTGCTATTGAATGTGCTGCATCTGGAAATGTTCTCAGTTTGGGTCAAAACCGATTATTGTTCTGCCACCAATGCTGAAAATGGATGTTGTGTTTTGTTTACAATGTATTATGAACATTTGATTGCATAAGCCACAAAATGCTGAGGTTTGTGGTGCCGCTTCATTATGCAGTGAAGAATAATACTTTTTGGAATGTTACATTTACATCAAATAAAAATAGAGCAGAGATGCAGTCTGGTGGATTCACCAGCACTTTGAGAAACTCCAGTCATTCCCAAGCAAGCGAGCTTCTCTCCTCCACTGTGACGCCCACGCCTCAGAGTTGGTGATAGACAGAGCATTGGCAAGAGAAGGGGAGGGCCGGGCTGAGAGTGGCCCACTTTTACAGGAACAGACTGTTCAGACGATAATGACTGTTTGCGGGGATGTGTGTGGGAAGACTTTCACTGAAGAAATTCCTCTGCACACAAGCAGAGAGACATTTGGATGTGACGAAAAGAGGAATGACTTGTGTTAGATAATAAAATTCTCACCTATGTTATGCTCTTATATAGTCCCTGTATGTGAGACCACCACTGTGTTTCATAAAACAGCATGTATAAAATAAGGCGAAATAAACAGACCATCCGCAAAAAGTTGTGTTAACACAACTTCCCACGCCAGTCATGCAAAGCAACAGCTGATGCTTGTGATGGAGAGCATCAGAACATAGAATGTGAAGCATAAGCATAATGAGAGAAGCATAATGAGATTTTACCATAGGAAAGCATTTAAAAAGACCTCAAACACCAACTGTTAAATTTATAAATTAAAAAATTTATACGGACTATTAAAGGTTTTGCTGATTTTATGGGAATTCATTGATGTGATATTTAGAGGTGGTCTCTGGATTCCATTTATGTGAAAAGAAAGTAAGTCATTTAGCAAATGCTCTGATCTAAAATGACTTGCAGTACAGATATAAAAGGGGTAATTCCCCAGCAGAGACCTGGAGTTAAGTGCCATGATCAAGGGTACAATGGTGATGGCTTATGGCTCAGTCCTTATGGAGATTGAACCAGTAGGCTTGATGTTCCGTGTAATAACCCTACAACACCACAGGGTGATCAATCACTATAGTAACAGTTTTAAAAGCAAAGCTCACCCGAAAATGAAAATTTGGCCATTTAGTCTCCCACGTGATTCACTTTGTGAGTGAGATTTGAGAGCTAAGGCACAGCACAACATTTTTAAGGAAAAACAACTTAAATATCAGCCTTTTTTACCTCTAAGTTATATAGGTTTGGAACAACATGTAAATGTGGCCGTAGTGGCAACATTTTATTTTCTTTAATGCTGTTTTAAAACTGTTTTTAAAATTTTTAAAATTGAAATTTTCAGTTTGGCAATTGAATCTTGTGATTTTTAACTGTATATATTTGCACTGTTATGGCATATATCTGAACATTCCAGAATTTCAGATAATTTGCACAACACAATCCAAACAGCAGCAGTGTTTGTGCCCCTGTGAACCTGATGAGGTCGTGACAGAGTCTGCAGGTGTTCGGACAGGCAGGCGGGTGATAATTGCTTTGGCTGGGTGGTGTGTGGTCGTGACTTAGAAAAGGACTGTGGGGGTCAGTACTGACCTGTGTTGGCTGGAACAAACAAAGACTGTAGTGGAATTATGACTAAAGAAGGGGAGGAGGGTGAAAACAGAGATTAAAGGGAAGGTGCTGAGACAGTTCAGTGGCCGGAACAGCTGATTTCCAGGGAGGATACATCAGTAGCAACCTGCGTTTAAAGAAGTACACCCAATAATGGTCATTATTTACTCTCTTATGTCATTCCAACCTCATATGCCATTTTCCCCCCTCTGGAATACAAAAGTAGACAATATGCAGTTTTTTTTCCCCATTCAACAGAAAGATCTAAGCTGACAAAAAGGACAAAACAAGCAAAGTTAAACCTGAAGAAAGATCCACACAGTTCAAATAAGACGTGATTGGCTGGATTATAAAGAATTATTGGACACATCAAAATATTTTGTAAAATCACATGCAGTACTGTACAACTATGTAATTTATAAAGAGTTGTAAAGTTCTGACACTTCAATACACCCAATACGCTTTTAATTTAAACTGATTGAGTAATTTGAGTAACTTAGTAATTAGAATTACATAATGCTTATATTTTATTCTTGCGGAAGGTTTTTATTGGTCAAAATTAAAAAAAAAACCTGTTGAATCCTATATAAATTTTGTTGTTACTTTTTTAAACCTGGCCCCCAAGGGCTTTGAAGGACCTAACTGTTGAAAATGTATAAATAATGGCAGAATTTTTACTTGTGGGTAAACCTTCACAGAATGGCTAATGGATCATCCCTGCTTTCAATGACCGATCCAGCCTTTAAACTAACATGCCAAAATCGAATTACCCATCAACATATTACGTGTCCTAAAAATGTGACTTATGAAAGTTATACTGCTATAAACCTTCATGCTCTGCTCAAACAGATGATCTGAATTACTGAAAAGAGTCCAAAGATAAAGTTTGTGCTCTACATTCAGTGGTCTCTAGGCATTCCTCATTTCTCTCTATTACATCTGCCGATCGTAACATTTAGCCAAGCTCACTGTCTGTGCACAGGGCAAAGTAATGAGGCTATGTCAAGCTTCAGGCTACAGGGAGGGGTGGTTGTCATGATGGAGGGGGAAGTTTTGGAGCTTTAGAGGACCAGATGGTGAGAAGGGATCATTTAACAGTATTTACTGCTTTACCTCTGTCTGTCAGTCTATCATTGAAACGCTCAACCTTGAAACAGCTCAACCAGCTCTGCAGGTCCTAAAGTTTTTCACAGAGAGAGAGAGCCCATATTTCAGACTGTGTTTTTGCTGTTATTCTTAATTGTCTACATAGATTTTCTAATAAACTGAATTGTTCTTTTTCAGGTGCGTAATGCTCAGGTTGTCCACATTGGGCACTAACACTAGATGTGGCACTGTTTATTTGTTTTTAGGGCAGAGATTTGCTGACACAGAAGATCCCTTTGTGGCAACAAGCATGTGCTGACCCAAATAAACTCCCAGAGCGAGCCATGCTGCTGGCCCAGCAGATGGGCTCAGGAGTTGGGGGGCCAATGGGGGCCAGTTCCCATCACACCTCTAAATCAACCCTGACAATCTCAGACCCCATCCCTGGGGCCAAGCCACTTCCTGTGCCACCTGAACTGGCGGCTCTTATGGGGAACCAACAGACGGTAAGTTGCAACTGCATTAAAACTTCAGTCAGAATTGCCTGTGGAAATTAAGCCACCAGACTGTTGCAAAGAAAAGCAAAGAATTGTGCAACAAACACAAGTACCCAAAATGATGCAGTGACATGATTTCGAGCAATCAGTAAATTTCAGCTAGATTTGTGAGTAGAAGCATTAATGATGTGTATAATTAAGTCCTGGGAGTATTGGCGGGGGCATGGACACAGGAAAGAAATAAGATTTTCTCATGCACATTATAGATGGATGATATAAATGATCATTGTCATTAAATGCAGTTTGCTAATGACCACATTGTTGTGAATTAATCAGAGACCTGCAGGCATTCACACAATTCACCTTCATTTATAGTTTTTTGTCACTGCAGTAAGTCTCTTGAGGCACAGCTGCTTTGATAAATTGGCCTATAGCGGAAGAAAATGTGATAAAGAGTTCTATTTATTTAAATCAAGATGGCAAATTTGATGCCTTTAAAACCTTTTACAGCTAACATCCCTCCATAAGATGGTAAAAATTTGAGGGCTCATGAACAATTGTAGAAAGAGATTGGATTGCTTGTCCATACACACATGCATATTCTTATGTATATTGCATATTGCCCTAAATTCAATTCAGACCAGAATTTAATTCAGATTGCATTCATGTATTTAAAGGCTCACAACACTAATGCAAACTAGGTGTTTTTAAAGTTTCTGAGGAAATGATTATCTTGCAGAGGATGATGGGAGCAGAAAGCATCCCCATAGTGAACGGCACAGCGGGGGTCCATGGAGGAGAAGACTACCAACGCTGGATGGAGACTAGAGCTGCACATGAGAAACCATCCCCACAGACCCACAGACACGGGGCAGAGACCTTCTCCAACACCCTGCCTGTCCGCAAGGTTGCTCCTGTAAAGCCCAAGAGCACTTTGGGTAAGTCCTGTTGCAGTGGAACTCGTGGAACTTTCAACGAAAAAGCAAACTATTTTTTTATGATCCTTGAATGCCATTTCAAAGGGCTTTTATGTGATTTAATACTCAGCAACTCTCCATGACTCTGATATGAGGGTGTAGATGGCCCATTCTTGCTTACAAAGGTTATTTGAAGCTGGTTTCTATATTCATAGATGTTTCAGTGTCTGTGCACCTGTGTGCCCACCTTCCTTCCTCTCCTTCGGTGAGGAGCGAATATTCTTCAGCTTGGACAATAACTGGGCAAACACTGCTAAAATGAAAACAGGGCAGAGCAGATGGGAATAGAGAGGACAGCATTAAAAATGGATATAAAATAGGTGAAGGGTATAGTTTCTCTTTGAGGAAAGTATTTTTAAGAAGCAGTGAAAGCGAACGGTCTTAATGAGTGTCGGACGGGACCTTTGGGTGGAATTTTGACACTGTTCCAAAACCTAGTGACCTGTCTACATAGACAGCTGTCTTCTAAGACAGAATCCTAACCGAAATTATACCTCATGAGTAAAAGGTTTGGAAGACAGACAGCAACATAAGTAGTGCTTCCCACATTAAATGCACTTAAATTTCTTAGTTACCATTCATCCCAATAGAGTAGGACGTCAGCATTTTACTAATCTAATGATGCAGTTCTCTCATAAGCATGAAAAACATACTTTTTAATGGGCCCCTGCCTTTGCTCAGCAACACTAATGTCAGACCTCTCACCTTTGACCCTAGCAGAGACTCAAACCCTGCCCAGGTCCAGTTCAGTGGCAGCTGGGCTAGAAAGAAATGGACGGATGCGCGTTCAGGCCCTTTTCTCCCATGCTGCAGGCGACAACAGCACCCTCCTCAGCTTCACAGAAGGAGACATCATTACACTTTTGGTACCTGAAGCCCGAGATGGCTGGCACTACGGAGAAAATGAGAAGAACAGAATGTAAGAACCTCGAAATTAAAAAAATTTAATCATGGCTGTTTTGAGTTAGAGCAGTAAGCAACCACCTAGAAACACCCTAGCAACACCCTAGCATCATGTTGGTCACTTTTGCAAAGGCCAATTAAAGCTATTTTCTTCAGAAAATGTAAAATTTGGTACTGTTTTGCCTTTTTGGTAGTGTTTACAGAAATACACAATGTATAATTATGTACAGGAGTTATAAAGAGAATTCATGCCTCTGTTTAATGTGTTCTTTTAGGCGAGGCTGGTTCCCTTTCTCCTACACCCGCGTAATACCTGAACCAGACACCAATAAACTCCATGTCAGGTGAGTCTGTCTGAATAATAATGAGTTTACAAAAGCCCTTTCAAAGTATAAATGGCATTTCATTTTTTGCTGGCACAGCCCTTGAAGTGCAATTAGAGAGCTATGGTCATGAGCTAAATAACATCAGAGCATGCAATTGAAAAGAGCTTTATTTGAGGGCCTAAACACAATGGTAATTGTGTGTACATGTGTGTGTAGTTTGCAGCAGAGTAGGAGCAGCAGCACAGGAAATCTTCTAGAGAGAGAGATGGCGATACCCACAGCTGATTATGGCATGCCCAGCCGCTTTATGACACAGCAACAGAGCACACAGCACAGCCGACAGAGACCATACAGCATGGCAATGCCAGGCTTCTCACAAGTAAGCTATGCACACAAACAAACACACACACACACATACACACAAACACTGTGTTCTATTCTAATGATTTTCAGATGCACTACACAAAAATTACCCTGACAAATGTATGCAGATTAGTATATCTTTATGTAAAATTATTAAGCAACCACTTAGAAACATTCTAGCAACCAACTAGAAACACCCTAGCAACCCCATAGCAACACCCTTGCATTATGTTGGTCACTTTTGCACAAAGGTCACTTAAAGTTATTTTCCTCAGAAAATGTAAAATTTGGTGCTATGTTGCCAGTGGTAGTTTGTACAGAAATAAGCAATTTATAATTATGTACAGGAGTTATAAAGAGAATACATGCCTCAAATTCCACTGTGTGATATGTGTTCTTTCACTCGACTGAAAAATGACCCTGACAAATGTATGCAGATTAGTATAGCCTTCTATAAAAATATTAATAATACTGAAGCGTTAATCACCTTGCGTATATGACTGGACGCATTTATAAGGCAAGCTGAAATATAGCGGGATGACAGTTCGATTAGTGCAGCCTGAGCTCCAGCTAACCACATACTGTAGAGAACATTTCAGGATATTAGTCTGAACCAGGATCAGTTCCAGTACGTGCTTGATTATATGTGTGTTATTTTAGCTGCCTGACCTGAGCTAACAGTACTCAGAATTAAAAAGAAGACTTTCCTTAAACTTCCTTTTCAGATGCTATTATGAGACACGCAGACCAATTACACAGACTTAGGGGGAAACAGAGTGTCAAAATTAGAATATAAAATGTGTTGGTCGACATTTTTTAATTTTATTGTCCAATGCAATGACATGTTAAGACATCAAAATACATCAACCTATACATCACAATGTTATACACATTTGAAGAAATGCTTTTTGTCATAGCTTTAAAAGTAGGATTTTGTTACATAACCAATGTAACTCTCATGTACACTCCGTAGTCCCCATACCAGTGTATTAAAAAACTGAGTCTGTAAAACAAAACAGTCTGTTGCGTTCGTCTCCTCTGTTAAAATCGGTTTCCTTGGCTCTTCCCACAAGTGCTTTGTAAATGTGCACTCAATGACCCCTCTGCTGGGTTCTATGACCATAGAGACACTATTGAGTTGTGCCAATCATATATGTCATGTTCTGCTACTGCCATCTTCTGGCCATTCGAGTAACAGATTTACTCTCTTCTCTTACAGCAAGGAATGGAGGACTATGAATCCCGATTCCAAACGAGGTAAGAGTTTATTTCTGCCCTGAACAGTGGAATAAGCATTTGTCTAGCAAGTTATTTCTTTGTTTCCTTTTTTTTATTATTTCCCTCTGGTTTTGTCTGAATTATGCCACACATAATCTGAATTATGGTGATTACGGCAAGCAAAAAGTCTTCTTTGCTTGACCTGCAGATGGATCAGACGAACATAGGAGATGTTTCTGAAGGTCTAGCCCAAAAATAAGGTGGGCGGGTGACCACACAGGGCACCTAAACCCATATTGAACAAAGGGAAATCCTCTCAGATTGTTTAAATGGGTTTCATAAACCTCTCAAATAATATTCTGGTCAATCGTTGACTATCCTGGTCATTTCCCATAGATGAGAGACATTTTGTGAGTCTTATACCATATTTTTAACAATTTGAGAACATTTAAAAAATGTTCTGATTCTGATAAGATTGTAGAAAGCGAGTTATGAGACAAATAAGTAAATAGCCCCATTTGGGTCATCTATGGGAAGGCAGGCCGTTTCCCAGCCTTTATTCCAAATTTCTTAGCATTACAATATTTAGCAATACACTGTTTAATTTTAGCATTTAAGTTTCCATTCCATTCTTGCTTTGGCTGTCCATTTGTATGTCAATTAGTCTTTAAGTGTTTTTTGTCCAATTTTAATTTCTGTCAAATGCAAGGAAAATCCTTCATCATACACAAATCATACACAAATGTTCCCTTCCTTCTACAATGTTTTTAAAACCTGTAGTCTACTGTAATAAAGTAATGGGCTGCATTTTCACAATACAAGTGTTTTGGGCAGGGGTATGTCTTTAGTGCACTGTATTTACAAATTTCTAATAATTCTGATTATCATACCATTGCATTGCATTTCTTAACCTTGTCTTCTAAGCCTCACACCTGTCTTGCAAATGTAGCCCATCATGTTTCTAGGTGCAGTAGAATAAATTACTAATAGACAAGAAACAGTTCACCCGAAAATAAAAATACGCTCATCAACCTTATGTCACTCCAAACCCAGATGTCCATTTTCAGGCAATTTTGTATTGCACTGGTCACTGCTCTGTACTTGTGGTAAATATGGTACATTTACCATTACAGTCCACATTCACAGTAATTGGAAGCAGAACGTTATTTGAAAATTCAAAGAAATTTGTGTTTGAAACAAATTTGGAATGACATGAATGTAAATGATGACACGTTTAATTTTTGGCTAAACTGTTTCTTCAAATTAGTGCTTTGTGCTCCCTGTGCCTCACTGTGTCTGTGTCTAAACCCAACCTGGCAGTTTTTCCCTCTCTTTGTTCCACAGTGCGGAGGGCAAATTGATTTCTACAGTGTGAGAGGACAGACAGACACTCAGACAGACAGCACCTTCCCCTTCTGAACACTCACACCTCCTTGTGTCACTTAATATCAACAATCCACCCCCTGTTTACTCCACCCATACAGAAGAGGACATAAATCCATCCCTTCACTATAATCCCTCATTTTATCCCAGTTGGAAGCAGCCGGGTGACTGTGAAAGATACACTGACGTTGATATACTAAAGCTGAGTGTTTCGTGTTGACCTTCCTCAGTATATGCTCTTATTATGAACTCATTTTCAGTTACAGTATTGAAATGGGGTTCTCTGAGGAATTGTCTGTATGTATCTCCTGGTCGTCTTTCATGCATGTACAGAACATGTCAGCGAATGTCATGAATAAACTAAATGCATCACTTCTGCCACCAAAATCCACTGATTTAAATGAAACTGGGGGGAGGGAAATGCATTTACATTTATTATTCTAACATTATCAGTGGGTTGATCAAAGTATCAAAAAATGTTAATAACCAAAACTGAGCTGACAAACATTGTGTACTATATTTTGGGCGGTGAGCATATTAAAATCGTATCTTTTAATACATTGTACAACTGAATGAATTTGATGTTATTATATACAGCTTTCAATGTTTATTTCATTTTCATTGTTTATATACTGCTGATGTAAAGGGCACTCCAGGATCTCATTCTATAACATTTGGAGCCCCTTCAATAAAGGATTTGTTTTTTACATGCGTTGACAAATGGGACGTTACAGAATTTCATTCTGCTGTACAGGAAATATTTGACCTTCATTCACTGTGTCCTCAAGTGAAGACTGTTGTTGTCTGCTTCAATTCCACTTAAATAAAGCTTTCAGAATACATACAAGCAAAAGTCACATGACTAAAGGTGGTTTCTAGAATTGTTCCGTGATTCAGTGATGTAGGGGCATGTTTCATGCATGAAAGAAAAAAGACAACTGGTACCTATCCGTGCCACACCATCATCCACAGTGATTTTACTCTAGTTTTACTGTGGTAAAATCACTGTAATCCTTGAATGGCTTATTGCTTTAATGATTCAAATCTAAAGGAATTAACAAAGAATACACAACTTCTGCCAACTGTAGGCTGTTTACGGTTGCAAAGCAACATCATTAATGTAAAATGAGGTCACAGGTGTGTGTGACATTTTCATTATATTTACAGGTTTACTAATAGTATGTACTGTTTGGACAAACTACGTTTCTCTCTCAAACACTGACGTCTGCATATGATGTAGCGTAGATGACGTATCCACATATTAATGACACACCAAGTTTTAAAAACTCAGTTTAAGCCAGTGCCTTGTACATAGCCAATGATATTTGTGCTGTACCATACGTTTGTTCGAGAACTGTTATTTTATGAATTATAATCAAGCATTTTTCTGATTCATACCTTTTATTTTGCTTTCAATAAGGCCTCTGTGAATACAGCTTTTTTAATAAAATGTGTAAAAATTAGCAATAATCAAATTTGATAACAAATTTGATAGCCATCTTTGTCAATACATTATTTCACATGCTTGTACACACACACACACACATACATACATTTTTAGCCTTTTTAACAAGAGTGAAAGCTGTAATCTTTTAGTACCAGTGTTAAAAAGGAACTAATTAAAGGCTTTGAAATTGCCTTTTTGTAATCTCAAAATGCTCATAATTACGCTATAAAAGAGACGATAATGTTGATGTTTCTCTGTTGTGATTTAAATATCACTTTGCTTGTCTCTTAGCCAGTTAGTCAAAAGTAATTGTTTAAAGGTGCCCTGATTTTCTCTGTATTATACCTGAAAAGAATATATGTCACTAAGAAGGTGATGCACAAACAAAATACACCTTCAGTGTTATCACAAAGTACATGTAGATATGCCAAGATTGTACAAGCATTTATAACTTTCAGGTGTCCTTACAGTTGTCTAAACTAACAAAGTATTGTTTAAAAAAAGAAAAACAACTTAGTTTCACAATCATTTTGTTACAAAAATGTGGTTATTCATTTCAAAATTAGTTTGAGCACAATTCTCAGTTCATTTTCAAATCAGACCTGCCATGTGCATTTTGTCTGTCTTTCCTCTGCCTGTAGATTGTTTATTTGCATTTTCATTTGTCTCTGTGTAACTAAACAAACGTCCTGCTGTAGCTCTGCCAACACTCTCCATCTCTGTTTTGATGAATTTAGAGACAAAAGCAGTAAGATGTCACGGACTGGAAGCCATTGCCAGTGTTTCTTCTTTCTGCACTAGAGTAAAGCCATGGTTTGGCTGCCATGTTCACTGAACCCTGGGTAGAAATCTCCACATGTCTGTTTTTATGTCCTTTTCTTCTGGAATGCCCATATTTGGATGTAAAGGAGAGAAAGTACAATAATGTACAGAAAACCATATACTCCAATATGCATGTGTTTTAGGGGACACCAAAACAGTGTAATGTTCCTTAATGGCCATGTATGGTGACTTTCTACTCTTGAAAAGATTAATAAAAGTTTCTTCAGAGGAAAGCGGTGTAGTCATTTTTCAGTTTTTTTTATTGTCCCCTCTTTATCATATTTTTCAGGAAATTATGTATGATCTATAATTTGTCTCTAAATTGATCGCAATGCACAATTTCTGGTGGTTGTCATAATACTCAGATTACTCACTGTAGTGTAAATTGTGTCCAAAACATGCATCACTATCATGTTTTTTATCTAACTCACACTTATAGGAAATTAATGTCACTCATTTGTAATATTATTAAAATGCCTAAAGCTCATGTTTGAGTAACAGTTTTTTTTTTTGCAAACAATACCTGGATGACATACTTTTGCTATATACCAGAGAACCTTGTGACTCTGCCAGATACATGAATCTAAATTGCAATAAAAATATAAAAATCAACCATTTCTAAACTGCTGATCAAAGATGATCATAAAAACAGCAGGCAGTATACAACGAACACTATATTAGTAAATGAAAAACCAATACCATTTTGAACATAGCCAAGCCTTATAGGTATCTTAAGAAACCAGTACTTCACATGTACATTTATACACCATATGCCTGCATATCTCTTTTGCTGACACCTTCCAAGTTGGTCCAAATTTTAGGCTTTTATTGTAATTAAATGCATGTGTTTTCATACTACATAATGTCCTGAATGGCCAATTTTCCCAGTTCAACCCTGTTTGCAAGACTTTAATGTGCTGTTCTATGTTAATTCATGTTTGCTAGAGGTTTGTGTTTTGTGCATCCATGTCTGTTATTTTGTTTAGTCTAGTAAGCTGCTTTGATCTTTGGTCTTATTTCCTTTCTGTATTTTTGTTGATTGATAATACAGCATGATGCATAACTACACATTTGAAAACATTTGTTTGTTTAAATACATCTTCTAATGCTGTTTAATGCTGTTGGTATAGAAACACTTTGTGATTTATTGGAAACAAAATTCTAACAAATCCTTTCCCTAGCTTGAAAAACCATATACAGTATATAAAAAAAGCAGATGGTACTTTTTATTGCATAAAGAAGATGCAATGAATTTGGTAGGAAAATGGATAACTATATATTTTATAATAGTATTAGCATTTTAAAAACAAATAGTCAAATTTCCGGCCTCTTTTGACTCTTTCAGTATGGTTCCTGAATTTGCACGCTTTTGAGTGAGTAAACTATACTTTTATCTCCTTATGTATTCATCGCTTTTGTTAGTTTATCCGAGTTATACAGTAGGAAGTTATACATTATATACACATATAATGTATATGTATGTTATATATGTATGTATATTACATACATACAAAGCATTGCATGCTACTGAGACTCATTAATATTTGAATAATTTCATCAGTAAAAATCTGTAAATAATACAAAGACCTCAAAGAGTTTGGGATTTGACAAAAATAAGGACACTTCCTCCATGTCAAACCTAACTAAACATCTCCATAGCTAATATGATGAACTACACTGTGGCCATTCTTCTGCTGAACATATGAAGTCAACAGGTTCACACATGTCCAAACAATGACTTTAGGACCAGTTGGTTAAAATAACAAATGCTAGTTCTGTGAGAAGCTCTAACATCATTTGTTGGCATGTGCAACTTGGTTCGATATTTTGTTATGTAATGTAATGACAATTATACATTAATTGTCCATATATATATCCATATATATTTGGGGCCACTGTATATTACTAACACTGTAAGGTTTTAAAGCTTGTCTTTATAGTCCACAGCATGTTTAAAGTTCAACTTGAATATAACCGTTTCAAAAGATGACTGATCATATATACTAGTATATCCGACTTTTGCATTTTGCATTTGTGATTGAATACGCATTTATCTTATTTGGTTAGGGCATGCATAATCAGTTATTTTCTTGTTTTATTTAATTCATTTAAAAAAGAGCATGAAACTTTTTTGCACTGCATGTTCTATAATCTATTAAAACCACAGCATGCATTATGAAACAAGCCACATGAAACAGTCTGTCTAATAAGATGAAGAGTCAGTGCTATGGTTTGTGTTTTAGAGTAACGGACCCTCTTCTGTTCACCACGTTTGCTCTCACATCTCGCCAGAGACGCAGCAGATCCATCTGTGAGCAGAAACATAATCTCATCATCACTGAAGCCCTCAGATCTCCACTACTTTATTAGGACTTTCTGTATGTCTAAAAAAACAACTTTTTGAACTCATGGACTTATGTCTTGCAGTAAATTTCCCATGATTCAAACATTGGGAGATATTGTCATAAACTTTTTGTTATTAATTTCATGTAATCACTTATGACCAACCATTATTATTATTATTGCACAATGTTGTCATAAGCTAGAAGAAACCATCAAAATAACCTTTTTGGTTCTTTTTTGTATATATGGAAATTGTATATTTTATGTAAATACATTTAGTATGTTTTTTTATTTTTAAAAGAGGAAAGCTTGATTTGGTCAATTAAAGAAAACGCATTAAATGACCAAATATCATAAATAATGAATAATGATTTTCTATGATGTATTTCAGAATAAGGAAGTGTGGAGACAAGATACCCTGTTGAGAAACGGGTTGTGATCATGAGGTTTAGCCTCCTCTGATTTTAAAAGTGGGACATCTTTGTTTGGCTTTGTATAATAGAAATATACCTAATTGTTTTACTATAAGCCTTTAAGAAATTATATTTATTTAGTACTGTACTAACATTCTAGCTTTAACCGTAGAGGTTGCAATAGTCTGACAAAAAAACAATCATGATTCTGGTGCTTGTTAACACAGAGTTACAAAAGTGAGTAAATATGGAGTCAAAAAGGTGAGTGCATTGTGTGTGTGCCTATGATGTAAATATATGTATGAACAAGTGATATAAGTAAATGTAAAAATGTTTACATAATCAGTAGTCTATTACAGAATTTAAAAAGGTTTAAATGTAATTTCTTGCATTATCTTAGATACTGTTTTTGCTCTTAATGACTCCTCTGTAACTACATAAACTATTCTGTACACACTCCAATAAAACAGCTGTATAAAGGCGAATGTTTTCTGTGTATTTATTTGATTTATCTTGCTGAACATGTTGACATATTGCAATTATACTGCCATATTTTATCTGCAAGTAATAATTAGCTGTTATGTAAGTTAAAGTAAGAACCCTATTAAACAAGAGAAAACTGTTAAACAGAATTATTTTATTTTTCTCAGGGGTTGTGACACATTGGAGGAACAGACATACAACCACTCTCACTTATTATACTGCAATCCAAAACCATCATAGAGCCAAATTTCTCCAGCTATACCCAGGAAGAATCAGTGATTCTCTGCCTCTGTAATTAAAACGTTTGGAATGCTCATCCAGCTTTTGTCTGACAGTACACAATGGCAGAAAACACATTTTCCCTCCTGAGTATCCATTTGATCTTTCAGTAGTTTAAAATGGTATAATCAATTACAAAAATAGTACAGACTGTTGTCTAGTTGAATCTAAGCTAGTTGATTACATATAATAAAGCCTTATCAGGCAAACAAACATGTTCAAGAATAGTTTATCGAGATTTCAGCTCGGCCCTCTGGCTGCCAGGCTTAGGGTTAGATGCACAGAAGTGTGCAGGTAGCTTTGAGTTCCTCTGTACTGTACACTGTTCTATGTCAGATCTGTAATCATGTCCTCTATTATGTCTTTTAAGATGTAGCAATGTTGTTTATTTCCCCCAAAGTCAATATCAGATGGTAATACTTTAAAATCAGTTAAACTTTACAGTCCATTTTCTTCCAAAGTTTACTTTGTTCCTATTGGTCAATTTAAAAAGTCCAACAAGTAGGTCAGAATGGTTAAACACTGCAGCGTACAATAATAAAGAGAATTTATAGGTGTAGCATTCAAAGAAATATAAAACATGTCATTAATAAATAACACTCTTCAAGTCAAGATGTTTAACACCCTGATTATGTCTCCTTCAACCCTCAAAAGACAGCAGGCATGTACAGCATCATTTTAAAAAGTACATAATCATAAATACGTCAAACCATGAACAGCCTCATAATAATTCAAAACCATTATCAATTATAAGTTGTTAAGATATATTTTCTCAAAACATGTTTGAGTTTTAACAGAATAATGATTTCCTATTATTAAATGCATGTTAAACTTAATTTTACTCATTTTAACTCAGTTGGACATGTTTAAATATTGGCTCCAAACAGGGGAATAGCTAAAAATATCAAAATCATTTACCTGATATGGAACTATAATAATGATCATTTAAAACTGAAAATTACATAAAACATATGCTAAGAAATCAAATTAAATTTGATAAAGAACTGTAATAAATTTGTAAAACTGCTTTTGCCACATCTCCATAATGATATGATAGTCTAGTTAGGTGACAAACACAAGGCAGCCAAGTGTGATGAACTTTTTTTAAATTATAGAAACAGGTAAATTTTTACCCTATTTTTACCCTCTTTTAAAATCCTTTATTCTCCTCAACTGACAATACTGCATTGCTACTTAACAGTAAAAACCAGTTCAATTTGTTTGTTACATTTTGCTCATCTTTTGATAGTCCTCTTGTCGATTTTTGACACGGTTATACCTTTAGGGTCTTTTGGACATTTTCCAACTACAGTATCTGATGTGTTGTTTTGTAAAGTCACAGTCAGTTTCCAGTACCTTTTCACTAATCAAATCCATATGAAGTTCTCCATTTAAAATGTTTAATTTCAGGTAAGAATGTTTGTGTCTGATCTGTCTCTGTTCAGGGGTTTTGTCTGGGGCCCGTTTAAAAAGGTTGCACTCAAGTTTTTGTTGACTTTAAGAGGCACAGTCTTTGAGAGGATGCAAATACTGTTTCTGAGGAGATTCAACTTTTTCACTGTGGTCTCCCTGTTCAAAAAAATGTTGGGGTTTGTGGGTGCAGCTTTCTGTTGGCAGTAGAATAATGATTCAATCTCTTTCCCCATCTTCACTGCTCCCTATAAAAAATAAAGCACAAGATTAAATTAGTTTGATACCTGACCTGTGCTACAGTACAAATACCATTTGTACTGTAATGAGTGTCAAACACACTCAAGGAATAAAACATTTTAGCATGGAATAAAGTTAAAATGTAATTCAAGCAACATTATCTTGCACTGCATATCCCTTGTTGAAAGGAAATGTGCAACAAATTCCAACCAAAACTTCAGACAAGTTTCTTACCTCCTGCAGAATCCATATCTGAATCTGACACATGTGTAATGGAGAAACGTGAGACAATGGAGGGAGAGACAGTGAAACGGGAGGTCTGAGCCACAGGTTTAGTGCTACTGGTTGATAGGCTCGGCTTTGCGGTGATATCTGGAGGAGAACTCTTTGAAGATGTGGGAAGGGGTAACAAAGGGAAATCATCATCCCATTCAAACCCTGCACCTGAGATCAAAGACAAGAGATGGAGTAAATAGTTATAGCATTATAGCATTATAGATATATAAAAAGCTGTTCAGTCCAAAAAGGAAAGGAAGATGATTCTTACTTTCTTCTGAGATGTTTCCATCAGAAGAATCATCAGAGACATTGGCCTTTTCCTGCTGGTTTGAGGCTTTGCTCTTTGTGCTTGGTTTGCTTGACTCTCCATTAAGAGGAAAGCTGTGATCTGCCAGCTCTCTGGTTGGACTTTCCTACACAGGTTGATACAAATTCAATTCAGAAGTGTACTCAAATACAATGATTCAGTTATTATTGTTCATTGAATTTTATTTTACCTGGTCAAACAGAAAAACTGTGACATCATCAAAGAAAGACACCACCTTCTTTTTGGTCTCCATTTCATCACACAGTGAATCGTTGGGCAGAGCTGGCATCTTCAGTACGCTTCTGAGTTTGTGTGCATCACTGCAGTCACTTACAATAATAGGTACAGGCAAGATCTCATCCTCACTTTCTTCACTTTGCTCCTGAATGCTGTATGTACGCAGTTCCTCATCTGATTCATCACTGTCCTCAGTGTCGCCATCTTCCTGATCTGCCTCCTCTCCATCTGTGGGAGAAACCCGTCCTTCTAGTGGAGGGGGAGGAGAGCAAGAACGCGTGGAGCTTCTTTTACGTCCACCCTCTTCAGGATCTTTAGTCCTAGATTCCAGCTGCTCCTGTGTGGAGGAATCAGATAAATTGTTCCTTTCTGCCTCAAGGACCACCACCTCCTTCTCAGTTTCCTTCTGGGACACTGGTTCTTCCTGGAACATAATGTTACAGCCCGGATCTTTGACTATGTCCTTCTCCTCAGTGGTGAGAACTTCTGGAACAGACTCATTGACGCAAACAATGTTTGCAACATCATCCTCAGAGGCTGATGGGTCAAAAGTTGTACTTTCCTCATTCTCAACTTGTTTAAAAGAATCCTCTTCCTTTGCATTGGGACCAAGGGAGGCATTTGAATTAAATATTTGGGATTCTGATTGTTCAGTTTCTACAGTATGATCTGAATCTATCCCAAGATCTTCAACATCCACATTATCTTTTATAGTACATACCTCATTCTCTGAAAACGAGAGAGACACAATGCAGATGGCAGGGTCACAAGCAGAAAAACCTTTATCTACTTCTGGCAGAACCTTGGAGGTTATATCTTCAGCCTGTTGAAGACTTTTGTCATTTTCCTTAGTAACTGGCAAAAGATATTCATCTCCATCTGTCTCCTGTGGAGAAAATAGCTCATCTTTACTTATAACTTCCTCTGATCCATCTTTCTGATCCTCAAGTTCATTTATGTCTTCTTCGCTTTCTTTGTCTTTGCCTGCATCATAGTCAGAGAAATAGGCTGAATCTCTGTATGGAGTTTTATCACTCAGTGCATTCAGCTCCCCGTCACTGCTCTCAGATGTTGTCATGGCGATTACAACATCAACCTCTTCTACTAGCTTCTCAGCATCTCCCCTTTTAAGATCTTGTTCTTTGCTGACAAAGTTAGTCCCAGATGTTACCTTTCCCACAGGTTGGATTAAAGCTTTGGAATCTTGTAGTTCATGGGGCTCCTTTAAGACAAATTCTGGAGATTCATTGTTTTCCGTGTCATAGCCACTGTCCACAGTCTTTGGAGAGCTTGATGGATGAACTGAGGCAGGACTGAGTGTCTCACTAGAACATGTTGTAGATGGTATGTCAATGGAGTCCATCGAGTCTGGGGTACCAACTTGTTTTTGTAATGACTTGAATGTTGGATTGGTGTAGTCAGCAGTTTCCACTTCTACTGTGAAGTCACCAAAAATCCCTGAGGTTACATCAGTGATGTCATCATCACTACAGTCATCAATCTCCACCAGACTGATACTAGACCGCCCACGATCCACACCACTGTCTACTGTCTTACTCATCTCTGATTCTGGCTCCAAACTGGGTAATTCAGCTGGTGTTTTCTCCAACTGTGAAATCATGGCAACAGATTCAGTGTTGGGGTCTGCTGGAGCTGTTTCTGGATGCAAAGCTTTATCTTGTTTAGAGATTGTGTCCCCTACTGCAATATCCACATATTGATCTGAGATGTCTAATTGTTTTACACCTTCCCTTGATGACTCTATTTTGGAGACTATATGTCCAGCAGATAAAGGTGCTTGGCCTAGGTGTTGGTGTTTTTTGGGCAACCCAATGCTTTTCCCTGGAACACTATCAATCATGAAACAGTTTCTCACAAATGCCCCTGTTAGAGGGTCCACAAAATGTGAACTGCTCAAAGCCTGACAGCATGGCACAGGATACACTTCAGCCTCTCTGGGTTCATGGCACATATGTAGGTACGAGCTGCACTCAGGTGAAGGGTTTGAAGATACATGTCTTCCATGGACCAAACAAGTGTTACTCTTGGCGGTTGCTTCTAAGAAGTCTACTGGTTTGGTCATGTGATATGGCAGGCTCTGATCTTCTGGCCATGTATCCTCAACATCTGTCATTGGCATAGTGTAGTGGAAATCTGCATAGGAATCCTGCAGACAAGACCCCTGCCTCTGACACAATGGCCTTGTGTTGCTAGCTTGTTTGCCAGTAGACCAACTTCTTCCTCGCCTCTCCACAAATATATCCTCCTCTTCTTCTGAGTCACTGTCATCTTGTCCTACAAATATAGCTCCACCTGAAGCCATGTCAATGCAAACTGAATGGTTTCCCGGCATAGTCTTCCTCAAGGAACCCATCATGTCATAGTATCCTCCTGTGACATTTTTTCCTATAATGGCACCTTGAATGTTCTCCAAGTAGGGATCAGCATAGCCCTGTGGAGGACTGCTGAGTGATGGTGAGACCCCTAACGGGTCCTCTAGTTCCCCAAGAGCCTGTCTTAGGCTTCGAGACCCCCAGCTTTCTTGTGGAGGTTCTGTTGAGTCTCCTATCAGGTAGTGGTCCAATCTCTTGTGGGGTGATGGTTCATAATAGTATCCTCCATCTCTGTCTTTGTATGAGACATAGTGACCAGACTCCCATGGCCTAAGAGGGCTTCCATGGCTTAAAAGAGGCTCCATAGTTAGAGACATAGCAGGACTGGTATCTGAATCATAGGCACTACATTTGTGGACCTCTGCTGACCAATATATGTCTGGCTTAGTTTCAGAGGGGCAATTGATACACTCCCCTGAGTCTCCACTTCCTGTTAGAAAGCTTCCATTACTGCCTCCAAATTCTGGACTGTAAGCACACATGGTGAAATTCATATCAATATTGCTTCGTACAGGTTCCTCAATGCGGATGTAGTACTCATTGCTCACTGATGGACTACGAGCACTTAGGACTGGGACCACACCAGGGGTGTGCAGTTGCTTGGGTTCGTAGTATGAAGGAGAAACCCCTAAGGCACAACCCCCAACCATTCCCCCTGGAGGATAGAAGACCTCCTGACAATGGGGGTTACCTTGACCCAAAGTGCCAGTGGTGGATGAGGAATGATAGTGCTGTTCAGCTCTAGCCTGTTCCCACTTGTACTCAAAGTTGAGGCCATGGCTGGTTTCAGTAACTGTTAGGATGTCATCGCCAGATTCAGAGTGGTAACCATCTCCAGTGGGAAACTGTTCTAGGAGGGGGAATGAGGAAGTGGTGGATGACATGGGCATGTCAATTGCAAGTGCACCTGCTCCATGTATATTAGAATGGCTTGTGTTTGGTCTCATAGAGTTCCAGCGTCTCTCGAAGTCCTCCTCTGCCTCACTGGCACCTTTGGCACATAGGTAGCTAAGCAGCAGATGAACTTCCTCTGCATTGGGTCTCTGGTCAGGCTGAAGCCAACAGAACTGCATTACTTCATACCTGATGACACAAATACAATCATTTTCATGTAAGCAATATTTGTATTGGAAAGACATTGGAAAGAAACGGTTTATATCCAAAAAGACAAAGTAAAGTCATTGTAAAGTAATGCCACCAACAGGACAGGGTAAAAATTTGAACACTCTAAGTGAAGTGAAATTTCAGGCATTACAACTAGGTAATGAAATGAGTAAGAAGAGCAATACAAAGTTTATTAAAGTTTATTAGACACCCACCAGCGGTCAGCAAGAGGGTACTTAAGGAGAGGCCTGGGCAGCTTTAATTGCTGATCCTTCACAGCATAGCTGAGAACTTGTCTGTCTGAATAATGGCGGTATGGCTGATTGCCCAACTCAAACAGCTCCCAGATGGTTACTCCAAGTGACCTTGAATGCATAGAGAAACAAAGTATTCTGCTAGCTGTAACCTAAATAGTGATTCATGAATAACAATGAACATATCTGTATTTATCAATGCAAATACATGTGAAATAATAACTAGACCTAAAATACTATAATCATCAAAAGTGTTTCAGGAGGTTGAAAATTCTTCCTGTATAACCTACCTGCTCAATCTATAGCCCTTCAATGCATCCAAATATACTGTATTAATTATAATAGAATTATATTAGTCCTGTTACTTCTTGCAAAGGCACTAACCAGATGTTGCTCTCCTTTGTTTGGTCTACAACCAGCAAGTTACCATGAACCTCATCCACCAGTTCAGGGGCAATCCAACGTAAAGGAATCCAGGTCTGGTCTGGTGTCACAAAGTAGTCATCCTGGGGGAAAGATTCGAAAATGTAGTATGTTAGCAAATAAAAGCAAATAAAACATTAGCAAAAAGCCTGACTTCTAATTATCTTCGAAGTATTACTATAAATGGAAGGTATTATAGGTATGATAAAGATAAATTAATGTTTATAAAGATGAACAGATAAATAGATATTTACATACTTTGTATTTGTTGTGTGCTAGTCCATAGTCTCCAATCTTGACGTTTATGTCTGATGTTAGCAGGCAATTTCTTAAAGCCAAATCACTGTGAAAAGTCAAAGCACAGTGAATAAAAATACAGCTAGCTACAAAGTAGTCAGTTAGTGGTTAGTCACAAGGTAAAACAGATTCAATGTCAGACTCTAAAAATGTTTTAATGAACAGTTCAATACATCCTTTCAGGCGCCCATAATATGAAGTACCTTGGATAGGAGGTGCTGAAGTTGCTTGGAGCTGTGTGGTAACCCCCGGCAACAAAATCACTGATGCTGGAGTGGAATATGCACACTCAGGCAGCATCAGGAGATTGTTGCAGGAAGAAACCATGAGACACGTAGGCAGAGACATAATTGTTCATATTTCTAAAGCTGATGACAGTCATTAAGCCCTCTATTATAGGATGGTGGTTAGGATCATGATGACAAATGCAACATTATATTTGTCAAAATTTAAACTGGATCTAAAGGGAATATCAGTAAACTAGTAGTATATAAGTAATTAAATGGGGTTGTAAATAGATGAGAATTTGCACACCTGTGGGTGAAATTGTTTTTGTGAAGGTGCAGTAGGCCTGAAGTGATCTCACACGCCATTCTCTGAAGCAGTAAGGGGTCAGGGGACATGGAATCTGCTGCCCTGCAGCTGCGCAAGTAACCTTTAACATCACCCTGTTGCCATGATAAAACAAACAGCATAAAATACAGGAAAAGTGAACATTAGAATCAGTATCCATAGATGACAGTGTGATATTTCTCAAGAAACCACTAGGGGGCGATATATAACAAAATATTGCCAGGGCAGATTTTTATTTTGACACTCAGGTTGAATACAATTGAAATTTCATCTTCTCTAGCAGCTGCAGAGAGAAAACACAGAAAAGACAGACACACAGAAATTAAAGTATTGGACCAACCAGAGGGCAGAACTCCATGACCAATAAATAGGGTGTGACATCTGTACACTGGGCGAGGCACTGTACTAGAGCCGGGTGCTGCAGAGACCTAGAGAGAGAGTTTCAGCACCACAATCCACAATCCATTTCTTTTAACATTATATTGCATTAACATTAAAGTCTATTATTTCTGCAGCACCAGCTTTACTAAATGTAACTGGATTTTAAACTTTACGGTAAAAAGCTTATTTATATTTGTCGCAGAATATTAAGCAGGGGGAGGAGTAAGCATTCTTGTTTTTAAAAAAATAATATAATACACACAAAATACATTCTTTGATGTCAAGACAAAATTTTAATTGTGCTACATTCTAATTGGTTAATCACATATCATTAAGCAGATAATTTTATCCAAACTACCCTACATAACACTTAATAGGGACAGCCACCCTGGAGCAACATGGAAGAACTTTAAAACTACTTTTGGTTACCTAACTAGGTCTGTAACCACTAATCTCCTGCACCCCCAAAGAGGTGGGATGAAAATGCAAACATACATTATTAAACATTATTTATTTACCGGTATGGTCGTGCCTCTTCTAGGAAATGCATCTGGTCTTGAACACTAGCACTGGCTTTCAGTTCCTTAACTACCACCTGGGTACTGCTGAGACCAGAGTGGACCTCCCCCAACAGTATCTGTGAACAGCAACAGGCCGACACACACACACGCACACAATGCGCACATGTACACAAACACACAAAGGGAAGACAACAGAAACACACATACACACAAGTATAAACAGACGGGAAATGAACAACACACACATAGTTATGGACAGGGTGACACAGGCAGATATAAACAGATGCACACAGGAAGGTAATTGGAAAACAGGAAGGAAGGCAATGGAATACAGATATTCAGCACAAATGAAACCCAGGATTTAAAATCAAGCCCAGGAATCATGCGAAAAGATGCTCAAAACAAAAAACACAAACATGAAACAAAATCACATGAGGGTTCCATAAACATGCAGCCACACAGACAGACATACAGATGGACATACCCATTTAATGGAAAGTTGGGGAAATTGGGGTAGTGTGTAAGTGTGTATGTGTTACAAAAGACAAAGCAGAGAGAAAGAGAAAATGAGAATGAAAGAGAGGTAAATATTCTTATTAACTTCTTGTGGAATTTATAGCTACACAGAAATATCAAAAGTCTCTCAGGAAAAAATCAAGACCTGAGTCCAACATCAAAGGCTGAGCATGAGCACGGTATTATTGAGAAAAGGCAAATGTAACATAGCGTGGAACACATTTTTACATTCTCGAGAGCCAATCATATTCGAGTACACAACAGGACTGAGCTAAACGTTTCATCTGTGCAAGAACACGCTTATGAAATTCATGTCTGCGAGATAAACAAATAAACAAACTAGATTTACCTTGCCAAACCAGCCATGTCCAATCTCCTTTATGTAAAGCAAGCTGTGGCGGCCAAGATCTGTGGACCTCAGGAGCTGGACTAGAAGTGGAATATCAGCACAAAAACACAAACAGTTTGAGAAAGTAATTTGGCAAATACAGGAAACTAGCCTGATATATACAACAGAACACAAAAGTGCAAGACCACATTAAAATAAAGGCATCTGGGTTTCCTCATTTCCCTGTAAATCTATGCCAGCTTGAGTGCATGTTGTCATTAAAGCAAGAGGGACATACCAAATACTAAAATGTTTTGAAACTCTTTGACATTTTTAATAAAATTGTTAAGCCTAATACTGTATAATTTCTAACGGAAAAAATAAGAACAATGAAAAACAAAGGCATTTTCACAAGACTTTTGGATCCAATTGTACAGTACACACGTTAAAACCATTAAATGACAAAGCGTGAAAAACAGAAAAACATATGCATAACTTCAGAATTGCTCCATCGTAACACACCCGAAGTGTATGACCGAGCTTGAGGGAAAAGTTGAATGAAGTCTCTTCAGAATCCTCCGAGAAAATCATCCTCCCAATATCCTCTTAAAAAAGTTAAGAGTGAAAATCTTCTGGGTAAGATTAACGTTAAATAGCACAACAGTGAAGACAAGAGTCTGGCTGTAAAGAGCATTTAAAACCATTTTTCTGAATTCAAGAAGTTAGAGAACTACGAGAATGGATGGAGAGACGCAGTGGATGGCTGGCTGTACCAGAGTTATTTTCTGTACCATTCAGCCCCTTATCTGACAGAGCCTCGCATATTTCTATCAGACAATCTCACAAAAAGCCATCACAGTCCCTTTCTGTCTCTCTCTCTCTCATCTCATCATGGTGACAAACAGATGGTTCATTGTAAGTGTTTATGACATAGCGTCTCATTTTCGTCCCCTTTTTATGCAGCGGCCATATTTTACGCCCATGTGGTGATGCAGAGGCTGCTCGGACTCGCGGCCCCCTCGCAGAGAGCCTTCACTGGGCAGAATCAGGCTCTTTGTCACCACTGGTGCTGCCTGGTACCACCGAGTGTGCAGAAACACTGACACTATTATTCCTGAGGTTTCTAGCCTGAGACCAAGTAAATGGCTGGTAAGCAAAACAGAAATGTCTGATGTGGGTGCAGAATAGAAGAGAGAACAAAACAGAAATGAGAACAAAATGTGAATAATTCAGCCATTTAAAATCAATGAGGTTGCTGAAGAAAATTCAATACTCTTATTCTATACATACAAATTACATGGATTACTAAAGTGAAATTAATTTATGAATTTGAGTAATTTGACCTAATGTGTATATCTGACATATATGCACTAAAACAAAAAGAGCAAGTTAAGGAATAATTGAAAGGAAAACCTTATTTTTATATATATTTTTATATGCTGTGTATGTGTGTGTTTGTGTCTAAATGAGTGACATCTTGGCTTGCTCGTTACAGTGGTTCTGGTCAATGACAGCCACACTTGGCCAGATGGCTGCTGGGAAGGGAGACACTGGAGAGTGAATGACAGAGAGAAATTGCTCCACTCTAACTAAATGGAACTCACATTATCCAACACATCATGGTGAAATGTGTTTACTGCTTCTAGTCTTTGGCACATCCTGCTATATTTCTCCTTCAAATTCATTTTTCCAACAATGCAAATCAGTTTGGATAATAGTTTTGTGACGTTCTTTAATGACATGATTAATATCTGTACGTCTGTGTTTGAGGAAAAGAAAGATAGAGTAGAGAGAGACAGAGGAGATAAAGGAGGGTGTGTGCCTGTTATGAAATGATGTGACCCTCTAAATATTTGCATGCGAGGTAGATGTGTGTGAATGAATGAGGGTGTGTTTATGAGCACAGCTGTATTAGGGTGGATTCAGCACCCTAGAGTGCAATACATGAACAATTTTGCTTAAACATACTGAACCAGATGAGAAAAAAAGCATCAAAATTAACCTCTGCCTTTTGTCTCACTAACTTCTCAGTAGGATAATAACATGCCTGATTGCAAACAAATGCTACAAAGCCAAGGACACAGCGCTCACTATCTTTGCCCCAGCCACCTCTAGCACTTTAAAAGACAGGTTGTCGGATTGTAGCTCCTCTGCAACCTCATGAGAACATCATGTCAGTCGTTCTCAAAACTACTTTAACATGAACAATGTTTGATTTTTTTATGGCATGGTAAAGCAATAATAAACGCCCTGAAATGTGTCAAAGCAGTGGTATAATGGTTAGCACAAGTTTGAGCAAAATTCAAACTGTAAGAATTGGTCCGCTTTCAATTGAGTTGGAACTGAAGTGGCCTTAAAACATGTTGAATTGGAACGAGAGGAAGAGAAATTTACTGAGCTGCAGACACCAGATGAATCTTATTAATATGCTAAGTTTTGGAAAAAAACAAATAATTGCATCATTCATTTTGAATAAATATTGTTATTACGTTTAAAAACGTGTTAAATTAGTGTGATCTTTCACCTTTTAGGGCACTTTTGGCATTTAAAACATTATTAATATCTTTGTGTGTATAATAACATTTATTGGTAATTTATATTAAAAAAGTAAATGTTTTATTGTACACAGCCAGGTTTATGGACTGCTCTTAGATTAAGCCAGGAGTAGACCTTAATGTGTACTAGTTAAACTAGGCAATTTATAGCTGGTCCTTATTTACCAGCACAGTTTACTCTAACTGGGGAGTCTGCAGCTCCCTAGTTAAAACTAATTCATCTTAGGTTAAGCAAAGTCTCAAAAAGCATTTTTTAAAATCTGAATTAATTTAAGCAGAATTTGCCTACTTCTGGCTTAATTTAACTCCTAGCTCTGACTTAATTTAATAGCATTACAATAGCATAGGAAAGGAAATAAAATTATAATAGCATAGATCACAAGCAGAGATTTGGAACTGGGAGAACCCCAAAATCATTTTTTTAAATGCAGGAATGCCATTACTGATTGTTCCATCCGCTTTCATCTGCTGAAAATATTTAAGATACGTTCATTTACAACTCTGCATTGACAAGTGTTTCAGCAGAAAGGAATTATCTAATTTTGAACATTAGTATCTGTCAGGCGGTAACACACTGCATCCATTATTCTCTGATCATGTAAATAAAACTGCACAGTGAAGAGTTGGCTGAGAGCTGAAACTAGCCAATCAGAACCTCTTCAACTCTGACCTTTACTAATCTCAGTGCATTAGCTGCCAGCATTACTGCTGGGCTCTCATGAAGTGAGCTGTTGTTATGTGAACAGAGAAAAGAGAGACAGAGAGAGACTCTCTGTGGATCTGACTGCACACATCCTCTCGTGGATTCCTCACATTCCGAGGAATATTTCTGTAGGCTGACTGGGGCGGAATTATGCAACAGGCAGATGTTTTCTCGAATTGAGATGAAGTAAGCGAGAGGAAGTGGAAAACGGAGACAAAAAAATGCAATGATGACAGCTTTGAATTTCATTTGAAGTAAAATTCCGTTATAAATAAGAGCACAAAATACATTGTGTCTTTCTAAGATGTTTTTTCTGAGGTGTGTGTATCTTGTCTCCACACTGAAAAAAATATTCTGAGGTTTATTTCTCTCAGTCCATCTGCAAAAAGTTTATTAACATAAGTTGAACCATTTTATAATGAGATTTGCTTTAAATAAAGACACTTGTACAGAAAAGAAAATTTTGAACAAAATTGTGATATTTTATGAGAGTCTTAATATCTTTAATTGAGAATATCTTTAATTGAGAATAATCTTTCTCAATTTTGAGATAGATTATCTCTTTTTAATTTTTTAATCAGTATCTGAGTGACTTGTTACCCCAGTTATTCCCCTTGGTTTGGAGAAAACCCACATTATGGACCACAGAGCCAGAAGGAAACAATAAACAATAAAAAAAGATAATGGTTGCAGACAACCAGAAAAAAAAACACATTAAGAATTAAAGCACCCATTCTTTTTCATGGCTAATCTGCAGTGAGCAGATGCACTGGGTTCTAAAGGCCTGGAGCAATGCAGGGTTGTGGGAGAGTGTCCACCCCAGGAGGGAAAAGTATATGTTGGGCCACAGCAGCAGGGCGTTGGTCCCTTCTGGATTTTACACTGGAGAACTTGTGGGTTGGAAGCAAAACCAAGCACATTAACAATGTCCTCTGGAAAAAATAAAAACTCAGTCCAGAGAATGTGAAATTCGTATGGGAGTTGCGCAAGTAAGAGTCAGAAAGGATATTGGACTGGGAAGAAAATGTTTAACAGCCTCACACTTTAAGCGATATCACATCTGGTTCTGCTCACATGGCAAGGTAAAGCAATGAACAAATCTTCATCAGTATCAAACATGACAATCAGGTGTGGCGATGACCCACCTGAACGGCCAGGTTGCTTGGCGACAGGCAGTGAGACCTCGGTGAGAGGCAGGATGTAGACGTCAGGGCTGGCGTGAGATGCAGGCGTCGCCGGCGTGGACATGTCCGCTGGGCATTCCTCTCCCTCTGCATTCTCAAACTCCTACATAGCAATGAATATAAACAGAGGCCATAGGTCACAGGTCAATATATATATATATATATATATATATATATATATATATATATATATATATATATATATATATATATATATATATATATATATATATATATATATATATACAATTTTTCATATTTTTGTATTTAGGATTAAAAATTGTTTGCCTGGACAAAATCAGTTTGTACATTAAAAACAGCATCAGTTTAATTCAATACACCAAATACTACCACAATGTGTAATACTTCACTATTTATGTTATTTTTGCGTTGCAGCAATGACAAAAGATTTTGCATTACTGGAGAAACTGGGAGGTATAAAAAGTGATGTGTCTTTATGCAGAATATGTTTTATGATTTTCTTTTGATTCTGTGATGAAATATGGCTGTTCAAGATCCTGACAGGTTTCAAAGATTCACTCAGTCCCTGTCCAAAATCACCCTACGATGGAATGCTCAGTTCCTCTCTTTGAACACAGAGATCTGCAGTCTCTCAGCTCTGACCCAACATTATGTGAAGGATCCAAGGCCCCACTGTGTTCTTCAGACACGTAGTACAAAAATAAACAAGCAAATAGATCTTTAAATTGAAAGGACACATCAGCAGCTCCTAATAGTGAAGAGCTTTGAACCTGAACAGCCTCAAAGTGAATAAAAGGCTTTTTTTTAATGCTTACTGGAACAAATGGCAATTTATTAAACAGTCTATTAAAGTGCATGTCACCATAATAAGATCAAATGAGACACCAGTTTCTCAAGAGCTTTTAACTTCTCCAATGTTCCAATGTGCCTCTCTCACCCCACATGGACAAACTACAAAGAGAGAGAGATGAGACAGAAAAGACTTGGCAGTATCTGTAAATCGGAAATGCTGATCCAGATGCAGAAGAGAGACATTTTCTGTGAACTGGGCTGCGAGGATATGAGCTCGAAGAAATGGAAAACAGTGACCTAGAGAGGTCACACACAACTTACACTTAAAGCACATTCTAACAGACATAAACACATCTTTTCACACACACACACACGTCCCAAGAGGCCCCTTTGTCCACATATTCACACGCCCCACACGGCCGCCATCTGCCCCATAGCTACTGGACACTAGATCATGAAATAGTGCTGCGCTCAACTAAAGACCTCTAATTATTCTTTAAAACTGCATTGCTATGCCAAAGTCACAGGATAAACATTCCTGCCAACTGCATAGCAGCATATTTTTATCACTTCAGACTAATAATCAGAAACATCTCGACTCCTTATTTGCTGATGTTGAAATCTCAGTTTATACAAAAGTACGCAAGAACGTATCAAATAATTCTAAATACTTTCAATTGTAAGAGTGGGAATTATTTTTCAGGACAAACACATCCATCCAAATACAAGATATTCCAAAAATATCTTTTTAATGAACAGTTAATTGTGTCATTTTCTAAAACTAATTGGCATAATAAGGTATAATACTACTACTACGAATAATAATAATAATAATAAACAAACAATGGGACTCAAAAGACTTTGACTAACAAAAATGCATTTTTTTATAACAAATTACATTAGCAGCATGTCTGAGTGAAAAGCTGAACTGAAACATTTCCACGAAAATCATAATTGTAATATGTTTTAGTATATTTTGCTGTAATGCCAACAATTTTAATGTGTCATTTTAAATTGTGTTCTTTGTTCACCAGCATAAGGGAACATTGTAAATTTCTAGAAAATCATTTTCATATAGACACTACACTTTTACCTAGTGTTTACAAAAAGTGATGCCCTAAGTGTAACATTTTCCTCAAGAAAGCTCTATTATGTAATTGCAGAAATTGCACAATTTCTGAATATCAATTTTCCAGCTTACCTGTGCTTAATAAACATGCGTTTGGTCTAACAGCAGGTTTTGAGTCTTGAAAAGCACTTCCCATCTGCCCCGTGAACCTGCACCGTTGAGCTCTCTGCCGGGTGCCTGATAGGTGCCCACATGACCCCATATTGAATGTTCACTGCATGCAGCATTAGGAACCTGCCCATCATGCTGCAGTATCCAAGAGCCCAGATCTCGAGAATACATTAAAACTCTCCAAAACATACAAATAAGAAATTGATTCTTCATTTAAAAGAGAGAGCGCATGTAAGGAGGGGCAGTCCCTGTGTTCCTCCTCAGACAGCGTTAAGGACCAGCGATTAAGAATAGTGGATACGCTCCCACAAAAATGTGTGGCCAAAGAAAAAGCGCTAACCGGAAAAGAGGGAAAGGCTTTTTACATTCTGTGCTAATGACATCACTGTTTTCTCTTCATCCGCGATTCCTCACACTCATTCCATTGCACATGTGCATGACAGGCCCCTTGCTCCAGCTATCAGCACACATGAGCGTACATACATGTACACATACGCATCAGCGCATATGAAATCTTCCAAAAGTTCTCTATCTGAGCAGATCTGGCTGTGAAGGTTGGATTTTCCATATATATGCATAATGTTTTACCAAACCAGCACTGTACATACATGTGCTTAAATACATCTGCTGTGCTAAATTAAGACTAAAGTGAATTAAATCAGCATCTGGAGCTAAAATAGACAATGAGATTAAAACAGAACTGAGGTACATAAATGAACCTGGATACCTACACTGACACTCTTACAAAAAGTGCTTTGCGATGCCATAGACAAACCATAAAGAACCTTTAACATCTGTAGAACCTTTGGGGAATCAAAAATGATTCTTTATGGCACTACTGTAAAGAACTTTAAGAACTTTTATTTGTAATAGTGTATCTGCAGGAATATTACACAGGGTTCAGAAATTGGCTTGGTTATATTACAAATATATGTAATTTATTTGAATACTGGGTCACTGACAGACAAATCTGCAGTATCATATACAAGCCTTTACAGAAATGTGTGCATCCTTGGTAAACTCTGATGATACATTTTCACACAGTTGTAGAAGAAGTGTGACTTGTGCCAGATGCTCCCATAGCTAGTATCTCCTCATATTCAGCACTTGCTGAGTGCTCATTTTTGTATGAACAGCACGAAACATTAACATAAACATGCACACATAAATTACACACTGTATCACATTACATTCTCATTTCAACTTGCGTAAAGGAAAAATGTGTTAAATAGAGAATGGGAATAAAATAAAAGGAAATAAAAGAGATACAGTGGGTCCCTTTCTAACCATTGCAGTTTAAGCAGTGAGATGTGGTTCCACTGAGGGACTATAATTACAAATATTTGGCTCTTTACTGGAGACCAGGTGCTAAGAACCATGAAAAATCTCTCTCTCTCTCTCTCTCTCTCTCTCTCTCTTTCACACACACAGATCTTTCTCCTGAGCCTTGACCCACTTTAAAGTTTACCCATATGTTGTTTGAAGGTCTTCATTGCTCACTACAAGATGAAAAACAGGTCTTCTGAGACTCGCCTGTGTCGATGCACTCTTGCCGTCTCTGTTTAACCTTAAGAGACCACTAAGTGGTTTGCACTGCAGAAATGACATTTCTCTGAAACCCTTGGACTTTGTAACCTCTGAGTGGCAAGAGGACGTTCTGCATTGTAAGTGTATTTCTCTGTTTTTGATCAAAGGATTTAAAATAGACTCTGAACTGGTCCACGACTGTGTCCTCTTCTGACTCAACAACAATTTCATTCATAACTGTGGGATGCAGCAGGCCAAAGCCTTGCAATAGAGTTTTTTTGTATTAAGTCAATACTGAGAGGATAAAGACCAAGTTTTAGCTGGAGAACTCAAAATCTTTGCCAAACATTCAATAGTTCTGTGGTATAATGATGACAAGTTCTGTGCTGATATGTCAGTTTTATCAGTGTATTCTATAACAGTCATATGGAAAAATTTTTCACATTTTTTGTTATGCTGGTGTGAAGTCACTTCATATCCTCATAGCAATCACTAAGCAGTTTAAATGGTAGTGTAAATATATTTAAAGCGATAAAGTAGTATAAATATATTTATATAAATATATATCTTCTGTGAAAGACATAGGACTATGAAATGTTTGTCCAATCATTGCATTCAGTCAAAATGCAATGACAGGATGTCCTACTTGCCTGTCAAACTATGTATGTGTCTTGTGTTGGAGGAGGCATGTCTTTGGAGATCGCTCTGAAAGGGGGGGGCGGGATCTTAGGCTTTCAAAGCTAGGTTGCTATTGCTAGCCTCTCAGAAACTGCCTACCCTACCTTTAAGTAGGTTATTCTCAAATGGTTTTAGCTTAATTAAAAGGTTGGGAATGTAAAATCATTGACAGTCTGGAATTTAAAACTCAGTAATAATTTTAATGAAATAGTGAAAAGTGAAATAAGAGCAGGTCTCACCTTAAAGCCAATGTCACCTCGTTTGCAGCACAGGCAAGCCAGCATGAGGAAGATAAAGGTAAAGAGGCCAGAGAAAGAGAAAGCCACCACAGCCAGAGATGATGACCAGGACAGCTCACTCAGTGGAACGCCATCTGCAGGACAGATTTAGTTTTGAGCCATTTCAGTTTTACGGAAAATGCTAAGAGTAACATCAATACAGACAAATAACTCCAGATTTCAGCTTGAGCTGTCTCAAAATGGTTCTTATCTTTTCAAACAATTTTTACATTGATCTTGGGCTTCTATCTACAACTACTTTGTGGATGCAGCATCATAAAAACGTTATCAGGTATGGATAACACTATTTAGTTTTGCTGAACATGAAATGTCCAGGATTCAAGTTGAAAAAATTCAAATGTAAGCCTAATTCACTTTTGTTAAATGAAATTTGTATATAATTAAAATGAACACAATTCAAACTCATTTTGTTTTGTCTAGTTCTAGTTCAGTTCTGAAAATGCAGAGATGGCGTATTCACAAGATTGTTTTCAGTGATTAAAACATTAAGTTTCATTCTTTTTTCAATATAAAATGACCATGTGACTTCGTAAGACTTGCAATGCAACACAAGTTATTTTATACTTCTATACTGCAATTTGGTCAGTTGTTGCAATAAATTCTTGTGACTGTTCTGTTGTGTTTATAATGTCAAGAAACAGGTAAGTTTAGGGTAGGGGTGGGATAACATGCTTATTTATAAAAGCATTACTACTACAAATGCAGAAAATTAAGTGTCTTGATCTGACAAGAACTACAAGTGACAATTTTAAACACGTCAAAAGTAACATTTACTTCCTCAGACTTGCTTGTCAGGTGGATGTATTTGATCTGTAATTGTGTTCTTTTCTAAATTAATCCCATGGAGAAATCACACTCACGTAGCCCAGAAACTAAACACTTGTCATTTAGAATTTCACACATTCCCCACCCTTGCACATTGGTTTATAATATATTCGTTTACCTCATTCCTTTAAAAATGCAACACTCCCAGCTCTTATTCTGCAATTTAGGCCCACAACACCCACCCATTAATCAAATAAAAGCCCAAAGCAAATTTTAAACACATTTGTAGATACACCAAGTTGAGAAATTGCTACCAAACAACCACAGGGCAAAACAATAGAAACAAAGAAAAGAAATGTGAGCAGAGCATTTGAAGCACAGCCAGCAGCAGCAGCAACACCAACATCACTCTTTCAACTCACTATACAGGCTTTATAATCTGCCTAACAGCTGCTGCCAATGATCACTGGACCAATCTGATTGGTGCAGAAAATAGACACTTTGAAAGTTATTGACATTTAAAATAAACTGAATATTTAAGAGCATAATTACCAAAATAATACTAAGAATGTGTGATTAATTCACCATTGAGCAAAACAAAATAACCCTGAGGCTGCTTGTTATTTTCTTTGATGGTTTGGGTATTTATTGGGCTTGCAGGGTATGGGATGTTTTCACTTCAAAATTTCCAGTAATTGCTGTGGAAATTGAAACAGACAGTGTGAAATCTGCTGTTAGCTGCAATTCAGTTTCACCGCATTCCCTCAATCCATCCCTTCTCATTTCTGTTCTGAGAACTGCCAGAATAGACGTACAAGCACAATATATTTGAGCCATTTGAAATGGTCATCACTGTTTGAACAGCTCATAAATCCCCCAGATGAGGTTCTTTAATAATGTGAACAGGTTTGTGAGAGGGTTATGTTCAGGATACAGTAAATATAATCTTCATATGAAAACCACTTCGTCTATGAGAGGTCCTCAGTAATATCTTCCAAAATCTCTCTATGCATTTCAGTTTCAGCTACGTTGAGAAGAAAAGCATGACATTTGCCACATTTCCAAATATCCCTGTCACTCCTTATGTTCAAACATCTATGCTGACTTGTGCAAATTATCTCCACAACACATTAACTACTCAAATAGGACTCCACAAAATATAAAGAAAACTTTAAGAGAGAAAAAACTGGTAATTATACTATGAAACTACCACAGGGAGAAATCAACAGAAAGAGACAAGAGAGTAGGACATATATAGAAAGACCCCTGCACTCAACTCTACCATAAACATAACTTTACCTGCCCAACTCAACACAGGCTTTTTATAAACTGCCCTACAGCTGTTGCCAATGATTAATGGACCACACTAATTGCTGCAAAAATAACAGTTATTGGGGTTTTGACTTAGTATAAAAACAGTCATTTGTGCACATGTATAGTTTGACATGGTCCACAAGCAATATAATGTAAGGGCTTATGAAACCTATTCATCTATACTTCATTCTTTTTGAAGATGGGAGGATTTTTAGGTGCTGCAGACTGCAGCAGCATTACAATCAGACGTAAAACATTTAGTTATATTCAGCAGAGAGCACATGCACCAATACCAGATGTTCAAAACATGGCCAAACTGCTTAACAAAAACAAAAAGCAGCTTAAATTGCATCTGACAAGCTTGGTAAAGCAGTTTATTAAGACCGTAATTAAGCTAAATTTACTCTTGTTCTGTGCACAAGTGTATCATGTTATTTAGAGAACAAAAACAGAGTACAGACAAATAACAGCATGAATGATGAATGGTTTCATGCACATTTATGAATCAGATTACATGCAGTAAAGAGATGCAGAGGGGAGATCTGACAAAGACCCTTTTAAGCATCATTCATTAGGAAAGGATGGTTGGAAAAAGTACTGTGACCCTCCTGGGCCAGAGTAAAACACTTTAGATCTCTGTGAAATCAACATTATTGAGTCCTGTCTTAATGAAGCCATAGAGAGGGGCCAAAGAGCAAAGCACCTATTCACTGTTAATGAGAACTGATATTATAAGAAGGGCACACAGACATTTTAAATCTGAAACAAGGCTTTATACTCACATACACATCCATGATTACTTGCATCTCTGTAGTCATATTTTTGAATACCCGCTATGGGTTAGACAAACAGACAGCCCCACTATTTGAGTAGATACCACTTAATTTGATATTTTGCATTTAAAACAATGATATTCATATATTGTTATGGTAAAAATGCCACTGCAGTACAATCCATTGCATGCTTGCAGATGAAACAAATTATATGGTTAATGCTTGAACATATTTTTAGATGCAGTATGCGGCATTAATTACCACACAAACTCATTTATGTGAAGCAAAGTTAATTATCAATAATGAGCAATGTTAAAAATTAAATCTGCTGTCTACAGACAATTGTCTATACATTTTCTGACTAAACTGTTGTTTAACAAGTAATATAATTAGTTGAAGCACAGATCTATTTAAAGTGCTTACACTTTGTATAATCTGAAGGTGTGTGGTTTAGAATTTATTAGAACTAATGGATCTGTCTACGCTTAACTGAGACGACACAAGGATTAGATGTGATGAAATACGTACATGTCTATCAATATTTATTTTCAGAATTCAGCATTCACATTAATAGTTATATTAGTCATGCAAGTCGTTATTTTTGAGATGGCCATTAGTTATCTGGTTAGTTTTCTATATCTGTAGTTATCTTCATCTTTCAGCACATTCTCTAAAAAACTGTGTTAGAGTCCTGTAAAAGTCTGACCACCGCTCGGACTCATTTCAGTTTTACCAAGCCATTACAAGGCTTTTTAGATTCAGGTGCGTATAAAAATAACACACTTAAGGGGTTTATTTGGCCCAATCAAACTCTCAATTTGCAATCTAGTTTTGGTTTAATGTTTTCTAGAGAATTCTCATATTAAAACTGTCATAGCTCACAATTAACACAGAGACTGAAGACAAGAAGAAATATTCATATAAGACAAGAGAATCATTGTTGCAAGCAGTGATCATTAAAGTTCAAGCACCACAGGGGCTTTAAACCTGCATTCTTCAAGATAACAAGCATTTCACAGAAAGCCATTTAGCACTGACCAAGGAGAAAATTACCCATAAATTTTAGGACAATGGGACATGTGACCATTTTCATTTTTCTTCACGTTATAGTGCCACCTGGTGCTCAATAATAAAAACTTGTCAGTGCTTGTTTATACGCAAACGCCTCAAATATGTTTTCTGAAAACAGTTGTAGACGTATGTTGTAAACTTCAAATCTACAACATACGGGAGTGGTTATAAGAGAAAGAAACAGAAATGCCTCCAAACAAAACAAGTGGAGAAGAAAAGACAGAAAAAGTGGGAAATTAAAGTAGAATGTTGTTTTAAATGAGAGCCGGAATTTTAAGAGCAGTGAACCATTAAGACAGTATGTCACAGCAAAACGAAGCTCCTACTGGTATTTATTTTGTAGTTCTCTCTCTCCTCCAGTGTAGCTCAGGGGTTGGTACCCATTTTCAGTCGGCTCAGGCAGAGAGCAGGAGCGCCTCTAATGACTTAATGATAAGGGGGGGCAAACAGGGGAGGGCCATGAGAGCTAGAGGAAACGTGTTCTCTCTTCCCCGTGGGAAGCCACTTGAGCTCAGGCGAAAGAACCCAAGCAGAAACATTCGTTTACAGCAGCCTGACTTCCTCTGTCAAGCTGTGTCGAAAACAACAGCATTCAGCTGTTCAGATGCCTTAAAAATAAGTTTGTGCATTAGCATAAACTGAACACAAAAACTCTCACCGTTCGGTTAACCAGTCATGAGACTGGATAATGTAAGGCTCTGTGCTGTAGGTGGGTCCCCAAACCTTAGAGAGCCTGAGACATTCCTAGTTTTCCTCTGACAACAGCCCTGGATGGCAGAGCCACTCGTTTCCATGAAGATGACTGACAGGCGATTTAAACTGCACAGGCAGGTGTTTACACAGGTCATGCACTTTCACTCAAAATTAAACTGTCAGAACAGCAAATCAGGGCCTCCATGTAAATCAGCATACACACATCTGCAAATCTGTGCACAGCTGTAAACACACACACAGGTTCTGTGATTGACAGTCCTGTTTATCAAAATCAGACAGCATGAACTGACACACAAACTAAAGCACTTCTAATGGTTGCAAGCATTTTACACACACACACTGCCATATTCTGGTATAAGAAACATACAGAAACCTCTGTCATTCATACAGATTTTTTTTACCTATTTATAAGATAAATACATATTAGTTTCAATTTAAAGGAAAAACTTTCGACAACATTCTATTTCTTAACATATTTTTCACATTAGTTTTAAGGCAGTGAGAGAACTGTACTGGGCATGTGCTGAGCTGCTGTCATTATCCTGGTATATTTATGATTGAAGAATCACTCCCAATCTCTCATACAAGATGGAGAGCAAAATCAGCTTATAGTACCTTCTGGTGCCCATCTGGCTACAAAGCTAAAAAACAGACAAAAACGACGTCAAAATGTGTAAATAAGTGTATGGGATAAAGTACCATCGTTAGCTGCAGGTCTTGTCTAGTGCAGATGAATTTTGGCACAGTAAGTACAGAATAAACCACAAACTGTCTGGATTCAGTACATCAGCTAAAATACTGTGCTGAGAAGCCACACACACATATCCTAACACTGGTGCCCAGGTAGTTCTAATGTGACGGTTTTGGACAGCTTTGCCAAGTCAGCATGTAGAGAAACAAAAGAGAGAGATAAAGTAAAAAAAATGAATACTGAATACCAAATACACTTGTGCTGGGGGGAGAGAGAGAGGCAGACAGTTTTGCCATGTCCACTTATTATAAGTGACTTTCAGCTGTTTTTCTTAAAGTTGCTTATAAATATGTCAGTCATTAGTTTTTTCTGGGGGATTATTTCCAATCAAACAATTGCAAAGGTTATTTACCCTTTTTTATTTTTTATGCAAGTTTATTCTACAATAATTAGGATAAATTATCAAAACAAGATTTTTTTCTCATACACACGTAGTGGCTTATTTTGACTAAATTTGGTGAGGCAAATGGCTTATTTTTGGCTTGTTTTGTAAGACCAGGTTGTTATTCTAGTGAGATCTGGCAACACTGGAGGGAGAGGCAGTCTGTGTAAACATGATAGAGAGATTAATCTAATAAACTGAAGCCTAATATTGATGAACAGACAGAATGTATGAGCAGAAGGCATATAAAGGGACGGGTAGAGGAGGGGAGAGGTGGAGCTGGACTGCAGCCCATAGCAGACGGGCTGGAAACGGCCAGAGACATGAGGTACATATGGTTATAGAAATGCTCTCGCTGTCAGACTGACCCCAAATACAGCCTAATGCATCGAGTTGCGTGAGAACCCAGAACACTGGAGAAATAAGCAGACCAGAGCACAGGAAAATGCTTCATCTGGGACAAGCTTCAGACATGGCCTAAATCAGCCTTTAATAAAGTGAATTCATTCACACAGCGGCCATGAGCAGGTATTTCCAGTCACCCAAGTATAGCTCCTTTCTAACTTTAATGGGGGAAGACCAAAATCTCAAATTGATTATGTTTCAATAATGTGTTTTTTTATAATAATTACTAGTTGATATGTTGACTAGACTTGTTCTCATGGATCACCATGTATATGTTTGATACTTTTTCTTAACTCTGTCAAATGAAATCTATTAAAACCATTACCGCAGTCTTCATGGTAATCTCTGCTAGTGCATTATTTTAAGCGGTAATGAAATTTTCAGGCCCATCGAGGGTTGACGCTTAGTGGCTGTTTTCAGCTGTAATAACATGCTGTTGTACAATATCTAGTCTCCATGGCGACTCTCAGAAAAACATTTCCGTTTTTCATTACCGAAAGGACAAATTATTTTGACTCCTCTCAAATGCACTCACAGGAAGTAAATAAAGAACATGCAAAAACTTGTAATGGAGGAACTATGCAGTTTTTTGCAAATCCCTAAAGCATTTAAAATTGCTGTTGGGTGTGCTTCTGACACACAAATGAAGTCTCTTTTAAAATCTTAATTGTTTCTTCTTTAAGATGAATATGATTAAATGGAGAGCAAATTCAATCCACAAAAAAAATCCCCATTAATTAAAATTCTCCCATCATTTACTCATTCTTATGTCTTTCCAAACATATATGATGTTTTTTTGCTTTTCTGGAACATAAATTACATTTTGAAGTATGTTGGTAACCAAATAATAGTGGCAAAACCTCAGAGACATTTCTCAAAATATTTACTTTTGTGTTCCACAGAAGAAAGTCATATAGGTTCGGAATTACATGAGGGTGAGTAAATGATGGATAATTTTTCATTTTTGGGTAAACTATTCTAATAAGGGTCAGATGCATTTGTGGGAGGCTGTATGTATCTATTAATGCATGCTGCCTCTCTCTCTCACACACACACACACACACACACACACACACACACACACTCAAGCATGTCAGTTAGCAGATCAGCTGTGTCTTTGCCCCATAGTGACCCTGTCTTCATTAAAGCTTGAATACCTTGGAGCTGTGCTGGGCTCACAAACGTGGGGATTATGTAACTTCCAATGAAATATGGCATCCTTAAACCTTGAAAAGAAGTGTAATAAAAGTCAGTCCCTTTTAAAATGCTTCACTTCAGCTCTGATTTGCAATTATAATGTACACCTGTTCTCTCCTCCAAACAGCTGCACTATGGGTCCATTAAAACATCCAAACAATTTCAAAGATTCCCAGAGTCCTTTTTAAAGATTTCAGGTTTGGTTAAACTTGCATTTTGACTTTTTTTGGGGGAAAGACCCCAGACATTTTTTATTAACTTCGCAATAAAAATCTATAGATGCATTTTAGCAAAGAAGTCTTCTGGTATAAAGCAACCAAATAGCAGGTAGTATCATAAGCCAAATATCAATAATTGCATCCTTAGGTGCCACCATACTTGGATATTATGTTTTGGATTTTAAATGTCTGACATCTGAGTCAAAAGTAACACAACATTAATAGACTACATTCTGATTAGCATCTACTAAAACAATCTTGCAACTAATCTAGAAGTTATCTAGCAGTTATGACATTTAAATCTTAATCAAACTGTTTAAATCTATGTTTAAAGAAGCAAACCAAATATTTATGACAGACAGAAAACTAAATAGTGAATTGTTTGCTTGCAGTTTGGCGCAGCCTTTTTTGCAAAGGTTTGCTAGTCAAGTCAAACACTAAGATATTCATCCTACTTTTACAAACTCTGACCCAAAAGTTGATGGCCTGGTTTTTGTACAGTCACCACTAGCAAATGTGACATACAGCAGGGACACAAAATGGCTTATTTCAGCAGTGATGTGTAGGAAGGTCTAACACACACCAGAGATGTGTATGTAACACTGAAGTTTAGTGGTGACTTGTGTCTGACTGACCCGTCTGTTTTTCCCATTGTCCTGATTCCTTTAAACATACTTTAAAATACAGTTAATTACATTTAATTTAGCAGTTTGGGGACTTGCCATCTGTATGACAGAAATATGGAAGGAAAGAGAGAGATTCAGCAATATCTTTTTCCTTTGCGCCCTTGCTGAATTTGAAATGCAAACCACTTCCTTATTCATCTAGAGATTAGAGCAAATCTCATTATCTTAACCTGTCTTTATTTTGTTAAGATCTCTCATTTAAGACTCCACCTGCTCTTACTTTAATACGCTGGATTTAAAGATAATGTGTGTGGTCTTGTATTTTTATAGTATTAGGGTATATTAATAAACATACAACTTTACAATACTGAAATTATAATATTCCAATTTTGGTTGCTTGTTGATAGTGTCCATTCAATAGCTCAGTTTAATAAAGACAACTGATTGGGTAGAAAAGTGTAAACGGTCAATGCACTTATTGGTTGATCTCTACCAAAACTAGATCAGATTTGGTCAGGATTGCTCAGCACAGAAACATTGGCAAGCTAAAAAAGTTCCCCACCATAAATCTTTCAGACATACTGATTCATGAGCCTGTCTGACTGTTTAAATGCATTTTCCTGCAGTGTTATACTCCCCTACAGGGATCATTTCAACACTTTTATATTAAATAAGGCTTTCCAAAAGCATCCCATTGTGTCATAGCATTACTCTTTGTCACAAGCGGTGAATTTTGTTGCATATTTCAACGTGTCCTCTAATCTATTTGCTATTTGGAACCACAAGGTGATATGAAATATGCCTGTGTGAGTATGTGTCTTGACTGAAACTAGTAACATGGTATGTAATTCATGAAAGGGTCACAGGCATTCAATGCGGTCTCAACACAAAAATGCAGAATGAAGCGCATGCCACAATGAACAGGTATGCACTTCTGGGCTACTCTGTGTGTATTCACATCAATAACCCTCCTACAATACAGAGTGTTTACATAATGTTTGTGACAGGAATAGCACCTGTGTTCTCTAAGTCCACCTGTGGTGAGAACACACCATACAGACAGAAAAAGAGTCAGTGATGTGTACATAAATACAAAATCAATAGAATTGACCATAATTGGTGCAATCACGTTGATCTGCCTTGCCATCCTTCATCCAGCCATACTCCTATCTCCTACCTGCTTAATCTACTAATGATGACAAATCTCTTAATAATTATGTTGTAATATATTCAAATCAGCAATAAAATATGGCATTATCATACATTGCATAGCACACATGCATGCTAGAGTAAACCAATAGATATACTGATTGTTGCAATTTCCCTGAATCATTTTCCCAGGAGTGGCTTATCTCCTAATACTGTCTGTCTTCCTCTGATCTTCTGTCTCCATAGTGGGAACCAACCCATGGGAATCTAAATCCCTCATTTCTTGTCTGATTCTGGCAGACACTCACCACATCATCTCCTCCCAGAAATGCATCTCTGTGCAGTTACGTGCTACTGGAGTTATGTAAGCTCTGCTAAAAACAAATGTAGCCTGGCGTCCTTTGATGTCTTCCAATGCATTCCTGCCTGCTCTGGGTCTGGAAGATCATGTCCTGAGAGGTTCCTCATGCTTTGAGGAACATGATATTAAATTTTAAACATGCACATAGAAGTGAAGCAGTAAATGATGGAACGATGATGGTCTAACAAAGTTTCTAAGAGCTGTCACAACATCCAACAGCTTAATAAAAGAATGATGAAGTAAAAAGGAAGACTGCAGCATTAAATCAGGCCAAAGAATCTCTGAGATATATTCTGTAAAAGAGATCAATTTAAAATTTTCCCCGGTTCTCTGGAAAGCATTCAAATGTACCATCATCGTTTTCACCCTCCAGCCTTTTCTCTTAAAAATATTTTTCATCGACTGGAGAATTATTTGTCTGAATAATCATATTTTTGTGCAGCAAAACTATCATTTGAACTTTTCCTGCTGAGAACAAAAAACAGTTTAAAGGTTGGGAAGGCAATGGTCTCATTTGCTGGTTTTAGAAGGGTTGTGGGCACTTGTGTGCTCAGGCTAGGAGACCAGATAAATCACCTGAAGACCTGCCTTGTCAGACCAGACCAGCTTAATCCAGCTAAGGACTAAGACCAAGATTTCAAAAGACCATTTTTTCAGGATATTTTAGTAAAATATCCTAAATGAATACACATTAATACAGACTTTACACAACATTAAAAGTTTTTGAGCTGGTTTATGGAAAATAACACTTCAAGCAGAATTCAAATAAGAAGTGATTTTTGTTTATCTTTGAATAGTGGATCTACAAGACCTAAATTTTGGCAGTGTCTCTAATTCCTTTAAAGCCTGAATTGGTCTTCCTGCTGTTGCCGTGGTTATAGATGGCCACAGTGTGATTACACATTCAGAATTGAAAGCTTAAGTGTGCTCATACCGTGCCATGGATGCTGAGCAGGCGTTGCCATGGAGACAGGAAGGCTACATATGTTTCATTAATTTCGATGCATATACCATGATGTGGGCTTTGAAGGTCAGTGCTGGATGACAGTTCAGTTCCATAAATAGTTCCATAAATAACAGGGCCTGATCTGCTGAATTGGGTTTGGTCTAGCAACAGTGAAAGGGAAGAGTATGTATGACCAAAAAAACAGCTTTATATAACTGTTCCCTTTCACTGTACATATGCAATACATGAGTATATACCCTCCTGCACACACATCAAAGGTCACATTTGTAGGGAAATACTAAGAAAACAAACCAGTCCAAATTGTACGTAAACAAACTCATCAATATGTAATGCACCTAATTATGACTTTGTTTCTCCTGTTCTTTCAGCTTTTTTTGTCTCTGATCTTTTTCATTTTTTTTATCTTTTTCATTTCTGTTCTGTGATATTTATAAAACAGAGGAGCCTGTGTTATAGTTGTGCCTAATGCATAGTTGTGTTCATGTAAACCAATGAGTTCATGATTTAAATATTTAATGAACAAATGCATGCATTAGATTTGAAAACTAGAAAGATAGAGCAATCTCATTTTAAATCATACACTCTCTCGCACTGAAGGGGCTTTTGACTGAACTGCATAAAGTTTAATCCACCAAATCCAGTAATTAGCTTTTCCTCACAAGCGCTCATGCTGTAATATCAAGCCAATCCCATTTCAAACACAATGTTGTTTCCAGGCAGACTGATAAAACACTCTGATTCCTGGTGGCTGCAATGAACAAGATCGTGAACCCAAAAGTTAGTCAATCATAACAGGCAATTTACATACAGGGGTCTTAAAGGTACAGTAGCAAAAACAGACAGTTTAATTCTAAGGGTCAGAGACAAGGTGAAAAAGAGTAAAACTAAATTCAAGTGATTCAAGAAACCTTGAATAACTAACTAATAACTAAGTAGACATCAGGAAATGATAAAATGCTACAAACATGTATAAAATATGTACACCATCTAGCCCCAGCATCCTAATAAATGACCTTATGGCAACCAATCAACTGTTCAGGAGTAAATATTGGTAATCACCTGGTTCGCCAGGGTGACAGGGTGATTCAGCATCCTGTGAATAGAGACCCTGGGCTAAGCCAATCAGGTTTTGATTAATGAGACCAAAATGTGATGGTGTGACATCTGTGTCACATGTTGCTATGGATACATAGCAACAAGCATCTGCTGTTTAAACCAGTCTTGCAGTTTTTAATCACACACAACTGGCATGAACGACCACTAATATTTGTCTTCTTTACAAATGCACAGTCAAACATGCATGCATGAATTACTGGGGATTTCCCATTAACGCTTAACTCATAAACACACACACACTTGTTTTTTCTATCATGAGCGTCTATTGCTTGATACAAAGGTAATGACATTTTCTACATCTTAACCCCAACCTATAAACCTAAACCTTTTTTTTTACTGATTCATACAATGCTGGGGATTTTAGGTTTTAATTTTGAGGCAACCCCCCCACCTCTATGCCAAGCCAAAACTCTTCAAATCACATCTCTTAAATGCTGTTTCTAAAAGCTGTAAAATTCTAGGTTCTTTGCATCCAAGAGAAATCTGTGCTCGCTCATTGAAGTCCTTATTTTGCTTTGAAATCACTAATACCAAGAGAGAAAGAAAGAGAGAATGATCCTAATGGATTTGAGCTTGCCTGTTTGCCGTGGTGTCCATCAACATGCTAAATATATACTGTATACAAAAAGAGAGCGATGTAATGGCCTCTGGTTATGTGTTTCTCTGGAGCTCTCCATGGTACTTGTATTGAAGCAACAGTGCATCAAATGCTTCTTACATACATGCTGTTAAATTGCAGCCAAGCATATATTAATACACAAGGTATGCAAGAGACCATAGTAAAATTTCAAACATCTAAACATCTAAAACAGCTTTGTTCCAACTGTTCATTTTGGACATATATTTTGGACACATCATTTTGGACATATATTACTCCTACATTCAAACTTCCTGTCTTTACAATATGTCCTTCCAGCATTGTGTTCGACCTGTTATAAGTGATTTTGCTGTGTAATCTATCTGCATTTCACTGCAGTCTGGAATGACAGGAAGCCATTTTTCTCCAGCAGATGCTGTGAGCCATCGGCCCTTTACTGCTGTGACCCCACTGAGAGCATAAGGGAGGGATTTATTTAATATGTTTGAAAACCTGCTGCCAATTCCAGAGGCATCAGTGAAGTGAATAAGTGGATTGTAGCATCCGCTTTAAACATAAATAACAGGAATAATCTGATAAATACTTTAAGGGATTTACGAATGAGGGCTTTTGATGAGGGTTCAATGCCTTTCAATCCTCTGAATCAAACCAGTATCTGAAATTAGTATTGTTCAATTTGGCATGACCCAATGAATCAGAGAATAGAAGATGTTTTTAGACCACAAAGCTGAAAAGGAATAAGAACTAATAAGTGCAACTGCATCTGAACTGTCTGTGTTGCTAGAGGGTTTGAGCAAGAGGCCCCGCATTTGGCCTTTTAAATGTTGTGACTCTCCCCTATGAGCGTGGCAGATTTCACATCATCCTACCATACGGTTCTGCCATAAGGGGCTATAAAATCTCTAAGCTAGAAAAAACAGCAGATTAATGATAAGAAGAAAACTAACACCTCTTTTTTCTCTATTTTCACTGAATACTCCCCTATACTAAATAGTGACCAGTAAGAATAAGCTTTAGAAGAAATTATTTTTTGACAAGACTTGGGAAAGAAATATTACTGTGATTAAAGCTCTTGCAACTGCATCTGGTTTTTAAAGTTTTTACATGTTTTTACATTGGTTTCAAGAACAGCGAATATACAGCGTCACAGCATAAGAAACCTTGAGTACCTCAGATCTTTTCTAGGTCTCTATTCTCCTATTTTCTTATACTGAATCGCTTGCCTGCACTCAGCCCTGTTTTTCAGGCTCAAAGGTTTGATAACATTGTTTGGTGCAGCACAGACACTTAAATGCGTGTTATACTGGCAAACACACACACAGACTCACAAAGAACAAACAGATTAGAAAACTCTCCCTTGAGTTTGGCAATGCAGTTTTGTTTTTTATAGTGCATTGCCCTGTTTCAACAAATACATGTCTCTTGTCCTATTTAATTAGCAGTTATAATAAAACAACAAAAAGCATGCAGAGTATACATAGAAATCGATACATTGTGCCAATTATACAGTGACTTTTAGGGATCAACTTTTTTAAAAGGATTTTTCAAGGGTGATTTAAGGTTTTAAAAGTTTGCGGTTTGTCTTATTTTGGTGGCCCAGCACAGCTGATCAACTATATGAAAGAGCTTTTAATCAAAATACTATTTTTGGGATATGCAAATCTATAATGCAAAGATAAATAATTACAATATTTATGTTTTATCTATATCCATCTGGTAATTATCATTACAGAAAGCGATCTAGTTGATCAGTGACCTACTGTTGCTATGGTTACCTCCTCAGCCAAACTAGCCTGTTGAAAATATGTGATAATAATTTTGCTTTCCTGTTTGAGGGGCGTCACATTCCCCCATCATTCACACACTAAATGGAGTGTGTGAAATACAAGGATGGAGATGATGGTCCACTCTTTTCTAGCTGCTCTATTCTTCTCTTTATCAGAATCGATTATCCTCTGTCTTCTCTGCACTCCGACATGCTCACTCTCTCTGTCTCTACATAAACACACACACAGCAGTTCTGCAGACAGTACAGGCCATTAGCAAAAGCCTCTCTTACAATAAAAGCAACGTGTTTGTAGATTTGTTTCTAAAACTCAAGGAACCTTATTTGAAAGTCAAAAGCTAGATAGAACACTAGGTAGAAATGTGTAAAATGATAAAGCTTGAAGCCAAAGAGTGGGTGTGGAGAGCTTTACTTAGAACAAGAACTGCAGAGAGCTGAAGCCTGTACTACACAACAATCCATGTCAAGTAGGTCTGTACATTTAGCAGAGCTCAGTTTCTGTAGCTCAACTGGTAGAGCATTGATCTAATAACGTCAAGGTCATGGGTTTGTTGCCCAGAGAATACACCAATAAATGTATATCTGAAATTCATTGTAGGTTTCTTTAGATAAAAATGCCTGCCAAATGCATAAATGTAAATACAGTGGGAGTAATCGAATGTTAACAGAAAAACAAGGCAGGAACAGTCAAATCTGATTATAGATTTGGCACATATTCAGATGCTGTACTGTACTTATTGTAATTCGGTCAACCTGGAGAAAATCAGGGCTGTATATAAATCACATGCCAATCACCTTAAACTGACCTTTTCCAGGTTGTTTACAGTACACCCGATCCTCCCGTGTGTCATGTAAGACCTGCTGTATGTCCTTCAAAAAGAATATCTCATCACACTTATGACTCCTACCAATCTCTTAGCAGACACGTTATGCGCAAATACATACATATTTTTATTATATCTAATGTCGCATCTTCATCTAAATGTTCTTTAACGCACATCTGATATCTCAGTATGCATGTAGCCAAATCTGCACCCCATCTGATAGTCCACTGTAAAATGTTCTTACCGATATGTTGTTTTGGTTCAGCTCTCGTGTGCGGATTTCACAGTCAGGAAACAAACAGCAAGAGGTCTTTCAGTAAGAGTCCGATGCTGCGGGAGAGTCTGATCGCCTGGCAGTTAAGAAACTTGAGCTCTGAAGGCTTGCATGGGAGAGACGCCAATTCCACCAGCAATTACCCAGCAAACACTGCTTCCAGACAGGTGATGTCATCACTACCATTGCCGGACCTCCCAGCCTCATGCCAATTTGGTTTCTGTATTATTGAAAATCTCAACATGCGCTTGAAAACAAACCAACACTACCAAAGAGTGATGTTGTTCCAAAGCATCGTCACATGAGAATTCGCTAAATGCTTTTAGTAATCATTAATACTTATTTTAGAATCCATTAAGAAGATTCTGCTGTGATGGTGCTCAAAATGCAAAATGCTGTGCTACATCGCCATGATTCACGAAGATGTCTCACCTTCTTAACTATTGATATGATACGTCTCATGAATTTACTGAATCACAGTGAGTCATTAATCTGCCAGCAAACAAAAAGACTACTATACTGGAGATGAAGGGAAAAAAACTATTTACAGATTCAAGACCTCCTAATAACCAAGTGCATTGTGAAACTGACTGCATATTTAACACAACAAAAGCATTGAATAGATGGAGAAAGAGAGATGGGCAAGATTCAAGAAAAGTGACTGAACTAGATTGAATCAAGCTTTAGTGTCCTTGTCTGATTCAAACCCAAAATGACAAGGAGGGCAAATTCTTTGTCCTTTATCTCCCTCTAATCTTTCCCAGACTCTCTATGATCTGCCCTGTTCCATTTATCACCTTGACAGATACAGCCTGTTTGTCCTGTTGGTTATTGCCATCCGACAAGATTAAAGCCGGGGGGGTGGGTTGAGGTCTGCCAAACTGAAAATGAAAAACTGCGAAAATTTTAAACATGAAAATTCCAATGTCAATGGAAACCAATACAGAACGTAGTGTAAGGATGATACTCTTCAAAATAGTTGATAACAAGAATATATCCTAACAAGTAATACAAACAAATGTAGATAAACATGAATCACTGCTTAGGGGGCTTCTGAATCTGAGGTTGCAGACCCTTTAGGTAACCATAGCAACCATATGAGGCAGCAAACACACAGCTGGGTCCTCATTTCGAGAGGAGGGAATACCATTTAATATTGGCAACAACCCACAAGATGGTTCATTTTCACACCACAGGGTGTTTTAAAGGAATAGTTCACATCAAATTAAAAAAAATTATTATTTGCTATATTTAATTTTTGGGAGAACTATTCTTTTACAGTATAACCAAGCCAACACTCCAACTCATTTCAGTCTACTCATTTAGAATTTACTCATACCGCAATCATAATTAGTTTTCTTTCATTACTTTTGAGGATACTTTTATATGTGATGGTGTATCTGTGTGCGCTCGGCTTAAGCACCCCATTAATTCTATTAATTGACCTTGTAATTGACCCTAGGTTGGATTCTTCCTCATTTACCAGTCATTATATTTCTAATATCATCCCAGCAGGCTGATAGTGTCCTGCTTGTCCGATCAGAAATGGTTACCTGTGCATGCCCTGCCAGTATCACACCTCCACCTCTCACCTTTGGCATGTGATTCAGGGACGTGTGGAGAAGCAAATTGAGTCATTTTGCTTGCCCTAACAGGTCGATCTGGCTTATGCACTGAATTAAGCATACCATCTTACGTCTGCTCTTTCAAAAACGATGGCTAAGGTACAGAGCAGAACATGATGAAATGAAGTGCCGTTGCAGTGGACGTTTTTAATTCCAAAAAGCTTTATTTAGATGATCTAATAACGTGTAAACCCTCAAGATAGGATGACGATCTCGTTTCCGATGACAACCTACATGTATCAGTGTGACTGCATTTTGTAAATGCGTGCATTATGATTTTAGTTACATATACAGAATATACATGCACATAAATTAATTCATGCATAAATTAAGTGGCATATCAAAACGACCTACCTGAGTCAAAATGAGAGCTCAGTGCAAAACTCGGGTTGAAAAACGACGCAGACATGATCAGCACTGCTAGAGCATAAGCTGGCATGCTGAAGACAATATGAAGTCCAGCGTTAAAACAGGTTTGATACTAAATATAATCATTTAATATTTGTCCAAATGTCATTGTCTCGCTTTAAATGCCGCTTTCTTTGGCTCACTGGGCTCCCCCATTCTACAGAATGATTATACGACGGATTGCAGAGGAGATGGAGAAGTCCACCGGATATTTCAGTCAATTTCATCGATGTCTCTCAGCGCTAGCCATTCCTTTGAATCTTCTTGGTCATTCTTGGAGAAGACCTTTACGGAGGCACCATGGAGGGTCTTCTTGTGGGTCTCTGCACCAGTCGACGCGCACGTCCTATTAAAGCATTGACAGAATCACAGAATTAGGAATAAAGCAAAATCTGCCGTTCATTGGGTTAACTTTGCCCTCCGCTTGATTTAACGTCAAATCAAGCGGTTTTAAGCGTTAATAAACCTAACAGGAGCTGTCCGGTGCTGAAGGATACAGCGCCATCTTCCTCCCCGCAATCACAGGCTGAGTTCTGCTGGAATCCGCTAAGGGGAGGGGATTGCGCCAGAAGCGCAGCTCGGATTGACGCTAACGCTTAACCTACACATCAATGGCTAGAGTTATTTTCTGTTTGATGCTTCATCACTTTAATGTTAACAAGGATTTTGGAAAACTGCTGGATTACTGCGTGATTGTCTTTTTTATAAAGATAGTTTCCGCTTTAAAATGTAACTGGATGAGCCACGTTTGAAGCTAATGCAAAATAACACAAATCTAAACTTACTGTGTGACCGCACACTGATTTATTTCTATATTATAGACAATATTATATAGGCCTACAGTGATTTTAACCATTGTTGAGGATCGACTGTCTTCTGTTCAGCTCTATGCAGATTGAACAGAAGACAGCTTGTTTAGTCGTTTACATTGAGTTCAGTCATTTTGTAGATGTTTTTAATCACAAATGAAGAACATCACAAACAATTACAAGAGCCAACGATACTCATTCTATTACAAAGTCAAGTTTCAAGATTACCTTAGAGTAGTACAGCAGCTGCAGCAAAGGCAAAAATTATAAAAGCAGATAAGCAGATAAAAAGAGACCATTAATTATTCTCTCATAACAGCAAAATAAGTCCTGCAGTTTGGCTAAAACATAAGTTGTACAAATTTATGAGAAACCAAATGCATTTAAGTTTCTTAAGCTGGGAACAAGATAAAAGATATTTTGCATCTGTTTGAAGTCGACTTCAGCAGTCCAGCAGCACATATCTAAATGCATGTCATCAAAAGTGAACACGTAGCTTACATTGCTTTTCTGATGTCCTTACAGCCAAACAGGAAACTGGAGTCACAATGTCAAGCATTCTATTTGTCTGATGCAGCATGTGTCACTGGGTTGCCATGGAAACACTTTGGATCATATTCACGTAGCGTTGATGAATGTTTAAAGCACCTTCCTTTCTTTTCTTTCCCGCTTTCCTCATACTTGTATGCACAAACGCGCGCACACACACAGCTGGATCTTGCCTGTGTTCACATGCCTGCTGGTGGAAAACAGAAAACATGAGTAGTTATCCATTTTTCCCAAGTCTTTGTGCCTTTTTATGTAGAGAAAAGCAGAGAGGAGACAGTATAACTGAAAGACCAGGGGAATTAGATACAGGTTGAATTGAAATCTACATCCCTATGAACACAATAAGGAAACGTACAAATGCATCCACTGTACCAAAACTGACAGTCCTTAATGTTAAAGTTTAAGAACTGTCCATTAAATAAAATCCATATCAACCACTATTCTTTATTTGGGGACTGCTCCCCTTTAATGTCTATGGTGGTTAGTGATTTGAAGAATCTTTCAGTCTTCAAGTGCATTGGAGTTGAAACACAACCCCCAATTGGCCCTCAGCAAGGAGACTTTCCCTTCAAAATCAAATTACTTACCAGCTAGTTTCATTGAGTGAGAAATTGAGCATGTGATAGTGTGTGAAGAAGGCAGGAGAGAGGCGGGTTGTGTGCCTGATACACTCCTCTGGGTCTACTGATCTGCTAATCAGACATTAATGTTATTAATGTTATATTCTAGATCTGTTTTAGATCTATTTTTGATCATTTCATCGTAGCTTCCAGATACCTAGTAACTGTCAAGCAATTTTTTTGCAAATGCTGTGCATCCCATGCTGATAATATGTAAATGCAGTACCTAAACTCTGCCTTGCCATTCCCTTAAATAATGAAACTCTGTGTGTACAGAACAGAATTTTGCTGAATTGTGGAGGAGTGACAACAGATTTAGCTACAATCTGTATCTGACCTTCATCAGACGTTCATACACAGCTTAGATTATATAATAATCTAAGATGATATAATAACATTTAATAACTCGTATTACATAGACAAAAAGATTAATAACATAAGAATCATGGCTTCAAAAAGACTTCAAAGTTTATCTGTACCTTAATTTGATAGGGTGAGATATTAAATGTGGAATTAAGTGAAGATTTGAAACTGCAGCTGAATTTAAATCACCACTTCTCTAAGTGAAGATATTAAATGTGGAATAAACAATATGATATGAAACGTCATTTACAATATTGTTAAACAGATGCATGTGACTATTGCTCACAGCAAGAGATAATTGATCTAAAACACACTGGGTACTATATGGGGAAGAAGATGAAATGTTGGAACAATGTCACACTGGGGCAACATAACATATTTCTCAAGCGTCTTCAATATCATGAGCAGACTAAACAACTTCAACAAACAGCTACCAAAGCAGCTCTGTTAGATGCCTTCACAAGCATCTAACCCGAGAATAAAACTAACATCAAATAATCAGAGTCATGCACAAATGATTAAACGCAACATTTTCCTCCACCAAACAGAAGCATGTTTCTTTAGCTCTTTAACACTTACTCACATGGACTTAGTAAAATCAACCCTATATAACCTCAGGACCCCTTGGTAAGTAGAAACAACACAAATGCACTATAGTATTACCAATGTTTTTTGGACATGTTATCATGATTATACCATTATTATGATGTATGACTGTTGATCATTCAGTACCATTATATATTACATACCATATTGTGGTATTACCATCAGATACCCCCAGAGTTTTGTAAGAACTCTGTGAGAATGCTTACAGAACATGGCAGTAGGTTATTGCTCATTAGCATTCAGCTGCATTATTACTCATTACACATATTAAAGCAGTTATAGGCAACCTGTTGCCACATTCATTTCCTCATGGTCTTATGGTCTTACTGTGCTAATTAGTAACACAGCAGCACCTCATGGGCTTACCATGGTACAGTAATACTGCAATATTTGAGAATACAATTTTTACATGATACAAGACATATTCAAATACAGTGTTTCCAGTGCCTCAACTTTATAGTATAGCTAAAAATGTTTGGTTGTGCACATACTGATTATAAACCTGTGAGGAGGCAATTCAAAATTTTAATATGTACAAACAGACTAAAAAAATCAATATTTATCGAACAGTGGCCTACAATTGTAGAGATTTATGGTGTCAAATAAATAGCCTGCAATAAAACAGATTTTTCTATTATTTATTTATTTCATGTGCTGTTGCTACTGTAGAAGAAACCCTGAAAATAAAATGATTGATTTCCCTCACGTACAGGTAAGACTGAAACCGAATTGACTTTGGGGAAAACGGCTCTTAATAATGAACTCTCACAATCAAGTCTTCAATCATCTGTCCATTTTGCTTGATAAGTGCATTATTCGACATTTTGAAGGGGAAAGGGGGAAATATTACCACACTCTGTTGATGCAGAATTGCAACATCTCTTATTGAAATATTTTCCTTAGAGATGGTGAAAAGTGGTGATATTTTCCACAATAGGAGCTCAGTACATATAATGAGTGCAAAGCTTGTGAAATTCTTAACAACACTATAAATTATAAGTTACTATAAGTGTTCATTATGAGTTTAATTATAAGTGCACCTGCAGCTCTGCATTGTGTTAGCAGCAAAAAGGTTGTGGGTTCGATCCCCAGAGAACACGTATACTGATGAAATGTGAAAAACTGTGAGTTTCTTTGGATAAACGTTTCTGCTAAATGCATACATGTAAATGTAATGTAAAGTTCCTATGGTATTAAAGCATTCAATCATTCAGAAAGGAAAGCTGAGTTTTAGCTGAGCTTCAGCTGGATAAGACAAATCACTGTATACACTTTACATACACACAACACACAACTTTACATATATATATATGGAGACTTTTGCAAAATCAGTACAGTACCAAATACCGAAGGGCTCAATCATATTGTCTGTTATGATAGATATAACAAAGGCAGCATCTTTTTATTATGAGACATAAATTAAATCCAGTGGGACTCACTTTTTTAAGGTTGCCTCTTCAGGTTATGAGTCATAACAGATTGCATAATAAATTGCCACGTCTTGCGATGCTTAATTTAAACCAGAAAGCCCCCGAGTGCTTTTTAGCCTTTTTTCTCATTTGTCATCTTCTCTCTTCTGTTCTGATCCAGTTGGCTGTTTGGCAAACAGCATCTAACATGATTACATGCTTCCTCCCAAACCGACTGGAGCAGCCAGCCGAAATCTGGACACACAGTAAAACGATTATGCTTAAGAGTACCTAATGCACATGAAGGTGTGATTGTGTATGTGTGTTACTGAGTGTGAACAGCTAACAAAGTTGTCATTCATTAAAAGTGTAGACCCTGAGGCCAGAAGAATAAGGAGTAAGGAGGGAATAGGAGCAAAAAGACGCAGCATCCTACTAAATATATTTTTGGAGCTAGATTTTGTACCCTGCTATGTCAATACTGCTAAGCCTTAGAGATTTTGACTTCTGAATGTGAGGGGGAAAACAAAGAGAAGCTAAGAAATTAAACTGAAAGAAATATAGATGGTTTGACAAGGAGCCAAAAAGGTATGATTCATCTGAAGGCTAATACTGTATTTGAACATTTCAACTTATTATGGCTCTATTATGTAATTTTCATTGCATAATTCAAGGTGCTAATTTACACATTTTTACACACAGGTTCTTTATACTTCATAATTGGACAATTGCAGTAAAAGAAACAACTGCAGTCATAATGTGGAAACAAACAGTTGTGATAGTGGTGGGCAGTTACAGACACCCACTAGAAAGGGACTCTGGCAAAAATCCCCAGACATGCAAAGCTGCATGGAGATAGGATGGATAGGTGTGGTGTAGAACAGGTGCAAATCAATTTATAGAACCCCTTGCAATCCCTGTCTAAGCCAAGTGAGCAGGAGAGAGAAATCGAGCAGATCCATCATATGGCTGGAGGAGTAAGGCACAAGCTACCATTTGCCATCACTTTACCAGTGCCAACACTAATGAACGGATAGGGATATCATTATAGCAGCCATGGAACCAGTGAAACAGATGTCTAAATATATTACACTACATAGATGTTGCTGTCAGACATGGCGTAGATTTTCTAAAAAAAAGACTTTCTCTATTACTTAAATACAGTAACAACAACATTTCTTCTATTTTGTCTTTAAATGATAATTCACAATGATCTAACAAACAGCAACAAACAAAGATATATAATAGATAGGGTGATAATGTCCAATACAATATGTAATAGAAAGTAGAATGTCTAATGTGGCATATAATGGAATGTCTATTAGATTGTCCAGTGCAGTATAATACAATGCAAAACAGAATGTCCAGTGGCATATATAATAATGTATAATATGTAGATAGAAAATATCCAGAAGAGTTACTAATATAATAACAAAATAATTTGCCTTAAGCAAAAGTGTGTCCTTAAAAGACCTTAAGTTTTCTATTTGCAGTTTATACCTTTAGGGAGGTAAAGTGATCCATAGAGATTAACCATCATTCCCCTCATTTATCAAATGCCTGGGGTTAATGGTTGTTACCATACAAGTATTAAAATATACTGCACTGGCCTGCTTTGCTCCTGCAAACAACCATTTATACACAATAAGCTCTTTGCCTCAGTTAGTATTGACATTTGCTTACATTTCTGAGTACTATACAGATCACACAAGTATGCAGAGAGAATCATACAACAGTTAACTCCAGTCCTTCAACTTGATTGGCCAATAATAGTGTCCACACAACAGTTTAAATCAGATGGTGAAAGAAAACCCACTCACTACCGCTGGCAATTTTCAGAGCATGATGTGTTGATACGCTTCTTTACACCTTGTGTTCTGGTCTTTTACTGCAGCATGCATGTGGATGACTTTGGCCTGCAGATTAAAACTGTTGCTCTGGCCATGGGGGTGAATCTGAGTGAGAAAGAAATGAATCAGATTCCCCTGTAGGTGAAACAACAAGGTAACTGAAAGTTTTGCTACATACAACACTTACTTGTAACACTGATAATATTTTGGGGATGTAATAAGAGATGATGATGTTTCAATGTCATTTTTTTAATGATAAAACAAAAAAAATACAATAACGTGATTCATACAGGTGGAAAACACCTTTTAATCTTAGAACTTAAATCTTTCTGATGGGCAACAAAGGAAATGTCTTAACAAAAGGTTAAATGAATAATATTAACATATTAAAATAATCAAAATAGTATTACACAAGCTGTAAAAGTTAAAAGATGTATTCAAGGAGTACTGTCAAAGTCATTAATACAAAGCTTTTGTTGAAAATAGAAATAAAAATTAATACGACATCAACATCAACTTGCCTCTGTGTTTATTGTGTGCATAAAATGGTCCTTTTTGTAGGTCTTTCCCAACATGTGATCTGTCAGCTGGTAACTTCATTACAGCAGGTTTCTGGAGTTCATGTTACTATTAAACAGGCCTTGCATAAAGACAGCAGTGGATACATTGAGTGGACCAAGATCATGCAAGCAGCAGTGAAGCCCTTCACCCACATTTTGTCATTTCAAAGTGTGAAATTCTTCACATGGCTCTAATTTGGTAAGCATCCACGTCTCACCTTTACATCCAGTCTATTTGTAGCACAGTGACATTCAGATGTACTCTCTAGTTAAACCGCATCCTATCCAGGGTACGTTGTGCGCATGGTGCTCTTGCTCATCAGATGAGGAGGCAGAGACCATAGTGCAGTTAGCAGTTATGCATGATAAACCATTGCAACTAAACCATTCAGCACAAGATGGCAGTACAGCACAAGGACCTTAAGGGCATTAAACTCATTAAAAACGCTCCTTTTAAACCAAAAGGTTTGCAGCTGTCATCACTGATTGTCTGTGTTCACATTGTGCATTGTGTTCACAAACACGGTATTGTCAACGTTCATAACAGTATGTGTTACGTAAGTTTTTATGATATTTAATGAGAGCTGCACTCAGTGTTGTCCTTTGGGCAGTGCAGCTGGCCAAACTTGAGTGGGGGGCCAGTGGTGAAATTTTCTGCAGATGATAAATTAAAAACACCCTTTATTGCTATAGCTGGCTGGGTTTGTGGCTTTAAATCTCTTGAAACTGAAGTCAGCTGATCATGAAATTATTTTTAGATCAAAAAGATGACAACTGCAAAGTCACAGGAGGATCAGACAAAAAAACAGGCCTTATAATCAACAACAGTTTCAAAGAATTTATTCTGAGAATAAAACACCATGATGTTGTGATATGGATCATCTTTCCATATTCTGTTGATTTGTGATGTTGTATGTGTTGGCAAAAATCCCTACCCTCTTCATAAATGTGGAGTGTCTTTTGAAACTGAAGTCAAATCCCTTAACCTGTCCCTTAACCTCACACCCTATCAGAAAAAACAGTGAAAATTCACATTTCAGTTCAAACAGCTTGTGTACTGAACAGAAGATATTGCACTTAAAAGCTCAGTTAAGGCACAGTTAAGCTGTAAACTTAAAAGCTTATAAAAGCATAAAAAATCTCTTCAAAACAAAAAACCCTTTCCAGATCTCTAACATAAGTGCTTTTGCAGATGAACCATCCACAAACATTTATATTCACATACCACATTGAAGGAATTTGATTAAAAATGTGTTCATTTAATCATTTAAAAATCATTTAAATCATTTAAAAATCTCTTTGGTTGATTCCTTTTGTCTCACACAGTCTCGCACACTTTCACACAGTATATAATAATTGAAAGGTCTTAAGGCACATTGATGTATTACAGTTATGTAGTCCAGAGCGGCACTATCCTGCGTGACTTCATCTGGAGTGACTCATCATGTGAGAACAAACACAGTGGTTTAGTTATTCCAAAATGTAACCATTTCAAGGCCTCTCTATGACGCACCATTCAGCCTATTGGTCTGTTGTGCAGTTAAAGAAGAACCTCTTTAGAAGAACAGAGACACTTGTAGCTTCTGTATACAATAAAACAATAAAAGAAATGCCTGAACTTTACCTTCTAAAGAAGGAATGCCAAATACAAAGAGGAAGATTAACAGGTCTTCCCTGCTGTTGATTTTCACCCTCTTCAGTTCTTCAAAAAACACCTTGTACAAATACTAGCATCTGTCCATTTGTGCTCATTGGCGCATGAAGAGATTCATCAATCCAGCTTGATGCAACTCCTGCCATAACCGCATTTCCAACCGCATGTCGTGATTGGCAAAGAAACGCACTGGCTTTCGATATTTGTCGTAGTAGTGGTCTGAATATGAAGTGTAGTCAGGAGTCATGAACCCATAAGCATCGACCTGGTGATCACACAAAAACAATTACAAACATTCCTTGGAAGATAAGAGAGAGGCTTTTTGAGTTAAATATTGGTTAAATATTTAAACAAATGTCCAAGTCTTATGACTGCAGCATAGCCAGTCAGGTGAGTCTGTAGCATGTATTTGAGCCCTGAGATTACTGCCACTCTAACTACTGTGGAAATTAATGACCCAACCCCTAGTGTTTGTTGTTTGATATTTGCATATAGCTTTGAGGAAGATCATTCAAGAACATTTGTGCCATGTCACTGTTAAAGGAATAGTTCACAACAGAAAGAAAATCCTCTTATAATGACTTTTAGAACACAATCCGAGTTATATTACAACCCCAAATCAGAAAACGTTGGGACAGTATGGAAACACAAAAAAAAGTAGTGAATACTAAATTTACTTTGACTTGTATTTCATTGCAGACAATACAACATCACAGTGTTCATGATTTTTATTGTTTTTCTTAAAAAGAAAAATTCCCATTTTGGTTCTTGCAACACATTTCAAAAAAAGTTGGAACAGTAAAGCATTTACCACTTTGTAAGGTTGCCATTCCTTTTCACAACACTTAAAAGATGTTTAGGGACTGAAGACACCAAGTGAAGAAGTGTTTCAGGTGTAATTTTGTCCCATTCTTGCTGCAAACAAGTCTTAAGGTGGGCAACCGTATGGGGTCTTCGTTGTCGCATTTTGCGCTTCAAAATGCGCCACACATTCTCTATTGGAGACAGGTCGGGATTGGAGACAGGTCGGGACTGCAGGCAGGCCAGTCAAGTACCTGTATCCTCTTCCTCAGCAGCCAGGACTTTGTAATGTGTGCATAATGTGGTTTTGCATTCTCTTGTTGAAATATGCATGGACGTCCCTGGAAAAGATGTCTTCTTGAAGGCAGCATATTGTGCTCCAAAATCTCTATGTACTTTTCAGCATTAATGGTGCCATCACAGAAGTGCAAGTTACCTTTACCAAGGGCACTGACACAACCCCATACCATGACAGACCCTGGCTTTTGGACTTGTTGCTGGTAAAAGTCTGGATGATCCTTTTCTTCTTTGGTCCGGAGCACACGGCGTCCATTTCTCCCAAAAAATACCTGAAATACTGATTCATCTGACCACAGTACACGTTTCCACTGTGTGATGGTCCATCCCAGATGCCTCCGAGCCCAGAGAAGTCGACGGCACTTCTGGACACTGTTAACATAGGGCTTCCTTTTGGCACAGTACAGTTTTAACTGGCATTTGTGGATGTAACTACGTATTGTGGTACTTGACAAAGGTTTGCCAAGTAGTCCTGAGCCCATGTGGTGATATTCCTTATAGATGAATGACGATTCTTGATGCAGTGCGGCCTGAGGGATCGGAGAGAGAGATCGGTTGTTCAGCTTAGGCTTGCGCCCTTGTCCTTTACGCACTGAAATTCCTCCACATTCCTTGAATCTTTTAATTATGTTATGCACTGTTGAAGTTGAAATAATCTTTCTTTGAGGAACATTGTTTTTAAACATTTCAATAATTTTCTCATCAACATGGGCGATCCTCTGCCCATCTTTGCTCCTAAAGGACTAGAACTTTCTTGGATGCTGCTTTTGTACCAAATCATAATTACAATCACCTGTTGACATCACCTGTTTCAAATCACATCATTATTTAACCAATTTACCTGATTACTAGCCCTAAATTGCTCCTGTTCCAACTTTTTTTGAAATGTGTTGCAAGAACCAAAATAGGAATTTTGTTTTTTTGAAGAAAAAACAATACAAATCATGAGGAACACATTAAATAATGTGATGTTGTATTGTCTGCAATGAAATACAAGTCAAAGTAAATTTAGAAATCACTACTTTCTTTTTTTTTTGTTTTTTTTGTTTTTTTGTTTTTGTTTTCCATACTGTCCCAACTTTTTCTGATTTGGGGTTGTAAATAATATCTTGGCTCTTCCCAGCTTTACGGCATTGAATATTGCCTGATATTTTTATGCTCCAAAGAGTGCTTCCATCCGTCCTAAAAGAGATCCATTCAACTTCAGTTTGTTAATGTCATCTGAAGCAAAACGATACATTTGTGAAAGAAATGAATAATATTTTGAGCATTACAAAAGTAGGAAAGAGGATATTATTTAGTATAACTGATTGTGATCACCTAAAGAAAGAGAATCATATACACCTAGAAAGGCACGAGAGCATGTTGATTTTGAGAGCATATTTGAATGAGCATATTTAAATGAACTATTTGTTTAGGTGCACTCTCAATGAAAGCATTACCATGTCAATCAGAACAAAACAAGCAAACCTGGTCACATGTGTGAACAGCAGCCAGAAGCATCACTGCCCCTGTGGAAGGTCTGTAGATTCTCCTGGCACTTGTTTTCAGAATGTCTGAATGCAGGAACCTTGGTGAGCAAAAGAATGAAAATGGGGGGAATAGAGGAGAATAAAAAAGGAAGAAAAGAACAGAATTTGGTTAACTTTCTAAATACAAAGTCTTAAAGATTTTAAAAAGCTGTCTGGAACACCTGATTTTGACTGGGCAGTTGCTGCATTCTGAGGTCAAATATTTGAATAGACCAAATATTTGAAGACTTTCTATTCTACTGTCATTGTCTTTCTCTTCTCACATAAGTAAATAATTTAAACTCAATCAATATTTCATGACCTTTTATTTACTAGCCATTTTATTTACTAACCATGTAATAGCAGAGAATTGTAGCCAAATAGTCAGTCAGTCATTGTTGCAAAATAAACAGGGTCTCTGTCAGGGTTCTGATCACCCTGTCGGGGTTGATACAACATGCACAAGAATCTCTCCTGTAGTTTAACTGGTAGAGTTAAACCTTTAATGCACTGTAAGTTGCTTTGGATAAAAGTGTGTCAAGTGCATAAATGAAAATGTAACTCTTACCTGTTTCTAAGGTAACGGATAAAGTCTGGATGGTAAATCTTGAACTTTTCCACTGTCACATCTTCACCAAAGTATTTAGGGGGACTAAAAGAGATAAAAAAAAACCCTCTTGTGTGTAGACTTCTGAACAGAACATTACATAGCATGATCATTAAAACTAGATAAAACCAGATTAAAACAATGGCAGTTGGACTCATAAGACAATTACACAAGTATATAATACTACTAATAATAATAATTACTTTTTGCTGCTCTCAGGGCCTTTTTCTATGACTGTGTGTGTGGCAGCTGCTTTCATAAGAATATAATCCCGGTCGTGATCGGGCAAAAAAATATATCTGGTCTCCTGTACAGATAACAGGACACAATGAGTCAGTGAGAGAGAATTAGCAACACATAATGTCACAGCTAAACTTAAAATTGCTGCTAAATCTGCTAACATTCCAGAAATGTTTTAATGCCAAACTGTAGAAGACGACACTTTAGCTGGATAATGCTTACCTCAGTTACAGGTGGCCCCCTGTAGCCCACGCCAGCATAGCTACGCATGGAGTTTCGCATGGTGTTTGTTGAGAAAGTATAGAATGATGTTCTGGATCCCACATCCTCCTCATATCCCTTAAGAACTACACCATTTACCCTAAAATTGGGAGAGAGAAGCATTACACATTACGCAATGAACATGACATTGTTATTACACACTGAAGGATGAGTCTAAATAGTTTTCTGTGGTATTCAACAGCAGACAACATATGCAGTATTGTATATAGAGTTTAAGTGGAACAGTCCTTGAAAGGGGAAAAGATTTAAATTCCTTCAATAAAAATATTCAATAAAATTCAGCAAATGTAAACTGGGGGCAGATCTGTAAATATGTAAGAATTTCTCCCTCACCTAAAGACATAATCATGTTCATCGATCTCTTTGCCTTTTTTTGATCCATTCAGAATTCCACCGTTTCCCACAACTGCACAGCGGATACATTGTGATCTGTTCTTTCTCCTCTCCCAGTCATCAAACATTACCTGATTTGCGGTTGTATTCATAATTGCCAGTGAGCTCTGCAATACTGTGATTGACAACAGACACAAAACTAAAACTTAAAACCATTTTTCTAGATAACACTATAGATTACAGTGTACATTATAATTCTTGCATGTTACTAGTAGCGCTACAGCACATAAAATAAATGTTCTTTATTAGTACGGAGGAGCAAAGTATTTAAATGAAATTAAAACAAAAAATAAATCAAACATTAAAACTAATCAAACATTAGTTTTATTTCACAAATGTCAATCAACAAAAAATAGTTAAAGTAATAAATAAATAATAAGGCAATTATTTATTGGCTTATTATGTTGATTTATGTCAAGTATGTTTTAAAATGGATTAAGGCACCTTTTCTCCTTCACTTAGCATAATTCAAAACCAACAAAAACACAAAACGTTCTTGGTTACTAATGACCTTTTGTCTGAAACAAAAGTATTAGCAGATGTCAAAAACAACACCACAAACCATCGACAGCAACGCCTCCCCATCCATGTGCTCCTACATAGCGACTCAGTCTCTGGTGTTCTTTTAGACTAAAATGCTTTGCACACTGAAGAACTGGAATCGTGTGCAGAAACTTTTTAGAGAATACAGTCTGAGGCACACGCTTTCTGATACTGTTTGGACAGTCCTGTAAAAAAACAGACAATAAAGAAATTGCCATGGAATTGTCTCCCATACAGTGACATAAGTATATTTAAAGACAATTGAAAACTTTTGTCAAAATGTCAAAACTTGAGAATTTTGACATTTGAACAAAAACTTTGAAGTAGGAACAAATGTCCACATGCGGGGAGCGATTGAGAAAATGCTTTTATTCAAATTTGCCCAGTGCATAAATTTATGCTGTAATGGTGATAGTTCAGTCTTTGTCAGATCACAAAAGCAACTTTCAGAAACACTCAACTTGTTTTCTGATGAATTCAATAAGGTTTGTTTAATGGGCCTTTGTCTATACAAGTCGTTGGCCATGTACGTGTCTTAATTCATTAGTAAAAAAAACTTTCCTGCCTTAAATTAAGTTTAATCAGTTTGGTTTCATAAGTCATTTTAACTTACTCTTTGCAATCTTGACTGGTGTGGAGTTGAGGTAACTTATTGGAAATAGTTGAAAAATTGAACATTTTTGAAAACCTGTTTTTTTAAGTTACACCAGTCAGGATTTAAAATATTAAGTTGAAATTACTTGTATAGCCAAGTTGATTAAACTTAAAAATTTAAGGCAGCAAAGTTTTTTTATAGTGCACCCTCCCCTAATGAGAAAAGTAAATTCATACCCTAAATTTACGCCATTGGTTCCTGTGCAAACATCTATATAAAAAATCTATATTTTATAGAGAAAGCTCTCTGTTACCATTCTTATTCATATAAATGCCAGCTGCTTGGCTGGCAAAGGTCCATTATGTCTTAAATATGAAGTTTCAAAAGTTAAAAAAGTTTCAAAAGCAAACACTTACTGATTGTGAAGGAAATTCTTCGGCAGCATACTGGTCACCAATAAAGTCTGCTTTAGTGGGCTTTTCTGGTTGGGATAATTTTGTCTTATTTTTTGGTACTGTGTTCGGATTTACAGCATCAGGCTGTTTGTATATTTCAAGTATTGGTGGTTTTTGGAGATCTGATTGCTGGGCTGAATTCTGCTGCAGTTCCTCAGAATTTTCCAATTCATTTTCAGCAGATGGTGGGTATTGTAAAGAGGTATTAATGTCATTTTTGGTATAATACAATCTGTGGGTGAGGAAGACAGAACAGTAAGCATAACACTTCACATAACATTAAATATAATTATATATTAAATATAATATTTTAATGTTAACTATATTTTGAACATTGTAAAAATGTGATTTTGGCACTATAAAACAATGGATCTTTCAGTCTGAACACTAACCAAAAATATTCAGCAGCATTGTACAGGACTAATTGAAGTGTTTATTGCAATTTGACGTGAAAATAGTGGCACAACAATTATACACTTCCCCTTGAACTATGAAACTAATGACAACTCAAAGAGTGGTAAAGTAGGAACCTGACAGCCTTTCAATTTTATGTCAATATTTCATTGATTGGCACACACCAATTGAACAAATTGTATTCATCCTGTTGTATGACACATGAGCAAACACACTGAAAGAAGAACAAGAAACTAATGTTTGTTTATGGATTATAACAACTGACTCCAGACAACTAAAAAAGTGATTACTTCCCTGTACAAGAGAAAACTATCAAAATTAGGTGAACATAAATAATTTCACTCAATGTGAATATAGATTCATTATGTCCCTCTATGACCTAATAATTACAAATAATTCAAATTAATGAACTAAGCGAAAATACTGGTAATCTCTAAAAAGTCACATCACAACAACAAAATGAAGTATAAATGTCTGTGAATTGTTCGTTATAAATTCTTCATTATAAATGCCTTTGTTTCACATTATTGCTTCACTCTGCAAAAGCTGAAATGATGTAGGCATGTTTAGTTAGATTAGCAGCTTTATGGGTTTTCACAATATCTTGTTTTGACTATTTTTGCACAATCACTTCACAGACTTCCTCACTGAAGCAATTTGAATTTATTATCTGGCTTTGACTGTTGGAAATATCCATTACATAACAACACATATATCACATTTTAATGCCAAATGCTGAAACATACTTTTTCCTGACCTGCGAGTTTTTTTTAAGCATGTCAGTGTTAAAATTAGAGCTTTGCCCTTTAAAAAGCATCTGGGCTACATTTCACATAACAGACTCTACTTTCAGTGCAATGATTGTGCACTTCTCTAAAGCTCATTGCTTTAGAGACTAATGCACTTTACAGGACTGGAGCCAAACCTAAATGATTCTACACTTCACTGAACTACAGGAGCAGAACCAGAGTCGTGGATGCCATGTTCTAGCCCTTAATTCTATGCTGTCTTATTTCAAACAATGGGAAATTGTGCCAGTTGAAGGAAGTGGGCTCTCACAGCTAAGCTTTGATTCCCCCAAGATTTCTCTCTCATATTATCGAAGGCATTTTTGCAGATTAGCAGAGGTGTGCCATGTGATCCTTACTCTTGAGAGACGACCAGCAGAATCAGCACTACCTTCATGACAAGGTAACCAATACTGTTTACTGCCAAGCAACAGACAGGGGATGACAAACATTAACTTGAAATCTAATGACATTTAAAAATATTCAGATGGTCCCCATTGTTCCAACTAAGTTCTGAACTTCTAAGTCTATCTTGTTGTGAAGTTCTCTTACTACCTGTAGTGTTTGATGGTGAAGCTTTGGAAGGTCATCATGTGCCATGGTACTTGTATCTGCAAAGCCACCCAGACCACAATCAGCGCCAACAATCCGATGCCCAACAACGCAACGAACCACAGCAGAAGCCTCCGGGGAAGTCGGACTGTCATCGTAATACTTTTCTTGGTCCCAAGTTGCTGAGAATGCCCCAGAATGCCTGGTCACCTTGTAATGACATGGGCAGTCTTCTGGGGAAAGGTTTGAGTACTGTTTTGATGAAATTGGAAAGTGCTTCTTTGCAAAAGATTGGCAAATTCTGTGATAATTAATTACTTTGTTTTGAGCTTTTCTTGTCACACTGGGGAGTCCTGTGCACCACAGAGAACTTCTCTGAAGGGGGGAAATGAACAAGAGTGAAACTTCATGTGCTGGTTCCCACACAATAATCCTGTTTTAATTAAAGGGTCCTGGAAACCAGGAAGACGGGATACTGATTTCAGAGTGCATATTTTCTCTACGAGGGTTTAAGTTCTGGTTTGAAATGCTAATTAGTAGTGTCAGGATAACTTAAGAATTTGAGAAGAAAAAGAGAGTAAAGTGGAACAAGATGGAAAGACAGTGGGACATTGAAAACGTGTCTGTTTTCTGAGTTGATTAAAGGAGAGCTGGGGAAAGCTGAGGTATCATTGTAAAAGTGGTTGTTAAGAACCCTCCCTTGAGCGGGTCTCTTGAGTGGAAACCAACATAACTCCCCCAGGAAATGTTTTCCCCAACCACATCTCATGCTTGTGTCTAAATACAAAAATCTTAAAAAACAACTCATGGTTTATCATTACAACACAAAGATTTGTTATAAATCAAACCCTTTTGTATTTGATTAAGCATTACTATAAAACTTCTGAGGCAGTTTTGCAAAGTTAACAGTTTTGTCTCTTCTACATTGAACCATTAATATTAATAAAACAATGCCAACCACAATTCAATAGATTTAAGACTTTCAAGCAAAACCTGAAATACATTTTGCTTTGACATTTTTATGGGATACTTTAGAACTCAACAACAGCATACAATGTGTCATCAGCAACTTAAGTTTAACAACCAGAATATAAAGCTCTATTCACAGACACAAAGACTTGCATTATTTTTTAGAATGCCCACTGTTCTTTTTCTGTCATGTGGAATGTCAAGAATGCCATTTGTTTAAGTTTTTTGTAAGCAGAGAGAAAAGCAGTGCCAACTCTGCTTTCTGGAACTGAGAGTGGACCATGCGTAATGTCTGAAGAAGAAGTGTAAACTAAAGTCCACCTTCTTTAAGACGTCTGTGAACAGCTTACAAACTTTCTCTTAATTAAATCAGAAAAAAACTCTCCAAATGCTTAATAACTAAAAACGTTTTCCTTTTTAAAAGTTTCCATAACCCAAAAAGAAACATTAAAACCCAAAAGCTTCATACTACTTAAGCCAAAGTAACTGTCACCATCAGTTATGTTCGAGAGCGGCTGCCTCTTAACTCGTAGAAAACTGACACAATACATTAACAGACATTTAAAGAAGACTCAAAATGTCTTGTACCTGAAATGAAACTTTTGTCAAGCGATGAGACGTGGACTCCAGTGACGATGAGGGCAGTTTAACAGCCCAACTCGAACAATCATACACACAGGGACTTGAGAGGAAACCCTATTGTGAAACGAATAACAGCTGCTAGCAAATCGTCCACTCCCCTCGCCCCTCCTCCTAAGAAATGAAAGCGGGAGAGAGGGGGGAGAGAGAGTGAGAGAGATGGCTATGTACAGCTCAGAGCAGTAAGGAACTTCCTTAAAAAGCTGAAACATACCAGACCAGATCAACTTCGAAGATACAAACTCAGCTGTCTGAAACAAACTCTTAAATGCACAAACACTCATATCCAGAAATCAAAATATAGATGAACAGATTCATCACATTCATGAAGAACCAAAAATGAGATGCAGGAACATGCAGAATGCACCCCTGGAGTTTATCACAGAAGTTACAACTGCCTTATTTCCACACAAAGGTAGTTATCTTCACTCTTTCTCACACACAAACATGTCTTTTACTTGTAATACTCAGAGGGGACACAATGGTCACCTGGGGCTCAGACACGCAGAGAATTAAAAAATTAGCATGCAAGTTGTGCTTTAGTTTCAGGTTAATACAAACCTGTATAAATTTGTTACAGTGCAAAATGCAGGTGTGGGAGGCCACGTGAATAACTGAATTTGCAAAGCAGAAGGGACTTTTCTGCATATGACTCACAGATTTACATTTGCAGTAGATGCTTTAATAAAGCTATTTGCAAACCAGAAAAGAAGAAGCCTTTTCATGTATAAACGCACTACAGGTAGATAGTTGATATGGTTAAGCATGATTTAAGGTTAACATTTTCTTGTATGCATAAGAGAAAGTGACTAAGGTTTAGTACTTAGTTTCCATTTCTTCTAAGGTTTTCCCCCTTTGAATTTTTGCTTTCGCTAGTTCATTTTAAATGACAGATACATATTTAAAAGTATTTTATGTAGTCAATTAAATGACATCTTAATACGACACAGAACTTCATAGTACATTTACAGTGAAAAAGCTTTAAACACAACGAAAAGAACACGCTTAAAAAAAATCACACACTTAAAAAATCACCTACAATACACAGATAGCAGTGTCATATCTGTGGGGAATAAAAAGCCAAACTAATTAAAATGGGGTGGGAAGGAGAAGTAATTATGTAATTAGGATCGCAAGTGCCAAAAAAAACAAGTCAACAAATTCATTTTGAAGGTTTATTTTCTGACAATCAAAGGTTCTTTTCTTCACTTTTGGAGAAAACAGCTATTATTCTTGAGGAACAAAATACAGGAAGCGGGTAAAAAAATAAGAGCTACATGTTCAACAAGGGATCATTCAATTCACATAAAACAAGACATGCAAAAACAAACAACATTTTTAGAAACACATACAGAAATCTGAGGGGGAAGTGACTCTCCAGCTCACTAAAATTAAAATATAAGCATTTTCAGTTTATAGATACGAAAGGCCAGACTAAAATGGCGACCGGCGCTTGGCTACTAAAAACACCACACACACAAAAGAAGGGTTCATTGGCACGAGTGGGACTGACACGCACCAGCCATGCCAACCGCGTTGCTATCCAAAGAGGGGGAAAGACAGCCAAGGACCTGCAGCTGCTGCCAAAAGTCACCTCTAACCTTCAAACAACGTATTTGAAACATTCTTAGAATGTTTTTAACATGAAACCTTACATGTAGGTCCCAAATAAAATGCGTCCAAATGACCTTAGATGCACATACACGCAGTTTGGTGTGAAATCAAGAAATGAGTCATAAGGTTATTCTTTGACCATACCTTCATGACTAATAAACCTCAATATGTGTGCCTGGGCCACATGACGGTTTGCAGTAGACTGAAATTGGTCTCCAGTGACATTGTCAACAAGTTCCTTGGTTCAGAAAGTTCATTCACTTCAGTGAACAGGAGTGATGCATTCTTTATTCAGACCTTTGTGGTGTAGCTCTATTAAGTAAACAAAATCCTAATCAGGAAAATCTGATATACAATATCCATCAAACAACAGTACATACAATGCATTTCTGTCTGAAGGAGGGTATGACGTTGGTTATGTTTGACTACATAGTTAAACTTTCGATAAGTTATTGATTTTGGCACATAAACCATCCAACTTCTTCAACAAGAGTATTTTTTAAGGAGATAAGAAAGCAGTATCCATGAACACAAGACCTAACGTCGGCCAATCAGAATTAACATATGGGTCAGCCTTTCCCAAGATAACAGGGCTAACACTCCCTGCTTATCTTTTACTTAAAATTTCCTAGAGAACTGGGTCTGAGAAGGGCTATTAAATACCATTAAAAATACCATTTAACTGGCTGCAGAAAAATAAATGGTCAGCCATAAAGGGCTGTCACAAGCTATAAAGGTTCAAATTTAGAAGGACTACCAAAACACATATAACTTCAAGGTACAGTTTGTCATTTCTGCACCACTAACAACACCAAACAGAATTGCAATCTGTAGTGCAAATTATGCACTACATTGTATTAATGTTTTGCCATTTCTTGCATTGCACGGCTGTTTCTTTGTACAATGTAGAATCCATTAAACCAAACGTAATGTTACAAAAAAAGAGAAACAAGGAAGGGCTTCACAACAAGAAACAAAGGAGACCAGTGAGAGTTTTTAAGCACTTCCCCCACCCACCCCAACTCCTGCTGTACTGCATTTGTCTCGGGTCCTCTCTTGGGAAGGACGCTTGGTATACATTGCATGGAGGTAGAGAGAGAGAGAGAGAGAGAGAGAGAGAGAGAGAGAGAGAGAAAGAGAGAGAGAGCGAGAGAGAGATATTTTAGGAGTGCTTTTAGTTGTGCTTGAAACTGCAGTATGAGTACCAACCATGCCAAGTCTCCCCCGGGCACCAAGCAAGGCAATATAAATTCCTGCATCTTGTGTTTCTTATATAGTCATTTCCGTATCCTGACAGCCTACTGAAACTCATGAACCTATTTGTAAACGATGGATTGAAAATAATGTTGTTCAAAACCCAGTCCTAAGCCTAACCATATAATCTATTTGGTTGATAAGAATGTTGTTCCAGGACCAACAAGGATGTTGATCTGAAAATATGTCCTACTTGGCAAAATTATCTTCATCTTCTGCTCCACACTGTCCAGCCCAGCTCTTCTGCCACTTATCGTACACACTTAATTCTGAATTTTCTATTCATCTATTATTTCAACTTTCTATGACCATCTCAACTGAACCTCATTCTAGACTCTTGTCTCAGTACACGCAAACAGCTGCATGTATTTACCTTGAGAGCTTCTCAATCTACTGTCAGTCCCTATCAATGTACAGAAACATTTCATACCTCTCCATTTAGCCTTTCTGTCAACAAACCTTCTAAAGCCTCTATACACTACCTGTGCTTCCATTTTACCTGATATCTGATGAAGAGCTGGGCTTCACTGAGGGCTGTGTGTGAACATGTTCAGTGTCCTGTGGGCTTCTGGGATATCGCCTGTAATTTACAGATAGCCCTGAAAGACTTCAAAGACAAAGGCATCTGTATGCTGCACACAAAGGGGCAAGTTAGTGTGTATTTGTAGTTGTGTTGGCGACAGGGGGGAGGGGTTAGGCCTTTTCTTTGTAATGTTAAGGGTTAATTTCTCAGCATGATTTTAGAGGCTTTGCCCCTCTGGTGCACTGTAAACTCTGCTCGTTTCCTTTACTCCTACTCTGGAGAGAGATGGTACGTAGTTACAGAAACATCTGGAAAGAATTTTCGGTGAATACCTCTGTGCCCAGCAAAGGGGTTTTTCACTACTTGGGTGAATCTCACATAAATGTGCAAAAACATTTCATCCCAAAATCAAAATAAAAAATTATTTTGCACAAAAGAAAATGAAGCTTATTTATAGGACCGTAAGGATTTTTTGATTTTGGTGACATTTTTCTGTAATGTGAACTGTCAGGAGCTTTTGAAGCATTTTTGTAACTAATGACCTTTTTTTTAAGGTTATTATAATTAGATTCTTATTTCTGAGATACAGTAATTTTGTAGTGTATTACAGGGCATAACAGTTTTTAAAAGTTTACTGATTTAAGTCAGTAAAATTTAAATCAGTAACACCAGTGCATGGTGTATATATACATTTTTTAAATAATTTACAATCTAATATATGCTGAAGAATTGGGTTCATTTTCTTTATGAAAAATATCATTCTTCTTTTTATCTTTTGATTTTGAGGTGAAAAATGAAGTTCTTGAGGTTAAATTTGTCTCGTTATGATTCCAGTTGAGAGTAGACTGTAATTTGGTCATATCCGTGCAAGAAAAACACACAAAAACATGTGCAGGAATCCTAAAAGAAGATTACATTTGTCTCTTATTTCATGTCCTGTTCCCATGGAAACTTCAAAGGCCGGCTTATTGAATGAGAAGTCTGGTGGAACCCAACTGTCCACCCGTGTTTAGTGAATCCATCCAGAATCCCTCAGTTCATCCAAGCAACCAAAAGAAATAAAAATAAACCAGACCAAACAATACAGAATGAGAAGTTTCTTTGTGCAGATGGACGGTATGACGGAAGGGATGGAGGTGGTGGGTGGAGCTCTGGGGGGGCCAATGCCCTGACTTGTCAATCATTTTCCCAACAGCTGTTTTCTCTGCTGTTCCAACAAAGACTCGAGATGGTCTGCTCTCTTCAACGCAGCCTGAAAGACAAGGGAGAAAGAGAGAAGTTTGTTGCAAATCAAATCGGATTTAAATGACCAACACTGGCCCTGTTTAAACCAAACTTAACATCAATATCGGACAATGGGATCACATGTGGTCACAGTAAATACAGTTGTAAATGTTCAACTCAAACCACATCTGACCAAGCTAACGTGTCCCTGACAGCAAAGGACCGCCCACTCACCTGTCAATTAACATATGCAGTAAAACAAGGGTATTATAGACCATTGCTATAACAGCATGGTCTACAGTTTGAGCTACTTCATGCCTTGAGCGCATGCATACTTTATGCAGCTTTGAGGCATGCTGTAACACACAGATCAGAGAATCTCTTCACTAAACATGTAAGATGTAAACAGGGCCGTTAAATGAGAAGTCACATGATCCCTCATACCTCGTGCTGTTTCCTCAGGTTATTGACAGTCTCTTCCTTCTTTAAAATAGCTGATTTCACTCTAGATCAACAAAAACAACATAATCAGCACATATGAGACCAGGATCTCACGTGTAGCTTTGACAGGTTAAACATTTCCTTTAAAATCACTGCTGGAAAGTCCAAACAAAGCACTTTTAGTTTTTGTAAAATTTTGTCTCTGTCTTCATCTGTATCACATCCTCACCTCTGATGCACCTCTGCAAGCTCCTCCTCTTTCTCTCGGCTTAATCGCTCTACCTCTAATCGGAGTCGAGCCTTGGCCTCCGAAACCTCCATCTTCATCCTCCTGTTCTCTTCCTCTGTTTCTACCAACCGTTCTGCAAACTCCTGCCGGATCACCTCCGCCAGGCTGCGACGCTCCTCTGATAGCTTATCACGCGCCTGCGACCACCATCATGACAACACACATATAAAACATTTAAAGGAAGCTGATTTTTAGGGTCAAACGTTTTTATTCAAAATTGGTTCTGTGTTTCAAATAATGGAACCAAATTTATGACATTTGATTCTGTAAACAGTTCTGGATTGTTATCATTCTTATCCAGATACAGACAATAATGCGGATTCAATTAAATCATAAAAGAAGCCTGCCAAGAACGGCACAAAACAAATATACTGATCACTTGCTGTAACTTGTCTTAAATTTTAAATAAAAGATCATTACTAATGAACTAGAAATGTTAAGTAGAAATGTTAAGACTGGAATCAAGGGCATTTATTGGGAAAGGCATTAATTGATTCTTTGGTACTGTTTAACAACTTTAAATGATCTGTAGTCACAGCAGTTAGTCATTACAGATTCTTGGAGACTGGATCCTGCACAAAGGAAGCAGCAGTCAGGCGTACAATTAAATAGAGAAAGTTGAACGTCAACTAGTTCATCACACCTCTAGAAGAATGACTTGCCTAGCTTCTGTCATAAACAAAAAGCAGTTTTATTATCTGACTTATGCAGTGTTATACAATTATATAAGAAAATAAACAATGCATTTCTCTTTTGAAATTTCTAAGACCTCTTTGTGACAACACAATGCGAGTGAGGGTGGAAACCAGTTTCAGTGTAAACAAACAAACAAACAGACAGACAGGAACCGAGAGATTTTCATAACAAAACAATGCTGAAGCGAAATGATTTTCATAATAACGATTCACAGTGGGCTTAAGCAGTTCCTGACCTAAACTGCAAGTCATTGTTTTCATTATCTTCAGCTCAAAATGAACCGAGGATTGACCCTGTATTAAGTATAATTAAGGCTCGTGAGACTAATTACTGGATTTACTGACTGGTTCTTCATATTGTCATATAACAATACATAATTAAAATGATATATCTGGGAAAAAAAACGTGAATTTACTACATTTAAATGACACAACTTAAAAATGATATACATTAATGTATAATTATCTACAATGTACATATAACATTATTTGTATTGACTGCATTGCTAAAATGGTGTCTCTTTCTCCAAAGAACAAGAGACATATCAAAAATACATCGAAGTTAACTAAAACATTATTGTAGTTTTGGTATATAGTAAAGACTACTGTCATTAATAGAATAGTCAAGGAACAGTTATTTAGATTTATTTAGCTAAAATTCATTAATTTAGTTTTAGAACCAGAAATGTTTCATTCCTTATGAATGCTTAGCAGTAAAGCATTCATAAGGTATACAGTATACATGTATAGTAAAACAGGTACGTATCAGTGGAAGAACTTTTGGCCTACAGTCTGTAGTTTTATCAGGCATTTTTATTGGCCATGGACAAACAATACAGGGCCTAGATGTTGACAGTTACCTGGGTGAGGTCGCTTATCTCCTGCTCTTTCTGTCGTAAAAGCGACTGCCGGCGGAGGAGCTCTGCCTCCATCTCGCTCTGTTTCTCCCTCATCTCCTGCTGTTTCTGAAGTGCCGCTCGCTCTGAACGCTCTAGATCTCTGAGCTCAGCCTCATATTTCTCCCTCACACGCTTTATCCTGCATACACACCCCCCAGCCCATATAATTACACATTCAGCAATCCAAACCACAGTCCTTCTGCCAAATGTGAAATAAACAGCCATCAATGATTTATATGTAAATGGTTCATACTGCAATATCCGGAGTGCAAAATATACAAGAACAGCCCAACTATTTGGGAACACTTTAAAAAGTCTTTAATTTAATTCAAAGCACTGCTCAAAACAGTATGTGGTGTGCTGGAGCCCAACCCAGGCTTCTTATCTAGCTTAACCAGTAAGATCTTGGTCAATCAGCTTCATTAGTCACACCGTATATAGCTATGGTGGTTCACCAAAATAAACCAGCAAGGACATTTACTACATTGATTAATCAGCATCATCAGAAAGACTGTGCTGGCCAATCAGAACAGCAAGTCTGGTCCACTGTCTAGACTAACAATAACCAGGATTAACTTTCAAGTTTATTTAAACTGATATTTTCAGCATGGAAATCAGTAGGCTGATCATACTGATCATTATGAGGTAATCAGACAAGCATGCAGATTGGCGTCATAATGCCACAACCTGTGCTCTCTACAGGAAATGGAAACACACCGGTTATCAGACGCTCTCTCACACTCCTCTTTTGCTGCTTTGGTCTCTTCCTCTAATCTCTGAATGGCCAGCTCGATCTCTTTGTCTCTTCCTCGACGCACTTGCTCTTTCAGCTCCCTCTCTCTGCTCAGCAGCCATGCTTCCTGTGAAAGGAAACACAGGAAAGGAAATGTTCTGTGACCTCCACAGGATAACTTCACACACACACCTACATAAATAAATGCCAGTTTAAACCCTTCAGTTGCACTAGAATTAATATAGGGCAACCTGTCCTTTAAACATTGTTTCAACCCTGTGGTGAGCAAGTGAACCATCTGTGAGATCTACTTAACTTAAGCAACTTTAAAAAAAAAACAATTTAAGCAAAATTAGTCTCATTGTACTTTTGCTAAGATGAGATGGAAATTATTACTTTAACTAGTCTGCATATTAGTTAAATTAAATTTAAATTGAATTTGTTTATATAGTGCTTTTTTTACGATGTTGTATTGTAAAAAAGCAGCTTTACATATAATGAAAAGAAAAACACAAGAAAACAGGAAATTTATGAAATATATATCACATCGAATACAGAATACATGGTATTATTGCAAAATTAGCAAACAATGTAAAACTTTAGTGAACAAAAGAATTTGATCCAGTCAAGAATTAGGTCAGGAATCAACTCTCATTTGTTGCTATGTGACGAGTGTGAGTTTGTGGAGGAGAAGAGAATTAGAGTTGATGTTTCAATGCTACAAGCTTCAGTCTTGATCTGTGCTGTTGCTTCACATGAAAAACAGTAATTTTGAAATCATCATAATTGTAATCACCACACTAACATATGACCATTCAAGCTCATCTAATTCTAATTCAAATTGCCACATCCTGACAGTATAACAACACTGGTGTGCAGAAGTTAATTGGTCATAACAGAGGTAATTTCCAAAAGTCAGAGAGATTGTTAAATGGTCTTGTAAATCTAAATGATTACTTTAAGTCAACTGTTTAAGTCGAGAACTTGATTTTTGTATAAAATTTTGGGAATTGTACTTTTCAACTTTCGTTTTTCATTGGTAATGATGTGAAAAAGCAAATCAAGGGAAAGTCCTTTATGATAAGGTTTCTGCATTAGAGAAGTTTATATGAGGGAATATTGACTTCTGGAGTTGAAAGAGTAAGAGTGTGGACACTTTAAAGGTGTGCTGAGCTTTTATATGCTGAGCTTAATGTATCCTAACCTGCTAACCATGTGACAAGTGGCCCATAAATTCATAAGGCAAACAGATATAAATATGCACACACACACATACACATTACAAAACCTGCTTCTCACGCATACACTCTCTTTACAAACATGAACATTAAATGTATATAAATAATTACCTCTTTTTTCATGTAATTTTCTTCCCATGTCTGTTTCTCAATATCAAGTCTTTCCTTCAGGGCTTTTATTTCAACCTAATCAAAAGCAAACACATGAAGGCACAATTACAATAATAAAAACAATGAGGTGAGCCAACATGTCATAATATTCCCACATAAAGGTGCCTGTGAAATATCAGGTAATTTGTGTTCTGGTTCCAGCCTCAGAACACTGTATTTTATAACAAAACTGACACCCTTTTAGGAATAAGAACATTTTCAATAAAGATGTGTGAACAGAACATTACTGGACAACTGTCATCTGTCACATGGTGTATAATATATAAATATATAAAAAAGAAATAAATATTACAAATACAAAAATATACAAAATATCAATGCACAATACATAAACAACCCATATTATCCATTAGAACATAAATGTGATTGGCTGCAGCTTCTAATGTGTAACATTACTGAAATGCTATGTGCAAAATATTTTGAAAACTGTTTAACAAACTTCATGTGTGTGTGTTACCTGGTGTCGTCTCTCCTGCTCTTCTCTGCTCTTCTCTAGCTCTTCTCTGAGGGCTCTTCCTGCCAGCGTACTGTTCTCCTCCAGCTGCTTCCTTAGGTCCTCTAGCTCAGCACGCTGCCTGTTGGTGCGCGCACACACACACACATGCGCGCACACACACACGCGCACACACACACACAAATAATTTAAAAGATTCAACCTTCGTGTGTTACTACACAATAATCATGTACACATTGCAAGCAAACTAATTGTTTTGAGTTGAAGAATCACACACAATGGAGGATTTGTGTCTCATGAGAAAGTTAATAACTGGCAATATCTGTCATTAATTCATTCAGACAGATTAACAGAGACCTGCTTGTATGTACATCAATAATCTTTGACCCTGACCTGGCAGCCAGCTGTGCGAGCCGTTCTTTCTCCTCTGAAACCTCCTTATAGAGGCGTCTCCTCTGCTGCTGTAGAGCGTTCTCCTCCTCCTGCAGCTGCTTCTCGAACCTAAAACACACCCACTCATTTACTCCTTGTACATGCAAATTCACATACAGTTTTTGTTATTTTGTAAACAAACATCTGAGAAAATCTAAGCAAATTTTCTAAACTATCATGATTTTTTTTTCATTGCATTTCAGAAGCTTTAACTTTGGGCCACTGTCTGGGTGTATTTCTGTGCACAATTGCCCTTTTTTCCAGAAGGAGGCACTTTACTGTTTGAAAAAATAATTTTTTCATAAAAAATATTTTTTTTTTTACCCACCTTTAATGTACAAGTTCAGCAATACACAAACATCAATTAACAAGTAACATATCCTATAACCTTTCTCTGCAATATGAAAACGAAATAACCACTAACCACTATGTGGTTGTTGGTTTGAGTTGCTTCTGTCGCCAGACTGTGTGTGACTATCTTATAATTGTCTATGTGTTCTTAGCTGTACTTAGCGTTGAGCTCATGTCTAGCCAACTTCCTCTTTGTTGTCCAATTTTACACCCCCTTTCTCTCTCTCTCTCTCTCTCTCTCTCTCTCTCTCTCTCTGTATCATTGTGTGTCTGTATCGATAACATAACTAGGGTACTTCCAGCTGCCTATCTAAAAGATGTATATGAGAATGTATTGAGCGTGTTATGTTTGCATACCTCTGCTTGGCCAGTTCTCTCTCTTTCTGGCATTGCTCATCTCTGTCCCGTTCCAACTGCTGTCGTAGTTCCTCGCATTGCCTGACGTAGCGTTGGGCAGCCCTCTCGTCTGCCTGATGCAGCTCTGCCTCATGAAGGACTTTGAGTTTCTTCAGCTCTTGCTTGTGTTTGGAGATCAACTTCTGAATTTCAGGCTCCAGACCTGAGGGTGTACAAGAAGAGACAGTATTAATGTTACTATTTATGTTTGTATTCTATGTTATGTATGACCTCATTTTGTGATCTGAACATACAGTGGCCCCAAAAAGCAACTGAACATTGTAACGTCAGTGCATGACCTCACTGATGCTCTGTTTAATCCCATCACCCGTGTTTAAACATCTAGTCTTTCTAGAAGAATGGATTATAAATTTTGATTATTAGATTTTACACTGAAGTTTTATAACTTTCTGTGAAGCACAATAGAAAACTAGCGTGTTCAGTTGCACGCTATAAATGCTACCAGTGTGAAATGTGCTGCTTATGCATCCAGTGTAAAACAGACATTTGAAATGCTGATGGACATGCCAAAATATATATTCCTTATAGACCTCTGATTTACTGTTGAATTCAGTGTTAACACACCTACCCAAACGCACAAGTTAACAGCTATAATCATGGATTTAATGATTAAGTAAGATGGTGGAGAACTTTTTAAAAGTTGTTTATTCTAATCTTTTGGGCACAGCAGGAAAATCACAACAACAGGTCATATCTCAGATGATGGGTTCAAAGAAACATTCAGGCTGGGCTGAAATGGATATTGTTGAAGGGTGTGGTGGTCTGAATCGGAACAGAGAAATGGGGCACTGGTGTGGACAGATGCCTTTTGTTGCCCTCTGCTGACCTTTCACCGTGATCTCTTTGATCTTCTTGGTCTTCTCATCGATCCATTTCTCCCTGCGGATCTTTTCTGTGGCACTCATCAACTCTTTTAGTTTCTTAATCTCCTGTGTGGATGGACAGAGATGGAAGAAGATTGAGATGGGAAGAGAAGCCATCAATATAGAATGGGGCAGGCCACTCAGAGAAGAAAAACAGCTAAAATTATGATTATTTATGAGATGTTCCGGTTGACTCTAGAATCTAACAAATGTAAGGTCTGTGCAATAAGATATTGCTGCAATTACAGTGTAATAATTTGGTTGTTGACAATATCCTGAAGGCTTTTTCCCACAACTAGCTGAAAACAGTGCATATTTATTTTGGCACTTCTGTGGAGTTGCACAGAAACAGGCAGAGTTTCAGTGCCAAGAAGGTGCTGAGCAGAAAACACATTATGAAAAAACCTGCATAACTGACATGAAAATTTTACATTTCCATTTACTCATTTAGCAGACACTTTTATCCAATGCAACTTACAAATAGAGAGCATTTAACATTTTGCCCTAAGAACCAAAAAACCAAGAATGCAATGCTACATTTACAAGTGGGAATCGTGTTCTCATGCTAGAGACAGGATGAACAGTTGAACGTTTTTTTTTCCTTGTTACAATAATGTTACAATCTTAATGATAATAAAATTTGCTAAATTTTCTTTATGCTAAAGATATTTTTTATCTTTTTTTAAAAATATGGACTGAAATGTGACCTGGACATGATTATATGAGGTTCAGTTATTTTTATATAATATATTTATATTATATAGGTATTCAGTTATTATTGTATTATTATGTGTTTAATACAAATAGCTTAACTCAATGTATGAATTAGGTTATACATCAGACGGTGTATAAATGACTAACAGGGTTAATGACTAACAGGGTTAATGGCTACCAACCAAACCACAGAGTATGAGGCAGTTGCAGCATATAAACAGAGATGAATGAGAGGTTGCAAATAGGACAGAACACGGGAGTGATAAGGGATTAGATAGGAAACAAGAATTACCTCACACATGGGACCCAGAATTTGCCACACCTACAGGCAGATGGAAGGACAGGTAAAGACAGAAACGCACAATACAAGCAGAAAGAAAAGAAACACAGTTAGCAGAGGAAAAGGCAACATGACAAACACACATGCACCTGTCATACACAAGACAGATTATGGGAAACATGCCTAATTAAAGAGAGACCACCAACAAAAGAAGTCAACTATTATTTTTAGAAACCAACACACTTTGGTGTGTCCTATAAACAATAAGAGCTAATACAAACTAAAGCTGGCGATTAAGGCTTGTTCGCTCCATTTAAGCCATGGTTTTTAATTTTTAAAGGAAAAGTTCACCCTACACAAATAACCTGAAAAATGAATGCTTTTCTAATGAGCAAAAATTCATGTAAGGAAGAGAGTGAAATGTATAATTTGCTGAACAATGAATTAGCTATTCAGTGAGAACACTCCAGCACAGTTTGGAAATGTCTTGTGCTCTTCTGTACATTCCAACTTGGTGTGCCACAACTGAGTGTCGCAACCAACAGCATATAATCTGTAACATCAAACCTGGAGCAATGTGCATTCATGTGTCAAGTCTGAAAATGGAAAACAAAAATTAGAGCTACGCTGGAGGATAGAACTAATAATTAACCAATTTCAATCTGTTCCTTACATGTTCTTTAAAAGACTTAATTTATCAGTTGTATGAACCGCTTTGATGACTTTTTATCCTCTTTGGAGCATGGCTACCAGCGGCCACTACATGGTTTCATTGGAAAAGAGCTGTAAGATTTCCTTTTGTGTTTCACAGGAGAGTTATTCTCCTGTGCTGCAGCAGGTCCAGGATCAGCTTTTAGCCGCTCAAAACATACAATAACTTTCAACTGAACTCACCAGTTCATGTTGCTCCTGCATCTGTGCTATCTTCTTAGTGTATTTCTGATCCACCTGCTTGAGTTCTCCTACCACTTCCTCACAGCGTTCACTCAGGGCCTTTTTATCATCAATCAGCTGAGAGAGACAGAGAGAGTTCATGTTTCCTTGTTTTTAAGGGTGTGTGTTTGGAAACACTATGACAGGGGTTCTACATTCAACAGATGTGTTATGTTGACAGGCTTCCATGATAGAAAGAAGACTTGGATTACAAAATTAATATCTGAAGAAGGATGGGCATTTTTGTCAATTTTTATTTCAATTAGTCGATAGGCCTGCGTGTGTATCATAGTGATAATGAAACAAAACTATGACAGAAAATAGTCACTGTCATGTTCATGTACTTGTGCCCATCCATATAACTGATAAGGTGTTTGCCAAGTGTAAACTTACAGTAAACACCACTATAAAGGTTACAGTCTAGTCTATAAATGCCAGGTGAGCTGTGTTGTATAACAGGTGTGTTGAAGTTATCACCTGGTCTATAAACGTCAGGTGTCTCTGTATTGTAGCTTCATACTGCTGTTTGTGCAGCTGAAAATTGTGATTGAGCTCTTTTTCGGTTTCTTTTACATGCCGGATCGTCAGCTCCCTCTGCTGGGCCTACACACACGCAAAATCTCAGATAGCATCCCCACAGACTTAATGCATACTGCACACAAAATTAATTACTCTAATAAAATAAAACATATACAATTCTAATATCAGTTTTTGATAATCATTATGCAATCAGTAAATATGTTGTATATTTTTGTGTAATACATGATGAAAAACTACATTTAAAAATTTTTACAGCACGTTATATCTTACAATATCTTTGTTATACATGTCGCGAGGACGAAGGTGTAGAGCACGTGCAGCATATCAATGATGATGGAATGTGTGTGTGTGTTTTGTACCAGTGCTGTCTGTAGCATATTAATGGTGCGTTTCTTCTCCTCTAGCTCCAGTTTGAGTCTCATCATAGATCCTGTGACCTCAGCAGCTGTGGCCGAGGCTTGTTCAACAACTGCCAGATCTTCCTCTGACAAAACCACCTACACAAACAAACAAATCTCAATCTCAGCATTGACACAACGCATACTGAATGTCAAAAGGTTCAGATGTTTTACCTCTCTGTGTGATCCAGACGTGACGGACCGTGGTCTCTCCTGCTCAGATTTCTCCATCTCATCCAGGAAGCTCATGATGCTTTGCAGTTTGGCCTCTGACAGCAGGGCACCACCATCTGGTAGGGCAGGAGTTTGACTCAACTGCCTGTGCCGTTCCACATTATCAGTTGTCAGGGAGTTGGAGTCTCCATCCTGAGAAGATAACAGGTCATTTGGTAATCTACACAGCTGTGATGTCACAGCCATGAGAATATTAACAAATGACTGCCCATGTTTACATATCAGTGCTTACTTAGGCACGTTTATATGAACATGTATTATGCCAGTATGTGGAGGTTGGCTAATCACAACAGAAATAATCTACATATGTTTTAAAGCTAAAGTACCAAAATAGGCTGTTTTTTACTCAAGTTGCATCAACTGTCAACTCACTTCATCAATCCATGAGTACTTGTCCTTCCTGTAGCTTTTGGGCTCTGACAGTCTCTCTGGTTCTTCTTCTAAGAGCTTCAGCGTGTCCAGCAAATCATTCAGGGTGGTTTTTGACTGAGCCCTGCTCGATGGCGCCCCCTGCCGCTGGTCCTCCATGCTCACAGACCTCTGCAGGATCTCCTGTGGGAATTAAGTCATTTTTTGATCAAAGCTTTAGCTGTTGGTTTACAGTTCTTGGAATTAAAAGCAGTCTGGGGTGAGGGATTACCTGGGAACACTGAGAGCTTCTGCACACAGATCCAACAGGTGACGCAGCCCTCAGATTCGTCGCATCTTCAGAATCACAAACCACATTCACATTAGAATCTGAAGAAAGAAAGTCAAGCCAAGCCAAACTTTATGACTCACTCTAACACTTATTTATGTGAGAACTCTGTAATTCCACACAAAACTGTGGAAAATTAGGTATCCAACTGCTTTATATAACAAAACATAGAATTTAGCTACAAACATGCAAGTTTCTTGGGAAAACTGCACACCTGTGTTCTTAGCTTTAATATCAGTGGAAGAAGCTGGTGAACTCTTGGTGAGTTTTTTACGACCCACTTTCCCAGCATGCTTCAGTGCCTCCAGCTCCCCCTCTGCTATCTGCTGGACCTCTGCAGCACGCTGAGCTCTCTTCTGCTGAAGCTCCTGTTATGGAGACAAATTTACATTGCATACTGATCAGCAGGAAAACAAGGCCTGTGAAGACTGTACAGCAGCTGTGCCAAGTACACCAGTATACTGTACTGTTCATATAATAGCCACTTTTGAGTATTGCAAGTACAGAAGAACAGATGTAACAGTGCTATGTAAAGTGCAGCTGGAAATTATAGAGCTATGAAAAGATATTACTCTAACGGTTTAATTCAGGCTACATGAATTAAATTTTTTAGAAGTGTTGCTGAACCGTGTTATGTACCTGTATGGCAGTAAGTCGAGCCAGGCGGGCTTTCTCCTCTCTAATGCGTTTTCTATCATCATCTTTTTTCTTCACTGAGTCAGTGGTTTTCTCCTCTGCTCTCTGTTCCCTCTCCTGAAGAAAGATTTGAGACAGAGAGAATTAAATTCTCTAGTTCAGCAAAGTCATCCATAAGAACATACTAACAGCAGCTGGGGTAGCTTCTATTCAGTTTATTATCTTTATCATCTGCTGTGTTCCATGTGAACTACAACAGGACATGCATTAAAATAGAAAGGTCACAAATAGAAAGGTCAAATACATCACCTTCTTTTTGGATGCCAGAAGGTGTTTAAAAGCATTCTGACTGGCTCGCTTTCTGTTGGCATGGCGACGAAACCAACGCTGGATAGTGATTGCTGCATGGTTCACTTGCTGAATGAACCTAAAAAACAGAGTTTTGATTCAAGCGTGCTGTTAAACACAGCCATGCACAGAAGCCATTTAAAACTGTTGAAGGTATCTCAGGGTGCTTTCACATTAGTGTTTCTAGTGCTAGAGTCAATACGACTCTGGTTCGCTTGCTTGGTGTCAATATGGTTTTCTGAACATAATTTATGTTATGTTCATATGCACTTGTTCACATCACTTGTGATGCATCCACGATAGAAAAATAACATGAGCTGCGATCATGGTTATGGGACACTGCTGACCTTTCTGCTTCTTCCTCTGTCACCTCTCTTCTGCGAGGTTGACCTGGGCTTCGAGGGCTACGAGCGGCATTGTTGTTGGAGCCTGATGATGCCGAGGAGAAGTTCTTCTGAGACTTAGTGAGAGAACTGCCTACATCTACAGACACATCATCATTTACTGTGGCTTTGATGATGTTACTGTTACAATAGAAAGGGAGAGAAACAGAGAAAATCAAATTAACTTAAAATGGTTTATACAAGTAAACAGACACAAATTAAGGACTTATATCTAGAAACAGTTCAGCTATGTAATCATTCCAATCAGTCATAATGAACCTACTTAAAGGAAGGTTTCTGATTGGAGCTCTTGGGAGTGAGGGGCTTCTCTGAGTGGTTGTTATGGAGGATGGTGGTCACAGAGTTCCCCACGGCTGCTTTATTGCTCCTGAAAATCATGATTTAAATGCACATATTGAAATACATTTTACAGCAAATATGTACGAAGCTGCACCAATAAAATAGAGTAAAACTATAATAATAGTGTAACACAATAAAATACAAAAAATATTATTATTATTATTATTAAGTATTTTAAATAAACAAGTATGGAAATAAATGAGAACAAATCCTATGTGGTGTTAGAGACTCAATCGTCATGGCAACTGGAGAGTGTTGGAGTGCTGGAGAGTGTAAGCATTACAGTACAGTGTCTGGACTGTGAGAGAAAATGTCTTCCCACCTGTTGTTGGCTGTGAAGTTGGCAGCCAGTGATACTCCAGCTTCCCTCTTCTTCAGGCCTGTGGGAGAATCCATGCTGCAGGTGCTGTGAGAGCTGCTGGGGACAGGGAACACTCTTGGCTGGTCATCCTGAAACAACAACAGGTCCTTTAAACTGATTACACAGAGCTGACATGCAACACTTGGATATTGTGGGTTTAGCACTTAAAAATACCTTGGCATGAAAAATACCAGAGCTACTACATTTATTGTTACTGACATTGCTATACAAAGTGATTAGTAGTGTGTTGCTAAGCAGTTGCTAGGGTGTGTTTCTAACAGTTGCTAGGCTCTGAGTGTTTTTACATGGTTTTATGTAGCTGCTAGGGTGTCGCTAGGTGATGTGTCCCTTAGCAAACACCACTTACAAATGTAACAATAACTGTAGCATCATTTTTATTTTTGGCAGAAACTAAAACAGGGAAAATTTGTGGTATTGTTTCTATAAAAAAGGCTATTGCACAATAATTTGTATCAAATTGCTTGGCCTGAGATCTTTTAAAAATGGGAATCTATGATTTTGTATAAATCAAACTTATATTAAAATGGTAATTAAAAACCTACATATAATTTAAAAAGGACACATAACAGGATCTGACAACTAAAATGAAATCAGACGTGAGAAAGCAGTGTCTTGTGGATGGAGGAGTACCAGGATGTTCCAGGTAGTGTGGTCTTTGGACGTCTTGGAGAGGCTGGCCAGCTTCCTGCGTCCATCAGTGCTGCTGTTGAACAGAGCCAGGAAGTCTTCTGTGGTGCCTTCACTGCAATCAGACAGCCACAGAAAAACAGGAAGGTAGGAGAGACAGACAGAGGTCACAAGTACTGAATGCTGCACACACACACATAGTAAGCAACACAGAGACTCTGAGGCTTACAAATAATGATGGTTCAACTGAAGTTAAAACAGTGTCACCTCTGATAAATATTGTCAAGCAAGAATGGTTGCTAAGTGAATTTTTAATGGCTCAAGTCAAAAAAAGACCACCAGTAAAGCTTTAAATCACACCCCATTTAAATGTAGGTGTCATTCATGTCTGTGGCACAAACGCTGCAGGCCGATTTATGTGCCAAAGTTGAATATTTAGGTTAAGGGTTTATTCAAATCCCCAGCCCCAAGAATGAGCAGAAGCACGTAACACTTGCTTTGGCAAGTGCCACTATTATACTATTAACTGCATGTGGTACTATAGGATAAGCCCCAAGCCTGTGCTTCTTATAAACTTTCTAAAAAACAGTAAAACAATCAGACTATCTACACTAAATATACTGGGTGGACCAAAGAAAGGTCCAATTTTGGAGATGATAACAGCTGCATTGGGTCCACAGCAGAGGAATGTGACATCATTTTAAAGGGCCAGGAACATTTAAAGGGCCAGATGTCCACAAGCATATGGCAATCGTATCTTCTTCTGCATTGAAATTCCACCAAATGTCTAACATGATGTTCACCCCCCATCTAATTTAACCCATAGACATCTGTGCCAGTAACTTCAGCATGCATATGTGAGCATTTTGGGGGTGTATTAGGCGCCTGGTGTCAGCTGGTTCAATGAAAGGCAATTCAATTCTAATTCAAGAACCACATTCCTCCACGTTTCCCCTTTTCAAGTGATTCAGAGAGAAGAGAGGTCACAAAATGACAATTTAAAACAGCAGAAGGAAGGGGGGAGGGGCATGAGGTCGTTCTTCATTTAAAACCCCTGTGGCATCCCAGGATCCAATGGGAGGGGAGGGCAGGGCTGGCAGCTGCCGGACAAAAGAATTTTAGCCTGTGCACACTTCTGCTTTCACTGAGTCCTAATCGGAGCGTAACTGGAGACCTGAGCCCCTCTCTTGACAAAGCTGAACACACCCCCATCTTTCTTGCCTTGTGCTGCAAACGTTGAGGCCACAATAGCTATTGTCTGGGGAAAACCAAAATCACTCAACCCCCAGCTGTTACTACTTTCACAGTGTAAACCTACAAAAAGTCTAGGAGGCGATCGACCAAGCACACCACATCATGGGTGAAGAAAGTATATGGAGGCATGTGTTCTAGATTGTACATGCATGAACATGCAACACTGAAAAAAACATGCATGTGGGACAAGCTGTCAGCTAGTAAGCATAGTTTAAGTGCTACTACACACAAATTCATGTTTTTTCATTTTCAGGGTCTAAATGGGACTGCAAAGAACAGCTGTCACATGATAGTGTTGCCTGAGCATGTCTTTCTTCCAAAAATAATAAAAATGAAATTCAATTTTGCATACCAAAAAAACCCTAACTTTTTGATATTTCAACAATGCCATAAATTATTGGTGTTTATCATTAGATTCCCAATTTTTGTCAAGTTTTGTGACATTTACCCATATACACTATGTCACTACCACCTCTAACAGAAGAGTAAATTGGAGGACTGACAGATGGTTCTGTACCTGGGGCTTGTGTTGGCCTGCTGGTTCACTTGTGTGGTGCTGTTGGACCGGCGCAGGTTCTTAATTGCCCGTGAGCTTCCCAATCCAGTATCGATCTGTCAACAACAGAGGGAAAGAAAAACACGTCAATGACATACCAGACCTGCTAAAGCTTTTATTAAAAAAAAAACAATGAAATGTCAGGAAGTCAGAAAACCGCAAACTGTGTTCTTCTCCCATCCCTTAATCCCTTAAGCATGAAACAAAATTGTGCAACTCTTGTTCTGAATTTTAACTGTCAAACAAGATGCAGGCAACAACATACTAGGTCAGACTTTCTCTTTTTCACACACTCAGTCTCCACAGTGATGATGGACAGTTCAACTGTATGCAACATATTTGCATAGAATATGTGCATTTATTATGCACTAATATATCACAACTTGCATGTTCCTACCACTCCAAGGTGCTACGTACTTATAGACAGTTGATGCAAACAACACAAAATAATACAAAACAGCAGAACATATCACTCTCCTGTCAATTGTTAGATAATCTTTAAGACAGACTCACCAATGTGTTTCGTTTCCCCCGGCCGTCACTGGCCACAGATACAGATATGGAGCGAGAAAAGTATTTTCCTGCAGAGGCACTGCTGGGTCTTCGGCCCATTGTGAGCTGGGAACCAGTCAGACTGAGGTCCAGCCCGTCTCCCGCTGCTCCTGCCTGGATGGATGCTGAAGGACTGCGAGTTGTATGCATCCTAACCTGGACTGACGATGAAGAGATTGACGATTTAATGCCATTAAAATACACAATATGTGGTACTTAACACCTTTCATCCTATAGATTAGAAGCAGGTGGAGTGCACTAAATAGTGACAACTCAGTCTTGTATGCCCACACTGATACTAGAAGATGTGTTTGGACAAAGTCATGAACAGGTGCTGTTTCCATGGGAACAGATCTAAGCATCAACATTGCAATATATAATTACCAGATATCGAAACACTGGAAGGTTTAGGTAAAGAAACAATACAGGAACTAACAGGTCTTCACATTGGTAAGTTACTAAATTGGATTTTGTATAGGTAACTAACAGACAGAATTTAGCACACGCATCATCAAACTGAACCTACATAAATCATGCAATATGAAAAAGGTAAGAAAGCTGTTACAAGAGATGAAATGTAGTATGATTTAGTATGGCAAAATAACCTAAACATAAATAAAAACCAATAAGGCAGTCTATCTCTTTCTGTAACAGTCATCAATACAATTAAATAGAAAAAAACAAAGAGATTCAAACCAAAGGCCTCCCCTGGTATAAGCTAAAATATAACGTGGGTTAACACAACGCACTGCATGATAGAAACACGAACAAAGCATAAACAAGATGTTTAATTCAATCGTTTCTAGATATTAAAATAAGACTACACCGACTTTGCTTCAGCTACGTCGAAACCGTCTCGTTTGCGCCACTTCTTGCTAGCACACAATAAACACGATGAAAACTGCAAGGTTACACTGACCAGCCAATGCTTTACCTTCTCTAAACTGTCCACATGAGGTGAAGAAAGTGTCTGTATTTAAATATGAGCGTGTTTATTCCAGTTTTGAGCGCCTGACAGCGATTCTCGTTTATCTCCAACTCTACAGCGCAACATCTCAGTGGCAACCAGAAAACACTGAGGAACTCCTCCCATCGAGAGTTCTGATTGGTGAAGCGGGGAGGAATATGACGATCTAATTGGCTGAGCAGTCGTGTCGCTGTGACTGATGGCAGAAGAAGGCGTGGCGCAAAGACAAGGTCGGTAGGCGTGTAGCACAAGCGGCAGATGTGGCGTTTGTTTGAGCCAGTACGATAAATAATTTATAAAACCTTACTGTAAGGGACTTCCTTAAGTATACAGCGTGCCAACATACTAATTAAGTTCAATAATTAAACTTATTGAATTTTCCTATTAGTACATTTATGTATCATTGGATAATATTTTGCATCCTCAAAACAAATTTGTTACTGAGAGACAATTACTGTAAGTCCTGATGATTAGTAATACAATTTTATTTTGTATTTTTATTTTGTAGTACCAGCAAATATACAATCGTAAAGCAGACAATGTGTTATAACAGTACATCATATCACATTTTGGGTCAGTGAATCAAAGATTTATAAATTCTATAAATTTATAAAGATTTATAGAACTATGAGAGCTTATTGAAAATCCCAAGGAGTAAACCATGATTATTTTTCATATTTTGTATTAACAAGACAAAGAAAGACTTAGGGTGTTGGAATTAGTCACAGTTACACTAAAATAAAGCAATATCTGACAACATCATCAAAGAGGTAAACATCAATGTACAGTCATTAAACAGCCGTTCACAAACACATTTTATTTAGAACATTTCATCATTTGAACTCTACAGCAAGCTTCCAGATGTCTGCTGCTTTGGCCAGAGTAATTTCCTCTGGAAAACTGTCCAGACCAGGAAAGGAATTGATGATGTTCTCCTCCAAAAGGGATTCCATAGTGGACCTGATGCTATGTAGGGGAACAGAAACGGAGAGGGGGAAGGGTGTTTAGTGTTGGTGGGGTTCAGGAACAACAGTTTGCTCTGCTGTCTATTGTTCACAGCACACGCATTCCCATTCACTCTGCGACCAGCTGCCTGCTCAGCAGGTGACTAGAGCAGGGCACTCTGACAGATGGGAGCCTGAGGGGGTCAAAGTGTGCCTCTCTAGGTCTGGAGCCCACAGGTCCCTGGGGGACCACTTGGTCTGGGAGGTTTGCATTGTTTTGGAATTGATTGGAAGTAGCCATTCTGGGTAAAATATTAAGACCTTTTGTGTTGTAGAACATGGTAGTAAATGCTTTAGGATGCTTGTGAGCATATTTACCTTTGAAGCAAAAACATTTCAAGACGTTTACTTTGAAATCAAATGCCTGACATCTGTGAAATAAAATGGTTAGGTGTACTTTACCTTTTGTGGCCTGTTTGTCTCTACAAAACCTGCACTCACAAATGGTCTGTAAAGCTGCAATTCAGAAGGCTGGACAACAGGATAAATCAATCAAATAAAGGATCAGTTCTTACTTCCAGTGTGGAGCGAAGCCATCCTCCACAGTGCCTTTGGCCTTGAGCTGAAGGATCTCATGTAGTTCCAGTAGGAGAATATCAATGTCTGTGACCCCAAGAAAAAGCTTCACCTGCTTTCTCTCCTCTGAAGTCAGTTTATCTCTGAATTGCACGGAAAGACGCTGAAATGGATCCTGTTCAGAAAGATTATAAGCAAATTGTAGAAACCAACCAAAACAATATTATCATAAAGCATTGTTTAATTTCTGTTTAACAGATATAAGACGCTGGGTCAAAAAGTCTTTGAACTGTTGGCTGTGGCACACACTTACTAATTAAACCCTGGCACACTCTGTCCAACACTTTTACTTGGATTTACAACCCTCAAATGTCTATTCTCGCTGCTTTGATCAATCTGAGGTCAGCAGAGGTTAGTGGCAATGAGGTCAGACTAGTGACAAGCGAAATAGCTGAGCAAAAGGGACCTTTTATTGGACCTTTTTGTGTAATGGCAGCAAGCAGAACAAATTAGCTGCCTATTAGGATATTTTAGGCAATGCACACATAGATAATCATAAATCATATTCCTATGGACTCTTAATTTGAATCATACCTCCTATTGGCTCCTACCATGTCTGGGTGGTTTAAGTATAGAATTAAAGTATCTAAGGAAATAACATCACATTACAGACTGAATGCCAATTCACCTGTCCTTGTCTCATCATCTGTTCACTCCTCCAGCAGGTGAGAAGCTGCCAGGTGGCCGTACACTGACTAAGCTGGTTCTCCTTCAAAGCCTGAAACACAGAAGGATGGGTTTAAGTTACAGAAGCAGATAGCTGATACGCATTTACATTGATAAAAGCATTCAAGAAAAAGTTAATGTGAAAATGAATTTGATGCCATTTGAAGCATAAGCTCTTGTGAGGGGTATAAGACTAAGCCATGTATAAAGGTCCATTTATAAAGCTAATGTTTGTATGTCTCGCCTGGGCTATGCTGCTGGAGATGTGTTGGTCCATTTTCAATGACGTTGTTAGATAGGACAACAACAGATCCTGTGGATCTCCACCAGTTTTTCCAAGAAAACGAAGCCCGATTTCCACAACATAAACAGCATCGCACACATCAGTGAATGAGCGTAGCACTGATCTCATGGAGCTGAGCATGGAGCTCTTCAGTGGTTCCTGACAAACAGAGCAAAGATGAGAGGCTTCCCTTGAAATGATCAAAATAATAACCATTTTTAATAATAAATTAAAGTCCAAAAATAAGTCCTGGCTGAAGTGAATTACTTGGGGTATTTTGGCTCTAACTTCAGTAAGGACCTCTGAAAAATCCTGATAATGTCTTCTTAGATACTTCTCAGTGTCCTGCAAACGAGAGTTTTCTGTATTTAGTATCAGAGAAACAATGGTTTCATCTAGGTGATAACAACTATGATGGTTTAAATTGTGTAAGACTCACGGTTTGAATACGTGGTTTGCCTGCAAAAAAACGTCTGCAAAGTTCTCTTTCAATAGCCTGGAGATCATAGGAACTCACTGTCTGCTGTCCCTTCTTTAAGATGTAATGGCAGTTAGCTAACACCAGGGGGAGAAACTCCCTCTCTGGGTGACACAGGGTTAGCTGACTCTCAGACAATGCCACCAATGGCACCTTATAATCACTGTAAGCCAAAACATCAATAATTAATTTAGACATTAACAGTTAACTAGTACAGGGAATGATTAAAGCAGAGACATTTACACATTCTCAAAAACACACCTGTCTTCTTTTTCATTTCCCTGTTGTCTGAGTTTCCTGGATTCTCGCACCAGACTATTATGAGTTTCAGACAGGAGATCTATGATAGCGTGCAGACACGAGCCTGGTCCATGACGACTCAGTGAGAGAAACTGTCCAGAACTTTCTTTAGTCATTTCTCTTTCAAACAGAGCACGATCAAAACCCACTGTAGCTGAAATAATAAAACAATTAAAGGACTGACATTATCTTTCAGTTTAGACTGAATCATCTGCAGACTGAATTAGATTTGGTTTCACTAAAATTTAAATGAAATCAGTTCTGTTTAGCATCTTTTAACAACACTATGTTTTCTAAAAAACAAAGTGAAGTGAAAGTGACATATTTGTCAATGTATGGTAATCCATACTTGAACTGTGACCTCTGCATTTAAACCATCCAATTAGTAGTGAACACACACTGCAAGTCATGAACACCCACACACCCGGAGCAGTGGGCAGCTATCACTGCAGCACCCAGGGAGCAACCGTGGGAAAGGTGCCTTGCTCAAGGGTACCTCAGTAATTTCCTGCCGACAGGAAAAATTAAACCTGCAACCTTTGGGTTACAAGTTCAACCTTCTTACCATTAGGCCATGACTGCCCAATAGACACATAAACTTTTAACTGTACATAGAACAATTGCTTTTGTTTGTTTTATGAGAAAAGCAAAAGTTGCAATCTGTGTAAATCTTGTTTTTCTACTTTTAAAGTTTGAAAAATCAGTAAAATATACACAAAAAAATTAAATGAGCTAAACGTATTAAAATCTTACACACAACTGAAGGCATAATCAATATATGCCTCTTCAGAACCTTCTGTGAAGATTCTGGTCATAACACATATGCCGATAAACGTAAACCTTAAAAGTTCCTGCCAAATTAAAAATGTATAAATCTCTGCCATCTTACCTGTATTGGCTATTTCCATTCTGAGATGGTTCCACACCTTTATGAAGATCTCTACTCTTTCAGACAATAACTTCTTCTGATGGCCTATTTGAACAATTAAAATAGGGTGACTTCTATGCTAAATGCATAAATTAATCAGTTATTTCTACCAGTGGGCACAGGCAATAACGGTTATATGAATAAGTATGACAGACCATCAAAAAGTCTGTGTAGCAGAGTGGAGATGGTATAGTTCTGAGTGTCAGACCCTGGAGGAAACAGCTTCATTAGATCAGACAGCAGGGCAGCAAGAGTTGGCAGATGAATCAGCTGTCGTATGCAAAGCACCTGATAAACACAATAAAATTAAACAACCAGTCTGGCATAGTAACCAATGGCATGGGTTTAGTGTAGGACTGTGTGTTTTGCTAAGCCAGAAAATAAACGGGAAATTGTATTATTTTTGTCATACTTAGACAATATAGCAGATTAAAATAACGCTAATTCTGCAAATAACAACTTTAATTCAGTTAAAGCCTATCTAACTGTTATGCTTCCTCTGTAAACTTACCTTATTGATATAAAGGGTAAGCAGCGGTGCTTGATTTTGGTTTATTTGTTGGGAGAAGCTCTCCACTGTTAGGACAGGTGAAGGGCTCCAAAAGGCAGAGTGTTGGGTGGGGCAGTTAGTCGGGAGTTTAAGGATTTCTTTAGGGTCTCCTATCAGAACCTTCATCAGGGGACTCTTAGAAAGTCCATGATCAGATACAATCAGATCCTGTGCACTGGCCAATATACTGTTCAAATCCTGTAAGCAACAAACAACGAATTTCATTAGAAAGTGTTCATTATGCATATTGTATATTGTAACACATCTTGGTTTTAAAATGAAACCTGAATAATCACATGACCATCAATACCATTAAAGGCACAAAAATTCAATTTAGCACTTAAAAGTAATGATTAAATGTTAAAAAAGGAAAATGGTTTAAAATGTAAATTAATATACTGCAAAAATAGTTAATTACTCATTACACGGGTACTATAATACAAACACTGACCTGTAAAACAGGATTTATGACTGAATTACAGACTGTGCTCTCCCACTGCTCTCTGGAGTGGCGTGATGACAGATCCTGGCCGTCACCTGCCAATGAGAAAATATTTGACCCAGATATTAGAAATACAGACGAAATATACAGAGTCTATCAGAATAAGTTATCAGAGAATATAGAGACATCAGAGATATATTTTAGTTAATCATTTAAGATTATATAATTAATTCAGATTATTTAATTTGTTTGCACTTGTGGGTGATTGCTATTAAATACATGTAAAGTAACAGTGTAAAGATCAAGCATGTTTAACTTTACTCAAGAACAGTATTCACACCTGTAGTGGTCTGGAGAAACCTGTTGAGGATCAGATGAACCATGATGGTGGTGTCGTCTATGTTGAGATTTAAAGTCTTCCCAAGAACCGTCATGTCCTTCTCAAGATGTTGCCAAAGGAACTCAAAGACATTATAAACAGTTGGTTGAATCATATTTATGATGCCCTGTAAAGAGTTAGGACCTCAGTTTTAGAAAACAGCACTTTGATTCCCTAATGACAGTGATCCACTAACCATTTTTTATAGTTCCCCTGTAGTGGATAAAACTATACCTTAAAACACATCTTCAATCATTTAAATATGACAATAGTATGTCATTAAGCACTCCATTTATAAGCACTCCATTTCATGCCAAAAATCTGGCAAGCCATATTGTTCACAACATATGTGGTCTGTTTTACTAAGCAAACGCAAAAGCACACACTGCCTAAACACACTGCAAAACACAGAGATCTACAGTAGTGCCCCATTCCTATTTCAGATTAAGATTTTTTGGTAATCTGCAAATAATAAAGTGACTATCATTTGTTAAGATAGAAAAAACACATGATTATTTCACTTTATTAAAGCACAAATGAGAAGCAAACTTCTAAACAAACAGTCATGGCTCATTGGAATCACTAAGGACTTTACCTGCTGATAGTGAATGGCCCCTTGCAACATGGCCAGATGAAGACACAGACGGAGAACACAGGACTGTGCTAGAGACTGATTCCTGTTTGGGGCTTCAGATCGGTTTTTGGCATCCCCCAATATATGCCCTGGTCGTGTCAGATCTGTGACTTCATAGGCCTGAGTAAAACCTGCCACTGGACTATGATTCTGGCCTCCTATAGGCACTCCACATGTGGCACATTTGGCTAAAGCCATGGGTCGGCCACACTGAATAAAAGCAGAAAGGTGAAAGATCAATTTACTCCTACATCATAGAGTTCATCCCTATATAAGAGGAAATAATAAAGTTCTCACCTCACCCACAAAGCATGCATGCTTGTTCATACAAACTACAAGGTAAAAACAAAAGACAAAAAAATCCCTTTCAGCAACAGGAAACACCAAAACAAGATATTTTAGCAAATACTGTCATGACTAGATTTGTATTTTATTTCTTCTGCAGCCAGTTGCATAAACTGCTTAGACAAGTCTTACAAGTTAGTTATGTAATTTTTTTCATAACTTTTTTTAAGTCAGTTACATCAAGAGGAAGATAAGTCTAATTTGAGCCCAAAAACTAAGACTGATTAGTTCCAATTGCTAGTTGGTCAGACTAGTTCTTAAGACAGTCTTAACGTAGTAGCTATGTATATGCAGTTGGCCCAAGTGGTCAAGTCATACTTACAATACATTGTCAAATTTTTATTTTCTTTAAGCCACCCCCCAGCTTCACTGGTGTGGTCATCTGGCATAGTGGGCAGGAATTTTTTCTGAGGAAAAGTAGGGAAACAGTCATGACCAAATCATGATTAAACAAATTCAAACTTTAATTAGTCATTAATGAACTAAATGGTTGTTAAACTCCTGGTCAACCTTTGTGACTTTGTCCCTAATTTAAATATTAGTGTATCCAGAACACTATGGGTCCTTACTGTCATGTTCTGAGGTTGAATGGCAATGTTGTAGAGGGGAATAAGCAGTCTGCCCCCACTCTGAAACACTGCACTCGCATGGACCAGGAGCTCTAGCAGAGGGCGACGTTGAGCAGGTACATCTGCATCCAGACTCAGGGGAGATCCTGATCCTCCAATCTTATTAGATAAGAGAGCAGTACAGAGCTCTCTGACATGTCCTGAGACACTCTCTCTAACAGCACCCTCCAAAAGCCTAATCACCTGTTGACAGAGGAGTAGTAATACATAATCTCTATTTGTCTTTTTGTTACTCTTCCTAATGCTTTAATGTTCAAATATGTTTCTGTTATAGCTTTCATTACTTAATGTTAGAATATCAACTAAAAATAATAATTACACTATGAAACATTTATGAAATTTCAAATTTAACTGGATTTACATGGATTCCAGTTGAAGTTTGTTCACTAGTCTGAGTTAAGCAGCTTTTACCTGTTCTTGAGGATGTAGAGCTTTATCAAGTGACATGAGGCTACAGGTGACCTGCCTGAACACAGCGAGAGTCAGCAAGACGCTTTTCATAGAGCTTGATCCATCCATCAGCTGAAATAAAAACAATGACTACTTACAATCAAGAAAATACGGGAACAACATACCATCATGCATTACATAATCAGACATCATGTTCTTAACTGGCAATTTGGCAGATCAAAGGCATTTAGGTGATACCTATCATTAACCATTAAGTCTGAAATTGGTTTTAAATTGAACCTTAATTTAAATGTAAAATGGATAATATGCATTTTTTCTAAATGTAGAGGGGAGTTTTGCCCAAACATGCAAGTTTTCTGCCCAAAACATTTAAGCATACTAAAGAATAAAAATATACAAACATGCCAAATATATATTTTGTTCATGACCATTTTCACTGTTTCTAAACCTTAAAATTAACCATTCTAATTTTTTGTTGCTGTATCTTTAAGAAGCACCCGTTGCGCTTTTATTATAGAGGTAGACTGTGACCTGTAGAGCATCTTTAAGTCCATCTGTGTTGCTGTCCTGTAGCACCTGTCCAACCCAATCCCTGAGGATCCGGTATGATGGACCACAACACAAAAACCGATCCACCTCAGCAGGAATCAACCTCTGTAGACCAGAAAACCACAGTGAGCATACGACAGCTATGTTTTTCTAGAAAATTCCTAAAAACAACTATTCTGAATGGTCATACATGAAGGCGTAGAATCTCCACAGGGAAGATCCATTCATAATAAGTGCTGTTGATCAAGGCTTGAAGAAAATCCATGCCAGCCTGCCTGTTGAGAACTCTCAGCAGGTAAACTCTGTACCAGTCATTGTTACAGTACTCACACACAGCCTTCACTTGCTCCAACAATCTCAGCTCCACATCATCATAATTCCCTGAAAACATATGCACAATATTCATGTTACCATAGCAACAGAGATCAAATGATCAGCATGTTTAGACTATTTTTCTGGACACCACGCCCATTTGCCATTAGTCAGGCGAACTGATAGTCCCGCCCCAAACTCACACCACTGGTTGATCTAATGTTACCATGTGGGACTGTTCAGGATAATCACAAAATTTAGCACCTTAAGCTTATATTTTTTAGGGAAATCAATCTACCAATAGATCACTTATAGTCTTTGTATAATGAGCTGGAATAGAAGAAATTATTTTGCATTTAAAAAAATGCACACTTTACTTTAGAATTACAAAACTTTTACCATGTAAACTCAAGTCAGATTACTGATTAATCTATTTGAATTTGGTATTAGAAACTGCAGTAAATTGGTCTAAAAATAAGCCCTTTCACCTGGTCGTTGGCCAACAGCTTTGGGCAGGATATGAGCAGCAGACTCTAGACACATTCTAAGGTGAGCCATAGACAGCAGAAATCCAGCTGGGTCATGTTGTCTGGAAGGCGTCTGTTTACGAGCCAATCGGCTGAGAAAGTTCACATTCATCTGTAGTCGTCTTTTCTGCTCTTCCACCTTAACAGCTTCGTTTAATCCAGAACAGTGCAGGGAATCCTGAAAACACAAATCTGCTTTCAAACACAAACATGCAGAACTTCACAAGAAAAACAGCTAAAAACAGCATATAAGGATATGGCTGAGAATGCAAGGATAACTTTATAAAGCATAACTTCTGAGTGAATACTGTATGTGGTGCAAGGTCAGAGATTTTGACATACTTGAAAACAGTTAACAAATAGCCGGTAGAGTTCAGTCCTGTCCTCTTGATCCAGAAGCTTGTTTTCCAGGTTTTCTAGGTAGCTTTGAATGTGCTTCTTAACTTGCTTAACACTGGACAGATTATATTATTTCAAACTGTACTTTTGATGAAAAACTTGAGCATGTTAATTAAAGCTTAAAATAATAGGGGAGAGAATATAGGCTTACTACTAAAGCCAATACTGCATCTTTAAAATCATAAATGGTAAGTCACAAAGCCCTAATGTGCATATGCGTAATACAGGCACCTGTACTGCAGAAGGAGTTTGGGCAGCACAGAGCGCACCACAGGGCTCTGGTCGACACACTCCAGAAAAGGGGTGAGCTCTCTGGTCTGATAAACATCTCCTATTTGCACACACAGACACAAAAATTCATAAATACAATTTTTTTCATAAGGAGTAGATCATTGTGTTTTATTAGACCAATGTCAAGTCGTCCCACCATGGGCTGAGATGAGAAGAGAGAAAAGCAGTTCCACCAAGCCTTCTGGGGGGTCTTGTTTATCCGTCAGACAGAAGCGAGAGACCACTTCCAGGAAAAATCCATTACAACATTTCCGTATCTCATTATGCTGACTCAGAGCTAAACTGTAAAAGACATCAAGCATACAGCACAGTTCATTGTCTCCATACAGTGATTGCCATACAATGATTTCATCCCATATGATTAGATTATTGAAATGGCCAAATGCATCTGCTCTGTTTGCCAAACTGTTTATTCCATCTAGCCCATCAATGAGTGCCAGAGAGTAACAAGAGCAAAATGTAGAGTTTAGTCTTACTCTATTTTTTTGGAGACAGTGGGTCGGTAGTTGTTCGGCAGGTTAGCCCTGCACACAGGACAGTATTGTGCTCCTTCTCTCTCTATGGATTTCTCCACACAGGCCAAACAAAACACATGTTTACAGGGAAGAGCAGCAGGCTTTGATAGATCTGCCAAACATACCGAACACTTCACACCAAACCTGTGAAGACAAAACAGATACAAAACTAGTTATTAGGTAAATTCTACCTGCTAAGGATCTAACTAGAATGACATAAAACAAATTTGCACAGAAATATACGGTATGACAAAAAGACATATCAAGCAGTGTACATAATAAACTTTGTTGTGATTAGGAATGAAAAAATAAATAAATATAGACAAATATTGATTATGGTCCACATATATATGGTTGCAGTCTATGTAAAATTCATATAAAAACAATATTATACAGTCCAGTAAAAGGTGGGTTTACCGCAGTTCTCTGTTGATAGACTCATTGTAGTAATCATTGAGTATGCGGATGATCTGCTGAAGGATGTCTTTGCTCCTCAAATTAGGAGATCCTTCCATCAGCTGTGAGAAAGGAAATACAAAACTTAGAAACGTATCAGTTAGAAACCTTTGATATTTCTGCAAAGTGTATTTTTTACAAGTGAAAAAGTAAAAGAAATTTTACTTTTTTGAAAAGTCACCATTAACAAACCACCCAACAGAGTAAACGAGGTCTGCACTCACCCCATGTAACTGGCTGCAGTGTTTCAGAGTCAGTGCCTCTATCCTTTCATCCTTTATGTTTATCTTGACAGCCACCTGTTCAATAAAGGAGGACACTAGAAGCATCCCCTGCCACACTGACCTAGGGGTTAAATGATTTCATAATGATTGTAAAAATATATATTCTAGCATTTCCATAAAATATCTCATAACTTATACATCATTAATGTATATGTATGTATTAGCTTAGAATGTAAAATCATGCCTCTGGAATAGTATGTTAAATTTTGTAGCATAGTTTTCATATCTCACTTTATAGCATCCAGCTGCTTCAGACAGCCGGGGCTGCAGAGGGCGCTGTAGCCTGCAGTGAGCACTCTCTCTAAACAGGGCTGAAGTTTCTCAACTCTTCGCAGGAAGGCCTGGCATTTAGATACTGATGTTACAGGTAGAAGCTTTGTTTCCTCAACACACATACCAACAGCAAATATATCCTCACACTGTAACAAACCAACACAACAAAAGTTATCTTTTTCAGAAGCACAGCAAATGGTGTAATCAAGTTGCTTTTCTACAGTCTCTTTTTCATTAAAAAAAGCTAAATGCTTTAAATAAAAAAGTGAAAGTTACTATTGTGCTTTAGTTTATGGATATAACAAAGTTAAAAATTTAAGATATTTTAAGCTAAAACCTCTTGGTTCCCACCATGTCAGGGCTTGGTTTCTTTGGTGTCTTTTCCTGAATGATTCCAACCACTTGAGGGTTGAGCTGAAGGGCATGTGATAATGTGTCCAGACGTGGGGCATAGATTTGTGCCGCTGCAAGGATCCAAGATGGAGAAAGATGAGGGGTCACTGACATCTCCTTCTGCAACGCATACACACAACCCAGCACTGCAGCAGTGAAGACCTGTGAGAAAATGCACACAAACCCACAACCACATTAGAACATAGATATAAAAACACTCACACACACAGATAAAACAACAGATTCAGACACATTCAGACACAACAGATTCAGACACAACAGATTACCTAACAGATAAAACATGCATACATGTATCTTACCTGCAGCTCTTCTTCAGAATGGACTTTGAAAGACAGAAGTACATAGTCAGTCAGGTAGCGCTGACCCAGTTCAGCTCTTTCTCTCTCTGAAAGTTTTTCGAAATAGCTGCCCAGTCTGCTCCCGGAAACTGCACTAACAAACTGCTGAATCCTCTCTGTGTCGCCTTGCTCAGTGCCTGGGAATAAAATGCCACAGTTCATTGTTCTAAATGCAGTTAAAAGAAAAAAAATGAAGGTGAAGTGTGTAACTTCATCACTACTCCAACCCTGTAAGTCAGGGTTCCCAAACACCCATCTGACATTGGTTAGACAAACAGATAGACCTGCCCCAAACTCACAACATCAGTTGAGCGAATTCCCAGCTACCAATTTTAGGCTGTAAGCACATTTCTATAACATTCCCATTAAGTAACAAAAACATTAAAAATGTTATTTTGGAATATAAATGGAATCTGATTTGGGCCTGGTTAGCTAAATATCCAACCTAAATGACAAAACGAAAAAAGTCCTCACCTTGCACAAACTCTGATTCCTCCCATAAACTCTGGCAGTATGTTTTTATCATCCAACTGAAAGGAGCAGCACAGGGCTGTTCCTCTTCTCCAACAAAAAGGTGACACTGAACATTAATCTCCTGCTCTGGAGCACTAGAGGAGGAAAATAAGTCCACTTTAAAGATTTAAAATACATCTGACAAAGATCACACTCAGTGGAAAAGAACTGGTTTAATGATGGTAAACAGCATCATTTTGAAGTGTTTCCACCCCATAATGTCAAAATGTCACAGTGAGGTTATTATACATATAAAAATACCTTGCATTTTGTGAAAAGGTTAAATCAAGCAGTTGTTGATCTTGAAAGACATCCAGCCAGAACTGAACCAGACCCTCACTGAGCACATGCAGCAGGTCCAAGTTACAGTCTCTGTCCAACATTTCCAACACTTGGGCAAACTTTGGGCTCAAAACACCCTGTAGATAACGCCACAAAGTGTGCCTGCATACAAACAGATAAATTTAAGAAAGATCTGAGCCAGCCATACAAACTGATGGTTCCTAATTGGATCTGGAGGGGCAATGCATCACTGTAGTACCGGAGTGTTCCACCTTCCTGTAGAGCTTCACGGTTCTTTGCTGCTTTATAAGCCCAGTCTTTTGCATTAGGAATCAGCTCCTCTTTTTGCATGAGTGCAATCACCAGCCTGCTTAACAAGACTTCCTGGAACCGTGCTGAAAACACATATACACATATAAACAACACTTGTACCATTAAGGTCATTATGATAAATTCTTGCTATTTCAACTTTCAGTAATACTTTAATATCACACATATTTGATAGGGTAAATTGTGACAATAATAGACATACAACTAACTGACCTTCTGTCTGTGCAGGGTCATTACCCAGAAGGACTAGCAATATGTTCATACGCTTCATACTCCTGGAGGTATGTTTGCCTGTATCTCTTAGCAATGAAACAGCTTTCTGGGTACAGGATCTTATCAAGGACAAACTGTTAAGATGCACTGAACTTTCCTGCCAACCAAAGACACAAAATGTTTCTCTTAGCATGTGTAAAATTCTTCATAAGACACAGCTCTGATGTGTTTAAACCAATCTACTGTAATCCATTTACCTTCTTCCTTTCAAATCTACTTGTATCTATTTCTTCTGAGTCTTTGACATCTGTAAAAGAATGAAACAAGAAGTGGTTTATTACTGGCACAAGTCAAAAGAGCCAAGACTATGATATTCTGGTCTCTATACATGACTCGGTTGGTATCATACCTGACATCATTGTCCTGGAAATTAATTCACTTATGGTTATTCCACAAAAAGCTTCAAGATCTAAACTCATGTCTTCAGAATCTCTGAGGTCATCAATATGCACAGATAACCAAACTCCTTTAGCAAAAAAGATAAAAACATTTATTTGACAAAATCTAAAGTTTTAGTAAATGTATCCCCTGCCAGTGTATGGTACTTCCACTTACCTCCTTGAAAGCCAATGTATTTGTTGCCACCAGTTGTACACTGCTCCCCAATTCTGGAGAGCTTTGTGATGAACACAATATAAATGCTGCATTCAACTGACATGAAAGAAGAGACTTCATTCATGGTACAGTATCTAAGGACAGGTAAGTGACAAAAAAATACAAAGTGACAAAGAGAGGGGTTTGACCAAGTGCTACTAAACTGAAATTCAAAAACAGATTCAATTGAAAAACATAATATAGAAATCAATAAATTATTTCTTAAAGATTTATTTAGTTTAAGCCACCAGCAACATGGACTTACTTTGCTGAAGCAATAAGTTCATTTTTGCACAAAGACTCTTCCATGTCTATCTGAATCAGGAGAATGTGTAGTGAAGGCCCAGAGTCCCTCAGGAAAGACCTGTGGTAAAAGAAATATACTTGAAATTGTGTACCAATTATGGCTAAAGTTTGAAGTGTATTTTTATACAATATGATGACTGGATATACCGTATTTTGCTGCAAAAAGAGGCTTCTGTGTCAAACTGGTGCAAAGAAAGCAGAAGAACCTGCTCAGCAGATAAACCCAAGGCTGGTGCAAGATTTCTCAAATCAGCTCCAGTGAGAAGACTGGAGAATGTTGTTACCTAACAGTTTAATTACAAACAGAAATCATAAGAAACATGTAAACAAAGATAAGTGTATTCTTTATCTGCAAGCCTCTACAAAAGTGAACATTACCTCTAAGAATCGGCTCTTGCCATGATCGGTCTTGTTCAAATGGCTGTCTAGTAGCTCCCTGAGAGATTTATGGCTTTGCTGATGGAAATATGTTCTCTGAAGTTTGTCTTTCTCCTGATTACCAAATTCTGAATACTTTAGCCTCAGGACTGAATCAGGTGAGGCACAGTTTAAGAGAATGCTTTTAGTAGTTTCATAAGCTTCTTCTTCCTCATCTATGGTTTCATTTGACTCAGATTGAGACTCCATACTGTCTCTTGCCTCAAAGTCATCAGAATCATCATGCATTTCCACTTGGTCAAAAGCATCTCCAGGAGTCTTAATGTTTTTATGAACATCATCTACCATGCCTTCAACTTCCATAGAGACACAGTCCTTTTGTGCCTCCTCAGGGACTTCCTTCATTTTCCCTGTGCCAGTCATATCTTCATCAGTTATTGAGTGATGTGTCTGATTTACCTCACTTTTCATGAACATGCCCTTGGACTTGTTTTTAATAGCTTTATTATTGCTCTGTTTTTGTAGTTTTTCTAAAGCCTGGAGTAATGCACTGGCACAAGCATCACCATGGAATCCAACAAAGGCATCTGATAAGCTGAAATCTGCTTTAGTAGATTCAGATTGTTGAACTTTTGAGAACTCTTGTGCCCAGTTTTTCAGTTTATCCAAAACTCTGTGCTGCCAAGGCATCAGATCTGTACTCCTATCAACTTTATGCTTCTCAAGTCTGTTTTTTAGAGGAACAGGAAACTTTTTGTAGACTTTCTCCTGGTCCTCTACCACAATAAGTCTAAAGTTTTTGTGCACTTGACATTTTACTCTATGTGAACCAAGTCCCAAGTCAACATACTGTTGTCCACTAAAGCAGAAATAGTATTGATTCAAGGCATCATACAAGCTCTCATAAAGATTGAGGAGATTCAGTAAGATGACAGTTCTACCTGTCTCCATGCATGCCTTTATTCGACTCACATTGCGACATATCTGGGCATATTCTTGGTCTTTTGGAAATCCTGAACCAAACACAATTTCAGGACATGTGTAGTTTCCCTTTGAGAAAATGTGGTGTTGGATTATATACAAAGCAGCACTGTTAGTTGTGAGCAAAAGGAGGTAGCGACATTCTTCGTCAATGCTGTGGTCCAGATTTCGTTCAATCATTTTTAGCGTTCTTGGCTTTTGGACTTCTGAAATATTCATGAAGAGGCCCTGGAAGTAATAAAGTGGATCAAAACCATCCCTTTGTCCACTGAAATTTCTTAAAACAGCCTCTGCCAACTCACTGTCACATGGTTCTTTGTCTGACTTTTTCACTGTTGCAAAAATCATTTTTACCAAACTATAAAAATCTCGGAGTCCAAAGAACTGTTCACTGTCATCTTTATAGATGTTTAGGAAGCTCTTTGCCAATTTTGGCAGGAGGTGCTTGATTTTGAGAAGAACAGTTTTGGAGGATGAGCAGATTCCTTCTGCAGTCTCTATCAGGTCTTTCTCACTTGGGTCCCAACGGGATACAAATATGCCTCTGTTCATTTTTGCTGGGTCTAGAGCCCAGTTTGAGATTCCAACAAATCCAACTTTCATGTGTGGTTCAAGATTTTCACTGTCTATACATCCATCCTCTAGAAGAGGATGCAATGTCTTTAGTGGCATCTGAGGAGAGTCCTCTGCAAGTCCAATTTCATCCAACACAACAACTGATACATATTCATCTAAGTTCTTATCCTTCTGAAAACGTGCACAGTTCTGAAACGTTCCTACGATCCCTTCAGGGCTTGAGTGAGGGCTGCATTGAAAAGACACCAGGTGAACCTCCTTGAGTTTCTTGAACAATTCACAATGAGAGGCCTGACGCTGCATGGCTTCTCTTACAACAGTCTTAGCAAGAGACTTTGAACTCCCTGGCTTGCCAACCAGAAAGAGTGGAATTCTCAACTCAATGCAGATCACCATGAGGAAAACATTCTCTTTCAAAGCCAAGTTTTTGGCAATTGTTTCTCCTGTTTTAATGTTCTTAAGAATAAAGTCTTGGCATGAAGATATCTCCTTTTCGAGGACTTCTTTAGAGTTAAATGGAGAAGGAAGGCATTCACTGACAGCAGTGAGGTACTGACCTTTGTCTTCAAGTGACGGGTAATAGCAAACACCCACAGCAAGCACCAAGCATTTCAATGTCATCTGTTCCATTTCTATTAAGTGGTAATTTGGAAAAAGATTATCCCCATGGTTGTAAAACCAGACCAGAACACACATTGATCTCTCCACATCCCGAAGACTTACAAAGCTGCATTCATCTACTTGGCTGCGCATATATCTTTGAGAGGCAGCCAGAACTTCTGTGATCACTTCCTGGCAGGTAAGGGGCAAAACATGATCCCTTATTTGTTTTTGAACAATCTGCCGAATATAAGAGTGTTCAGTTAAATCACTTAACTGTCCAAAATCCCATACCAGAGGCAACATGCTTGGAGGTAAAGGGTGCACACGGTACACCAGCTGTCTCATGGGAACTTTACCAAGGCGATCCTCAGTTTCTTCAGCTTTTACTCTGTATCCCAGCCCTGCTCGCTCCAAGCGATCAATCATTTTAGGGGTGTGTCTTCTGTAGGGGTTACAAGCAGCGATTATTTTTAGACCAGAATTTTTCTTCAAAGGGACTCCTTGTGCAGTTTTGTCACATAACACTTCTTTGATGGCAAAGATTGCCTCGGTTGTGTTGGCTTCATCAAAAAACAAAACTGTGTCAAGTTCATATTTTTGGCGATTGTTTAGTGCAATTTGCTCTGCCTCCCTCACCTTATTATAGATGATCTCAGAGGTGGTACCTCCATGGACTTTGACTAGTTTCATGTTTTCAACATCTCTGCCTTCACGTTGCAGATCACAGAGAAAGCGCACAAGCCGTGTCTTCCCACAGCCTGTTTCTCCCATGATGATTACAGGAATCTCGCATCTAAATCTCATATGAATAGCCAACATCTTCATGACATTGTCAGCAGTGAGCTCATATGTAGGGTCTGGATCAAACTCTCCTTTAATCCAACCTTTTTTAGCACCAACAACATAGGAAATTCTTTGAATCTTGTCTGCTCTAGACATGTTATCAAAGTCCTCAGAAAGGTTAATTCTTTGCCGCTCAAGGCCTGAAAAGAGCTCTTGTGACATCACATTTCCCATTAACACTTTGCGACTTCTTGGATCGACAGCATTGAGAACGGTTCCATTTTTCTTTACATGAAATCCCAAGAAAGACATGGTCAAATGGTCTGCATTGAAAAAGATGTATGGATGCGATTCATTTTCCCATTGCTTCCGAATAGTTAGCTTAGATAGGATGTCTTCCTCATCATCATTCTTAAAGAAAAAGCAAGGGCTTTGGTCAGAGATGTCAATGGAAGGAGAAGCAAAGTCTCGAGCCATGTGAATCATGAATTTGACTATGAAGTCCTTGAAGCCACTTAAATCGTCAGCAAGGAAGTCTGGATCACAGAACATGGAATCCTCACAGTCTTTGAGTTGAAGGTTAAGAAACCAAGTAAAGTGCTTTAATTCTGCCCATGATGGGTCTTTCAAGCCACAATTTGACAAAAGATGATGGAGACAGTCAACAGGATCACCCTCTACAGACTGAGTTTGATAACTGAAATGATCCAAGTTCAAATTTCTATTGAATCTTGATAAGTATTGGTAAGGTCTCTGAATATGTTCACTCTTAAACTCTCCTATGTCCATCAGGGGATCTAAGGATGTATATCTCTCTTGTTTTCTCATGATCTCCAAAGCCTTGACTTCTTTGGGGGATCTGCAGAAGACGGCAGGTAGTATATGCAAAAACCCATGATTTGTCTGTGAAACACAGAAATAAGGTTATATAGGTTAATGCCAGAATGAGAAAGCTTTAACTATCCCTCAAAGAAAGAAAAGTAATAGAAAATAATGGCATATCTAGAACTGTACCTCCATTTGTGTTTGACTGGTGAGACCAAGACCTTGCTGAAGTGTCTCAACTGCTACCAAATTAGCTGGATTTCTCCTCCATATATTTCCCTTATTGTCACTGAGACATCCCAAAACAAGTATTTTGAACAGGAACTCCTCCAAGCCACAACAGACCTGTAGAACCAAGAAACCCATTAAAATATCAGAAATACAAACATAAATGTAGTTATACAAATTCTGAAATGTTAAAAGTTAACCACACATAGCATATAAAACTGCACAATATGAATAAGACAACATTTGTAAAACATACTGCTGCTGTATCAATGTGCAAAAGCACTGGGTCCTGTTCTCTCAGTGGAGGCAATCTCTGGGACAGAAGCTGGACAAATCCATTGATGTCAACACAAGGCTCAATGAGTCTGATTCGTATGTAGGTTGCTCTTGGAAACTCTGTTTTGAACTGCTCAAATAGACGCTTTACATACAGTGACTTTCCTGCACAGACAGCAGCAGTTATAAAGAAGAGGATCAGCCTCAAATGTCTTGCCTGTTGCTAAAGCCTAACATGAGAGAATATTTCAAAATGCAATACATACCAACAGCTGGACGTTCAGATGCAATCATCCAAACTGAGAGTTCTTTTGGATAGACGTGTGAGTGATTGACAAGCTCAGGTGAAATACGGAAGTGATAGCGAAGGTACTCTTTACTTCTTTTTTTACATATACACAGACCTGTTTGCACCTTATAGTTGCTGAAGAATGAAGGAACGTATCTATCCTGGTTTACAGGACAGACCATCACTATACAGTAATGAGGCCCAGCACTCTTTTCTAGGGTCTCAAAGCATTCCACCAGGGCCACACCAACATCATAGGTCAGTACTCCTGGATTGACCAAAGTGTAAATCTTCCTGTGTTTGATTTCAGTACCCTGGAATCCTAAACATCGACGGAGGAAGATCTCCACTTCCTCTTTTGTTGTTTCCTCTTGGCATATTAATATCTCATCAGTTGTGGGAAGAGGTTGCTCTGGACTCTCTGTGTAAAAGGATAATGCTGTGCAAATTAAATCCACTACAGGGCATTGTACAAGATTTGGTATTCCCTCATGTAGAATCTGTGGAATCTTGCGCTTAATGTGCCTTTGGTTAATGGAAGAAAGGACAGACAGGAACTTTCCAAGTGTTTTTAAATCCACATGATGGGTGAGGAATCTTGACATGTTCTCTTTAAATTGCTTCCACAGCTCTTCCAAACATTTTGTGTCAGTTTCGCTGTTCTGTCCTGCTTCTTCTAACACTTCTTCTTCTCCAAGAACCATAGGTTCAATTTCCTCAGCTGCTTTTTTGAAAGCCTCTCTGATGTCATTTATGGTGCAGTCTTGTTTAATATATGTCAGAAGATGCCACATTTGCTGTGGCACAGGCGTTCTTTTGCTAATAACATTGTTGATCCATTCACAAAGACAGACCATTTGCTCAGATGTGTAATGATTAAGTGCATAATACTGAGAGCGCATCTTAGACAAGTGGCAACACCAGTCTATATGGAAGTCTTCCATGGAGCGACACATCTTCTGAAGCTCCTCAAGCACCTCACCCTGATATATAACATCTTTCCTTAATTGGGAAAAGCTGACCTTAATGCAAGGTTGCTCTTTGGGGTTACATGTTATCTGAGCTTTCCAGTCTTGGAAGAGCATATTACCAGAGGTGCGAAACTGCAGGAGGATATGACCCATCCTCTGAACTCCTTCAAAAACCTACAAGATAAAAACAGAGTAATGCTACAAAACCAACCTGAATTTCCTTGATAAACACATCTAGAGGTGTATGTGAAATCAGGAATCAGGTCTTTAATTGGGAACCAAATAGCTTAAAATTTACTGCAAAAGATTTGTGGATGAAGAACCCACCTGACTGAACCTGCTGACTTGCTCTTTTCCATGCTCCCCCTTAGATGACATCAACATGAGTTTATTGCGCAGCTCAAGGAGTTCATCAAGACTGTATGTTTTTGTTTGTCCGTCCTTTATCACCTTCACGTTAAAGACATTGTCCAGGCCTACCTACAAACATATCACAGCCACATATTATTCTATTGCTAACAGTATGTTCATCAACTTACCTATTTTATAAAATGTGTTCTTGAGACAGATATACATAAATGATTAACATTGTCTGATATAAAGCCACAAAGTATTTGTCTTTTACCAAATATGTTTTTAAACTAGTGTCTACTCACTTTTCCAGTGAACTCCACTGGCCAGCCCATATAATACACACCTCCTGTGTTTATTGCTAAGGCCAGGGAAAGAGAAGATTGTTCAACAGGCCCATGAGTCTCCCTTAAACCTTTAAGCCATTCCAGCCATCGACAGGAGTCTCTCTGTATGCAAGATCAGCAACACTTCATGAAAGATGTGCATATAGATGTACCATTGTGAATGAGTGCCCATATCTTTTGATGTCTTTAATGCCCATTAATTTATCGGCTGTTCTGTTAAACAGTTAGACTTTTCTAGTGTGATTTTGTAAAAATCATGTCATTACATCATACATTAGATTTGCAGGCTTGGAAATCACAAATTAGAAATGTCCTTATATTTACAGGTCATACATGCAACTCTGCAGTCACCCTAATTTTTGGATTCAAGTAAGATATAAAATAATGAATGGTCATTAATTTTGCAAAAACTGCAAACTAACCAGTTTATCCAGAAGTTTCTCATCTTTGTCAAGGGTGTCCCATACTTGCTTAGCACAGACAATAAACTCCTTAAATCCTGCACTGTTCTGTAGGGAGTAAAGCAAAGGGCTGTAGCCCTTCACAGCCATCTCAAAACAGGCTAGCCGATCAATGTCTGCCTCATTCCCTCCAGCAGAAATTGTGGCAAGTTCCATAAAGGCTTTCAGATCCCTTAAACCTGAATAAGAAGTTAAATGAAATAAATTTTAAAAAGCAATGAATTTGATGACTACAGATTTTTCCTCAAATCAACATAATAACAGATAATTCTTACTTTCAATTTGGGTTTTGACCCATTTGTTCAGATTATCACTTTCCAAAAATGCCTCTAGACAGGCTGTGTGCTGTCGTTTGACATTTTCTAGTTTTTTCCTGGCTTTGATGAGATCGTCACTCAGTGAACCCAGAGTGTTTTGTTTGAATGAGTTGTCTCCCTATATGTAGAACAATAAAACTGATATGACAAAACAGTAAATCAAACAATAGCACATACCAAAGACGGGCCTCTTACCACTTGAGTCAGACTTTGAATTGCACTGAAGTCTCCTTGTAATTTCAATCTATCTTTTATTTTCAGTATGACCTCCGCAGATTCAGCAGCATGGTAAAGGCACCTATATTCCTGAATCTGATTGAACCGATGCTCTTGCCAGTTCTTATCCAGAACTAGCATAGTGGCCATTAAAGTAAGTTCCTTCTTTAGCTGATCTCCTTCACCCTGGTCCTCACACCAACCCAAAACCTGGTCCACCTCTTTAAAACAAACTGCTCCATTTGCTATCCGTAGACCAAGGCTGAGGAAGTCATTAAGACAAGGCCTCCAGATGCTATCATGGATGTCCTTTAGGTTTAGGGACAATGGCTGAGAAACCAGCATAGCATATTCTGTTGCCTTTTCCTGCCATGAGCGTAGCAAAAGGTTGCTTGTCCTCACTTCATGCATCTTTCGTGCCATGTCTTGCACTTCCAGGTCATTACAGTAGCATAGCACCCGTCTTGTGATCTTTTTCTCAACATCTTCATTGGTGAGATATGGCTGCACCTCAACCAATTCATTCAAAGCTTTTGCCTGCAGGTCAGTTCTGACCTTTTCTTCAAGGGAAGAAAGCTCAGGTACTTCTGAAACATTTATGCCCACAATTAAAGAAATACATTGTTTTATCTTCAACACTAGTTACATACAATAACATATGACAATGATCTAAACCTTGCTTGAACCTTTCAGAGCTTCATAAATGTCTTAGGTTTTCATTAAGGATCACTTCTATCCTAAGATATCTTACCGTGTATAATATCAGAAATCTTCCCCAGCATATTAATGAGACTGCTCATGTGCTCTCTTTGTTCTTCAAAGGTTTTGAGGTCATTTTCCCTTTGACTGAGTAGCTCTGTCACATTGATAGATACATTCTCTTCTTTGTTCTTCTTATCTAATAGTGACAGAAATACACATAGGTTATAAGATGGTGCATACTGATGCCTAAAAATAATAGTTACTAGTGTGTAAGTGTGTGACACTTACACTGTTTGTAAACCTTCTGAAATTGACTCTTATATTTAAAGATGGTCTTCAGTTGGCCCAGAGTTATATTTCCCTGGCAAAGGCTCTGAATCAGAGAACTTAAGTCTAACTGACTATCTGCTATTAAACGACTGGCCTCTTCATCCAACTTCCACTGATTCCAGTTGTCTGTTGAAATGTCATGAAAGCTGCATTAATAATTAACAACTTTTGTATTTGCATGCATGAAAGAATCATAAAATATGGAAAAATGTTTCTCTCTGACTATGTATTTTATTGTTGTGGGGGGAAAGTGGCAAAATCATAAAACTTCATCCTAAAACTAATCCAGTCACTATACCTTGAGACAAGAAAAAGCTGATCGCTGATTGGTTGTCCAGTAGCCGTCTTTCATGGTCCTCTCCAAAGCGAGCTGCTGATTCCACAATAATGGAGGACAAGATGGGCCATTTAATGTGTTTAGGAAAAAGATAGCCTAAAACATTTACTTCTTTTTTTGCCTGCAAACAAAACACAATTAACAAATAGATACAAATAGATAGATATATATTTAAAAATAATTACATATAGTAATAGAAGATATATAATTAAAAATAATTACATATAGTAATAGAAGAAAATCATTCTCTGTAAGGAGAAAGACTGACAAGAAGGTATTTGGGAAAAGTAACAACATGATCAACATAATTCTTTCTTAAAATTTTATACATTACCTGACAACTTTTCTTAACAGCTGACTGACAAAGCTCTTGAAAACAAGACTGTATGTTGGCCTGGCTATTCCCAATAGCCTTTGCTGACGTCTCCAGACAGCACACCACAATTTTGTCAAAATCAGACATCTGAAAATCAAAAGAAGGAACGCCACATGCCTTCTTTTTTTACCAGTCATTAACCAATAAAAATGTTTCTGAAATGATAAATGTATATACACCCTACCTCTGACACTCTCCGTTTGAGCTCTCTGTCTAATAAACTCTTCCAGTCTTCAGAGAAACCTGGTATTGAGCACTCAATCCCATACAAATCATTCCACAACTACAATGAATATATAAAAGAATGAAGACTCACTCATTTAATGTACTTGCTTGTTAAGAAAGCATCTGCTGGGCATCTAAATACTGAGTTTTAAAACTACACCTTTAAAATTGATTTGTCTTTACAAATACGGGTATATACATGAAAAAACCATAGAGGCATCTGTAAATATATTTTGTTGTAAACAACATGTCAGGTGCAGTTAGTTATGATGGATTCTAGTCTAATTGTTTAATTTAAATGTGCTGCTATAACTACACCTGTATTTCTTGGGGGTAACACAGCTTGAAATTCTGCATCAGCGGCTGATGGAGCAGACTATTAATCCATTGACTGAAGTCCAACTGTATCTTTTTGAGCTCTGACAAAAGCTGTTTTTGCTGTTGTTCCAGTTCCTCTCCACCCTGAAAGGATTGGAATGATTTGTTTACAAAGACACCATACAAACCCAAAGGTCATTGACACAGAAAACTTAAGATATAGTACCTTTGAAAGCACCACATGTTTAATTTCCACCATTTTAAGCAGGAGTTGGAAGGCAAGCACTGGGACACTGTACTGTGAAACAAGTCGAGCAATCTTGCAAGCACTTTTGTAGACATTTATGCAACACTCGATGATTGAACCTAATGACTTGGACTCCATGATTCTGACAATTAAAGAAATCTGACCATTAGGATCTGACTTTTAATACAGTATCTCATATACAGTGACTCATATATACATATAACTATATTTTACCTTCCTTTTTCCTCTTCAACCTTCTTTAACAAATAGCACAGGACCTTTTTAGTTGCCTGCAATAAAACAAACACTGGTTGACATGAATTCTCAAATATAAAGCATGTACTTAGCAAGGAATATTAAACATTCTGTTATTTATTCACCCTTATTTTTGTGCTGGAATTTCTTTCTATGGAATAGAAATGCAAACATTTTTAAAGAATCTCACGTAGCTGTTTTTAATCAAAAATAGCACAGGTTGGACAATACTAACATTAAATGTTGGTTTTTAGAAGTCTAACCAAACACCATGATGCCAAACCTGCTCTCTCCAGCTGCAGTGGAGGTAAATCTATTCATCACACCAAGCATACTGCCTTGATAGGTTCTTTTGGTGCATTTTGGAACATACAGCTGTGGACACTATGAATTATTGTAGAAAAAAAGATCTACTGTATGTGAAAACTGTTAAAAAAACAATCGTTTTCCGCAACAAATTGTTTTTTTTGTTTTCTACAAAAAACAACAACAAAAGGGTTTGGAACAACCGCAGGGTGAATAAATAACAAATGAATTTTCATTTTTGCATATCCCTTAAATTAAATATTTACCTCAAGATGTTTCTCAGTTTTTGTGTGGTTGAAATCAGTATATTGTACAGACTGTCTTCCTTCATTCTCCTTCATTCGGTACATCAGGCTCTGAATCACATTCTCAGGAACAATTTTTGTTAACTCAGCAAACTTACAAACGTCCTCAAAAGCCAACATGGAAAGCCAGCTTTTCAACAAGTCGGGCTTATCTTTGGTCAATGACAAGTGATTTTTGATCAGCTGAAAGATCAGGCTGCAGATTTAAGAAGAAAAGAATGTAATGTTGTCCCTGCTCTCTTAGTTTACCTCATTTTAGAGACTTTCAGATTAAAGTGATTCTATAAGTACTTTGACAAACCTCCTTTTTTCAGGGTATTCTGTAATTCTGTCTCTAAACAATTGATACCGGATATTTTTAAGTCCTGCCCATTCCTGCTCATCCACAGCTGAGCCGGGATCTGACTTAGTCCCTGTTTTTTTTAATAAATGAAGGGCAGGAACAAGTAGCACCAGTTCTGAGATCAGCTTCTGTGCACATTGGTTCATCAGACCTATCACAGTGCTGCAAAGAAACAAAAATTACTACACAATTATTATAACACATTCAACAAATTAACATGATCAATATGTCCAAGTATTAATCTTTTAACATGTTTAATTATATTAATGATATTATTAATCAATATTTTATGAATTTAAGTTAAATAAAGAATTTGTCTAACCATACTATAGTTTTAAATTTAAGGTCACTTAAGATCATTCTATGTTAATCTTTGTACTGTAAATAAGGTCTTAAAATTCTACTTAAAAAAATGCAACTTAAAATTCTATAAAACAACACTTTCATCAGCTTTGGCCAATACACCTTGAGACTTACGCATCGATGACAGGTAGAGCTCTTTGCATGTCTCCAAGAGAAGCAGTATTTTGAGAGACAATTTGGCAGAGCATGCCCCAGTCCTTTACGCCGAGATCAACTGTACAGCCACAGCAAATCTGAAACACTGAGAGTGCCACTTCTAAAGACCTGATCCCCGCTGAGCTCTGTGAAGTTTTCTTTTCTGATTCTCCATTTAAAATTTTAATCAGTCTTGCTGAAATAAGCTCTGAGACCTAAAACAAAGCACTACCATCATTATAAAGTATTAGAAAAAAACATTTTGATAAAGGAATAAAGCTATTAAAAGACCACATTTACATTTATCAGAGATGGATTGAGATTTCCTGGAAATTCCAACCATTGTTCATAGCTTGACCGAAAACCTTTTTGATAATGGTTTAGGTGCTGTACAAATGCCTTGTTATTTTCATGGTTTGATGGCTCCCATTTCTGAAACACTCTGTCCAATAGCACATGAGCAGAATTTTCCCAGCCTTCAACAATGTCTTTTGCAGACTGAAATAAACTTTTCATCCAATCTTGAACAGATCCTGAGCTTGAGTAACTTATAAAGCCTTCATAAAGGTGAAGTTCTAGAAAACCCAACAGCAAAATCAGACACTATCTCACAATGTAGATAAAAAAAGATATGAAAGATTTTAGTACCTTTTACTGTATTGTCTGTAGGTATATGAGCACATCTTGTTGCTATTTCCATAATCGTCTTGTCTCTCTGCTGCACTGCATACTTATACTGTATTATACCACCCCTCCTCACAATGCTTTCTTCAACTGAAAATGTTGCTTCAATCAAACAGCCAACCCGTTGTAAACCCCTAAGCAAGAACAAATCACATTAAAATAAAAAATTAAGCAAGGACCGTATGAATTTCATAACGGTTACACATTCTTATGCAATGCATATTTGATATAGGATAAGCTACACTATAGAAAAATCAAATTAAGTAACTTACATAAAATGTGTAATCTGTAGTTCAATGCTTCTATTCTCAAGGAGCAAAAGAGAGTTATATAGCTTGTTAAATCTGAATCGTTTGTCCAGAACTGCATATACATAGAAAGTAAACATCTGTGTTTTGTCCGGAGCGCTCATTGGGGAATGTTCTCTGTGAAATAAAGAATTAGAAAGAACGCATTAGAGGTCATAAATCTGCTTAGGTCAAACATTTGATATGACAAGCACAAAGTTGCAAACCTTTGAGTTCTTTTGATTTCCATTGTGTTGTCCAGCTTTGCTTCTGTTTGGTTCTTATGCTCCTTAGAGCCTTCAGTCTGATTCCCAGGAGCTGTCAGAGCTTCTGCATATGATTTTGGTCCTCCATCTCCAGATCTGAGGTCAGTGGCTTTCTGTGAATCTCTTCTGGATTGTTTTTCGTTTGATTCTGTGTCTTTCTGCTTATCTACATCTTGTTGTCTGCAACCATCTGAAAGTAATGTGCATTTTTCTACTGTTTCTCTGGATTCACTTATTTTCCTTTTTTTTGGCTCTGTACATTTCTCATCTTCTCCATCACTTTCTTTTCCTCTGTTCGTTGGCAACACAGTTTCCACCTCCATCTTACCCTGCTCTGCACTGTGTTCTGTTGGATGTGACACACTGTTGCCATTGGACTCTGGTGCTTGGTCAACGGGGTTGGTCTGAGTCCCCTTGTCCTCCAAAGTACTTGAGCTTGTTTGAGTCTGAGCCTCTTTTCTCAGTGGCTCAGATTCTGCGCTTTGCTGTCCATGACTGCTGGGTCTTGCTTGACCTGCATCACTAGTACGTTTGCTTTTCATTTGTTTCTGTGAACGTATTTTGGCAGAAGAGGTGCTAGCATCTTTTTTTCTGGTTCCTTTCCTCTGTGCACCTGCCTTATCTTTTTTAGCATTCCTTTTATTTCTGGGCATTTTCTAAGTTCTTAACGCTTGTCACTTTCTTTGTTGTGGCAAAAGGTTCACAAAGCAAAATAATTCAAAAAGTTGTTAAATAATACAGATGTTAGTAATGGTAATCCTTATTAAAATGCATCGCTTTATTCAGAAGCGAAGAAGGGCGCAGAGTTCACAAAGATACTGTGTAGTGCCCAAATGTGTAAAAGCTGTCATTTCTACAGTTAAACACGGTTACTATACAAATCAATATCAATAACAAATCAATCTTCCAAATCAAACACACAAAGTAGGATTTCCTCCTATAACCATTACGTTTAAAATGTGCAACTTCGTAATGTTTCAGGACATCATATGAATCCTAAACGACAATCGTAAAGGCATCTGTCAGATTATAAAAATATACATAAAATTATCACCATACCTGATCCTTGACGTTGTTAAAATATGACAGATTCATGCATGAAGGTCTCTCTCTCTGAACTCATCGCATCTGTCACTAAATACGCTATCGTTTCCCCTCTCTGGTTATTGTATTAGAAAAGCGCTGCTTTCAGTTTCGTTTCGTCAGCTGGTTTCGTAAAATTCATTGGCTCTTCCTCATTTAAAGATCTAACTCATAAATATTAATTACGTCCAGCTGACGTCACTCGGTAACCTTTTTCTTTTTTTTTATTAAATAAGAAAACACGGTAAATAAGAAAAAAATCAGTTTAAAGAGATTAAAATGAACAGAATTAGAAAAATACAAAATGCATTATAAAGACTATATAAATATCTACATATAATGACTTCTGGTTTTGTATAAATAATTTACCATGAAAACGTTAACATTAAAATTACCTATAAGAATTGTGCCTCTTTTAAGATTTAAGGAAACTTTAAATTTGATAAATGAGATAAGGGCATAAACCAGGCACAAATTCTGAGGTATTTTACACTGAAAAAATAATATGCCACCTTTATACCTGCAAATGACTTGTCAAAGCAATAAGACACAAAACACTGGGTTACAGTAATTTTACCACTGGTAAAGAGTGTTTAAGAAAAACAAAGTGTGCAATGGGTCTAAAGTATAATAAACATATAATAAAACATATGAAAACAGAATAGGTTTTTATCTCTGGCATGTTTAGAAGATGGGCTCTGCTTGGATGTTGTCATCACAAACCATGTTCTCCTATAGGGGACCAAAAACAAATGCATTTACAGTATGAAACAGATAAATGACAGCGACCATATGTAAGTTTATTGTTACAAAATGATATTTTTACCCAGGTCAAACTCTTGTAGTCTTATGTCACGTCTAGTCTTACGTAGCTAAATCTTTGGACTGTGGCTTAAGGTCTGCTGCTTTTCGTGGCCTAAACTGGCCAAGAACCACACACTTTAGGAAGAGGCATCTACTACAATGTAAAGCTATCAATAACAGCTTGTTTTGTTTTTTTTACATGCTGTTTAGGGGTGGAGTTAACAGATATTAAAATTATGGAAAGGACAAGAAACCTGTGCGCTTGCAGACGTTTTGAATGCAATATGCAAATAGACTGTGGGCAGTCTAAGGGCTATGTCGTGTCTGACAGTAACACATATAAGATTTGGAAGTAAACACTGTAAGCAAAATATTAGTTATGTTTTGTTTGCAGTTAGCATCACTATATCCCTGACCTTGTTTCTCTCTTTCTGGTCGCTCTCCATCCTCTTGCTCTTCCCTTTCACAATCTCAAAGAACGCCTCCTGTGCACAGCTCAGCTCTTCCTCCTCCTGTCCTTCGTTTCCCTTGTTCTCTTTGTTCTGCTCATCTGCCTTCATACGCATGTCCCTGTACCTAGCTTCCAGAATTTTCTCGCGCCTGGTCTCACGTTCAAACATCTACAATCACACGGAAAGTTTAAATATGCACATTTACAAATAAGGTCTGAGAGCTATGGCAGAGGATGAGTTTTTTGTGTATAATGATGACATTTTCACTCTGTTCTTCACACACAGCTAAAATATCTCAGAGTTCAGAAAACTTTGATTATAGTACACAAGTCGTACAGGTGACTTTTTATATATTCTTTTGTATTCCAAATTTTGTATCACAATCTGGAATGACACAAGAGTTTGTGCATTTGTTTTGCATATGTAAATGTTTGTCCAGCGTTGCACCTCTGAGACCAGGGCCTTCTCATTCTTTTGCAATGTGCACAAGCCTGGTGAAACCTCCATTATTTTCACTGTTCCCAGCTTTGAGCCACAACCCAGATATTGGCCATTATCTTGCACCCGGATGCTGTACAGAGCTTCATCACAAACCTAGAAGGTAAGCAAATACACAATACACATGTGCACATAAATGGCAGATGTAACTACAACAAATTACACTGAGATGAGTGAGTGTGATAGGTTGTCAGTATAAGCAGAAGAGATTGCGAGCCCACTTTGAGGCTGAGAGTGGGGTCGTTCTGTTTAAAGAGGATGTCCCACACATCCAGGGTTCCATCCATCTGCACTGTAAAGAAGACTGAAGGTCTCACTGGACTCCAACAGCCATCCAATAGATTGGACATGTGATACCTATACAAAAAGATTACAAATACAGACACTACATTAATAATGCTGTAATAAAATATAAAACCATTGAAAAGAACATTGCATTTAGTAAAATAAACATGTGAGTGCCGGTCTATCAGTATTCAAAAACTGCACAGAGGTTATTACTTGGTCCACATGACAGAAGACTCCTTGATGTCCTCTGACCAGATGCGGGCAGTCCAGTCACCCACAGTCAGGAAGTTCTTAGGAAAGAATGGATTCCTCTGAAGGGCATAAATGCAACCGTGGTGGCTGCTGTACGTGCACACAATCTTGTCTGTTGGAACTGCTGCCATCCGATTGCACGAAACCACAAGACCCTGCTCTGTGCCCACCATGAACTTATTGGGCTTGAGTAATCAAAAGAGGAAATTTAAGTTCTCAGCACAGGTTATTATAAGGTTTGTCCTTGATAAGAAAGAATCTTACCATAGTAGCCTCAAATTCCATTGAGACTGCACCAAGAGCATTGTCAAGGTTTCCCTTCTTACTGGGGTCCAGCACAAGCCTCTCGATGGGTTCACTAATCTTACGAATATCCCACCACAGTACCTGGTGTCATATGTACGAATGCTTCTATAAGATTCCAATATTTAAAATAGCTAATTTAAAATGTATATTAGTAGTACTGTGTTCCTCAAATAGAAAAGTTTGGTGCTAACACCACCAAGTTTCATGCGTTAGATTCCCAGAAAACACACAAACAGATAAAATGTATGCCCTGAATGCACTGCAAATGACTACAGTCATTTTGAGTGTAAATGCTCTATCGTAGCTCAAAGTGTTCAGTGAAATATTGTTGACTCATTTGATTGTCTGTGGACTGTTGTGTCACTGCAAACAGACCTGACCATCCGTAGAAGCTGAGAAGGTGTCGGCCCCAGTCATCGACCGCAGCCAGATGACTTTGTAGACAGGGTCTTTATGGCTGTGTTCACTGGCTGACATCTCTACTGGTCGACTGCCATTCCGTGTGTCCCAGTAGGCTGGAAATGGGGTACAGGACAAGATGGTAATCCAAAACTTTAAAAAGGCACATTTGTTTCTTCATTGTATTTATAGTCTTGTTTTAATACTCAATAGTGCATGACTGTGTATCTTTAAAGACATCTACAGATGCCATTCTACTGCATATTCTTCTGCATATACTAATTTAATCTTTTCAATGGCCATTAGAACACAAGACCTTAGGGTAAAATAAAACATCCGTGTTATATATATCATTCAAATAAGGACAAAAGTAATTTTTCTTTTATAGACTGTTTTCAGATAATTTTAGCTGATAAAACACACCAATTTGTCCATTGTAGCTTCCCCCAACAAGAATGTGAGGATCTTTGGGGTTGTACTCCAGACAAACAAGCGAAGATATGGGTAACAGAGTCATGTCTGGTTTAATAGGGTTTTCTGTAGGTAGAAACAAAAACATTATTCCTTATATACATGATTCATATAATCTTTGTTTTCTTTATTTTATTTTTTGCTTTTTTGATTTTCTAAAAGACATGTATTTTACAATATAAACTTGTTGATGTACCAGTGTCCCATATGTAGGAGTCAAAGCTCATGTCTCTGGGTGCTCTCTGAAACTCTAGGCAAGAGTAGGCAACAGCTAGTTTATGGTTACCATGCGGATGCCATGACAAACTGCTGGCTGTGCGCTTTACTTTATTTGGATCTCTTGAACGCAGAGAGTAAAACATACAACACTTAAAGATTTAAACAGTCAATAGTCTTCAAACTGTTTTAGTCTAAACTTTTAAAAGTTTAACTAAAAAAAACCTTCAAATGCAAGTTAGCAACTGAGACAATTTTTGTGTTGCTATCCCAGTGTGCTCTAATGAGCCTTCACCTCAAGACATTAATGGTTTTTGCTGATGGCTGTTTCTCTGATTCTTCCAGCACCTCCTCATCTTCAAAATACTCCTCATAGATGTTCATGGCATTGTTCTGCATAATACAGTGTTCTATGAGCTGCAGTGGGAAAGAGGACAAGATTTTATAATTTCAAACTCATTGTACTCAGGAAAACACTTCTTGTCAATCCACAAAGTTTAAACCATAAGGCAAACACACCATTGCCCACAATAGTGCCTGATGTACTGATATAATGAATGTATTCATGGTCAAAGGCACTCACTGTGGCCAGCTCTGCAATCGTGTTTTGAAACCGCTCACTCTTCTGCACTGTCTTCCTGTAGCGAGTGGTTGCCTCTGTGTTCTCAGGGTTGACATTTTTTGGCCACCCCCCCTCTACATGGTTTATTCCTTGTGACACTGACTCAATGCCATCTGTGTTCACCTAAACAGGCCAGGTATATCATATTAAATCAGACACTAAGCACTGTCATAATTCATTAATCAAGTTGTTTTAAATGATCATCATGGTCACTGTCGTTCACATGATTTGTTGCTTGGCTCACCTCATGCTCAGACAGTTCCAGGGTGCAGTCTATGCCTACGCTGCATCGGTCTCTCACAATAAAGTTGGCAGCCAGTGAAGGGTCAGGCAAAATGTCCACATGCACCACATTATTTTCCGAAAAGTTACATGGACGGCTTCCAAACTCACATCGCTTTTTTGTGTACTCGTACACAATCTCCATTTTTATTGCTAAAGGTATTAAGGTAGATCTTTTGTCACCTGCCATTGGGGTACAGGATCATTTAAGAAATCATCTTAGGTAAACATAGTGAACATCTCTTAGAAATATTGTATTAACTCTAATTTAGACTATGTTTTCCTATGTCCTCAATTTCACTTTAAAGGGATGTTAACATATGAACTGAACTAAAACAGGAGGAAGTAACTGTTGCCCATGCTACAGTAAATCAGTTTATGTTGGCTGACAAACAGCACCACAGATATCAGAATTACTGATTTATTCAATCTTAAATCAGTGATGTTTCGTTCTTAAACCTTTACATCCTTTATGACACATGAAAATTCAACATATTCAAAACTTCGATTGGTAGTAAAATGGTTAGGATAGCGATTGAATATTAATATGTATTAGTATGTATTATTATGTTTTATTGTCATATAAATGTATTGTCATGCGATTACGGCAATCATTTTGACAGAAATCAATCTGACAGTAATCTTCCACAATACCGCCGCTAGTAAACACGTATGGTCTCAAAATGCTCAATGAGAAAAATTGCATTATTGCTGCGTATTGAACTTTCTTTTGTTTTAAAATTAAAATGCCCCGTTTTAAGAAATTTATTAAAAATGTGAAAATGAGACGCGAGCTTACCGCTTCAGCATTCAAAATGTAACGACAGCAGTGACGTCATCGTTATATTCAATAACCGGTTTATTATTGATCCTCCATCTTGTTTTAGTACTTTTTCACTACTCAGTTTTTATAACACTTTTCATACATATTACACAATTGTCTACAAATGTACAGAATTTAATAAACCAGTCAGAATTATTATTATTCCGCCTAGTTATTTTGTGAAATTAACACAGAAACTTTATTTTACATTAATGCTACAAATACGCATCATTTATTAAATCCCAGCAGCAAAGAAATGACCACCAGTTTCAGATTTTTAGAGAACGTATCCTCATTAATATTAATTATATCGTCCTAAAATATTAGGCTGGACTACCGAGTAAACATTATTAATTTATCAATATTAATTAGATTTTTTAACGCTAAAATAAAGACCTATTTAGTGAACTTCACTAACACAACTTCACAAACTCGTTTGGCACTCTTTGTTAAACCTAATTGGCAACTGTAGAGAAAAATTGTTTATTGGCAAAATTGCTCTGTCCAACAAAGAAATGTATTCACAGTTTAAACTGGTAGAAACATTTAAATAACTATAGAAAACAGAACAGAATGAAAAGGATGAGAGGATAAAGGAAATCGCTATTGGTCATCACATTATATACATCATAGCAATGAATAAAAACTTTTCAGCAGCAAAAAGAGTGAAGCTCGACCATTATTGTGCTCAGAAATGTTACATTTGCGCACCTAACAAACACAACAAAGACATAAACAAATACACATTGTATATCTGTATACATCAGGAATTGCCAACATGTGGAAGATACCTGAATCCTTCCTAAACTTGTGGATTATCAGGTTTTTTAACTCTTCGTACCACCACCATGGTCTTGCGTCCCTGTCGTGTGCCAAACTCTCCTTCTGAAGGTGGGTGCTCTCCCCTGGGTCGTGAGGGACTCCTGCCTGATCGGGTTTCCTCCACAATCATCTCTATGCCCTCAAACTTTGTGGTCAGCTCTGCCAGTCTTTCTTTCAAGGAGTTAAATTCATTGTAGAGATCATTGAGGGCCTCTGATAATGGCTTGATCCTAGAAAGATCATACATTAAAACAATTGCAGAATCCTCTGCCAGTATACAAAAACAGATGAAAATGCTCATCAAGAAAGTGTTACTGGTAACTTGTTTTTATACTATATTCCCCCAAGCCATAGGTTTACTTGTACATCTTTTAAAGCTTAACAATTAACATACCTTCCATAGTCTGGCAGCACAGTGTTGTGATCATTCAGAAGTAGATCTTTGACTTGGGTCATTATGGCATATTTCCAGTTATCCAAGACTAAGGTGAGGTTGGCACATCCTCTCAGGTTTACTTTCTTAGCTAAGAACCAACAAATTAATAAATATGAATTTGTTTTTAACAGTTAATTAAATTAAGTCTTGACAATTAAATCGTATTAACTTAGATTTTTCAACTTTCTTCCAAATATAAATTGGGACAAAATAAACTATTCAATTACACTTAAAAATCCATAAGTCATAAATTACTATGTTAAAGTACATAGCTTGTATTGATTTTATTTAATATTATTTAATATCTTACCATCAGCTTTGTAGTCCCACTCTACATTCTGTTGACTGCTCTTCTGAGTGGCTCCCAGGGAGAGCACAAAAAGCAATGGCAGGAGACAATTCATCCCTCTTTACAAACAAATGAATACATTTAAACATTACCACATACCTTTGGGATTGTTTATTTGGAAGAAACAGTTAAACCTCAAATCTAATAAATCTTAACATTAAGGGACTGTGCAGTGGAATCAGATAAACTCTTAACTACTTAAGAACATAAATGTCAAACCATAAACTGAGACATAAAGCTATTTCATTGGTTAAAAAAATTGCTTACCGTGGTGGGTTCAGATTATATCTCAAAAGGGAAGGAAATCCAAAAACACTGAAATTTCATAAAATTAACAACATGTGCCTTGTTGGCTTATATATTATCATCATCTAATCCCGCCCATCTGGGGGGACTGTGTTCAAAGAGGAGTTAGATTTCAGTACTCGCCACGCCTTCTTTTTTAAGATACAAAAGCCTAGGCCCATCTGCTTTCTACATGGTACATTTATATGTATATTTAAGATACCTAAACAACCTAATTTATATGTATATTTAATATACATAAACAACACTAATCACAACTACTGACAAAAGCTGGTAGGTAAACCTCTACAAAACTAAACCGACATGGCAGGGTCTGCATGCCTTTCGACACATTACAATCATTAAACAGAAAATAATGTTGCTGCCAAATCAGTCTATGATTCACTGTTTGGGAACAGAGTGGACCAAAGTAAGCAGATGATCATATTTTATACCTAAAAATTCTGAAATAAAACTCTAAACGCATTTAATTGTATTGCCCAAAAAGGTACAAATCTGCTAAAAACCCTACTATAGTTATGGTGTAAGTTTCCCTAACATCTTCAGTAATGTGGATATGTCTACACGTTCACATCAACTGTAGCGATACTGACATTGATATAAACATGCCAATCACCTCTTCTAAGAGTTTAAAAGAAAAAAATAACATTTAAGATGACAAGCAATCTCCAGAGGCTTCTCCAACTCCAACACCTCAATGGTCAATGGTCATTACTTTTATTACTCGTAGTGAGGGAGAGTTAAAGGAGTAGATAAGATGCAGCTGTCCAAGGTTAGTGGAAGGATTTCTGTGAGGTTCAGGTAAAATGTGTTTCAAGTTAAAAATAAAGTTCATTCTACCTCAGCATTCCTGTGATTCATCTGCCACACATATGGAATCTTTCTGATTGGCTGTTAAACATCTGGCCCTTTTTTAACCCTTGTTTTTAAATTGTACAGAAACACAAATCTCATTGAAGAAATTGCAATACATATGTACGGGATAATACAGTAAACATTGTAAAATACACTCTGATACACTGATTAGTTAACTATTTCGCCATGCAATTAATGCATGTTTTATTTAATCCAAAAAAAACTTTCTAGCTAATACACTGGAAAAAAGCGATGCCCAGGAAAAATGCAATGCAAAATTAAACCACAATCATAGATTTAAGCTAACAAATAACTGGTTTGTTATTAGCTGGTTAGATATAGTTAGGTAAGCAGTGAAGTATCATTGTATTCTTAATGATGTGGTTTAAAATGTAGACCTGGAGTGACAGCTTTAGGCATTAAAATGAACATGAGTAACACCCATTTTAAACATGGCCAAATATCTGAAAACAACCATATGCTCTCAGTCTGTGTGTTGACTTCAGGGACACATGCGGTATACATACAGCCCCGAAGAATGTCTACAGCAATACATCAAACAGTAAAGGGCCCCATCTGGTATATCCAACTGGAAACTTTCTTTTCTAGCCAGAAAGCTGATACGTCTTTGTTGAATTACTACATGGATTATATACAGGAATAAAATGAAACAAGATAAGACCATGACAGCTACATCCAAAGGAATCAGTTTTATTGTTGAACTATTCTCTGTATTTAAAACTCCAATACAGCACACAACTTGGGGCATCTCTTGTGAAAATGGGGGTTTAAGCAAAGCTATCTGCCGCTCAAAGGAGGAGTTTGTGTAGAACCTCAAATCAACATTCTACCCATCTCATATACTCAAGAGCAAAAACAAGATTAAGAGAACATTCTGTGAACATTGATCAGTGTCCCAACTGAGGTGAATTACATTTGCATTTGTTAAAGCGGCAGAAATAAGATGTTTTAGGATGCAGCCACTATTCAGTACGCAATAATAAAAATATAAATGCAATAAAATACTGCATGTAAACATCTAGATCAATTATTCCAGAGGGCTGAAATTGTCTTGAATACATGTTTAAGGTATCACATCTTTGGGCTAATTTGAAAAGTAAAACAGAAAAGTGTTTTCTTGATCTAATGTAAGTGTCAAAAGGTGACAGCATTCCCGAATTGTGCACAACTGTGTTTAAACAGGTTTGCAAAAGACAAAAGGTTTATTTTTTTAGGATACTTCAAAAAGTAATTTATAGCCCACAGCAAAGATGCCAATCAAATGGATTAAGTCTAGAATTTTGCAGTTGTATCTGCAGTTCTATCCATTCCCTATCAATCAATCAATCACTTTCTCCAACTGTCAATAAATCAACTTTCTCAATCAGGTGTGAGATGCTTAGTGTCTGAACTTCAGAAAACACCTCCACAACACAACAAATCTGAACTAGTGCTAATGAGATGAGGAATGGGGTGACAGGGGAAAAAAAAATGCATGAAACAGTACCAGCACCACAGCTAAGTGACTAGTTTTTCCGAAGCAAACGTAAACCAATCCACATTCAAAGCATAGCTTTATAAGCCTTCTGAGGTCAAAGGTCAAATTACAATCTTGAGGAAAAAGAACTGCTCTCTAGGCCTGCATCTAAACCTAACATTCAGACTTCAGTCTCATCAATCATTTAAAGCCAACACGCTGAGGAATTAATCATTCGTCAAAAGTGAAGAATTAAGAAAAATGTAAAAAAAAAAAAAAAAAAACCTTGCACAACCAATGAAGAAAATGTTTAAACTTGAAACACTATGGTTGAGCATAGTGAAGTGCAGTGAACAGTTTGTGTGAATTTGTTATAACACACTGAACATGTCTAAAGTTCATCAACTGCACGTTTTCATCAAAAGGGGACTGAAGTCTCCAACATATAACTATCTTAAAAGAATCATCTGAAATTAAATACCAGCATTGTTTCTTTTGTTTATTTACAGTGAGTTGGGGGAAAGAAAACTTTTAATAACCTGAAAAATTGTGGTGCTGAGAAGTTACATTGGACCGCAAAGGAAAATGAGTGGAAGGAGCTTTGCCCAAGTGCCAAATAAAGTCCCAGAATGCACTGGGCTTAAACAAAGAGTGCTACATGGGTACAACCCATCGCTTTTGACCATCTATCATTAAAGTGACACAGCTCACAGAGTTGGTTTGGGCGCATATTCAAGCACAAGGCTGCCATCTGTGTTTAGATCCGGCACAGTCAGTGAGAAAAGGGAGGAGTCAAAGATTAGGCATACTAAAACGGCAGGAATACAGGGAAGCGCTCGCCCGCTCTCATTGCTGTTCCCGGTAGGGTGTACGGCAAAGCCCAAATTTTGGGGGTTTTTAGCTACGGGGCAAACTACACATCTCGCAATGCTCTGTGCCAGGCTGGTTCATGAAGGTGCAGTGGAGGCAAGACCACACAGATGAGGAGGACTGTGGGAGAGCTGGGCCACCCATGGCGTAATCCAGGGATCCAGATTGCTGCCCTCCCACTGTGTCTGAGATATGACAAATGACGAAGAACAACAATCAATCCTTGATCATAATGCTATCAAAGTACTGACGGTTTAGTTATACAACTTACTGCAGAGCTGTTCAATGGTGGCCCACTGCTCAAATTTCTTCCAGGTCTGAGCCAGTTCTTCATTGGATGTCTTCACTGCATCCAGCAGGAGCCCAATGCTGTCCTGTAGACACAGCAGAGATAAGAAAGTCATCCGATGAAATGCTCTTATTACAAGAAAGGTGTGAACTTGAAAGGTCGTCCATCAAATCCACCAACATGTGAAAAAGGGGTGATTAGAGAACCACTGCAAATAACTGACCATGATCAAATAAAAATAAACAATTTTGGTTGCTTCCAAAACTTACAACACATAAGCGGATAAGTACTTTTATTGGACGGCCACTTGTCATTGTATGCTGTCATATGTGTGTGTGTGTGTGTGTGTGTGTGTGTGTGTGTGTGCATATATATATATATATATATATATATATATATATATATATATATATATATATATATATATAAAAAAAAATACACTTACCTGTAAGGGCATGACTTCATTGGTGACAAGAAAGAGAAGAAGGTGGAAGTCTGAGACAATGTTCAGGAAGGAGGAGGAAGAAGAACACTGGGAAAGATATGTCGCCAAACTGTGAAAGTCCTGTGTACGTACACACACACATAAAAAATTATGTGAATCCTCCAAGAACATAGTACTGCTAGAGGTGGCAGTCTGCTTTCATCACAGTAAATGTTAGAATGTCATGAAAGATTTATGGTTCATGGTATTTTTTAAGGTAGCTTAACATACAAAACAATACTGATAGCCAGACATAAAGGATCATCTCTGGATTGCAAAGAGGCCCATCTGACCATAAATATGTACCTGAGTCTCCCCCAGAGCATCTCTGTTTTCGATAGGGAAGCGGAGCGTGGAGGAGAAGGTGAACACTGGGTCTTTTGGGAAAGTAGTGGTGATCTGTGGTGGAGCAATGATGGGTTTTAACAGCAATGAGACACTTAAGAACAGAATAATTTAAAAACAGAATAATTTAAAAACAGAATAATTTAAAAACAGAATAATTTTTTTGTACAAATTTTTAAAAGCACTGAATCTTTCCTAAATCTACATCATTTTACCAACATTTTATCCTAATTGTTTTGCGATACAATTATTACAGGGACAATCCTCCCAGAGGATAAACTCAACATGAAATGACATTTGCAACCCATTTAATTTGTTATGTGGCATACTGCTTGTGCAAATAATAGAGTACACTGGATCTATTTTTATTTCATTTTGACTTACAATACCTTCCTCAAGGGCACACATGGTGGATCATCCCTTGCATGGTTCGAACCAGGTTTGTCAGCCTTGCTCTTTAACCCCTCCCCCCAAGTTTACATGTGAAGACAATTCTAGTGATGTGGTATAAATTAGAATTTGAACAGTTTTCAGCAAGACAATTACTCACATCAATAATCAAATACTCCACTGGTAGCGGTCGAGCTAAATGTGTGATGTCATTGCCGAATTTGTCTTTATCCTGAAAGTGAGGAAAGAGATTTGAGAAGTGAAAACCTTTTCATGCCTCAATGAAAACCTAAAAATCTACTGCATTCCTCTGACAGAAGTCAGAGGTGTTGAGACTGTTTACGCCCAAAGCAAAAAACATATTAGCTTTGAAATTAGTTCATTCCCAATTCAAACCCTGTCAATGAAATGATATGGAAACAGTCACAACAAGTTAACATACATCAAACATGCTGCAATAGAACAGAAAGCTGAGAAGTGACTGCAAGACAAAGTTGAGAATTTGTAAATTAATCTGGATTAAAGGATTTAAAGGACAGATTAAAGGACAGTTAAATTTAAATTGAGATTCATCTAGTATATTTGGCATAATGTTGATTAATAAAGACAATAACTAGCTTCTCACTTTAAAAAAAAGCTGTTTAAAATAATGCACTAAAGGAAGCCAACTGTATTGCACTTGTAATTGTAACATTTTAATTATCATTTTAAACACTGAGTAACAAGTTTTGATGAAAGGGGGATGAAATTATTTTCTGCCTATAAACATCCATTTAGGTAACAAGGTGTGCCAGTTCTCTACCTTATAGAAGACATCGGGAACATACTGCTCTGTGCTGGATTCTTTGGCATAACCCAGTTCAGGAGTGTCTCTGCAGGGCAGAAGACATTCATCCCTCACAAGAGCCATACACTGATTGGACACCTGATAACCTTCAAAGTGTACCTGGTTATCGGGACCACCTGTCAATGCACAGGGAATGACAAATTCATGTGTTATTACAACCATTACCAACTTTTAATTATCTTAAGTCTAGACACTTTATTTATAACATTTGGAATGCTACATCTAAAACAAAATTTATTGCGAACAACAATAGTCTCTCTTAGATTTCCCTCAGTACTTAAAGATGCAGTATGCAGGTTTTTTTAGTAACTGTATGTAAACACAACATTCACACTTGGTCTCTCTCGAGTGGACCACTGCCTGAAGCACATGCTACCTGACCCTTACTTGCATGTCATTATTAGCTGGGGGATACACGGCCATTGGCCAAAGGCTGCCTCAGAGGACAGACAGAAAATTCCACACACTTAGTGATCTAGTGGAAGTAATGACTGAGAGGGATTATTGTCCATACTTTATTTTTTGAAAAATTATGCATAGTGCACCTTTTTTCGGTAGTTAAGTGTAACTAAATACTCAGTGTGGTCAATTATGATTCATACCAGTAAACAATTTATCTGTCTCAAACCAAATACCACACAGATCAATAAGCATTTGACACACATCTGCATACCACCAGCATGCAGCAGAGGTGAGCAGCAGCAGTAAATCCTGTGCAAAGCAATAAATCCTGTGCAAAGTCCGTACCTGTGGCCACCACTGTGACAAACTTGGATCCAAAGTGGCCGTCGGGGGAAAGCCGACATGCATTAGGATGCTGGTTCTGGAAGTGTCCTGCTGTGATGCATTCCTCTGCACTTAAGAAGTATGTGTCCTGCACAAAAGCCACATGTTAATACACCATGTAGCCAGTCAAAGTATCAGCTTTCTATGAATAGCTAGATATTTGATGACTTGCCTTGTTTCTGCTGTAGCGGACAGTGCCTATCCTGGTGTCCTCTGAGAGCAGATCTGTAAAAATCCAGCCCACCTAAAAATAATAGTTAATATTAATAACCACATACAGCTTTACAAGAACAAAGCCACATTTGGAAACACATGGAAAAACACAGGCCACAACAGATCAGGTCACCTCCATCATACATCACAGAGCCTCATGAGATACACTTAGAGTCCAGCCTCTGACCTCTAGCTGTACAGGCAACTAAATCCCATGTGTATGTCCTCATACATTAGTAAACATTTTTTTTTAAACTGAACAGGACTAAAAAGATCAAAATAACCTCAAACTAAATTATATTCTTTTTTTTTTAATTGAATAATGTTCCAACCGCTTTCTGTTTATAATTTTTTTCTTTCTCTGTATTTTGCATATTTGTCAGCAGCAGATTGGAGTAATTTATTCCACTGGATGGGCCCTTTCATGTAGAATGCTCTCTACTATCCCCTATACAAACTTTGCTATTGTTAATCCTGTTTTTTGTAGAATTCTATTATGTGAATAAATTACTATTCAATTATCTTGGATGAGCCCCCACATTTTGAAATTAACAAGATCTCCCACCTTCCGTAGGCCCAGCTTGGCAGCAATCTCCTCTACAACTTCTGCTTTGGGATCCTCAATCAGCTCTAGGCTGTTCTGGGTTCCAATCTGAGTCATAGCACACAGGTGGGAAGCAAATAAAACATTAATCATTAGAAGTTAGCCTTCTACTGCCCCCTTGTGTCAGCTTAAAGAATCTCAATGAGCTCACCAACATGCTGTAATGGACAGAATACTGGACCACTGATTCTGAGACAGATTGGACTTGCTCACCTGAGGAGGTTCATAAATTGCAGCCACCTCTGCACGGATGCCAAGAGGGATATCTTTGTGCTCGGTGTAACGTCCGTATAGGTATCCCATCCGCTGGTTGCCTGTTTTCCTCCAGAAGTCTAGGAAACGGTCAGCAATGGTGTGGTTCTCAAACATGATATTGTCCACATGTCGATATTTCTGAAACACAAGATTTTGCAGTTTCAACAGAAAAAAGGACAAAAATACCACAATGTCCCTGAGGGAGCTTTTATTTACTTACCCAAACAGGAACTGGAGAATTGATTATGTTAGCGTAACAAATCAATTGACAAGTTCATCTGTATGTAATGTAAGAGCTAGGTGAAAATGAAGATGTTTGTGATATAGAGAGAAAGGAGGTGGGTACCTGTCTGTTGAGGGTGATGGCACTGGGTTGGCACTTGGTACAGATGCCTTCAGGCCAGGGCGGATGCCCCTCACAGCCAGACTTGATTTTACAGCTAATGTTCTCAAGCGCCACAAACTTTCCTCTGAGAGACAGAAAAACATGAATAGTCACACTGCTCTTGTGGTCTTATGTAGGAACTTATTCAAGGTAGAGTTCCATTAAAACTCACTTGTCTGCACCTCCGGTGAGCTTCCGGATATAGGCGTGAAAGGACATGTGTTTGACCGGCGGGTCAAGGTGGTTCAGATAATCTTCATCAAAAGGCTTTAACACAAACAATTTACACATTTATACACTGAAACAGCAATTGTGCACTTGTGTGCCATGTCTTTATTATAGTTTTCAGTCTTTATCCTGGTCTATTTCCTCAGGGTGCTTAATTTTCTTTCTCTTAGCATCCTACCTCTAAAGGTACGCAGTGCACACATTTCCCCATAGGACCATGCCGGCACCTGTAAAACAATGTTAATAAAAGCCTTATTTTACAAATGTGAAATATACTCTTTTTAAGCAGCAACTAAAAATAAGGTGAAGACACTGTATAAGAACACTGCAGTTCTTATACTGTAATAAATTATTCACAGAGTTGAATAATGCAACAGCTCCAAATAGCACAGCAGGTATATAATTTCTACTAGCACTGTACTATATATACAACAAAGATATTGGTGAGAGCAATTGAGAGCAAGAAAGAGAGTGTGAGAGGTAGACTCACAGTTGGGGATCTCTATTTCTGAAGATCTTTCCCTCTTGTTTGGAAAGATACTGGTCAATCTCATCCTCTTGGATCTGTGGCGTGGATTGAGAGCGGGACAAGGAAGATGATGATGATGACGTAGGAAAGGAGGGGAAGGAGGAAGAAGTGTGAGGTTGAGCTGTGTCCATGTTCTCAGTGGAGGGTCCAGCTGAGGATGGGAACAGGAAAAGCATGTCTCCATGCCTAGAAGAGAAGAGAAAATGACAGCCATTTACATGTAAAACACAGAGACACAAGCATGTTTAGGAAAAAAAGTCAGACTCACCAGCCTGCACACTTACTTGATTTTCAACAGGCTGAGCGTCTTGTTCTGTGATAAAATCTCTCCAGTCTTATTCCGGTTCAGGTAGACAGAGAAACCATTTGAACTGAAGCCGAACTCTTTGGCAACCTTGCAGGAAGACAAAGGTATGTTCTGTGGTGAGACAATCTGTTTAGGCCTATCCGAAGTGAACACAATATTTTGATGATCAGACAGATCTAATAAAAATAGATGACAGTACTAGAGAAGGTCCTCAGTGAAGCCTCACAATCAGACCTGACTGAACATCTGAGGTAATCAAACACTCAATGAAAGCCCCAATATCTATGCTAATCCAATCAGCAAAACCTCTTACTGATCACTCAAGCTGCTCTGTTCTAAATGTACCCATTAGGTGCAATTTACTACCCTGATGAGAACATTTTGAAGATGGATGCCATTTTAAGTATGCAGTGTAAACTCCAAGCACCAGAGCAGGAATGTACTAACATGTACTTGTAACATTCACAGGATTTGAAACAACAAAAGCCATAAGAGTAACACCAGTTTTCAGTTCTGGGAGAAAAAAAACAAGATACTGGCGTCTTAAGACCCCTCGACTCTCTGTCTGCTTTCTCTTTGGTGTTTATTACTGAAATCAAGCAGGGAAAAAGGACTCATTGATCGCCAGCTCATCCTCCGCCCTCCTGCAGAGACACATGAATCTTTAATGGTCCTGCAGTGTCGACACCAGATAAACATAAACTCACTGCCCCAAACAGCCTGCCTTTAAACATGTGACACTAATATCCAAAACTATGACTTACACAGTATATGAATAAAATACTAATACCTAATCAAAAATCACAGAAGACTTGGATCATATGGTTGCTGGGGGTGTAGAATATATAACTGAGAGCAGCAAACCAGTCTCTACAATTATTACATTTAGGGACAATATCTGACCCCTGGAGCCTAGTGTAATTTTCAATTTTTTACAGTCAAGTTAGTCACCGTGCTGACCCAGTTGGTCCACTACACAGACCACACAAAACACTACCATCAAAATAACCAACACTGATAAAGCTTGGTCTACATGTTTGTGTCATTCCCAATGCTTTAAATAAACAGATATTTCCAGATGGCAGACCAGACCACCTCTTTGCACAACACACACACATATATATATATATGAATGTATTTATATTCATTATATAAATATAATAAAACAGGAAAATTAATTACCGGGGCATTCTGTGTCCCCACATTTTAAATTTGTGGAGCATTTTGGGCCCTGGATAACTTCTGCCCTCAGTGTAAGCACACTGCCCAGTGAGCTCTGCACCACAGCAGGGATGTGTCATTGCAGCCCACATCTGCCAGCAGGTGTAGTGTATATACACACATTTCCATTTAAAGCTAGGGCATTAATAAATCAACAGTCAGCAGAAACAAGAGCCTGTGCTGCCACTTTTAAATGACTCATAAGATCCGGTGCTTCTGTTGTGTAGAGTTTTTCTCAAAAGAGTTCTTCAAAATCAGGCTGTGAATGTTACAGCTGCATATTTGCAAAGGAATGGCTATGGATGTTATGTGACCAATAGCAACTTTATTGTATGTATGCATGTATGTATGTATGTATGTATGTATGTATGTATGTATGTATGTATGTATGTATGTATGTATGTATGTATGTATGTATGTATGTATGTATGTATGTATGTATATGGGTATATATATATATGTATATATATACCCATATAGGGGGTTAGGAAATGCAGGGTAATGCATTGAATATTTATAATGTAATGTTTATAATGTGGAGATTTTGCTGGTAATATTAATTAAACCATATTATAGATATGAATATCATGATCATTATGTCCTTTTTATTTTTGCCCACAATTTTTGCCTAATGTCCTATAAACTTTTTGCATCACACATTTTAAACTATCTTGCTACAATAGGTGTTTGGTCAAAGCTCTAATTCTTTTAAATTATTTTAAATGCATATAAACATTTGACAGCAAATACATGAATATAAAAACACATCAAATATCATTACAAGGCTAAAATTCCTCATATTGCCCAGCACTACTACCAATAGGAAGCTCTGAAAAGGAGATAACTAGATTACAGCAAGCAGTTATATACGCGCAGGAAAATAAGGGCTGATTGCGAGGAAGGAGGTGAAGGGTGAAAGTCACTGAGGTCGCTAAGGTGCGATGTGTGTTTTTGTTTTTATACCTTCTTGAGGAAAGCTGCAGCCGTCTCACGCTTCGTTGAGGAGATTTTTTTCATTCCCTCCGGAGACTGAACACGTATGATCTGTCAAAGAGAAAAGACGTTTACAGTTAATGCAGCAAGTATGTTTGTTGTGTAATTAGATGCAGAACTTTCACTTGACAATTAATTAATATTAGTTGTGGTTTGTTTGTCTGTGTACTGCTTATGAAACATCCAGACAGTTTATCAATGGTCTGAGCACCAAACATGGCAGGAGGACAATAAAACAGGAGGTTTGAGGGCACAATGTTGACATCTGACGCTCAGTAAAGTGACACAGAAAGCCACGCCCACCACATGGCTCCAGTTTAAACTTTCTCACTGATTGGCGGATTAACTAAAAGCTGCCCAGCCTGCACTTTTTCTGCACATCACACAAACATTTTCACTAAAATCACAATCAATCTGATCCGAAACATCTCACTCAACGATGTCCAAAACATACAAACAAGGAAAGTTACCTGCCATTAAAAACATCTGAATTAAAAACTCTCTCTGTAATAATTCACTGTGGCACCAAGAGCTGGACGAAAACTATATTGTCTTCCTATTGAAAAAGTTTACCAACGTAATTTTATAATATTTCAACTAATAACCATAAACCTATAGCCTTTTCTACATTTATTAAGTATCTTGTATTAACTTGCTCAAAATTCGCTTAAACTGCCACTGTCTTCATCAACCTGTGCCAAGCCAAAGACTGGCAGAAAGATCTGCCCTTTACGCAGAAAGATTAAACACCAGCGTTGAATCACAAGATAAATGACCAGATCACTGATAAACATACACATAAATGCTGTTTTTGTGCTTTAATGTGTTTCTGCCAGATTTTGGCTGAGTCTGATTATTAGCATCATGCTAACAATTCTGCTGCCTCATCACTGGATGACAGACAAAACTCAAACTCCAATTACACACACACGAACAGGCACTTACCATGTTTTCTGCCATGTTAATGGGGTAAACCGTCCCTTCTGGTGTAGCTGAAATGAGACTTGAAGTGCTTAAATGTCGCTGTTTGTGTAACCTGATCGGGTCTGTGCAGCGATACAGAACTCACAGAACCGGTGCTACATCTGTATAAGTCCGGCAGATGAGTCGCGCTTCTGCTTAAAGGTACCGGACAGAAACAAGGAGGAACCTTCTGTTCCGAAAATACCGTGTTTCATTTTATAAACACATTGTAGTTTATATACCTATGTAGTCAATTTATGTAAGGTAAATGTAATAATTTTTAAAGTAGTTTTATTTATTGTGGAATTGAACGTCCAGACATTATGCTTTTGAAAGATGGTGTTGCTACATTTTTTAAAAAATTTTTTTATTATGTTATGTATTATGACGCTTTATTTATTTATTTATTGTCGTGTAGTTAACCATGCAGACATTATTCCAAATGCTATGAATGATGTCTTTTTCTATATTCTCTCTTTTTATGCATGTAGTACAGACTGTATAGACAAACCAAAATCATATTCAAAACCAACGAAATAAATCTAAATAAACACACTGACCACAAAAGTTTTTTAAGCTTTTGGGAAGCTTCTGTCAAAGTATGTTTATAGCTTCTTTTAGCTGTTTTTTTACACCCAGCCTGCTCACTCTACAATAATATGAGTGGGAAGCATGGAAAACACACACACAAACATCATATTTTCTTTTTTTTAAAGTTTTATTTTGATCTCATCCTGTAGAGAGAAAACTTCACTTTCGTCACAAATGCTTTGAGATAACTTTCAAGCATAACATGTGAGCAGTCTGAAACATCTCACTGCAAAATGCACAACAAATGTGGCAAAACACCAAGATCTTGAGATTTCACAAAAACACACATTCTGTAAATATTAATGTATGGTCATGCTTATGCAAACAATTGCTTTGTTCTTTAATATTTACTTTGGGTTATATTATTTATTTTGCATGTGACCTGACTGTGGTGGAAAAGGCTACTAAAACTGTACAGTTCAAATCTACTGCAACAAACAACAAAATTTCTGACAATCTGACCAAACTAATGAATGGCTGGATGTTGGATGAATGGATGGATGTTGATGAATGGAAGGATGAATGGATGTTTGATAAATGTAAGGATGGATGGATGGATGGGTGGATGGACAAAAATAAACAAAGTACCTTAAATGTAATGGTGTAAGCTAGAGCATGCAACAGACAAACATAGGAACAAAAGGAACAAATGTACACACTTCACACAGTGGCAATAAAGTAAAAAATGAGGAAAACAGTCAAATTATTGGCTCAAACAAAAATCTATGAAAATATATGGAGCTAAATATGATACATCAAACTAAAACTAATAATAGTATAGAACAAAATATACACATGTAAATAAATTAATATCATTACATAGAAATGACACTATACTAAAGTAGAACATGATGATAACAACATGATGATGAGAGATGTGATGATGGTGATGAAAGATGAACACAGATGAAAGAAACAATACATGACAGCCAAACACAGCTTTCTAACACAGTCACTTACTTAAACCAGGAGATTGTTATATATCTGCCAAATAACTCAGCACAAGGTCTTATCTCTACAGGACTTTGATCTTTTCTTAAAAACTCTGTGATGTTGGACAGAGTTGTCACCTAGGTACGTGAAATGAGAAGCCGGGCGTGTCAAGCCGGGCGTGTGAGAAGTGAGAAGCCGGGCGTGTCACTTGTTTTACTCACTTGGAGGCTCCATTGCATATTTTTTGTGTTCCAAAAGACAAGAGGGAAAAAGAAGAACAGAGGACAAAAGATATTATAGGAAAAGAGAAGACAAATGCAGTGTGTCTTCTGAGCACTGATACATGTTGTCTGATTACAAGAAAGTAAAAAAAGAAAAGTCAGATTATTTTTGTTGTTGAATGTTTTTCCTTGTTCTTCCATTTTTATAAATGTTGCTGCTTATCTTATGAAAATAGGAACAAAAAATTGTACAGGATGATGGGAAGGTGGAGGACTCAGATGATGCCATACTGAGCCAACTCGTGAAGCTCCAGATGGTTGAAGGCCTCCCAGGGGCAAATGACAGTGATGTCTGCAGGTAGAAGTACAGCAACATGAGTTCAGTGAAGGGATATCAAGCATTCATCTGTGCAATGGTTAATTTAAGCAGTTTATTCAAGCAGAACCCTTTAATCATAGTGATGTCATGTATGTCATATAGGATGCAGGATGATGCCAAGGCTTGTATAGAATACTTATATCAGACTAATCATTCCAGGCAAGGGCAGCTCACAATACAGCAGATGGTAGATGACACTGACAAAACTTGCGATGCAAAAACTAATGAGGGAAAATACAGATTAGGCTTACCAGTGCCTAAACCTTCCATACCAGGGATGTCATCTCCAAAACTGTAAAAAAAAAAAAATTAAAAATTACCATTATATATTAAAAAAAAAATACCAGTAAATATTTTACAACAGCTCCATATAATATTAAAATGGTTCATCTATATAGAACATTTATGTCAAGAAAGGCTCTAAACAAAAAGGCCTTTGGTCCAGTTGTTGAACTCACCCCTGCACACCCTTCTTTGGTGGCTTGCTCTTAAACTGACGGGTCTGTCTCTGCTTGAATTTAGGTGGTCCTTTGCGTGGCGTGGCGGGTCCCCCAGTCACACGGGTGGCTGACTTGATCTCTGGTTTGGGTGGCTCAAGATTCATGGCTGTTGATCACTGTTGATCTCTTTTTGTATTCACTCCCTGTGTTGTAGTACAGATAAACTGTGTAATGAAAGAAAGACTGGAGTAAGTTTATGGTTCACATCCATTGACATTTTGATCATTCTGTGAATGGAGGGCTGGCACCATTCGATAGAGTAGTGCAAAAGAGAATTAGGCATTTAATCAGTTTTACTCTATAAACAAAAGGCTCACATGATCCAGAATAAAGACACATAACAGCACAAGTATTATAAACATTTTAAATTATACATTAGGCCAAGCCAATTCAGAAGGACAATTACAAGGTAAAACTGGCACCCAATTAAACAGCCATGCACAATTCTTTTCCAGTTGCCTCTGACTGACAGAACAATATGCATAATCCTCTTACAGATGAGTAATACACAAATCTAAAGATATATTCAGCACTAATTGAATGTCTGCTATAGCCAACGTGTGCTGGGTAGGGTGACCCATTTTGTGTAATCCAGATCTTGGATTAATAAATGTCTCCCATCCCAATGGTGGTAATCTGCATTTGGGTTAATCTTATTAGAGCCGAGATAACACCAAACTTGCTGAGCAAACAGAAAAGATGAGAGTCAAAATATGACCTTCAGCTCTGTTCCTGCCTGCAAGACATACAGTAATACTTGCTGTGTTGTTTTCAAAGTCATCTATTACTGCATGTTTAACCAACATTGGGAATCATCTTTTTGGGGAGACATCTATAACCTTCCTAAATTAGGAATTGTAATCATGTTTTATAGAACTAACAAATGCAATAGCTTGTGTATGTATTCTTTAAACACGCATTTGTACTCAAAAATGGCGGCTGAAGTTGAAATGGAAGATGCGGCAAACGGAAAATCTAAAAAAAAACCTCACTCAAGATTTTGATTGTAAGGCAATTTGTCCAATCTATATAAATAAACAAAATGAATGTAAAAAATCAACATATCATTACATTAAAAATATACATAGTTATTACAAAGCTCACTTGCAGTCTTGATTCTGATTGGTCAACCATAAAATTCTGCTGAACAAACCATATTGTATAGTTTTACTCACTGGTTTATTGAAAGGCTTCAGTTCTCTGTGGTTCTCTCCTGTGGGCGAGTGGATGTTTATGCTGGGCTACCTTTGAGAGCAGTGCAGGGATGATGGCTCTTTTATACTCTATGCCCCTCTCAGAAGATTAGGACAGCATCACATCCCTCCCCCGATCCCCTCAAACACAGATGAAGACAATATCTGTGTGTGTCCATGTAAGATAATGAAGTTATAACAGTTTGTTTGTCCTATTGTTTTGGGACATAACAATACAACATATATTTAGAATTCTATTTATTTCTAGAATTTGAATAAGATGATCCTGTTTTAGATTCTATGTTACTTAATGTTGCTGTGTGATTAATTCTGTTCTTCAAATTTACTGGTTGAATAACACCAATCATCATGTTTTCAACTTTTTATCATTATTACACATTCTAACAATGACAGAAAGTTGGAGAACAAACAACTGTGAGTTCAGCAGTAATTCACAATCCAAACTTTCCCAGAGATGGGCTTTAACCCATACACCCATACATTGAGTTCTGCTCACTGTAGCACGTATTCCACCTTGAACTCCTCTTATAGAACACCTTCAGAACAGCACGATCACTACTGAATACACTAGATTAAAGGTTGGAGGTTTAATTAGTTGATTACATGGTCTAGTACTGCAGAGATTGGGATTACATTGACTCATTATAGATTCTGACCATCTGTATCGCTCTAGTCATAATGAGTTTCTTGTTTTATTGACATTTGTTGTCACTTCATTGATAATATGAGTCTTATTAGGATTAACCTCAAGTTCAAAGATCCACTTGTTCTACATTAGTATAGGCGGTAGATCTAGCTCATTGTCCTTCACAAAGCATATTTGAATAATTGAACATATTTAAATATTATAAATGCTAATTTCTATGAATGCAGAAAGTAAAATAAAAATGTAAACACAGGCTGGAATAACTGTAAGATAAAGTATATTGGTAACAATAAGGCTCAACTGTTAACATTAGATAAACCATTGTTTATGACAGTATCATGAGTTTACAATGGACAGCAATTTAACAGCATTTATTAATCCAGATTAATGTTAATAACATTAAAATAATTTATAATTAAATTTATAAAATATTATTATCGATATTATTTGGTAATTGTTCATAATAAATAATGCATTATTGCATTACAAAACTAATTTTATTAATTGATTAATAATGTAAACAACTGAACTCATATTGCTGGTATAGAAATCTTTGTAGCAGGAAGGTTTTCAAATATTACTTTTAAAACGGGATTCAGGGGTCAATGGGTTGTCATGAGTCTGTCTGTGGGTCAGAATTTGCCCTCACATCCTCAGTGGAAGGTCATGGGGTCAGCTGTGCCCCTCACACTGTCTGTGGATAATGAAGACACAATAGAGGAACTTAATAACACAGCTGCTGGTTTACTAGGGGCCATGACCGCTAATAAATCCTAATAATAAAACTATCTTGTGAGATTATTGGGACGTCAGTGACAGCCCAGCCCAAACAATAAAACATGTGACCAAACTCATATTCCTGGTAGTTATTAGACCTATTCAACCAATCACATCACTGATCCTTTAATTTGATGATACTAGCATTACTACAAAACCCTTGTAGAGCCACTAATTTATATAAAGTAGGTCTAATATTCCTTTGTTATATTCCTATAGATGTAATGCTGGAATTGTTGGATTTATAAGCTTGTGTGCTCAAATTTACTGAAGGTTTTACAAAGGGCTTCACTATTACTAATAACCTTCATGAATCTGCCCACAGTGTCACACTGTCATTTGCACATCTCATTTGTGGAATATCTAACGATTCACGTCATTCACGTGCTTCAAGTCCTTCAAGCAGCTAGATTGTAACCCTGATCCCGGGTCTTAGCCCAGCACGTGGCATCTAGCACTCATATGCTGACTCACAGGTACACAGATCAGGGCGACTGTCGTCATAGAAACCACTCATCATAGAAGCCAATGCCAAGACCAATCTATGTTGCTAGACAGCCCTGATGATTATTTAGATCCAGCTAATGTGGTTCTAATGCCACACGAGCTGATAAGTCTGGGAAACTTATGACCTTGTGCTGTTCAAATTAACATTGGAGTAGTCAAAGCAGAATTTAACAGAATTTTGAACAAATGTGGATGTTAATTAATTTTGGGCATAAAATGTCCAGCAAGACTCCACATTGAAAATCTATTATTTATTTATTATTAAATATTAAATTGGAAAAACTATACACAAGCATTTTCACTAGTGCAATTTTGAACCCCACTGTATGTTCTGTATGTCTGTATGCCATCTTTGAACAGGTGCAAAAATAACTTGCATATTTACTTCCTTCTTTTATTACCAAAATTCCACATACATTTAAATCTGTATAAATACAACAGTATGTGATTTTGTGCACACCTATTGTGTCCCACTTAATGTATTAAGCGTAGCTATAAATACACCTTTTAAAATTTAACATCTCTTTTAACTTCAGAGGTGTAAAAAAACATCATGCTTCTCTAAATAACACTGGCTTATCATGGGTGTATTCTATACAGCAGTCTGTTCTGTAGACCACTGATATGAAACATCGCCTTGAAATTTCAGTTCTATTTAAACAGACATTCTGACCAGTATGAGTGAAGACTGGTTCAGAAATAATTTTGAGACACTGTCTCAACCCCTCACCTCCCCAATAAGGGTGAAACATACTAACCCTGTCAAGAACATCTGCAGTTCACATATCAAACCAACAAATTAAAAAGAAAACTGTATAAAAGGAGTAAGGCCTTTTTTGTCTGGACTTTTGCATTGTGATGTTTTTACCGTGACAATTAAGCGCAATTTTCCTCCTAATTATCATTACTGTAATGCAGTCAGAATTGTAATTTTTGTAAGTCAATGATAGTCCATTCTTATTAAATTATCATTACTATAACAACATAAACATTTCTTTTATTAAAATCGGCATGAATTAGAAATACTAACAATACTACAATAATATATTTAAATCGGACAAATCTTCGATTATTATTTGCAATAAAAAAGTGATTTTTTTTACAATCTTATTGGTTCTTAGGGCAAAATTTTAAATGTTCTCTCTCTTTGTAAGTCGCTTTGCATAATAAGTCATTTTTAGCGTCTGCTAAATGAATAAATGTAAATGTGTCACAGGAAAACAAATGCTTAATTTTACTATAAATACACCGCATAATAATGCAATTTTACAATTATTAAGAGATAATATATAACCTGGGCACATTTTGGAAAGTCTTTGTGAGATTTACCCATAAAAACTGTGCTAACTGTGCATGTATCTTGGTTTCTCCTACATAAACACAGACTCGTCAAGGCTTTTTCAGTAACCTGATCTCCATTTTAAGATATGTCTTCAGGTTGTCATCCAGGACGTTCTCTTCAATGGCCTCCAGAGCTCTTTCTCCCCATCACTGTAATATTTCAGCAGCTGTTCGGCATATTTAATCCATATGCAGTTATGACAGCCACTCATGCAGCAGTAGGTTGGAGGAGATGGAGGACCTTCAGCTGCAGGTTCTGAGCCTGTCTGCACGCTGCAGGTGGAGGACTTCTGGTGTGAACACTGCAGTCTATAGGCAGTGTAATGCAAAGCCCTGCTCTGAGACCTGTAAAAGAGCTTCATTTTAAAAAAGGGCTGGGTAGTAAGGGCACATCTGTGGAGTAACAAACACAAAATCATCAGATTTTGTACAGCTCATGTGAAAGCACAAATGTGAAAGCTTATTTGTTTACTGTTTTTCCTTTGCAATTTGCGACGCAAATTGTGAAAACGCGCTATGAAAAATGAACATTAAACTTCAACAAGGACGGTAACGCTATGGCGTTTTGGTTGAAATTATGAGCATTTTTAAGGTCTCAAAGCACATAAATAATAGAAATCAGAAAAGTACTGTAGGATGATCAAATAAACACTGTCCATTTATTTCTTAATTACATTCTCTTCGCATTAAAACATCTAGTAATAATTCAATACATTAAACTATTTATTACGCTGCTGTTTTTATAAAGCACAAATTTACCGAAATGTAACAGGACTCAGTTTCTCATTTCAAAACCCACCCTTTGCAAACATGACACAACTCTGAGCCGAAGATATAGCAGCAATAAAGGGCATCGCAGACACGGACGACATGCGTTCAGGTTTTCCCAACAAGTGCCATGTTATCAATATTATTTGCTGAACACAATGAAACATTCATTTTAAACTCCATATTTAACCTCCATATTTAAGTTGTACGTGACCTCTGCTGTGGTGCCGGACGTGTCACACAAAACAACCAATCAAAATAATCGAGAGAAGTTCTTTTGAGCCAATCAGAAGTTGAGAGAGGTCTCGGGGGTGGGAGTTATGAAGAGCGCAAACAGACGCTATTATCGAGTATGTCCACAAGATGTCAGTACTGGACTGTAACGCTGCATCAGTCATGGAAAATCTCACGAACAACAATATGATTCTCCTGACATTGTATTATAAATTCTATAAAGAAAAATAAGAATAATTAGTTATACCCGAACACATCTCAAAGTGATTTGTTTTGGCGAGCAGTGGAAATAGCACCAACAACAAACACTGAGGATAAGCACATATAAAGTGACAGTATTTGTATAGTATAGTATACAGTATATTGTATAGTGTTTTATTGTCTTAATTCTATTAGTCCAAACAAAATTATGTTTTAATCCATTCCAGATTATCACATGCAATTGTGATTTTTGAATGCAATTGTCAATTTTATGAAAGCCACACTTTTTTTCACAGTACGGGTGCAGCTGCTTTTTGTGGTCATCCAGGTATGAGATCATCCAAGTCACATTCATGGAAACACAACACATCACCCCTGAGACCTCCATAATTTCTGCATGTATGGAAACCATTTTCAGCATACCTGCTTGTTCAAACACTACTGTAATATTAGCATAATAGAATAATCCAATATTTGTTTCATCTAATTCATAGATATTTTTCTTCATATTTAGTCTATAATGATATGCTGTAAGTGATGATTCACTTGCAAGAGCAATGAACAAACCAGTTTTACTCTTTGGACAAAACAAGGCTGGGCTTTCCAGTTGAAGTGTAAAAACACATGCATGGTTTTGAAATGATTAACTGGGAATATCTAACATTTATTAATAAAGGAACATCCTTTTTGCAAGCTTACTCATGTTTTTTTAGGTGTGAACCAACTAACAAAACAAGATGACTCGAGATTACGTAATGCAACTGTCATATAGTGTAAACATTGGGTGGTCCCAAAATGTAAGTCCTTAGTGATACCTTAGTGATTATGGAGACAGTAAAGTACATTGGGGTCTTATCAGTTAGAGTCTGATACACATCACTATCAGTACAGAGATAGGCGTGGCTGGAATAGACTTGAACAGGTGTGTCTGTACTAGATGATCTAATATAACTCATTATATAATACAGACTTTCCATTTAGACAGGAACATAATGAAATGTTGTTTACAGTGTATATTCTTTTAAACTACTGTACAATTTGATGGGACCAAATTGCTGAACATATATTTATTTACATATTATACATTTTTCCATGTTATGCCATGTTTTTTCAAATGGACAATAAATATCATTGATGTTGGGAAATGAAGTATGTAAAAGAGTAATATTTTTAATTAGCATGCAAAACTGCAGCCTAAACTGAACCACTGAAAAAGCCTTTTAGACTGTGAATCAGTAACTATGTATGGCATGTGAGTGTCCTTAGCAAGAAGGGAAGATCCTTGAATACATGCACACACGTGCACACACACAACACACACGCACATAGATAAATAGATCAGTGTGAGCATATACATGCACAAGGGCACATACACCTGCAAATGTACATCCCCACACACACATAGACATGCACACACACAGTCTGCTGGATGTCTTTCAAATGTGTTGCCATAACAGCCTGAAACTGCAACTAATGTAAAAACGAAGCATTAACAGCTTTACCTAACAGAGAGTCACACGTACACAAACATAGGGGTCTCATTCATTCAGCCCTAAATCAGACTTAGAGGAATGAGGCGTTTTAAATACCTTAATCCCATCGATAGAACCGCCCTCCAGAGAACAATAACCCCAGCCTGCTTTCTGACAAGGTCTGCACATTCCTGCCCCATAGCTCTCTAATGCCTCCCTGCTCTGCTACTGGACTCACTGTACTCACTGTCCCAAAGAGAACACAAAATGATACATTCTTTCAAATAACCATCAGCATTATCAGCATGTGAAAGACATCAATGGGGACAGACTGTTATCCAAACATTACCAATGTATAGTCAGATATTTTAGAGTGTTTAATGGTCATTCTCAGAAATTGGTTCTGTTTGTGTAAGTAATTTGAGGTAGCAGTTTAAAATGATGAAAAATAATGACATTTTGTCACAGTGACATTTTTATCAGTACAGTATGTGTGTATCCTGGGAATCAAACCCATAACCCTGGTAATGGAACCAAACTGGCTTAAATCTATTAAAAACAAACATTTCAAAACAATGATCTTTTTTATTAAATTGTATTTTGTGTTACAAAATCTGTCAAATAATGAGAAAGAGTTCAGTAGTCAGTCAGGGGACATGCATAACCCCAAAAACCACAAACACTTTCTGAAAAAGACCTGTAAATATTACTCAATGGAATGATGTCATGAAAATGTAACAGTTTTCAATTTTTGGCATCTCACTACAGAAATGACCTTCACTTTTGCCAAGCTTATTTAAAGTGCTATTTTTTATTTGTTAACAATGTAAGAAGAGCTTCTTACTCTTTCTGGACTAACACAGTGAGACAGGCTTGTTCTGTAGCACCTGTAACACAACAGCTGGGCCCCTCTGGGGTCCGTTTATCATGCACCACAACCTTGTTCTCTCATAAGTCATTACACCATTGATGCCACCCACACACACTTTTCCATGTGTCAACAGTTCTTTAGTAGTTCTGAGAAGTTGACAATTGTCTGCACTGTATGCATTTAATGCGTTAAAAATAGCTTGCCACACCCCAGTTAGAAAGTACATAGCCTACATCTCTCTTACATTGAGAGCTGTTCTTCAGATTGAATTTCTCTGTACTGCTGGTTGTTCTAATAGTTTATATTAAAGTGCTTTGTTTTAATTGGCTGCATCATGTGTTTGCTACATGCGATCACTTGTATTATATGAAGGTTTGTTCAGTGTTCTAGTTTTTCAGATGGGTTACAAGAAAACAGAATCCAGTGGTGGGTTTTGATAGACGTGCTTGTGAGGGTCCTTCAGATGTCCTTGGCTTCTGTCCTCTCGAACCTGTGGATGAACATTAACCTGCTTTCACACAGGTCCAGCTTTGTCCAGCTCATACAAAGCCGATACTGTTCACCTTTTTTCCTGGCAGGCTGTTGGAGACAGTTACAGAATGACACCCTTGTGACAGGTTGAGACAGGCTGCTATCTTCTGGTCCATAAGTGGAGGACAGCTGCTTAGAATTGATTTGACATAATGAAAGTGTGTTCTGATGAAAAGACGCTTTAATTTTATCCACAATCTTTTAGGCTAACACAACTGTAAGCAATAAACTTTGGGTTTTGTGGAAAAATGTATATGTAAATATACTGTAAACTCTTTGAGAGTTTACAGTATTTACATGAGAGAGAGTTTACATGAGAGTTCTCATGTTATTTGCATAGCATGTTTTAAAGTGTGAGCTATGTTCGGCTAATGAAGTCACAGCTAATAATAATTGTGCAACAGCTTCCTGCATCGTGAGGCTGTTGTGTGTAATGAGAAGTCAGAAGGTACAACAAATTGAATCCCAGCAGAGAAACTGCAAGGGCAACCAGGCAAGCAAGACTGTGGGGTCATGAGAACGGTCCAATTAACATCAAACGAAGAGTCATTTCTTGTGGGGATTAAAAAGGTTTGGGATTACTTTCTTTAAAATATAAGAAGAGACAAATAATCTATGGCACGTTTCAGAAACAGAATGTTAACACTGGTGTGTAGTTATTGATAGTTAAACTATACTAAACACATTAATATTTGTTACATATTTTCCTCATTTGTGTTTAGAACTAGCTACTTTCCATGTCAAGGGGATTGAGTCGCTTCTTAAAAGACAAATTCAACCTTTTAATTAATTTAACAATACTTCTATTAAGACTGGATAGGCAGGTGAATTTGTGAATGTTAGATTATAATTTATTTACTGTAACATATCTAGTTCTTACATTAAAGAACACAGGATTTGCGTTTTAAAAATACTATTTGTGGAAGGTCCTGTAAGCATTTGTAATTGTAAAAGATTACCAAATTAAGCATAATATTCTAAAGCAATTTACAACATACTACAGTACCAAGTACTGAGACCTTGTCTTGCACAGCACTGCTAAACCAATAATGAAGGATGTTTGTCTGGGATGTGACAGGCGGAATATAATGCTGTATATTGGTGACCCTTGTACCTCCTTCAAACAGGTCATATTGACATTTGTTACTTTTAATTTCAATAGTTTAAATACATTGAACAAGCAACAGCCACCACAGTTAGCAGTGGCCAACATTTCAATCCAGCATATTTGTTCTGTCAGCTTATATTGACCAAAGACCAATTTAACATTAACTACTGACATAAATATCACTTTAAAATACCAGCTTCTATTTATCCAGCTCCTTTCAGCTTGAAACCAGGGCTTTATAAATTAGTCCCTAGGCGTGTAGTTGAGAAACTGTGGGGTGAAGTTGAGTTTACCCATGAATTAATTCTGGTTTACTGGGTTTGGATGTTTGACAGCTTTTAACAGATGTTAAAGAAACTTAGCAAACATGACATGTCAACCTGGTAAAATTTTACACCATATTCGTTTGTCAGTATCAGTTTGACCTCATGAAATGCAAACACAGATATACTCAAAACAACAACAACAAGGGGTGATTTATCCTGGGATAAATGCTGTTTGTACAATATTGGATGATACAGAGAAAGGGAGTATTTTTCATGGGTGGGTCAATATGGATAAGCATTATAGTAGATAACTATGCTGATATAAATATGTAGATAAATATGTCTCATATAATGGTTATTTAAATCTCTTTGTAAACAAGAATCTAGTTTCAGATTGAGTTTAGTTCCTGTTCAGTATAAACATATACTGAATTGTATTATCCTGAATTAGGCTCTTTTACATATAAAATTTACATATAAAGTTTAAGTAAATATTTAGTGTACATATAAAATGTTATCATAATAAATAGCAAGAGAGTTTCCCCAGTTTTTCCATTGGAAAATTAAAGGAAATTAATGTTTATTTATTTATAAAATGCTGTTTATATGTAAACGGGACATTCTAGTAGCTGTGAAGGAGAGAAACACGTTTTTCGAAATGAGGGCTTAAGCAGAAAATGACACACATAAACACATAGGTGTCTCACCAAAGACATGTGAGTTACGAGGTCATCAGGATCAACTTTCTTGGTCTGAAGGCTACAAAACTGTTACAATAAGTGTTAGTCTTCTTTGTGTCCATGTAAATCGACAGATTGCAAGCAAGTCATTTGCATAAAAATATATATATGTTGCTTAATCCAGCCACGTTAGGTGGGCGGAGATGTGAAAAGTGATACATCCGTAACACCTACACATTTTTAAAGCAAAATGTCTGCAAACAGCCCCAAACAATTTACAATCCCGGTGCAAATAAGATATTTGTGCACTAAGGAAAAGGTATTATGCAAGCTTTCTCCTTAAATACCCAACACACAGTGTTCTCAAAGTGAGTAGAAAATGCTTATCACATTACCTATAGATTCAGCTTTGAGATTTTACCAGCAGCACTTTAACATTTGATACGCAGTTAGGACAGGCTGCGGGAAACAGATCCAAGCAGACAAGGTGAACCTGAATAATGAAGGTCATCAGAGACAGTCTAGATATGCCAACGCATTCAAAATAATGTTTCATGAGCAAATAATGAGTCTGATTGCTTAAGACCAGCATACCTCTCTATACTTTGTTGCTGGCTTTTTTGTTAAGAGTTTAAGATTATAAAACCCTAGAAAGAACATTCTGTCACATTGATGTGGGCTGTCATTTTTTTATAAACAGCCCTAAAACCACGATTAGAACATTTTGGTGTTCAATCAGATTGACTTAATTTTGTATTTATTTGACACATAGAAAGATATTGTCTGTGCTTTGATCATAAGCTGACACAATGGCAACATTCCATCTGGATCTCTCTAGCTCAGTCTGACATTATGGAGCATCTTATCAGCTGTATGTAAATCTGTTCACTGGTTACGGTACATAGAATTTTCCATTCAGCCATCTTCCCTAATGGAAATCACATAGTGTTTATGGTTTCATAGAATATTTATAGTATCTCTGTGACTGGATCAAATTCACAAAAATGTCAGTCTCACAGTAATATCCCAGATTTTCAAGTTCAGAATTATAAAATACTACTTTCCACAGAAAGCTGTTTTGAGTGCTTTATTTTGATACTATGAACATTGATGGACAAGTTGAGTCCTTTCTCATTGACTTTTGTCATTTAGTTTAATATGTTGAAATTTTCATTAATTTTCACTCTATCTACATAGAATAGAACCAGCAGAATATTTTACACTGACAATAAGTACAAAGTTGGGAAAATAATTATAATTTTCTTTGGTTTACATAAATGCTGCACCAACATAATTGTGATTGCACATTGTTAATATGATATATGTTTAAATTAAGACTGCATTTGTATGGTGTCACTACACCTAATTTCAGGGTTTACAATATATAAATGGTAAAAGCAGCAGTTGTCCTCATATGGGATGACTGACAGAGAATCAGAGCCACTTTAAAGTCCTTTGTTGGTTTGGGCTTTTTTCCACAGTAAACACAGCCAGTAACATTGCAGTAGAATATACAATCACTGCACAACTAATAGCTTTCTGTGTCCCGAGAACAATGAAACGGCCCATTGTCATGCCTCCAACAGTTCAGTCAGATCACCATGAGACAATCCAAACATGATGTCTTTCAACGGAGCAAAATTACTAATTGTTTCCCAGCTGCCTTGAGTTCATGGCAGCTGATCCATGCAGCTTAGTGCAGCGAAAGAAATCACAAAATTAGAAACACCGGAAAGGAAAAACGAAAGCTGGCGTGAGATGATCACTGGGGTCTTCTCTGGAAATTTCCCTACAGTGGGGTGAAAAACATGTTAAAATAAAGTAAAAATAGTTAACTTAACTAAAAAATATAAATATCATTTAAAAATACAAATATAAAACAAATAATTTTGTAAAAGTAACAGTATCTTTGACAGGAAGAGGAAGTGAGGCAAGACCACAGTGAAATGATATTTGAAACAAAAAGACAGAAAACATACAGTTCAGTTTATTAGATCTGATTTCTTCTTCCACCACCTCATACCTTACAAAAAGAAGAAAATAATGAAAACAATCATGATTAACAGTCACAACAGACAAAAGTTACAGAGTGTCCATGAGAAGCTTTAAATTCTACCATCCCAGACAGAAGGTTACAGAGTCACCAGTGCATTCTAGGAATGAAAGCAGATCTTGTGAGAATGAATGACAAGGCAAAGAGCCAGAAGAATTCCCTAGGAAATGAAATGGAGAGAGGAGCCAGAGGACACAGGTATTCGAGAGGAAAGAAAAACAAATGTTCAAGGGCAGGTGGCTACTCATGATCACAAAGGGAGTGACTTCAGTGTGTGTGTGAGTACACTGACAGACTAACTGTCCTCGTAATTTACAGAAACGTACAATTATCTGTTTATCATATAGTATGCACCTCATCTGTGCAAGGAGACTATTTTTAGGACCATTAAGATTCTGTACAATCCAACATTATTTCTCAAGAACAACTACCATAATGCATTTGGACAGTGATTTTTTCCTTTGTTGAAACACTCACAATTTTTTTTTCGCATTACAGTAACACGAATGACTGTTTTTACATTACAGTAATGAGAATTGGAGAGTTATGTGCTTAACTGTCATGAAAATATAAACCTTAATGGTCCAGGTAAAAAAGCTTTATTTTCATTAAAGCTGCAATCAGTAACTTTTTTTGGTTAAAAATAAATAAAAAACAGTTATTGAGCAAGAACGTAACAGATCAGTGTTTAAAATTCTTGTTACTCTGTTACTCTTGTTACTCTCATAACTCTGATTCACAATGGTAAGTTTATAATAATAATTTATAATTTGAGTTGTCAGGTCAGATTTTCCTGGAAAAGGCTGTTTGACTTCATTTGTTTTCTATATACATAAAGTACATAAAGTAACTAGCAATTCTGTTTCAAACAGAGATAACAGAGAGGCAAAAGTTACAGACTGTAGCTTTAAACTAATATTTTAATTTTATTATGGGATTCAAACATGTTCTTGACAGGTTTGCGAGATGTACCCTTGTGAATGAGAAACCTTACAAGGAGTTTGCAAGCCACAAAAACATTTGATTATTTCAGCTGGGTTTTTCCACACGTTACCTAAATGGTAAGCAAAGACCTGCATGCATGAAAGGCAAGCAGATTTAAAGAGCAACAAACTATAAAGACCCAAAGCAAACCACATTGATGATGCTCTCAAACATACATTTGTGTATATTTGTCTCAAATCATCAACTTGTGTTGAGGGGCTGGTGTGACCACTTGGGTCTCGTGGTGGAGTGCCCATGGATGCTCGTGGAATTACACTGTCATATGATTCCCCCTGTTGTTACAGCCACAAACACAGGTCCAAATAGACAGCAGGCAATGTTAACACACAAAAGCACATAAACATTACAGAACTGAATCTAAGATGTACATGTTTCTTTCTGTGGACCTTGATTGGTGCCTCTGTTTTATTTTTGTATGTGCACAGTGACCACAGGTCTTGGTGGCTGTATGCATAGTCAAAACAGTAGTAAAATATCTGCACTCACATTTCCTGCTCCCTTGGTGATGATGGCCAGCTCTGTTGGCTGGTACACACAACTCCGGATTTGACCATTATAGCCACTGTATGGGGACACAGGTTTATTACCTAAACAAACAAACAAAAAAAGTGTACAAAGACAACAAATGTTACTAACATACCATGTTTCTTTACAAAACAGATCATGTTCTGGGTACTGATTGGTCAAAACAACAAACCAGTAAAACCATGTAAATCATGAAACATCATATTGTACACACACACACACACACACACACACACACACACACACACACACACACACACACACACACACACACACACACACACACACACACACACAGTACTGTGCAAAAGTCTTCAGCAATGGTTTTAATCAGTGGTATTTAAGCGGCAGTATGATTATGTTTATTAGAAAACAATCCAGAAATACAGGAAATTTGTATGCAGTTTTAAAACTCAGAAAAAAATAAGTTACAGTGGCAAGAACGTAGTGTGACCTCCCCTTACACTTGAGCAATAGTAGGAACTGGGTTCTCGTAAATGCGTAATGGAATGGAACCCTAAATTCTAGTTATAATCTACTGACTGGGGGCAGTCTCCCCAAAAGAGTTCAATAAATTTATAGTGTCAAAGGAATTTATTCACAAAACATCTCTCATCTCTCTATAGTCACAAAACATCTCTTCTCCTAAATACCAGATAAATGAAATTGGAAAGTATTTGACAAGCAGAGGTTTTATCAGCTGGGTTTGATAAGGTTAGACTGATGCAGTGGGGTAGAAATGTCCTTTCTGAAATACCAAACACTGATGCCACTATTGCCACACCTTGGTCTCCGTGGAGACAGGCTAATGCAAACACATGCTCCAGGGTCTCTACTGAGAGCTAGATAAGAGCAGTGTGTAATCGTATTTACTCATGGCAGGGTGGGAAAGATTGTCCATTTCGTGCAGGGTATTTATTGACTAATGAGGTATGCTTCAGTAAACACTGTTTAACGCACGTAGTCCGCGATGGGGAAAGCAACCCCCCTTTTACTTCACAAAACCACAATGGCTAGGTAAATATTGATGAACATGAGGAAATGTTAAACATCAGGGTTATTGATAGGTGATTCACTGCCGTTTTTTGGATCAGTGATTGGCTGAGTAAATATGGCCAGACAATGTTGAGTTACAATAGAAAGATTTTCGATCCAGTATTGTTAAAGCTCTGAATGAACATATGTATGGAAACTTTAAAAGGCAACAATGATATCTGCCTGTTTAGCCTAAGGCAACAGGTGCAAGCAGGTGCATGCATAGAAAGATATAAAGAGCGAGGGATAAACAGAGAAAGGTATAAACAGAAGGAGATAAAGTGGAAATAGGAGGAGAGGATCAGAGAACCGTGTGTTCTATGTGGGACGATCAGATATTTAACTGAGCGGGTTCAAACGTCAGCATATCAAATTTAGTAGTGTAAGCAGTAGTTATTGGTGAAGTTTAGGCCCGTTTCTAGTATGTTCTGCTGCTTTGTCTTTTAGCCAAAATCACACATCTCTCTTCTACGGGTCTATGTGAATACATGCAGAAATATTATGATTCAGATTGATAAGCAACAATTACTTTCAACCTATGTTGATATTATAGGCCAGTATGTTCCTTATAAGTTAGTATCTATTAGTAAAAGACTTTGTTGTATTTGTTGATTAAGATAAACATCATATGTAAGGTAACATACAGTAACTGAACAATTTTGTACAGTACAACTGTACAACAATATTTAAGCAGTACAATATTTGGGATGGAAATATTAGGGATTAGGCTTGGAAACTGAGAACTCGTTCAGAACTGGTTCCATCAGATTTTTAAGCACTGGTGCTTATGCAGGCAAAACTCAAGAATGATATGATGATGTGGGTGTTTACCAGTGAGTTTTGCTTTGCTGTTTCTAAGTTGTTTGCAGTTTGGTTTTAAAACATTTATTTGAAGGGGCTAGGGTGTTTACAAAGGTTGTGAACAATAAGTAGTCATTAAGTAAAATCAGGATGAAATGTACAGAATGGGAGTATCTGTAAAGATTTGTATCTGTAAAGCATCTGTAATGATTATACATTAAAGCATTACAAATGCACAACTGTAATAACAGAAAACTGTTTAGCACATTTTAAACCTGACACAGATAAAGAGAATATTGAATTGTAAAAGCCATTATATGATCTGATTTCAGTAACATCAGATTCAGGCTGATCATTTTGAACATCTAATATTGTTTGATACCAATAAAGTCTCAATGTACTGCTCTTTCCTAAAAACAGTAGCTGATGTAGGTTGATACTTTCAAAGATATGAGAAACATACGAGACACATTCATCATCTTGCACTTACCTGTGTTGGGCTCATCCATAGAAAAGGCTTTATTCTCCATATATATGCTCTGTGGACTTTGTTCCTTCAGAATGTTCTCGTACCCTCTGCTAGGGTACATTTCTTCCTCAATGGCTGTATCTTCATCTTCCTCATTCAGGCTACAGGCTGCTGGTACAGTGTGCAGGAGCAGAAACACCCAGGCGTTTGACACCAATGCTATTGCCAAGGTAGGGTCATCCCAAGTAGGTCCACCATGCTTTGAGTTCCCATACACATACATGACAATCCACGCCACCCAGATGCCCACCGACAAGAGTCCTATGACCAGGATGAGGGCTCCATCCTTGTGCCAACGCTTATGCTTACCTGCCAAAATCGGTATGGATGCTACCACAACTGCCAACAGTAGATTTAGCACATATATAAGAGCCATGACAAAATCCTGGTTGGCGATGTTACACGGAACAGCTGTGGCAGGAGTCAGGCTTCCGTTGATGTTAATAGGGTACCGTACAATCGTAATTATCAGCCATTCGGTATTGATGATCACTTCCACCAGCCAGAGCCCCAGAGCCCCCAAGCACCAAACCCAACCTCTAGGCCCCGAGTTCCGCCTAGCCAGTATGTTGAACCTCACAGCTTGCATGAGTAGGCAGGAGAAGCAGCCAGCGAACAGCACGCCAAATAGGAAACGGCGAGATGCGCATGTCGCAAAGTTCTTCCCCACGATAAAAGCGAACGTAAGAGCGAACAGTCCAAACGTGAAGATCAGGAAAAACACATGAAGCCCCAATCCACTGCGCCACTTCCTGCTTTTGACAAAGGGAAGGCTTGCCAGCAACACGATCAGAAGAAGCAGTGTGGCCACCAAACCAGCAGCCGCGAATGACTCCACTACGACACCCCAGGCCGCACTCAGGTCACAAAGGTTGTAATACAGTGAATCCAAAGCATTGCCGCAGCCCCTGGGGGGTGATGTCTGTGCCAGTGACCCGGGTATGAAGCAAACAGCGGTGAATAATGGAAGATAATAAAGGTGGGATTTGGAGGTGTAGGGATCCATAGTTTTCAGCACCTGAGATCAAACATATACAGAAATGCATAAATGAGCATGCAGTCATGCAAGACTTCCAGCAACAAACCACTGACTGCTTCATGACGTCAACTCAGTATCCTCTGTTTACACACCCAGGGGTGTGACACTGTCAAAAACAATTATATCACAGCCATTAATATGTCAGTCATACTATCAGGCTATACAAGAGTGCCCAGCCCTGGTCTTCTTCCTAAGAGCTGGGATTAGTCAGTTAAACAGGAATTTTTACACTGAGCTTTTCAGCTTTCTCTGTTAATCATTAATGAGACTTTTAAAGAATATAGATTTTTTTCAGTTCCAGTTTCAAAACTTTAAAGAAACAAAAGTTAAAAATATAGAAAAAACAAGCAACTTTGTTTTCTTCTGCATGTTAGTACACACAAGCAATTTTTTTCCTATAACCATTTGTAAACAGCTTCACCCTAGGTTTTCCAAATCCTCCCTGATTGCCACTGGTCAGTCAAATAGACAGTCCTGCACCAAACACACACCATTGGATGAGCCTGTTGGATGAGCCAGGATGCTCAAACCAACAGAACAATGTTTAAAAGTGCTATATTAAGTTGGGACAGGAGAGCACATTTTGACATTAAATCAATTGGGCACATCACTCATCAGATCTTTTTGTTTAATAAGGAACGAAGTAGTATACAAAACAAATCTGATTCAATCTGTAAAGTTTCAGTACAGAGCGCCCAAAAAAAACATACCCAAAACAGATATGTCACACTTCTCTGTATCGGCTAAAGTCTGATTTGTCATTTCCTGATAGCCCTGTTAGTAAGAAAGCCACATATAAATAAATATCCACCACCTACATACAATTATCGGTTGTAAAGATTAATCACATTAAAACCACATCCAGTTCCACCGAATTAAAGAATGTAAATGTAATATCATATCAACCGGAACTGAGACAGTTATCCAGTTTTTGTTAACAGGTTGCGCCTATTTGATCACATTACACTGATTTCATTACTTAATCAATACTTTTCCTCGGATATCAGATAGAGTACTCAGTCCGGAACCACTGTAGTACAGATTGGGCTTTAAGCCAGTCGTTTTCATTTCAAAGGTATAAAACACTCAGATTTCACTCAAAGCATATGTGAAGTATTGGCTAAATTGACAAGCTTTCAATTTTAATTTCATCAAGATGTACCTACATAACTGAATCTGAGGAGTCTGCAATTACAGAATGCGTGCAATCTTTGTAAATCACCACACAAGAATACCAAAACAACATAATAAAGGTTAATACATAAACTTATACTTTACAACCAAAAACTTATATTGAGGCAAACGAATAATACACATTTTGACATTTTAATTTTGACATTTTAATTTTTGTAAAATTAAAAATAAGTACAATTACTTTTCTGCTGCACATCATGCGTTGTATGTTAACGCATTAACATACAGCGATTTAAACCAATCCCACCTTCTAATCCGTTACAGCGCACCAATCAAATTGCAGCTAAGGCGGGTCTTCGCGTCTCTTTGACGGACTGGGCGTCTCACCTGAACAGGTGAATAAAGATTCTCTTTAATAATCCATAAATATAAAGCAATTGTTTTGACAAATACAGCAGAATTTGACCAGATTAATATCCTATAAATAGCAGTAAAACGTTTATTCTCGCAACTCTCATGTTCCTAAACCTTAAACCTAATATGTTAACCAATACCAACCAGACGCTGTAGTATTTCGGTAAAACGCTACGATTCGGATAAACCGTCCGCCATTTAATCCAAATAAAAGCGCAAGTACAAATTAAGTACAAAATCAAACACTGACATTTCGAAGTAAAAAATCTGCTTACGAAATCATGGCAAACCACTGAAAAACAACAAAATAAACTCACCTCTAGTGACGGGGTGTAGATACTGTGTTGTTTCTAAGGCACTCGTTCGTGTATGCCCACAATTTACTTGTTCCAGCAAGTGTATGAAAACATATTAGACATCGCGACGTCAAAATGTGTTTGGGGAGCTGAGGTGAGGTATTAAACCCCGAAAAAACAATGTTGCCTTTGTTAATCCGACCAAACAGACCTTCAAAAGGCTTCAGATTTGGTCGAGGACAAACACTTGTCGAGTTTTATGTTTGCTTTCAGCAGTCCGTCACTGATGTGACTCAATCTGTCAGTTTGCTTGCGCGAACACTCGAACCTGCTCGGCGTCGGGAGCGCGCCTGCTTCTCCCACGGTCGGGAGCGCGCCTGCATTCACTACCTGAATAAACAGAGCGTGGAAAAGTCGAGTAGTAGAGCCATAGTTAGCTATTAATGTTGATTAAAGTACTATCTATCGATCGATCGATCCATGCATCCATGAATGCATGCTAAAAACTAAATATAACATTAACTAGATTAATACCAAATCTGTTGTACCAGACTCTTGTAATTTCAGGACAAAGTGCTGCACGGCTCTACTGTTCCCCAACATCGATTCACAGGTGAATCTAACAATAGCATTGTTTTCTTTATCGCTGCTGTGTCTGGCCTAAACAGAAATGAAAAGGCAATCTGAACTTTGGAAAGTACACACAATGAGGAAAAATTGAACCAGAGTGCTTCTTTTTTTAAGAATGATGCCATTCTTAGAAAAACATTCCCGAAACGCATTCCTCTTTGTGTCTATATAATGTTTTAACGCACTGTTGTCTGAAATCCAAGTTTACCAGTAGGTCAGTAACACAAGTAGAAGTAACGCTGTACCTATAGGGAATTACTTGAAGACAAAAGTGGTCTACACTGCCACCTAGTGTCAAACCATTGAATTAAAGGTAACACCAGCACAGAAAGTTTGTGTTATTTTATTGTGTTGTAGTTCATTGTGTTGACGTATAGAAAAGCTTTGACCTCTGAGTCTAAGAAAAAGTGTCTCAAATTTATGTATCCCATTACATCATTGCAGTCAAATATTGGTAATTAGGAAAAAAATATTACTTGGAAAGTATTGCTACATTTATTCCGTAAGTGTTATGTGACTTTTGCAGGATGTGGCCGCTAATATGCAAATTCTTTCCTGCCAAAAGTTATATTGAGATTATATTCACATTGAACTATTTTGTGTACTTTCAGTAAAATGTATGAAAATTAGAAAAGAAAGTGCATAAAAATTAGGTAAAAAAAAAAGGTTCATAGTGTCAACATGTTTTCATGTGTAGTTTTATCCATATTTAATAAAAACTTATTCAGTCTGTTGTACTGTATTTATTTAGCAGAATGCTGCTGAACTGCATATTTAATGCCTGGTGCTATTGTAAATAAAGTTTACCTTTCAAGGTGACTGTCTGATATGCTTGAGGAAGAGAGTTAGCAGATTCCGCTCATTGTTGGACTGTGAAAGTGTTCTGCTGAAATAACAGGATATAGTGTAGCTGCAGTTCTTAATAGATGATTGTGTGTGTAGTTTGACAGCAAGAGAGATTTAAAGAGAGCGAGTGAGAAAGTATTTTTGTGTCCTGGAATGACTTTCAGACATTAGAACTGCTTTAATAGACTTCAGGTTCTGAGCTCAAGACAAATGGCTAGATCCTCATAGACATTTAATATCCAATCAGTATGATCAAAAACAGCAAAAGTTATCATTGCACAGATTCAGTTACACACCAGAAGGAAGGCTTGCTTGTCACAATATTGCATAACCATGATTAACAACACAGTACCATAAAGCATCATGCAAATGCCACATCTGACTTTTTATGTAATATCTGGTAAACTTCATCAGTTACACCAGTTAAACTGCAAAACACGTTTCTTGATACACATTTATATCGCTAAGAAATGAACAGGATCTTAATGTTACATATACATCATCAACAACAACAGCAGTTCTATCATCACACCTGATTTGGTGTTTAACATTCTGCTGTAGAATTTTAAAAACATGTTTACTTTGTTAAAATTAACTAAATTGACTCTATTTTCTTTCCAATATTCATTTTCGGCTTACGTACGTTATTCTAAATTAAAAAAATAAAAACAATTGTTTTTGTAATCTTTAATCAATAAGTAACATTTTTAAATTACTTTGTCTTTCGCTGATGTCACCTAGGCCACTTAAATTTAAACCAATGGGTGTCTGACGAGTAGCCTTAAGCAATTGAATGAAAAGTCTGGTATGAAACACCAGACTTTTCATTCAATTTATCCTTCAATTCTTGAAGGATAAAATGAGGCATACCCAACAAATATTTTCTGATTCAACATCCTGTTTTATCAAATCACTGTAAAATCACTTCACTGTGAAACATCACATTTCAAAGTAAAATAAGTTGCACTTGTCATTTAGATAATGTATGAGAAAATTTATTTTCTGCAGCTGTGTAAGACCCAGCAGGTTTTTAACTAAACCGACCAATAGCAGATCAGGCTCTTTATTCCCCTGTTAGTGTTCTTCCAACATTAAGACTTCAATGATAGACGTGCTTTATTCTCAGACATCTGTGTTTGTGATTCAGCAGGGGACTTTTTCAAAGAGGCAACATCTGATAACATCTGCACGGCCAGAGATGAGTGAGGAGGGAAAGAGAGGTTGAAAAAATGAGAGCGAGACAGTATGCAGCCTTGAGAGATGAAAGTGCACTAAAAGAACAAGAGAACAGTTCATAATCATAGCTCAGGCTGTTTTTGAACTCAAGCAAACAAACTGAAAAAGAGTGCTTGTGTTTTTAAAACAAACTCAGTAAAAATAATTTTTATGAGTCATTTTAGATGTTCTGGCTCTCCTTTGTAATTTAGCAAAAATTAAATCAGACATAATTTAGCCCACAGTATGCTTCAAAAAATCATTATTCATAAAAGGCCATCAAAACTCATTTAGTTTAATCATTCCAATTTACTGTAATTAAACCAATTCTGTCAGGCAAAAGCGATGCACTGCCTTGTAAGTTGGCAGGTTTCTAAGTGAAAACATCAAGACTGTGGTCAATTAATCAAATCACTATGCCATTTAGACTGATTTCTTCCAAGTTAAAGATCCAGTCTGATCTATATAAGAACATACAGTACGTGCTGTGTAATATCTGATCAGATAGTAAATGACAGAGTCATATAATTGACCTCAGTGAGGCAGAACACTTTGAAGATTTTGAAAGATTCTTTTGTAATCTGCTGTGGTTGTGCACACACACAGTTACATACTTGCTTATGTGTGCAGGGACTCTCCATAGATGTAATAATATTTATACTGAGCTAACCAAATTTTCTCTCCCTTTCCCCTAAACCTAACTCTGACTTTGGCATCGTTTAATTAAAAAATATACTAATTTATTTATTATTAAGTAATAATAATATTTTAGTATGTTTTTATAAGCCATTTGGTTTACAAGGAAACAGGAAATGTCCCCATAAACCATGTGTACATTGTTAGACATATTTCATTATACACATTTGTGTATCCTTGTAAACCACATACACAAGTACACACACACACATGCACACACAGAGGCTCAGGGTTGGTTTGTTCAGCAGGCTCTAAGCTCATGGATTGGGCTGTTTATACAGTGGTGTAACTCCTTCTGTTCCCACATCAAAACCCCTTTTAAAGCCTCTTCCAGTCACCATGAACTGAAAATAAACAGCTAAGCCAGCGACTGCACTTTGCTCACAGGGGTTAAGAAGGTCAGTCATCTTGCTCTGCTTCACTGAAAGAGCCCTGAAAGGGTTTAATTTAGTCATGCAAAATAACCTGCAAGAGGCCTTGATCAGAACATTATGTAACCACAGCTTTTAATGTTTGAAGAGAAAGCCCTGTGGATTCTATACGAAGACTCCAGACCTAAAGAAATATTCTCCATTCTAAAGAAATATACCATAAAAAGCCATACATACCATATACATTAATATAAACATTCTACAGGAAGGAACAAAATAATAAAACACCACATATTGGTTTAAAGAGCTTCATTCATCTGCACCATTAGCAACATAAGAACATTTAGAGGACACATAATCTTATAACAATTATCACATTTTACAGGGATAGTTCAACCACCCAAAAACTTTGGTCACCACTTGCTGACTATCATGAGTGTCTTTTTCAGTGTAACACCAAAGCTTAATTATAAATAACGTTTCATTTTTGCATTAAGTTTGACATCAATGATAAATCTTGTCACAGAAGAAAGAGTTATGTGTTTGGAATGACATTAAGGTGAATAAATAATAATTATTTTAGTGAACTACTCCTTTAAGAGAAATGTCAATAATGTGAAACTATTATTTCACATATTATTATTCACTATCAGTAAATTTGCCAACCCAGTAAGAAGGGTACAATATCCATATATATATATATATATATATATATATATATATATATATATATATATATATATATATTGGATATTTAATAAATTTGTAATAAAACTGATTTAATAAAGAGTGGCTAGGTTGAATACCAAGATATAATGGCAAAAAAAAATATTTCTGGAGAATGGTAACAGATTTTATTACTATTCAACTTGGTGATGAGGAGAATTACATGGTGATGTCCATACTTTTAGGAGAGAGAGGCGCAACCTCCTTCTGTAAACGTTTGGTGCCGCTGGAGATTGAGGAGAGGGAGGCATTAGCGGGTGTGTGATGATGACGCAGGGGCCGGCGCAGGTTCAGCTGGGCCCCCCGGAACAACAGAACATCCCTTACTGCTGCTCTAAAGGGCTTACTGACAAAACAGTACAGAAAGAAATTCACAGCAGTGTTTAGCATGGCTATCATATTGGCCAGGTCATACGCGAGATGCACACGCCAGTCTTTGTAAACCGATGAGACATAAAGATGGTAAAGCACCACAGCAGTACGCGGTGCCCATAGAATGGCAAACACAGAAGTCACTGCTAACAGCATGGCTGTGGTTTTACCCAGCTTGCCTGGCAGTGCCAGCTGCTGCCCACTGTCCTCTTGGCACATGTGCTTCCTATGTCTATTTCGAAGCCTCAGGATAATCAAAGAGTTTAGCAGCAGGAAGATGCTACACGGGATAAAGTAGATAATAGTCACATGGGTCCAAATAAGGGCGGTATCCAACATGTTAGGTGGGCGACTGACCCTCCACATGTCCGACCACCAGAAGAACGGCACGCCGGATGCCAGCGCTAATGTGAGCACCACCGCGATGATCCTCCGGGCCCGTGCAGGGTAGCTAATCTGGCGGTGGAGCAACGGGTGGCACAGAGCAACGTAGCGGTCAACTGTGAGAGGTACGGTGGCCCAGATCGAGGCATGGTTGGCAGCAAACTCCAGCATGCTGACTGACCGCAGAAGCACCACAGGGACGTCTCGGTGGAACACAGCTGTTTCCAGCAGGAAGCCCACAAAGATGATGAAGAGCTGGCTGAGGAGGTCAGAGCCAGTTATAGCCAGGAGATACACATAGAGAGATTTCTGAGTCCGAACGGCCAATCTGGAGAGAGCCACTAATGTCAGGACGTTTACTGGGAAAGAGAGAGAATAGTAATTAGAAAGAGTGATGTAGAGGAAGATAGACATGGCATGAAGAGGGAGGTTGGAGGCTACAGAAGGGAGAATCAGAAGATGGAGATAAAAATCAAGAGGGGGGAGTAGACACAGCAGGATTGATGGAAACTAAAAGATTAGGGGTCAGATTTAGAGAACAAACCGGCCTCTGCAACCTTTATTTTTTCAAGTACTTATTTAAAAAGATATATATATAGTGGAACTATTTAGGAAAAAATATTGTACTATTACAGTGGAGACTGAGGAATAAAAGTACAAAAACTGGGAGAGTTTAACTCACAGATATGTTTCACAATGAAAACAGTCTCTGTTAAGCACTGCACTTAAGGAATAGTTCACCTAAGAACAGAACTGTCATTATTTACTTACGGTTATCCAATTTTTAACAATAAATGGAGAAAATGTCTTTATATGAAGCTCTGTTCATGCAGGGACAGTTTAAAATCAGCATGACCTCTAAAGCTCCAAAAAGAACAAACGAACATCATAAACTCCAAATGACTTGTGCTGTAGTCCAGATTCGTCTTAATCCGTAATTAAAGCTTTATGTCTCATTCTCTTTTAAAATAGTGACAAAAATGGTTGGAAAGATGGAAATATGGAAGACTTCAGTCAGATTCACAAATGACAAGAACAAGATGAGGATGAGTAAATAATGACAGAATTTTAATTTCTGGGTGAATTATTCACTTTCACTTCACTATTCATTCACAGTTAATGTCTGTATATATCAAATATAGTTTGGTCTTCCTTATTTACTCTATAGTTAGCAAATTGATTTAGATTTGACTATTTAGCACCTGTCCATGATCTAGTTTATAGCAGCAGTGTATGGGTGTTTTTCCAACAAGTCACTAATTAATTATTAGTTTATGTACTGATAGATTTATTGATTGGCTTTCTTCTCCCCATGCGGGTCATGTGTCAGTCTGTTCTGAGCGAGTGCAGTAAAATGTTTATGAATACTTAATGATTTCTTGTCTGATGTGTGTCTTGAATTAATCCACCATGACCTTCCTTCATCACAGGATGCAAAATGAGAACAACCCGATTTCCCATGTGTCAAAACAATCATACTTCATATATGGATTATGCTTTATCATCAATACTCTGTTCTTTTAGTGGTATTTATTGTTCAGTTATTTCTGCCAACTTGTAGTCATTTGTATATATTTTAATTATTAATTCTCCTTCGGTAAATTTACACTCAAAGTACAATTTACATTTGCTCACTCAATTTAAATTTTGTTCCTGAATCTGACTGAGGCATCCTCAAGTCGCTATATGTATGGAATATTCTTAACAACTTCTGCAGTAACATAAGCCAGCTGGAAAACTTCCCATGAATCACAGCACTTGTTGGTGAGGTGGTATCTTCAATTTTCTGAATTAGCTTTAACAGCATCAGTAGTGTAATACTTTATAATCAGAATATAGTTTGTTACCTAGTCAGGTCTAATGTAAACATTCAAGCATAAAACCAGACTACAAAGATTTTTACATTTCAGCGTTGTGATGGGACAACAGCTGATCACTGTTGTGTCCCACAGTGTTTCTCCTCAGCAAAATTCAATTCCACCATCAGTTTTCACACTTTCCCCTCCAAGGACCAGCAATGACATCTTACATTTACATTTATTCATTTAGCAGATGTTTATATCCAAAGCGACTTACAAATTAGAATATTTAACATTTTGTCTAAAAAAAGACAACATTAAGCACAGTCTACAAAGTTATGTGTACAAGTACAGGAAATAGAGTTGAAGCTAGCGAAACAACCTAGAAGATAAAGGGATTTTTTTAAATTAAGTTAGACTGTGGGCAGTTGACAGGTGTGTTTTCAGTTGTTTCTTGAAGGTTATGATGGTCTTGGAAGATTGCTTGGAGGCCTGCAGCTCATTCCACCAGTGAAGGAACAGAGTAATCTTCACAGCTCACAGTTCACCGGCAATCCCTGAGCTGTCTTATCGAAAACCAGGAAGTAACTGTGCTTCGAAAACCAGGAAGTAACCAGGAAGTGAACTCTTTTCTGAACCTAACTCATGTTAACAGGTATCAGAATACTCATACCTGGCACTCCTACACACAAGAGAGTGCTGTAGTAGATGACAGGGATGTAAGCCAGCACACACTTGGACCGCTCCTCAACACCGGCTTCATCCTCCGGGTTGCCGGGCACGGTGCCATTGTGCCAGTCAATCATGACCTCTGGCTTCCTCTAGTAACAGGAAATACAACAAGAAAACCTAAAACATTTCATTCATGTCCGAATATGACTTAAAATCTTTATCACACTATAGCAGTGTACTTATAGTTATATAAGTACATTATTTTCCAATTAATGTCCACAATTCTGGTCATTCAGGTTAACTCATTTACGTGAAACTTCTTAATCACAATCTGACTGTCTATTTCTGTCCTATATAATGCATATCAGAATATTGTTGTGCATATAAATGCAATCATTTAAAGAGAATCAAACTGTAGAGAAGAGAATCTGTAATGTATTCAAAATGGAGAGATTTTACTCTGTTGTTTTAGTCTAACCAGGTCACTGTGTCAGTGAGACAGACAGCTTGCCGTCGAAGGCTAACAACAGTCAATCAGAACAGATGGAGTGAAATAAAAAAACACTCATCAATCTGCCCTCATTTACTTGTCTTATCTCTCTTCTCTATCACTCCTCATGTCACCCCTGAGACGATGAGGTGATCAAATGATCATGTGATCAGCTCTGACCAAACATGTTTATTTGCTTTCAGAACATCATGACATCATCTAAATTTTATGACGAACTGCTCTCTGTTCTTTCTGTAATGTAAACCTATAGCATGTGACAAACAGTAGTGTTGTGGAGCCATTGAAATTGAACCCTAATAAGGGACATTCATTCTTTCCACCTGCCAAACAGACAATATCAGCAGGTTTATGTTGTGGAACATGATTGCCTGCTATGACTGTGCTGCCTCATCAGCCATCCTGCTTAGATGGGCAGAGTCCCACTGTGAGTGAGAATTGAATAAAGCAGGAATGATTGGTTTGCTGTCACCTTATAATTACTCCTGTGTCTTGCTGGGGATTTACTGCATGCGGATTTTAATGCACAGAGAATGTTTGTGACTGCTTTCACAAGTCTAGAGCTCAGTTCTTCTCTGTCCATGTTTGCTGTTTATTGTTTTATTTGTTTATTTTTATAGAATCCATGGGGGGCAAACATCTACTGTACAGGGACATCAATATGTTACATATTTTGGAAATTGCCCAATAATAGAAACTCCAGAATTGCAAAACTCTTATCACAAAGCATGTTATATGTCAAATGTGTGTTAAATCACCTACTAACAGCTGATTATCTTAATGCTGTGATAATAGCTTTCACTTCCATTGGAGCATAATAATTTTTTTATTTGACCGTAGTAATATATGTTGTAATGAGACTCTTTATGACTCTTATGACCCATCACTCTGTAGCAGTTTTAAAACAGAAGCTGCGGAGGATGATAAATCTTTAACCACAGGTGATCGTGTGCTAGGCTACAGAAGAGATGTTTTTCCTAAAAAGCTTTAAGTACCTCACTACTCATGTTGTTTTTCTTCTAAAAATATCTGTCAATGAACAAATCATCACTCATTCACGAGATTCACAAGCATGGGGAGGATCTTACCAGTGTGTAAATGAGTGAATATGAATGTGTTTATGTGCCACTTTTTCTCTGAATCTCAGTTCTATGATTGTGTAACAAGCTGTGTCCATTAGCACCACAATGTTTGTTTTCAGTAAAACATAATTAATTGTCAGCTTTATTGAATTCTGCTGCTACATCTCCTCTTTTTGGAGGAATAATGATTTACAGTGGTTTCAGAAATGTGATAAAATCCAATCGTTGTGTGTATCACACATTGTAAGTGGTGTGGAAATACAATTTTCTCAAGGGGTATAGAGTTTTTTTGACAGGAAACTTGTTCCCATGCTTGCAGGCATGCATGTTGTGGCAAAACACTTTAATATACCCACATTTCCTGAGGGAGATCTTTTGTGGATGTTACTGTATCCTCTTTCCTGACGAAAACGTCATTCTTTTACAATTCAAATTTTCATGGATGCTTTATGCATGCAGGTTTATAACAATCTGGATTAACAAAAGAAATAAGATTTAAGCCCAATTCTTAACTAGCCTTGGACTGTTCCTGTATATTCCTTATATGCAATAAGAGCTTAATTCCAAGGTCAGGAAATTCTGAAACTCCCATCCATAAGCTTGTGTCCTGAATTAGGGTCCCAAAAAGGCTTATACAGAATAACTCATACAAGCTGTTTAAGCTTAACACATGACATTTCAGCTCAAAGCATAGCCTGAGCGATGTGAATCACAAACAGAGTTTTCTAGTACTTGACTAGTTCACATGTGTTGGCCTCTTCCTGAGGGTACCTGACTACATCTGTTTAAACAGAGAATCAGTACCTAAGTGTTGGGGACAAGAATGCTAACATTGTATGCTTACATGTAACATTAATATCATACTGCAGTCTTAGTAAAGTGCAGTAGAAGCAAAGATGTAATCAAACATTCAAGATAAGGGACCAAATGTATTCGTAAGTGTATGTAAATGTTTATGTAAAACCCATACTGGTCAGCCAATAGGTGTCACGGGAAGTGTCACCCATTGTCAAACTCACCACGTGTCAAACTCATCATGCTTTTACCAGAGCTAACAGGAACGTCAGCTTGTTAGACTATGCAGATAGATCTATACATCTCTTTAACAACTGTAAAATGATTGATGTCATTACAGATATCAAAAAAACGTTTTATGGCTTTTAGCTTAAGTCATTTAGATTTGAAATGCTAAATAAAAACATTTAATGGAACAAAAATGTCTGATGACTTATGTCGTACTACACAGATTTTTGTCCAATCAGATAGTTTCTAGAATGTGGATGTCCCTGCCCCTGAAAACAAAGTAAATAGCACATCATTACTGTGATTTTTTAGAACCAAAAATAGCCAGTTTCACTGTTTAGAACGAACAGTGTTGATGTCTAAGGTTTCAAGTCTCTCTCTATGGACTTTTGGACTGAACACTCTCAATTATTCATATTGAGCTGGTACACCTGAGACAATAGTTATAAGCTCAAGGACAATGGCATCCATATATCACGGTGCACAGAGAAAACAGTGTACATTACATTGTTTTCTGAACACAAAGATGAGCGATAAACTGAGACATTATATTGTAGTATTTTGATTACATAATGAGCTCAAACAATGTTAGAGATTTCCAAAAAACCTTATCACAGTGTTTTTAGAACACAAGGTTGACGGTTTTCTTGACTTCCAGACTGACCTCTGGATATCCTGTAGTTTTTGGAGCACATATTAAGTTGACATAACACTGAGAATGAACCCAACATGTCATATATCTGAATTATGTTCAGAGCACATCACGCTAGTTAGCAGCATGTTTTTAAAAAGATGCTTGGACATGGAAAAAACACATTCTACCATTATAAATCAACAAATTTGCATATCACAGGAGTTTTTAAAAGAAAATGCTGTTACAAAGCTGTTAAATAATGCAATGTTCCTTTTTGCCTTAAAACAAACAAATATACAGTTTTGTGTATTGCAAGTTACTGAATAATCTGTACCAGAGTGTTTTTTGTCAAATAATTAATGTATGCAGTAAAAATATAGGCAGAATATAGAGCATAACCTCACAAATGTAATGATGCTCACTTATAACAACTAAGTGATCCATCAAGGTTAAAACTGAGTAAAAAAGCAGATAAGTAGTTCATAGACAGAAAGGTTTTCTTACCCTCACAGATCACTGAAGGCCCCCATCTGTGAACTCCAAACAGGAGTCGCAACCACCAGCCACAGAGCCCTTTAGGAGGACAATGAAGAAGAATAGAGATCTTTAAGTAACAGACTCATCACTGCAACCAGCGAGTGAGTTCGAGAAGAGGTTACAGAGGGAGCTAAAGAGACAGAGAGAGAGAGAGAGAGAGAGGAAGAGGGAGAGTGACAGAGAGAGAGAGAGAGAGAGAGAGAGAGGGAGAGTGAGGGAGGGGTAAAGCATAAGACAAATTTCTAATGGAGGTATTTGGTAAACGAGGGAAGCATACAGAGATAAGGTGAGAGAGGGCTGGCATAAAGGATAAAGAGGTGTATCTTTCGTGAGTGCTCAGTATAGCACAAAGATGTGTGAGGAAGACAGTGTATAATTTCACACTGCGATGTCGGCAGACCCAAGAGACTTCTTATCTGCTGTGTTTGTGTTTTTTACAAAACCTCATCAGTTTCCTTTGGCTGTAATCTGAATGTAAATGTAACTTAATTATAAATATAGCTTCTTTTCTAAGCTCAAAGCATTGCAACTGGATTTGTACATTTTCTGAAGAATATGTGAAAGGTGTTTACCCTTGCAAAAGTCACCTCTACAGTTCTGAGTGGTTGCCATGACATCATGATGTGTTTGCTATAGTGTTCTAAGAGGTCTTTAGCAAGTCTATGTGGTTACTAGGGTTTACTGGGTTGTTGCTTACAGACCCCATGACTAACTGAAGGCTTATGAAACACTAATGATTAAAACACATTCTATAATCAAGACACGGAATCTAGAGTCAATCAAGAATAGAATCGGGTATACATTTCAGTCAAATCAATGGATGAATACTAATACTGTGGTGGTAGTGATCATGTGGCCTATACGCAAATGCTTTCTGTATAAATCTGCTCCCCCACCACTGGGCTAAAGATCTCAGATAGAGAACAGCATCCTGCTTCCGGACAAATGGACAAAAAGTACATGTCCACCACTATCTGGACACAGGAGGAGAGAGTGAGCACGGTGACTTTAAAGATGCACAGATGCTCTCTCTCGCTCTCTCTCTTTCTCTCCTGAATGGCAATCACTGAATGTTCATTCTGATGAATGGGCTCTGAACTGGCCTTGCACCATGGCAGAGGGTTGACCAAGCAGAAAATGAACTGTGTAAACTCCCTGTCATTGGCTGTGGTGTCAGCAGTGGGATTGTAGGATTGTAAATGTATTGCAGGCATAATAACAGACAAACAGATTTTGTTCTGGCTTTACAGCATTCATCATCTCAATATAAACCAGACCGACCTTATACACCCTGACAACTTTGGTTACACTATATTTAAAAGATATAAACTATACATTGTGATCCAATTATTTCTTACTTTATAGAAATTATTATGGAGAATTATGTAGTGGATTTCATTTAAAGGTAGGGTAGGCAATTTCAGAAAGGCTAGCAATCGCAAGCTTGCTTTGAAAGCATAAGATCCCACCCTCCCTCTCCAAAGTCACACCTCCTCCAGAACTGTGCTGTGGTATGCAAATACATAGTTTGACAGGCAAAGAGAATGCAATGATTGGACAAACGTTTTATGGTTCCACTGAAGATATATAAATATATTTAGACCACTTTACTGAGTGATTGCTATCAGGATGTGAAGTGACTTTCAACCAGTACAACAAAAGTCTTGAGAAAAGATTGCCTATCCTAATACAAAGTGCTTGGCAAAAGAACTGCACAAAGATAAACACATGGACAAAGATCCGTACATAATAATACACACATGAACATCCATGTATGCACATACGCTATAACTCTTGTCATGTGTGAAGTCTAATATCCTGAAGCTTTTTAAAGCATGTGGTCGGAGGACAATAAATGATATTCTGCATGACAGAAAACATAAATCAACGTGCTCTTCTGCTGGGTTTGGCCCTCTCTATAAAACTGTGAAAACATGAATTCCACATTCAGACCACACAAAGCTGCTTGACTCCCTATATTCTGTTAAGAGAAGAAGTCAAATGTTTTACTGGAATATCTCTGGAACCTGATGTGTTATGACATAAGACCAGTTTGTCATTATTAGGCAGATAGTTGAACTCTGTAGTCAGAACAAGCCCCGAAGCATTACCTTCTTTCATAAGATGTTCTCCTACACTGGAGAAAACTATCTTAGGATCTGTGCAAATGGACAAAGGAAAATGTTATATAAATAATGCATAAAATAATTATCAAATAGTCTAAACATGTTATTTTTTCTAATGTTCTCATTTTGAACAATAAAACATTTTGCCTGTTTTATTCATTGTTGCACAGGAGCATACGTTAGGTTCAAAACACTGAAGAGAGCAGTCCATCATCTAAGCCAAACCTCTATTCTGGTCTAAAATTATCTCAGCTTCTGTGTAGGAGTTTTCTGCATTATTCTGCACAAGCCTATATATTCTCTCCTTTCATGTCTCTGAAAGAATTCCACTCTTTACACAAGGGCCAAAACGACCATGATGTTAAAAAGAGCTGTTTCCACTTTGTTCACACTGCATTGGTTCACTTTGCTTTTATCTGTAACTCTTTATATTGTAGCACTATATGAAGAGGGTGAATTCATGAAAAGAGGAAGATAAATTGCCAAACACAAACTCAAAAGCTTTTAAAGTGAAGGGTCCTTTTGTTCTATTTAAAACCATTAATCCATAACAGTACATAATGTAATAGCTGTAAGCAGGTTCACTGAGGCTAACATTATTAATGCAGTTTTCATTACCTGTAATTTCTGAGGCATGTGGGGGAGATGAAGCAAGAGAAAAGATAAAAGGGAAAATGCATGAATAAACTGAGACAACAAAGCAAATGTGTAATAGATAGATAGAGATGGAGAGATAGGAAGAAAAAAATAGAGACACTTTTGCAAATAATTATGGGTTATTAATGCTTTCTTTGTTTCTATGACAGCAGAAACTGGGTTTCACAGTGCAATGCAAATTTCAGTCAACTCGTTTCACTTATGGCAATACTGCCCTCTAGTGACAATAGTTGTATGTTTAGTTGAATAAATGTATTTTTTATGCTTAATATTAATTTCTGGAAAGACATGCCTAGGGGAATAATGTAAAACAGAAATAATGTAATAAAAACAAAAGGAAAAAAAATTAAACCAATTTATTCATGATTTTGTATACAATCAAAAACAGAGACTATTAATTGTACTTTGTACCTGTTACATGATGCATTTAAATTAAAAATGCTTTAAAAGATATAGTGGAGGCAATGGATACAAACTGCATTAGGAGGTGCCAAGTAGGTCAAATATGGGGGTAGAATAGGAGAGAGAAAGAGAGAGAGAGAGAGAGAGAGACAAAGAGAGAGACAGAGAGAGACATACTAGGTCACTGTATCACTGGTTTTGACATTTTCATTAACAATGATCAATATAACTGCAGGCCAACAAGACTGGCTTCCTCTTTAATGAGTGGCATATAATTGGACTGGAATATAAATTAGTAAGTTATTTTACCAACATATTACAATAAGGTTACATTTTATAACTTATCACCTGAAATAAAATTAAAAATACTTTAACAGCATTTATTAATATGGGTTCGGTTCATTTCTGCATTATTACTATTATTATTAATTTAATTTATCAACAGATTAATACCTGACTGCAGTGGTCAGCAAACAATGATCTATATATTTGTCAATGGCTGTAATTTTGTATTTTGAGAATAAAAAAACTTACCATTTAATTACAGTGAGTCACGTCATAACTCATAGTTAATGTGCTACGATAATATTAACTGTTCCTAGGACCGGTTACTAATGAACCTGTACACACATTAAGTCTTTAAGAGGCTAGTCTTAGTCTTTAACAAGCTAGATTTAAGTGTTGTTTGAAAAACTATTTCTTTGCATTTACCAATATTTGAGAGAGTGCTGGTAAACTAACACAGTTTGTTTTATGCATCTAAGATGTTTTAAATTAATTTGCTTGTATTCTATTATGTGCTTTTATTTATTTAATTTCAATTAAATTAGTCTTATCAAATTCATTTTCAAAATCTACTATTGTATCAGTGAGTTTTGCACGGCCATTCAATAGGAAGCACGTGTATAAAAATGCTGTATTGATTGTCATTAAATAAACATCAGCCCATCCTCAGTTCGAGGGTTCTTTGCATGTGCTTTGACCCAATTATAATAAAAATCAATTTTTACATGCACACGACTGAATCCATTTACAGTTATTGGCCTAGTTCAGGATCACAATAGGCCTAACTGTAGCTTTAACCCTGATAGGGTTTCTCCTAAGTAAATGATTTACTCAGATTTACTCGGAAGTCTCTCTTGAATGCAGAACACGCCCACACGCTTACACAAACACACACGTTTCTTTTCCCTCTGTTGCCTTGTTGCACAGCCATGCACATTCTCTGGCAGCAATAAACAAGTGACATAACCTCTGACTAGAAGTCTCTTCAGCCAGGGTGGATGTCCTTACATACAGGGAGAGAAATAGACTGTGAATAGACTTCTTTTGAGAGAGAGAGGTGTAGACAGAATGTAATAGTATCCACATGTTCAGCTTGGCTTAGCAACTGGCTCAATGCACAATGGACAAAATACTATGTACAAGGGTCCTGAATACTGCTGTGTGGCATGTGCACACATTTCTGTTCTATTGCTCATATACAGAAATTTGAGCAAACCTCCAACTCAACAGTTACAGCCAAAGATAAGAATTCAGGCTTGCTTCGATTGTACATCTACTCTGTGTCTATTTCATGCAACATTGAAAAAGAGAAAAGTCAAAATCAAAGCTGTTGTCATGGCAACTGGCAGAACTAACTAACCCACCCCTCCCCCCATGGCTTCCACTGATCGATAGGATATTGTGAGGGTGGAACTAACCCAATACAACCAGTAACCTACATACCAGTCATGTACATAGACTATATGCTTTATAAAGGCAATGAACACAACATCCATCATTCACTGAAGAGGAGGAAAAAGAAACAGAAGAATATTAAATTAAGGAAGAGTAGCAGGTAGGAAAGGAGAAAAAAGAAAATTATAGAACAAAGGCAAAAAAAGAGAAGGAAATAAGAATAAAGATGCCTTATTTGATGGAGAATGTACTGCTTTCCCACATCTACCTGCTGTTCCTGGTGTTGGCCACCTGTTCCCAGATGCAACTTGTCCATGGAGGTAAGAGGACCTCTCTTGTTCTTGTGCCCTAAAGATAGACACCATTTTTGTGCATAACGTCAGCAGTAGTGGGCTGGTTGCTGGAGGTGTTCTTATGGATATAAGGAATTAGGAAGTCTGGAGTCGCAGCAGACGTGCATGTTGAGAGACTTTACTGTGTCCATTGTTAATGAGTTAAACATTTCAGTAGGATCATGCATTTTAAAACAAAATAAAGTCCAAATACTTTCCCTAAGAGACAAAGACATACCTCATCATGCCAGGTCAGTCAAAGCAAATGATAAACCTGATCATGTCATTTTTTTATTTAATCAATACAATTTAATCAGCCATGATCAAATGAATTAGCCTTTCCATTGGTTTCTGTTATTATACCGTTATGATTTATAATGGCTCATACTTTTGTGGAACACTAATAAGAAGCTCTAGTGATTTGTTCATACACTCACACACACACACACAACATCAGAGCAAACAAATACATGCGCACAAATGAATGATGGCATAGAACTCCTATGCCCAGTTTAATATTCAAGGAAATGGATGAGAGTACTTTTATGAGTTGGAGAATTATTTGAGGATGCAGATCCACTTGCGCATTATAAACACAAGCTGTTTAAATAGCCCTATGTGTAATGTTAACAATAGGAAAGGGGAAATACTGAAATTTTACACAAAAACACACAACATACAACATATATATATATATATACATTATTAAAGTTATATTTGCTATTCAGTTTGTTATTATTAAATTAATTTTTGTTTAAAAAGAATGTTTCAGGATATTAAAAACTTTTCAGTCACTATGTCATGCATATAATTTGCAATGAAGTTAGGAAATGTACCAAAATCGGAAACCATTTTAACTTTGTATTGCATTTACTAACATGTGCTTTCCAAAATCCAACTGGCTTTATGAATGCTTGAATTTCAATTGACAAAATATACAAAAAAAATAAGTAAAATATACAAAAATATAAAAAAAATATACAAAACCCTCAGAACTGAGCTGGCATACTTCCACAAACTCTACAGTACATCAAGCGCTTATAGAAACAAAAATAACTATTGAGGTTGCAGTGTTCACACTGGGTAGCAAAAAGGTGGGGAAGTTTTGGCACAGAGTCTATTTTTTTGCTGCATGTAGTGCAGAAACATTTTCCTAACCTTACTGTAGTAATCACAAATTGAGACACCTTCTTGTTGGAGTATGTTTCCAATTATGCAGTCAAAGAAACCCACCCAATACCACTCACAACGGAGCGCTGTAGAGTTGGATGTGTAAGCACTGCACATGCGCCTCAGTCAATCCCACAATTCACCTGTAGGGCAAGGTGCTTGAAATCTGTGGCAGTGGAAACGTGATCAGGCTTTGATGCAAATTACACATTAACACACAAGTACATAAACAGAACTTTCTATAGATATAGAGATATGCCGCACTGTTGAAAAACCTTTTATAATTTATACCAATTATTAAATATTTAGTTTAACATGCAATAGAGTACCACATTAATTCAATTGTCAGTTTGAAAGCACAGCTACTTATGCATGTAGTGTGAAACAGTCCCTAAATGTCATTAGATATAAAGAATGCCATGTATAATTACACTTCTTCCCACCTGCTCAGCAGGTCTGAGGGCAGAAGGCTTGGTAGAGGGCACCACAGAAGTGATCAGTCACTCTCAGGGGCTTGTGGCACGACTGGAGGGCCTTCTGGTACTGGGGAACAACAGTGACATTTCTCTGCGCGTGGAAACAGTTGATGCGGAGGAGGTCAAGGTGATCCAAGCCCACACGCTGGTGTTAACACTGCAAAGCCGAGTGTTTGATGAGATGCTCAGAAACCGCAATGACAGCACGCTAGTATTGCGAGAAACAGAGGAATGCACTGCTGTGTTCGATAAATTCATCAGGTGAGAACCTTTTCCATGAGGAACAAGTGAGGGAACTAGTTCAAAATGACAGTGAGTGTCCCTCTACTGGTCAATGTTGGAACTGCAAGCATCCAGCTATTATCCGTGAGGACTCAATACAATCATTGATACACAATAATGATGATTTTAAACTGATTCTCTGATCTTACATAAGGCTTTATAAAGAGTAGAACTAGGTGATATTACAATGGTGAAGTGTGGCTAGCGTGAGAAGATGTTTTGGTTTCAAAAGCACATACCGCCTACACATGTAGAATAGGCTGAACTCTTTTGTTTAGGGTTTTATTTGCTTTATAGCGCTCAAAAGGAGACAACAAAGGCACAATTTAAAGCATTTTGAAAAGGGAAAACAAGGGAAATTCATGTGTGAGACAAGAATGACAACAAACAACTAACATAATATGTTATAATGATTACTTAACCCATGTATTGTTATAAAAGGATTTACATTTTTATGCATATTGTTTTTATCACAGAGGCCATACAAGCTATATCTGAGATGGCCTGTTGATTCTAGATACAAGAGGGCATAATTTTGGCATAAAACATTCTGTCGATTCATTAGCTGGAATTTATATTGAATTTACCACACCCAGCAGGATGTTGAGCAACAGGAGGGTTTCTGCTAAAACATAGTGACTTACTAAAAGAATGCTTACATTGTGTGTTCTTCCACCGTGGTCTATAAATTAATATTATCGCATTAAATATGATGAAATACATGTGAATTAAATTCAGATTGAAATACAATGAAATACATGAAATACATGTAGTCATGAAATACAATTGAAGTGACATTTCAAACATTGATCAGTAATATAATTTAAAAAATACTCATGTTGAACGATACCAAATGTTTATGTGTAATTCATACAAAAATGTATTACTTAAAACATACAGCACATCTACAGAGGTTCCAAAGAATTGTGATTAATTTTCACCCTGCAAAATACACTGCATAATCAAGATATTGCTTTTCTCTTTATTTGTAGATACTTGTATTGTGGTGATCTCTCACTAGAGTTGGACCAGGCTACAGCACTGCACAGACTGGCTACCAAGTATGGCATATCCAACCTCCAGCAAGGATTAAACCAGTACATGAGCCAGCACTTGGCAAGCGATTCAATGGGCGGCCATGTGGTGGGTTGGTTCCAGTATGCCACAACGGTTGGAGACACGGAATTGAAAGACAATTGCTTACAGTTTCTGTCGTGGAATCTGTCGTCTGTGTTTCAGAGTGCAGAATGGCCGTCGGTTAGTGTTGAATTGCTAATGACCCTGCTGCAGCGCTCTGACCTCGTCCTGAGGAGCGAGCTAGAGCTCTTTGAGGCACTTGAGATCTGGCTCACTCGAAATGACCCGGATAGCCTGACTGCAGAGAATGCGCTTAGACTGGTGCGTTATGCCATGATCGCTCCACGAGAACTCTTTCGCCTGCAGCAGCGATCGCCAATCCTAACACGCTACCACGAATCTGTGCGTGACATGCTCTACATGTCGTACCAGTTCCATTCAGCTTCACCACTTCAGTTAGCCAAGTTCTTTGATGTGAACTGTAGCCTCTTCGTGCCGCGCAACTATCTCTCACCCTTGTGGGGCTCCCAATGGATCATTAGCAACCCGGCACGGGATGACCGCAGCAACAGCTTCCAGACGCAGTTGGGTCCGAGTGGTTTCGACTCCAGTAAGCGGGTGACGTGGAACGCTCTGTTCTCACCCCGTTGGCTGCCTCTCAGCATGCGGCCTATGTTCACAGAGCAGGGTGCCATGCAGCCACTGCGCTCTGAAGGAGGAAGTGGTGTTGGCCGGCCTCGTATTATTATCACACCTGCTACATCCAGTGCCGACTTTGCGGGTGTGAGCTTCCAGAAGACTGTACTCATCTCAACAAAGCAGCAGGGCAAACTCGTGGTACGGCACATGTTCAGTTTTCACCAAAGCACAGAGGAGGTGGACTTCCTGTCTGATGCGGACATGCATCGAACATCCGAATACCTAGTGGATGATGCACTGTACTTACACATCATTGTAAAGCCTATATACCAGACTATCATAGCAACCACGAAATAATGTCAATGTCACACAAAAAATGACATTTGCCCCCCAGGAATTAAACCCATGACCTTGGTGTCATTAGCACCATGCTCGACCAGCTGAGCTACAAAAACACAGTTACAGTAGGAAAGCGGAAGGCACATGCATGGTATAAGACGTCAATGCAATATTAAAATGCAATATAAGAATAATGGAAATGCATTCTAATATATTTACATAGTGAGTTACAATGTGAAAATGAAACATACAAGCCCACTGTGTAAATATAACGTATGGTACACATACTACAGTAATGTACTAAATTGACCCTTTGCCCTCAAAACATAACTCATATCACAGTTATTCCGCTTCTTGACTAGGCAGGAGGGCAAAACCACAAGCCCTTTCCTTTTGAGGGAAATCAAACCATGGATGTATGTGTAATCACTAGTACATCCTCTGTCAAAACTAGATTATTGAGCAAAGAAAGAGAACTACGCAATCTAAATCAGTCATCATACTCAGATTATTATGCATTGTATATTGTAGATAGTAATAGTTCTTTGTTCACTTTAGAATTAAAAAATAAACACAATTGTACCACAATACAAGTATTAAATTTGTGCTATGTAAACCATTTCTTGGTGCTAATGTAAATATACTGAGAAATATCACATTGTCTTCAAATGTCACACAGTATAATACGTTTCTAATGAATTACATTTATGTGTAAGGCTGTATTACGTAGACTAAACCTTAGTTGGCTGAATTTTCATTTTATGTGATCCTCTACTGGTGCATGTAATGTTTTTTAGATCACAGCTCTTGTGCATGTTGGAATAAATCAATATGTTCAGTATTCACTCTCCTGTGCAAAATGCTCGCATTGAGTTTCATGTCTACTACCAAAGAAATAAATACATGAACATTAATTTAGTTTGAGTTGAAATTATTTTAATAACATACTTGCAAAAGTCACAAGAGACAGACCACAAAGATGGCTATGTAGGAAACATGGATTACAATGGTTATTATTTAGAAATATTGACTGCTAAATGATGAAAAATTGAATATTCCAGGAACATATGTATAAACTACTAATACTAAACCTCACTGCACAAAGAAGTATGACCAACAAATAGCATAATGAAAGTGAAAAACATTTCTTCCCTTCCTTGGAAATGTAACCGAGTAAGAGCGCTTTCAAGTATTACAAGTATTCATTTTCAATACATATTTAAATAAAAGTTCCCCAAATAATACTGAAGTAATGAAGAACATGCACTGAACGTCTTAACTCCCTGTTTATCTTCTTACAAACGCATAACATACCATTCACTCTGTTAGCTTGTATGAAACAGCACAGGCCAGCTCCTCCTGTTTTCCCCGGCGCATACCATTTACGTGGAAACTACCAACCCCATGATCCCCTGCGTCGTCAGGCAGGAAGAACGTGTGTTAGCAGGGGCTCTCACTGATCCAAGTTAGGAGCTCTCAGCTGCTAGCTTTGGCCCATCATGTAAGTGCCTGCCGAGGTTTCTTTTGCAGAGCGCTTGCAGAAATTTCAGCGTCGCGCTTGGCGAAGCGTGCAATTGAAAATCCAGCCTTTGCACGGAGAAGAACTTACTCGACGGCAAAAGGTGCCGAGTGCATGAAGATCGTGGCTTGTATTTTGCACCTTTGTTGCAAAGCAAGCCCGCTTGAAGCCTCACTGCGAGGTATAGATGGAGGGAGGGAGCGACAAGGAAGGCAAAGTCTTTTGTGCTTCCCCTTCCCCCAAATCGAAAGGGGAGATGTCTGTGCCAAAATCAGGTAAGTACTTTTTTTATTTAACCGATCTGTGCAAAACCTCGGAAATGCAGCCAGCGTTGCATGGCTTGCAAAGTGCACGGCTGCAGCTTTATCGTGACCAATGCATCTAAAAGTTTGGGTCAGTTGCATTTCCTGTTTTAATGATCTGTCCTTTTGCAGAGTTTCTGGTAAGACGATGCTCCCCTTTCTCCCCGACGCTCGCATAGGCGCTGTTTGCGTTCTTGTTGTGCCAGGATTATTAAAAGATACGCCTTCTTTCCGCGTTGAGGAACTGCCTAGCCAGCAATGCAAGCGATTGTGCAATGGCAAACATCGCCCGCGCCCGACTTATTCACGCGCACGAGGCGATTTTTCTTTCGAATTTTGTTCGAATATGACGTCACGCGCGTTTCGCTCGCGATCGAATGATTTTAATTCGCCCGTGAAACTTCTGGCGTTATTGCACGCGAGGTGCTTTTAATGCACGTTAAACTTTGCCCGACGGTTCTGCCGGTCCAATGGGGACACGGGGACCTGACAACCTGGTTCCGTGCCATGACGAGAAGATATAGACAGAGCTGGAAAATGACGCTGAACTTCTGATCGTTTCTTATGAGTTGCCCGTCAATGGGCGTAATGGAAAATAATTGGGATGCTCCGTCATGCAAGCTTTGTTCCAGCTGTAATGCATAGGTAGACGCTGCAAAAATAAAGAGCTAAATATAGTTTTGTTGCGATCTGCTCGCTACACAACACAGTTCAAGGAACAGGGTTCAAGTGTGCAGCCATGCAAGAAAGATCAACACAATCTTAAGCCAAATGCTGCAAAAAAAACAGCCCATGATTGTTCCACACCTGTATATATGCAAACTCGCTGTTAAACCTGTTTGTACGTTTTAAGGAGCACTTAAAAAGCAGTGGTGAGCTTTTACCACATATCGAATGCACTGCATTTTCATGGAAGTACTGTATACAGCCTGTGTGTGAGGATTCTCACACCTTGGGCCAAATTGACATGCATGCATAAGTCCAAATCAATGCCTTGGCCAACAGCTGTTGTCACTCAGTTTGCAGCGCTGGGGGTCTGTTTGATCCATGAGCCAGTGTCAAGAAGCTGGTTGCAATGTGAGAACATTTAAATTCTGGATCATATATTAGTAGGTGCGGTTCTAGAATGTCTGATTCTGTCACTGAGGTGATTTTTCAGCGGTGAATAAGCAGTAATTGTGTTGCATAACAGTGACACACCTGAGGAACTAAATCCCCATGAACCCACCCCTTCATTGTGCAAACAAACACAGCTTTGCCTATGCAGGGAGGCTCCAGGTAGTAGATTGCAATGGGCACCATTTCAGAAGGTGCTCCTCATGCTGCATGAAAGCATGCAATTCTGCATGTTTTTATGCATTTTAGTTTTTGATGGAAAAGTTTTCTGTTATATTATGTTGGGTCATTAAGGAAGTATGTTTTTTTTTGTTTGTTACATGTAACAAACAAACTTACAAAAACATGTAAGTTTTTAACGCAGCCATGCAAATGTGTTTTTCATCAATAAAATACACTAAATTGGACTGCATTTTGGTTTGTAATGTGAGAATATGTAAAAGGTGCAAAGTCTTGCATGGAAACTGAAAGTGTAATTGCAGGGTTGATTTCAAATGAGTACAGTGTGTACTGTGAGGAAACGCAAGTACATGTATAAGTGTTGACAATTGTTTTCCTGGGCTGGAAGCTCTCTTGGAAGAGCTGGTCCCCCCATGTCAGTGCACATTGGCCAGTGATTTACTGAGTTTGCACTACTGCTGAGAATGAGCTGTTACATTGTGTGCCCTGCTCTTGACCCAGTGGGGCTGCACACATCGCTGTCTCTGCCTTGCCTTTCGCCCTGCAGCCAGACCTGCTGTTTTTCAGTATGTTGTCGCCATGCACAATTGTTACATTTGTCATGCAAATAGAACCTGTCAGCTTTAGTTGTAGAGATACTAAATCCCCCATTTTGATGGCTCAATTGTTGGTGACCGTCCAGCCTTGCTGAGTTGTTTTGGTGCAATAGCAGAAGAATTGTCTAAAGCTTTGTGTAGCTGATCCCCTAGACCTTTTATTTGTTGGCTGCAAGTGTGGAGAGGACAACCATGCCTCCTTATTCACATTCGTGCATGCTTGAATGCTGAAAATCAGGGCATGGAATTCACTCTGGATGCTTGCATGCAAATCACCGTGTGCACTTTTACAGGCATGCACTGTAGCCTCTGGCCAGGGAAAGTAATGCATTGCACGCATTTTTATATGCGACTAAGCAGTATTTAATGGGGCACAGAGCTGACAAGCATGGGAGTGCACTACTGTTGAATAGCTTGGGAGTGACAATTCTGATGACTCTGTTGGCTCTTAGGGAGGCCCCTGTCTAGAGGCCCCCTGTACTGTCTTTGTGTTATCTCTCTGTTTCTCTCTTTCTCTCCTGTGGGGTGTGAGCTTTGCTTGGTTGCAGGACCTGCATTCTGACATTGATCCATCTTATTGCAGACTTCTGAATAATTGACTACTTTTAGGTTCTTTCTCAAAGACAGCAAGGGTGTCTCTTACCATATTATTACCAACAGTATTGCTTTCCTCTGGCTTTAGTTTATTGTGATTAGGGTTGTCATGATAACAGACATATCGGTAGCCAATACCAGTGCAATTTGTGACTCCCAGTACTTTGTTACCACATGCTTTTTTAAAAATGTTAAGCATTCAAGGCGCAGTAAGCCATTTCTGAGAAATCAACACCCAAACGATTTTGTGAATGTGTGCTAGATATCTGTTTTGTTTGTGTTGAACACCATAACAGTCATGGCCAATCAGAAATGGGGCGTGTGCACAAACTTTTAGTTGTTGCTGTGCATAGCACGTTTGTTATTTTGGAGGAGGAGCAAAGGGAGGGGTGTGTTTGTTTGGGTGTCATTTTCAAGTATTAACAGTGTTTCTTAGAAATCGTTTACTGCATCTTTAATATAAATGCTAAATTTATATTAAACAATAAATGAACAAACTAAATTGGAACAATAACATGTTTCCTAGTATTTCTCATAATCAGCAGCATCTGTGCTAAATCACCAGCCCAGTTCACACGCCTAATTTTGGTTATACTATTAAAGGGCCAGTGCATGTACCATATTCTTATTTTAGAGAATTTTTGTGTTTAAAGCACATAAGAGCATGTTTCTTTGCAGGGGGCAGTAAATTGCTCTCTGTTGTTATCCAATGAGGCCAAATGTGTTTGATATTAAGTCTTGGCCCCACATGTACAATGGTGTAATACCCTCACATGCAGAAATAATCCTTCTGCAAGTGACAAAATTCATTCATTTTGTGTGCAAAATACTCTCCAGCATGCAGGCCTCTGTTCAAATGGGCTTTAGAAAAAAAAAGCTTTTATGAAGGTTTTCAGATTGCATAATTAAGCTTAGAATTCAGTGTGCTTTTATTCATATTTTGGAATGGTTTGTCTACTTATTTTTTTCCCAATACCAGTGTTGCTTTGCAGTGTCTACACTTCTGCTGTTGACACATCTGTCTGGTTTAAAGCATAATGCATCTCATAACCAGTTATGTTAAGTGCTAAATAAAAGAAAAAGATTTTATATTCCACTTTGTGTGAGTGCTGCAGTGTTTTGTGGAAAAAGTTGGGCAGAGTATTAACAGTTTGTTGACTGCCCATCGGTAACACTTTGCCTTGCTCTAATTCTGCCAAGCGGTCCACAAGTGGTGAAATTGGGACACGTCTGGGGGTTACAGAATGTGTCCCAGTTTCTCATGCTCAGAGGTAAATATAAACATCACACTTTATTTCATTCCAGAAAATGACCAAGAAGTGTTCTCTACTTTTATACAGCTTTAGGAGGCAGGTAAAGGTGTAAAACTAAATTAGTTAAAATAAATTGTCTGTTTCAGACAGGTTTCCTGAACACTTCCCTGTATTTCATTGGTCGGATTATCGGACAGATAGTCCTGCTTTATTCCATTTGTTGAGTCTATGTTGTTGCATCAGAATGCTCAGAGATTATTTTTTTGGGGGACTCCACCCAATAATGACTTACTTAGTTGTCTAGTTGTTTCTGCAAATTTGGCTTGGACAGGAGAAGTCATTAGACAGTCATTATTGCTGGTCAGATCAAGAGTTTTTGAGTGACAACGCTGTTATCCATCTCGGGCTGAAGATGACATGTCACTCCTGGAGTGTCCTGTCAGTGGTATAACAGTGGAGGATGGACGGTGAGAACCAATGACTGCATGAGTTCTAAAGCTGCTCCCCCCCACCCCCACCCCAAGCTGCTGTAACCAAGAGGGTCTGCCATCTTTGGAAGTATAGAGTGTCTTACAAACTGCCAGTGCAGTCAGAGGGGCCACATAGCTGGCAGCTCTGGAGAAGTTATTTTCATCTCTCTCTCTTTCTAATTCACCGGCCCTCCTTTGGGTCCCTGAAATTCCATTGAAGAACTCTTGGGATTGTTGGAATTCTGGGCAGAGTGTGTGAGTGGGATAATAAGGCCTTGAACTGTCTTACTTGGTTCTTCTGGACTGCAGGCACATTGTCCTCTGGTTTGGCTCTGGGCAGACGATCACCAGTTGAACAAGCTACATCTAAACATCTAAGACATTAACAAAGGTCAATAAAGTTCATGTTAAACCATATTGGAAACAGTGTGGCAATTGTCTGTGTATGCATTCATATGGCTAACAGTCACCTGAGACTGGACACTACAGAATCTGCCAGACATTTGTCCCGAATCAGACAATAAATTAGCCATCTGTTTCATTTATATAATCTATATTGGATGTTTCCCAGAAGGCTTTTGCAAGCATGTCTGTCATATTTGAACACTGTGTGCTTTTCAGTACATTAGAAGGCTGAGCTCAGCAAAAAAGGTGTGTGTGTCCTTATGTTATCCAACGATGTTGAGTCAGTTAAACCGGACTTTCTTTAGTAAGTAGTAATTGAACAATATAAAGTTTCAAAACCTGCTATTCAAATATTAAAGTTAAAATGGTTTTCACAAAACACGTTGAAAAATACATGTGGTTTTTTGCCAACACTGCATCATTACATAATCTACTGATATTTCTTCTTTATAAACATATGTGTTATGTTATTTTACATACACTATTTGAATATGCTGTGGTGTTGTGCTGTCACTCTGTGGGTTTTTGTTTTTTCACTTTAGTTTGCTGCTATGGTAGTTTGCTTTAGTTAACTAGAAATGGGCAGTATTTTTTTTTTTACATGGTTTTGATTAAATTTATTGAAAGACAATTTTCAGTAATTGCTGAAAATGAATTAACCTTTTCAATTCTAATGCTATGTCTACTAGTGAACCTAATGAGACATGTTCTTTAGGAAAATCAATGACCCAAACCATATTCACAATGTTATTTTACATCCCCAGTTATGACTTATGAGTTTTGTAGTAGTCAAGCGTTTCTATTGACTCGGATGCCTTATTTATCTCAGCTTTCAAGGAAACAAAAATTCTTCGCAAAAAAAATGTTTATGCATCCAAGTGTGTAGTTCTTCTTGATGGTGTTGCTGATATTTGCATGGTGCAAAGCATGAAAGAGGTTCTCCAGTCTGTAGAACATGCCGCTGCATGTCCCGGCAGCTAAAGGTGCGTTTATCTCTCTCTCTCTCTCTCTCTCTCTCTCTCTCTCTCTCTCAATCTGTTTACTTCTGCTCAGTCTAAAGGTACGTTCAGACTTCCAGCAATTAAATCACCGGAGGTTGTAAAGTCATTGCTGTAGGTAATCCCGCCCACAGTGAAATCTCAGTGGCCCATGATCACACTCCACAAAACTGTATTAAAAAATTAATATTTTCTTTTTTTAAAAGATCAAAATATAGTTTGCGCCACCTCTGACATCACTTCCTTTCAGGCTGACATTACTGATCCCTGTTTGTCATTTTCATTCTATTTCATGTGCTTAAACACTGAATGTATCTTGATTGGTAGCGATTTATTTTAGTGTCACACAGGCTCACTTAAAGGGAAGGGAGAAGGGAAACTCTGACGTTTGGTCACCTAACCGAGCACTCAGCACTGGGAGACAGAACATGTTATATTTGGAGAGCTTGAAGTGGCCATTTAATGCTTATGCAATAGTTTTCATGAATTCCACAGTTACCAAAGTCACAAGGAGGCCCACTCAGTGAGACTAGCCTTTATCCCACATCACTGATCTGATGAGAATGTGGAAGGCGATCGGGTGTCGGCCAGTAATGCGTCAGCGTGTGTGATTTTTAAGGATTAGGGCTTTCAACATAGAACATTGCTTGAGTCGGTTGCTAGGGAGTGATTTCCAGTTGTGGCATAGTTATTTTGGCAGCGTTGACCTGCGATGCGCTTTGAGTAGAGGCACATAATCATTTTGTGGTTTTGTACCGTCACTTTAAAAAGGATTGGTAGTCCTTAGTGAGTTTCTGGAGGGTCATCTTTCTGTTTCTTTTGTTGTGTGTGTGTAAATGGGGTTGGAATCTTATTCAGGTGACAATAGTGTAACAGGCATACTACAGGGCTGTAAGTGAAGGCTGATAATACACATTCTATCTTCTCTATAGCTGCTTACGAAGCCTGTTTTATTGTATAATTGTGAAAATATGGGAAGTGTCTCAGTTTTTATTTCCTTTCTGTGGGTGCCCGGTGTGGTCAGGACTGTTCTAAAGTCACACCTTTAAAACACGCATGGTTTTATTTCATGTGAAAGAAAAGAATCTGCCTGTGTGTGGCTGTTAAATATTTGTTGAATGATTAGGGATAGGGAACCATTAAGAAAGTGATTCCACTGCTACATTATTAAAGCCATTTTTCTGTAATTGTTAAAGCACCCTTTATAATGACCAAAACTCGGGTCTTGTATCTTTACTGTCTCACTGTTTATGTAACAATTTGTAGTTATTCACACTGATTAACTACCGAAGTCTCACAAGCGTTTCGTACACAGTAACAGTTATCAGTTAATTTCAGGTTGGAAATGAAAATAATGACTTGTGGTTTGGTGAGTAAGTCAAGAACAGAGCCAGCCCATTCATTTAGTGAATGACTCAATAGGCTGTTTTAAATGCATCCGAGACACTTTTTTTTTTTTCCCCAGTTTCTCTATATTAACTCATTTGTTCAATGAGCTGTGCTATAGATTCATGTGTATATGATTTGGACCATACAGCATATCGCAGATGGTTTTAATATTTTAAAAAGTTACGTATAGTCAAGTTTAGGCAGATGCAGATAGCGAGACTGGTATGCGAACGTTAGCTTGGATATGTGTGCTTGTGTGTGCATGAGGGCAGACACATGCCCTGGTGTTTGGTATGTTGGTTATATAATTTTCAGTTTTTAAATATATTTTAATATAATTTACATGTTAGCATTTATTGCGTATTGCAATTTCTTCAATATCCTGCAGCCCTATTGTTCAAACAATGTTTGTGCCACCAGCAAGGACATCCTAAAATGATATTTATGCTTTTAACTGCTGTTTATTGTTTTAGTATACACTTCATAAAATGTCATTTCAGTTATTTAATTCCATTTTTTTAATGGTTCTCTGTTCCAAGCTCTAAATGATTAATGGCTCCACCGCATTTTGACTCCCAGACGTAACTCTTGACACGCATTATAGTTGAGCACACAAGTCCCTCAGCACAAGTTGTTCTTATTGTTTGCGTTCAACAGAGGGGAATCGGGTAGGCGTGGGTGTGATGTGGGCTGCTTATAGGCCTTCAGGTATGCCGATTGCCCCACTCGGGTGTCAGTCACGATGGGTCACGCCCGCAGCACTACCTCCTGGTGGAGCGGCTCTGCTTCGTTCCAGACAGAGAGAATGCACCTGACCCTGCCGCCTCGCCTCCCTCCCTCACACGTGCACTGTCTCTCTCTTTTGCTTTTGCTCGGCCAGGATCTGGAGCCGCTTGCGCTGTCTGGCCGTGAGTGCACATCTGATAGGGAATCTCGGAATTCTGTGAACGCAGAAAAAAAAGAAAAGGGCCTCAGAGCGGTTTCAGAATGTCTCTTTTGTTTAAACAAGGCTGTTGATTTGCTTATCTCATATAAAGCATTTTTCCCCTAAAGGAATGATCTTCATAACAAAGCCAATTCAGAAGGTGAATCAAAACATCTTTGCAGGCTTTGATGTAATAATGATGCATTTTTCCTCCTCTCCACAGGTAAAAAGAAGCCAATCCTTAAGCTTTCAGGCGCGGTGTTTGAGAAACCCCAACCTGCACCCACGTAAGAGTTTACGCAGATTTCTGCCCCCTGATTGTTTTAGGATAATTTCACTTTTCCTTGCTGTTACCCATAACACGTTTTAATTTGTAAGCGGTGCTTAAAAGCAATGTGTTTTTAGTCAACTTTGCGATTCAGTTGGGGTCTGTAAGTCGAATAGATTAAGTAATTAAGGCTGGCACCAGTCAGTGAGTTATTCACACAGCGAGATGTGAACACTCAATGGGATTTCTCTATCACACAGACCCCCGAGAGACCTGGACTCCAAAGCCTGCGTTACTATTGGAGAAAAGGTACAGCTCCTCATTCTTTAATTAGACTGAAGAAAGAACTTATCTTTCTTTTCCTCTTTTCTGCTTATGTTTTTATCCTGCTTTTATAGGCCTGGTTTTTGGTTCATTTTTTAAAACTGATGGATATTGGATCTACCAATAAATTGTGAAATCTCATTACATATCTGTTTGAAAACATTTACCTTGTCATAATTGACTTAATTCATCCACAACAATATAGTTTTTGTCATAGTTTCCTATATTTAATAATATCATGTTCACATCACCTGCATGCAAAGCGTTGCAACTCTTTATTTGCATTTGCACATCAAGGTGATGGAGATATCACATCTTTTTGCATTGCTTCTCATAGTGATGTAGGTCTGTCCTGTGCTCGGCTGGGGTCGTAAAGAATGGCCCAGTGCACATTACTGCTCGTTTCAATGCCACTGATTGTAGGCAGCCTGGAATGCCTTTTACTGCCTCTCGGGCTGTAAAAGTATTTATTTTAAACTCATCAAATAAGTGGAATTTTCCATTGGCAAAGGTGGTGGCTTTTTGTCTTGCACCCAAACTCAAAGATACTTTGAGAACTTTGGTTGTTTTTTTGATAAAGCCGGACTGGCATGCAATTTCCAGTAATTTGTGTTTCATGGCACCGTTTGCTGATGATTAGTGAGCAGAAACCAGGATGGGAAAACATTATTTCCAGAAATAATTAAGAAATCGTAGTGCCTCCATTCTGTGTTCCTTCATAGGTCAAATCTTGCAGGAATCAATTTCTTTTTCTTTTCGATGTCTTTCAGACCATCTGGGTTTCAGTCTGCCACATGATGCTAGTTATGACGTTCTACATGTTTGTCTTTGTTTTATCTTGTTTTAGCCACCAATCTGTATTCATCAGAATAGCCACCATTCTGTATTCATCACAATGAAATGCAGTTTACTGACCCTGTAAAATTCCTCAGACGTGTTTGTGTGTGTCTGAGCAGAACTTTGTGGTGAAGGCAGATGATTTGGAGCAGATTGGAGAGTTGGGCCGGGGGGCGTATGGTGTGGTGGACAAGATGAGACACGTCCCGAGTGGTGTAATCATGGCTGTGAAGGTGAGAGTACAGGAGCTCGGGAGCTCCACTCATGAGAAATTTACAGTTGGGGAAAATTTCTCCAAAAAATGTCTCTTATTCAAACACAGTGGAAGGGCACTGAATTTTTTTTTGCCATTCCTGTAACAGTGTTTTTGCTATAAATTTACCTTTTAAGGTTCCTTAAGTGTGTTTAAATTTGAATACACCTTTTTGTTAAATGTAAGATCTGACGCATGCTCTCCCTGCAGCGCATTCGGGCCACAGTAAACACTCAGGAGCAAAAGCGGCTGCTGATGGATCTGGACATATCTATGAGAACAGTCGACTGCTTTTTCACCGTTACCTTCTATGGGGCTCTGTTTAGAGAGGTACAACCATACACAGCAAACCACTGCATACAACAAGCGAAAAACCAAGTGCACTGAACATTGTCACTAGCATGCGATGTCGCATTTGTTGCGTTGTTATCCACCCCTGTCATCTTCTTCAGATGTGAAGTGTGATGCTTTAAGATAACACACAAAGCAGTGCTAGGGGCCGAGCAAACCATGTAATCGGAATTTGGTTTCCTTGCAATGTATGGGCTTTACCCTTGTACTCCGACTCTGAATAGAAAAGTTCCACAGGAAGTCCAACAATGTGAACATTTTTAGTCATTTCCTTGCTGTCTTATTTGTATGACAGCTTGTGGTTATAGCTCGATCTCTAACCTCTGCTCTTACCTGATTGGCTGGTTTTGTTATCAGGGTGATGTGTGGATCTGCATGGAGCTGATGGACACCTCTCTGGATAAGTTCTATAAGCAGGTACACGAGAAGGGTATGACCATCCCTGAGGACATCCTAGGCAAGATTGCAGTGTCTGTGAGTTCCACCTGCTTTCCTCCAGTCCTTCATCACTGGCCGTGTCTGGATTTGTACATATAGATTTCTGTACTGAGCATTGTTAGTGATTGTGGGTTATAAATAGGTACATATACTGGGGTTCCCGTAGCCCAGCTGATAAAGCAAGGTGCTAGCCTCGCCTGTCATGGGTTTGATATCCAGGGATCACATATGGATGAATGCATTAAATGTTGCTTTGGATAAAAGCATCTGCCAAATGCATTAATATAAATTAATGCACGCACCAGGAGGCTCACCTCTGTATCGTGGGAGAAAAAAGCAGATATGAGCTAATATGAGTTGTGAGATTAGATCAGGAGTAATGAGAGGCATGTAATCTCTTAACACATTGATACAGATTAAATGCCTTATGCTTGCTCAGTACCTGAACATATTCAATCATTAACATGCCATAATTCTGAGCCCCTGAAGCTTTGTAATGAGCCTGAGGTTTTGTATTCCCATCGCAGATTGTGAAAGCATTGGAGCATCTTCACAGCAACCTGCAAGTGATCCACAGAGGTGAGACGAGATTCAGTCGAGCACTAAGCTCACAGACTGAATTTGATTTCTGTGCTCTTCTAGACAGGATCATCAATGCTGTGGTATTCCAGAGATGATAAACTGCTGATAGCTTCTTCCGGATAACAATCTCTCTCACACCACCTCTCTCTCTGAATTAAATTGTATTGTGTTTGCATTTGAATGATGCCAGCACATGCTGTCTTGTGTTAATCCTATTTTCTCTGCCCTTTTCCAGATGTGAAGCCCTCTAATGTCCTGATCAATATGCAGGGGCAGGTGAAGATGTGTGATTTTGGCATCAGTGGGTATTTGGTGGATTCAGTGGCGAAGACCATGGATGCCGGCTGTAAGCCATACATGGCGGTACGCATGAGCAAGATATTTTATTTGCATTTACAATCCCTAATTTCAATTTTCAAATGAAGCAGAAAGTTTGTCAGAAACTAATAGCTCAACCAATATACATTTTTCAGTGGCTGTACTAACAGCTAGGTACTGACACAGGTTGCGGCTATAATACCAGTACAGGATAATATTTATAATAATAAATACATTTACATGCATATATTTTTTCCTCCTATAATATTTAATTAAAATAAATATAAATATTTAAAAATATCACTTAAAATCACGTTTTACTTTTTTACGCACTACATACATTGTTAACAAAGCTAAGTAGAGTCAGTTACAACCAGATTTCATCTTAAAACGTTACAGACATTTATGGTGAGAAAAAATAGTTTCATTGAGAATATGTGAATGGTTTTGACAGTCTATAAGTACAGTAATACATTGTACTGTACTTAGACCCAGACTAGAGATGTAGCTCCATTTAAAGTCCTCTGAGACGGAAGGCATCAATGAAGTCTGAGTGCTGAAAGATTGAGACACTGGGACTCCTGAGATTTCTTCTGAAACTTCAGCAAGAGTCTGGCCTCAGCCTTTAGCTCAATGCAATGCAATTATGCCTCTAGTAATTCACAACTGGCACTGTATGAATGTTTTAAATATCAAAGGGAGGCTTGTGTCTTGAAGGGCAGAATGTAATACAAACAAACTTTGATATAATACTTTTCATACCCCACTTTTTTAAGACTCCCTTATCAATGTACTGTATTTATTGAAGCATATCCTGTTTTTACCTCAATAAATCATTTTTTCTCCTCTTATTCACAGCCTGAGAGAATCAACCCAGAAACCAATCAGAAAGGCTACAACGTCAAGTCTGATATCTGGAGTTTAGGAATCACAATGGTATGTCATGGCCACCCAGAACAGTTTATAATAACTTTAGTTAATAACAATAACTGGGATATTTACATTATATTTATAAGACTATTATGCATTTCAATAATTGGAAATGCCATTAAACTGGCTGATGTATTTTTATGCATCAGCCTTATGCACCTTCTTTTTTTAATGGGCATAAATTATTGATCTAGTAAACACTCTTTAGTATTTCGGTAATGGCCTGTAAAAGTTACAAAACCTATAAAACCTCACAAAACGAGGTAAGAATATGATTGTGACATTAGGGAGGGAAATTAGAACTACAGCTTCTGCGCAGGGCTGTTATTTACGGTGATTGTAACGTGTGTTTCTCAATCTTGTCAGATTGAACTGGCCATTCTGCGGTTCCCTTATGACTCATGGGGGACGCCATTTCAGCAGCTGAAGCAGGTGGTAGAGGAGCCGTCCCCCCAGCTGCCTGCAGACCGCTTCTCAGCTGAGTTTGTGGACTTCACGTCACAATGGTGGGAAAGCCCTCACACACACTTGCATATGTGGTTTATAGAGACTCTTAACTCAGCTTAACTTTCTATCCCCTAAACCTAACCCTCACAGAAAACTTTTAGCATTTTTTAAATTAAAATAAAACCATCTTTAAGTATGTTTAAGCCATTTGGTTTATGAGGACACAGGAAGTGTTTACATTGTTGTAGACATGTCCTTATATACCAGAATATACCACATATACCAGAAAACACACACACAAAAAAAGGTAACACTTTACAATAAAGCTCCATTTATTAATATTAATTAACTTTAAGTCAACATAAACAATACTTAAACAGGATTTCTTAATTCTTAATTTCAACATTTGTTAATACAATATTACATCTAAAATTGTATCTGTCAACATTACTGCATAATATAATAGCTTGAATGAGCAATGCAGTTTACGAGATAATGCAAAAGTGTTTTTTGCTCTAACATTAATAAACAAAACTAATAAATGCTGTAAAAATATACTGTTCATTGTTAGTTGTTGGAACATTATTGTAGTGTCACCAACAAAAAAGCAGTATGGCTGAGCCCCGCACAGGCATTCAGAAGAAGCACAGATGAATAACTTACGAATCTCATTCATATGAATCTTCATTCATCTGATATCTTCTGATTCTAATTTTTTTTGTGGCGTGTACAAGCAACCTAATTTCCTCAGCGCTCTGTAAACACCTGAGACATAAGATTTAAAATCTGGTTAGACATTTGTACTTTTTTTAAATACAGTTATGCATAATGAATATACAGTGTACTTCAGGTTAGACAAGATTACTCGCTAGCATTCCCAGACAACAAGCGGTTTGCTTCATCCATTGATAGCCGCTTCTATATGAAAGCAATTTCTATAAGGTCACATCGTAAAATTACAAAGTAAATCGGCTCTGGATGTGTTTATAGTGAATCAAACGTGGGACGAGCGCAAATTGCGATTCTGTAGAAAGTCGTTTCTCTAAAATAAACACCACTGACACCGCATAGTTTCGTGAAAGTGAAGACTCGACACGTACTTGGACTGTGCATTGTGTAGTAGGAAATCAGACAGGATGTTGAAACCCTGATTGCATCCTCTCTGTCACATTCTGTGGGGAGGCCGCAATGCGCTGCATTGAGGTTACTGGGTGCTTCTGCTGCAGCTCCAGCTGCAGCTGTCGCATTTCTAACGTGCATGTCTTTTTGTCTGGTTGTGTTTCAGTTTAAAGAAGAATTCCAAAGAACGGCCAAATTACACAGAACTAATGGTGAGTTTCATTCTGAGTGGGTTTTTTGTAGGTTGCAGTTCGTGGTATTGCCTTTAGATGTCAGACTTGCGCTTCTGATGCGTGTTTGCCAAATTTGTACCTTCACATTGAAACTTCTAGTGATGTACACAGAAGCTCACAGCAGCTCTCTGATGCTTTTATGTACTGCTGAAAGGTGATTGAAAATAGTGAAAAAACAAATAAATTTTGATCTAGCCACATCAATTCTAGCCTTATATTTTAATTGTGAGGTAAACCACATGGAAAATGTGTAAATATCAGGTTTCTTGACCTGAAGATTATGGAATTTTCTGTAGTGCAAGTAATGTTTTAGTTCTAGCTGAGCTCTAAAATATTTTAATAGATGTAAATTTTATGAGCTCAATATCTGCAAAATTTTTTTCTATGTTCATAACAATGAATTCCAGTAATCACGAAGTAGAGAAGTCATGGAGATTCATTGTTCTCAACATTTTATCTGTTATGTATAGAAATGTATAAATACAGACTTTTCTAGGAGCACAATTTCTGATGATTTTAACTAAATATAATTGATTGAAATCTTTCCCATTCCCAGCAACATCCATTTTTCACCCTCCATGACTCCAAAGACACAGACGTCGCTAGCTTTGTGAAGAGCATCCTCGGGGACTGAGTTCGTCCCTGTCGGCAAAACTGACACGTTGCTGCGGGGGGAGACAGGACTATTTCAGAAAACACCAATACCAAGACTTAACACCTGTAAGACACGCCCACCTCAGCAGCAGTGCGAAAGCACTCAGGAGGGTCTGGGGAAAGAACACAAAAAACTGAGGGGGGCGGGATGTTTCTTAGCAACACATCGGAGTAGGGCATGGGATGGTGATCTTGGTGCGCGTGTGCACGTATGTGTGGGTTTGTGTGTGAGAACAAGTGCGTTTGTGTGTGAATTATTTGCCTGCCTGTATGTGCATGCATGTGCATTGAAAGGTTTGACTGTCCCAAGTCTAATTTATGTCACACTTTATCACTTGTTCAAACCTTTACCTCTACCCAAAAAGCAGTTTTTTAGCATCAGTTGAGTCTGTGATAGATAAGTTTCCCCACTGGCACTTCTGTGTAATTCCTAAAGTGTTCAGCTGTGTTACCAACACCACGTCTGGTTCTTCAGAAAAACATTCAAAAATAAAAATGAGAGAGAGAGAGAGAGAGTGGTATAGATATTTATCTATTATCTAGATGTGTATATATACTCGAATTGTTTCTTGAATTTGTTTAATGAGTACATGAGGGCAATATATTGTGTTGGCTGTGAGTGATGGTTATTAAAAAAGTGGATTAATGGAACATCTCTTCTTCTTCCTTTTCCGCTTCTGAATTTCAGATCTGTGCCTCTGTGTCACTTAATGCTGATCTCAGATTAGTTTGTAAAATGATGTTAGTAAGGATCAGGAACCAGCTTCACAGAGCTGTCCCAGACTCAGATGTTAACAGCCAGAAGTGAATAGATCTTTGCTTTGCCTGTAGGGTCTTCCTGCAGTGCGTGAGAGCAAACATGCAGTTCCGCAGTTCCTGAGCTCTGTGTGAATGAGTGCATGTATGTCTGTATGTGCTTTATTTGCTACTTATCAGTACCAAGGTAATTTAGGGCAAAAGGTATAGAAGTCTGTTGGCTACAACTAGTTGTCTCTGTTCTGAGCCAATTAAATGAAATTGTCACTCTTTTCAACTGCAAACCAACTGGAAATTATATTACTATTATTTTTTATTATAATAATTATTATTATACACAGTGTATATGTATTAACAGTAATGAGGTGTTCTGCAGATTCTGTATGTGTTGTAACTGCTGTTTTTCTCATTGAAAACTTGACGATTTGTTGTTAATTTTACGGATGTGTGCAGACAGCGTGATCTTTTGCTTGTGTGTGCGTTAAAGTGAGAGTGTGTACATGTATGCATGTGAGCGTTATATAACAGTAAAACACGTAGCTGATGCTTATTTCAAAAGCTTCACTGTGATTTGGAAGCCTGATTTGTGCCTCTATTAAAAAAAAGCAAAAAAAAGTACAGTACATTAAAACTTCAAATCCCATGATGTTTTGCTTTCCGCTGTCTTCAGATACTGGCGATGGGGTCTGTTGTTTTGCTTTCTGGGCTTCTGGTTTAATTCATGTAAAATTTCTGTATGGTGAATATGATGTATGCGTGTGAGTGGCTGTTTTTCTGTGTGTGTGTTTTTTTTGTGACCACTGTATACAGAATGGATAACACTGCTGATTTGCCTGTAATTGTTATATTGTTTGATTCAAACACAAAAGTTCTCTTATATCTTCTGCTTCTTTTTGATGTGGGTAAGTTAAAATTAAATCTGTTTTGTTTGCTTTGGCAAGTTGAGTCTGAAAGACATCCATTCCCTTTCATCTTGGTTTATAATTTAGCAAATCTATATGCATTATATTTTTGTATATAGAAATACTATCAAACTACAACAGAGTTCATTTTTTTGGAAGATGGAGGCCGACAACGGAACATTTCTTGCATTGACTTTAAATATAAATATTTCATTGTGACTTTATATCCCCCAATATCTCTACTGTAATTTGAAATAAAATCTCATTACTGTAATGCAAAATATATTAAAAATTATTTATATATCATGGTGGTATTTGTTGTAGTATTTTAGTAAGGAATTGTTTTACAGTAATGAGAATCGCCACCAACAATGACAATTACATGATAAAGAGAGTCTGTAATTAAATATAATCTGTTGATATGTTTAAATAGATTTTGGGGTGAAATGTAATCTGATCGTGTTTTTTTTTTTTTTTTTTTGACAGTCACCTGTTCAGCTGCTCTAGAACATTGTAGGTCGAATTTAAAGTGAATGCAAAAATGTGCAGATTAGCGAAGCTAAAACATGAACTGAGCTTGCACTTCAGAGATCTTATGGTTCTGGCTATATCTGTATTTGCTCAGGCAGATGACCACTGGATTCCACCCAAATCTCCCCCATCAGTCTTATTCAACTAAATGAGTCTTTCCAGCTTCATGTGTTACAACATGAAATGATCTGAATAGACATAAGCATGAGCTGACAGTATAAGTGATGACATTTAGCACAAGCCCTTTGAAAATGACATTTTTGTGGCCTGTGGAATAAGACGGATCTCTCTCCTCTCCAACAGTCTCTTCATTTCTCATTCATCCTGATTTTATCTCCCGTCAGTACTGTTATATCAGCTCCTTGTGACCTCAGATCACCACCTCTGCTAGAATCAGACAAACCTTTGAGATGAGTTGCTTTTTCCTCTACCCCACACAGAAGAACAATGTTTTGACTGCATCCATCCCAGAATGCCCTCTGTGGTCACATTGGTGTCTTTTCCATTTTTTAAAGTGGTGACAGAGCACTTAAAAAGTTCTTTTTAGCCAATCAGTTGGTAGAGGTAAAGTCTATTTTGGTGATATATGCTTCTGATGTTTCATGTTTGGTATTCCAAAAAATTGCTTACAGCATCTTTAATGTGAACTTCATGGACAATAGTGTTACACAATGGATTGGAGGAGGAAATCATAGGAAATACTCGAGAGCTTACATTGATTTATTACAAGTTTGCCTATAAGTTTTTCAACATACAGTACCCTTCTGTCTAATGGGAAGTCCTTTTGTTTGTCTGTGTAAGCCCTCCACTGCATTACCCTTCATTATCTTGTTTTTCTGCAAAGATCAGTCATATATATGCGTTATTAATTTCAACATCAAAACAGATGCAAAAAAGAGTTCTTTCATCTGGTATCTACAGGAGGTCATCGTATAATAATTAAGCTTTGTGTTTGGCCCCTTGCTGTGGTTTTTCTTTTATTTCTGTCCACTTCTACTTGATAGGAAAATGTCCAGCCACATGTCACACTGTAGGAGTCAAACATTGTGTCTGAAGGAGGTGTGTTTCTGTGTGATTGTTAATTAAAGAGTTATGGACTTCCATGTGTGTGTGTATGTCAATCTGTGGACTCTGTGATGCCCACACGCTGGTTAAACTCAGGTTTTTCTACACGTCACCTGTACAACACAAGAAAAAACGTGCCTCACGTGCTGTAGAAACTCCCGTGACGTTTGGTTCAGTGTTTGGTTCAGAGTTCTGCTACAACCAAGTGCTCTCAGAAAGTATGAATCAGATGAATCCATCTCCTCTTACCAGAATATGAGAATAAGAGAATAATTAATCACAGAGATTTGCCTGCACGTTGATGTGACTTATCCAATGAATCTTCAAAAATAACGAATTCAAGGAAATGTGAGGACATGTCTGTTCCTATGCTGTAAAAACCTAGTGGGAAAATCACCACGGCTTGGGAGGTGCTGTACTCTCCCAAACATATTTTTTTGTGGGTTTTCTGTTTTGTTTATATCTCAGAATGTTTAAACATGGCCTACAACAGGGCTCTGTCAAATCATAGTCAACAAATCTACTTGTGTGGGAGATACAGGTGTCATGCAGTTGATTGGACAGACCAAATTTAAATGTGAAAATGTTATCAAAGATATACTTTTTCTTTTAACTTCCAGTCCACTTCCAGGGCATACATACCATTTAAATCCTGCAAAAAGCATTTGGTATGTGTGGAGCTCGGCAGTAAATGTACAAGTTTTTTAACTGCTTTTTTGCTACATTGTGTACAAGCATAAGTAAAAAGAGCAAAGTGACCTTTTGCTTAAGGACCTTGGGGCCCTTTTTGGGCCTTTTTGTCAGCCATTTTTTATTTAATTTTGCAATGCTAGTGTGCAGTGGAGCTAAGGACAGATTCCATTCATTCACGAGGTTTGAGGATAAAGTAACTTCATTTGACAAAGAATGCAGCAACTGGAAATAAAACAGCCGGTATAAGGCAAGTTTTATCTTTCGTTTTTATTTCTCCAGAATTGCTGTCAATGTTTACACTAATAACTGTTGTATCGAAATGCTTTTGTGTAAATGTGTTTTATTGACAGATTAAATGCCTTGGAAATTAAAGGCCTTAAAACAGGTATCGTATACATCGTCAAAATGATTATTTTAGTTTTTTCCCATCCTATCAGAAAGAGAGACGTAGGCTTTATGGTGGACATTTGACCCATGGCTCTGTTCCAGTGTGTAATCAAAAGCTCTAGTTTTGACAGACTTGTTTTAAGCAGAGTAGCCTTTATGCTGCAGTCACGTAGCTTTGTGACCTAGTGTATACAGTAAGACAGTCAAATGAACTTCATGAACTTGTTGAGGCTGTTTCACATATTAAGGGATGCCAAGAACAGCAAAGATGTCAGACAAAACATGACAAAATTAAGGCCTGCCTGTCCAAAAATCCTGACGGGAAGGAGAGAGAGAGAGTGAGTAAAGATGAACTACTGAGGCCCTATTCACGGCCACCTGCTTTGATGCGTTGCATGTTTTGACGCACATCCCTTCCCCCGTGATCTTGAGCTAAATAATGTCCCGTTTGGATGGAGAAGGTATTTTTAGCAGGGGACTTGTCTTCAAGGCCTCTTTTTCATGATCTCTTAAGATATCAAACTTTGTCTTACAGCTGGGCCCTGCTAAAGAGGAAGAGGGATAATTTCATGACTGAGGCCTTCACTTTATTCACACAGTAAACAAAAAAGTTGTTTTGTGTGTAAAAACATCCTTTTTGGTCAATATTTGAGGTCATACTGGGAAGTGAGGGAGGTTAAATTTAGTGCTTGTGTGAATGAAATCTGATCATCTGATTATGGTTTTTATTCAGATACTGTAGCTCCTGAGCAGATGTGTGTTGAACACTTGCTTAGAAATCAAAAATTGACTCACAAAACATCAGCTTAGTAATCATTTTTAGAAACCATTAAACACGATACTACTGGCACACACTAAAGTGAAAAGTTTGCTTTTGCAAAAACACTTAGTTCCTCACTGTTTCACACAATTTAGAAATTCATATTTTTTTCTGCAAACTTAAAGGGTTTCATTATCAAGTCTTTAGATCAAACGATTTAGGAACATGAGGGCTGTAAATTCAGTCAGGTGTGTCTAAACTTTTGACTACCTCACAGACCTTCAGCAAAGCTGTTTACCCACTTGGCTCTGGAGCAGTTTCCTCTTACATATGAGAGTTGAGGCCAAAGGGTTATAAACACAAGACGTTTGGAGGAAGTGTTTAAATAATCTACACCAACTTTGTTGTCAAACGATGACATTTGCAAAAACAATTTCATTTTAAGTTAAACATTGACGTGTGATGTAGCAACATATTTGCCGACCTGTGGATGACTGTAAAGTTTCATGACTATTAATGTTACGCTGTGGCTTTGCGCACACACTCGCACCTTTACACACATGTATAACATTCATCATTGTGAGTGTGTTTCTCAGTGGGACCCTCATAGCGTGAGGGGGGTCGATTTCCTCTCCATGCCCTGGTTTGGGTTTCACAATATAAAGGACTGGCTTCCCATACTGACAGCTGGTGATGTCATGGAAACTATAAGGATTGCACTTAAAAAATGGGAAAATGATTTATAATGAAGTACAGCTTTCTCGCTCGCAGTTTCCTCTCCACGTTTTCGAGGAAATGTGGGGGAGGGGTGGTCCTCTTTAAGCCCCTGCATTCATTAAATGAATCTACCTGAGCTAAACTCAGTGCACTTCAGATATTTAAGTGTTTATGTAATCCAGAGCAGGGTGGTTGTGGGACCCTGTTCACATTGAATTTAAACTATTATTTTTTTCCAAAAAGTGGGCCTCTAGTTAGAGAGGTTTTTAATGCACATTTTACATCCGTTCTGAAAGGCACTGTCAATTGGTTGCTGTACAAAAGACCTCTCGACCCAAGACACAGGGTCTCACTAGACCTTTATATCAGGCTGTCCGGTTCTCATGCCAGGCCGCTCAAACAGAAAAGCCTGCTGAGAGGAACCTGGAGGCTTATGTGACTTATGCTTATAGGACATTGTTAACTCGTCAGCTATTTTTAATATTTGCACAAAAGAGACATGACATAAGGACCTTACATAAGGTAACAATCAGACTCTTGCACGTAACTGCATGTACAAGCAATAATCACAACACTAGGGTTCAAAAGGTAAAAACCTCATTCATTTTCAAAAAATTTATTTTTTAAAACAATGAAGATAAAATATATAGTTTCTATATTTTAGATCAAACTTCAAATGACTATACATTTTATTGATTTGATTACACTCATAATGTTTAATGGAATAACTATTTTTTACATTTTTATATTTTTCTCAGTTTTATATACTTTTTATTCAATCAAAAATGTAAATAAATTTAAATTGTGGTTTAGAAAAATTTGAAATCTCTATGGTAAAAATGCGTGGGAAAAATCCCAGCTAACAATTTTAGGTTGTAGAAACATTTACCCAATGTTTTCATTAAGTAACAAAATGTTTAAAATGTTATTTTTCGATAATTTTGAGAGAACGCTTAGAGAACATTAGCCAGTTCTGAGAATGTAAAAGCACATTTGTATGGATTTGTTGTGCTGGAAGTAGAAAAATCTGTGTTTGTGTTTTTGATAGGGAACTTCACAAAACAGATGGGATGGAGGAAGATGAGTTCGGAAGATGGAAAAAGAAGTGGGGGGGGGGGTCTGCTTACCCTGTTGCACCTGCAGTGGCATTCCTCGTTGGGAAAAAGGAAAAAAACAGGATACGGAGCTTAAACAACATCCTGTTACAGCCCCCCCCCCGTCTCTCTCTATGTGTGTGTGTGCAGTGATTAGTGCCTCCTGAGCAAAAGTGGGAATGAAATGATTTAGGATGCAGTGGGGAGAGTTGTGAATGGAGAGTGGGTGGTCTTGTCTTCTCATATTGGGTTTCATTGATTCAATCCTTATTCACCTCTTCATTCATTTTACCTTGGGGGAAAGGCAATAAATGGTGTATGTGTGTGAGAGAGAGAGAGAGAGAGAGAGAGAGAGAAAGGGGAGAGAGAGATAAACAGCAAGTGTGTGTGTGTGTGTGTGCATATCCTTTGCTTTTAATGATAGTGTGAGTAAGTAGTCTTGTTACTGGAATAAAAGCGCTTCCTTTTGTGGAAAAATTGCTTCATGCCGTAACCGTGCTGCATAAAACTGGGCAAAAGGTGAGAGAGTGGCACCCTCATTTCCTTGCGGTGAAAAAAGTGAGCTTTTACCACACGTTTACACAGACTTCCTACTAGTTTCTTATTACGAGTGACTTCCTTCTGTCTGTGTTCAAAGAGAATGGAGGATGTAGCCTCAGTCATCACAACAGTTCAGTATGTGGTAGTGTTATAGTTTAAAGCTGACCTCAGAACAGTTGTTTGCTTCTATTTTTACCAAACCTGACTAGTTAAGTGATTCAGGGCCTGAACCAATGGTGTAGGCTAATTATGTCTACAAACATGGAAGCTTTTCCTACATTTTTTCTAGAGGATGAAACCGTGTGAAGGGAAGTATGTGTGTGTGTGTGTGTCATGCTTGTGTTTGGCTACGGGAAGGCAAAGTGTTAGCGTTATTTGCTGTGAGGGAGTGTGGTGTTTTAAAGTGCATCCTGTGCACAAAAAGCACTTCCTGTCTCAGCTTAGCATGCTTTAAACAACAACAGAGGGGGGCAAAACAGGTTCACCCGTTCCAACCGACAAAGAAGTGAATAATTCAAGATACAAATGGCATTATACTGTCTGTCTACTTGTCTAATTCATTGACTTTATAATGCCTAAAGACAGCTATCCATTATCAGTATAAACTAACTTAACCAGCAAAAATTCTTTGGTCAACCAGGTCGAACCAAAAAGCCATGCGTGTTTAAATGGTTCACCAGCTTGACTAATAACCAACAAGCATTAACCAGCCAAGATCATCAAAAAAATCTACTATACTATTACAAAACATTAGAATTGCTTGGAGAAATGTTGTTTTGTCAGATTGCACTGCTACTTTTAGCTGCCAATTGAGAAAGATGTGAAACCACATGGTGGATTTGCAACACCTACCAGCAAGGGCTAATTGGATCACGTTGACCAGTCAAATCTTGATCCCCTCTGTCTAGACATTTATTCTGCTGATCTATTCTGTCATTCACTACTATGGGTGCTGAAGCAACTGGATGACCAGGATTTAGCTGATCAAATCTATTGACCTACTGATTTTCTTCCCATAACTGCAGCAGGTGCATGGCTGCATAAAACATGCATGCATGTCAAACTGCAACTCTTGATCCTTGTGGTTTTGACCAGTTGGCTCGCCAGTTACAACCCAAAAAAACGATATGATTACACAATTATTAGCTGAAATAAGCCAGATGATGTAACAGAATCAAATGAAAGCCTGTTCTTGGATCAGCCCCAATCTGTTTCCTTTGGGAGCTTCCAGCTTGCTCTTCTGCTCCTCATGATGAAAGGATTGATCTGTAATTGGGATAATGAAGGAAATAAGCCTTAGAGACCATCAAGGCCGTTGTTAGGCCTTGATGTGTATCCATGCCAACTCGTCCCCTGCCCCTCCCCATCTACCACTATTCTCCTGTTGACAAGACCCCTACTGATAGACATTTTCTGGAACAGGGGCTGGTATATACCACTCGCATTCTTTGATCCAGCCTTTGGCTCACACCCTGTTTTTGTCTTTATCGCACTGGGGTGTCTGTGATGTACGTGATGATGCGTGTGTGCCAGACCTGAACTTTGTCCATCACCATGCCGCTTAGAGCTTGTGTATGCCATCCTGGCAGGGCAGCTGTCTGTGTCTGTCTAAACACACCCCTTCTAACAGACAAACCAAACTGGCACACATAAAAAATGCATATGATGCATTTTTGCATGAAGCAAGCTTTTCTTTACCCCTTGAAACTGTCATATAAGCAAAATGAATTCATCATTCATTCATTCATTTATAAAATGGCAGAGGAAATGTAATATAATTAACCATTTCCTGGTCAATTAGAATAATGTGTATATACAAAAAATACAAAGATATTAATATAAATATATTAATAAATATAAATATTAGTAAATATAAAGTCAATGTAAACATGTTTTTTTTCTGAATGAAAAGATAACGAGAACAGAAACAAAGTCACTTGATTTTAGACAAACAGATTTTTTGTTTAGAGTAATGTACTGATGATATGTGCAGAATAGGACTGAGAATGAGTATTAGGAAATTTAAGAATCAATTTGAATTTTTCAGTTGATTTAAGATATATAGTTGGCCTACATTATGCAACTGAATTTTACATTTGCTCTGTATGCAGGTTTATTCTGCAGCCAGGATCTTTTATAACATGTATTTCTGAGAAGTCAAGCAGGAAGTAAAAGATGGACATGATCCATGAATCTTGGATGTTCACGAAGTCCAGAAGTCGCCTTCAGATGCAGAATCACGTAACAAGGTTCTCCGATCGGGAAACTGAGATTTTCTAACCATCCTTAGAAAATCCAAGGCCACAAGGCATGAATCCAAATCCAAATTTGTTGTTGTATTTCCCTCAACCCATTAAAGATTATCTGGAAGCTTTATGAATGTATATCAGCTGTGGTTGTTAACTGCTTTGGCTTTCATGAACTGGGAAATGGCTGACCTTACAGAGATACTTCCAATCTGCAACAGTACCCCATGACAACAATTTCCTACCAACAAAAACAACAACAAGCTGTACTTAATGTTATCATGTCTGTTCTTTATCACAAACACACACATGCTGCAGGGCTGAAATGGGTTGGAGGTCATCAGAAAGATGTAAACAAACAGGGCAGCGCAGAACAACGGAACTAGTAGTTGTTATTGTGATATGTACACAGCAGTGGACACAGGGTTTGGGAAGGATGTGTATTCAATAACAAAAAAAGTAATTTTGGGTAAGGGGCATCAAGGACTTAAGTGAAATGTTTACAGGTTATATGCAGGGCAGATGGGTATGTGGTGAGGTTCATATCAGAATGTTCATGATTATGTTATTTTTTATGTTAAGTCTAGCCAGGCAGAGGTCATAGGGCATTCCTCCCCCCAAACTTTAAATGATAAAGATTATTGAACTTCCACAAACAGGGTAAAAATATCCAGCTAACAATTTTAGGTCGTAAGAACTTTTCCATTAAAATTCTATTAAATAATGAAAGATTAAAAATGTTGTTTTGAAAGTTCTTGTAACATTCAAAATCTTGACTTTTTTAGGTGTTGTATTAACATTATTGCTTGGATATAGGAATGTTATTCAAAATTAGTTTTTATTCTGTAACATTTTTAATGTTCTGAGATTGTTCCGTGTTAGCTGGGTAAGATCTGACAAAAACGGTTAATGGTTAAAGAATATGTTCAGTGTAAGAAGATGCTTAACCTTCTAAAAATGTTGATCGCAGCTTCAGATGTTTAAATAAAATATTATGTGAGCCTTTTAATTTTCTGCTTATTCTATTTATTCATTTTCTATGTATTTTCATACAATAGTAAGCACACAAAATGTTTTAATTTTTTGGTTTGTGGTAATATAATTGTTATATTAATTTTATATATTAATATTTTAATATTAATTTTGTATGATCTTGGTTATACACAGAGGTCAAGTCACATTTACCATTTTAAGATTTAATAGTTGCAACCAAAAATGTTTGTTAAGAGTCATATAATGTTTTTATTTGTGTAGGAGAATGAATGAAATGTGTGTGTGTGTTTATGTGGAGAGGAAAAAGAGAGAGGATTTCATTTTATTGACTGGACGTGGTTAGGGCCCCTGTATGGAGGGAAAAGGAGAGGAATTTCCCATGCGGTCTGTGGTGATTTTAGGAAGCGAAAAGCTTTTTAAAAAAGACCTCAGCGGAAACTGGGAGAGGTGGGGGGAAGTGAAAAACGTCAGTCCAGGAGCTGGTGTGAAATTATTCCTGAGAATTCCACACACACACACCGGATAAGTAATTTCTTTATGTCTTCAGCCAGTAGAATGGCGGAGAGCTTGAGGGTCCACTGGCACGATCGCGAGACCTCTTTCCGACCAGCCTTTTTGTATCGGATGTCACCGTCTCGTATTCTTTCCATCAGCTTGTACTCCGTGTAACCCAAGACAACACAACACAATTTACAGAGGCCCGTGCTAAAAGCTGAGCTTTACGCTGAACAGATAGAGGAGAGGCCTGGTTTGAAATAGAGAGTAATGAGAGTTTGAATGAGATCATGTTCATTTCCAGTTGTTTGTCTTTGCAGTTTCCATTTTACTGGCCAAAGCCAATCATATTCCTCGGATGTGTCCCGTTCCAGATGATAGCTCACGGAATGCTGAGCGGGCGACTTCTGCAAATTTAGTTGAAATGTCTGTCTCATACATTTAGGGGATAATGTGCTATTTAATGTAGACATAGAAATGACAACATTTAATGAAACTAGCTTGTTTTGGTTTACACTGCAAATGCATCCATTGAAAGTCATTAGTTCCTCACTTGTTGAAAGTACCGTATAGCACTGGTACAGTTATGAGGTCACAGCCCTGTTATCCTGAGTGACACAGATAGCAGCATCTATGATTTACAAGCATCCTGAAAGCTCTGAACTTCTCACACACTCTCTCATTGACAGATTTGTGATGAAGGGATAAATGGGATATGCCTATAGACACAGTTCTCATTAGACCCTCCTGATGGACACTCGCTGACCTTTGCTAAAACGCAGGGCAAGAGTCTGCGAATACTTCATTGTTCTCATCAGAGTCATTTAATAGTCTTACGACTTTAATCATGAGGTCAGACCTCTGTGGGGGGTAACGTGACCCCAAGCATGTGCAACCAGAGTTGTTTGTCTACAACTCGAAGCATTTTTTCCTATTTTTGCTTCATGCTTTTTCCAAAGGCTGAAACAAGATATGTACCTGAGAAGGACCAAAGAGGTTTGGACAGCTGCAAAGATACATCTCATAAAAAAGTAAGAGTTAATGAGCAAGCGATAAGCACTATACTTAAAGGAGGCTTTACATAATGTATGTACAGTACTTGACTGTTTACATACATAATTAACAGAGAACGTTCTCAGAACATTGGCTAATGTTCTCAAAACGTTCTCTCAAAGTAAAAAAAACGCAGTAGCGCTAGTACAACTTTTTAATCTTAAAAGTCATATAAAAAAACGCTTGTTGTAACAAAAAGTTGTTAGTGGAATGTTTTAAAAAAGCTTGAATAATGTACTTATAACCAAACAGTAACATTAATACAACATCTAAAAAAATGGAAATTTTGAATATTCCATGTTAGCTGGGTATACACTGATTTAATTTCACATCCATGTGTACTGATGTCCATTATTCCATAGGCCTGACCCGCAGCACATGGTTGAATCATATACAGGAGATACACACCCTACTGCACAGAACAGCCTACTGTACAGCAACATGAAACACCATGCTGGTCCAGGCTGGTTTCTGGAGTTAAATCATTTATTATTAATGAATTAAGACCTGAATTAAGAGAATGAATAAAAGTACCACAAAATGGTACCGATATGTCCTTAATTGTATGTGTTGAGATTTGTACACACAATGTAGACTGTCAATAATTTAGATCACATTCATACTTGGTATTAACAAACCTGTCAGGTAGTCTGATCACAAGTGGACAGTATTAAATACTGGTATAAATGAAGTAAATAATGTTCCGTGATTGAATCACTCTAAACACATTCAAAGGCAATGACAAATAATTTGAAGCATGCACAGCTGAAATTCACTTAATACAGCTGCTGTGACTAAAATAACTATGAGCATTCCACTCACACATCGCAATGAAATTAAAACACGGCATGTATTTGGAAGCTGTAGTGTGCTGACTTTTGTGTTAATGAATTTATTGTTTGTTGATTGCAAAACTGATAAATCACAAATGGTCTCTGAATGTATCTGAGGCGCATGTTACTGCGATGTCTTTGTCTGACTGTACGTGTTTGGATCATCTGACATGGATCTGAATACCAGGTGAATGTATGGGGCCCTAGATGTTTCTTGCAATATAACGTTAAGGGCCCTTAACCAGCCCAAACAGAGACAGACATTACATGACCTCAAAAGATCTGTCAATGTTTTGTATTTACAGTATGTCGAGTTGCCATGACAACAGAAATGGCATCTGATTGGTCACAGAGGCAGTGGATCTGACCTATTGAGATTAATGGTGAGAGAGAGGGGAAGGTGATGTCTTTTCGGGTCATGTGTCAGACAACCCAGGAGAGATGTCACACGGTCAGCTGTGACGCTTTCTCCCTCCGTCCCAAACAATACACGGAACCAGCTGCTGCTGTGAGAGTTGCTACAACACCAAGGACCTAACTGCGGACCTGTTTACCCACGTACTGCCCTGACTTGCCCAGGCAGGACACACACGCACACTCATTCACTCAAAAGTTCCATCACTTTGATCAAGTATCCTTCCTAGCATGCATCTAGTGCTGCTATTGTCACCTCAATTTTTTAACCTTTACTTTGTGTACAGTAACAACAAAGTAATCTCAACACCTTTTGTGGATCTGATGTTTGAATTTACATTTTTTGTAGTTTGCTTTGTAGCAGACAGCACAACAACACACCTTCCACAGTCCACTTGCTGACCATCTGATGAATATAGAACAAATACCTGGCAGGTACTAAATAAAATAAAGATGTCGATAAATGTATATATCAAGTTCTGCTTTTTATATATTAAGTGCAGTTGTGCACAGTGCTGCATGATTATTTGATTCTTTTCCACTTTGGTCTTTTACCGAAGTGACTTACAAGGCGAGGATTAATGGCATGTAAAAACTAAACAAACTGTGACTGGTCAATTTACATGTTAGTCAGAGGATCTCGTTCTATCTTAAGTGGATAGTTCTTGGTCAGAACAAGCTATAATGTGGACCAGACTTCATGCTGGAACCCAAGAGTCTGACTGTGTGAGACTTAGTTATTTATAGTAGATCTACAATTTATTCTCAGTTCACTACAATTCACATCCTTAAACGTTACATTTTAAACCCAACATTTACTGGAGCAGACAATCTGGTAAGTTACACAGTACACATCAGCAGTATGTGAAGACAGCATATCTTCAACATGATGTCTTACAGGGTACAGAGCAGAGACTGTGGAGTTTAGGACACACATTTAGGACACCTGGTCCTTTAATTAACAACTTACTAAAACATCTCCAACATTGGTACATCCCTAACTATCCAAACATTCAAACCAATAATTCTCACAAGGCACAGTTGAATCGAATGCTTTCACTTGTTCTGCATGGATGAATGTATATGTTCAACATATACATTCATAAATCTGCTAATATTATCTATGCTAATTAAAATGCATTTCTAATGAGACTGCAATCTGCAGTGAGGTTAGTAGCCAATTAGATATTAATTCTGTGATCTGCTGATTTTTTAATTAGTCACAGCTGTTTTCTTGAGTATGGAAACACTGTAAAGTGCTGGAGGCTTTTATGAAGTCTTTGAGGTGATGTGTTAACATTACAGTGTTTAAACTGCAATGCACATTCATTGTTAAGCTTTCATCAGTTTTGGTGAAGCAGATTTGAGGACAGAATCAGCTGGTTATACACTGGTTGGAATCTAGGATGTATAAAAGACCAGTTCACACCAAAGATGAAGACAGTAACGTATCTTTGACAATAAATGTGAAAAATCATTATAACTTAACTAATGATGAAACATTGACAACCAATCAATTCTATTTAAATGTGATAGCTGTGATAGTATTTTAAATTACTAGGTGTTATACAAAGATCAGCAAACATTCTGTGCGTACATAAATTTGAATTCAGAAATCATTTTGTATTTAAAAATTCTAATTCTCAGAAATAATTTCCACACTGATGCACAATGAGGCAGTTCTAAGAAACTCTAGTAGTCACTCTGTAGTGAATGCGCTCATGCCAGGTGTTATATTTAAAGTTGATTTCTTTCTTATTTGTTTCTGCAAAACTTGAAAGCCATACTGTAAAGAACCAATCTGCAGATACTTCAGCATGTGACCGTAGGGTCATGTGCCCCAGTTTTCCTGTAAAATGCTTATTGTGATTCTGTGGAAGGTAGAGGGTTCTACACAACAGGATATCAATGACTGAATCGAGAAATTTGCCCACAAACACACTCCTGTGTTTCCTGAAGGTAGGATGTGGCATTTTATATTTAGATCACAGCTGTTCAACATAATTAAAATATAGGACCCCTGTGGCCAATGGGAGGTGAAAGAGTCATCACCATGTGCATGATAGTTTCTAGACGTCTGGCTGGTTAATGTAATATGCCAATGACCAGGAAGCTTCAATGAGACCGTTGTCATTATAAATAATAAGAATAATAAATAAAAGCAAAATAATATAATGCATTAATAAAAAGTACTTAAGGAAAAGAAACCTTTAATATATTTATATTTATTATATTTAATATTATAAACCTTATATATTATATTTATTTTATAATCTGTTTATTTTATATCTTAAAACTACGGCTAGTCAGCTCCTGGACGACCACTGTCATGCAGTATTTAGCTCCAATCGTAAACATACCTGAACATGCTAATGAAAGTCCTGGAATTACTGACAATTATGAGAAAAATACTGTGTGTGTGTGTGTTTAATTAGGGTTGGAACTAAACTCTGGACCAGAGCTGACTAACCATGCCTTAAGAAATTTTAGATTTGTTTTAACTTGTTTTATTTCATTTGTTTCAGATTTTAGATATTTGTGAACTGTTCCATCACCCAACAAAGGACCTATCTGAACTCTTAAGTATCTGCACTGCAGCAGGTTAGCATCTGCTGAATAGTGTATGCGTAGTGTATACTACATTGACTGCAGCATACATTATTCAAAAGTCATACCTCTTTATGCAATATATTTGCTTCTGTACCAATTAGAACACAGACTGGAAATAACCTGTTTATGAACTTGTTTTATGGATTTAAAGATATTTTTATGGGAAAAAGTCAGAATTGTTCCAACTGTTTTGTTCATATATTTATATATTATATATAAATATATGTATATATGTGTGTGTGTTTAATGTAGGTGTCTGTTCTGTGCCACAACCCATTATGATTGGAAATATAAAGCACCAGCAGTAAATGTTAAACCTGTGTAATCTGTGATCTACTGCCATCTGCAAATCATATAAGTGGTTTGGTCAAACGTCAAACCGATTGGGTAGGAAGTCTATGGACATTCAGACATGTGTCTTTGCTTTCACGAGGGTCAACTGTGTGCGTCCCACCCTGGGATTTCCCATTATAGTGTCTCTGTGTGTGTAAGAGGAAAACACCATGTTGACCTTAGCTGAGTGTGTGTGAGGCAGCTGCTCATAGCAATGCTGGGCAGCTGTTAGTGGAAGAGAGAGGGAGAGAGAGCATTGGATCATGTGCAGTTTCGAAAGGCACAATCAGTGTTTGAGAGCCGCTTGCTGTTTTTAAACACTGTGTGTTTCGTTTTGAGTGTGGTTCCGAGTTTCCAGGCCAGATAGGGAAGTATTTTAACCAGCTGAGCGGGAAAGAGGAGACAGCTGGGTTGAAATTTGAAACAGCATCAGACGAGATTTTAAAAATAAAACTCATTCCTTTACAAGAGCTGTTTTTATCATGTAAAGGTCATTGAGGGGGGAAAGTGTGGTCTTCCTTTAATTGTCATAATAATACCCCTTTTCCATACTGGAGAATATACTCTGTGACCTGACTGCTACCATCTAGCATATGCTGTCTAAAATCATTGCAAGGTGTGCAGATGAAGAGGTTTGGTATTATTGGCAGAAGAGTGTGCAGGTTTAATGAAACTTTTACCTTAAGTCTTTATTTTATATATTGGCCTATTATTTATGTATTTTTCCTTTTACTTGGAAAAAATGGCATAGGGGAAATAAAGCTACTGTATATATAGAAAATGTATTTTCCAAACTACTGTACTTTTTAAAGTGCATTTTTGTTTAGGCACATACTGAAAAATCACAATAAAACTGACAAATACTCTTGTCATAAAGAGTACACTTCCCAGTCTCCCCTAAAACACATTTGTTAAAACATTGTGTTAAATTTGGCATATTAGGAAATTTATCTGAAACTGAAAGTTATACAGCAAACTGACATCTTTAAAATGTCGCCTTGTGTTCCCACATGGTATCCCTGTTCCATCAAAAACTCCCTGCTTTTAACAAGATGACATCTGTCTGCAAATGTTATTGATTATTGTGGATTTACCCTTTTCAGTGTCCAGAAACAAAGCTGAGAAGAGCTATTCGGGTAGTGAAGAAGGAGGTCTTTGTCTTTTATGTACAACCACAGCATAAGTTCCCACGCAATGACGTCCTGCTAAACAAGTGTCCAAAGAGAGCATTGTTTCAAAATTACAGGGATCACCCTTAAGAAAGATCAGTCTAAAGGACAGGGTTGAATGACAAGTCCTCAGGTTCCTTTGGGAGTATGAAACCTTTCTTCTGGGGACACTTAGCTTTAAAAAATTCCCCAAGTGGCTGAAATCTGATGCTTCCAATAGATGTTCCATCACCCAACACAGGAACCAATTCAGTTCAGCCACTGGTCAAGCCAAACTCTCCACTCAGATTGAACAATGGAGCAGGTTAGCATCTGTTTAATGTCTACTTCATTGACTCAAACCATGTCCTAGTGAACTCTTTGAGCAATAACCTTGCTGATGTACCAGTTAAGATAAGATTAGAACACAGACTGGAAAATAATAATGTATTATGAAGGATTCAAGGGCACACGTTGTTTTCACAGATCTAATTTAGAATATCTGTGAATTGAATGTGATGTAGCTCATTGCTGAGTGTTCGTCTGGAACTCTTTCTGTAACCTGTTGGCAAACCCCTATTTAGTTTGAAAGGAGGTCAATTATATTCAATGAAATAAAAATACTGATACAGTCATGGCAGTGAAATTTCCAGCAATAGGATTTCCGAGCAAGAGGTGGAACTGTGGGGTGATTACAGGTTTGTGATTAAGAATCTGGTTTGGCAACATGAAACGGCTGCAATTTAATCCACAGCTGGAGTGACATGTAAACGAGTGTTACTGAGACCACTTTATATTGATTATCCTCTGTTTGTCAACAGCGTGTCTTTACAAATTAATGCAATTAATTAATTCCAAAACAGATGCTTGTTTTTTGCCTTTGTATACCACAGTTGTATGGCAGAGCAGATTTTAGCCATGCCTTTTTTGTCTGAACAAACAACTGAGTGATCAATCCCTTGCCTTGGGGTGACTGAGCCACTGTTATTAAATCATGCCAGTGTTAGAGAAAAGAGAGAGAGAATGATTATTTACATTTTAAATGCACATTTTGTGGGCACAATACGCGAAAGTCAGCAAAATTAATTTAAACATGGTAAAATGTTAGAGCTGAAAGCATTCTTATTCTTACTGATGGCTGAAAACATTATTATAAGCCTCATAAACTAACACACAAATGGAAAAAAAATAAGTTGCACTGTACAATAAATAACTGAACAAAGGCAATTAAAATGCAGTGATTTAATAAAAGTCAGTCTGGTAAAACTCATCTTTAGTTTGCTGGTTTTCTCTCAGGCTCTCCACACTGACTTCACCAGGACTGCACGGAAGCTTACTGTCAGCCTGTTTTAATGTCTCATTAACTTTCATTAGGTGGACACACTAACGCCTGTTAATACTGCCATTGTCATGGAGACCAGCTGTAAGAACACCTCTCAGCTCTTGTGTGGGCACAGCACACTTAATGGTGATGCTCTGCAGAGCTTTGATTCCCTTGTTTTTGTTACTTGTGGAGACTCTAAGGAGAACAGACAGGTTGACTGCCTACAAAACTATGTGATGTCCTGTCAGGCATTTCATGGGACTGCAAAAAAATACTGAACAGTTAGTGACTGCAGTGTTACGAAAGAAAAATAAAACTAGCATCTTCAGTTGAAGTGGTGAACTTCTTGGAAAAGGAGGAACAAGACAAGTCTTTTTTTAATGAAAAGAATATTTTTCAAACCAGCTAGCAATATTAGCATTGATATTTTACATTCTCTTTTGATTGAGACTAATGTGAAGATGATTCTTGCATTTTATAAGTGTATATTATATAGCAGAGTCATAAAAGTATAAGACAGCTAGTAAAATTAGTTCTGTTTTGCATTTGCTTCTTACTAAATACAGCCAAATTACAAAATAATTAGTATATCAATTTGAGTTAAAATCTGATTTCTAAAATGATATGATATTCTATAATATACTTGGTACACTCCTTTAATTCTAAATATTGCCTTTTGCTGGTACTTTGGATCCTGTGATCCCTGTTATCCCAGTGTGATTTAAAAACGTCCCAAACATCTTAAATTGCTTCAATTAAACAAGATTCAGTTGTTTAGTGATCTATAACAGTGAAGATCCTTTAACAGCATATCTTACTTTCACAGTATAACTTCAGTTTTACATTTTTCAGTCATACAACTATTTACTCCCAAGTGTAGAGTATTTAATATAGTCTCAGACGTAAGGACTGGAATCTGTACAATATGAAAGACCCATAGTATGTTACAAGAAGATTTGATATATGGGTGGATCTGTATGGACTGTTGCGATGAAATTGTGCCTGTTCTCTCAATTTCCCTTTCATCTTAGCAATTGAATCTTACATTTCAAGCACACCCACACTTGTGGAGCCTGTTTCGCATGAGCGCACATGTAGGGGACTTGACTGTATTTTTTAACAGAGAAAGGCGGAAACACGCACACAAACGCAAGGAAGATTTGTGTTCTTTGGCCTCTCCTGTTACATGCCTGCTGATTAGATGTGGAAAACCAACCTTTACTGCGTTTCTAATGTTGCTCTTATCTAATGGGATTTGCACATGCTGGGCCAATGAGGTTAAGATTACATTAACTGAATGTGCTAGTCGATGTGTGTGTGTGTATATGTGTGTTAGTCTGGCCTTTCTGCATGGAAAAATGCACTTTCGTTTACAGACATTGTGTACATAACATGATTGGGATCTGATAGGCATGTTTGCTTTCTGTTTGAGAGCTGGTATATGTGTGTGTTTGTGTGTGTCATTCTAATTTACTGTTCAGAGCCACCAAAACCACATTTTTATTTACTGGTGTGATTGTCTTCACTGAAACATGATCTTGTTCAGTAACACACAGACGATACCTCACGGTGTCGGGTATCAATACATTAAATTAATTTGCTGCACCTCTCACAAAGACCAGCCTCGCAAACATTTACTTAAGGTTTTTATTACGTTCATTTACTAATGATAGTCCAACAGGAAATTAATATACTACTACCATAAATTATGGTATCTATTGTTGGAAAATTCGAGCAAGCTGTTAATATAAGCAGAAGTGCCTTGTCATTTTACAAATAATTCAGTATCTAGTTTCAAAGCATGTCCAGCACTTGACATGGTGTCCGAAAGTCTGAGACCGCAGTAAAAGTCTGTTTCTCTTTTTCATTTTAACCTAGAAATTAGGGATTTTTTTTAGGATTCTGCACTGTTTCTAGGTCACGAGCCAATTTGCGACATTGGCCATGTCACACTTTTTAAGATGCTGTTTAAAACATTCTCAGATCATGCTGGGATATCATGTTGAAATACGATAACATGATTATCATGTTTTGCACAAATTTGTGGAGTCCATCCGAGCTTGTGTGCATACTGACATTAAAGCAAAAGGTGGACATAACAATTTCTAAGAAATTCAGAAATTCATGTTTTTTCATGTAATTGTTATGCTGAGAAACATAACTTAATTTAAAAAGTTGTGATTGTATTAAAAATGCAAAACATAAGCATTTTGTTTTGGACTTTTGGACCACTCATGTTCAAACTGTCAATAAAAGCCTGCATTGTCCACTTTATTGTTTGCTTTACAATATAGGCTTGAGAAATATGTGTGCTGTGCTTTGTTGTAAACAAATATTGCATTACGTATCACATAACATGAGCATCAATGCTTATGCCAATGATAAATATTGTTCACGTACAGAACGTGCACACTTTTCCTTCACATAACCGTTTGTTAAAAAAAGTCCAAGGCTGTACTTGTCATGCCATTGATTTTACATAATGAGTAAATGCAAGTAAATGCATAGATTTCTACTTTCTCTTCAGCATAGGGCAAAGCACACAGGTCAAATACTGGCATTCAATTCTCAAAATGACTCTGCAGACAGGTTATCTAAACCATTAGAGCACTTGCCCTCATTCTCCACTTTTCTTCACTATTTCTCTCTCTTTTCTCCCAGGGGCTGTTTTTTGCCTGCATTGTTTACCTGTCTTCCCATGAGACTGGTTGCTATGGCTTTGTGTGTGTGTGTGTGTGTGTGTGTGTGTGTGTGTGTGTGTGTGGTTTATAGAGGTGGGGTTCAGCTGATGGAAGAACAGCTGAGAAAGGTCAGGTGATAGGAGCAAACACTTACACCAAAGCATTAGTGCTGAAAACAACTCAACATGTTGACATTAACCCACCTCAGACCTGTAAAGTAGGGACACTTTCCCAGAAATGTACAAGACACTCCTGTCCCTACTTACCCAACATAAGTGTCTGTTTGCGGGTGAAATATGTCTTTGTGCAACCTGCTGTATGCCTTAAATGTTCCTGTAGCTTAACTGGTAGCGCATGGTGCTAGCATCACTGAGGTTGTGGGTTTGATTCCTGGTTAATACATTTACTGGTAAAATATATAGCTTGAATGCACCGCATAAATGTTTTACTCATAATACTGCTTTAGATGATGATAATAATAAAGACTAGTAACTAAGCATTGTTATTAAGCAAAGTATGAATGTGTGTTACTTTGTTTGAAAATGTTCTTTAATATACAGTATATTCATTTGTGTTCACTTTCATGTGCGGGCATATGATGTGCTTATTCTTTCTGTGCTTACATCACCTTATCTTTACCCTCCCACAGCTCAACCTTCACTGCTGCAGTCTGTGCGTTGCCGTGGTGCTTTTTATGCTATTATTGGACAGCTAATTGGTTGAAGAGCACAGAGGAGGTGCTGGCTCATCCTGCAGCACTTTTTCAAGGAGCCAATGACAACGGCAAAGTTCAGTCTGGGTGATGATTCATGGGCGTCTAACAGGGTCCAGAGGTGACCTGTGTCTCTCATTTACACCTACATAATGGACTTATACACACAGCTAAACAGAAAGAACATTTGTAATGTAATTGCAGGATGGTACAGGCCTGCACACGTGTTAGGATAGAACATGTTATTTACAAACACCTGTGATTCATGTATGAGTGAACTGTTCATTATATTATATTGTTCATTATTATTATATTATAATTCTGTAGAATGGATAAGTAAACCTTTTGATGTATATGCAGTAAATAAACATATGCATGTTTGTTCTAATGTTACTATGTAATTTCCAACCTCAGGCTTTAGTATAGGCTTCTTCAATGGGTTTACTCATTTATTATTCACATGCCTCTTTGTACACTAGCTCTAAACCTCTCCTCTATTCTTTCTCTGTTTTCTTTTTCTTTATTGTCAGAATATATCTGTAGCTCTCATTGCTCTCATTGTGCTCATTGTGTCACATCAGCTCTTTATCTCACTCTTTCTGTCTTCCTGTAACTGAACATCAGTAGCTTTATCTCCCTCTGAGTCTCTTTAACCACTATCACCTTTCTCTCTCTCTCTCTCTCTCTCTCTCTCTCTCTCTCTCCAGTGGCAATGTAAGTCTCCAGTGAGCTTCAAATTAGCTGGCAGAACAGTTGTCAGTGCTCCGATACTGTTGGTTTGTTTTCCACAGTAACAAAGATGTGCACGTGTGGGAGTGATTTAGTCTGATCATCAGTAGATTTATGTCAAGTTTATTGAAGTTTCTGTGTCTCAGCTAAAACTCTGCTCCCATGTCGCTAGCAAGCACTAGTTTAAAAAATCTAATTGAAATGCTAATTGCTGACAATTCAGTGCTCATCATTGAATAGATGTTGTGATATGAAAAAGCTGAGGAAATTTGTTTCAGTACCCCAAAGCAACACCCACGGTAGTTGTTGCATGTCTGAGATGTTTCTGCGCTAGCAGCTGTCTCACAAAATACCAGTGTTTGTTAAGGGCCGGAGTGCCTGAATTAGCTGATATACCCAGGAAACCAGAAAGATGGCCACACAAAAGGTGTGATCAGAGATGTTTGCCAGAGTCCTGGCACAGTGAACATGTTCTCCAAAACATTCTCATCCTCGCTACAGCTGTTGTTTTCTATTTCCACGCCCCATCCTTCCCATATCGTGTCATTGCACCAAGCTCCTGTTACCCCAATGAACCAGATTTAACATTCTGATATTAGCTTTCACACCAGAATTCGAACCTCACCACACCCCACTTTTTCCTTCTGGTCAATTCATGTACACTTTTTTAAGCATGTTATCTTTCTCCCCTACCTACTTTAAACAGCTATAATTATTTACTCTGTAAATTATAACTGTAAATCAACTGGAAATTAGTAGTTCCTGTAGCTCCATTGGTATAGTACTGTGTTAACAGCACAAAAACTCACAGAACATGTATTGATAAATTGTACACCCTGAATGCACTTTAAGTTGCTTTGGATAAAGTGTCTGCCCAATGCATAATTGTATTGTAATGGAAACTAACCATTAATTGGACAATAATTACTAAGCAGGACAATAATTTGTTTCAGAATTTTTTATATATGTGTGTGTGTGGGTGCTTGTGTGTATAATATATATATATATATATATATATATATATTATACACAACATATATATAAAATTTTTGACAACATTATTATATATATATATAATTTGTGCTCAGCTACTTTTATTTGTGCTTAGCTGTCTTGTTACCTAAAAGAACACAGAGAATGTGTGCTTCATCTGTGAACCATTCTGTTTTAAGATCACTGTTTGTTTCACCTTCGCAACAACACGTCCAAAAACATAAAGTACTCTCCAAAAATATTCTGTCCTAACTTGAATGGACTGAAAAATACTTGTTTATGCTTCTGTATTAGCAAGTCATTATGCAACAAGACTGTGACTAGTGAAAGAATACAATGTGAAGATGTACTTTAAGTGAATGTACAGCTCCTTTTCAGACAGTTCTCCAGAGGGGTCAGAGGAAGGGAAAAATAAAGTGCAACTGCTGACATTCCGGTATCTTTGTCTGTATTTTAGTACACAACAGTAGAAGGCACTGATGCGTGTAGCTTGGATTCTGGCTAGAAGAGGCCTTTTACATGCTACAGTAGCAGCCATTAATGAAGTCGTAACAACAGATAGGAGAACGTCATTACATTTATTATATAAATTATATTATATATATATATATATATATATATATATATATATATATATATATATATAAATAACAAATAAAAGAATGCTAATAGACAATAATGCTTCATATATTTAAATATTTTTAAATTGTAAGTGGTGAAATAGAACTTTAATCTGTAGTTTCTAAATTTGGTTTAGAAACTGGGCCCTGATGGTGGAGCTGAATAGCCCTGACATACTATACATAATATTTCATCACAAAGGAAATAAATCAGATTACATAGTCTATGTATATTGGTGTTTTTGCTGATCACAGTGAAGATGTGGTCATCATTTATTACATTTTAATGCAGAGAATTTCATTATATAACAGTCAGGGCTGCACATATTTCTCTCTCAAGAGTAGTACTCAAAGTGCAACAGGGTTATTTTTAAACCAGTGTGTGACCTCTTACGCTCAGCAACACACTTTGCATTCTTTTAAACACATAAAACTGCATGTTTAACCAGCATCACAAAAACTTGCATACTTCACAAAGCTGAGACACTGAGCTACTGGCCTTGATCATATGTCATAAAATCATATGACATAATGGTGTAGGCTGATAGGTTAATTCAGGATTACATGTTGATCCTAACCAGTGGTTAGGCACATGGTTCGAAAAGTATATTTGCTTGCTGGGAGAAGTTTGCTCGCAAAGGCAATCATGCAGCAGCCTGAATACGATTTGTTGACTGTCAGTAGAGATCAATCAGTCAGCCTTGTGTTAACTCGTGCAGGTCAGCTTTGGAAGGACAAGCACATTTCCCAAAGTCCTTCCAGAGTGGCTTCACTCATAAAGAAACTGGTGTGTCCTTGACATTACCCCAGCTTGGCTTTAGTACAACGTGACACCTGTTCTGGCCTAAGTGATTGTTGTTGCTGTTGATAAAAGTATCGGATGCACTGTGTGTATTCCTGTTTGATATCGAAGTCATTTGATATCAGACCACGAGAGAAGGTTGAAGAGAGAGTGTAACATATGTATTAATGTGTGGCTTCCAGTGTCTGCTGAGAGATGCTTAGAACTCTGCAGATGTCAAACGACCCTCAAATCAATCGCTGCTAACACATGTGGGGCAGAAGTGATAAAATCTCATACTGATTGACACATACACACCTATAATTATAAACAGACATGCATCCACAGCTGTACAGTACAGCCAGAGACAAGCACTCACATATACAAGCAATAAAACCACACATAACCCACACATGCTAATGCGTCATATATGAGGTCGGTGGGACCTACTTTTGAGGGCAGCATTTAAATGCAGGTCAGCAGTGACCCAACTTTAGCACCAGGCGGTTCAGAAACGCCTTTGAAATGCTTGACTTTGAAATTACAAGAACTTCTCAGCTCTATAAAGCAGAAACTTGTCAACGTATTTTTTGTAATTTACATTAGGTATATGACAAGTAAAGATGTCCAAGATAATCTGTTGAAAATCATTTAGAAATCTAATTTAAAATACATGGGCCAGTTCCCCAGTTCCTAGATATGAGAATTGAATATATATAGATCAGTTTGAGTGGTAGCAGTAAATGATGACTGTTGGTTGTTACTTTTGCCACACCCACTTTTTCTGCACCAATCAGACTGATGCCATAATCATTGCCAGCAACTGTAGATTATTAAAGCTTGTGTTCTCAGTTGAGCAGGCAGACTGGATGTTAGTGTTGTGTCTAGTTTCAGGCTGCTCTCCATTTGTCCTGCACTTATTTCATTTTTTTCCACTTGCACTTACTTTCTCTTTTTTAATATTTATTTTGTTTTGGGGTCATATATTTAAATATTTAGTGAGTGCCGTTGGGTCATGCGCCTCTTCAATGAGCCCTTATTTTTGATCACATTCTCACTAACACTAACATAAAAGCATGCATTTAAAGAAATTTACAGCATGCTTCATAGAGTTATTGGAGTCACAGAGCATTGTCAGAAAAAAATTGCATTATGTCTTTGATCCATATGATATCTTTGTTCGATGTCTAAACAAAGTGCATATAATGGTTATGGTGATCCGTAAAATGTATAAACATGACGTGAAGTTTCCTCTTAATTACAGTATGTTAGTCAACATTTGTTTTATAAGTCAGATGCTGTTGTATCGTGCGGGCAGGATGAATGCCAGCCGCTCGCTGCTGATGAATCTGTTTTCATTTTAAACATTTAGTCTGTGAGCAGTGAGGCGTGTAAAAGAAAAGAACAACTCTAGCGCATGTGATCGAGCAGATAGCTGCTGTGCATCTCTTTCAGATGAGGTCTGACCCGGATATCAGATTCATCAGAACCAAGGGCCTGAATGACAGGCATTTTCCCTGTCTTGTCCAGTTTTCATCATAAAATACAAACTGAGTCATAAGGAGAGAATTTCTAGTGGTTGATTGGTCACTTTTCCGAAACAAGTGAAACAGTCAGAGGCTAACGCAGCACGCGACGCTAGTTCCAATTTTACTGGCCGCTACCTGTGCAGCCAAACAACTGTTGCGCTAATCACATCCTCATTTTAAATTCCCACCAACGCATGCCAGACAGAAAAAGCTCTTCCTATTGTTCATGAAATTCCTGACCTCTGTGACCCTTCTTGTTTGACTGGATCTGCCCACACTGTGGTCTCAGTAATCCCAGCTGTCAGGGGTCTAGCCACTGCTTTACACGCCCCAAACAGCAGACAGCATGCCACTTTTGCCTAAAACAAGAGATTGCAGGTCATTTTACATAATTAAAGGTAAAAAACACTGACACATTTAGTTCCTTTTATTTATTATTATATAGATATGTTAATATAAAAATTCATAATGTTTGAGTTTGCAGAAAAGTATCAGATTGGGTGTTTATGGCATGTTTGCGCATTACTCATTTGGTGTAGAAGGTTTGAAGGCAAAAAAAAAATATTTTGCATGTGAATGTATGCCTTCAACACTGAAAGTATACAATGAAATGTGTTTTCACTGAGCAAAATGCATACTATAATTAACTTGATCTAAAATTAGCTTTACATAACTACACGCTTTGCATGCTAAAATCGCAACAATTAGCAACCGCAGGAAAAGCCCAATTGACATGAACACTATGTGACATATTTAGAGAAGTCTGGGCATCTCGTATACTTACTGCAGTCACATTTCAGAACAGATGGAGAGTAACGGGTGCTGTCACTCATTGCACATCCATACATTAGTGTCACATTAGTCTTTGCATGTGTGATCGTGTACTCAGGACTATTGCTAATGGGGTAAGAGGTGGTACTAATTCTGGGGGCCAGTAGGTCCAGAGGTGCCCTCAACAACTTTCCCATTCTTACAGACTGTCTGCACAACCACCCGGAAACCAGCAAAGGAGCCCAGACATATAAACAGCACAGGGGCCCTGAATTCCTAGGTATGACCCTGTGTGTGGTACAAATCACTGTTATGACAGCGCTATTTAAAATCAGACCACACTTAATGCTGTGTAATGTTAACTCAAGAACAGAAAATGTTGCATAACTCTAATTACTCTATGAGTTCAACAGGTGGTTGGAAAATCATCAGTGTGTTGATAAATATGTAGGACTAGCTTTTTCCCAAACGTGAGGCTAGATGAATTCTTCTTTCATCAGTATGTTTTGAAAGCAACAAGGCTTTATAAAAGCATCCTGATAACTGTCATATCCTTTCAAAAACTTCCACATTATCTAATAACCGTTTAGCTGTGAGTTCTTACTGTCACACAGCAGTGCATGTTGGGAAATAAGCCACTCATGACACATTTAAACGTGCTGCTTAGTCACCAAGGCAGATGTGCTTCCTATTAACGTAACACCTAACATCTGCGTTTGCATGTTGCTGTGGATATATTATGTTTTGTTTTGTTGTGATCTGTTATTGTATTTTTACATTACAGGGCTTAAATAGGAAACAAAACTAGGGTATAGATTCAATTTGCGTAGTGTAACCTCAACAGCGGAGTGGAAAGAGGGTTGTGTCATGTTCTGAAATTAGACTTGAGGGTGGCCAGATTGAATTAGCGCAAGGATCAAGCTAGATAATGATCTTGATGATGATGATGGCTCTTCCTGATTGCCCCTCGTTATATGAAGCTGTGCTCATGGATGGAGCTACAGACCATCACATAGTTTGTCACTGTGAGTGAGTCAGTTCCACAGTGTCATTCAGAACAGACAGACTCTGAGCCGCAGGACCAGAACTGTCATAGCAAAAGAATAATTTCCTATTTCCTGAAATGCATCTACCATTACTAGACCAGGATGAAATACAGAGACATGACAACAGTGTTTATTTTGCTGTTTTTAGGCGGATGTCCAACACCGTTCTGGTTTACTGAGCTCAACCCAGCTAAAATATTTAAACTGAATGACCGACAGGTTTCTAGATCTGGTTCAGAATGTCAGCCTTATAATCAGAGAGCTGAGTATTAAAGTAATACTTCAACTAAAAATGAAAATTCTTCAATAATTTACTCACTCTCATGTTATTCCAAACCTGTGTAACTTTTTGGCTTCTTAGGAACACAAAAGAAGATATTTGAAAGTATGTTGGTAACCAAACAACCTTGGCACCCATTGACTTCCATTGTATGGACACAAAAAAATTTGAGAAATTTCTCAAAATATCTTCTTTTGTGTTTCACAGAGGATTAAAGTCATATGGGTTTGGAATGTCATGAGGGTGAGTAAATGATGGAAAAATGTAATTCCTGGGTGAACTATCATTGTAATTTTAAACATTTTCTTTAAAAATTATAAATGTTTTTAAGAAAGACAGAACACATCAATAGAATTGTACAGCTGCTTCATGGAAACTGTGCCTATTTCAGGTCTAACAGTTGATTACTTAAATTGGTTAAAGCAACCCATCTTAAGTTTACAAAAAAAATCATTATTTTTTGTTTGCCCTGAGAATATTCCAAGAAATGAACTTAACTATTAATTGGTTACTTTTTGTGTTTCTGAGAATATCTCAAAATAGGTGAAGGTAATTGGTTTAAAGAGGAAAGTGTTTGCTTAAAGTATTGGCTGCATGCTATTTAAATCTTCATTCATCATTTCAGCCTCATTCTGTGAATCGGAGCTATGATGAAGCTGAGCGCTGAGGTTTTCTCTTATTAAGGCCTGATGAATTAAAAGCAGAGACGATTTCCAGGGTCCTGGCATTATAAAAAACAGACGGAATCTTTCTAGCTCTCTGACAGGGATAAATATAAATAGAGTGATAAATACCAGTCGATTGATTAAAAAAACACAGACACACGCTCAAGTTTAGTACCTCACGATCTTCAGTGTCTTTTATCAGAGGATACAGATATGTGGGATTTACACTTCGGTTATAATATCACAGCTGCACAGCTCTGACTAGATTCTCCCTACAACAGATCTATTTAAGTCAGGAGTATTACAGTGGGACGGACGGATGGAAAAATACTTCTTCATCATCCCTTTACCAACACTGTCCCAGTGACCCATGAGATGGGAGACATGACTCAGTGGAATGTCAGGAAATAATTTTGCCCCATCTCGATTTTCAAATTTATGGCCTGATAATGGTTCATTTTCAGTGGCATTTCAGGTCATTCAAGGCCTTTGTTTCAACCTGCAGGTCAGTGGACTTTGAGAGACGTCACGATTGTTCTCAAGTTCTGTGCAACTACTGAAGGAATGTTGTAGCGGCCACAAAAGACTCTTGATGAAATTAAAATCAGGCATGCCTTGTTTTTGCTGGAAAATTCTGACCTAGAACACTTCCCAGCTTCTCATATCCCATAAAGAACAGGGACTTGGAGATACCAAAGCAATCATCTCTTAATCTCTTGTTTCTTTTGCTCTACCCCACTGCTAAAATCTGCAGTTTATAAATGAGAGTGACCAAAGGAACATTTGTTGGGTTTTAACCCTTGTGCCAGGTTCAGATTGCCTTCAGAGACCAGCTGCCAAAAGCCTGAACTCCATTTCACTCTGTGGTCTCATCAAGGTCATGACTACATATGCCAGGTCTATCTCCTGTCCATCAGAGCTAATTTCGTCCGACACAAGAGAGGAAACATGAGGATGTTTGTTTAGAGGATACACAGACAAACAACAAAGCAAGCCATGCCCTCCCCTGCTAAAATAGAACTACAGGCTCTTTTAGTGGGTCAGTTTTGTGAAGAGCCTTTTTATTTTATTGAATACACTATTAAAATGATGACATTGTCATTTTTATTAGCAGTTGACATTTTGGAACAGTTTTTTTAAAGAAACTATTGTATCCAGCAACAACTGCTGCAGTCTGATTGAAAGAAACACTGAAGCCCTGTGAAATTTACATCTAAGATGTAAAAATGTCAGTATCCACTTTTATGAAGCTGTCATTTACCTGTCAAACGTAAAAACTGTCCAGGAATCATCTGGTTTTATAACTAATATATAGGGCTATAAGATTTGTGAGCCAGAGCTAAATATTTGGTCTTATTCTTTTAATAGGACACTGTGAAAGAGAGCAGACGGAACATGGAATTAAAACTTTGGAACTTTCGTGAGTTTGTTCTGTTTAATAGAAGCTTATAAAGTCAAATACATGTTTTTCCCAAAAAACATTTAAAAGAATTTTAGTGTGATTTACTACAGCTCCTTACCATTCCACCTTTGAAAAAAGGCCCCTGCTAAATTTGCAGGCTTTTTACACCTTCAGGTTTACTGTACCCATATGCATAGTTTTTGTATCCTGGGGCTTTAAATAACTAGCAGATGCTAAAAAACTTAAGGGAATTCTTGTATCTTTTTCAGATGGTGAGATATACAGGGGTCATACCAAATATTCCCTGAAAGCTTTAGTAACTAGGTCATCCAATAAATATTTCAAAATTATTAAATATCTGTTACATAATATATAGTTTGCCCAGTTACAGCTAGCTAAGTTTTCTGATACAGGTGTAAAATGTGCATTATATCTCAACAGCTGTTTTCCAGTATTTCAAATTGAATATTTATACTGTAATTTCCTCAAATCACACGGCTTATTCGTGGAACATTTAGTTTGCTAAACCCCTCACAGGATAGGCCAAAATATCCCCATTAAGAAATAATGTGGCAGGGATGGATGAGATTTTTGAAATGCCACCAGAGCTACAAAGCGTAAACTGACTGGTATTAAAAAAGATTTTAGAGGACAAGGCTAAAAATGATGTGCACTGTCCAGTGACAGCAGGCTACTTTTCTACTTTTTAAAACCGCTTTGTTTTTATACATTCATTTTGAATTCCACTTTAACCCTATACTAGTTAAATACAAGGTGCTTTATAAGTTTACTGTTATGATTATGAAAGATATAGTGTTGTGGTATTTGGTGGTTTCGATTCTCTTATTGCTCTCTTTCTGATTGCATAATTATATTTCCTGATCTGACCTGGCCTCACAGTTTCAGAATCTTCTTTAGCTACCATTGGGGGTTTTGCTCTAAAAGTGGAGCGATTACTCTCTGTACTGCATGACAGATTTCATCAGAGCTCAGCATCTCAAACTCCAGTTTTAAACACTTTTAGGAAGGTGGCTTTATCATTTCGCCTATTGAAAGCCAAGTTACAACAGCTTGATCTGCAAAGTTTTTTTCCACCTTCATGTCCCATCATGTCCTGCATGCTTCACAAAACTTTTCATAGTTGTGAAATTGCTCTATTAGTGTGACAGAATTTTAGGTCTCTGAGGGCTCTTTGTGAAGGACGTTACTGATCAGAAGATCGTGTGAAACCGGAACACTGTGCTCTGTAAACAGACACAACAGCGTGAGGATCACAGACTTTTCGGCACTGCTCGGAGTGTCTGAGAGTCGTTTCCCAGACAGAGGATTGTTAGAAGGTTTTTCCGGTGATAGTTTGGTACTCGGATTGTTTTGTGTTGCCTGGACAGGGGGCCTGTGAGTTCAGCATTGTTTACCCTCCCTTCAGATCACAGCTGGGCAGAAAACTTAAAAGACATCACCTGTTTATGAACTGATACACACAGATCTCCTTCTAGATGCACCAGTCCTTCAGAATGTTAACCTTTTCATGGACACCTGTGTTATTGGTCAGATTTCTTATTACTAAAAAGAACTTTTAAATACCAAAGCTAAAAGGTGCTTGAACATTTCCATATGGGATAAATAAAGTGATTAAAGGGGTCATATCATGAGGAATCAAATTTTCCTTGATCTTTTGAGATACATGATATCATTGTACTATGAAAACAACTTTCAGAACTCAGTGTCTTAATATGAATAAAAACCCTTTTGAGGCTAAACTGCAAAAAAACAAAAAGTCTCATTCTTCTGCAAATTTCTGACGTCAGACAAATTTCAGATGTCTGACAAATACATTAAACACATCTGCATACTCATGAATGTGTGCATTTTGATTAAAACACTAAAAGCATCCACAATGGGGGGAAATTAGTATATGACATCCTTTACGAACTTATGATTAGTAGTAATCAATTGTTTAGATAAATGAATACATAACTGGGCCATTGGCAGCTGATTAAAGGGGTTTGAGATGCACTGAATGTACATTTTATCAGAACAGTTAAGTATTATGCAGCTTTGTTGCAGCTTGTTTGACTCATAGGAGAAATCTAAGGAACGGTGGGTGGAGTAATAGAAATGGGAAACAACAAATTCACCTACTAAGCACTGCAACTTGTTACTCTGCATCTTGCCCAACAATGAGACAGGAAGCACAGACTCAGTGCGCCTTTCCTGGTCACCGTGTTAAATGAATAATTCAATAAATAAATCGAATATTAAATGGTGTGACCGGAAAAGGGAGCGACACCCTATTCCTTATTTTCCCACCAGTGTGACAGCCTGTACTATACAATCCAAAACCCTCATAACACTGAGCATTTGTGTTTCAAACTGTAAATTCATTTACGCTGTCACCTTTTTATTGTACTTTAGTCAGATGTGAATTTTCACATTTTTCAAAAAGGAATATTTTTTTTTATCTATAGACCCTGCGATATTTAAACCAACAAAACCAACCCATTTTTTACAACCATTTTGCATAAATGTACAATATATTGCTGGCTATTTTTGTAATTTATTAAAATTAAAATGGCAGCTGTATGCTGTGTCTTTGAAATATTGAGGAAAACTAATGCAATGTCCTGCCATGCTTTAGGACCAAGGACAAGGAAGTTGCAACATCTTGTGATCTGCATTATGTACTTCACATTCTTAGCTAATGCAGTAATGCAGGTTTTTAAAATTGTTTATGATCAAGAACCTAGAAGAAATCAGGTTTCTCCTTGTTGTTCCTGTCCATATCTGTATCATAGTATCTACTATGACCACTAACAAACAGAACAGATGAGCTCTCTCTCTTTCTCTCTCTCTCTCTTGACACACACACACACACACACACACAAACTTGGTTTCTTCCCTTTCCATCGCTGCAGATATCCAGGCTACCTCAGTTGACATTAGTGTCAATCTAACCCTCCTGTGTATACAGATATTTTCCATGGCACCAATTTAAATCTACTTTCTTCAGTTTTCTAAAACACAAATCATGTATTGAATCTGCAGTGTAAGACGTCCCTATTAGGTATTATGAAAGAACTAATTTCCCCTCCTTAACAAACTGGAATTTCTCATTTTGACATACTGCTGGTGGGATATAAGCAGTGCTGATGTGAGAGGTGTGAAAGAAAGTCCTTTTAAGTGTCTATTAGTAGCACTTATGAAAAGGACATGGCACTCTGGGGTTGGTCTGTTTTAAGTGTTACAAGCTCCAGATGTCTTCCTTAACAGTTATGTAAGTTTTACGGCAGTTATTTTCATTCATTCAACATACTACTCTAATTTATCTTTTAAAGATGTATATTTGCTTAAGTTGATAAAGATTATTAAGAGGTGCCAAAGAGCTGCTTTAAGATAAAAAGGATTAGAATGAATTTTTTTTTGTTAGAAATGTCTGCAACAAAAAATCTCTGCTTCATACTGCATCTCACAGCAGCAGGTCATGAGCCCTTGAACATGGCCATGGCCTGATCTGGGATACAGTTGACTTCCTGGATAAAATTACTTATTTAAAGGTAAAGCACCAAATTAAATTTGGTTCACTAGGTGCCATTGGTTGTCACACAAATTAAATGAGCCACCTTAAAACACAAATTATTTATTGATTTTAGTGTTTTTTATCTGGCTGGGATGGCCTATAGCATCTTTGCACATTAAACTAGAAACTAGACATATTTAAATATATAAGACAGATATATTTAAATATCAGGTTAGACGCTTCACCTTCAAAGAGTTTGCTTATTAAACTCCAAAAAAGTTCTAAAACACACAATGACATGACCATTCGTTCTTGTTTTATTGAAAAATGAAATAAAATAGCATGTACAATAATAATTACATTAATAATTATAATAAGAACAATAATATTAATCATAATATAAAAATCTGTACATTCCATTGTTTTTTCTTCAGTACAATAGGGAAGACTGATACAAAACAACTGCATAAAGTATAGGGGATATTTACAACAAAAAAGAAACGCTGCCTATAGACATTCAATAAAAAGAACATTTGCTTCCTATAAGCCAACAAGTGGCCTGGTACACGCCAGCCTTACTCATGTTTGGCTGTTCATCAAGTGTGAAAAAAACTCTGGATGAAACTGTACTAATAACAATTTATACTCTTTTTGTATACTTAACACAGTGGTGTAATGTGCAGTATTTCAAAAAACAAATTTCCTTTAATTTATTATCTCCTTTTATAGAGCTTTGAGGAGAATGTGCTCTAGCGGCTGTCTTTGCTTTACTTCAGGTACACCTACTTGAGAAAACAGGATTCAGGTTTGGTTTCACAATCAAAGCGTGATGTCACAGGTGCACATTTCATGTGCAAGTACGGTTCTGAGCTCAGATTCTGTGTTCTGATTGTCATTGGATCACAGTACCATGATCTCAGTCTAATTACCCAGGCCTACATACCTAGATCTCGGTACACCCGCCAAATGAGTCATTAGGGTTGTATTGCAGTTTGTCAGGCAAGACAAGAGGTTAGAGTTGATTGAGAAATAATGAATTATTAGAGAGCTTTAAAAACAGAAGAGAAAGTGAATTTGGTTTTTTGTCCATTTTTCATTTAAATTAAAACGTCTATAAACCCAAACCTTATGTCCATTATACACACGCACAATTTGTAAATGAATATATGTGTAATCCATGCAAATACAACCTTAAATCTAAAGGTTTCCTAGCAACAGTTTTCAACCCAAACACTTATGTAGCACTAAACTACAGTAACACTGAAGTTATGAGACAAGCTGAAAATAAGGTAGGCTAACCTGTAGCTCTGTTATTTCCAATTGACTTGTTTTATATTCTGTCTTTGTCCTATACACATTTGGCTTTGGGTAAGAAAATAATTGATAATCATACATGTGCATAAGCAAACAAAACCATTTCTTTTCACTAACCAATACGTGTGTGGTGGTAAAAAAATATATATATATATATATATATATATATATATATATATATATATATATATATATATATATATATTAGTACTCCATGTTGTGACTTGTCTATTGTCCTACTTCTAAAAAGAATTTGATGAATTCTTTATGAAAGATCATTTTGAACACTCTTTGGTTTAAGTCTCTTCTAAAACTCTATATAATATGCAACATAGCAGCACTTGTAGAAAGACATTCAATAACACGCTGACTCATTTTGTCCCTTTGGACAAATTAATGTGATGTCTCATTCTGATACTGACGCAAAGACCCTGTCCGATGTATCACAACAAGCAGGCATGCTTCTATGCATTTTCCCCCAGATGCTTAAAAGCCTGCATTCCTGAAATTTGCATAGGGCTTGCATTTATAAATTTGCATTTATTAAAAACAATTAATAAAAAAAAAGTTGTGTTTGCCAAATACGCATGGCTCAGACTTGACAAGGCCAGCAGGATTTTGAAGATAAAGTTACCTAATGCTTTATGAGTTTTTAGTCTTTCTGTGCAGAAAGTGTGCCTTTTTAATGTTTTCAGTTGTCCATTTAATTATTAACATTCTAGACATTAACATATTTAAACTTCCCAGTTAAAATGGACAAAACTGGATATCATCTGGGTGAACATTTTCCATGCCAATCTGAAATGTAAAGGTAATAATTTCTATGGCAGCAGCAGGAGTGAATGACCGATGTATTAAAATATTGATCTGAGATCAGATTCAGAATAAATGCACACAGACACATGCCTGCTCATTTTCAAGTTTTCCCTAGAGGTTACATCTCCCAGCTTCATGTCATTTAGAAGCAACGGTCTAACAGGTAGTGTTGCCTAATAGGGTAACCCTCTCTTCGCTTTGATGTGCATTCTTCATTAGCTATGCAGTGCCTCTATGCGGTGTTTATTTAACCATGCATATTCGTAAGAACACTTTTGTACAGTTTCTCTGTCGAATCCTCCTTGTAACTGTACCGTTAGCTTGAGTCTGCCTAGCCGAAGGGCTCAGTTCAGCTCAATGTGCCTGTATGAAGAGGTGTCTGTTAAATCTTTCTGTTCTGCTCAGTCATATTTCTGATTCCCGCCTCAAAGGCCGTGGTTCTAATGGAACGGTGGCTTGGCTGTGGTCAGAGTCTGAACTCGTGTCTGTGTTTGTCCCACCAGGGCCCAAGCTGTCTCCGTTCTCCTCCTCTTTCTCCTCTTTGGTTGAAAGGGCCACCTCATTCTCATAGCAAAAAGAATTAGAGTTGGACATGATATATTTTTTCTCAGCAAGGTCCCTTGCACTGCACAGTGGGGTGCTGTGCACTTCATAGGTCTTGTGAAAGCGAGAGTAGTCTACTTTGTAATAGTTTTTCTCCTCAAAGAGGACAGGCTCAAAGCGGTGTCCCCAGAGAATCTCGTTGGCCACATAGGAGCTACGACACTGGGTTGTCATTGCAGTGGCTTCCACCATGCCCTCTAGGATGACGACTATTTCAAAGTCAGAGTTCTCCATTTCCTGTTTGCTCATGTCATAGAAAGGACTGTCCTCATCGATCTCGTGCACAATGGTAATGGGCGACACCAGGAAGATGCGATCAATGCCACTGTCGAAGCCCACGTCAATATCCATTTGGTCTAGAGGAATAAACTCACCCTCAGCGGTGGTACGCGACCTAAGTAGCTGAGCGCGAACATGGGCCTCTACTAAGTGGCTTTTGCGCAAGTTACCCACCCGCCACATCAGGCACAACTTATTGTCCCTCATGGCCACAGTAGCATTGTGGCTGAACACTAGCGTCTCGTTCCTCTTCTTGGGCTTTGCCATCTTAGCCATAACAGCACCGATGATAAAGGCATCGATGATGCAGCCTACTATGCTCTGAAACACCACCATGAATACAGCAATGGGACACTCATCTGTGACGTAGCGATAGCCATAACCAATGGTGGTCTGTGTCTCAATGGAAAAGAGAAATGCAGCCGTGAAGGTGCTTACATTTGAGACGCACTTGGGACTGCTACTTTCCAGGTCTCCATGAAATATGGCCACCAGCCAGAAGATACATCCAAAAAACAGCCACGACAGCAGGAAGGCCAGGCAGAAAATGACAAACATCCATCGCCAGCGAATGTCTACGCAGGTGGTGAAGATGTCAGCTAGGTAGCGCTGGCTCTTCTCACTGACGTTTATGAACTGGACATTGCAGTGGCCGTCTTTCTTGACAAACCTGCTCTGGGCCTGGTGACGGGTGTGGACTTTGGCCTTCCCGTTACCAAACCCGTTTGGTACCGCAGCAGTGGCCAACTTCATACCGTCCTCCTCTGATGACACAATGCTGTAGCGGTTGGCCCGCACACTTCCCATCACCTCAGTCTGGGAGGTCTGTGCTGTTTCTGCTTTGGAAAACAGTCTTAGTTTCTGGAAAAAGCGTTGGAGAAACAGTTTTGAAACACTCACGGGGACCAACACAAGCAGGAAATGGTGGGGCTGTTCAGAGCCGGACGCAGGAGGCGTCTCTTTGCTCCAGTTGGACCTTTTGATTGACAGAAAGGTCTAAAGGGCCAGTGATGGGGTGGTCACGCTTGTCTCATTTGATCTGGGGATGTCATCAGTCAAATGTCCTATCAGAAACAAGAGACGAGATACAGTTAGCTTAGACAAAGACCCAAGAAATGCAGTCTGGTGAAGTCAAAGTTTAAAAGAACCACACTCACAGTCTCCATTCGATTCACAGGCCTTACAAATTGGATTTTTTGTTCTAACAGCACACGTGTCTCTGAGACCAAACGTGATGTACATAATTCTCACGCATTCTCAAGTCTCAGCTTGAACTGATAAAATTTGTACACTGATTAAATCATAATGTTCACTTTTCCCTCCGAATTTAGCATCATGTGGAATAATACTAACTTTGATGCATGGTATGTGCTTAATCAAAAACTCATACTTTGAAACTTTAGAGGACCCTGACCATTCCTTTCAGATTTAGAAAAAAACAGTACAGCGAGCCAACAAGACTTCACTCAAAACAGACAAAATAACAGAGCTTAACCAAAGTCTGATTTCATTAAACCAAAAGCTCACTGAGGCTGCAGAGAACAATAAATGATCTTTAGAAGAACTCTATTAGATCTTGTATAACATCATATGTTCTCATATTATAATTTCAGTATTTCACACTGGATCATTTGTAATTCTTCCAAAACAAAAACAATTTTATTGCCACAATAGCAATATGTATTTTCCATGGATATAATGGTCTTTACAAAATAGTACTGCACATAACCTGTTAATGCACTGCCAGCCTGTCTGTTGATGCGCTCTCATTTGTAACTTTATTGCCCACAGGACCATTAGTAATACCGCTTTTCACATACTGCGCTAATCAGACTTTAGGTGGATGGAAAATTGTTTTGCTCAGTCATGTATGTCTATTACTAAAGCACTAATGCAAAATGGCAAAAAAATAAAAAATACATCTACAGTGAAGACCTGAAAACTCTTTAGATCTTTTTCAAGACCAGAAACCTATAGTATATTCTGGGTCTACTAAATGTTAATTTCCAGGTAAAAAACCTAAAACATCTAAAATTGCATGCTATGTCTATATTACATGAAAATATTTTTTTTTTTACATTTTATGTTTAATACAACTGAAAGAAATTGCAAGAATGGTTTGTAATGTTTTCTTGTATGCAACCTAATCAAACAATGTTTCAAAGAACATTATGAACTATTGCTTAAAGATCAGCAAAGGTAAAAACAAGCTAAGACTGGTTTTCTGCAGGGTGCAGAACAGGGACTGAGAAAAAGCTTGTTGACTTGAGAGCTTGTCCTTTGAGAACCCATCTTCTCTCTCAGCAGTATAATGACAGCCCTGTGACAATTCCATAGAGAGGACTAAACCACTACTCATTAAAGCTTCTTTTCTGCTCTCAATATTCTTAGCAACCATAACAGAAAAAGGTCCGGTATTATCTAACTCAGTTACTTTATCTATTACCTTACCCCCACCCCCTTTTTGCTTTTGGTCTTAGGCTTATCCATTTTTTTCCAGACTTTTTTCACATACACCCCCGACATTAAGACAAGCAGCAGGTTGATAGATGTCATTATTTTTTATATGAAACGTAATATTACAGTGTTTATATCCAAGAGAGATGTTTATTTTGATGGCGTGGAACAGTAAGGACCAATGGAAAATGTTACATAAAAGTCTACATTCTTTTCGGTGATCTAGTTAGGATATTCTTCAAGTGTTCTTCACTGGGTGGCATATTTTAGGCAAATTCCTTTCCCCTGTTACTGCTGTAGCACAGTTTTGACAAACAAGTTAACAGCCCATTTAGATGCCAGCTGAAACTCGGGGCAGAACAGGCGATCTGTGCGTCTGTCCGGCGACTGACGGCTGACAACTGCTGAGCGCAGCTGTGCTCCAAATAGACAAATACACACTTAGTAACAGTGATTTCAGAACAACAGACTTCTTTAAACAACGATATTTAACAATCAAGCCCATCATATTCGCATGTATAATTCAGCAATAAACCGCACTGAGAAGTCAACAGGTGCGGGAGAGGTAAAAAGTAATTGCCTGCATGTTTATATTTCCTTTTTTCTTTCCAAGGACTACTCAGCAGTCTAATTTCATATTGATTTAGGTGATGTTTCTTGTTATTTAACATATATTTTCTTCTCGCCTTGCTTGTGCGCATATTCCATTGAATGTCATGCGTGTCTACGCACTGAACTTCAATTAACAATGCAATATTCTTAATGAGTGAAAATGTAAAGCACGTTTTCCTGTCGCCATACAAGCCACATTTATTTCATTGTGTAAAATCAAATGCATATAGTCCAGCAAGTACTAACATGCCAGTAATGTGCGGTCTTACCTAAGTATTTGTAAATGAAGAGGAAGCAGCTCATGTATATTTCCCAGGAAACGTTTACTATCCACACTATCTTCTCATTGATGATGTCGTCTCCACGTACGGTCTGAAAAGTATTTTACATGAACGACCAGGAATCCTCACTTTGTCTGCACTTGTTTGCAGCGTGCGGTAACTCATGTGCTGTTTCGTCTAGGCTTCAAAGCAATTTAAATAACACGCACCGGCTAACCACGCCCTCTCCCCTAAAATCGACCAATGCGGAGAGAGGCAGAGTTTCACGCGCGGATAAAGCGACGTTCCTCTGACTGGAGAGCAAGTGAACGAGTCAAGCTCAGGTGAGATTGAACTCAGATCAGTTTTCAAGCATCCACGGTGAAGAATTGACAGAAAACAACATAAGTGGGCAATCTGAGATTCAGTGTAGCATATAACTTTGCTTTGACACATGCTCATACTTTTCTGTACAACAATATACACCAGCAGCACGCAGTATAGCACGCACATACAGGCGATAATAGCGACGAGGGAAGGCGATGCGAACGATACTGAATTGAAGCCAAGCAGTCGTCCACCTTTATAAAGTTATTTTGTTTCACTTAACCGTGCTGTTTAAATCGTTAGTGGCACGCAGTATTATGTTGGTGTTGTTTAAAGAGTTTTAGCAGTTGATGTTTCGTGTACTGACCAATGGTTTTTTAACCTTAAATGCAAAATAATGAGCAGAGTCGCGCTCACAGCAAGAAATATAACGAGCTCGTTATGTGTATTATACAGCTAGCTGCAGTAAATGCGCTAGCTGTATAAATCTGAATGGATGTATGTTGGTTGACACACTTTTATCGTTCATTTTATCGTTTATTCATTCGAAAAGCTCTCTGAAAGTGATCCCAACGATATCTGCATCTTTATATATACGGTGGAGACTCCGCTATTCTCTATACTAAAACTTCTTTAGTGTAAAGGCCTTACTTAAGTGTTGATTGTGCAAACGAGTGTCGGAACATGGCACACCGCCCAGCCAAACGTTGTTTAAATGCATATATTTGAGCTTCATATTGTTATGAAAAACCATAATCAAATACTTGAATATGCGTATAGTACAAGTATAAATAGCACATTTGACTGTAATAGCTTGACCTGAAGCACCACGAAGGAAATGTTTCCTATGTTTTCTTAAGACTTTTCAACGTCTTACAATAACTTGTATAATGGTTGCACCGTATTGTTCTGAATGAGTAATATAACAGCATTGTGAAATGACGTTCATTTACTGATAAAAACCCAGCAGTTAGAGTAACACATGCCTTCCTGGCTGCTGCGTGTCACACACTGCTTACTTATCATATGTAATGAGCCGTGTTAGACTTTAATTTGTGAAGCTGTTTCAAAGCGCTTATTTTAGTTACTTTCTTGTTCGAGTCTATAAATAATACAGACTATTTATAGGCAGAACGTGGTGCGTGAGCTGTCCGATCTCTGTTTACCTTTCAGCCTCATTTGAGGCGATGCTTGAACAGCGCTGCATCCAACCACAAGGTGGAGAGCTGGAGACTTCCGAGGAAAGTCTCCTGAGACCCAGCAATATGATTCTGTTCATTCTAGTGGACATGTGTTTTGTGTTATTAAATCTGACACCACACATGCCACTGTTTTAAGCCCTGGTATATCTTAAAGAGGACATCACGTGCTTGTTTTTGATGTCGCATGTGCGGGGGTGTGGCCAATATGATAATCGCCACTACTGTATAATGATTACTAAATGTGATGATGATGGTAGTGATGCATTTTTATATTATACAGATAAAATATACCCCCCAACAAAAAACGTTTTTTGTCATTCTTGTGTAATGCATCAAGCACTATAATGAGATAAAAATTGTTGCCTCAGGAGGGGAGGGGGGTGGAGGTTTGTATTGTAAGCATATAGTAATTGTATGCTGTATTGGTAAAGCAGTGGTCAATTTTTGCTGGATGTTTGCTGTGTAAACATTGAAAATTGTGACGGGGGCTCTGTTTCCAAAAGATTTTATTAGCTGTTTGGATGGAAAGGTTAACCACTTTGCAAAATAAGGTGGAACAATGTTCTGGACTTCCTCAGCTGATGCCAAAGAGACTCTGACTGACCACAGTTTGGTCCGGTTAACGTCAGTGTCATTATAATTGAACCATAGCCTCTTATGTAGGTCAAGGGTTTGGGGGTCGTAATTTAATCAAAAAGCTCTTTTTTACATCTCTGGTTATCAAAGAAGCTTAAAGGTCATAGAAGAAGAGACTATAATGCACATCAAAGTTTTGCTATCCCTATGATCTCAGAGCAAGTAGACATTGTGTGTGGTATATACAAAGAGTGAGTTTGTGCAAGACTGTTACAATGCTTGCACTATATATATATAGGGCATATGCACCTCAGAAATAAAAACGTGAATCAAATCTAAAGCGTTGCTGCTTTTCAAACACAACTGAAAATTTTGTTGATTTTAGATACATAAAGCTAGAGGCAAATATGACCTGAATTATAAATACTAATTATCAAAGCCAAAGCACCTTCAGGCTTTAATATGGTGATTCCAGTATTAGTCCATGATACTTTCTTTGTTAGAAGGGGCACTTTAAGATTGTCCCACTAATTGGCACTTTTAAAGCTAAAGCAAACTAAGTGCCCTGTTGTTACACTATTAATGCCCTTTGAGGAAGCCCCATTTTAAAGTGCTATATAGTAGAGTCACGATTTTTCAGGGCCAATGTTATAGCTTGTTCTCTTGGACAGTACTGCTGGTGGATGCTTTTTCTGCCTCAAGACTATTTCCATTAGCCAACTCCACAGCTGCCGTTGGGGAACTTATGTGGAGTGGTTTGTGTTTTGGCTGTTGAGAGCCTTTCTTAAGGTCATACTCCTCTGCGCTTAATTCTGGGACCAGGACTTTAACTGTGTGGTTAAACAGGGCGTAGTCAACTCTGTAGTTCTTGTGGGTGACCCTGATCATCTCCTGAAAGTGCTGGCCCCATAGAATCTCATTGGGAGTGTAGGAAGTACGTGTCTGGTGAAGAGTGCCCGTGCAGTCGTCCGTGTAGGTAAAAGATACCACCAGCTCGAAGCTCTCCTTCCTCAAGTCCTGCAAGCTCAGCTTATACAAAGGGCTGCTGGGGTTGATCTTATGAATTATGGTTGTTGGAGTGGCCAGGATGATATCGTTCTCTTCAATGTTGAGGTCTTTGAATGATACATCAACTTTCCCTGTAGTGTGTTCCATGTGCTGCACTAGTTGGGCATGAGCTGTTCCTTCTACCATGTGGTTCCTACGAAAGTCCCCCACCCTCCAGGACAGGCACAGGTGTCCGTCACGTAAGTTAATCACAGCACAGTTGCTGAAACCAACTGTTTGGGCTCTCTTGCGGGCGGAAGCCATTTTTGCGACTGCAATCCCAATGACAAAAGTGTCAATAAAAACGCTGATGACGTCTTGAATTGTAACTATGATGATGGCAATCATGCAGTTCTCAGACATGCCCCGAAAGCCATAACCAATGGTAGTTTGAGTCTCTAACGAGAAAAGAAAAGCTGCCGTGAAGCTTCGAACCTCATACATACAGGGCTCATTGGTAGGGTCTTTCATATCACCGTGTGTCAGTGCAATAATCCAGAACAGAATTCCAAAAAAGAGCCACGATAAAATGTAGGAGAGGGCAAAAGTCAAGAACATGACCCTCCATCGGATCTCCACCAGGGTGGTGAAGATGTCCGTGACCCAAAGAAGCCACTCTTCTGGAACATGGCGCATCACCATGTTACAGCTACCATCTTTATTAATATATCGCTTTCTCTTAGTGTAGCAGCCATCTTCAGTCAGCACACTGGGTACGTCATCACTGCACCTCACTCCAGAATACTGCGGTGCACGTGAGTTCATCCTTTCTCAGTCTAGAGTGAAAGAAATGTACAGTCATCAGATTCACTGGTACCCATGACACTGCGCTGACATTAAAGGAAAAGTTCACCCATAATTCTGTAATTATTTACTCTCCCTAATGTCATTGTGTTTTCCACACACTTGCAATGAATGGTGACTGAAGCTTCTAGCTTTCGAAGGATGCAGTCATAAAGGTATTTTAAAGTGGTCCATTAAGTTTTGTTTGTGTTAAGTGTTAAAAGCACTGTGCACATCTCTATGTTGCTTTCAATTGTATTATATTTGAAATGCAAGATAATATGTTTGCTTCTAGTTCTCAAAGGAAAAGCTAAAGAAGTATTATTCTTTTAACATTTCTTGCATTTCTAAATGTGTTAAATGAACAGTTTTTTTAAGCTCACCCTTTTTAAGTGAGATTAACCGTTTTATTGTACAGTGTAGCAAATTTAATGTTAACCTTAATACTTTTATAGATTTAGTGATAGTTTTATTGTGTGTTTGCTTCCTTTTAGAATCATGAGGGTATCATCAGTTTCCAAATGTTTCTTTTGTATTCCAGAGAAGATAGAAGGTCATGGGAGTGACATGTGGGTAAATAAAAAGTTTTTCCTTTCCTGTGATAATTAATTCTAAATAATTCTAAACAAAACACTTATTCTTTTCCTTTCCTGTGTGAATAAAAACTGTAAACTGTTCAAATCTCAAGCTAGACAGTGGGATAGGATATCTGAATGCTGCCATTTATATGTGGTGTATTTCCAGTCTTTTTGACAACAAGGATGCCTGATAAGATTTACAGTGCTTACACAAAACACAGTTACAAAACACAAGGCATGATGGTTACTTAGTGCACTCAATGGACTATTTCTATGCAAATTTTCATTTGAGCTAAACAGAACTGTGTTAGCTATAAAAACTGTTGGTGGCATTTAATATGTCAAATTTTAAAAATATAATGTATATATTTCTAGTGAAGTATTAAAGTTTATAAGTATGCAGCAGAGATTTTGATGAGGGTTGCTTGCTTATTGCAGACAAACTATATTCAGTTTATCTGCAGGTGCTTTTTTACATGCTGTTGTTGTAGAATTGTTTGCTTTTTTAACTGGCCTAATAACAAGGCAGATTGGCTTATTTATTTTGCATGGTTTAGCAGTAAACATCCTATCATATCTTATAAAATGGAGCTTGAATTGGTTGTTTTTGTTGGTGTAAGAAGTAAATCAGACTTACCCAGAGTGTGGTGTTTTGTTTAAGTGCATTTTTGCTAAATGCGGTAATTGCAAACCTTTACGAGAACATATTTTGTGAACACCACCATACTTTGTCTCTTGGTCATAATGGGCATGAGCAGTTGTGTTTGGGCCAACTTTAAAGCTGTTTTAAGGCTGGGTGGTGATGTGTGGAACAGGAGAAGGCTTGCGGTCAGTGGTTTGGCCATTTTATGTTGATGACTTAACATAAGCTTAACATGGGGATACTATGAGGAACATTAGCCCAGAGTAGCGACCAGTTTTTCTGACGTTTGTGCTCAAGGATCGGGGGTCAAAGGTGAATTAGTATCTCAGCAAAGAGAGAAAGTTTGTGCTCCTAGCCAACTCGCTGAGAAAGCAGAGACTTTGGCAGCAAGTCAAATACAGTCAGAGTTCTGTGAGAAAGCAGGTGCCCCCCTCCCGACCCCACTCATCTAGGTCTGCAGCTCTGTATTTCCCTTGTTATGACACACAAGCTATAGCTTATAAGAATGTCAAAGTTTGTTATGCAAACAGAGATGGTCTGGACACTTCATGGCCTATGTAACAACAGTCGATTAGGCCTGTTTTTTTGCATCATTTATCTGAATGGTGGACTTTCCCCTTTAGCAAGATGATGTGGTTACTTCTGCACACGGTTTAACGCACGAGCGCAAACATACAAACGCCCACGCACACCTCACTTTTATGAATGGGAGGCAATGTAAATACATTATTGCTGGTAATGACACAGCAACAAAACTAACTTTGCCTGGGATAAAAAAAACATGAAAAATTCTCTCCACACACTTTTTCCTCGATTTTGCTTTCCTACTCTCTTCCGTACGGACACACTCACACACACCTAACCACATGCACACATCACACAAATTATGAAATTTTCCACAACACCAGTAATAGCGACAGCCGTCTGTGTGTTTAACATGGAATAAACCGCGAACGGATACTTGTAATTACATCTCACGCACTTCATGTTCCGTCTCTTAGCGTGAATTCCTGGCATCTTTGATTTAAATGTGTCCCTGTCCTTTATCAAAGGATGTTCTTCCAGCTGGCCCTCCAGAGCTGGAAACACAGCCTCCATCCAATTGTACACTACGTAAACTGAAGATTTTTCAGCATTTAGGGACCGCACGATCTTAGATGAAGAATCCAGCTTTAGTTGTCACCATCTGTGTAGTGTCTTTACTTCCAAGTACAACATAAATGAGGTGCTGCCATGTTCTTTTATGTACATTATTGTTGTCATTGGACCCTGTGACCTTTCACTCAACCAGTACTGGCTTTTGCATTTTCCGCCTGTTTCTTTACACTTGCTGTCAAATACCATAATTAAGGTTAAATTTCTTCCACAAATTGAAAAGAAAGAATCCTGCAGATCATTGAATTATAATATAAATCCACAAAAAGGAAAAAGAATAGAGAGAGATCATTCTGTGATTTTCTAGTGGTTAATTTTTTCATAACTTCATTCGTGTTTTGTTGTATGTTGGTTTGACCGGTACATTTTGGCCTGCTGGATCTATTTTAAGAGGACAATCTGGGAATGTTTACCATTGGTAATTTTTTTTTTTTTTTTTACCATGTTCTCTTTGCACAGTGTCAATACAGTTTATTATAATAGATCTGTTGCCTGGGGATACAGACCTCACTGCAACAAACCATTGTGATCTTTCCAGGTTGTGGGCTTCTTTGAGACTTAACAGCATTGTGTGGCAGAGAAATTTAATATCTTCAATGCTTGCTTTCCTTTCTTAGTCCTTTCTCACCTGATGAAGTTTGATTTGGGTTGCTGAGTAATTCCTACATGTTTGTAATTTAAGTACTGTAATTTACAGTAAATCTGCTGTTTATTCTTCTTTATTCTATAAGCAGGCTTATTAGGTTCACATCAAACAAATGAGGAAAATTCTCAGGTGTCATACTTTTTGGAATAATAGATTCTTTATGAATGCACAAATACAAATCTCAAATGATATGACATTTCCAGTAATGTCCCTGCAATAATTTCGAAAAGTAAACTAAAGTTATGGGAAATGAAAATTGTCCATTAAGAAAGTAAATAGGCTATTTACTTTTCTTAATGGATGTCCCTGGCCTTCATTTTATATTTGCATGCAGTTCATCTGTTTATATATCCCTCGTACCTTTTGACCCCTTACTTCACCAACTGTAGCTCAATTCTTCTCATTCATGCTCTACATTTTATCCATGTTTGAATATCCTGTTTCACTCAAAAATGACTTTCTTGTGGCTCAGCTGGTGGCTCAGAGCATGATGCTGTCAACACCAAGGTGATGGGTTTAAATCCCAGTGAAAGAACATGTTCAATTACAAGCTGTTGTAATTGAAGTTCATTATTGACTTTTCTTTCAAATTTTACTTTTGTCAGAATCAACTAATTGACATTTGATCGCATTTTTAAACACCTGTTGACTTAAAGGTAGGGTAGGTGGTCTTCCAGAAATGTTTTACGTTATGTTGATTGAAAGTCTCTTCACATCCTGATAGCAATCACTAAATGGTATATAAATAAATAAATATATTTATATCTTCTGTGGAAGGTGCAGGACCATAAAATTATTGCATTCAGTCCTAATTGCCTGTCAAACATTTGCATTGTATTGGAGGAGGCTTGACTTTGGAGATTGCCCTGACTGCAGGATCTTATGCTTTCAAAGCTACAGTAAGTTGGTTTTGCTAGCCTCTCCAGAATTATCTACCCTACTATTAACTCTCAAAATATGTTTACAGAATTCAATTTTGGATTGATAAAGGGAAGTGGTTTAAAACTACAGGAAAGAGGTAGACTTAGCTAAGGCAGCAGACAGAGGCAAAGCAACTGTTATCTGGGTGGAGTCCTGACCTTCTCCATTAACCATTAAAGGAAGCTCTTGTGAACTGCAACACTTAGACAGGCATGGAAACTGGAAGCATCCCATTGGGAGAGCCTTTGGCAGTGGTCTGATCTATCACAGCCAAACCACTGCAAACATCTTCCGCTCTGATCGCTATTCCCACCCAGCCAGACTGGACTAGAGGTCCGCTGGCTAACTGGCTGTCCATTTCCTTCTGGACACAGCCATGCATGCCTGGCAGATTATGTAGTGATGTTTCTGTAATTATGTGAAAGAGTTAGCATGTCATCCAATTATCTCTTCTTGTGGAGTATAGATGGTAGTTTTTCTTTTTGTGGTTTGGTCTCCATTGCATGTTTGTGTGACAAGACAAAGAGGATCATTTAAGTTTATACAATTACAACCATTCAAACACAATTTCCACTGCTTTCTAATTACTGTTACTAGATGATCATTATTACTTCAGTCCTTAAAGGTCAAGTCTGTCATCTGTAGCAACACAACAAATGGACACAACAAAAACTGTTTCCAGTCAAACACACGTTTGTCATGAATTGGACAAACAGATAGATGCAATTGGTTGAGCCTTTTTGCATTAGGCTTTTGGAATGATAAAACAGCAATGTTCTGATAGTGCCACGGCTTTAATACTTTACGGGAAAGTTAGTCTGTTAGCGGATTTCTTGTAACTGAAATCTTCATACATGACTGTGCATACTTATCTGGGATAGGAGGAAATATTTCAATATTGAAAATGACACGCTTCACTCTGAGCAGCTTTTCCATCCTTGCTTATTTCAAGACAGCCACTGTATATATGTAGTCACTAAGGCAGATTAAAGTTTATGAATTGATTAGGTGTTTGATTAAATTTGGGTGAAATTAGATTAGGTTAGATTTATATTTGCCCAAACTACCAACCATAAAGTATTTCAATTGCATTATTTTTACTGAGACCTTAATTTAAAAGATACTAAACACGGCTTCTGACCTAGGAGTTTTTGGCATGTTTCTCGCCTGTCTACACAATCAGTGAGGCAGTGGGTTATAGATGCTCTCTGTATCAGTAGTGTTCCAAATTACACACATCATCATTTCACATCATGCCCACATTATTTATAGATCATGCATAAACCCTTAACTGTGTCCAACAAAGAATGTTTGTGAAGACATTTACAATAGCTTCTTCAGCAATCTTAATTAGGACAGACTCCCTGGAACTTAAAATTTATTAAGCCCTAATCAAGTTATATCTGAGAGTTCTGAGCTTGGGTCATCTCACCAAAGCTGCAGTAGACCAATTTACATTTGTGCATTTCTACAGTAATTTACTGTGCATTCAAGATGTATGTATTATGTGAGTTTACTGCATATTTCCTGTGAACCTGTGACCTTTGAGTTGTTAGCCCTGTGCCAATCCTGACAGAAAATGTACAGAGACACTAAGTTGTCAGCCAATTTAAAATTAAGCCATTCTCAACACTTTCCAAACCAAGTAAACAGCCTATTTTAACAAATGTTTATGTTGGGCTTTTGTTTTTATTTGTAGTTCTTATAAGTATTTTTTAAAATAAAACATTGCAAGATTAATGGAAGAAGTTACATTTTGATTGTATTATTTATTGATAAGTTAGATTAATGGAAGAAATTACATTTTGATTGTATTATTTATTGATAAGTTAACCAAATTATTAATTGACTAATCATAAAATAATATATAACTGTAATTGTAAAAAGTTGTTAATTAATCAACAAATTAAAAAATAGGAAACAAAAACAAGAATTGAAAAATATATATTAAAATATAAAAAATGCATATGAAATATGAAATGTACATAAAATATGTATAATATGTAATAGTATAATTAGCTTGTCTCTCTGTCCCTTTTTTCTGCTCATGTTCATCTGAAGGGTGAAGGGTATAACCATAAACTGCTCATGTGGGACATATGGCAATGTTCTGAATGTCAGAGTCCTGGTACAACCTACCTTCACTCTGTTTCCTGCACTGCTCCAGGGCTTAACAAGACCATTACATGCCCACTTAAAGCAAATAACGTTCATGCAGCTACACAGGGTTCAGTGGCACGAAACCGTCCTGTATGTGGAGAGCAGAAGTCCTTCGCCCCAGGCCCTGTCTCACCCATAATGACCTTCAGTCTCTGTGTTCCCAGGAAGTTTGAGGCACTTTATTTAGCTAAAGTTTTACCCATTCTATTACAGGCTCCTGTGTACCAGAGCACTGGCAAAAATACCTAAATATCCAAAGATCTCAAAGATGGCACATGCAGGATACAGGTGAATTTGTATTTTTGGAATCTTGGATTGGGGAGTTGTTATTAGGTTTGATTATGGGAATTAAAGGGGAACTGAGAAAAGGTTGTTTGGTCTCTTTGTCTTTCTAAGGACTTTTTGCATTGCAATTTGCTTAAAGTGTCACGTTAATGTTAGTGTGAGTACTGTGTTAGCTATGCTTCATTAATCTTTGCTTGTAACAGTTTAACAAAAGCAGAAATGTTCTGGTGACATTTTTAATGTCAGAATACCTCAGAATACCTGAGCAATAGTTTTGTGTAGGTTTAAGATCAGTAGAAACAAATTAGCTTGGAATGTTTATGCAACATTATGTTTATTGCCTGGTCAGCTGTTTTGACATTCCAAGAAAAGTCCCTCAGGCAGTCTACAAAAGTAAAACGGCACGTATTATCGCCTGTAAAAATTGAATTTCTCAATGCATACATCACTAATTATGTCCAAGATTGATATTTGCAGTTAATTTATAACAAGTACATTGTTTTAGGTATAGAATGTCATGACAAAACAAGACAGCTGTCTATTTTTCAACCTGTGGGTCATTTGGGTCCAGTGATTTCTTTTTACCTCTGATTACAGCATGTTCTAACACACATACACACACACACTGGTTGCACAGGACAAACCATGTTCTCCCTAATGCAGCTCAAGTGTCACCCATATTCTGACTCAGCCCTTCCTCTAACGCCCTGAAAACCAGACGTCTCTTTATCTCTGCTCACATGCCCGTAGTCTGATCTGTGTATGACAGCAACAGGAAACAAGGAGTAGCATTTTATGGGTGTTCTGTGGATGACTGGACGTTTGGACAGTGATTTCACCCCATACACGTTTTTGACCGCACCTAATGCCCATTTAAAAAAATGCTTAAACAAATGGCGGGAACAAATATAAAATCTTAAGCAAATGCTATTGACACACGTACTGTATATTGATTGAGCACAAATCTGTATAGGGATTAATGTCTGTGGTGACCCTGATTTTAAAAGGATAGTTCAGCCAAAAATCTTATTATCTTATGTTATCTTATCTTATTATATCTTATTATCTTATCTTATTATAATTCTTTAATTTATTCATTCTTATTTTTTTACAACCTGTACGACTTTTTCCTGTGAAACACAGTCATAAACAATATTTGCTTCTTTGCACTGTTGTCTTCCACAAAATAAAAACCTTTTGGGGGTCTGTCAAGCCCCCCAAAAGCATTACTGTGTTGTTTCAAATGTAATGATGGCTTTGTGTGAAGAAAACACTGAAATTGGAGCTGTTGCTCGCTTAAAATCTTTATTGACCTGCATAGTCATGGTTCACTTCTTTTGTATGGGTCGTGTCATTATGTGACATTCTGCCATAAATGAGTCCTTTTGTGTTTAAGGAGTGATAGAAAGTACTACAAATTTAGAACAACATTAGGGTGAGTAAATAATGACAGACCAATGCATACACGTTACACTTAGACACTTGAAGACTCTGGATTCAAATCTGTTCACGATAAGTGTAGCACTCCGGTATGATTCTCCTACATTGTTTTCCTCATTAAGTAGCACTGTTATATCTCACATGTCGCTGTTTTTTGGTGTATAAATAAGCAGACTGAGATTGTTGGTCCCTACCTGCTCTGTTTCTTCTGCTCCGTCCCTGTGAGAGTCTGGCGTGCTTTCAGGTTTTCACCTGTATCTTGGACTGCACACAGACTACACTAAGGGCAAAGCCTGGATTGGGTGAGTGTGAGAGATCCAGCCCACCTGCACCTATGCTCAGAAAATATTTACACGTGCTGTGTGTGTGCGTGTAGTAAGCTTGGAGCCATAGTGACTGTGCTAATGGGTTTTAGACATCAAATATCTTCCTCCTACTTTTCACGTTCCTCCTGAGATAAAGACACAGAAGTCTCCAGTAGATTTTATGAAGAGATGTCAACATCATCACAAACTGAGTTTAGATTTACAGAGTCTGCACTTAAAAGTTTATCTACATTAATTTTATAGTTCCATAGTCTTAATGTATTTTCAAAAATTGTTAGAACTGCATTTCTATTTCTTCCTAGGAGAAACATCTGAGAAAAAGTTCATAATAAAATGAAAAGATGAGAGCGCAAGTCTTCTAAGCTATGAAAGAACCTCTAAGCAATACAAAAATCCTATAGGGTTTTTTCAGTTCTTTTTAATGAATTGCAAATGAATTCCACTTTAGATGACCTGGATTAATGTTCACCGAGGTCAAGCTCTTCACCAATATGACTTCATGTGTGTCATGACACGTGTATCAAGAACAAACAACTCATATTTGGCTTTGGTATACACAAATGCAAGTAACAAAATTGGCATAAAGTAAAAAGCTTGTATGTGCTCCCAGGAGTGAGGCCATGTTGTCACAGTAAACACAGACAACATGTACCTGTGGGGTTTGTTGTTGTCTAGAGTTACAACTAACTTACTATCAGTGGCACAATGGCTGACCTGGACAAGATAATCTAAACCCAGCTATTATAAAACCCAGCTCTCTCCTGCTGTTTCTAAAAACATTGTAAAATGATTCACAAAGATCTCTGTAGGCTACATAATTTTGTCTGCTGATGTCCACTCTTTCTTAGAAGCAGATTTCAGATATGCAAGACCATTATCTCACTGTCTTGCCATGGCATGAGAAATGGGGTAGGTTGACTTATAAACAGACTTCGGGCAGGCTACTGGTGTTTTGTGCCTGCAGGCAAATTTATTGCAATGGAAACAAGAGATTACTGCCCAGCCACCGGATCTTTTCCATCCTGGTACAAATAAAAATGACCCATAAATGTCAAGCACAAACAAGAAATACATATGTACATGTACATTCACAATATGTGTTTGGTTGTGTTTGTCTTAAAAATGCACCTCTTGTATTAAATTATTAAGGCCCTCTTTCAGAAATCAAAGTTTTAGTGATACACTTTATATAAAGAGCAGTAATATTTTACAGTGAACAGATTTTGAATATGCAACTTTAATACCATGAGTGCAGTATATAGGTGGTGCTCTGGTCAGTCAGATTCTGTGTCTGACATGGTCTTTTGTTAACCATTGATCTTAAAGTGATTTGGGTCGTTCAATAATGCTGTTCCCATACTGGTTCTCTTCTAATCTGCAAATCAGCATAGTTTCACCCTCTAATGTGTTTTCCATTTGTTCTATGTGGAATGAAAGTTTTCAATCAGTATAATAATAATTAGCCAAAAAAATTAAATATCAACACTTAATTTGTTAATGTATCTCTTACTGTCTTCAGTAGCAAGGAATTTACTCAGTCATTAACATTTTCTGGAGGTGTTTACTTTACGTAATTCAAACAGCTAATTTTACCTCTGTATTGTGACATTTCTGAATTAAAATGTTCAACTAAAAATAGTCTAGGACAGGGCTTGATTATATTTATTGAGGTGGCGTTAGGGTATGGAGGACTTAATGATGTCAGCTGTGAAGGAAAGTCGTTTCAGTGGAGGAGAAAGTTATTACTTTAAAAAACACTGTAACATCCTCTTTTGCTTTATTGCTTAAAGTTAGATGTATTCTAAATATGTTGGTGCACAACATGACAAGATATAGTTGCGAACAAGCTATAATTGTCTTTATAACCTGCTGAAATTACTGTGATCTCATTTTGTTTTTTGTCAAAAAGAACTGCAGTCTTCTATTAAATTAAATCATTTAAAAATAAAACAGCAGTGAACAGCGGAGATTAGATTTCATTTGCTAGGAAACTTCCCAATGTAAAGTCCAGCAGGAACCCAGATACATTAGCACTGATGCAAACGTTTGCAGATTGAGCAAAGACTGATGTTATGGTTGTATTTTCACAGTAGTGTGTGTATGTCTGTTGTTGCATTAAAATAAATCAAATACAATTTGTCTATATCACTTTCAGTTTAAGCCAAAACGATTCAGTTTTTATAACTATTTAATGTCTGTTATTACTTTTCCCAGGGTTGTTACAATTAATTCACAGTATCCTTTAGTCTTTTTGAAAACATTCACAGCTAATCTCTGCCTGTACTGTAGTATATGATGTGCACATGTTTCCAATAAGACACTATTAAATTTGCCCAATAATTTTGGTGTTGTTTGGACCTTTTTTTTGACTTCAAGTTAGACCTCTCACAGAGGGACAGAACAAACCCTGTTGATGATAATCACATCAAGCCCTAAGAATACCATACTTCTCTTGTATGTACTGTTGTTCTATTTCTGCATATCCCACAATGCAATGCACTCGATTTAGCCACAAGAAGGTGTTTTAGAAGCCTGTTGAATAGTATTTGTGTTGGGAGCATATGTACTCTGCCTTAAAGTGTACCTATGGTAGGCAGCTCGCTAGTTTCTGGCAACAGATCAAAATGGGATAAGGTTTAGTTTTCAAATTAAATTTATTTTTCTTTGGTCCTGACATTGTATTAGACCTTTTACTATGAGGTTTGCTGTGTCACTGTGGTAATGATATGGTGCTCATTCTCCTAAGGATTTTGTATGCTTGCGTGTCAATGCCTCTATTCAAGGTATTTGGTGTCCAATGGTTCAGAAAGCATCCTCCATTTAAATGTCTTTCTTCAAGTAAACTAACCAAACAAACAAACAAACGAATGTAGAACTGCAGGGACCCTGTGGGCCACCCTGCCTACAGAACACTGTGGTGGTGTCAGTCCTGGTTCACTGTGGGTCATTTACTTGTCCCACATGTGAGCTATTAAGAGAAAAACAGGAACCCAAAGCAGACTTATGTATGGCTCTGTTTCTAGAGAAGGGTCTTATGTAATGTTTAGTGTAGAAGTCCAAGTGGGCTAATGTTTTTAAAAAATGACAGTGTAAATAAATTGCAAGTGGTTTGTGAAAATTGACTTCTTCAGTGACTTCTGCATACATGTAGAATTCAGTTCAATTCAATATAGAAGTCTATACTATAGCTGTGACTTATTTTCTGTGGTCAATGTAACATAACATTCACCCCAGGAAGATCTTGGTATCTTGTAATCACTTCTGTCGATCTTTATCCCAATCTGTTTTTCTCAGGAGAATCACTATAGATTGTAGTTTACAGCAAGCTTTACAGCAAGTCAGTTATTTGCTACCGCTTCTAAAAATAGCCCAAATATTTAAAATGTTGAATAAACATTATTTATAGCATTTTTAGCTACTTTTGTATTTGATGTTGATTTGATTTGACAGCTCAGATTGTTCAGATTAACAATTCATTTCAGTTAGGCCAAATTGATTCAATTAGAATTTTTTTTATTCTGAAAGTATGTGCCATAAATGTACATAGCAAGCAGTGTGTTTATATTGGTTAGCAAGTAGGGACACTTTCAGGTGAAACGCCAAAATTCAGGGTGCAAAGAAAAATTCAGACTGAGAGTTTGTCTCAGCCCTCCTGTGCTGCACTGAAGCTCACATTTGAGTCCCAGTTTCATACAGTTCTCACGTCAGTGTCGATGAGGCCGCACATTGATGCTAATCTGATGGAGCACAGCGAGGGGAAATAGCCACTTTTCCCTGGCTGTTCTTCACCCAACCTCAGTCCTGCCCGTGAGAGACCCGACCACTTGGCTCTGCACACGTTTCCATCTCAGACCTGCTTTTTCCATGTTATATTTCAAATACAGTCCTCTTCTCTTAACATTTTTTGTTCTAGCTTTCCTTGTGTCTTTATTATCTCATTTCTCTGTCAAAATCCCCATGACTCTGTTTCCCGGTGATTTGAGTTAAGGCTTTGGAACAGTGGTGAGACTGAAAGGTCTGCTGGCCTTGGTAAAGTCCTCATAAAGATGTCACCATCCTGTCAGACTGTTTTGCTTTCATATTTTAGATCTTCATCCAAGAGAAGCTCATGAATACGGTCATGCATCGAACTGATATCAAGACGAGACCTTGTAAGTTTGTTTTTGACTAGTATAAATACTAAAATGCTATTTTTAATACCTACATTTTAAACTTCATCCGTCGCCATGGTTATATTTGCTCCATCAAACGGTCTGTTCGCTTTTCATACAAAATAAACATCTCTGTCTGCCGTTTATGTTTTATTTGTGTAAATTGAACATATCACTCTTTGCCAGCCCCTTAAAGTGAGTGGTTTTTAGCTATTTCACTTTTGGAAATAGTCAGATGTAAGTGATTGTTCTCCAGTGCACTAAAAATACCATATTTTCAGCCGCTGCGTGGTGGTCCTTTACTAGCTTACTTTGGATGCTTCACAGAGAACATTGGTAATGTTGTATTTTGAAAGATTTTTTTGCAATATCAAATTAGACTTCTGCCCAATTATTTGACCATTTCATATGTATTTCCCTCTCTATCACTTTCTGTCTCTATTTTGTTCTCCAGTTCCTACTTGGAAAATGATTTCCACTGTGAATGCCCGGCAGTCTTGTTTCCATTTGCGCTTTGGAAAGGCTCAATATGCTAATTAACGCAGGTTAGTGTGGTACTTTAGGCCAAAGCAGTCTAATGAAGCATGACGCATTCACCAGTTCTCTATGTGGACAATAACTTGACAACAGAAAGTGAAAAACATTATACAGAACAATTGATAATCCCTGGCTGTATTGCATGGTGTTTGCTGTTAAACTGGTATCTAATCCCTGTCACTAAGGAACTACTGAACAGGCTGTAGCCCTGCACTTGGTTGAAGGTTCAGGTCAAATATATTACGTCTATTGTAGGGAAAGATTGTAGCTTAGCAGACCAAAGACTGTTTCTGGACTGACTCTAAAAGGTTTTTACATCACTTTTAACTTCACATTGTTTAATAGGCTGACATTTGTTTTATTCAGCATTTTGCTACTTGTCGTAAGATTTCTGATAATTCTACCTGAAAACCAAATGTTTGTTTTTGTGAATTAAACCAGCAAACACAAGTGGTACATTTCTGAGCATGCCACTTTCTGTGTATCGGCAGAACAGTCTTTTTTCACACTGACCATTACTGTCCACTACAGGAGAGTCAAGGTGAGATAGTAAACAGTAACTATAAACAGAAGAACAGGAGGGGAAAGTAAAACCACAACTGCAGACTCGCTCAGAAGACACTGAACAAACCTGTTCCTCATTACACATACACAGTTTACACAGCCTGTTACAGCACTGTGAAGAATTACAATTTAAGAATTAACGCAACCAGTGAATGCATTGTTTCCAAAAAAGCACATACTGTCATGTATTCAACATATATCAATACCAGTCCAGTCAGATTGATCTGCACACAGTTTACATGTGTTGAATTGTCCTGTTGCTGTTTCATAGCAACTTTTATTTGAAAGTGAGCTACACTATGGCCTGCTCATTCTTAGAATATAAAACATACAAAGCACTGGTGTTTTTGATAAGAAAATACCTTAAAAAGGCACAATATCCCAGGCTGATTCAGTTACATCATGTACCTCGTTCAAGCGTTCAGTCTTGAGTACACAGTCTTCTAACCTGTCTTTTCAGTGATTTTTCAAATACTGCTGTGAATTATCTTGGAACTTGTTGGCTTGTTTCCAGGCTTAGAACCTCAGTGAAGAATTCTTAGAAGTCTCAATAGAGAAAATGAATGAAGAAAATACAGTGAGTGTGCGCTGTTTAGAATAGCATTATGTGCATTTAATGTTTATTCTTGATTACCAATATTACACTAACAAAACAATAATGTAAAAAATTTTTAACTGTGCATATCTTTTCAATCATGTTTGTGGAACTCTGTTTTCCTCTTGTCTCTTTTCGGTGTGCTTCCCCAAGTGTGTGTGTGTGTGTGTCTGTGTGCAATATTTACAGTTCTCTGCATGAGTCATATCAAATGACAGTTTTTAGTCTCTTTGTATCTTTCTCACTTTATCTCTCCTCTCACAACAACACGCAAACACACACAATCCCACACGCTCCCTGTTGCACATTGGAAAATCTGCTGTTTATTTGCAGATAGAAACACAGGAGAAGAACAGTCATGTAAATGTTTCCAGCAATCGAGCTTTTCCACGCTTTCCATTGCTTTAGCTGAATGAGGTACTGTAGCGAAGGGTTAGAGTCGACCAAATAATGTGCCATGCATTCATTTTTATAAGCTGTTGTTATAAAAGAAAAAAATAACTGTGACCTTGCACAGTTATAAATGCAAATTTCTTAAAGGGTATAAGGTTTATTATGATGTTTTCTTGGATAAGTTCTTCACATTAGTCCGTCATGTCACCAAAAAATCGCATCTGTGCTGATTATGGTTTCAAGTAAAAAATAAACTGACCAACAATGCATTCAGGCAGGTAAGAAAATTGAGGAAAAGGCTAAAAATGTGATTCTGTGTCCAAAAACATCTTCAAATTCCTTCCTTTTGTGAAATGCAAAAAAAAAAAGCGATCTTGGGCAGAACTTTCTCCACACAAGGAAGATACTCTGAATCATAGCATATAGACTTCTGGTGCTTTCATGATATTATACTATACTAAGGTTATGATACTTTTATGATGCCTTTTTTCTTTTTTGGATTTTAACAGTACAAGTCACCATCTACTTACTTTGAATGGAAAACAGAAGCTGTGGCATTCTGCCCAAGATCTCTTTTTGTATTTCTCAGAAAAAGACATAACCCTGGGTCGGAATGTCATGAAGTAATGATGACAAAATGTTCAATTTGGGGTGAACTATCCCTTTAATGAGTAAACAGCTAGATGATTTTTCCAGTGGATTATATTTATGCAAAGGTTCAACCCTTTATCCCTCTCTACAGCTCTGTAAAGTATAATGCCAAACAGGGGACAACATTACAGGATGCTTTAGAAGGGAATTGCCCAAGCAAATTGAAGAGATGACAGAGGAAGACCCAGAGGAGAGAAACAAAATGATGGATAACATCTGAAAAGAAACAGTAAAGACAGAGTAATGTTGGGTTAGTGGAATATAAAAGTCATAACAGCCAGCAGTTTAATGCAATAAATCTTGGATTGGATTCAGTATATGCCAATGGGAAAAATCTCATTCATTCAAAGAAATGATAAAGATGTTCTCTGTCTTGAGCACACAGTCTCTCTCCCTCTCTGTCTCTCTCTATTATTAGATCCCATAAAAGAGAGTGATGAGAGAAGATTTATGATCCTTGGCTAACCTTTTCTCAACTCCAACTCCAGGGAGAAAGAAAGACTTGGATCATGTACTGTGTGTTCCTGTAGATGTCATTGGTTCTCAGTGGGCTAGTCTGGGTCCTGATTGTGGAGACTGGGCGTCTGGGTCCCTCAAAATCTGTCCTGGGATGAACTGGGAGATTAAGTGAATAGAAATCAGAAGCGAGTCCGACACACACACAAACTGATTGAGGATGAATGAACAAGACATCAGCTGTTTGGTAAAAACAAGAACTCAGCCAACTTTCACCACACTGTCTCTCTCTCTCTGTTTTTATCCCTCTGTCATTTTCATTTGTGATTATGGTCAACCCCTGCCCATCATTTTTCTGTTTTCTCCATCTGTTGCACAGGCCAAATTAAATCTCACTCCTGTTGCTTATGCTGTTTACACTGGTCTCCACAGGGAAATTGACTTGACTCAGCGCCACTGAGGAGATGTTATCTTTATTCCGCTGATGCTTTGAGCTGTGATCGGTCTCAAATCAAATCATCTGATCATTTGCTTCTCCTTCAATCTGATATAAAGGCTTGACATCTGAATAATTAGGTTTTTAGTAGTACTTGCAATAACTCCACCAGTACTATAACTGATGGTTTAACAACTATTGTGACTGATAGGAAATAGTGAGAGAGCTGGTAACTAACCAAGTTAAAACAAGAAGGGTTGTGCATCGTTTGGAACTGAATTGAGAATGCCTTTAAAATGTCAATTCAACTCTGTATTTGAAATAAGCAGAATTGTAATTTCAGGAAGTACAATTAAAACTGAATGAAATTCAGAAAACAGTGAAATGTATTTTTTTAGCATGATTATACATGCAAAATTCAGGCTTTTTAGAAACATTAAATGATATTAATGTTCAAAGTAGAATCATGAATCATTAGATTGATAACAAATTCCATTAAATTCTGTATTTTTTATTATTTGAAAATATTGAGCATTACATCGAAATTAAAATCAGACAATTGCTGTGTAAAATGTTTTGGAGGTACAGAACTTAATTTAGACAAATATGTCTAATGTTCTGCATACCAATTAAAAATAGGCATAATTAAAATTTATGAAATTGCTTTTTTTGTCTTGTCTTAGTTTAGTAAGTTCCTCTTCCCGTCATTGCATTTTAACATCCTGTGCTGCCAAACAGCCAAATTCTGGAAATCACAGGTAGCTGTTTCATGTATCAAAATGAATCTATTATTCTGTGAAGTTGTAACCTTGCGGTAAAATGATCTGATGATCTGTTTTTTGACATTTTTCAACCAAACACCCTCACTCTCTTTCTTGTAAGGTCAAAGGTTGTTACTTCAGAGCACTGTCAGAAAGAAGGCCTTGGGCGATGTAGCTCACACTGCAACAAACACGGACATGCACCACACACTGGCCGACAGTGACGCTGGTCCTTACAGCTGGGTCTCCAGCACAGAGTCGTACACAGTGGTCCACCTGTGACAATAAACACTGTGATTACCTCCTAGAGCCTTCTGACGCCATCTAATACACTCAAGAGATCATTACAAGGACAGGGCGACCAATTCTTCTGTCTTCTTCTAGCTGGATCTCCTGACCCGTTCCCACCATCTCCAAGAGCAGAACAGAGGAGCCTCAGGGGAAGTACATTGGCTTCATTCCCACTTCATTTTCCATCACTGAGAGCAGGAGGTGAGCACCTGTGATGCCATTTCAACAGCCGACAGCATTTGTGCAATTGTACTTGTTTACGTGTGGGTTTTTTTTGCAGAGCAGGTTTTCTCTTCAGTTCATTTTTCAATGAATGTGGATGTAAAAGTAAGGATGTAAAAGGACAAAAAACAAAACCCCTGAGCAATATCAATGATGTCACCCTAAGCAGAGTTTTAGACAAAGACAAAACACATGGCCAGTTTCCAGATTTTGTGTTGACAAAATTAAACCTGACTTTTTTTATTTATAGAAATTGTGCACTGCAGAGGTCTACCAAGTGTACAAATAATTTTCAACCCTTTTCAATCCTTTAAATCTTTTGGGTAGCCTAAATTAGTATGTTTCTGTATGCTACATTGTTGTTATGTTGTTTTTTTTTATTTATTTTGCACTGGCTATTGTGACTGACTCTTTTTCCTGATTTTATACTTTTGCCCATGTGGGACTCGTTTGTAACAGTCTTGGTTAAAGTTTCTGTGTGCGCTTATGGGCAGATGTTGGCAGCAAAGACAGTAGGAAGTAGGTTGTTCTTTAGTAATATGTTAGTATTAGTACCTATGTGTGACTTTGGAGGCATGCCCTAAGTGTTTGCTGCTCATTACACACAGGTTGACATTAAATATAAAACCCCATAAACTTTAAAAAGCCCAGTTGTCTTTCCTGTGTTGACATATTTCCTATTAGGAAGTTTGGACATATTAAGAAGCTTGTCCCTTTTTTGGGACCAATGGACCGTAGTTATGCAACTGCCATGAACTATGATTTGCTACTTGCTAGTGAAATGTGATTGGTGGTTTGACATTTTTAAACTAGAGAGCATTTAATTGGACAAAAATGTGAGTAGCGCAAGATGAGTCATCCGTATTTTTCACATCTTGTAGTATGCTATAATTCACATTAAATTGCATATATGGAAACCCATCTTACGATGTTCATGGGCCTGTGAAAATATAGCAGCTTCTTTTTCCTTTAATGACATGATGTGACACAAAATATCCCCTTCTGGATTTAAATTGAAACTGAGAATCAAAACAAATACATGCAGAGTGATAATCCCGAGCAGGTAATGGAGATGGATTGTGATGCATCACAATCACCACCGAACACCACATTGAACTCTATAACCTTCAATCACCTTTGCTCTAGTTTCCATCTCAACCCTTAAATCTCATACTGGTTCAATTTCTGAGCATCATTACTCTGCTCTTGACTGGTATCAAGCTTCCAAATGCTGTCAGTCAGTACACAGTAGCCCAGAACCACATGTTTGTGTAAATCAACAGACAGCCGGTACAATGATGCATCTGGAGTTATGCATCTCAGATGTTCCAACTGGTTCCAACTCCGGTGGAAACTTTGTGTAATCGCTTTACGGGCAAATATATTTTCTCATTTAAATCACGACATGTACAGTATATCTTGCCCAGTCCTAACAACTCTATTCCTAAGCCATTCTTCTGTATTATGTTGATTGATGGTCTAGCTTTTTGCCCCTATAAAGAATATTGTTTAATCGGTTAGGCTTGTGGCAGAGTAAAGTTAACGTTGGTATATTTAGCTGTTTTGGATGATTTATTCTGTTGACATGACAGCAAGGGGGCAGGTTGCATTTGCTACATAAAAAACAATTAAGTGGAGAGGGCTGGTGTAATTTCCTTCCGTTGCGCTTCCCCCCCATCTTGCTGTCCTGTTGTGGGAGAGTGCTAGAGAAGGCTTTGTAGATTTAGGGTGCTAAAGAGCCACACACATGGTTTTCCTAAGCTGTAAATTTTATGGATAATTTCTGATGTGGTTCGAGATTTATACCCCCCCAACTAAGGCCTGCATCTGCAGGTAATTATTCCTACACTCACACACACTTCTCTGTTGTTCACACTCCTCTCTCTAATTCTCTTGAACACACACATACCTTTGAAGACATATTAGTGAGGTCTCTCATAGACGCAGTGGTTTTTTTATACTGAGACAGTGATATTTACTATACCCTAACCCTAAGCTTAACCTTCAGACAAACCTATGAACTTTATTAAATGTATAACAAAAGATTTGGCTGATTTATTTATCTTTCAGTCACTACACACACAGACCTTTGAAGCTGTTAGAGTATGAAAACAATTGTGACTATGAGAGTTTGTGTCTATTACAGCTTCAAAGGTCTGTCTGGCTGTGTGTCTGTGTTTACAATTTTGGTTATATGTGTATTTTGAGGGCAAATGTCTTCACGAATATGGTAATTTGAAATGAAAACAGACACACGTCCGTTATGAGAACTTACCAAAGAATTTGTTTTTAATAAGCTAATGATCTTCACCTCTTAACCTAACTTTTTTAATCTGTTTATTAAGCCATTTGAATTGTTGGGACGGTTTGGAGACATTCTCAATATAGCAAAGGACAGGTTCTCCCAATGTTAAAATAATGATCATGCATTACGTGGATGGTTTTATCTGAAAACACTTGACAGTATGTTCTACAGGTCCTGCAGTATACATTTGATCTATATCTAAACTTTAATTTGGTTAACTTAAACGGTTCTATTTCCAGAGAGAAATAGATAATGTGAAATTCAAGGAACTCTGTTGCTCTCACTCAGTCCTCAGAGGCCCGTGTACTCAGAGTTCAGATCTGTCGGAAGGGTTTGGGTTATGTCATAATGCACGAATTTGCCCGAATGCAACTGCAGCCAAACCAACTCATTAGGGAGGCATGTATGTGTGTGTGTGTTTATGTGTGTGGTGTGTGAGGAGGTAGGATCTGAAGAGATCTAATGTTTTTCTGGAAGTTTTGTCATCTCAAAGGCAGAGCGCTTTGTATTATTACAGTATCTCATGGAATCCAAATACCTGTAACATTTTCCATCCTGCTAATATTTTCCATGATATTTTCCCACATTGTTCACTTTCTCGTACACATAATATCTTTTTAATTATCCGGCGGTTGGTGCTTGCGCAATATTTAGTTCAGATAGGATAAATCACTGTTTTCGAGGGCTGATTCTTGATGTGCCTTTTGTTTTGTTGTTTCTACATAACTTAAAAACGTTGATATACACATAACCTGCCCATCTCTAACATTAGAGAAAGTTCATAACAGGTCATCCGATTTCATTCTAGCATTCTGCTGGCATTTAGAGCTTATTCATTAAGAAACCATTAATGACAAATTCATGTTGCAATAGTCTGTATATACATGAGAAAACCAGTAGGGTAAAAGCAACCAGCATATTTTAATCTGCGGTGTTTGCAGAGAGGTTTAATTTAATTTTTATTTATTGAAATGATGCTTAATTTAAATTTATCACTTTTCAGAGTGATTATGAGCATGTATATTTGTCATTATCGACTACCCAAGGACAGGGTAGTCAAACGTAGATTATGGTAATCTGCCATGTCATTGACAAACATTCAAAGTTTGGTCATGAAAAATTTGCAAGAAAAGTTATAACCCCACCAAGTACTTACCTAGCATTATACCAACCCAGTCATGTGCATTATACCAACTCAGTAGTCATGTGCTTCTGTTAAGGTGACTGGTGCATTAATGCATAGAGATCTTGACCACTGCTGGGGTCATCTGAGGTTAGACTAAATGGAGTTCGTAGCCTTGTAGACTTTCTCACCTCTGCACACTCACTGACTGTGATGCTGGCAGTCTTTGTGAATGATTGGCTGGCTACACTTTAAGACAGGATGGAGGTACGACCTCCTTCACCCCTTTCTGGCTTTGGTTGAATTTGGATACTTATACTTCCATATTGGATACTATATTGTAATGATACAATGTGAAACAGAACCCGGTTCCACTTTACATTAAATGTCTTTAACTACAACGCACGTACATTGGAATAATGCAATGTAATTATGGTGTACATACATGTTGTTAAATTGTACTTGTACTTATATTTAAGGTGTCTTCATATAATTACACTCTTGACCCTAAACCTAAACAGAATAACATGTATTTGCACACATGTATCATATACTTTATCTTATGTAAGTACATAGTTTTTAAAGACACCTAATATAAAGTGACACAGAATTCATCATACAAACATTCCAAACAGTAGTGTTTGTTGTCAAGTAGTACATTATTAGCATTATTAAACATTGCTTTGTTGTTACATGATGTCACATAAATTTGTCACGTTGCATACTTGATTCAGAAAGTGCTGTTGATTTATTGTTTTGGAAATTAAAATCTAATCCAATAATGAGTCAACACAGAGATATGCTTTACATATTGTACTACTATACAGTACATACTACAGGAATGTTACAAGTAGCATGGTAGTATACTATTCAGAACATAGATGTACTCATTATCACACTGTCTTAATTTGTATACTTTTTCTTCAGCCTCACTTCACTCTTTGACCTCATTAACCTCACTGGGGTCCTGGATAGTGAAGACTGAACTCTGCAGCTGGTGTCCAAGAGCCCCCTGCAGCTTTACCTTTATAAAGATAATTTATTTTGATTTAGCGAGTTGTGCAGATCTTGAGCGGTCAGGTTCTGGCTTTGAGGGTGTTCCAATGCTTGTCTTATTAATCCTTCGCAATAAAAAACCTCTCCTGTCCTCTTTAGTAAATGAAAAATTTACTGCTGTGGCTTTGAACTCCAAATCAAACAGTAAATCTTACCCACTAGATCTGAGCTTTGGGTACGGGGCAGATATAGTTCTCATTAGAAACAGCATGCTTGGTCATGTTTCTTGTTACCAAACAGAGACGTGATTTGGTTGCCGAATACTAAGTATGAGAGAGGCATAATTGATTCCGTACTTGCCGCTTTAGCCAAAAATTTTATTCTAATCTTCTAATTCTCAATCTAACAAACGTATATTTGGTTCAGGTACAGCGCGATTTTTCACGATTAGAAATTCTCATTTTGCTGCCTGTGACTTTACATCTATTGACCCTCTTGGCAGCAAAATATTTTAATGGCCTATTGATGCCTGGTATTTATCATATCCACATACTTTGGGAAATTAATATTCCCAATATTCTCACTCTCTTTTTTCCCTTGTTCGCTGTTTTTGCGCATTTCTTGGCTCAGAAAAAGCTGAGCAGTGAATACTTGACATGTGCTGTTACCAGACAAATAAAAAATGAACAAACCAAAAGAATAATGAAAATATTTCTTGTTAGTGTAATGGGAAATGTTGGCCTGGCACTTTGACCTGCTCTGGTGATGCTAGAGGAGCTCATTTCTAGTGTGCACAATACGAAGACATTTCGTTCCAATCTGATCTTAATTATACTGTGCTGGCATTTCACCAGCCATGTCTTCTGTTGTCTTAGGCTAGATGTCACTTCTAGCAGTCTTTTGTCCCAAATCTCTGATGCAAGTCTTCTCCCTGCCTGTTTAATCTGTTGGCCAATACACGAGGCGTCTGGACACGATTTTTATGGCCTATGAGGGAGCACAGACCCGTGTGGTCCGACCGGACTGGAACGCAAGCCTGTCAGCGACCCTCATGCATGCACGTCCTGTAAAAGCATTCAGCCATCACTGCCAGATCTCTCAGGTAGTGAAAGGTTGATATCACTATTGGCCTTTCACAGAAGCCCCCAGTGGAGAGTTGTAACCCATCACCACTCAAAGATTATACCGAGCACCTGGACCGTAGACTCACATAGCTAGACCTTCAACTCAAATACAAATGGTTTACTTTGTAGCCTGAGGGAGACAGTCTAACACCATATTGAAGGACCAGTCACAGTTGGGGTTTTTTATATGTTTTGAATTTAATTTCTGAATTTAAATAAAATTTGACTATATGCGTGGAACATTCTAAGAACTTCTACAGTAAGTCAGCTGAAAGACTTTGATGAATTGTCAGATGAATTGTTGGTGTGGTGGTATCTTCAGTCTTTTGAAATAGCTTTAACAGCATTAGTAGTGTCATTCTTAGTTTATAATCAGAATATAGTCTGTTAAATTGTAATGCCTAACATTAATGTCATTGTTTGAATGTAAAATGTGATGGAAAAAACATTTATATTTCAACATTGTAAGGGGACAGTTGATCACTGTTGTGTCGCTCCTCAGCAAAATTCAATTCCACCATCAGTTTTCATTACAAAAGTAGTGTTTTAAAATGTATATTTAAACACTACTGTCCATCAAATCAAAGTCAAAGTGTGGTGTAACCAACATGGAAAAAAAAACTGTAAAAAATGTTGTAACCTTGTTTGAACACAATCTTTGAATAATTGCCCAAGGAAAGACACAACACTTTAATGACCTAATGTGTATTTGTGTTTTAAAAAAAACAATATTTCTTGTATCTGACATCCTTATTTGTCATGGACTCTCTTGCAGTGCACCAACAGCTCTGCCTTCTCGTCTCAGCTTCTCATTGATGGTTTGTCTGTAGCTTCAGCATCTTGGATCCTCTAGTAGGAAGCACAAAGCCTGTGGACGAGGGCCAGCATCCTGTGAGGGGTAACAGTCAGAGCACTCGCGAGCTGTTTTTACTCTCCTCTCTAATTTCCTTGACGAGAACAGAGTCAGGGGAAGTGCAGGCTTCAGCCACTGTCAGGCCTGGCAGTGTTTGGGCATGCTCCAGCTAGAACAACTTGTGGTTTTTCTGCTTGCATGAAGTGGAGTGATTCCACATTCTGGTGGGTACGAGTAATGAGATGCTGACTGGGGAAAAAGTGAGGACGGACGATGCTGGAGGAGGGAGGAGGGCTGGGATTGAATCGAGAGATGGATGCAGAGAAGAACATTTAGGACTGCACAGACAATGAGGTCAAAGTCGGGGCACGCCGCAAGAACAAAGGAAGAGAGAGAGAATAAAAACACAAGACAGCACAGTTTAGGGCTAGAGAAGCTGTAGAGGAGAGGAAAGAAAGGAAGTATTCAAGAAACAAATGTTGTGTTGTTTTCCTAAATGTGGTGATTTATACTAAAAATTTAAACTACATTAAACTAATAATTTAGTAATATGCTGGTCACATGACATGAGAAATAATGGCATTCAACATCAGTGATGTCATTCTGATGCGGTGCGTGTAAGAGCCACTTTTTAATTTTCTAATCAGTGAGGGTTTTTTTTAATTATCAGTGTCTTACACCAGTGAATTACTGACACAAAGCTAATGCATGGCTTTAGGAAGCTTGGACATCCACATTTTTAGAGCCTGGAACCTACTTTTTATATAAAAAGACTAGCACAGACGTCTCCACTGAGGTCCACAGACCTGCAGAGTTTAGTTCCAACCCTAATTAAGCACACCTGAACCAGGTAATGAAGGTCTTTGGGACTGCTACAAACATCCAGACAGGCGTGTTGGAGTAAGTTATTGCTAAAATCTGCAGGTCTTTGGACCTCAATGGAGACCATGATTTGAATACCATAAGAACATCCATAAAAAAATAATACTGAGATAGAGGGATGACAACCTGTAGTTGAGTGTTTTCATTTTTGGGAAAAACAGTTTGACTAAAGAGGAAAAAGAGTGATATTTATGATGTAAATGATAAACTAATAAATCATCAGGAGAGATAGACACAGCGAGACAGCCATACATTTTTAGGCATCACTGGCATGTCCCAGGTGACCTGTTCAAAACAGTAAGCTGTGAAATGTGTTTTGTGTAAATGACCCCTTAGAAGTTATGTAGACTGTTGAGCGAGGGGGTTTGGGGATCAGATGTGTTCAGGTACGAAAGAAAAAGGTTTGTTAGTGCTAAGTCCTTCTGGACACACATTTTTACAACATCTCCATGCCTAGACTTCCTAGTCACACCATTCTCCTGGAAAAGAGAAAGAGAGGCAGAGTGACTGATGTGTTTATAGATCCAACCCCTGCAGTAGTACCATAGAAAAAGAGGAAAATAAGAAGAAAGAAACAACCCCCTCCACCACCACAGGAGGCTTCACATAGTTTCCATTCACTTCTTCACTTGCATTATAAAAATAATTAAAGGGGATGTTGTGAGGGGGTGCAAGTGGCCCCGATGTCCCTCGGCTCTGTTATCCCAGTGGGGCCCCTCTCGGGTCCACATAGGTCAGCTTACTTCAAACATAACTGTGCAGATTGGGTTGCATCTACTGTTAAGTCCAAAAGGATTTGTCGACTGTTTTTTTTCTCCTTATTTTGAGTAAACACATGTTCAGCACATTGACGCATCGATCAAAAACGTTAAGTACGCTCACTGTAAAAACTGTTATAAAACTGCTTGTGCGTGTTACGTATTGATTTCATTAGCTACCCCATTTGTCTAAGCAATGGTCTATAATGTTCTTCAGTGGGAAACAGCTGCAGTGACCACAAGCTTTCATATTTGCCACAGGGCACTTCATTAAGATCACAAAGTATTATTCTATTTTCTTATGTTCATTCATCTTTGTTTTTGTTACTTGGTATATACTAGCAAATCTTGCTTTGTACGCCTCATGCAAATGACACTGCATGCCCAAACAAGCCCTCCGAGGCCACGTGGTGCTTGTAAGAGGCTGTCACTTAGATAAGCCAGCTCTCTCCAAAATACCTGCACTCATTTGAAACGCATTAGAGAGCAATGTGTTCATTCTTTCCGACACGAGGTGATGCACTTGTCTGGTATGAAGTCCCAAGTTTGTGGGCGGCCCTGAGAGAGAGGGGCCACGGAGCGGGCAAAGAACCGATGAAAAATGAAATGCAGCAGCCCCTCCTGAAAACACGCATACGCGATATATCCGTTTGCGTGTCTGGCTCTTGGGCCATGCATTTTTTTCCCCATAAGCAGCCGGCTGTGTGTGTGAGAGAGACGTGTTGTTGCCATGTGTTCTCCTCCTTGCTGCATGTTAATCAGTAAAGATATAATGTCAAAGGCATAGAAATGTTTAACGGACTCTCACACACTGCTGACAGCACACCTCTCACTCTTTGTGACCCTCGTTCTGACCTCATGTTCCCTAAACATGCATGTGGATCCCTGGAAAACCCTGTAGTATGGTTAATGTGCAAGGGCTGTGCAATAGCTCTGTTCCAAAACCTAGTGAGCTGCCTATGTAGAAAGCATGTTCAAAGCATTAAAGGGGCACTTTAAGGCTTTTCTTCAAGATACCTTTGATAGCTTAGTTTTGTTTTGACCAAGTATCATAATGAAGTATCCTTCACAGAGAAAATATTCCCAGAATGCTTTGCAGTTAGTAAAAACATTTGGACAGGTGTGAGAAAAAATTGGTATAAATATAACATTTTTTTATATTTGATTTATAAGTATAAATAAGTAGTAATAAGAAGTATAAATAAACAATGTAAATAACTAATAAACACTGTATGCAATGTATTTTCTTAGATTTACATGTTTTTCCAGGTTGTCTATCTGTTATTTGTTAGGTGATTGTTAGGTTTTTTTTTTTGTTCTGCTGAAATGCACTGCAGTGAACAGCAGTGGAAAGTATAATATCCTACTGGGAATAAGTTAGCCATACACACTAGTTGCACAGCATGCAGTATGTTATAAAAGCTGAGAAGTGATGTCAGATTCACTTCAGATTCATTTGTAATTGTTGGTGAATGTTTTAGATTGCATTTGTATGTGTCAATATTTCACCTAGCATAGGCATATTTGTCTGTGGCATATCCTACATCACATATTTTAACTGGTAAAGTTAAACACTGCCCAGAGTCTGTATACAGTAGATGTATTAGTTAAACATGTTGTTTGCTAATTTAATGCGTTTGCTGTGAGCAGTCATATCTTGTGCGATTAAAGATTTGGCACGTGGCGTTAAGTGGCAGGTCGAATGCCAGAATCCCATGCTTGATCTGTTTTGGCAGCTGGAAGTTCATTTGGATTGGCCGGAAACCCTGTTTTCCCCTTATGTTGTCAGCAGGCTTATTTTAGAGCTGGAGATCAAGAGGTGACTTTCCATGGCAGAAAATTAGCTGCTAATAGAGGCTTGTTTAATTAGTTGGAGATAAATTAGTCTCCGCCTATTGCAGTAAGTACATGCTTTGTGGTTGGGGCACAGCATTCTCAAATGATCTATCTTCGGCTCATATGTTTATTTTTGAAAGGGGCTCCTTCACCCGTTTAGTCTACAGAAATAGCATCTGAACCAACTTACTGCAATTCATGCCTAATAATTATCAATACAATTAAACAACTATTTAGTGCATAAACAATGACAGGATCAGTATGTTATATTATTAATATAATATGCATTGTGACCCTCATTGTGTGATCAGACAGATCTATAAATCCATCTTCTTACCTCACAGCCTTCACACCAACAAAGAATTCCACCACTCTATTTATAGAAACTCAGTTTTGTTATTTTGGAAATTTTGGGAATCAGCTGTTGATTTCTGTTACCTCTATGCCAAAACACAATGTTTGATGTGGCACAGGACATTAGGATCTTGCTGCATCTTACCTTCATCTTATCCTTGGTTTAACTGGACCACACGAGTGGTCTACAGTCCATGGCACTGATTTGCTTTTTTGAAACTTTGCTTTTTACGGCTGTTCTGTTCTGCTTCAGAGTGCTCATGATCTCAGCACCCCTAGACTCAGTCAATCCCTGGCAACTTCTCATGGACATTGACACAAATCCTCTTGGTGGTCTACTCTTGGTTAAAGGCAGATGGATAGACTGATTTAAAGGATGGATGGGTAGGTAGGTAAATAGATGTGTGTTCCCTGGAGATCAGACACACAACCTTTTATGCTAACGCAATGCTCTACCAATTCAGCTACAGGAAAACACTATCTATGAATTTGTCTACTTTATAGATAGTTTCATAGTTAGACAGAGAGAGAAAGATGTATACACAGATAGATACTATAGATTAGAGACAGACAAACAGACTGGCCGGACAGATACCGTTTCACTCCCTAGTCAAACTCGTTTTGTAATGTACTGAAAGGAATATACCAATGTGTTCTATGTCCAGGTGGCAGAAAAGCAGAGCAGTTGATATCTTTCATTAATCTGCCAGCAGAAATTCCTCAAGGTCATGACAGCTTTAGCCTTCCATTGACCACTCTCCCTTGTTTGTGTTTGTTTTCGTTGCTTTCATCTCTGAACAGCAGACGAATGAGTCAGTACTCAGTACTGCCTTTCAGCAGCCAAGAAAGTTTTCAGAGTTTGTAGCATTTGTAGATACATCCATGGAACTCAGGCCTCACCCAAACGAACATGGCTTTAATTAGGCCCCTCTGTGTCGGTCTGAGATTTGGTCAGTAGGGAACCCTTTCACAGTCTCCTGCTTCCTATTTGCTCCACATCCGATTCTCTCTGTGTACACAGGATAAATAAGGCGCGTAGGAAATTTGCACGAAGGGCTTGTCATAGTGTGGTTATTTTGCGCACATTCCTGTAGTGCAACTGGTAGAGCATGCCTCTAGTGATGCAGAGGACATGAGTTCAATTCCTAGGGAATGCATGGACTGATAAAATGCATACATTCAAACCACTGGTAGATTGTGTATATATACTATATATGATCTATATATTCCCTTTATAAGTATGTATAAGTCCCTTTGGATGAAGTGTCATGCCAAATGCATTCATGTCAATGAAAAATATTGTACAGAAAAAACTGACTGGCTCTAAAGCCAAATAAAGAGCCCTGATAGTTCAATGACACTCTTCCCTGATAACTGGACTATGAGATCAGATTAATTCATTCACCAGTAATTGAAGGGATATTTCACCCCAGAATGAAAATTTGCTGTTAATAGGTGAGAAGCTGAATATTATTAACAACATTATTACTGGTATTCCATAGTGTCTAACATCCTGAGCGTATCTGAATCACAAGCTTCTGTTGCATAATGACGTATGTGCACTTTTAACTCACAAACATCATTGTCTGGAGCAGGAGCTACGTGTCGCATAATGACATATGTGTGCGCTTACCATTATAACGTTCCGTGTATTGTATAAACATATTTACTTGTTTTTGACTTTTAAAGAGATGGCAGACATTTTATAAACCACCAAAGACCATCTCCTTTATTGTTCTGCTGAAGAAAGAAAGTCCACCTACATCTTGGATGGCCAGAGGGTGAGTAAATAAAGAGCAAATTTTCATTCTGGGGGTTACCTCTCCCTTTTATGGAATGCATGGTCAAGTGTTCTGTTTAAAGGACAACGACCTAAACTACTTCCCAAGAAGAAATATGCTAATTTGTCAAAGTGATACCACTGGCAGATTAGGGGAAAGAAGCTGTAATCATTGGGAGGTTGGTCATCCAAGAATTACACACCATTTGCATTTCCCCAACCAAACATCAACTCAACATGACAGACAATTGACCACTGATGGGGCATCTCCTTGCCTGCATCCCCAGATCTTCGAATGAGTGTGCACATGGTGCTGGTTTGCATGCTCTGTCTCTCGCCTTCCTTAATACCTCACAGCTGAAAACAGTCACTAGCTCCTGTCCAATATGGTGATAGCAGAGAAAAACAGGGGTGTCCTGCCAGAGCTAAATATATTGGTATAAAATAAATGCTTTGTGACTCTTACATTCCATTTTTTTTAATACCGGCAATTAAAATAAACACTGGTGTCTTTTTGACTGCAAGGGAGCTAAATTTCGTGCCTTCTCACTTTGTTTTCCATCACAGATTCTCAAGTAGATCTTCCTGTTTTTATAATTTCTCTTTTTTTTCCTGTTTGAACTGTTGGCATGCTAAACTAACTAGACCCATTATTGAACAGGCTATTTGGAAAAGCATCTTGAGGGTTAAGTTTTTGTTTGTGTGTGTGTGTGTGTATTGGTATGTGGTGTATGTCGTTTACAAGGACATAAATGTATATAATGATGTGTATAACAATGTAAACATGGTTCATGTGTCCTCATAAACCAAATGGCTTAAAAAGACATACAAAATGGTGCTTTTATTTTAATTAAAAAGAGTTTTCTGTGAAGGTTAGGTTTAGCGGTGGGGTTAGGTGAAGTGGCTAGCAAGTTTGATTAACTCAATATAAAAATCATTAGGCTTATAGAGTTCCCGTAAACCACATATTCAAGTAGTGTGTGTGTGTGTGTGTGTGTGTGTGTGTGTGTGTGTGTGTGTGTGTGTGTGAAAATGATGGAAGTAAACGCTTGTTTTGTCTTTGCTTTTACTGGAAAAGGAAAGAAAGACAAATTGCTGAAATATCCTATTTCACGCCTTCCGAGTGAAAGTTATTAATTAGTTTTTCCTTTGGCAAATAAAAGCAGTGAATGGTAACAGGGAAAAAAGATTAATCTCAGTGTTAGAAAAATGTTTAGAAAGACAATTAAAAAGTAGGTAAACATGTCAGAGACCGAACTTTTCCATTCAGCCATCACGTGCAGTCAAATCACATGACTCAAATTATTCTGATTCCAGTTCAGATTCAGTTTAATTATTTTCCTAACTATTCCTAACTGTATTCTATACTGTATTGTGTCGGTTACCACTGTAACCTTGGTTCCCTGATGGAGGGAATGAGATGTTGTGTCAATGCCATCACACTAGGGGTTCACCCATGACAACAAAACCTGAGTGAGTGTTGCACACCATCTCTCTTTTATATATGTATGTATGGGGCAGGGATGTAAATTCCACTCACCAATATCCTATTTGCTTTTCATATTGAGATCAGAGATAGTCTCATGGGTAAATCCCTAGTGTCACATCAACACAATGTCGAGTGAGTAACAGAAAGGGAACCAATATTTTCATGATGCTGTCATGTGAACAATTAGTAAGATGGCATTAAGTCTCATGAACTGAAAGTAGACATATTGAATTTGAAATATGGATTTGGAGGATTCAAGAGAGTGACATAAAATTATGAAAAAGGACATTAGAATCGTTCGGTCTAAAGGACATTCTTAGATCAAGGCCTTCAGAAAACAGTTTGACACTCCAATTTTGGCAAACATTACCTAAAAATTATACAATGAACACTTCAAATCCTCTTCAGGCTGTTTTAATCTTCTCTATTTTAAAAATGCTTTGAAGATCCTCAAAAATAACCAGCTCTATTGATGGACCTTTAAATTTTAGGCCAGACTTACAAAAAGAATGAAAATAAATATTCAGATGGGAGGATGTTGTAATCTTCTGATGCGAACATGCTGTTGTGATAATGACAAGGTAACAGAGTTTGGTGAGACAAATGACATGTATCTGTTGTAACTGCAGTTCTATACTTATCTTAAGCCCATATCACATCTACTGTAAATACCGTATAGGTACTCTTGCTATTTAAGCTAGTTACTTTAAGAATCCTGATGGGGACACAAGCACATCCCATGCTGGGAACCAGTGTCCAGAACTAAAGTTACAGAGAGTCAGTCTGTCTACTCCACAACAATTGCTCCTCACTGTTGTTGTTCGTCTTCTGACCCAGCTAAACAGTTGGCCCAGAGTTGTGCTCACAATGTACCTTCTTATGAGAACAACTAATAGCTCCCCAAAACCTTCTGAACAGTGACCTCCCTCTGACCCATCTTTGATCAGAATACAATGCAATGTCAAAAGCTTTTCTGATTCTTGGATGTTATATTGCTTCCCACCATGAAGTCTACACAGAGATGTTCATCTTGTGGTTCTGCAATGGAAAATATTGGTTCTCTTGATATTTTTGCATATCTGTTTTAACTGACGAATGCTTTGGGAACGATTCGCTTCTTGTTTTTTGGATCTCAAGCCTCTTGCTGGCGATAGGCCTCTCTGCGTTTTTAATCATGATGTACCTGTTTAATGAAGTTTCTTTTATTAATTTCCATGGATATGGCTTATATTAATATGTTATTCCACAACAAGACTGGTTTATGAGGTATTTGATAATGTAAAGGCCAGCTCTGGAAACCAAAGATCTTCCATGATGTCACCACCCCCTGCCAGGTGCACAAGGAGCACGGGCAATGGGAAGCACTGTCATTGTCCAAGATTTAAAACCTGGTGCTTGTTTTCTCACTCGATCAAAAAGCAAGGGGTCTGACATTAAATCGAATGCATTTCTAGCATCATTAAATAGGCTTGCTCAGAATCAAATATTATAAAAGGGACATTTTTGTAAATTATTTTCACATCATCTGTGAATGTAGATCAATGCAGTGGTGTGGTTGATCAAGACCAAGCTGTAGGTGGTCTGAGGCCAACTGGAGGAGCTAGAGAGAGCTGTTTATGGAAGAAGGTTACAGAAAGCTCACACTAAGAAAACATATACCAAACATTCCTACTGAGATGTCAGTTTACATGATGTGGTATGACAAAGCTGATATTCCTAGATATTTTCAAACCGCAGCTGTAGTGTTTGTGCCATGAGAGTAGATCTCAACTGCATTTAACAATAACTACATGAATGCATCACTTCCAACTTTGGTTGATTCCTGGCAATAAGGAATTCTAAATTGCAATTAATTTGCGATAATAATCAAACACAGGAAAGTTAGCATTCAGCTAACACTGGGCTTGACCAGGAAACTGAATGTGTGCTTGGTTCATTCCCAGAAATGGGATTGGTGCAACTCAGTTTGGCTTATTTGGAATCAACACGCAGTCTATTGTCCTTATCGATGACTGGGTTCCTGAACAGTGTGACCTCATTCAAGCTTGGAGGGGCGGGGTGCTCTGGAGAGACTAGCGCTATAATGGCACAACATCAGCTGACCTTTTGCTTGGCCACCGCTGTGTTCTGGTTGGTCTTTGTTTAATTTGTTTAAGATAAGCTCAAAGTGTATGAGTATATAATAATCGTGTTAGGAACAATCTCTTACCCATGGTACGATCACTGTAAGACACAGCCTTTCCTTGGTTTATTGCTTTTTCACTAGAACTATGTTTTTTTATAATCATAATTATTGGTGGCAGCAATATGATAAAAGACAAATGATTAATATGCTGTTGAATGTATTAATGTGAATTTTATCTGGGAGTGCTGCCTGAAAATTTATCTCTATTTCCAGGGACCATAGGCTTGAGAGCGGCTCAGTGATGGGAAAGACAGTGGTAACTTGTTTGACCCCAGTGAACTGAGTGAACTGTAAGCACATACCCATGAAAGTGAAAGACTCCCCAATAAGATTGTGTTAAAAAACAACTGATGTTCTTGATCAAATGTGTGAGTGTAATGTTCTGTTCTCATTTAGCAGCATTTCCCAGTTGACACAAAGCCTCTGGGGTATCGATTGGGCGGCTTTTGTGGTGATCTGTTTGGCAGTTTAGTTTCCACCTGCATTTGGTGAGGTGTGCGGTCCTGTCTATCGTTCAGATTAACCACTGCTGTAATCTGTGTTTCTCTGTGTTTGGAGGAAATTTAGAAAGACATCCAAACCATCCAAACGAGTTAAAATCTTGTGTGTACTTTTGAGACAGCAAGTGAGAAAAGTATTACTACACTTTGTCTGCAAGGTTTATAGCAGTAGCCTAGCTTCTGTTAGTTGCTTGTATTAAACAAACATTTTAAAGTGTTGAACAGAGGTTAAAAAGTTGTACAGATCTACTTTAAGAAAATCAGATAATTGACAATTGATAATTCTCTTTGGTTTCACTTGAATACTTCAGTCTGCATTTTAATTGAGTAAATCTGTTTTTTGAGGGCTAGAAAGCTGTAACAGTTTATGCTCCATCTGCAATTTCAAGTGACTGTAAGTACTCAGGACGAATTTTTGAAGTATTGTTGTTTATATCCTTGAACTCTTTGCGGCGGTGCTTACTAACGTTTCGAACACGCAATCATATGGACAGCCAAAATAACAGATGAATCAGAATCTACTATCTGCGCAGAAAGATTTAGAGAATTTTTGGCAATAACAATACTGCTTGTGTAAAAACAACACCACCAAAAAAAATCCAAAATGATAAATAGAAATACTTTCTCACTCGCTCGGCTGTTTCTAATATAATTATAAGGAACAGATTTTACTGCATTGAATCAGCCTTATGAATCAAAAGCATGATTCATGATGTTTAGAAGCACAATGAACGACCCATCACACACACAGAGTAGCAGCAACAGCAGCCCAAAGGAAAAAAGCTGCTCTCATTTTCCACTAAGACAATAGTAAATTAATTAATGACCTTTAAGTGGTAATTGGAATGGGGAAAAAGGTAACGTTGTGGAACAAGGTCAGAAAATGAAACAAAGAAAGGGCTGTGCTCATGCAATGGTATTTGATGTCAACGAGTAATACCAGGCATTTATGGTAGAAATAAGCCTTCATCAGGAAGATGGATGTGGTCCATCCAGACTTGTATTATCTGGGTATTCCACATATTTTCCACCCCTACTTTTCAATACCCACTTCTGGAAGTGGCAAGTCCAAAAGCTGATTGTCTGACAATCCTATACAATGACAATGTCTGACAATAACTTTCATTAGATCTGATTCAGCTTTTAGATGCTCAGAGTTAAATACTTAAACGTAAACACTCCATATGCAACTGTTGCAAGCAGTAGATCATGATGTATGATCCTGCAATGTTATTAGAATACTCTGTTTCTACACATTAAAACACACACGTCTATTATTATGATTACTTAGTCAATTAAGACTAGGTGGCATTCAGGAGGGTGCCACCAAACATCAAAACTGACTTCTGAGTTCAAAATCCATCAGGTTAATGCATTTGACAACAAGCTCATTAAAGCACTCTATTCTGGAACAGATTATAGTGAATCTAGAGGATGAACTGAGAGAGGATGGAGAGAGAGTGAGAGCGGAAAGACTAATGGTTGTGGTGAAGAGGAGCAGACGATTGGAGGGAATTAGCTGATGTGGAAAATGTTCAAATGGCGTGACTGAATTCTGGTCCACGCCTGCGACCACATCCATTTACCTTTACTGAAGATGAAGATATGGCATCAAATCTTTGGCATGGTTCAGTCCCAACAGAGAGAAAAATACTCAGATGCATTGTAAATTAAACATTATGACGATTGGTTGAACGTGACTAGCATACCATAAAGGAAATGTATCAAGTGTGCGAGTCACTGAGGTCAGGTGATGTCATTGGATTTAGGGCGTGATGGATTTTGATTCAACTCAGTTATTTCTATAGTCTAGAATAGCTTCCATTCTTTTCCCTATGAATTGTTTCAAAGCAACTTGAGGAAACATTATAGTACAAGAAAATTGTGAGAGGCATGCTCTAATTATTTTAAAGGTTTTATTTTTAAAAGTCTATGCTATACGTCTAAATAAAACATCTAGACATGAGTCAGCCACGTTACAAACTCAGAAGTACTTTGTCCCATTTTTATTTATTTTATTGAACGTCCCCGCACTTTAACACGATCGCTTGGCTTGCTGCAGAAATATAACTCAACAGCTATTGTCCAAGAGATGAAACAAACTATAAAACATAATAGAGAAAAATGCTTATGACACACTCAGCCAATTATAGCCTGAATAAAAGGATCTGTCAAATCCAAAAGGCTTGACATATCCAGTGGCTTAAACTGGACAAATTATCAGCACTCTGCCAATCCATCTAAGCTAGTAAACAGTTTTGCCTGGAATCCATGTGGATGAGGGTGAGTCAACACTATGGCCGGCCAGTAGCCTTTGACTCTTGCCATTTGGGTTCCCTCAATTGCTGTCTGGAGAGTGTTAGTGGGATCTGTCTTCTTTGAAAATTTCTCTTATTTTCAGCTTTGGAATTGTGCTCTGTGAGAGCGGAAAGACGTTAGAGTCGCTCGGCATTAACCTGACGTCTTCTGAACTCACAGATGTTAGTTCTGATGTTCAGTGGCACGCTTCGCACCATGCTCCACCTAGCCTGACTCACGATATAGACTTAAATAAACTAACAGACTAAAACTGCGGAAATATCCATCCAGTCTGGAAGCATACGGAATTCCTCTTTGTAATTGCATAAATAAGACTTTGACAGATTTATCAATGATTGAATTTGCACTGCTGTATTGTAATGAGCACTTACACAGTCTGTGGACAAATCAGTTAAATGTGCCAAGAAGCATTGCGTTCCCTCTCTGTACTGTGTAGAAGCCTGATGATGGGTCAACTACAGTATGAGGAGACCACTAGTCTTCAGACAAACAGTGTGGTAGATTAAACTGGTTTACAAGGAAGGGAGGGGAACAGACTAAGCTTTGGGCTTGGAAAGCAGTGACCTCTGACAAGCGTGAGGGATCAGGGAAGAGGGTCTAAAATCGCCAGATCTGTCACTCTCCTCAGGGGATGTTGTCGCGCCTGAGGCAAGGCAACTGAGTCAACACAATGTGGGGTTCGTGGTGGTCTCTTTCACCTAGACCCTTCTGACCAGGCGGAGAAGCTAGCTGTGCACATTTAGTAAACAGAGAAAAACAGCGGACGTTGAATAACCGCAGGCCACAGGGGGCAGACTCTGGAATGGTGGTGGTCTGCGGAGCTAGAATGCAGAACATGAGAGTTGTCATATAGGGCATTCTAGAATTCTTTGACTGCTAATACATGCCTCAAATCAGTCATGCATTTTTACAATGTTTTTGTAGTTATCTGTTATATTTTGAGTACTGAGATATTCTTTCAGAACAGAATATCTTGACCATCTAGCATGTTTGCCTTGAAGCCACGACTATGATTTGAGTGAGAAGAAAAACTGTACCCTTTGGACCAAGATTTGATTGTGTTGGCCGGATAGCCCATGTTAATAGTGGAACAAGAGAATCTGAGAGCGGCCTGTTAAAGAATGGTAAAGCTATCAAGTGTCTTACCTTTAAAATGAGTTTTAGTCACTAGTTTGATCTGACTTTGTCATTTTTCATTTATTTTATTTTATTGTCATGTTAATTGAAAATGTAGTATTTAGATTTCAGCAAAAGTTGCGCAAACTTCTATATGCCAAAATTTCTCTATTACTACAGTATGCAGTTTATTTTATTCATCTGTCTGTCTGTCTGCCTGTCTATACTGTGTGTGTATATGTGTTATACAAATAAAATTTAAATATATGTGTATAAATGCATACTTTACATATACTATAAATTGTTGAAAGGGAGCAGATTCAATTAATGATTCATTAAAATAATAGGGGTTATAACAAGGGAAATAAAAGGGGGTTATTGCTTGGCTTAAGGCAGCTTAATTCAATAAACTTGTGCTTATTGAGAGGCTGTGTGTGAGGCTGCTGCAACAGGTGATACTGCAGCCAGATGATAGTCCAAGAACCACACCAGTGCAAACTTTTGGAGATTTTTAATGTAATGTTAGTAATGGTCAATGATTCACCATTTCTATGCTGCAGGCCATAGTTTTGTAATTTCTCCTATGTCTGTTTATCCATTTACATTAATTTATGCTTTTGGCAGCTGCTTTTATCCAAAGTGACTCACTCAAGAGCAATACATTCGATCAGTGGTCATTGAAATCCAACCCATGACCATAGTAGTACAGAATAAAAACAGTTTCTTGAAAGACTCATTTCACATTATTGTTATTGTTACAAAAACCTTTTTCCAGTATTCTTTATTTGAACACACAGTAACCTTTAAACACAAATCCAGAAACCTAAATATGGGTCTAGATCTCATTTCCTGTTCCTCGAAACCTTTTACATCTACAGCCAGGACAATACACGCATATTTTCCAAAAGTTTTGTGTCTGTGAAGCAAAATAAGGAAAACGATGCAAAATGTTCCATGTCGTGTTTACTTTTCCTGGCTTTGCACTCCCAGTGTTGGGTAAGTTACACAAAAATGTATTCACTACAGATTACTACCATAATTGTGTGTAAATGATTGTATTGTCTGGTCTGCGCATGCACGTTTGCTTATGTATATTTGTTTACATATGTGTGTTTGTGCGTGTGAGTGTACCTGAATTTCATGTAAAATTTGGAAACCTACATTTCAGTGTAAAGTTTTGTCAATAATTCTTCCACTCGCAGGGAACACGTGCCCTTCAGCTGTCACAGAAACACAAACAGAGGTAGCTGTCATGTCAAAGCAAAGTCATGTTTTAAATGTCTTCCACATAATAATATAAATATTTCTGAAATATATGCGAAAATAACATAACCATACTGTTCACCATTTACCCATTGATTATTTGTCATTTATTTTTTACCATCCACTTCAGTTTGGTCTATTCACCAGAACTGTGTTGCATAAACATTTTCATTCTATCAAATCACCCAACAGACCTGGGACCTCACACCAGACGTCTCCATTCAATGGGCCTATCAGTCTTTCAGAACCCTAGTAAATGTAGCCCAATGCTAGGAGCAATCCTCCAGCAGGCCCCTAATTCCCCTGCATAGCTCGGCTAATGGTCTACACAGCTGAATTGAAAAGGAAGTGGATTAAATAACACAGACAACACAAACCAGTTCTGCTGAGTTTTTCAGCTTCACCACAGTTATTCCCCTCCGCTGGTGACGTCATGGTCGTTTTGTTTCTTTTGGCTTTTCAGCACGCCCCGGGTGCATGACACCGACATTACAGTCTGCCTTTCGATGAGTGAGCTGTGAGGTCTGGTGGTCCTCATGTCACACACTTTTCTGTCTTTGGCAGCAGCAGCCGTACAGGTGGAAGGAAGGAAAGTAAAATATAATTACCAGAACTGTATGAGCGTGTGAAACATACAGCCAGCGCTGCGAGAAAGTCTAACCATGTCTGTTTCTCCTACAGCTCTGCACCATCTCTGTTAAATGCACTTCAATGTCATTGCGAGTGTAAAGGATGTGCAATGAAAAACAGAAATATACTGTAAGTATACAGTGCACGCTCTGAATGATTTCTGCTGCTGTGCATATCTGCAAAGCTTATTGTAAACAACAAGCACGGCTATACTTCTTTTGATTTGTCCTTGATTACACAAATTTGATGAACTGCAAAATGTGTTTTATTTCTTAGAATAAAGGCCTGCAGACGTTCTAATTATGTTTGATAAGTCTGAGAAGTTCACTGTGTTTCTTTGCAGAACCTGCTGAACTCTGCTGAGGTGTTTTTTGGGCAGTGCATCCCTCCGCAACACTTGACCTGAATCGGTCAAGTCAAACAAATTATACTGAGTATAAAATACAGAGTGGTGCTTTTTCAACAAAACAAATGATATTAAGAATCATGACAATATCTGTTTCCTGCTCAGTGGCCAGAGGAGCATTTTTCGTTTATGATATGATTGGCCCGTAAAATTGACTCTAATCTCAGTTTTAAAAGTTCAATGGAGGCACAAATCAATTCATTCTGGATTGCACTCTAGATTTTCAGCAAGGACCAGTCAGCTGATCATGAGATCTCAAGACTGAGTGACAGAGTGGCCAAAGGCTACTAGAGGTGAAAAAAGGAAGGCTGTATCATTCTCTGGCTCTTCAGTTATTTTTAAAGCATTGCCAGGGACTGACCCCCTACCAGTAAAGCCCAGTGAGAACAACACCACTGTCTGCCAGACCAGATGAGCTCTTAACCTGTTCTGTCCCTGTTGTTCTTGGCCCTCCTTCTATAAATGCACATACTGAAAAAGAGAGGAAGGCAAGAAAGGCTGAGAAACAAGTCATTAAAAATTACTATGCAATCATGTTATACTATAAAAATATGGTCTGCATTTGTTTTTGATTATTCTCATTAGAAATTATATGAGAGGTCTTAAAAAAGTACAATGCGAAACGCAGCGCTTTTTCCATTTTATTTAATAGATGTTATGAGAACCCACAAAGTGTGTGTTGAGGTGAACAGGAAATGGCTTGAGTGCCACTTCCTCTTTGCCTCCCTGACAGCTGGAGAACCGAGGCAACTTACACAAGTTCATCACAAATTTACGAAATGTTTCCCCGCGTCCAGTCCAAGACAGCGATTTAATCACAGTTATTGGGTAGTCTGATGAGCAGTTGAACTGAATGTGGTGCTAGATAATGACATTGATAAAGAGGGACGCTAACAGGTGCTTGTCTGTGTTGTTTGGTAAACAATTCATCCAGATATTTCTCGAGCACAATCTGTTTGGGGAGAAACATCGATTCCCTGTATCGTGATTCCTTGAAATAAATAATTAGTTGACTATAAACTCCTTCACAGGGTTGGGGGAAGGGTAACACCACTTTTTGCTACAGTCTGCGAACTGTAGTGTGTGTGTGCACTATTTAAAGTTTGCCCTTCCTTCATATCAGGTCAGATCATCAAATAGAAATGCAAACAAAAGGTCGCTTGGTGTTTCGTTTTGTGCAGAGCTGTGCTGTGCAGATGTGAGCTGCGAGTGAACGGTGTCGCATGCGAAGCGACACGGCTGCATATTTCACGGTATCATATTTTCTGCAGTGTGACGTGCTTTTTCCATGTCAGTCTTCACTCTTATGTATACTTTAGACTGATTGCGCCGCATTGTCCAACCTAATATGGCTAATTGCAGGGAGAATGTCATGGCTGGTTCATATTGCAAAGGATTACCTCCAACTTTTAAAGTGCAATCAATGTAAGGATGTTTTTTTTAATGACCTTTCAACAGAACAAGGCAGACAACATCTCTGTACACTCAATACCTGCAGCAGATTCCCCTGATACAGTTTGCAACTCATACGTGCATAAATAGCCCCAACAAGTGATCAGACCAGTGGTAGAACTGTGTTTAGTCATAACAAAGAGTAAACATGACATGTCCTGCGCTGCAACTGATTTAGTGATTCTAGGAAACTGTGTGCATTTCATTAGTGCACTTTGCTCGTTTTGCATCTTAGGTTTTCCCCATTTAATGGGTGAATAGGAGCGTTAAGGAGAGCCATTTATCTTCTCAGGGAATCTCAAGGGGAAAATGCAATGATAATGAACCCTTGTGACCTGGAGAATCTGATTCATGTCAATTTTCCCCAGCAATGTTTGAAACATGGCAATGTGGTGTATGAAACGAGGTGTTGGCCCAATGGTGATACAAGGCCATTTCTGTTTCTTGTTGATGTTTCTTTTCCTTAATGAATGGAAATTTGCTCTTTCATGGCTGTGTTTCTTTCACTTGAAACAATGACAGTTTGGCTCATTGGCTCTACCGTAAGATCGCACACAGTGGAAACACTGCCATGCATTTTTTCCATAACCAATTCTTGACCCCATTCATGAGGGCTTTAGCTCCCCTGTTTGGCATCTTATCTTTGGGTTTTGATTTATGTTATGTCTTTATGGTTTCATATTTATTGTTGACACTGTGATTGCTTTAGCTTATTTAGGCTTTTCTGCTTTAATTCCTTCAAGAACAAGTCATCAGAAAGGTTTAAGTTCATTATTGCAGTATGTTATTGCATTGGTTTGAACCAAGTGTTGTCGCGCCATTTTATAATCCATGTGGCTTTTAAAAGATTCAGCAAATAACAACTTGAATATCAAACTGTTGAAAGCTATGACATGGCTTTAAAACACTTAGAATGTAGTTGTATTAACTATTTTTATACTTTTAGGAGATTGGCATTGTAAGTCACCTTGTTTAAAAATAAGTTGCTTAGACATTCTCTCTCAAATTTACTTTTGTGGGGGAACAAATGAAACAGGGCTGAAACCATATTAAGATGAGTACATTGTCATGAAAAGAAATATAAATAACATTTAGTTTGTAATCTCATTCTAAAGTTTAAAATAACAATTTGAACTTTTACATGTAACATTTTAAATTTACATGTATTTAAAACAGCTATTTTTAAGGCAGGAACATAAGGCAAGAAATTTACTTCTGGCCCATTGCATGTCATAGACTAAATAAGGAATAACAGCCGCTGTAAAACTGTAATCTGGCAATAGGAATGAAAAGAGGTCATACTACTTTCAGATACCTTTCTTTTGTTTACCTTTAAAGGATCTTAAGTGGTGTATCTCTCCTCTCAGCATTTGCTGTTGAGAAACACTGTAATGGTGAACAGACGATGCAGGGAGCAATAGTCTAAGCAGAATTAGCTAGTCACATTCCAACTGTTTCTATAAATACCCATTGCGTGGTCTCCCCGCTCCCTGTCATTCTCATTAAAACAGTGGAAAATCAGACTGTGTCTGCTGGGACTTCAAGCCCTGCTTCCCCTTGGGGATAATAAGGTGTGCAAAAGGCTCTCAATATATTTTAGAGGCTCTGAAGAGGTCTTAGAAGTGGTTAATAGCATACATTCCTGGTTATTTCAGTCAGGCTCAGGTGAAGTGTCTTTATATACTATAAGATCATTTTGGCAATGCTTTAGTAAGATAAAATGTGTGAAAATTTTTGTTTTAAATCAGTTCATGTCGATATCCTACTTAAATGGATTTCCCCCAGAGCAAACCAAAGTTTTTCATAGTGTGCAAGCACTGTTTATTTCCACTGTTACAGTAATGAGAAACCTCCCCTGATGGAAACCTTCATCAAGTGTGACCAACAGCACTTACCAAAACATCCGCAACCTTTAGTAAGGTGCAGCTACAGCTGTTGTGTCAGTCTCACACAGATTCAAGGTCAGAATGATTATTGCTCCAAATTATACAAGATTGCTTTGTTTTATCCTAAAAATGCTTGCCTTGGCGATTAACCATATGTGCTTTAATCTGTTTTGCAAAGTATTTTTCACTGCTGAAAATAAACATGAATAAATCGTAGTTTTTTTAAACAAATACTATAAATACTACACCTGTATAAATACTATACTGTTCACCTATATTTAGCATTTTGACAGCACAGTTTGATGGAACAATGCATTGTCTTAGAGGGGAGCGTAACTCCTCTCAGAGGGCCTGGGAATGATGTCAATTCACAGCCTGTTGACCTTCATGCAAAGAAGAAATTTCAGTGCCCTCATTTCTCTGGAGGTGCAGAAGGCAGTAATGACACAGAAGGGCGCAATGTGCATGTGAGTTTTGCCAGGTTTTGACGACGTGCGCTGTACACAGGTGCACTTTAAAATCACTCTCCCTTTAAATAACTGAGATGCCTTGTTGCACTATTCCCAGCTTCAGCCTTGGCAGCCAAACGCAGCTAAACAAGAGCGTCTAGCTGGCTGAACACAACGGCTGAGCGTGCCCTCGAGCCATGACATCCGAAGTTCAAAGCACTGCTGTCTGGAAATACAGCCCCAATCACCTTGATTGGGGAGAAAATGAGCTTTTGTCTGAGGCATCTACAGCTGTGCAGATGGGTATTCTCAAAAAGTGCAGTGTATAAAGTTTGTATTCTAGGATTTTCACAGAGAACTGGACATTAACATAGTCAAATCGTATATAGTTCTTGGCCTGGTTCATCTGGTGATACAAGCATTGTTACAAGTAACAGCTCTAGAAGAATCAAACGATGCAGTGTCATCTGAAAGAGTGTTTATGCTGCTTTCACACTTTAGGTTAAGACCCCATTAATGAGCTCCAAACAATGTTATACTTCCCACATTTCACACAAAGTGTTTCCTTTGTTGGGTGTCAATGGAAAACATGTTCTATACAGGTCAGGAAGTTGTATGTGAGGAAGTACAGTAGTACAGTAGTTAGTTTATAAAATCTTAAGGAAATAATAACAATATGCTATAGAAATGCATAATCAGATGACTGTTGGCTAATAACATGATGAAATAATTAGACTTAAGAGCTGGTGACACACAGGCAGACCAATTGAACCTTATTAAACACTCAATTCTTGCAGTTTGGCAAAACTTTACACACAAAGAATGTTTACTTTGTTTTCTTATAAACAGGTAAAATGCTCAGATGTCTATCTCTGGTTTGTTATATAACCTTTTTCCGGAATCTAAGCGGATCATGCTCTGACAGTCAGAGTTATTCAGTGACTTAGTTTATTACCATTAGAGATGTTGAAATCCCTTTAAAGGCACTGTTAATACAGGAAAAATATTACGAGTGAGGCAGGACAAAACAGCTGCAGTCAGTTGTTTTGCAGTAGTCACAGCAGCTTGCGTACCATGCACCTTTTTCCGTCATCCGTGTTCTTTTGTTTCGGAATTGTTACTGTTTTGCTGATGTGTTTTGTTAATGCTGCCGCTCCTTTATTTATTTATTCATGTTTGTTTTTTGTTTTCTGTTTCCCTCAAATTTTTTGAAGTTCACCAGGACCTGTGGTTCACGTATGACAGAAAACCGCTGTGGGTCCTTTCCGGAAGGGGGTTAAAAGACCTGGCCGATGGGTCCGTGAGTTTCCACCGCATAACAACAATGTTTCAATTCGTCTAATCGGGGGTATTTAGGCTAAGTAAACTATTACTCTTTGGGATTTCTTCAGAAGACATGGCCCAGTCATGCCGGCCTTTTATTCAAACCATTTGTGTGCGGTTGGGAGTCAGGGGCGGGCGGCAGGCGGCGGAGTGAATGGAAGGAGAGAGGAAAGATTGGATAGCCCTGGGAGAAAGTCTAAGACGCGCAGAGTGAGAGGTCTTGGCTGCCGGTGCCAAACCACACGCAGCTTGCGTGATTGTGGCTCTGCTGCCTGCACATGCTCCCCCTTCCTCTCCCCTCACTCGTTCCCGAACTCCCAGAAGCACCTGCACGCACTGCCACCTGACCTCTGTGACCTTTGAACTTCTGAGACCCGAGGTTGGCTAATTAAACAAAGCCGGATGGAGAGTGAAGAAAGCAAGATGGAGACAGAACAAAAATCTTTAGGCAGTCTAAGTTTAGTTCTTACCTCACCCTCTCTTCACATTTCAGACGAATTCCAGATTGAAATAATAAAAGCACAAACTGAATCTCTGACCCATGATTTTCTGCATTTAAAATGAATCCTTTAACCATGGCTCTGAGGATGGGATTTTGTTATATCTTACTGTTTTATCTTATGGCTGCTAGAATTTATAGACTTTTTCCATTACGAATGGAACAGAGGCTTTGGTCAATACACAATGTGTGTAGATCCATACGGTATACACAATCTATAACATGTACGCTACAACCTGGTCCCAATGAACTCAGTCCCTTATGTGTCCTTAGTAGTCACACACACACACACACACAAAATATGTATAAAAGGAAGAAAGTTTGAGAAGGAGCCAGAAGTGAAATCTAGCCAGCAGCTTTTTAATGGTACAGGTTTATAATGAAACACTCCTTGAGCCCCCTTCCCAAAGCAGTGACGCTATTCACTAGACCCACACACACACACATATTAAAAACGCACGCTATTCATAATGTGGGCCTATCACAAATGGAAAATGGGGGGAAGAGGCATTTCAGGGGATGAGGAGAACTCAAGCCTTACGAAACCCAGGTTTTTAAAAGAGAAAAGCATCCGTTTACCATGCATGCCTGCATAGCCATGCTCAAATGTTTCTTACATTTGAGGTGAAGCCAAAGCGGGCTCATTTTGCCCAATTATAGCAGTATTGAGGTCATTGCTGTCAGTCAGGTGTTGACTCTGAATGAGGCTGCTGTGATTTGATGGACAGGCAGGGCTCAGCATTATAGATACTGCCCTATGGCCACAGACAGTGTGAGAAATATAAATCACATTTAACTTTATGCAACATAAAAATAAACATTACTTTTATGTTGCGTTATTTTTTGTTTTATTACTTGTATTTCAAGTAGGGCTAGTAAAAAGTTTTAAAAAATGAACTACTGGACTGCCTGGGCCAAAAGAAAAATAATCATTCATTTTGAGCTGTCTTCCATTAAAAAGTCAGTGTTTAATTAAAACTTTCTTTACAGGACGTACAACCTCACAAAGTCCAACGGTGTGTATTCAGCAGCCCACCCTGTTGTGCTTTTCCAAAGACGCAAGGCGTGCGAAACAACAGAATGAATCAAATATTATGCAAGTAAAATATGAAAAATATTATGCATGTGAAATGTGTTAGTGTCTCATATTTGCTCAGCGGCTTCTGTGGTCGAAGGCTTCTCGCCGTTGCATGACTTGTCACAAAACACAGTAAAACAGTTCCGGATAATAATATCATAACATATTTGCACTATTAAAAATTCCTTTGGTTGGATGTTACAGCATCTCGACACGAACGCGCCTGTAATAATTACGCTGATTCCGCATGCAAAGTTTCATGCAGTCTAGTCTATATTTAGCTTATTCAGTCGTGTGCATTCATGTGAATGCTTTCCGAGAAAAAAAGGGTAATTAAACAAAAAGATACGTTTACAGCTCATATTTTATTTGAAGTGTGTAGCAGCTTACAGTATACTTTCCATAGCGTCTCGTCTCCCAGCCACCCGGTCGACACGCACTCGAAAGATTTCTGCTGATTGAGCCTCAAAATATTCCCATGTGTGACCGGCGTGAGCCTGTCGACTCTTGTTACCCCATATCACCCAGCAGCTTTGAGCCAAGCCCACTAGATCAACAAGTTCACCGCCTGTTGTGTCATTTCCACTGGTAAGTCTGCACAGAAAGAGGTTATTAGGGATAAGCTCACCTGATGCGATAACCTCACGGCAGTAACAGCTGGTTAGGCAGACGATTTATTACCGTCGGAAAATACTGCGCATCGTTATTGCCTGAGATTCAGTGAAATTAGGAGGCCGGTAACGGAGAGTAAGCATTCAGCACGTAATATTCTGTGTGATGTTAAGAATAGATAGTAATAAATGGGGAAAGGAAATGGAAAATTTCCTTTTCCTCTGTTTCTTTTTCTCTCTTGCTCTGAATGAATGGAGTGCTCGGTTGACTCCAAAGGCAGTAGTCATTATTTTGACAGAAACCAACAAGCAGAAGGTTAAGTCATTACAAAGACATCCTAGAAACCTTATTTGCTATACTGTGACAATTCATGCTTTTAATTTCAAGCAGTAACCAAACAGCAGACGTCTGGAAAGACAAACTGTAGGCACAAATACTTTTTTAATTTAATTTACACAATTTTCACGTTTTAAAATGTTTGGTTTGTTCCGTAATCTGAAGCAACATTAACTTAACAACATTAATTTACCAATTAACAAAAACGTAATAACTTCTTAATGTTTAAATGATAATAAATCAGATTTCTTAAACACACACAGACACACAACAGGTGAATAGATCAGAAACTTAAAACTAATAATGCATTAGTGTGTTAAATGGCTCCAAATCCACATTTTAACATCCTTTGGGAGAGTGCTGCCATCTGGTGGTAAATTTGTGTGTCTACATGCCCATGCCTTGACTTGATGTTGCTGCATTCATGATGAGGTCAAATCACACAAGTTCAAAAACTGACAAAATCTGATGTTACAATTAAGGAAAAATTAGAATATGAAAAAGCAACTCTACACATTCATCAGCTTTAATACGTATTCACCTGGATCCTCTGATATTACAAATATCTGTAATATTTGGCATATTGTCATAGCTATTTTATATGTTCCCAAACCGTTCACTCTCCAGCTGCTACTGGTAACTGAAACCTTTATACTGTCATACAGTCTATAAAAATAAACAAATGGCACATTGTATTTCTCCTGGATACCCAGCAGTATAAAAAGCAGTAGGTAAACTTAGTAATGAATGTGTGTAGCAGTGGAAAACGTGTGGGGATGGTGGGGTACAAACTAACGTTTGACTGAATAGGGTTTTTCTGAGGGAACTGGGTCAAGAGTCTGAGTCCAGGCTGAACCACTGGGACTTTGGTTCTCTCTGCAGAAATCAGTACATGAATTTGTTATATTTCTGTGACATTATTGTGAAAGAAGTAAAAAAAAACCTATATGGATTATTACTGTATAGGCTTTATATAGCCTACACTTTTTAACTCTAAATGATCTTATTCCTGCAAAAAGGTCATTCTGTTAATATCCTCTAGAGGGCGATACATCTTAAAGAATAAATCTATTTTTTAAAGCCACAATCCGTAACTTTTGCCTTTCTACCGCCATCTCTGTTTAAAAAATAAAATTGCAGATTACTTTACGTATGTAGGTATCAAATGAAGCCAGACTGACATTTCCCGGAAAATCAGACTTGCAGCTCACATTGTAAATCGATATTATAAGCTTACCATTGCAAAACATTGAACACTGATATGCACACTGTTATGTACTTGCTCAATAACTTTCTTTACAGCTTTAAAGTACATTGTCATATATAAAAAAATCAAGCGTGTAATGCACAATCTTTTCACTGTATACCTATAGGGGAGTGTTGGAATGCAGCCTAACATTTGATAAACATAAAATAATATTAACTGTGTGTCATATACGAGCACCCCTTACATTAATAATATCAGTGCTTTAATTAAATGTATTAATAATAGTAATGTTTTCTTTGTATGGTATACGACACACAGTTTTCAGGAATAACGTCACAGAAAGTCAGGGTAAAAAGAGACTGTTGCAGTAGTAAAACTTAGTTCATTATGGCAGTTGAATTTTTGCTGTCCTCTAACTATACAAAGGATATGCAATGCTGATTATGTTTTATTTATTGTATATACATATAAGAAGGTGTTTGAGTATAAGGGTATTTGAGTATTGACTTGAGTATTAGGGGAGGAGGCTGGTGGTGGGAGTGATGCGTTAGAATTACCATAAGATGTTCACCACGTCCCCCTCATCTATACCTGCATGAAAACCATCCAGACAGACAATGGCTTTATTTCTCGTTGTGTTTACTGACTGTTCGTAAATCTCTGCGGAAAAAGGAACAATGTGAAAGTTATTCACCTGTGGCCATATGGATTTTACGCAGTGCTGAATGTTTTAGGACCTTGTAGTGGTCAGAAAGTGGCCAGGATGAACACATCTCACCAGATTCATTTCTCCTCCAGCTTTAAAGTTGAGTCGGTAATCATTTCTGTCATTTTCTCGGTGATTTTTTTGCTCGGCACCGTGGGAAACTGCCTTGTGCTTGCCGTTGTCATTCGTAATGGGCAGATGAACACAAAGACCACCAACCTGTTCATCCTGAACCTTGGGCTAGCGGATCTCTGCTTCATCGTCTTCTGCGTGCCTCTCCAGGCTACTATCTACACCATGGACGAGTGGATCTTCGGACCCTTCGTGTGCAAAGCTGTACACTTCATCATCTACCTGACCATGTATGCGAGCATCTTTACGCTGACAGCTGTGTCCCTGGACAGGTGCGTCCCAGCCCTGTTGCGCGCAACGTGCGCCGTTCTTTCCAATTCAATGATTCGTACACATCAAATCGTGTGTAAACGCCCGTAAAGGCTACATTACTGCTAATGATACACAATAATTGTATCAATAATTGAAAGACACAAATAGCTGATGCATTTCACTTAATGTGATGAAAAAGAAACTTTAGAAGCTTTCGTGTGGTTTCTTTGTTCATCTCCCTGATGAAGATCATATGGTTTGGGGAAAAAAAACCTTTTAGTTTCTTCATTATTTGTTTATTAATTTTAAGGAAAGAATGCATCGGAAATTATTTCAATGCTGAAAAAATTAAATGATTTTTTTTCATATTTTTGTCTTATGTTATGAAGGAAATGTGCTTTAATGAGATTTTTAAAATAAGACGGAAAAGGATGATGTGCAGTTGCTACATTTAGATGCTATTTCTATGGAAATCGTTATCACCAAGGAGTCAGGAGAATAGAAATTGTTTTATTACAGTGATGGCTTTTAATGATTATTTCATGTTTGAGATGTTTAAAATAATCTTTCACAAAACATTCATTCATCAAACATTCTGCTGTTATTTGCTGTAAACATTTCATTATCTGAAGACCAGAAGTTACAGATAGGGATCAAAAGAATCGACAATATTCTTGTGGACATTGAGACTAGAAATTAATTGCATTAGCACATTCTAATTCTTTTCATCTTTTCTCTAAAGATATCTTGCCATTCGCTACCCCCTGCGCTCAAGAGAGATGAGAACTCCCCGTAACGCTCTGACATCTATCAGTTTGGTGTGGGCTTTATCTCTGTTCTTCTCCAGCCCTTACCTCAGCTACTACCAACAGATGGATCTGGATGGGGCCACCCTTTGCATTCCAGCCTGGAACATCCAGAATCGTAGAGCTATGGACATCTGCACCTTCATATTTGGCTACCTGATCCCAGTTCTTATTCTCAGCATCACCTATGCCCGCACCATCCGTTACCTGTGGACGTCTGTGGATCCCATGCAGGACATATACGAATCCCGCAAGGCCAAGCGCAAGGTGACCAAGATGATAATCATTGTAGCTGTGCTCTTCTGCATCTGTTGGCTGCCACACCACCTGGTCATCTTATGCATGTGGTTCGGCTACTTCCCACTCAACCACACTACCTATGTTCTCCGAATTCTCTCCCACTTGGTGGCTTACACCAACTCTTGCCTGAACCCCATTGTCTATGCTCTAGTGTCAAAGCACTTCCGCAAGGGCTTCAAGAAAGTGTTTGGGTGTGCGTTACACAACCAGGTTGCAAACCGGGTCCACACTGTGCAGCCGGCGCAGACGGTGAGCCTGGTGGAGGCAGCCTCCAGCGAGGGCTCCAATCAGAGCGAGGGGTTGTCCCGGGGTCGGCTGTGGAGCAAAAGTGGCAAGAAAATGATGACAAGTGCTTTAATGACATTTAATGTGACATAATCATATATACTCTCACTCACTGTCAAATCAGTATTCACTAAAGTATAAAACTGTGTTGTTCCAGAGGCTTTTAAAAGCATTTATGCAGTGGTTACGTAAGACATGTTGTCATATAGGCAGGGGTTGTTAAACAGAAAGAAAGCAGGGCTTTTTGTGTTCTTGATGGGGACAGTGACTGATGCTTAAAACGACGCCTGGTGTCTGTGTTTTGTCAGTGTTGGCAGCTTTCGTCACTGTGCGCTGGTGGCTGTGTGTTTTGTGACTGTGCAGACCACTGTGACACATGGTTGGGTTTTCCGGAGGTGCAGCTGGCTTCATTATCAGCAGACATCTCTGGCATCAAATGGTTTTGACGCTGAACATTCATAACTATTTGATCTGGCAAATGTTTGAATGAATGAATGATCTGATGTGATTAATTAAATCTAAACATATTTTTAGACCTAGTCTAAGTTCATGTAGGGTTTGTGCTATAAAGGGTGTCTGTTCACAAGTATTCATAGACAACAGCTGAAAGGGAAAAGGTTGATTTTATTTGCAGCATTATTAATTCATATATCTTACCTTTTGTGTCTTCAGAAATCTCATTTCTGTGAAACGTGTTATATAAATACTACAAACAATGCATTAAATATTTCCTCTTAATAATGTGTTGACAGTGGGATCTGTTCACAACCAAATCTATTTTGCTCAAGTTCAGAAAACAATGCTTAAAATGAATTTACAAACCAATGAATGAATCAATACACAATAAAAAGGAAAGCAATGAAAAATACATGTTGTGCTTTGTGCCTGATTTCTGTTCAGTCATAATTTTCCAAGCACAGAACATATAAGCATCTCCCCAGAATCACTCAATCTGTTATGAAACAGATTTGTCCAAGTACATCCACTTCTCTTGGTTCTCCCTGGGTCTTGCTTTACTGAGGAACAGCCAGTTGGCTGCATCTAGTATGTAGCTGCTTTAGTCTCAGCTGTTGCTTGGAGAGTTTCTGAGTAATATGTTCTCTCTGATCTGCTACATCAATGGAAAAAGCCCAGTACTGCAGCTTCATTTAACAGCTGATGTTAGCATATACTGTATATTGCTATTTAACAATTACTGTGGTTATTTTAGACTTCCTGTGACACTCCTGATTTTTCAAGCAAAGTTAAGGAGATCTATTTACGAGGACCTCTTATCTGTTAAGCGCCAGCTGTTGCCATTCTGGTAGATTGTTATTTTCATTACAAGAATGGAAAGATGCCAGATTTGACATTGAAAATGGCAGCTTTGGTGATTTTATGTACATCACTTATGGAAGACATAAGTGTGCAGGAGACTCTGGGGCCAATCCTTCATGTTCATATACTCGCCTGAAGAGCCACTCTAGAGGCAAACTGATTGGCATATATGCAGAGGTCATCTGCAAAAGCAGTGCTTCAGATGATGGGGCTCTGTGATTATTTTTCCCATGCGTCCTATTGACAGCAGTCCCAAGTTCAGCTGTCCAACAGGAGCCCATCATTGATCTGAGCTTTTGAGCCTTGATAAATAAACACAAGAATGCACAAGAAAGAAAAAGAGAAAGAAGACACATTAACATCAAGAAGCGTGTGAGTTCTTTAAAATATTAAAGTTTAATTACTATTAGTAGGAAGTCTTATCTATTCATAGCTGTTGCACAGGTCAGTAAGAACATGTTGCTGGGCAGAATCATCAGCAGGTGGTAGGGGTTGATGGGGGTTATGGTTGACTTGCATTCTAATTGAAGAAAGGCAGAGAAAATGTCATATGTAATTTATTTCCTATCCTTCCTTATCTTAGTTGTGAGTTGGGATGTGATGTACACTCCACAAGAAAAATGTTAACGTAAGTGCTTGTTTTGTTGCACCCATAACAGATAGCAATCTCATCTCCTCTCCATAATACATTTGATTTTGCAAACATACAACAGAACTTGTGTGTTTATATATAACAAAACTTATATACATATATATACATGTCATTGTCAGAAACCTAATTAAAACCATAGATAAAGATTTGAATCTGAATATGCAAAGTGATACATTCCTGACACAATATCACAAAAGGGAAACTGCATGCAAAGTGTTTCCTACATAGAAGCTAATTGCTGTATAGTTGTGTAACATGCTCTGTTCTTTTGTTGCAGTTCATTTCTACATATTTCTACATATAAGAAAAGTGACACGCTGTATAGAAGGCACCTGGGTGGCACTGAGTTACCTTGTCCTCACGTGTGCCCGTTACACCATCACCCCACACATTTTTAATGGCTTTCTCCTGAAAATACTATGTGGTAGCCGTGTGTACAGTCAAGGCAAAGTTCACCAATTAAGCCACTCTGTTCTGTCTTGGCTCTCAGGGGCATAAGGTGACTCCTCTGATGTAGATATAACATGGACCGGCTGGTCTCTCTCTCTCTCTAACGATGTCACGGCTGCCCACCTCACACCTCCCAGTATCAATGAGGTCATCATGTACTTTCTCCTGTTGGCTTCTTCATTTTACCGTCTCAGGGGGCAAATAGGGGAAAAATCAGATAAAGTCCAGCTTCACATATGTTGGTTTTGTCTCCCAGCTACAAGGGTGACATTCTGCCAGGTGCGACAATGTAAAACACTGTTAAATATTTATATAAATGTTTAAAAACACAAACAGCTGCTTCAAGGACTAAAACAAATGTACTTGTTAACTCGTGTGTACATTGTTTGACAGCACTGTGGTGATATTCCTCAAACAGACAGGTTAGTGGTTTGTGCTAAACCCTTTTCCTAAGTATTACACTAATGCAATTAATTCAGCTCCACAATGTTTACACTTTTCAGGAAATCAACCTACAAACAGGTTACTTTGTTTGCATTGTTTTGTGAGTCTTAGCCAACACATCATTACCATTATGCAGACAAAGCGGCTTAATGTAACTGATACAGAACCAAAGCCTAAAACCGAGCTTACCTAAAACTAACACTGTTTAAACTTTAACACAACAGCAGTGGCTAAACATTGTAATGGCTGAACAGAAAGAAAGTTGCATAGCTGCTACACAGATCTTTCTGCGTGCCTCATAAGCCTCATCATTTTCAGCATCACACTGGGCCTAACAGGTAGGAGCAACCCTTTACCTTATGTTTCCAATCAGTGCTAATGGAGGAACCTGAAAGTTAAAGCATGCTCTGAGAATTGAACAGAGATGTTACCTCACAGCAGATTTGTGCCTCCAGTGAAGTAGGTCAAATCAGGATCTTCAACTTTCCCAACAACATGACAAAGTAAATTTTAAGTGGTGTTAAACAAAAGGGCCAACATCTCACTAGAGTAATTGCCAATGTTTAACTGGACAGACAGACAGAAAGAAAGAAAGATTTAAATAATTTGCAATGGTTGAATATTGAATATTAACCTGAATTATAAGTTTTACAGATTCTTATTCTACATATAATGCTTTCGTATCAGCAACATGTATGTGTTACCTAGGCAACCAGACATTATGGAGTACTTATGGAGTAAGTGGTAACTCTGATTTGAAATGGAAATTCAGAAAGCATCTAATGCAGCCTGTGACCAATAATGGACTGATGAATTTTAATATCCTCAGGCTGCAAATCCCTCCTCAGTAGTTGCAGTACATCTACACAATATCCATTTCAGAGAAAACCCTCAACAGAAGCTGAGAACACCAAAACCAACATTAAGTGCATCTTAAGTGTGGTTTCTTCATTACTGTGCTGTGCAGAGGTAGGACTATGTGACTATTTGAAGTATCTCTGCTGGGCATATTCATTTATTTAATTTATTATGTGTATGTATTTATTTAGATTATGGCAGTAAGTCTGTTTGCCTGCGTTTATTAAACTCAGAGGGCGCCATCACTATGAATAATATATGAATCATAAAGGGGCGGTAGAGATTGCGTGAATAATCTAATTTACATTTAATAAACGTGTTTCACATTTCGCTTGCTACTGAACCTTGAGAAAACAAACCTCTCACGATGGCATTGTTTAGGTTAAAAGCGCATTTGCTTTCATCCAGTCGGAACTGAATGGTTGACGCGGAATGCGCTTATGTCCGAGCAGATTTGATCGAAACGCGTTGCATTGACAATAATGCCAGCGAAAGATCCTCTTATTGAAACACTTAAAGGTAGGTCTGATGTCCCGTATATAATCATACGCGTACGTGAAGGCTATTCAGGCCTGTTGTGCGGTTTCCATGACGGATCAGTTGACAAACGCGTTCTTGCGTTTCGTCTGCGATACGTTTGTTGGTGTGCGTCAGGCTCGCCTTTATCCATTGCGTCGCGTTTGGCCATTGCGTCGCCTTGTTTTTATTTTCCACAGGCGTCGTATTGGGCGTATCCAGTTAAAGAATATATATATTTAAGCTTTCTAAATGCCTCCCAAGAGACATCTCTCATTGCTTTTCATTTCATTCCTGCACTCAGTCTAGTCTTACGTGTATTGACAGGACACGTTCACGCCATTAAAAACGGGACGCTCCTGAATAAAGCAAAGCGAGATACCGGCTAACAAAAATACTTTCTGAGAACGTTTCTTCTTATAATTACGACACGGTATAGCAAATATTAATGTTATAATAACGATCCATAAATATTATTAAAAGATGTCGTTTTCTAAAATGTCTATACTCTTTAGAAACGTTTGCGAAAGTTACACAAACGTTGGATGTTAGCTGGGATGCACCAGCCGTCGTGCAACCTTACTTCACGTTTTAAACGTTAATAGAACATTTAAAATAACATTTTCAATGTTTTGATTACATAATGGAAACCTTTCTGCAATCTAAATGTTTTAGCTGAGTGACAGATGAATTAAAAATGGTTAATATCTAAAACTGGTCCTGTGTGAAGAGGCCCTTGTAGTACTGAAAAAAAAACAGCTTTTGTTGCATAAACCAGGACTTGGGCTGTTTTTAAAGTATCAATGCAAAGTCTGTTCCACTAATAGTACATAACTTCTCATGCCTGTTTCTTTGCAGTGTGCATTGTGAATTTAAAATCTGAGAGTACGGTGACTGACTCCAGCCCACACCTAGTGCCCTGTTGTGAACTCCTGGAACTTATATTGCGAAAGGGACTTCAGCGTAAGTCCACACGCAAACAATATACATACATGCATACAAGGAAACATCTTCAATACGGTTAAAAAAGCATCCCAGGATGTACTTCATGTTGTTGGTGGAGTAAATTCCTAGAGTTTTTTTTTCTAGTAGGTTAATGACGTTATTCTATTCTCAATGCTACATCCAAGTTGTTAAATGTTAAGTCCTAAACTTTTGACTAGTGTATGTAAAAATAAATGTACAAATTCATGCATATTGTTTATGTTTTAGAGCCTGTTCTAAGCTTGGCACATAGAGATTACTGGCAGTGTTTTGAACAGCTTCTGCAGTACGACACATGTGGCAGGTGAGTTTGTAGCATCTTATTCCTGTCTCAACAGTTGAAATTTTTAAAGGTGAAAATCTTATTTACACTTAAACCTTCTGCACTTTGTTCTGTTAAGAGGCTTTTGGTTGATCTCCATTAGAATTGTTGCTGAAACAGGAAGCACATCTAAATGTGATTGGTCCTATCTGATCACAATGTTCTGTCTGTCCATCAAGGTTGAGTTCAGTCTCTTTAGCAGTGCAACAGACTGCAGCCTGCACCAAGATTATTACCTCTCAGGGACGAGGGCGCTTCTTTATACGTCTAATGCTGATGAAGAGAACTCTGGGAAATGTAGTAAAACATCTACTCCACACAAACAAAGTAATCGAGGTCAGTGAAATCAGATTCCAGTCACACTTATAAGTCATAAAACAAATGACAGACTTGAGACCTGACCTGGAATCAGATCAGAGATTCGTGAGCAACGCAAGTCATTAGGATGATTGGGGTCCTATTATGCCCTTTTACGAAGTCTTGATTTTGTTTTAGGTGTGTACTAGAATAGGTTTTCATTCTTTTTTGTTCAGAAACACAATTTTTTAAAATATTTTTATTTATATTTTACATTACAACACCTCTGTTTCCACTCTATGCAGAATATTCTGTTTAGCTCTGGATTCTATTAAGCCCCTCCTTCCGCAACATTTGATTGGTTGTGCTGGCCCAGTCTGTTGTGATTGGTCATGTGCTTCCAGAAATGTCCCGTCCCTTACAATAACTGCAAGCTTCAGGTCTCAGGTAAACAGTAACAGTAGCATCTTTTATGCTGAAACTGCAACATTACACACTAACGTTGAAAAAATGAAAATGCATAATAGGACCCCTTTAAATGCAATACAAAAATAACAAGTAAAAAGTGCTATTTAAACAGGGTTAGTGAAACTAACCAGAAGCAAACAGAAAATATTGGTAAAAAGATTTTATTTGAGCTTCTGACCAAAGACTTTAGAGTAGACGCAACAAGAACATTTTTGTAAACACAGAAAAGATGATAAACAAATCTTGTAGAGATAATAAATGTCAGTTCTTATTTTTTGCAGTGGTATAGCCCTACCATTGCTATCCTGAGAAATGAGGAGTTTGTAGGTGAGTTGTTACATCCCAAATCATCTAAATTAACTATATCTGGGACATAGTAGGTGTGTCTTTGCCTTATTCAGTGTCTGAAATCTCTCTGCACAGAGCCCTTTATCTCACTGTCTATGGTATTGTCAGAAATGGAGTTTAAGCTGAACATTGAGGTATGGACCATACTTCTTTTATGTTTTGAGTTTCAGTTTACAGTCAGTTTCTGTATATTGGCACCTTTCAGTATGCAGTGGAGTTTTTATCAGACTTCCTCTCTGTCACTTTAATCTTAGAACTGCAGTTTCCTTGATGAAAGCTGGCTGCTTCCGGTAAGATTAAAATGTTCTGGCACACCTAATTTTTGCATGAAGAGGAAATGTTGAAGTGCATGTCGGAAATCTTGCTTGTGTTTTAGGTCTGTCAAATCTATGAAGCTGTTCCCTGTCAGGAATTGGGCATGGTACTCAGGTTAGCATGTTGTCATGTTTTTCTGTTTCTGAATTCTGCATTTTTCCTGTAATAAATTTTCAGCCAGCAGTTTTTGAGAAATGTATTATTATTTTAGCAAATATTCAGATTTGTTTGCTTTGATGTTGAAAGGCAGAAGGCATGCACAAATGGACATTGCAAGTTTAGGATATATGGCATGTTATTCCTAAGGCATATTATATATAATAAAATATATAGTCATATTTTTTCTGTTTTAAAGGTACCTAGATGGCCGTGTTTTTGTGCTGGACCTGCTAAAGGGCAGTCAGGCGCAGGCGGACATGTTTGCTGAACCTGGTGACATCATTGATGAAATCAATGGGATATCTCTAAGGAATGCCTGCAATGGACAGGTCAACAGTAATATTACTCCGACTATGTACTCTGCGTTATCCTACATATTGACATAAATCAGTATTAGATTGCTTCTACAATAGGCCAATATGTGTGTACTCCTTTGCCTGAATCGATTACATGTAATATGCTCCTACGTTCATAATTTATTTGCTTACTCATGAATCATCTGTAAGGTGTGGTTTCAATCATGTTAAATTAAATACAAAATGTACTGTAAAGATCAATATATGACTAACATGCCACACTGTTATTTCCCTGAAAGGCAGGTGTGGTTTTTTCTAAACTGAAGTGTCAGCCTCTTTCCATTCGCCTGATACGGTGGAGAGGAATAGATGGGTCCATCTATCAGCCTTTGGTCAAACACTTACAGCAACTCAAACAAGAAAACCCATCACTCCAGTTTGGCCCCAAACAGACTCACAGAACTGTGGTTCAGAAGAAAGGGCAGACACAGTGTGTGAAAGATGGCAGGTAAACAAGCTGCCCCATTGAAATCTAATCTCAAAAAAGATGTACATTGTGTTTGCAATTGTATTAGTCTCCAACACCATAAACAGGCGGCCCGGGCTGTAACTGTTTAATCCTGTTTCATTAACAGGATCCTGTATGCTGTGCAGCTCTTAGGAAAAGCAAACATAGGAATGGTACAGTAGTTGTGCAAACAACACCTTTATGGCACTCTTGCTCAGCTTTAATCCATGTGTATTTTATGTATTAGAGTGGCTAGGTTTTCATGTACACCAATCATCAGAGTAAGTGGATTATATGTGACATGAGCAAATTTATTGAACCTCATCTGTATGCCGTTTGCCTTTACACCGATTATTCTGGCAGTATTCTGTTTGCATGACCTTCAATTTAATTGCACTGCTGTCTTAATCACATTGTAATGGCGCAAGTAAACGTAGCCAGTGATCCTAAAATAATGTGATTATTGAGTTTGTACGATTGTTCATTTCATGCTGTTAATATTAAATTTGTTACGTTTTAAGTATGGAGGTAAGGAGGTTTTGCAAAACGCCATTCCTGTAGTGCTGGAGCGCAAACAGGCTAAAAAGGTATATCTGCTGTTGAGTTTTACTGTATGTAGAGGACTAAATAAGTAAGCTGGTTTTGAGAATGTATCTTAAATGAGCATGCTTTCTGGATTTGATGTTGTTTAGGAGGTACTGCTGGATGTAAAGGAGACTCACCTCACCTGCACAGAAAAGACCAATCAACAAGTTGGTATTATGCAGTGTTATATTTACATTGATGTGTTTTATTAATCTTTTATTCAAAGGGAGTTACAGTGCAAATTGGTGCTTCCATGATCCATGGAATCCATGACTTAGCATGGTGCTAATCCATGACCTTGTTAGCACCATGCTGTACCATTTAAACTGCAGGGGAGTGGCTGGTGAAATTTGCTGATATTAAGCCAATTATTCTTTCTATCAGGAGCTGTTTCAGCACCATTTCCCAGAGATTTCATGTGTTGGGAGGTTTGGAAGCCAACCTGATTTAACCATTTTTGCTTTCTGTGTATTGTAAGTATCTTTAGAAATATATGTCCATCTATATACTATGCAGGTTCATGTCCTATTTAATTTCTTGAAGTTTCAGTATTTACTAAATAACCTTGTATTTGAAATGGTGGAATTTGAATAAAAGTTTATTAGTATTATATTTGCTTCCTTCCATGCAGCAGGCCTTGTGTTTGTGAACTTTTGTATTAAATCTTTGTATTAAAGATTATTTCATTGGCTGTTTCAGAGATAAACCACAAGCAGACAGATCAGTGGGCTTCTGTTGTGTGGTCTTACAGGCTGCCACAAGCAGCGAGTGTGAAGAGATTGTTAACCGTATTGGTGAGTCTGATGTGATACCATAATTAAACGATTATATCAACTCCTTTATTCAAACTCTTTTGTTAAATAATGCAATTTCGAATGTCTGTTTCTTTCTTTTATATTCATACAGCTGCTGGGTTTAAACATACAGAATGGTTTGTATGAGAAACCTGAAAAAAATTAAAATTTGGAGATCTTGTGAAGTTAACATGCTCAATAAAACAGTATGTTTGTATTTTGTTTTAGCATAATTTACATAATGAATATTTTAAGAACCTTATTGTAATACCCTGTATCTGTGCAATGTTGTTTTGATAGAAATACATAAAACAGAAACTGTGTTGTCCTTGTTATGATTTGACATAAGTAGACAGTCAATAAGTCTGTGCTGTCACTTATAATACACAAACATTTTAAAAAACTTTAAATTGTTTGAAAGAAAAACAAAGAAAACATAAACTGCCCCTAAATTAAAGAAAATTCTGAAGAAAGGTTTTAAATACACCAATTTAAACAGAAAATTAGGATGTAAAATTAGGAAAAAGATCATTAATCAAACATAGGCAAAATTGTGACAATCGGATGCAATTTAGATAATCTCCAAAACACACACACCTACTCCACACAGCAAGTTTCATTGCTTTATGTGTGACAATTTAAAAACATCCTGCTCTAAATTTGATACATTTTCTGTCTGCTTTTTATTTTTAATGGTTTTAATTAGAATTACAAATACAGCCAGGGGTGCATTAAATGTAATAATAATAATAATAATAATAATAAAGCAAACCAAAAAGATATAAATGAAGTTAAAAGCAAACGTTAAAAGGTTTAAAAATAGTAACACGTTTTACAGCTTTCTTATTTTTAAACATAATACTACTTCTAGGCATTGTTAAGCTTCTATCTTTAAAAATATAAACAGGCTTATTTATTTGTATCTATAATAAATTTAAATCCCGAAATCGTCTCTGACTTTTCTTGTCTGTGACGTCATCATAATGGCCCGGAATTTCCTCCTCGGTAGATCTGGCGCATGCGCACATGGAAAAAGAATGCGGACTTCGCAGCTCTTTCAATATTAAACTGTTTTATGGCTATACTTTGATAAATCATGTCGAAAGCACCATCTCAGCCCGGTTCTTCGGGTGCCGCGGCCAACCTCGGACCTTCATCGTCCTCCTCCTGCTCGTCTCCCTCGGCAGGTGGCACGACGTCCCCCGCTAACGTGCTGCATGCACAGCCCGAGAAACCCCAGCACTACACGTACGTAACGAAATACCTTTACACCCACCTGATCGCTCATGCAAACCACCGATCCTTCATGCATCAGTCCTTTAACGTTTCTGATGAGGTTTTTGAAGTCAGATGATCTGTATCCAGAGCCGTGTTTTATCCAGGCCTAGTAGAATGATATAATGCAAGCATGCATTGTATTGCAGTGAAATGATGCATTTGAATAGATGCATTTAAGCATCTTGTCAAGAGGTTTTGCTGTTAAGCACAATATAGCTTGCGTATTATATGCTTACTGAAAGTATGTCATCCATTCGTTTGATGATAGCTTCATATATTTAATGCATATATTTGTAGCATAGCAGATTCAAAATAATAATAGATATTACAAATAAACAGTGTTTATCTGCAAATGCATTGCTTAGAATAATAGCTGTTTCCAACCTGTTAAATTAAGGTCTTCGTGTCTGGGCTTATTTTTTTTTTGCATGTGGCATGTTGGCAGCCCAAACATGAACATCTGTAGAAACTCCCGTTTGATTCCCTGTCTTCTTTCATCAACATGTTATTGTCTGTTCTTCAGGTATCTCAAGGAGTTCCGAACCGAACAGTGTCCCCTGTTTGTTCAACACAAATGCACTCAGCACCGTCCCTTCACCTGCTTCCATTGGCACTTCCTGAACCAGAGAAGGCGGAGGCCTATTCGCAGAAGAGACGGAACCTTCAATTACAGCCCTGATGTGTATTGTGTCAAATATGATGAGGGTACAGGGATGTGCCCGGACGGAGATGAGTAAGAGCCAACAGAAATTCCTTTTCTAACTTTAGCCACACTGTCTGATTTCAAGTTGATGTTTGTCTTTCATTTGCTTTACGCCAGGTGTCCGTTTCTGCACCGGACAGCGGGAGACACAGAGCGTCGGTATCACCTGCGATACTATAAGACTGGCTCCTGCATTCATGAGACTGATGGTAAAGGCCACTGCAGTAAAAATGGCCCACACTGTGCCTTTGCACACGGTTCCCACGACCTCCGTAGCCCTGTTTATGACATCAGGTTGGTAGCAACCCAGAAGTGTATTTTTATGTTTAAAGGACCTCTGAACGAAAAGTTTCCATAAATATAAGCCATAAATATAACTATAAGGCTATCAGGCTCCAAAAGTAACAAAAATAAAACAAAAACAACATTAAAAGTTTGTTATACTACTTATATGAAGCCATATGATAGTTTGTGTAAGAAATTTAGGTCTTATTTTCTGATATTTTTGCTCTCAAATCTCGTTAATGCTTTGTGCTACATATTATAATTTGACACTTTGCAATGGGCTACAGTACACATAAGAACCAATGGTATTTGACCTCAGTGACACATATTAAAGTGCTGAAGTTTGAATTGACGTGAGAGTAAGTAAATAATGACCTTTAACGACAAGCTTATCAATTCGCCTCCTGCCATTGCAGAGTTATAAATTCATTAAGTATATTGCATTGATTATGATGTGTACTCTTTTGATTGATTTTTTTTTTCTTAGTTTGACATTTGTCTTCAATTTCCTGTCGTTCAGAGAAGTTCAGGTTTTAGAAGCACAAGCTGCTGCAGGATTGGTTGAGGGATCATCTGTAGATGGGCAGTCAGGGGTTGTGGCCAGCACAGCACTCATAGAAAAGATTTTAAGCGAAGATCCACGCTGGCAAGGTGAGAGGAAGCTCCCTGTTCTGCATATAAACACACATACAGAACTGGCTTTGAAAAGTTAACTTTTTTTTGTCATTATGTAACATCTTTCATGCTGGTCTTTTTCCTGTCTTCTTATGCAGATAATAGCTTTGTCCTCTCCCAATACAAGACAGAACTTTGTAAAAAACCTCCCCGGCTGTGCCGACAGGGTTATGCATGCCCCTACTATCACAACAGCAAAGACCGCAGACGAAGTCCTCACAAACACAAATACAGGTCTGCACAGCAAATATCAAATGACATTTGAGTTACAGTTTTTAATTAACAAAGAGTCCTTGTTCTGATATAGATAACATTGGAATACATGCAGTTAGTTAATTAAGGTAGGTGTTTTTTTTTTTTTTGATGTGGGCACGTGCTTTGGATATGTGTCACTTATATATGTGATTCTAGAATTAAAACATTATGTATCAGATTAAGGGAAGAAATTAGTGAATGTGGGTATCATACCTGATGCCACTATTACAGTGGAAAAGATCTTCCATCATAATTTTACAAGAGTGTTAAATGTGTGTTTGTACAGAGCCTTGCCATGCCCCTCAGTGAAACACAGTGATGAGTGGGGGGACCCCAGTAAATGTGATAGTGGAGAAGGTTGCCAGTACTGCCACACGCGGACAGAACAGCAGTTTCACCCCGAGGTACATCAGGAACACCACACAAAACTAACAGAGCTCTATATCAACAGCAAAACCATCAGGCATCTATGCAACTTTGACTTTAGTGTTTTTTTCATGGGCAAGCAGTGCTTAGATGTTTTCCAGATAACATAAAAATCTGGTTATTAAATGATTTTTATTCCACAGATTTACAAATCTACCAAATGCAATGACATTCAGCAGAGCGGAAACTGTCCCAGAGGGCCGTTCTGTGCTTTTGCTCATTTGGAAAGTAAGGGTATGTTTTGTATTATTTTAAAGTTATCATGTGAACACAGCATATAGGATATTGCCACTTTGCTTTTATTTGTTGTAAATGTGTCCACTCTGTTTGGCTCCACAGAAGTAAGTGTTAGCGTGGACCAGCAGGCACCACAGTGCAGTTCACCTCCTCTTGCTACCTCCTGCTCTGCTCCTTTAGTAGACTGCATCCAGGGTGGCCCTAGTGTCACCATGGAGGAAGGGCTGCTGGGGCGTGTTCTGCTGGAGGAGTCCTCCAGCATTGATGTAAGCCCTGGAGGAGAGGGGGGTTATGGGAAGGCCCCTGGCTTTGAAAGGGAGGACCAGGTAGTTTTCTAAATTACATTTTAACTCATCAGTTGGATGATTTCTACATTTTTGCAGTCATCAGAGGGTTGTCACAGTTATTGAAAACCTGAAAATATATAGGAATTTAACTTTTAAGGACTGGACCAGTTTATTTTGTCATGTGAACATGGCTCTTTTCCATACAGGCCAAATATAAAGGTTTTGGGATGGAACAGCGCAGTAGGGAAATCTCTGTGCACAGCAAACAGGTACTGAACTCTCATGGTAATGAAAGTTAATGAAATATCTCTCACATGCATCTCATTTAAGGCTGTCATGATTATTAATGATTATTCATTTAAATCTGAGTGCTCAAATAAAAAAGCTTCATTAGCCAACACTGAAGCAGCACTTCATAAATGGTTAAAATAATAGCCATATCTGCCAAAATGAAAAACAGCTTATGTCAGTTCGATAAATAAGGCATCCCACAGAGTCATACAAGCCCTTACACACACATTGCGTAAACTCTATAAAATTCTAATTTCATAAATTCTGAACTGCCCTAAATTCATTCTGTGTCTTGTGTTTTCAGGATTTGTTAGTCTTTCTGCCTGTCGGCAGTCCTCTCAGTCTATCATCCAGTATACCCTCCAGCCTGGCAGCCACCCCACCCAGCCCTGCACCTCCAGGCCCCTCTCCAGGCATGAACGCCAACGCTCTTCCCTTCTACCCAACAAGTGACACGGTAGAGTCTGTAGTGGGTAAGTAGTGGCTTCAGGAGACCATGTCATTAAAGTAACAGAGCTTACAGTGTAGACAACTTTATTGTAATGACAGTGGTCTACTTTTGTTGTATTGCATCATTTGCTCATGGTGTAGATGTGGTATAAATGGTGTTGTCAATAATTACTTTAAGATTATGTGAAATATACATCATGCTGACGTGCAGACAGTAGGTCTGTTGGGACAAGACTGTTTTGAGCTTTACTGTACACTAGAATGGCTTATGACTGCTGTACTGTATGTTTGAAACATGATCTGTTTCTTCTCTTCATCAGAATCTGCATTAGATGATCTAGATCTGAATGACTTTGGAGTCTCAGCTCTTGAGAAAAGTCTGGAGAGCTCAGCTCTGCCCAGCATGGGCCTCATGTTGGGTTGGTGACAAATTTATAATTTTGTTCTGTATGTGGGTTTGAAACACTTTGTTTTGAAATTGTTGTAGATTTGGGTATTTGTAATGGGGAATATATGGAGGTACCATGTAAGACGTTTATGTGATATTGTTTTCCACAGGAGGCAGTCAGTTACAGAGTTCTGCACCTGTCAATATCCCTGGATCTCTAAGTAGCCCCTCCCCTTTCAGATCGCCCTCACCTTCTCCACCAATCAGAGCTCACCACTCTCCGTTCCTTTCTGCACAACTGCCACAGCCCAGCCAATCAGAAAGTAGCTTTTTGGGGACCTCCCATGGTTCTTTAGGTTTGCATTATTTTTAGTAAATTTCGTGGCAGATGTCTGTGTGTTAAATAAACTATTAAGCAGTCTCTGCTCTTTGCAAGGCAGCTTTGCTTGTGCTGGGATCTAGCTAAACCTATTTATTTGTTTTATAGGATTAAATGGTATGAACAGCAGTATTTGGGAACATTTTCCTACAAGCCAGAGTTCCCCAGGTACCCCTCCTGCCCTGCTCCCAACGGGAGCCATGTACGCTGAGGCATCCCGTCTCAAACAGGAAGTAGAAGAGGCACACAGGATGTTAAAACACTGGGACCACAGCTGGAGGCAGATGACTCAGGTCAGACTACAGCTGTGTGTGTGTCTGTTTATGTAGAAGCAATGGGAGACGTGTGCATTTACAGAGACCATATTGATGACTTTATAATAGCATTTTTTTTTGCCAGCATAGCATTTATTCACCAATAGAATTCGTAATTTAGTTGCTAATGACAATTTTCCACCATTTTCCTCACCCTTATAACACAGGCTGTTTTGCCAGTGTACCTTTAAGACATCTGACCTTTTTTATGATTGGCTAAACTCTTTCCATGTAAAAATCACCAGTGTAGTTGTAATGTGATAAATAACCATAAGTATGTCAGTACAAGAGGTCTTTGATGTTTAATTTTCAATAAATGGTCTGGGTTTTATGAATGTTACAGCATTTCTGCATAATTCAGTAAAGTCATTTCAAAATAGAACAATTCACAAGATTGTTTTCCATGATAATTCTTGCATAACGCAGATGTAGTAGTAAACCATATCAAATTAATGATGAAAGCATTCTTAGTCTGTGTGCTCTGTTGCCTGCAGTCCTGGACAATCTTAAAAGCTGAGGCGGAGGAGGCACGTCTCCTGGTGGGGCAGTTGGGTATGGAGGCAGAACGAGCGCGACAGGCCGAAGAGGAGGCGCAGCAACAAGCAGCTTTCCTTGAGGAGGCACTAGAGAGCCTCCGGCACGCAGAAAACCCGCATCTTCAGCTGCACCAGCTGCAGTTACTGCACACACTGCCACTCAGCTCCATTTGCAGCCTGCAGGCACAGATCTGCACCTGTTTACGGACTGTAGAGCAGGTGAGGCGCAAAGCTGCAGCTTCAACACATTACAGTGATCCTGTACAGAAATACTGCTGTGATGTATTCTTATGATTACGCTTTACAATTTAATAATATCATCAATGATTTTTGTATGATAATAAGTGGAAATGTGGTGCTTTGTCTTGAAAATGTCACAGCTTAAAAATAGGCTTCCATTTCCTTGTGCGAAATATATTTTTCACTTTTTCTTCTGATTATAGAGTAATACCTGGAGGTTTTCTAACGGGTTTCACCAAATAATATGATATAATGTCACAAGTAGAGATGGGTAATGTGGTTGATAATAATTTTTCTTATTTTTAGGCTGTGTTCAGGAAGCAGAGATTATACTGTGTATCATGTGAGGAGATGGGTTCAGTGACGTTGCCATGCCAACACGGCCTGCACTGTGAGCGGTGCGCTGCCTCGACAGAATGCCCGCTGTGCGCGGACCACCAGCAGAGTCTAAACATCCCGCAGTCATAAACTAAGGCTAATCTATAACCAGATTTAATCTTGAGTTTAACTAAGGCTAAATTTATCCCAGAAGGCTGTTCTGTTGATCTTGTACCCTGAAAGCCACTTTTGATCATATCACAGACTTTGTTCTGTCTTAATCTGATGTGAATCTTAACCAAAAGGAATCTCCTCAATCTTTTATGCCTCAGAGTTTATATTTAAAATGATAGTTTTGTTTGTTGCATATTGACCATTTCAGAAGTTGTACTCCATTGGCTGGTATTAGAAAAGGTTCTCCAACAAAATTTAAGGACCATAATTTCCTTATTTACCTTATTTACGATGTTATCTAAACCTTTATACCTGCATGCAGGGTTAACTCCCTGATAGTGACCTCAGTGGGATCATTTGTTTGTAGAGAAATAACCAGTTTGTGGTGTTCTCTTGTTTATTGTGAGTAAAACGCCTCGCGGATGAATCTTCTTATATCATTGTAATGTCCATTTTTTAAGTGGGAACAGAGCAGGCAGTCTGTATTACTATTCAGACATGGTCTAGGTTTTGTAAAGCACTATTTTAGTTAGTACTTCAGTTATGGCACATTTATAGATATTAAGGGAAAATATCTAACAATTTGAAGATCATGATACCAAATAGCGAATAATATTCCCTATATGCTTTACATAAAAGCAAAACACATAAGACACACACATATATATAGTAAGACAATCTTGTCCTTTTTCTACATTTTTTAATCAGAATGTGGAGTGTCCTTTCAGAACATTCCAAAATGTTTACAGGTGAAATTCTGTGCAGCTGAAATGACTTTTAATATACTAGGGGATTTTTGTAATTGGTACAGATTAGCATAATAGGTAGCTATATAGTAAATTTACCTTGACTTTTGTAGATTTTTTTTGTAACTGTAAACCTCTGTGGAAATTTCAGTGGTCTTCTATGGAAATATGGACTGCTACACAGCAAAATTTGAAAAGCTTGTCATTCTCAGGTTTTGTTTTCAGACTTGTTATAAACTGGAGTAAAGTTGCAAGAAGGGAAACATGCTTTTCTAACTAGTTCTTATAAAAAGCATATTTTATTTAAAGAATGAAGTAATTTGTCCTGTTAACTAAACAAACAGCATGTTCCAGACTGTAGCTTTTCCTTCATTTAGAGACATTTTGTGAACAGGTACCAGACAGTGTTGAATTGGTTTAATTCATGTGCACTGATTACCAAACACGAGAGAGCAATGATAAGCTAAGGCTGTCAGAAGATAGCACAATTCCAGTTTGTTCAGAGTTATTTGGATTGAATTCAGTTTGAAGGTAAAGTTATATGGGAGTGTCAGCTCATGACATCCTTTAAAACTTCACTGTGAATTCAGATGGGACCTGCTCCGCTTTGTTCATACACAGTGTTTCTGATTTTGTAAAGGGCAATAAACAAATGTATATTTTTGGATGAAGTGGTTGTATTTTGATGTTTTAATAACAAATATAATACTGTCACTACAATAATGTACACAAGCTCCTGAAAAGTAAACAAACTTTCATGCTTGCATAAATTAAGAGAACAGTTAACCAAAAAATATATACATATATATATACATACACACACACACACACACACACACACACACAAACCTTTAACCCACTCTTACATTGTACCAAACCTCTATGCTGTTATGTAAAAAGTCAAGCTATGAGGTTGAAAGTTTTTAAGGGCACACTATTGCTTTAAGAAATAATAGGAAAAAATATCAGCATGTTGTTCTTATGGACTGATGTTAATTTCATCCTCTTGGCCCCCTCAGGTTTCTTGAGACTTCTTTTCTCTCTGTCTGCGTAACTTAACAAAGGCCTGAGCGTCTCTCTCACCCTTCCTGGCCTCAAGTAACTTCAAGATATTTTCACCTTAAAAATAAACAGATGAGAGTGTATGAGTTCCTATTACCTCTCTAAGCACTTAGATGTCATTTGATGGAGGGCATGTAACAGGAAGTGACATACTGTTGGGCTTGGGGTGCATCAGAGGTAGGCGGATTTGTGCAGGTTTGGGAATATTATCTCCACCTCCAACTCCTGGCACTGACTTAAGAGGGAGAAACGCTTCTCCTTCAAAATCATCACTTCTCAAAGTGTCATGGTCCAGCACGGTCACCAGCAAACACGCCCCTGGAGACTGACACTGTTCTAATGTAATGAGACTGTGCCCCCAGAGGCGAGGAATAGCATTACAAACACAGAGCTTTCAGACTTTAAAGAAGTTCAATCATACTTGGATATTTCATCTAAAGCCAGTATTGAATGTTAAATAGGTAAAAGGATCTCAGTGTCTTAAAAGAGCTTAGAATTATATTTGTTTTGCAACTTTAACAAGAAATTGCACGTTGCCATGGAAGTGTGTAGTGTGTGTTTACATACAATTCAAAGAACTCTTCAAATAATGGGTTGAGATCACAGTTCTTGATCTTGGTTGAGCGTGACTCCACCTCTGGGAACACATGCTTTGGTTCTAGAGACAGCTGAACAAAAGGGTCACTGGAACCTGTGAATGACAAGACAATCCAGTTTGTTACATTGAGCAAGACCACGTTCTGCCAGGCGCATCTTTATTTTCACACTTTCTACGAATGAGGTACAAAACGTGATGCACACACACATATATAGATGGATGGATGATTGCTTTCAATGCACAATAAATAAAGCTATCATATATATACAATTGCTCATGGAAAAGTCAAAAGAATGTCAAAAGTATACTGTACAGTATCAATTTAATATACGTTCTGCAGTGTTGCAGGTTTAGAATCTTATCGGTTCTCATTTATAAAATGTACAAACATCTTTGCACTCTCACCATTCGAGTCCAGAGGAATGAGATTGACAGCGTTAAGAACCTCTACATGTAGCTTCTGCTCTGAGCGTCTGTACGAGGTGATGAGAGTCACGGCTCCATATTTCTCTCCATTAAACACTTTCTGTTGTAAAGGCACACAAGCTTCTCAGTAACACACATACACGAGTGCCTACGGGTCATTTCCTGTCCTGCCATCTCACCTGCTCCCACACTTTCCTGTCGAAGAATTTCTCTATCAGCTGATTACAGCTCATAGACTTTTGTGTTAGTTGTGCACGCAGTGTCTGAGGAAAGATAAGAGAAAGATAAGAGAAATATTAGATTAGGTATAAAGAAAGACAAATGGCTAAAGTACAAAAAACTGGAATGTAAAAAAGACTGACCTTATATTCATCAGTATGCAGTATCTCTTGAGGAAGGCCATTCCCTTCAGCATAAAAACACTGTTCTAAACACTGACACAAAAACAAACACATAAAACTAGATGTAAACATTCATCTGCATGGTTATACCATGTTCATAAATAGTAAGAAGAAAACTGAAGCAGAAATTTAATTTTTGTAATTTTATGCTTTAAACAGAGATGGCAAAAGTTATAGATTGCAGATTTAAGGTTCTGGTGAAAGGAAGAATGCACTGACCTGCAGTGTATATAGTAATCTCTGGAAATAAACCATGTTGCTGTCTTCCTTTTGAGACATCTGATGCAGAATCTTGACAGAGTTCATCCACAGTGGGGTAAGAAGACTAAGTGTGGGGGGAGGGGGAGTTTGGGAGGTGACAACCAAAAACTTTTACTCTGAGCAAAAACGTGTGATCACCTAATGCTTTTAAATCTATCAGAACACATAAGTGATAAACAAAACTGCAGCCATGCATAATAACTTTTTTTTTGTGAAAATCATAAGGATACCTGTTGAAATTCTCTTGAACCAAATTCTCATTCATATACTTCAGCTCTGTCTCCAGATATCTCATTAAAGGAACCACAGCCTGAATAAAGGAAAGAATGAAGAACACTCATCATTTTGGAGATTCAACAGCAAGAAGGACATCATGTTGTGTTGTTGATGGAATGCTGGGAATTCTGATACAACTCAAAAACAATGTCTTACTTCCTCTGTGGATCTGGAGGGAAGTCTATGACGTGAAGCCATGTTGCGAACATGTGACTCTATGTCTATCTTTAACTAAAAGTGAGAGGAGGAACAGGATCCATCACAGAGAGCTTTAAACAACAACATACAGACACTTACTAATGTCATCAATGATGTAGTCAAGGTGACGATACCTTCTTGCCAAGTGTGTCAACAGCAGTGCGGATCTCTCTGTTGAGGGCGGACTCTGTGTGTTGAAGCTGTGATGGAAGCGTGTTCTGGAACTGAGTTTCTCCAATCACATGCCGTGTACGTTCCCGAAGCCCTGCCCAATTGAGCTGCTGTGGCAGGCGTGTAAGGACAGTATGCAGATGCTCCAAGTCGTTTACCACCACACACAGCTGGGCACATGCAAACCAGAAAATGTTACACAGAAATCATATAAAGTTGAGTGTTGGTAAAAAGGTCTAAATCTATAATTAAAGTATACCAGGCAGTCAGAAGTATTGTCAAATACAGTGGAAAATAATAGTATTCAGATATATCTGAATTCAGAAATAATTATTATTCAAATTCAATCAATCAACAGGACAAATGGCCAGGAATTCTTCCTGAACAGGAAATTTCTTGATTTCTCAAGTACTTACAACATTTGCTCTATAATTTTCTCTTAAGTACAAGGAAAACAAAATATGCGTTCAGTTCCAATACGTTTGAATCAGGGGTGCCCAGTCCTGGTCCTGAAGGGCCAGTGTCCTGCAGAGTTTAACTTCAACTTGCCTCACACCTGCCTGGAAGTTTCTAATCTGCCTAGTATGACATTAATTAGCTAGTTCAGGTGTTTGATTAGCATTGGAGCTAAACTCTGCAGCACACTGGCCTTCCAAGAGCAGGAGTGGGAACCCCTGGTGTGTTTGTAAATCAAATTCAACTATCATCCTTAGGAAGATATTTTCTCTAAACATAAAGCTTGATGGATATGTTTAGTATTGAGCAACAGGTAGACTAAATATCTCACCATGTTGATAGCACTGCCATGATCTGAGTCCATAGAGAACTGCTTCACACGGGCTTTCAGCATCTGGCAGTAAGTTGAAGCGATCTTGCACACATCCTGTAACAGATACGCATGCAGAGTGAAGGTGCGTGACCACACTGTTTAAACAGCACTATCTACACTTCCATATTTCACAAGGGTGTTAATGTAGTATGTGTGTGCCCACCTCTGTAAGTTTCACCATTAGCATGAATGCCTCTTCTGGGTCAGGCCAGCTCAACTGTTCCCACAGCTGGGCAACAGGGTGCAAACATGCTGCGATGTCCACCGCAGATGAGCTGTGCTTGATGGGGACTGTGCCAGTCTGCAACGGCTGCAACTGCAAAAGAGATTGTATTTAACAAACAGCTATTTGCTGTATTCATGCAGTGTGTGTATATATATATATATATATATATATATATATATATATATATAGCTAGACAGATAAAACAGATAGCTAGATAGATAAAAATATAATAAGCATATAATTAAATGTATAGATTTAATAATAAATACATAAAAATAGAAAAGGTGCCTCAATGAGAAAAAAAATAAAACAAAAAAGTGAGCATTCTATACTTGTAGTGAACATTCTATACTTGTAGTGAGCATTCTATACATGTAGCGAGCATTCTATACTTGTAGTGAGCATTCTATACTAGTGTGAGCATTCTATGAATTCTATACTTGCAGTGAGCATTCTATACTATGAGAATTCAATACTTGTAGTGAGCATTCTATACTTGTAGAGAGCATTCTATACTTGTAGTGAGCATTCTATACTAGTAGTGAGCATTCTATACTTGTAGCGAGAATTCTATACTTGCAGTGAGCATTCTATACTTGTAGTGAGAATTCAATACTTGTAGTGAGCATTCTATACTTGTAGTGAGAATTCTATACTTGTAGTGAAAATTCTATACTTGTAGTGAGCATTATACACTTGTAGTGAGCATTCTATACTTGTAGTGAGAATTCTGTAATAGTAGTGAGCTTTCTATACTTGTAGTGAGCATTCTATACTAGTAGAATGAAGTCAGGTTGTTGGAGAGCAGGGGATTTGAAAGACTGATGTTCTTACTGTATCCATCTGTACAGCCTTTTCTACCCTCTCCATTGTGGTGCTAAAGGCTTTATTTAACCAGTATGGAAGAGCATCTCGAAAGTCCTCATGGAAACTCGTAAGCTGCAGCAACTTCCCTCTACACAGAGAAATTTAAAATTCAGTAACAGGGCTTGGCTCTGACTAGCCACTATACCTATGCAAGTAGAAATATTCCAAGTAGTTTCTTCAATTAATGTAAGGTCATGAAACAACATTTTTAAAAAGTATATCAGAAAAAACAAATAATTTAATATAGTTTAACATAAAGTAGCAGGACATATGGCCACTCTGTTTTCATTGTTTGCTTCCAATGAATTTAGATTAAATATTAACATTGGTGAACACTGACCTTTTCTGTAAGAAGGCTTTGTCTTTATGGATCGCTTGCAAAGTCAGATAAACAGGAAACAAGCTGTTTGCGAGCGGCTGATCCATTTGATTCTCCAGCTGAGAAAAAGTCACCCGTAACTCCTCAGCCAACTGTTCATATATACAATCACAAGTTCAACAGTTAGGAGACAACAAATATATTTCTCATAGAGACTGATTAGAAGAATAACATGATAGTTTCCCAGCAAACAGAGAAAGCTTCCCTTAACATTACTGTTAGGTTAACATTTTATATTATTTATGAAACAAATAATAATAATGAATAACCAAATAGTCTTTTGGATATTTTTACAACCATAAAATAACATTACCAGAATGTTTTGGGAGCCAAATAAAAAGGGAATGTAAAGAAAACTTTCCTGGTTAACCAAAAACACACTTTAGAAACTGACACTAGTTAGGGAACTAAACGTGTTGGGTTAGATGATGTGTATGCCTGATTCTTACCAAGGAATCCAGCTTTTGGTAAACCACAGTGAAAACATCCAACTGTACAGCACTGAAAGCAGAACAAAGAATGAAACAAATTGCAAAGAAAGACATAAAGTACTCCTTATGCAAAGTTACATGAGGTGTAAATGCATTCTTATATACATTTTTATATATGCATGAGGCAAATTTGAAAACATACAGTTTATTTCTTTATACCTGACAAACACCTTGTTCCAGACATCTTTACTGAGCCGAATGTCTTCTTGCACTTCTCCAATCAACAGAGAGAGGGCGCTGACGTTCTCTAACAGATCCTGTCAAAAAGTACTTAAAATGAACTCAAACTCATACATGTCATACAATATATTATATAAATGCTAATAATCCACATGGTTTCTCACCTTAGTCATGGGCTGATGTAAACCTTTTTTGATGTTAAACCATTCTATTGTGCCAGTCTGGTAGCAAAAAGAACATGTTTAACGCAACAAAATTAAATATATTTCAGTAAACATTTGAATAAATAGACATCAATTAAAAAATCTAGAATTACAAAAAAAAAAAAAATTTTAAATTTCTCTGTTCAAACAGGAATTTTTATTGTAATATAATATCAATATATGCAATAGTTTATGATTGCTTATTTTGTTACTCACAACAACCGCATCTGTGACCTCAACGTGTAAGTCGAAATGAGCAGGATTGAGGTTTTGAAAAGCACGAGTCTTGCAGATCTGTACAAGAACTCTGAAGACACAGAAAAGCACATAAATACTTTGAGAACATTGCATAATTGACAAATTACTCATGAGTAAGTGCAGATGTAATGCATGCATGGATGTGTGTTACCTAAGCAATGTATGCAGCCGTGGTGTTGTTTTGGGGGTCGGTGGAAAGATGTCTCTGTATTTGGACACTAAGCAGAGCCCGTACTGGAGAAAACCATGCAGAGAATCACCTAACTCCTGCCTCTGTCACCAAACAAGCACATACATACACACATTTACTCAGCTTCTATTGCATTTTGCATTTTTAGAATTTTACACAAAACTTTGTTTTGAAACCCAGGTTTACAGCAAGGCTAACATACAGTCAAAGCAGACAGATTACAATTACACAACAAACTACATGGCACAAAATTGTATTTTATAACTTATCAATCAAGTTTCTATAAGTTTAAAAAAAAACAATGGTCACAGACACAGAAGAGGCCTTGATTTGTTTTGTTCTGTAGCCTGGCACTTCTTGATTTAAAATGAAGTCAATTTTCAACATGTTTTATATTTGTGAGAAAAATTACAAGTATATCAAAACACGTCATCATGGTTTCTCGCTACAAAAATGTGCTTTTTGCTGATAGAGCGTTTCCCATGCAAAGTCTGTACAAACTTTATTTAAGTATGATAGTGAGGTTTTTGGTAGATGTTATGATATCAGCTCACACTGTTGATGTCTTTGCCACCACATTGCATGATACTGTTGCAACAGGAAAGCTTGTGACATACTGTAGGAAGTATTTTCTAATTCCACCCACAGTACACATGCATTTCTGAAACAGTGTGTTATAAAATGCCATATAAAAATAACTAACTTGCTGGTAGGGGAGTTCTTGCTGGTCCCAGTGATATTCTATACTCGTTAGCTGCTGGAAAAGTACAGTAGAGTCCACCTCCAGGCTCTGGTAAAGCTTACTGTAGGCCACCCACTTCCTGTATAGCCCCACCAACAGCCCCACACATTTGCAAAAGCGATTTAAATCAATCAGCATTTATTGAACTGGTTACATTTAACTGCACTTTAAAAGATACGATTGAGTTCTTTAAATATCATGATAAGCATAGAATTCTATCAAAACTGCATGTTTTTAATGTTTATTTCATTCATGTTGATCTCATCATTTTGATATGTAAAGCGAGTTATATGCCATGTTGGTGACATGCTTACGCCAAATCTTGAAGAAAAGGTGAAATTTCATTCTGGGTGGCATAGTATTCAAGCAGCACTGTCCCCTGCCCACACAGATCTCCTTTCCACGGGCTACTGTCCTGAGGGGTCAAATGGAAGAAATATTTAAAGAGGTAAAATGGCTCCGGATGGAATTTGTGGTGGTGAGATAAAAGAGCAGCTATGCCTTTGCATGCTTGCAAGCAATAACAAACATTAGTTTGGGCTGCAGTGCTGTTTAACTGAGAATAGCTTACACAACCAAAGCTCTGTTAAGCAATTTAAAAATTTCTGTTGAAATGATGAAAGATCTTTTTATCTTAGTTTATTCTCTGCTAAAATGTTACTTACGCTACAATACACCCTGGTAATCAAAGCGGTATACACATCAAGTGTAAGGTGGTAATTTACCTGTTGTTTAGAGATATGAGCTTGAACAAACTGTTGCAGGATGCCACAGTAGTTGACATAAGGACTCCGTCCAGCACTCAGTGTCTCATCTCTCTGTCATAAACAACGAATAGATTAACAGCCATGTGTCGTCCCATACTGATTAAATGCTCAACAGTTTTTGAATAGTGTTTCTGTCAATTTTTATTTCATTCAAAGAAGGCAAGTTTACAAATGGATTAGGCCACCTTACTATACAAATACATCTTATTACTGAATCAATCATATTGTGTATCCTTTACTTCAGAAACTGCACATACAAATAACTGTAAATATTTATGTACTGTTCTCTGTTACAAGATGAACTGAAAACAATGTCACATGCTGTAAAGATCTACACAGTTGCACTTAATTTTGTAAGATATGTGGGAGAAAGGGGGGTTTCAAAAATGAAAGTTTTTCATAAATATCAGTTTAGGGAAAGCTGTTACATTTTAATGGGGCAACATGTCACATTTATGAATGTCACAAGTGAATAAAATGTTTTGTGTTTATTGGTTGTTTCTTGAATTATTTTGTGTTTGATAATTAATTGTTTAAATTTGGTTGAAAAGCCAATAGTAGGCTGTTTAATGGCAGGTTACACTGCGACAACTTTTCCCATATATCCTCACCTCTTTATGAATAAATTTAAGTTGAAGATGACACTGTCCTCTGTCTGGGTATGTCTCTGTTCGCGGTTCTAGGTTATACCATGTGTCTTCTGTGCAATGCAGGTCCTGTAACACATTGAAAATCATCTGTTGATAGCTGATAGTTGACAGTCTATGTGTGGACAGGGCATTTACTCATATGTGAAGTTAACGTGATGCAGTCTATGACCAATGTGATGTAAAATACCTTCAATTTTAGAACAATATTTCCCAAAAAATCATCCTGGCCTTTTTCTTTTTTTGCATCTTTTAGCATCCTGTTTTAAGGTGATTGACAAATTCAGAGTTAATTGAAATGCAGACGCCACTTAAAAGGCATTTTCCAAGTGTTTGAATTATTTAAATGGTGTTTATAAAACCTTTTAAGTCCATGAATGTTTGTGCGAAACTCATCCAGTTTTTGCACTAATGAAACTTCCTCATCTTTGTCCCTGTAGAAAAAAAACATTTTTGAGACCTTTCAAATTACATATTTTACAGTTTACATATTTTTTAGAATTTAACACATTTACAGTGAATAAAATAAAAAAGCACAATACAATTTCTGTATTTCTTATAGAAAGAAAATCAATTATTTTCACTCACCACATCTCTAGGTGTAAATTAGCACTTGACAGGTCTTCAAACTCCCTGTGCAAGAGGTAATATTAGGACAACAAAATAAATCAATTCTAATTCATAAAGAGACAATGAACAGCTGATGAAATAGTCTCAGAGGAAAAGCTATAGTAATGTAAAGGTCAGTTTTGCGAACTTACAGTTTGAAAGTCTGATCCCAAATAGGGTTAAGTGTCTGTTTCTTTATGTCTGTCTGGAACACATGCCCCTTAGCTGAACCCCGCACCACGGCCTTCTGGGGTTTATGGGAAGACGCTCCACCATGAGGTGCCTTATCTTCATTTAAAATCGACAGCAGGCAGTATGGATCACTAAATCCTGTCAGCAAGAATAGAGAATTAGGTTAGTTGCCTGTAAGGGGGGGGGTTATCTGTATATCAGCAATTAAAAAAACATTTTTTTCAACTGAAATTATGTCAGCAATGACAGCAATAAATATATTTATGCAGTGGTCTTCTGTTTATCCTTTTTATAATACTGTTATAGTTCATTTAATAATTCATGACTTTCAGTCAACAAGAACAGATAAACTCATACCACTAATATCTTTTCCCAGAATCCCTTTGGCTTGCTTCACTTTAACCATCAGACAGTAGATTGGGGCCTAGTTGGAGAGATTTGCATATATGAATATTTTTAAGGAATAACAACAAATGTAATGTAATAGTAGACAGGCTATACCTAGTTGATACTTATTAACATAACATTCTCACGTATTGCACTCTGGAATACTTGATTTTGATGATGGTCAGCCATATTGCTTTATCTTACCAATGAGCTCTGGACTTTTTCACTCAAGGTATTGTGCTCTTCTTCTGTCATGGAGAATGCCTGAGAAACACTTTGTGTCAAATTTCAATCTTGAGGACTACATTAACTGAGACTGCTGAAAAATCTTTGGCAGTGATGAAACAAATCTTTGACAGGGCGTTACCTCACCTCTTTAATGTAATCCTGCAACTGCTTGTCACTGTATTGTTCTTTTGCATGTGGTCTTCCTAACCTATGAGTTATAGTGTACAGAAGCTCCTTGTACAGTGGCTTAAGCTGCAGGGACAATAATGTTTATTATTTTAAACATCTTAAACAAAATACTCTGAGTATTTTGTTTTTCTGTTAAATTGTTACCTCCATTTCTTTATGTTTCCTCTGAATGTCCTCTGGGTTCTCATTGTCTGTGAAACCCTTCAAGATAATGATAATATTTGAGTAACCAGTTCGAGTATTTGATTACTATATATGGTGTCTTCCTGTTTAAAAGAGATGCTTTAAACAGAATGAACAATTATGTACCTTTCCGGTCCTCAGTTTTCTGGTCAATCCAATCCTCCTAGCAGGGGATGACTGAGAGGAGAGCAAAATTCAGTTTAATTCAATGAAGATAGATGAGAGAGAGAGAGACATACAGTACCTAATTCAGACAGACAGAAATTAAAATCTTATACATTACCTGTCTCGGTCGGATCCGACTGGACCCTGCACTTTCTGTGTGGGGCTAGAAACAGAATTAACAAAAATAATTATTAATGGTTACAAAAAATATCTTTAACAAAACTTTTGCAATTGTCAGAAGAAATATTGAATAAAAAAACATGCAAATGTTTCTAGTATTTGTCAACATGTCTTCAAACACTGTGGCCTGGTTTCACAGACAGGGCTTAGATTAAGCCAATAGTAGGTCTTAATTCAATTAAGACAATAAAGTAGCTTTTATTAACCTGCCTTAGAAAGAAACTACTGGTTATTGGTGTGCATCTTGAGACAAAACAATGGTACTGAACCATATTAAGATATGCTTGTAAAAGTTGGTTTGAGTTAAGACAAACCTTTCATTTTAGTCTAGTTCACAGACTTAAGTCTAGTCTGGAACTAGACTTAAATCTGTGAAGCTGGCCTATATCGCCTGACCTTTATCCATGACAGCTTTAAAACATTGAACTGGTGAAACAGAATAAATGAGAAAATACTTTTGCGTAACCTATAACTATCAAAAGTGCTGCACATGGAACACTGTCATGCAAATACATGGTTCATATGTCTTTTCTGCTGCACTTCCTTATTAGCTATAAGGAAACTTCACCATAGCAATCCACCATCATGAGTGTTTCTACAAATCATTGTTAGTGTGTAGAGTTAAGATCAAACCTTTCTGAAAAAATACCTTCATTTTGGAATATGTAAAGAAGAAGTAGTTTTATTTCTATACAGTCTCAACATTTCCAAGCTCAAAGCTGTGTTGTGATAAGCATAGAGCATAAACGAAAAACATCTGTAGCACATTCTGCCAAATAAAAAATGTTACTTTTTAAAATTTACCTTTTGTTTAAAATAGTCCAGTGTGACCAAAAGACTTTTAGAAGAATTAATATTATATTATAGAATTTACAAGAATTAGATAAATACATCCCTACTCAAAGACGTCATGTCATCTACCCTCCTCTGCTCCCACAATTTTGAACGTGAACAGACAACATCTCAGGCATTACGGTTAAAATATATTATAAAAATTGTAACGTTTTGAAGATTTTTAAACAGTGATGTATTTTACCAACCTCTTTGGGGGGGAGAAGCAGGTTTTCCCCTTGCGTGGATGCCCCATCTTGGACTGGTACCATGTTTTGTCACTATCTTTAAAGCTTTTCTGATATACACCCTTTAGATGAGAGATACTCCACACTCAATTATTCAGCACTCCTAAATAATATAAAAAATAATGATACTTTAAGTTTCTCTTTTGTGCTGTGTTTAAAGTCTCTAAACTGTTGAGGAGAACAGTTATGCGTGTAGGGTGCGGAAGTTGCTGTTTCCTGTTAAAGGTCGGACCTGCAACTTTTCTGTTTTTTTCACAGCAGGAACTGTTACCGTTCTTTTACCCATCTATCTCCCGCTGTCACTCTGTCACTCTATCTTCTTTCCTTTCTTACCACACACAACTCTACTCCTCTTTTGCTTTACATTTGCGTGATTTGTCTCTGTTTCAATCATCACTGTACAGTCTGGACTGTAGCTACATTGCACTAACTTTGCATTGTGTAACACAGCTGGTTTTTGTAATGCAGAATGAAGTCTGGTGCATATTAACAGATAACAGGCAGGGATAAAGGAGGAACGCCGATGATTTGCATTAGAACAGGAAAATCCTTCTAACCGCAGAGTAACAATTGTGTGGGATTCTGCCAGCTTTAAAGCCCCAACCTACCTGTTGGGAAGAATCAATGGGAGACAATGAGGAACGATATGTCAGAAAAATTCTGCTTAACTTACAGAGATCTTATTTTAGTGATAGATTGATTCTAGATTCAAAGTTTAATTCATAAACTGAACAAATAGTAACTTTATAAACATAAAGATTCATTTAACTGTTCATTTGAAACACAGTGTTTAAAACAAGAACCATTTATATGAACAACACTGAGTGAAAAAATCTGCACTTTGTTCAGAGTCACAATTGCATACTTTTGTTTTGTTAAGTGCAATTGTGCATGTGGAAACTGTGCCATTTTTAGCTATGTTGCATGAGAAGCAATAAACCCTGCAGGAAAAAATTGTAATTCTGGTGTTTGGAAACTCTTAGTCACTTTGTTAGTCATGTTGGCAGTCACATTGTTTATTGACTACCATGTTTATTTATGGCAAATTCTATTTGTAAATGGGACAACACAAATCCCAAATTTAGCATCGACTACAATCCTCCCGTTTAATATACGTTTATCAGACACGCTGTTAGTAAAATACTTGGAATGATACACTGCAGTTCCTATTGCCTCCAATGAGACACGAAACTAGTCACAGCGACCTCTTGTGGATATTATGAAGAACTAAACGGAGTAACAGATGCGCAAACCTTAAACTCCGGACGCACGGAAATAATAGGTTAACAAGCTACAGTAAAACTTAATTTTGTGCGTTGGTAAATTAAAAAAAAAGCTTATTCATATATTCCATACGGCATGTGCATGGTATTATATGGAAATATTAGCTGTGTTGCATGGTTGTATATATTTTATTTGGCATTGTTTATGGCTTTATATGTAATTTTTAAAATAAATTCCGTCAGGTAAAGTTGAAATCGCGGCTGCTTGTACTCACACACTATATAGACCACCACAAGGGTGGGTTGCACAGCGCCGCTGGTGTAGTGGTATCATGCAAGATTCCCATTCTTGCGACCCGGGTTCGATTCCCGGGCGGCGCATTACTTATTATTCCACACAATAAGCATTAAGATATAAATATATAAAGTGCATAACAAATGTATAAAGCTTTACCGTGAGCAATTTCACAAGATGTCAGCTGATGTGCACACTTTATCATCTCAAAAGAGCGATAAATGCAAGCAAACATCAACACTTCGTATTCCCTTACATTGTTCATGACATTATGTTCACTTTTGCATCCGGGTGATAGTATAACCTGAACTCCACATAAATTCGCGGTTTTATAACTGCGGTTGTTAAATTGCTAAACGTTTCAACATATCGTCTACCATAGATACAGTGGGCAGGCTATAAAACTGCCACGATCGCATGTCATGATTTTTAAGTCGTTTTGGATAAAATCTCCCATAAAGCTGAACTGTAAAGATGGGGCGGTGATCTTGAGCGAAATCACTTCGGCTGTTGCCTGGCAACGTGAGCGTCAGCTTTGTGAAGTTTCTAGGGAGGTGAAACGAGTGCATTGAACAACTCGGGATCAACAAGTCGATGGTTTAAGGTTTAAACACGTTATATGTTCGATCTTGCTTATCTTGGATTATTAGGATATGGCTGGGGTGAAATGTTTAAGGAGAGAAGCGGGTGATTCAGTGTTAGAATGGTCATGTAAACGAGACAATGGCGAGTTTTACATTTGCGGACACTGTCAGTCGTGTGTTCTCCAGGACAAGTTGCACCACTTCGCCCAGTGGATGCAGAAGACTGGCAACGCATCACGGATGAGGTTCCTCAGCGGCATCCTTGTGCGGTGCCCAAATCTCCAAATCCTTGAGGATCTTCAGAGTATTTTGCAAGTGACATCAGGAAAAGAATTCACCTATGCCAGATCTAGAGCCCAGCCGAGAAAGCCTGAGGACGTAATTGACGCCACCTGGAGCACAAAGCTGCATGGTATGGACGTGTTGGAAACCTGGGAATGGTTTAGAAAGAGCTCAGACTGGACCAAGTCCAGCTATCTGCTGGGGGTCTTGTCTTTATGTGATACCCACCTTCTGCACATGTTAGGAAATCTGGTGCACGTCCTTATTGCATGGGGAAAACACCGATTTCTGAAGTTCAGCAATGCTGGTAAGGATGTATGCATAAATTTGAAGAACAGTATACATAAATATAATAATAATAATAATATAAAAATGATTTTACATTTTCAACACCCACTCCTTAAACATTGAGTAATTTCACTTATTTAACAGGAGGTCTATATAGCACAAAATATTTATGTATACAAATGACTTAAACAGAACAGGAAATTATGCAACTCTAAACTTTATTTGGCTATTAGATACAGACAAATTTTTCCAGATACTGATTTTTTGCAGATGTGTCAGTTACAGAGTCATGCTTCCCCTACTGCCCAGATGACCACTCAGATCTGGATCTTCTCATCCAAGCATGTTCTCTGTATAAGCCTGTTGACTTGCCACAAGAAACTCAGCAGGGCAGCCAAACAGATGCATTAAAACAGGAATGCTTTAAACACAGTAAGTGATGGGATTTTCTCTGTTCACAGTTCAAGTAACTCAAGTTTCCTTCTCTTGTCTTCATCCTTCATCCCCCACTATCGTTCACCATGTGGAATTTAACATGTACATAGACTCTGTAAGTCAGAATGTCTTGATGGTGATGTTATATGTCTGAGTAAGGACTACTATGATGTTGTACTTCTATTTAGTTGCATAGCCAGATATCATTTGCAACTATAAGACATTTGAAATGCATAAATAGTTGGATATTTTACCTGTTTATCACCTAGATGTGTGCCATCCAACAAAGGACAACAAATCCCTCAAGAGTAGCTGTGAGAAGCTGGGGAAGATGGACATGCAGAGCATGGGCCCCTGGAACACCAGAAAAAAAGACAGGGATTCAGGGTCCGACAGTTCTGATGACCCTGCCCTCACGGTCATCCCCAGGTCATCCAAATCTCTGTCAGGGGTCAGATGTCATACAGATTTTATTCGAAGACTGCCAGTGAATATTGCAAAGAGGATTTTAGGTAAATATAACCTTTTTTAAAAGCCTCAATCAGTAACTTTTTTGGTTAAAAATAAACATTATCATTGAGCAAGTGCATAACAGATGTTTAAACAGTGCTTAAAACAGACTCCTTAAACAAACTCCTTACCTTACCCCAGTTTGCAACAGCAAGTTTATAATATTGATTTATAATTTGAGCTGTCCCAGGAAATGTCGGTTTGACTTCGATCTGGCTACTAAATCGTGTTTGTGGGGGCTGGAATTTTGGAGCGCTTGTAGATTTTTGTTACAGCAGCTGTTTAGGATTTAACCTTGTCATCCATGTTAATCAAGCAACTTGCAATTGTATGTTTTGAACAAAGATGGTGATAGAGAGGCAAAAGTTGCAGATTGCCGCTTGTTGATATCCAATGAAATTGTTTAGCTCATGTCCTATATGCATGCCACTGTGCTTGTAGACTATTGCTATCCATGTGAAGTAGTCTGTGTTGCTAAAGAAACAAATAAGTTGATTCTAAACAGTCCAAAGATGCCAAGTGCTTAACTGAGCCCAAACATCATACAGTACATGACAACCAGTGTGTTTTCAAGACAATCTATATCTATTGAGAATTTCTATATTTGAATAGGCATTTGAATATCATTATGCTTTCTGGTCTTAACATGTTGGTTGTAATATATATAGTGACTAGATGATGTTTGATTATCTTAAGCTGTTTTTATAAAGATCAATTTTGCGTACTATTCTGTAAAACACCAAAACCTACATTTTTTAAACCTAAGTTAAGAAAAATAAACATTTGTAACTTAAAACAGAACTTACAACTGAGCTTAACTGAACTTAAAACTTGACTCTTTGGCCTGTAACGTTTGGAATGACACATCCAGGCCTTTTGGACAAACCCTCCCTGTACAGCTGTAAGCGTGTTTCCAAACACTGGAAGTACCTATCAGAGGAGATCTTAACAGAGATGGAGGTGAAGAAGAGCATTTGGAAACAGGCCATGATTCTGCAGGTAATACAATATAACGATGCTGTCACAGTCTAAATGAACTTTGTTCTCAATGACACAGCATTCTTCCCTGTGGATAAAATCTGATGATTCACATACACTCTTTAGGGTAACTCTACATCTAAGGTCAACCCTGTTTATGCCAAAATCTGTGATGTCCAAGTGCCCATTAGCGAGGAGGAAAAACAATTTCAGCTTGGAGAATTTTTCCCCAAACATGAGGTGATGCAAAAATGTCAGGACTGTAACACTATGTTTAATTAAATACATAATTGCAATGATTGATCCTTTTTTTTAATCTCCATTAACCTGCACTTTTTTACAAAATGTGACTCAAACTAATCATTTTTGCATTTATAGTCACAGGAAAAGGATGTTGATTCTGTCTACAAAAGCATTAAAACTAAGACTGTCCAAATGGAAGAAAGGAATGTGTATTGTGGAGTGTATAATATTCTGGTCCTGCTGGAAAGGTAGGTGACTGGAGTGTAATGTGTACAAAAACACATTTTGTTTAAAAAAACACCATAGCAAGATATAAGTCCTGTGGTTAGATATTACATTAGAAATGCTATGTTTTCAAAGCAAAAGTGTGAGATTCCCATAAAATGTTGCAAGGATTTGATTATTAATATCAGGGTTGAATGCTTTCTATCATTTTCTGTTTTTATAGAGAAGATCCCAGCAGGGTGACACAATATTCCGGGGGTCAGCTGGTGGTGGTTGGCTCCAGGGACCGTACCGTCAGGTTACTGGATGTCACTTCACTGAAAGAGGTTCCTCCAGTGATTCAGGGACATGCGGGCAGTGTCAGAGCAGTTCTGCTGTGTGAAGAGAAAGATCTGATCATCAGCGCAGGCTATGACCTTAGTATCAGGTTAGACATTATGGTGGCAAAACAAAGCTCATGGAGGGAAATGAAGAATGTTGACATTTCAGTGCTGTTGTCCTATCAAAGGTGCTGGGACCTGAAGACAGGTGTGTGCACAGGGATCTTTCATGGACATTTTGGCACAATAAACTGCCTGGATTTGTTTGGAGATAGACTGGTGTCTGGAGCCAAAGACTGCAGAGTAAAAGGTAGGTAACTATGACTAGTAATATTCCCAAACAGAAACAACTGTGCTTGTAAAAAAATATCAAAGTTCCCCCTTAAACAGTGGTCAGAGGGTTTATTGTCTGCATTGTGATGTATTAAATTGTCACAATTTAGGCGATAATAGTTGTCAATCATACTAGTATAGTGGGGTTCAAATGTCTGAGGCCACACTGATGTCATACTTTAATACATTTGCACTGGGTAGATATGATTATCCAAAACAACTTACAGTGTATTCAAGGTATTACATATATCAGTACATGTGTTCCCTGGGAATCAATCCCACAACCTTTGCACTGCTAACACAAAGCTCTACCAATTGAGCTATAGGATCACTATACATAACAACTGTAATACATTAGAAAAAGGTTTAGATCTCATTATTTGCGTGCATGATTGTTTGTGTTAATCATAGTGTGGAACCTGTTAACGAGGAGGTGCATTGACGATCTAAAGTTTAAACACCCTAAACCAATTACATGTGTGAAGATTAATAAATCCATGGTGACCAGCAGCTGTGCTGGAGGTTTGGTGAGGATGTGGAGCTTGGAGACCGCGTCACTGCTGAGGGTGAGATGCTCTGTGGTCTTCTCCACAGAACAAGTATCAGTTTATATTTGTATTAATTCTCATTTGTCTTTGATTTATAAAGCTGGTTATTAACAGATTGGGGGTTTCTGTCTTTCAGTGATTTTTCAGCCACATATAGTTAATCAAACAAATACTGTATCGATCAATATTTTTCTCACTGGGGCTCTGTCTTCTTGTTCAAGCAAATCAATGGCCACCAGGGGGCAGTGTTGTGTCTGTGCCTCGACCAGTGGCATATCCTATCTGGGGGATCAGATGGCTTGGTCAAAGCATGGAGTACCAACTGTAGCTTCAAGAAGTGTCTGAGGACCTTCCAGCATCCAAAGTGAGCACAGCACTGCCTGCACATTTGAGCGAGTGATGTTTTTGCACACCCACAGTTTGGACTCTATTACTCTAGTATTCGTACAGCTTTCACATATCTTTCAATTGCATGATTGTGTGATTCCATAAATGATCCTTTATAATGCCTACTCTCCATTATAATCTTTAGAGAGGTGTTGACAATGTCTTTCCTGTTCCTCCGGGTAATTACCGGCTGTATGGACGGAAAGATCCGGATCTTCAGCTTCCTGAATGGAGACTGTCTGAGAGTGATCAAGACGAACATGCAGCAGAGCCCCGTCCTTTCTCTGCACACACATCACAGCATGTGAGCTTACTCTACACCCCATCACATCATGCATATTCTGTACATGGCATCCAGCCAAATGTCACGCTATAACACAATTGTCAGTAATTGGAGAAGAATCACCCTTGAGAATTAATGTGTGTGTCTATATCCTCTGTGAAGTGTTGTGGTGAACACCAGAGGAAGTGTTTTAATGCTACAGTTTGCTGAGGTTGATTGGGACTATTCTGCCCCTGCTGTGAGGACTTTTTTCAGCCGGTCCCACACCTCCCACAGTGGACTTTGGAGTGCAGAACAGATGACTAGAGTGGGCTCGAAAGGTGGCACACAAAGTCCTTACCTGCAGCATGCAGAAGGTATCTCCCTTTTTATGATCTATAGACTGTGCTGGAGACATCTATAAATATTTTAATTCTTTTAATTAAGTTATTATTTTTCCATCTGCACCGCATCATATTATACTATTCGTGAGTGCATAACCCCTAGAGTGTATATTGATCACTTCGCTTATGTTAAATCTGTAAAAAAGTAAGAAAGTGAAACAGGTCCATATTTAATCAAAATGTTTGGCATGTCTTAAAGCTAAAGGATGAGAGATTGATGTGGCTGACAACCATTGCTGGATTTTGTGTTTTCAGATGCTCAGCAGGAATCCACAAGGGCGGTGACATGGAGTAAGCTCAAGGCTTATCCACACAGAAGGGCCTTCATTGACCCGCAGCCTGAGTTCCTTACCAAGCCCCGATCTGTTCTCTCAGTGGGCAGGCCTTTCAGTGGATACAGTAGAGTCAACCACACACCAGCTGCTTGGAGTACCACCACTAGCTTGAGTAAGTATGCAGCTTGTAGAGATCTGGAGCATTTTACATTAAAAAAAATCTAACACTGAATATGTTTGTGTGACTTTTAAATCCAAACGAGATAAGTGTTTTCGTTCTCATTTTTAGAAACCAATGAAATGTATCTTTTTTGCATGTTTTTAGTTTAATACAAAATGTTGTATTACATTGAAGATTCATTTCCAGATTTAAATTGTAAAAAAATGGTCAATCGCAGCCTTTTTGATTCCACAATATTTAAAACATTACACTCTCAGATTTATTAGATAACTGCTTTTTTATTTAAAGATAAGGACACCAAAAGCTTGGCACTCATCCAAAGTGAGAAGGCAGTCAGAGAAAGGGTGAGAAAGAGAGGCCCTCACCATCCTGTGACCCTTGATCTAACTTTACTGAGAGCCAGTAGCTCCCAGCATGGCTACTGCAATGACCTAGCCAGGTCCAATATGGAGCTGAATGCCAAAGTACGAGATGCCTGGGGGCCAGATTCATCCAGAACAACTCCGCATCCAGAATCTGCCTCCACAGTTTCCAGGACCCCAACATCTCGTCCATCATCTCAGAAACCACCCACTGAAACCACCTTTAAAAAATCTGCTAAAACTGTCACCATCCACAACCTTAACCCTCAGCGTTTCGTAAAGTCCACATACACCCCCTTCCACATTCACTCTCCTGCCCAGCTGGAGACAGAGTACCCCAGAGGATCCCCACCCAAACACTCTCAGAGATCACTGAAAGTGGCTAGTGCAGGAAAAAACAATATTGCCTCACAAAACACCACCTCTCAGGAAGATAGCAAGTCTTCACAACGGTTGTTTATGAGGCGAACTGCTACAGTCCCAGTGCCACGTAGATGTAGCCATGTGCAGGCTGATATGGCCAGAACATATCACAACCCTCTAGATCCATTCAAAGAGAATGGAGTCTTTCAGCTGAGAACAGACACACAGTTGGAGAAATTTATTCAGGAGCAGATCAAACAGCAGATTCAAACACATGACATAGGTGACCAGGTTAAAACAGTTTGGAAGCACAACCATTGTCCTCAAGGGGATTAGGTGTGTGCACATCACTTAGGAGACAAGACACACTTTTGTTGTAGTTAACCACAACTGATGTCTACTGCAGTGTAATATTTTAAACTCTAAATAAGTAACATATCTGTTAACATGATGTAAAGTTATTTTTTTTGGTAATCTTGCAATTGAATTGACATGTTTACTTTAGTAGTTTAAAATACTTTAAATACATTTTAAAATACTTGACTTTCAATATAATTTAATGGACATGTATAATATCTATGTATGTTATTTGAATGTTTTTGTTTTAAGAACACTTTCTGATGCTAGAGGGCAGCAGAGTACAAGCTACAATCTGGAAGACCCAGAGAAAACTTATAACTTATATACATAACTTATATAACATATAGTTGGTGTTATATAAATCTGGTAGCAAATTACTGCATGTTATTTGTTATTGTCTGTTATTATAAACAGATATAAATCTTAACATTGTTTTAAGGAATCTGTTTAGGATTAGAGTCGTATAATTGTTTCTTTGTCACCAGGTTACCACACACATACACACAAACTATGGCCAACTTTAATAAAGAGAAATGCTTACAAGAACTGTAAACATAAGTTTAGAAGACTTAAAATAAATGTAATTTGCCACACACTGTGAGTAAAAAGATCTTTGAAGAAACGGTTTATATTTCAGTCAAACAGATTTTTATTAAGGATCTGTCCCTCAGTAAATGTGATTGTGCTTAAGCTCGGCTTTGTTGTCAAACGTGGAGTTAATGTTGCGAACAATGTAAAGCTGGTATCAGTAAGACAAATTTCTGTTTAAACAAATCAGACATTTTAAGTTGTTCAGCAGAACTTTGCCTCACAAACATTATCTCCTCTGAAGATAAGTACATAATTGACATTTTAGTACTGTTCCACAAAATAGGCTTTTAGATTACATCCTAATTGTTTTTAGGAGAAGGAAAATAAATAGTTACCTTCATGCTTTAGAACAGACAAAATAAATTTTGTGTTAATTTACATCAGCTTTTTTACTCTACATCACTGAAAAAACGCTTTTTATTATTTCCACACTATTCTGTTTCATGGCTGTTAAAAACTGTTGGCTTGGTTATAAGAAGGTTAGTTAAACGTTTTTGAAATTCTGTAACGTATATAAACATTCCACTAACCATTTAAGAAAAACTTTCTTTGATATATATGAGATGTAACATTAAAAAATGTTTTACTAACATTAATGCAAGATTGTTTGATAACTTTGAGAACGTTTACAGAATGTAAGTTAATGTTCTAAGAATGTTCCCTGTTAGCTGGGTTTATGCTCATACAGTTTTTTGAATATTGCTTTGGATTGTAGCAGTATTATAGTACTCCAACATGAAGGCAAGACCAGTTATCTGGAAGGTGAATGTGTAGAGCATGTGATTCAAGTCAGAAAGCAACAATATTTTCTTTGGTAAATATATCTTTGGTTAATCAATCAAGCATGAGACATACGTTTTTCGCTACTTTAGGATATGGGATGCTTGCTGATGTGTGTTTTCTTTGATTTGCTTATTCAAAACATAAGTGTTAGAGGAATATCAGACTACAGTGTGATTTAGTCCAGAAACATGATACTTGTACCTGTATTTCTGGTGGTACGAGGTGAACCTTTCATGCCACTGGTCTTGTGTCCAGCAGCTGTTGGTGGCCCATCCTGGGCAGATTGTTCTACATACCACCTGCTTTCCTCCATTGCCCTCAAGGCATTAGTGAAGGGTGTGGAAGAGTTTCCGCTGGAGGGAGGGTCTGTCCGAGGGTCTGTCCGACAGCTGTGTAATGGAGGAAGTAACAGTGAGTCAAAGGAGTAGAGAGGCAGGGGTGGGCAGTAGTAAGAGCAATCACCCCTGTTGTCCACTTTCCCAGGAGCACTCTTGTGCTAATTTGATTTAATCTGCAGAAAATTGGGCTTCACGGTCTCCCTCTTTTCTCCTTGTCCACTGACTGTGTCTGAAATCGGGGGTGGGGGTTGGGGGGGGGGGGTTTGGGGGGAGGTTGCCCAAACCCCCCATTCCCCAAATGCCCACCAGGAACTCTTAAAGCTTCTCAGTGGACACCAAAATCCTGAAAACCCAGCATTGTTCCCCCAGGTAGGGGCCTGCTTGTACAGGGTCACTGGCTCCATGGTGAGATAACGAGCATGTAATCAAAGCAAAGGTGAACAACAGACAGTCTCCATGCAGGAGTGCCCACAAGCCTCCTGCTCCTCTTTGAGACCTGTGGTGGGAGGCGGGGGGTTACTGAGGCTGCTCATATGGTTGACGGGGTGGATGCAAGCAGGAAAAGAGGTTCCTGAAAGAAGCCTCTGCTTTCCATCAAACACCTCAGATGTGAGCTGCACAGCTAAACAATGAGGTGGAATTGATGCATATGAATGACCTGAAGGTCTTGTGATCTCCATCTGACTAGAAGCAAGAGAGACTTAGCCCTGACAGTCTGTCAAATCACATTCGGACAACTGTGGTGCAGAGATGGAGGTGGAAGTTGAAAGCACATGGCAGGATATTGCTCAGAGGTCCCAGTGGCTCACATATAAACTTCTAAACCACAGTTTGTTTGTATGGTATGTTGACATTTGACAGAACTGTGCCCAGGCTGGGTAGACGTAAAAGAATGGGAGTATACAGAGAAACTACATTAATTTTGTCCTCATTTCTGAAAGAACATATTGATGAACGTTTGAATGAGCACTCCAAACCCAAACTGAAAATGTGCTTAAATTTAGGAGCAAGATCAAATTAATGAGTATATTAACAAATATATTAATGATCACTGATTGCATGAGTGTCTGCTTGTACAGTAGGTATTGACAATGAAACAATACAATGTTTTGTAAAAGTTACAGAAAGATCGCATCTACCAAAAAGATTGACATGAGATTTATTTGAAATGTTTGAAATCCGTACAGCACGCCAGTGTTGTTTCCATGTCCAGCAGTGGTTGTGTCATAACGTCAAACCACACTGTCATAACAAAAGAATCAGTATTATTGCGAGAGCGTGCGTAATTCTTGACCAGGATGTGATGTGAAAAGAAACACAGTGGAAACAGATGGTTTGGTTTTCTTCGTCATGTTTCTCTTCATTTCCAAGTAATATTTTCTATGGAGAGAAGCTGGATCTAAATATCCAGTTGCTGAAGTAAACATGTCAGTCTTCAGTTAAAACTGGAGTCCTGACTATGATGTGTAACTCTATCTAATAATGACATCACATCAATGCAAAAATGGTGAAATGTGAAAGGTACAGCTTTTCATAGAGTCTGAACTTCATAATTGATATAGAACCGTCCAAGTGGCATTTAGAATGTTCTACATAAACAACAACTCCGCTTGTAAATAACTCAGTTGTAGACTCAATTAATTTCAGCATAGTTTGGCATTAGTTTGCTGCTAAAGCTGTGATATTTCAATGAGCATAAACATAGCACACACAAATAGTGGGTAAAATGTGTATTTTTAATAATTCTACTATTTTTAATTAGTAAGTTTTGGTTTCTATAGTTCTTTGGTAATCAATAATTATTCATTATTTTCTCTGAGCTTGTTTGTTACAACCCAGCTAAAAATTTTAGGTTGTAAGAATGTTTCCCTAACATTTCCATGAAGTAATGAAAACATAAAAAAATGTTATTTTGAAAGTTCTAGTGAACGTTCAAAACCTTCAGTTTACGTTTTAAACACAACTGCTTGGTTAAAAGAACAGAATTTAAACATTTTTAACTTTTTTAAATGTCCCAATAACTACTTAAGAATAATGTATTTTGATATATATGATATAAAACATAAAAACCATTAGCCAACATTCTGTGAATGTTCTCTGTTAGCTGAGAATGCATTGTGGAATCGCCTGCTTCAAATCTGCCTCATATTTTTGGCCAAAAGAAAGTCTCTACCTTTGCCCCAGTCTTTTCATCAGGAGCATGCCTATAATGATTGAAATGCTGCATATGTAAGCACCTCCCTAGGTTTTTGATACAGTCTTAAAGTAGCTGAAAAAACATTAAGAGTATCTAAATTCTTGATTTTCAACAACTACAAAATCTTGATAACATTTTTCTAAGAACACCCATCTGATGGAAGCAGGAGGAATTAGCCTTCTGCAATCTTGTCCTGATAAGGACAAAAACCGCAAGAGGCACTTGGCTGGGCAGTTATCCCTCATACCAGAACTTTGTTGCTGGACTGATTAGCTCACAGCTTATACAGGAAACAGAAGAGATGCTGATTGCTCATTGATGGGTTTATTGATGTCAGACATTTTAAGGTTTTGGTAACCGCCCTTGATTAGGTCAGTTGTGTGGAAAAGTTTGTTGATCAAAAGACAGTGGGGCAGTGGATGAGAGCTGGTTAATTCAGGGGCTGATTTTCTTAACTGGAATATTGTTATTTGCAAGTTTTGATATTTGTTTGGCAATACCTTGTTACAGGGCAGAGACTGCCCACTTGGGACAGAGAATTTAGTGCTTAAAATAATACTAATTCAGAAACAGAGAATATATTGTTACACCCCTGCCCATTTTGACAGGTCCATTTATATTTTGCTTTGTAACTCTCTATCTCTCTCTCTCACTCCGGTGCTACAGGTTACTGTGGGCCTTTAAGGTTGCAGCCATTTGGGGTTGTAACACACTTCTAGTCAGACCTGTGGGTGGCGCCAGTGATCCACACATATGACCTGCTTTAGCTACCCTAATGAAAATGTCTCATTGCCACTGCTACTCACGAATGATTTAGCAGCCTCGTGAAACAGCATGTCATTATTTCCACATAAATACAGTGTTTTACTTTGTCAGGCCCCTGTCACTGCAGTACCACAACCAAGCTGTCTGCCATTTATTCTGCTGTCTGAATCCTGGCCCCTCTCAAACAGAAACATGGAAGAAATTGAGTTTCTCATCTGCTGTTGATTTTGTGTTTATCTATGTTATTCTTGGCTTTAATTGTGTTTGAATTACTCTAAAAAATTTTAGGTAGCCGAATATACAATGCAGGCACAGTATTCTCTATCTATCTCTGTCTGTCTGTCCACCCATCCATCCATCCATCCATCCATCTATCCATCCATCCATCCATCCATCCATCCATCCATCCATCCATCCATCCATCCATCCATCTATCCATCCATGTCTTCGTCCTTCCGTCTAAATGTGTCCTTGTGTGTATACACTGTAAGCACTGAGTATCAGTAAACACATTTAGATGACCTTTGATAGAAACTGCAATTATCAAGACAAGATGTTTTAAACTGAACTCATGAGTTTTAAACAAGGGACCTATTCAACTAAGAATACATTGGACTGATTCCCAAAGGAAACTTGGGGCTGGTCAACCATAGTAACCCAGTCACACACAGCCGACAGTCATGATTGTCACAATTCGCCTGTTTCCAAAGGCATAAATAGGGAGATGTAAGAGTCAAAGGTGAACTGCATAAAACTTCCTGATTGGAGGGGGCAGTGCAGGCAGACAGCCTTAAACAAGCAACCAATTCACACAGAAAAGATTTCCATAAGGAGTATGTACTGTTTATTCTTCTCAAAATTTAACACTAAACTGAAATGAAAGGCAGCATAATTTGACCATCTCCACCTGTCCTTAATTAAATCCTTTATACAAAAATAAAAATCCTTTTCATCCTCATTCCATTTCAAAAGGTATTTATTTCCCATGAAACTCAGCAGTGGTTTATAACAATATTCATGCAGCATTTTTACAATTTTTTTTATATTTGTAACAATTTATAGTGAGCTGTTTCAAAAAAGGACAAAAAATAAAAGCCTTTTAGAAATACTTATATGCTGTATTCTAAGTGTCATAATAAGTCATATGATATCATTCACTAATCATGTTTCCTGTCCTGAACCTTTAAAATTGAAGTAGTTCATCATTAACTTATCGTTAACTTATCTTATTATGTATTATGCTTTTGTATGAGGCTAATTCTCTAATATGCTTTTGCCACAAAAAAGTAAAAACAGGAGGACCCACTGACTGCCAGGGGTGTTATTGTAAGTAGTGGGGGGTAATTGTTGGGATTAGTCCACTAACAAAAGCAGTCTATAAAGAGTTAATGAAGAGTGTTATCAGAAAGGTCCTGAGGGTCTGACATCAGAACTTAATTCGCTTTAACAAGCAATTAGCCATTATTGCATGCTTGGTATGATGTTACTCTTGCTTACTCTTTAAATGCTCAGGGCAAAGATGAGCAACAAGTATGTCAGGGACAGTCAGCCACAATGAGTTCAAAAAGACAACAGACTTAGACTTAAGTCGTTCCCTGATTTATACTTTTCACAATAATTTTGGTGATAAGATCACAACTGGATATCACCACATTAAAATCCAGGTATAAATTCACCGTGATGCATTGCTATCAATCTGGTTGAAGAGAAATTATAGACTGTGTGATTTGGCTTGGGTTAAAGCTGCAGTCCTTATCAATTTTTTTTTCAGTTATTGAGCAGTTATGAAAACAGTCTTCTTACCTTACCTGAAACGCAACGTTAAGCTTATAATAATGATTTATAATTTATACTGTCAGGTCTGATTATCCAGGAAATGTGACTTCAAAATTTGTAAAGCAAGTATGTGAAGTAACCTGCAATTTTGTTTCAAACAGAGATGGCAGACAGACAAAAGTTACAGCTTTAAGTAGAGCCACATTTGAAATATATTAAGTGGTACAAACCTGCAAACTATTCCCTATAATCAAACCTATTATCAGATTCAAATATAACCTAATAGATGAAAGTGTCATTACTGTATCTTACTAACACTGAGTGAAACTTCAACACATCATATAACTGCAATATCAATGACACGACTTTCCATTACACAAATGTTTCATGATACAGAAGATCAATTAGTTTGATGTTATTAATGTGCTGGCAGGGCTGAGGAAGTCATTGATAAATGATTTCACAGATTAATTTAAATGTCAGTAAATGTGTCTTTGTTCAGAAACCATTACCCTATCTGTGACACTGTCTCTGATGTGACAAAGTGACACTGTTTAATGTTAAGTCACAGCTTCAATGGCCCCTCGACACAGCGGCCCATTGTTCTGTTTTGACTGACTTCACGATCCTTTTCACAAAAACTCAAGTGTTGCGCCAAAAATGGACTATGAGAATGACTTGATTTTTGTTTTAAATTAAGTTATAAAAGAGCTTTATTGTCATTTGTTGCAATGGAGGAAACAACCTATACATGAGGACCAGATGTTTGAATATCTGTTCTGTGATTTCCTCCACCAGTCTAAGTGAAGATTTTAAGGTATTAGTTTAAGGAGAGCTAGGCTACTGAAACAGAGTACTGTTGCAGTCTTTATCCAAACCTCCTACAAGAAAATGATGTTTCTACACCTCAGTTAGCCGAGCTTGGCATCAGAGATGCCAACATCATGATCTGTGTGGGCACTGGCATGGTTTTTAAATTTAAATGATGTGGATGCTTTGAAATGATTTCTTGCTTCAGTAACTCTACCACTCACCATAAACTCTTTTACTTATGTAGCTTTAATAAGCCAGATTCATTTAACAAATAATTTCGCAGTAATTTTGAAAAACCCTTGTATATTTATCTAATGCCATAGGTATTTTAAAATAAACTGGCATTCACATTATGAATATTAAAATTGTGTAACGACTAAAGCTGGGGGTAAAACAATACACAACTGTAACATGTACAACAGCTATGTACAACTGCTAGGCACATAGTTAAACTGAAGCCACTTTTAGGACCAGAGTGTGAGAATGTGAACCTTATTACTGCTTACAGAGCAACAACCCCAAGTTGGCAGGTAGGAGAACTGTGCGGTGACGCAAAACATGATGGGTATTGTGCTCGTCATCTACCCCGTCACCAAGACCCCCCAAAACACACACATCATCTCACATACAGATGTATTCACCAAGTCAGCTGTTAAAACACTAGAAATGATGCCAGTAATTGTTTCCGTGTGCAGCGGGTTGTCTTAAGGTGCCAAGCGGAGTGAGTCAGGTCTGTTTGGGAACTGCAGTAAATGGCATGGGTTTCTCGGACTACTGAAATTCCGCTATGGCATTCCAAACCTTCACTCCGTAATAATTCTCTGTGTTCATCAGGTGGTTCCAATTCATTTCCAATTCATTCCCAGTGATGTGAAATGGACACCTCCACTGGGGAAGGTGAAAATGGACTTCTCTCTGGACTCCTCTAGGCGCTTGGAGCCGTGAGGTACACCTACTGAAATGCTGGAAAATTCTTAAATAGTGACTACATGAAACACATTGAAACATTTTGTGGCAGCTGTGTGAAATATGTAAACAGTCTGTATTGTAAAAACTTAACGATGTAGGGATTTGTGGATGACAGAGTAGGTTTTGGATAAATGCTCCATTTGGTTGAGGAATGTCGGCTTGATACACAGTATAGGACTGAACAGAGTACAGTAAAATTGGGTTGAACAGTTCTATGGATCTTTGCTGAATTTTAAAGAAGCAGCTTAACCAAAAAATGAAAATTCTGCCATTAGTTACTCACCCTCATGTTGTTCCAAACCTGTATGGCCTTATTATTTTTCCATGGAGCAAAAAAGTTACAAATTGTTTTATGTAATCATTATGCTGCTTTGTTCATGCAATAAAAAAGTCCAAGTAAAATCTATCTTAACGAGGACACATTGTTTGAGATAAAAATGCGCCACATAAGCTTATTTTTTCCCTTACAATCAGCTACTTAAAATTAGCTATAAACATTGACTACTTAAGGTCTTAGCTTTAAGACTAAGCCCTAGGGTTGGGTTTGGGTTTGATGTATCATTTAGTGAGCTCACGGGATGCTCTTGAACATTCCATTCTTGTGAGAAATCAGAAAATTGATCCCTGTTGCTGTAAAACAACTTCTAAATTAAGAGCTTGGCAAAAACATAATGTTTGTTTTACACACAACAACAAAAACAACAACAATTACCAGTTGTTAAGTTGACCAGACTTTAGTCACAACTCTTCTGCGTGACTGTGGACCACCTCATTCTTCTGATGTTCTATAAAATGTGCTTGTCCACTCAACTCTGACCATCTAAACAACCAGCTGCCTTTAATGTGGTCTGCACTCAATTCTGCAGTTTGTATGTGTATATCTTCGGCAGTACATTTAGGTCGTTTTGGGCTGTTTTTAATGGAGTCTGAGGGTTGGTAAACATTGGATGTAAAATGCTTTGATTTTTTTTTATGTTAACAAAATAGTTTAGAAAAGCGAAAGGGGGTTTGGTTGCTATGTTGAACTCTTTTTCATAATTTCCTGCAACAGGAAGAATGGCAACAGTCTGTAGACATCTGAAAGATTTTATTTGTGCGCCAGAAACGTCTCAATCACACCCTTAATGTCCTTCAACCGCGTCTTCTCATTTTTCTTTTAACAGCATGTTTGAACAAGGGAGGTTGAATCTGAAACAGACCAATGTGACACATTTGTGACTCTGCTCTTACTGATTCACTGTAAGAGCAGAGTCATTGAAACATTACAGGGAATTTGTGGTGGGTTCGACCCCAGAGGGCTCTACTTTGCATCTTGAGGGGGTGCACTCTTCACTCAAAATCCTCTCTTCACTCAGATTCTCTTTTTCCTCTGTCTTGTTCCCTGCTGTGTGTGCAGAGGCAAACTCATAGTCTAATCTCTGTTATGTGCCTGTGTTCTGCATTTACATGCAACTGGCCCTTTGTAAGATCACATGTAAGGACATTAGCAGTCAATGTATTTAGAAAGTCTTGGATGAAGGGAGAGATCAGACATCAACATAAGGTCTCTGCAGCTGTGAAGACTATACATTCAGAGTTTGAGTCATCTGTGGCTTTTACACCTAGCGTCATGATGTTATTGAGCTGTGTTTCATAAAATTGATGGTTCTGGCTGTAAAATTCTGATTGGATGAAGTACATTTGAAGCTGTTGTAAAATGGTGATAAACATACAGCTGTGACTGTACATTCTATACATTGATGCAGCATGTTGCCTTGCAACTGTAAACAGCCCACAGTTAGATTAATGATGTATTGGTGATTACTGGGTGAAAAATTGCTTATTCAAGTTAGTATTATTAAAGTGGTTTTTTTTTTTTTTACTTTGCTGTGTTTTAAAATGTTTAAAAATTAGAAAAAAAAAGTTTTTTACATTTGCACTTATTTCAGGAAGTGTGGACAAACTTCCTGTCTTTCACTTTCAAATGTTTGCTCACAGATTCATATGTTTCAGTGCTGTTTGTCTTGGTTTAAAGAGAAAAGTGGGCAAAACCTTCCCAAGACTCACAAATTACTGGTGACATTTTCTCCATTTTCTTCACTCTCTGCAATTGTTTTCACGACTGCGCCCGATTGGCTTTCAGTTTGTTCTGAGGTGCTGGTTTTATTGGTCTCTCCCTGGCTGCCTATAACAATTCTAATGAAACATATCTCAGTATTTCAACATCTGTTAACAGCTGCACAGCAATTAATTAAGAGAGAGTTTAACACCAGATATAATAAAACTATATTACTGGTCACCTTCTCCTCATATAAACAATGTTGTTTGGTGCTTTTATGCCACCACAATTGTACAAGATTGAAAAAATAATTGATCCCTCAGCATCCAGGCTGCTGGCAGATTGACATGTAATCAGTTTTAACCAAGTTCTGTTTGGCGTTATACTGAGATCCTACAGCCAGACAAACATATATAGCCTTCATTATCTAGTTACTAGGGTTATGTTTCCCAACCTTTTGTTTTATGTACCCCAACAGCCACACTAGTAAAGCTTAAATACCCATTTACCAAAACCACCCCTTTATCTTTTTTTAAGCATTATGATTAAATTGGCCATTATCACAATGTGATTTGCACACTTTGTGGCAAAAAAAATCCTACTAAGCGGTGATGTTATTATATTATTTCCTTATTGCAGATTTAATGTCTGTATTTCCTGTTCTATGCAGATTGAGAAACGTAACATGTTTGCTATTTTGAATAATCAAAACAATTTGTTATTTAAAATATCTACAACCATAATACTTGATTAAAATTACTTCAGCCCTTGAATATGCCTAGTACCCCCTTGTGTACATGTACCCCTGGCAGGGAATCTCTTTACCACAAGTGTTGGTGATGCAAAGCAAAGTGACAGGCTGAAAATATCAGTTGCAGTCTGGTGAGTGGACTGGTAATGGGGCCCCGGTCCCCGATCTTGACAGCTCCACTAAGGGCCACATGTGGTTGAAACCAGAGGAAAAGTGCCTGAAAGCTGGAACCTGATCTGATTTGATAAGTCTGATCTGTCAGAATTCCTTTCTTGGTGTTCGGTTCTGATTGCCACTGTGTTGGGGTTTGATGCGGGGAAGTCAGAAATGATCTTTGCAAAAGCTGTCTGCTGCAAATCCATTTTCTGCCCTGACGATGTATCTCCATATCAGTGGAGTTCATCCAGTTAAGTGGAAAAGTGTTCACAGAAAGAGGAATATCTCGGGTTTTGTGCATATCTGGGGACAATCGTGACTCTTTTGAAAGTGAGGCTTGATGGTCTGATTGGTGTGGTTTAAATGCAAGTGTTTTTGAAGGAGTGAGAGCAATAAAATGACAACTTAAGTAAAATATAAAGCTTTTCTAAAAACAGTACTGACATGAGATGTATGGCATCTTCATCTTTATCTTGGAAAATATATCAACAGTACACACACACACACACACACACACACACACACACACAGTTTCATGTTTTATGGGGACATTCCATAGACATAATGGTTTTTATACTGTTCAAACTGTATATTCTATCCCTCTACACTAACTCTACCCCTAAACATAACTATCACAGAAAACTTTCTGCTGTTTTAGATTTTGAAAAAAGATCATTCTGTATGATTTGAAAGCTTGTTTTCTCATGGGGACCTAATAAAATGTCCCCACAACCTACTTTAAACCGTATTGGTATTACTGTACTTGTGGGGACATTTGGTCCAGGATATATATATATATATATATATATATATATATATGAGTACTAAGTTTCGCAATGGTCATGAATGTACCAACCAAACTAACCAAATTTACTCTGCATGATCTCATAAAACTTTGCAGTTGTCTCACAGAGGGCCACAAACCTCAACATTTTTGAGCACATTAAGATTTTTGTTTATTTTGTTTATATAATTGACATTTTAGTTATGGATTTATGATTTAAAAATCTTTCATTCAATAACCTTTGACTTAAGGAATCTCTCTCCACATTCAAATCTGCATACAGAACCTTAATAAATGTAACATCTATAGGTGTGAGAGATGTACACCAGGATTTTTACTATGATTTTAATGCCTTTACAAACAGGCAATATTTAATATGTTACACACTACTTTGTTAAACCATAATGATATCATCTATTTGTTTTATGATGATGTTTGCTGGAAGTAAATGTTTACCACATCATCAACAGAAGTTTCCAGTATGAGGCACAGAGGTACTGGGAGACAATGTTGGACCATTTCAGTAAATGGTTATGGGTTCTTGCAAATGTCCCTTTAAGTGGAAAAAGTGCAAATGGTCCAACAACTGGTGGCTGCAGTATGACGCACAACGCTGGCCATAACCCACAGCTCAAGCGGGTTAAGTTAGTACATTTGTAGATGCATCGTAAAAACACATCCTGTTGATGTGCCTTAGATCCTGTGCCAGCATTCAGAAACTCAATCCCTCAGACTGTTAGATTGCTGTTTTATTTTAGCATTTTATGCCAAGTGATGTACTGGATCATTTTAACAGCTACAACAGTCGTTCAAACAGATGCAGACATTTAACAAGCCAAACAACTCAAATAAATAAATAAATATTACGTAAAATATGAAATATAAGTAATATAATATTGACATGATATAAAATTAACACTATTCTTTCCTCTGACTGCCTCCTAAATTTACTTCAAACATTGATAAACTTCATTGTAGCCCAAAGATAGATCGTTCCTTAATATAAAAATCACAAACAATATAGTAACTTCTCAAACCCCTTTACTATGTCTGTGTAATGGTTTCATATGCCACAATAAATTAATGTCTTTAAATGATCTTTTTCAGGAAAAAAATGTCAGTTTTTAAATTGTTTAAACTGGTTAATGTATAAAGCTGGTATGATTAATGCTAGAAGCATGAGCATGTCACAGCTCAGCATTGGACAGGTGCCCCATGTTTCTCAGAAATGTGTCACCCTGCAAAACTGCAAGGTGTTAAATGAATATTATTTTGCTCATTATGGAAATACTTGAGTAACCTTAAACAGATGGGAAAAAACAACAAAGAGATCTGAAATAGACATTGTGTTCAAAATGACTTCACTAGGGGCCAAAACTGACCTTTCAATCTGTGCTTATCACTTAGATCGAGCACACTAATGAAATCAATACATCACAATGAAACTGGAAAATATTAAAAGTACACAGGCATAGAGATAGATGAGTCAGTACAGCAGAGTTGTTTAAAATATAATTTATCACCTTCTTTGGAAGACCATTGTCAGCCTCAAAAAGCCAAAAAGACAGGGCCAACCATTCAGCTAAGGCACTTGAGTTGCCAATAGCCTATGCAATTAAAACATTACAATAAGGGCTGCCTACAAATGTTTTAGTAAAACTAATTGAATGTTTGACTACTTTAAAACCTCTTCTACAATAACAAATCTCCGGTCTCTCTGTGTACGGTGAGCGTTTTGTGTAATCTTATCGAAACCTCAGCTGCTGTTTTGGGACTCTAGGGAAATGTAATGTTTTATAAACAAGGTGGGAAACTGAAAACCAACTGGGAATAATCTCCATGGCTAATCAGCTCGAACTTGCCTTCCATTTTCAGGTCTCCTCTGGTAGTTAAAACTCAAAAACAAGTGTGGTTTCCAACACCCAGACCTTTCAACGTCTGGTTTTGACCTTATTCTGTACTGACATGATATTTGTGACCCAAGCGACTGTGATAGGGCGAGCTGAAAATAGCTCCAAAGGAGACAAATAAAATAACGAGATATGTCTGATATAAGATCTGCCTTCATTCTGTCTGCCTGCATTAAATCTGTCAACATCAAGGGCAAGCAGTGAGCTTTAAAAGGAACCTCACGCCGGCTCCTTCTCAGATGATATTGTGCCGTGTCAGTGGGCCCTAAATAATGGTCTTTTCCGGTAAGAGAAAATTCTGTTCGAATGAATCCAAAGATTTGGAACATGAATCCAGAGTCTTTCAAAAAGTCACATTCCCACATGCAAGAAGCAGACATAATTGGCTCATCTCGCCAGAAAAAGATACTGCTGGAAATTTGAGTTGATACAGTTGAAGTGAATGAAACGATCGCAAGAGTTGTTCCATCATTCTCTTCTTTTAATGTTCCATATTCATATCCCAGCGGTTTAACTGGTGTAAATGTAACCAGGCTGCAGAATATCTACCAAAACCTCTATTTCTTGGCAAACTTTATCTTTCCAAATGAGTTCACGCAAAGACTTTCATGTTTCAAGAAGTACTTACTCACTGCAGTATATCGTTTTAGAACAGCAATATCCAACGCTCAAAAGCTGTAATCCTCTCTTCTAACCGTGCTTGTTTTTCTTGGTCGGGAGAGTAACACATTTATTTATACCTTTTAAACACTTTTCTCCCACAGCAACAATAACATACCATGGGTTTGTGGTTAGCATGTCCAACGCCCCCCCATCAAACTCCTCATATCTGTTTATGCCTCACAAGTGTGTCAAAATGTCCTGCCAGGTTTACTTTCTCTGATATCTGCTGACTTTAGCTAGAGATCTTCATTTGTTTGTACAGCTTTTGGAAAGGAATTGTAGTGGCTGCCAATATCCTCTGGCTATTCCACAATCAACATAGCGGATGTTTCATAGATATTCACCTGCAGAGAGCCAGTGGAGATGCTATATTACAAGTCTGATCAAAATGTTTCAAGGACAGAACAAAAACACTCTGGGCAAATGAAAGTGTCTTTATTACACAGAATGCTTTTCACTTGCTTATACATGTGCTCTGGGAATTTATAAATTGTGATATAATTTATAGTCATAGTTTATCACAGTTTAAACTTTTCAAGATTTGTCTTATTTTGATTTGTATTGTAAAAAAAATTGGATGGGCATGAAATATTGAACAAAAATCTGGATGGGCATTAAAAAGGTATGCACATTTTTTGCCTTTTCTATTCAGAAATACTTCAATGTCATTTTTTAAACACATTTTTCTCACACTGATCAATTTTTGTGACTGCAGTCTATTCTAGATTAACCCACCCCTAATAAATCAAACTGTGGTAGGTCGCTGTACTATCCATGTCGATCTTCCTGTCTAAGTGGACTGTTTTTGTCCAGAATAAGCAAAATTATCAGCAAAATTACTTTTCCTAAACATTGTTGACACTTGACCTTATTGTGAGACAGGGAATGTTTATTATGGACGTATGCAACAGAGGTGTCACACAGGATTTCAGTCTTTATTTCTGACATGCACACAAACTACTTTGCATGACTTTTTAACTGTAGCAGTTGTCATGTAAACATGCCCAGAATGATGGAAAGGGTGTTAGCACTGGCTACATCATGGGTAGGGAAAGGCAGAAATGTTCAGACCTAATATTTGGGTTTAGAAGAAGTTTGAAACTCACAATGTAAGCTGCAGGTGAAGTATTCAGCTCTGTGTGACTGTTGATGCTGGTTCATTATTGGTTTCACACAAGGTACAGATCTGGAAAACAAACCCAACATAGATAAACAGTATGAAAATTAAAAAAATGAAATTGTTTTTTCGAGAATGAACATTTGAAAATAGCATTAACATTATTAAAGTAACTCAAAAACAGTATCAATACTACAATCAATACTGTGGGAGAAGAAATATTGCACAAATATTGTGCTACGAGTTTCATCCTACCAAATTTCTAAACGTTGCACACATTATTTTTCTTTAAAACAAACAAACGAAAAGAAATGACATTAATAACTATCTTTGTGTTTTATAAGCATGTTTACGGTAATTCACAGAAATGACCCCCAGAAAAATGAACGGTTACATAAACCTCCTGTTTAGGAGTCACTGCTCTAAAAAATAACTTTGGAACTGTGTAAAATAAACCTGAGAGCTGGTGGGGTTGTGATAGTATTGCTGCCTCTGATTCCACAGGCATTCCTCTGCTCATGACTAACAATGACAGCAAGAAGAATATAATACACCTGCGGCCACAGAAACAAGCTGGAAATGACAATAAATATTCTGCAGACATAAAAACTGAGATAAGTGATGCGCCAACAGCACTAGACATAATAAACTGCAGGAGAGTCAGCAGATGAGAGAGGAATCTGAATTAAGTGATTTATTTTCTGTTTATACAGTTTATAAAGTTCAGGTTCAGAACTTGGGGGCGGGGGTGTGGGGTCTAAAGGGTTCCTTCATCATGCTTTTTTACTTTTCCATTACTTTGTTTTCACAATTAATTTTACTTCATTATCTCTATTAGAAACAGTTGCCACTGCACAGTTTTTAAATCCTCTGTCTTGTTTTCCAGTAAAAAAAAACAAAAATCAAGAAATTGACTCAAAGCTAAACTGTGTAAGATAAGACTATCTAGAGGATACACTAGAAACTAACTTTATTGGTTTTACCCCACTGGTATATTGTGCCTTGTTTTTAAAGATTGTGCCTTTCTTAAATTTTGTTATGTTGATGCTTAATTTGCCAATGGAGTAAAAATGTACAGAAATATGTTTAGAACTTACCTTAAATATAAATGCCTTTCCCCCTGCTTGTGGAGATTAAATAAAACATTGGACTTGTGTTTCAATGTAACCTTTAAACTGATTTTTGTGAGGGTACTTTGCCTTGTAGCTGAGCTGAATGACAGCATTATAGGTCATTCATTCACAGAGTGGGACATTTTCCGGTGGATAAGTCTCTTCCAGACAGAACTATGAGCTCATTTTTCCAGCTGTGCATCAGCAGCATCTGGGAATCTTGGCAATGGGAGTAATACCTATCCTAAATAATGAGGAGAGAATTTTGGCACATTTCAAGGCATTCTGGATAACAGGTACAGCATAACCAATAACTTTACAGACATAACGTAAACCCATTTTAGGTCTATCTAAAACTTTTAATTATCCACAGATTTTCAAAAGAAATTTCTTCTACATAGCTTCCCATCAAGATATTCCTGGTTTCGATGCAGCTGCGGTTCAAAATAACATATTCTTCTCTCATAAGATGACACACTCACTGATGACCATGATGGAGTAACCCATTGTGACCCTGGGCTTGATGACATTAAATTAATATTCTATTTGAAATGACTATAGGAGAAATCAATTTTAAAGTCTTTAAAATTCAGAACCTCAGTTTAGGCTGCCTTTTCTACATTGTTTGGTAAGAAAAAGTTTTTGACTTCCTTTTCATCCCCCAATTAATTATATGCAAGTCGATCTGTAATGATAAAAGACATCAGAATTTGAAAAATGAAGTCTTTAAGGACTTTTAAAGGTGATCCGGTAGCTGGCATTCACTAACCAGTAACATCCACATAATACATTGAAAGTGTGTGCGATATTGAATGAAGCAACTCTGTTTCTTGTTTGTCTTTCTGCATTCTCTCTCTTACACACTCACACACACACTAAGACTTTGAAATTGAAAGAAAACAGACGTGACCACATGAGGCGCTTTTTCTGGCCACGGTGAAATACCTGTTCAGTTGCCAAGCGCAATATTTCCCCATCCAGCTTCATATACATGGTCAGACGAGTGATAATAGTGTTGAGCCCCCAGACTGCTGCTGGTTTAAAAGAGATAACAAGGTGAATGCTTCAAACTCGACCCCCTTTTGTCAGCGTCGGCCGTTGGTGAGAGAGAAACCTTTTAAGGCTGGCCGGTTTGGCTGCAATCCAGAGAAAAGGTGCTGTGAACAGAGGGTTGAACTAGAAGGATGGATAATGGAGCCTTTAAAAAGCACAGTCACACAGTCAGTTGACAAAGACAATCATGTCAACTGATGGAGTGACGGACAGATGGACTATATGCTGAGGTGTATAAGACAGTGAAGGAGGGAAGGTTGGTAGAAATGGAATGTTTTTATAAAAGGTGTAAATTACTATGTGTGCTTCCAACCGTGAGTCTGACAAAAATTGTAGGCCTGTTGTATGTCTTGGCCCTTGGTGCTGAACATGCATGGTGAATGTATTAAGTGGGTCTCTTTAGGGTATTTAAATGCACATCAGTCAAAAATCAATTTGCAAACCAAACATTATCAAACCACAAGTGACTTATGAACAGTCATTTTCAGCTCTTGAGTGTACCTCAAATAAACCAGATTTTATTTTAGTCCTAAAAGCACAACTCCATAAAAATCTTAAAAAGTAGTATAATTTAGTTAATGTTTAAAGAAGTCAACTACTTTAATGCTGACATTCTGAAAATCAGAAAACATTAAAACTTTTATACTAAAAAGTTAGTAGTGACTCGCAGTTAGACTTAGAAGCAGGATTAAGTATTAAAAGTATTAACAGTGCAAGACTGATTGTTTTGGTGGATAAAATATGTTTTTGTTCTTTTTCCCCTCTGTCTCTCTTTTCAAAGGTTATCATTAAAAAAACATTTTTATGAAATATTTATGAATACCAGGAGGCCTACCAGCAGGGTTTTATTTATCTTTCTTGCTACACAGAATGGTTTGATTCCAATCATTCTTTCACACTGTCCCTTAGATGTGTATTTAGTCTTTATTATTTACTGTTTGCTAAGAGCTTATGCAACAATGTTACGATCATTTGAAGAGACTGAAGTGGTTATTTTTTAGATCAACCAATAGCAAATCAACATTTCTTCACAGAGATTTAAAAGAAAAGGAAATGTTTTCTGCAATCAAGTCACAGATTTAAATATGAATTCATCATTTCTTTTTAAATTTGTCCAAGACCCAATTATCATCATATTATTTAAAAAAATGTTATAGCTCTACATTTGTATGACAACATATATGATAATAATTGTCTACCTTGTGTCAATTTTTATCTTTCCTAACGAAATTTAGAACATCTTCAAAGTTACATCTTTACATTACAAGTACTTTTAATTCTTAAACATGTAGTAACTGAGAACTACGTTAGGTCTCCTGATAAGGATGCAACCTCTGATCAATACTGTACAGTTTCCCCTACAGAAGAAACCATTTGTTGTAGGACAACTACTTTATTATTACTTCCAAAACAGTAATATTATCATTCCAAAGCAGATGGTAAGGTTATCTTTTTAGTTTATACTATAGACTCAGCCTCTCGCTTCTGCTGCAAGTTATGTGGATATCTGTTACGTCTGAGTTTTACTAGGTTCATAGCCAATAGCTTTGTCATTTCTGTGGGTTCATTGTAAATGGTCCATTGACCAACATGAAACAAAAGTGTAAGTTATTTCCTCAGCCGTCTCATCCATCTGCTGTCTCAAGTTCAGCCAGCTGTGTTTTGCCCCTTCTATGCTGTGAGACGGTCTCTCACCTGAACTAGAAGCTTTCACACACTCCGTCCTTTGTCTGGCTGAGATCAGATCTGTATTAATGAGTAGGTCTTCACTGTGGGACTTCCTATTTTGTGACTGACACAGAGATGAATAGCACCCATGGCAAACAACAGGCAGCTGTCAAAGACAAACGAGAGAACAGGCCACCAATGAGCTCACGCCAGACAGGCTGACTGGGCGCAGAGCAGGCGCGGGGCAATTTGTCTCCCGTTTGAATATATCATAAAGATTGATAGGCATGTACATTGAGTTGAAGAGCAGACATGGCCTTCCCGACTATGTGTTAAAGTGAGAGAGCAACAATGAGTGAAAGAGAGTAAGAGTGTAGCAGCTGAAAGTGGCTGGAGGTTGAGTGTTTAGATCTTTGAAGTTTCAATGCTGAGTCAAAATCGTTTTGTGGTTGCAAGTTCACTACAAAAAAAGATTTAATTAGCCAAGCACAATAAATTACCAGCTGGCCATGGGTCACTAATAATATAAAAGTCATGTTCATATAGTTTTACACAGAGTACAGTTTTATTTCTCAGAGGTTTTATTCATAGCTTCATAAGTCTCAATTGTATTTCACTGAAGTGTCAGCCTTGCCTTGTGTCTGTGTATGTTTTTTGCTAAAATCCCTTATAAAAATACAAACAGACACAAATGAGACAAGTGTGCATGTCATAGCTCAAGTCATTTGTGCTTCAAAATTGATGAGAAATGTCTGAGTTTCATCATAAAAAACCAGCATGAAAAACATCACTACAAACTCAACACAGCACAGTAGAGCTTTGGTTCACCACTGCCAAAATACAAAAGCAGCAGGCTCTTCTCCATCAAAACCTCCTGCTCTGCCTAATACCACAAAACCCGGCCCTACCAACCAGGTTCCTCAAGGAAAAATAAAGATCCATAATTCCCCCTTTGAAACTGCCAACGCTCTTCATATTTCACTAAAAAGTATGGAACTGGAATGCATCAAGTTCTGTTTCACTGCCACAACACTACCAACACGCAAAGGGCTTGACTTGCATGAGATGGTTTAAATTAAGACCGGTTACTAATCCACAAATGATGTGTATGAATAATTTCAGTATCGTTCATTCGCGTCTGACATGGCTTTGTTATAAATTCAGATGAATTATGACATTTCATTTTCCCCCATGGCAGTTTTGGCAGAACATTGGACTTTCTAATTCAATGTTTACTCCATTGGCCTGAGTGAGATGGATTCCAATTGCAGTCTTTATGGAAATGCAAAATGCAGAGCACATTGCTTCAAGGTTTTGAGATACTAAGACAGCTTGAAGTCTTATCACATTTAACTCTCTTAAAATGCATCATATTAGCATCTTCCTGTTTGTGGTATCAAATCATTTCCAGGCCCCTGCCCCCTCCACGTCCAAAACTGTCAAGAAATAAAGTAGATGTGATGGATAGTGAAGTTATTAATAGTTGTAACATGCACAAATGAACGACCCTTCAAAGCGCTTTTGATATGAAATGCTTAACACAGACACCAGCCAGTCCAAAGATTGTTACGATTTGCTACTACAAGTTTTTCATACATAATGCTTTTGGTAACATAGTTGATCCTGGTCATATTTTTTTGTAGAAAAATAATCTAATGTATCTATCTAGGTAGCTATCTAGCTAAAAAGCAGGAAATATATAGTATAAACCTCGGAATATCTACATTGTCTGTAAGCTATTCTGTTCTGTATGAATTCCTGGGAAGATTTTCCATGGAGTTCTGTGTGAGGGATTTTATCATGCAACAATATATCATGACGTTTGGCATGTCAGAATGGAATAACAGACCTTCATTTTCCTTTCATGCGCTGTCACAGGAATACAAGGTTGACAAATGAGCTGTGATCCCAAGAAGAAAGCCATCACTTCTGTAGATATCTCAAAATCATCTCTGTGACATCTCCCCTCCTTATGTCCACCAGATGCCTCTGGAGAAAGATCTCATTGTCTACTGTAACAAGAGACAGCTCATCAACAGCACTGAAAAGAAATTATAACATTAATTAACTGAAACAATAAAAAATGAAAGAACTCATGACCTCCTCCTAACCCTAACCTAAACCTCTTTTTTTTCTGCATCACTGCAATAAGGGGACAAACTGCAATAAGGTGCATCACAACATGTAGAATTCACATATAGAATATATAATCACTGTTTGTTAAAAAATAAAAGTATTGAGTGTAGGTTTGTATTAACAGTTCTCTAAAATCACAGTGTGTATAACATCCATGCTGAGGAAGTTCACTTAGAACTTCCTCATAAGAACTTTCAGGAATGCCATTATGATCTATGCGGCCATCCAGCTCAAAACAGTCATGGCTGGTTTGTCTCATTCTGTGTCAATCTTCTCTGTAGCAGCTCATCTCCTTCTCATCACACCAGTGGAAACATTACTTTCAGATCTTCATCTCTGATAGCATCTGAAGCCCTGATGTAATGTTGCCCTCAGGGTTAAGTGATACTAAAGGATGGCCTCATTGAATCTTCTCTACTCTCTCCATTAGAGTCATTAATGACTCGATAAGAACTGGTCTCCTGAACCTTTATCCCTTTTTCCTTTATTGCACTGTTCAAACAACAAAGAGCTGTTAGTCCACATTGCGAGAAGTTTCTGAAGCACAGCAGCTGTGAAGTCTAAGGTGCTGTTTACCAACTAAACTCAGCTCAAAACTTTTTGTGCATTTTTGGATGTCCATTTACACATCATTTTGAGGGCCTGAAAATGCAAACTTTTGAAAACATGTTTCAAAAAGTTTTTTGAAAATGATACAGTTTTTAGCTCTATATAAACTACAATAACACAAATATGTGAAAACAGTAACATAATGCACCTGTGTATTAACCCACATGATCAGTCTATCTAGTGACATCTATCTAGTGGCCTGGCAAGCATAATACAGCTTTCATAGTCAAAGCAACCAAATGTGCATGGTGAACAATGTTTAGAAAGAAAAGGAGTGAATTGTTGCTAGATTGTAGTTGTTACTTAATCAGAACTCTGAGTATTATCAATTTAGACTGGTAAGGTTTTCAAAGAATGAAAACCATTAAAGAAAAGATACATACTTTCTACATACTTTCCTTGCATCCAAATAAATCAACACTTTGGGAAGTTTTGTGACCTGCCTTGCACCAACTCAGTACTTAAAATTAAGGATGTGTGGCTCTCAAAATTGCTGTCTTTCTAAAAAGTATGAACTACATTTTAGAAATAAATCAGAAGTGTCAACCTGGGGAATGTAGGGCCGTTCTGCTTGTGGCCACTGAATGGACTGTGGGCGGTCTGTAAGCGTGCCATCGGCAGCTGAGGATAAGATGTAGAACTGCTCTTGTATTTTGGCATAAGAGACTCACAGACGCATAAGAAAACCACAGTACAGCACAGCCAAAGCACTTAATCATTCATTATGATACTGACCAGAGGCATGTAATGTTGTGCCTTTCATTCAAGTATTAATGAAGAATAAAGAAGAAAAACTTTTATAAACACTCAGCTGCAATCAAAATAAGTTTAGCCTTTGTTGTTTCCTAGTTCCAAGATTTTCTTTTCAAATTTACTTCCAAGTGACAAGCCAAGGAAGTAGTCAAGAATGTTACACTTCAAATATTGGCCCTAAAAACAAATTCACATCAGCAATATCACAAGCTGACTAATGTGCCCCAATCCATTCACAAGAATTTATGGGCTTTTTGTGATCTAGGGAATTGCTTTATGTAATCTGCTGTGTGCCACAGATTTTGTTAGAATCTCTTGTGGGTTGTATAGATTCTATAAGTCATAGTGCTTTCTGCTCTCATAGATCGATTTAAAGGTGTTAAAGGATAAACTAAGAAACCACTTAGAAACCTATATAAATGTTACCATGGAAACGCAAGGGTAAATGCAAGTCTCACAAATGTTACCATCTTCAACATCTGGTTTGGGACACCCAGACCACACTAGAAACCTCCATCATTTCCAAGAAACTGGAAAAGGGAAACTTCTTGAAAGCGTTCTTTGCTCATGCTACAGATGTGAAATTTTTACCATTGGGACAAACGTTTTGGAGACAAAATAAATATAAAAACAGACAAATGAGAAAATAATTTGCAAGATAAAGGAATGTAACAGAGTTGGATCCTGTCTGATAGGGAATCATGAACAGTTTACAGAACAGCAGATGGTACAAACAGCAGAATGGATCTTAGGGTGCAGGCATTGTTTTTATTGATGATCTCCATCTGTCTTTGGGCTCGATCTTCTCTGCTGATGCCCATGCGACCCGAAACAGACAGGAAGTAAAGCACAAGTTAGGAAACTGTAGACATTCAATCTTTAATGTTCTTTTCAAGGCCATCCTCTGTTTTTGATGCATGAACCATTTAAAATCATCTGTCCATGAATTTAGCTGTTTAACTAATGCCAGTCAAGCACAGTGAAAGGAAAAACATGATGAAAGACCACACACACACACACACATACTTGTATATGTGGTTATAAGGACTCTCCATAGACATAATGATTTTTATACTGAGCTAATCATAATTTCTATTACCTTCCCCTAACTCCACCCCAACCCTCACAGAAACACCATTCACCAATCACCATTTAGTATATTTTTAAGCCATTTGGTTTACAGAGACACAGGAAGAAGAAGAAAATTGGGACTTGAATAAAGTTACACAACTTTTGTAAGGATATGAAGAAAAATAAAAAAATATTTGAAAAAGAACCACTAGCCAAATCTTCTAATTGTGTTGATAATTTACATCTGGCAGTTTATACTCTGATACAATCTGATCTGAAACTACAGATACATCAGATTACAAGAAACTGTGCCATAGACACAGACTATGTTTGTATCCAATAAACATTTAATCATTGGTCATCTGAGTTCGATTTAAGCTAGGCAATTGCTACCATTTTTACTGCTCTGCACAAATAATAAACATTTTTTGGATATCTGTAGACCAGCTTTCTGCAGCAACTGAAAGGTATCTGTCCATAATCTTGCTATAATACAAGCCATATGTCATTTTTAATGTCCGTCTTACCCACAATTAATAGAACGGATGAACCCTGATGGTTAATTCTGGATGTACCAGTACAAAGTTGATCAACAAAATAAGTCCTTTAACAACTTCCTATTTTTAGATGAATTCAGACCCCTGCTTAGCTGCTCAGGAAAACCCACAGACGCTGTGTCTGGTCTTTAAGTGCCTTCCTGGAAATATATACGCTGCTCATGAAGTTGCTTTGTCTAGGCTTTGTTCTTTAACAATACCACCTGTGGCCCAAGAATGCTACCTGAAGAGCAACCACCATCTTCACTTCTCAGACTCAGCAGTCCTGTAATGGGCCTCTTACCTGAGATCGTTGTTGGGGGGGAACAGGAAATGCTCCTCATAACAGAGCTGCTTGGTACCCTGCAGGAGCAGATGGCAGGCTTGAGAAATTAGGATGTCTCATTGGCGCCGTTCCACAGTCATCAGAGGATCAGAGGTGTTCTCTGTATGGAGACATGTAAAACAAGAAATGTAGCCCTAAATATAAATTCTTATTAGTAAATTCCTAGAAAAGTTACAAAGTATATTGTATATATTGTACTGTGTATATTGTACTTTATGCATTAATTTCTTCTTTAGTGGGCCATCAGGTTCTATGTTTTAAATGCTTGCTTGTACTAAGGGTCAACCAGGCAGCAAATCACAGAAAGAGTTTCAGAATGGCACGTGTCTCAAATGAGAGCAATTTGGTGGTTGACACAGTTTTGCTTCTTCAGTGAAAAGCTAATGACAGTTTTATATTGTCTAATTGAGAAAACACTGTTACCACCATTTGACAAATGCACACCAGAACCTTGTAGTGAAATACAGTAAAAGGCAGAAAATTCCTTTTTAATTAGCACCCTTGAGCCTCACAGTAGTCATAAAACGCCTCTAAATGATGGAAAACGACACCGCTCAATTTTTACAAAGATAAGTGCTTTTCCAGTTGTCAGCTGGGTAAAAATAGTTTGTGTCAGAGGTTCAGATGTGTACCTGGACCAAATCTGCTGTGTTCTCTGTTTAGTCTGGGCAGCTGTGTTTTGATCAGTCTTATTTTATTTTCCCCTTAGTTTTAGCTGTGGAGATCCTATCATACACTTTGTTTATCAGTCTTTAATGAACAAAGAGTGTCAGCCTCTAAAGATGTTACTTAAGGACCTCACAAAATTGCATGATGGGTGCATTTATCTTTCCTGTGCTGACATGTTTTCTACTGAACCAGGAAATTTGGGCAGGACATATCAAAAGTCTTTTTAAAAATAGCCAATAAAGTTATGCCACAGCCATAAACCATCTTTTTTAATTTTAATGGGGACATAAAGGTTGGGTTTAGGTCAGTTGTAAATTTAGGAAGGCAGACTTCCAGTGTGTCGAATCATTAGGTAATTTATTTTGAGTATTCTTGAGCTGTGATAGAAAAGAGGGGCATTATATCACATTATGATGGACTAGCTACCCTGAAACATTATATTAGCTGGTCTTGGTGGTGCATAAAGCCTCCTCATTGCCATTTGCATGCTATAGTGAGATCTAAAATGTGACAAATGTGTCCATGTGTTCCAGACACAAGTGCTTCCATACATTATGGCAACATAGTAGTAGGGAGCCAGTAAAATGTCCTGTGGTGTCATCTCATCTTTCTTTCCCTGAATTTTCCCTCCTTGGTATTCCAAAGACCTTTAAGGACAAAATATATATATATATATATATATATATATATATATATATATATATATATATATATATATATATATATATATATAAATGAAAGAGAAACAGCCCAGGAATGGGGTGCACAGACAAGATTAATGACCTCTGTGTAAGTCTTTAGAGTTTAGAACATAGAGAAGGACAAGCAGCCATGAGGCCTTCAAGACAGACTTCATTCCTAACATTTCTGAATGTGCTTTGAAAGTCTGCTACCTATTGATTTATTCTGATCCATAAAAATCCCTAATAATCACCCTGGCCTGCTGATAGGGCGAGCAAACCGCTCCCTCTTCCTAACCACATCTGAGAAGAAGATTCCTAAGGAGACTCATTCTTACTATATGGACCTGTCGCCAAGCAAAAATGAAAAACACCCATAGGCACTAGTGGCTGCCAGAAATAAATAAGTTCAGCTTATTTAGGAAGGAGGGGGAAGTGTGTGTATGTTGGTAGTTGTTAAAGTCATTTGTCTAGTCACCTGCTGCTAGCGTTGATGCCCTGATGGTGCGCTGCCGTCTGTTCGGTTCATACATGTATGCATGACACCACAGGCTCTAATACATACATCAACCTGTTCCTGTTCGCTGATTGGGCTGTCGAGTAATCAGTCATGGCAGACCTGCAGTGGCCTAATGAGGGCTTGAACTCAAGGTTGTGACCTCTGACATAGCCCTTGGCAATGATCATAGTACCATAGTAGTTTTTTTGTAAATGAAAAATGCATTGAGCCAAAGCCATACATTTTACAAAACACTAGTGAAAACTGATGAGCTGGTAGTCAAGTTTAACTAAATTATCTTGATTTGTTTCTTATGCTTTGTTTTTATAAGAAAGCACTGCTGCTCTGCTACAGCCAAACACATGCACACAAACATACTTTTTAGCATCTCAGCTGTTTTTAAACACAATCTTATGTAATTGCCCTCTAAATGTGTCTGATCTGGGTCTTATGAACCCCAAACCAACCAAATTATTCAAGGTCTCCTTAAGACTGATTAGCTGACTAGTCATTCAGACAACCTACCCATTTCGAAAATATGTAGTTTTGGGCAGTTCTCCATACTTGAAGATTTACAGTGATGCCACTAAAATCTGTCAGTGTAACCACTTTATAACTCCATAAGGAGTCTTTGGTTTTGGCCACATTATCATGACAAACTGTTTGTGCTCATGTCACTGTCTCTGAATTGTTCCGTTAAATTCCAGCTTTCTAAAATGTTTCAAGCATCTCCTGGCAGACTCTCTGGCTCTCCAAAACCAGACAAGACTACAGCCCCAGTTACTCCAGACACTCTATTTGAGTAAGTTATACTTCTGGAGAAAATAAAAAAAATAACTCTAATTACATAATAATGAGAAGGCCTGCTGTCACAGACTGTGAGGAACTAGGCTTCATCCTTAGATCTGCTAATGGAAAACCTTATGCATCAAAGACATATTAGTGGTTCTGGCTCCGTCTACATTTAGAAATATGCCATCAAAATGCTGTTCCTCTGTGAGATGGATTAGACTAGGGCATGGACAATTTGTCTCTTTCTGTTTTGATACTGTAACTATTCTTAGTGATACAGACGATGAAACAATAACATCATGTTATTTTTGGTATCATTAAACAATCATTAAAAATACTTTTTCTCCAAAAACTACATTATAGTTCATATGTAGATTTCTGCACACTACACTGCATTTGATAACCTGCTGTGGAATGGTGTATTCTGAATTTATTTTAAATTAAAATACCAGTGGGAATGTAATTCATAGGATATAGCAAGCAATGCTTTCTTAAAACAAAGGGGTCTATATTATATGAAGGCACAGGAAAATTATGTCATGACAACACTGACTGGCTCAGGGCACCTCAAGAAAATGCATAGGCCTTCCAAAGCCCTTAACTAACAAATGTGACAAGCCCTTGAAAGACAGCAATGAGAAATAGTATATTAAATGCTTTTGAATAGCCATCATTGGAGAAGGATGATTTTTGCATATTGTTACATTACATTTACCAGCAGGGGGTAATTGCTAATCAACCAAACTCTGACCTCTGTAGTTAAAAGAGATATAAATAATATGAATACAAAACACAGAAATGCATTTATATGATGAATATTACTTCCTAAATTTAAACCCCTGCAGTTTAACTAAGCTGCTGCAAAAAGTATGAGAAGAACAACACTCAAAAACAATCTGAATTTCTCCTCAGTAAAACTGTTACAGGGCAGACCAGCTGTGAGATACAATAGTTTCTAATTAGTTGCCATTTTACAAAGCTGCTGTTGAATGTCTAATGGACCCCATGAGATGTTCTCCCTTCATGCCTTCCACAGCTTGTCCAGCATGTTACAGGTTCCATCTGCCCCTTGGGTAAACTTCAGGCCTGAATTGTGGACTTCTCAAGTTCATTCTGAAACATGTTCTCCATCATCTAGCCCTCATCTTAAACCAATTAGACTCCAGAGTTTTGTAGGTAGCCATTGGCTACTGAATTTGTCCAATGAGAGGGTGGGCTCCCACCTGTTTGGCCCAGCTGCTTGAGGACAAGAACGTTATCTGGTCATGTGAGAAGCATGTCTTATGAAAATAAAATAAAACAAGCCTCTGTGCAGTCCTCACTCATTCCACCACATGGGATTTGAGATTTGCGTGCTAGATGCTGATCCACGCTCAGTCAGGCAGATATGTTCTTCTCCTACTGTTTGTTTTATTTTGTCACATATAATTACAGGCCGGAGAAGAGATGAGTTTACTGTGATCGACATGAACAATTTTTTGGTATCAATTTTCAAAAAAATGACTTCACTCAGCTGTCTTTATCAGTGCTTTCTCTCATAAGACACCAGTGAAATGTGTCTAACAATGGCACCTGTTCATTCTGAACCAATGGTTTAGGGGGGAAGAAGACATGGGCACATCATAAATTGAACTCTGTTCATACCCCCACTTAATTTCACTCATATGTATCGCCCCCAGTTAACAAAACAAAGATTCTTTTAAAAATATCAAGGATTTGATTGGTTAACAGATGGTGCCTATAGGTCAATGCTCTATATTATTAGACTCCAGAACTAAAGGCAGGAAATACCCAATGGAGAGTAACATTGGCTTTTCACTCTCCTTTCATTCATAAGCCTAGATGCTTTGGTCATAGTTTAGTTACAACAACCAACATGGCACTTATGAGAATGGGCATCAAGCCCAAAGTTTTATAGACACCTGACTGATCACCATTTATTTTTCTTTGCAGCTTCACAGTGTGAGTTTTACAGGTTGATTAGCAATGTAAGACAGAAAGAAAATGCCCTCTAAGAGGTGCCTGTACTATAAATCTTGAGAAATTCTAATGTTATGAGACAGGTTGTAAATTACTTATAAAATATGTCTGAACTTTTTTGGTTTAATGCAAAGAAGGCTATGTTCTACTGAAAGCTCACTCCTACTTGTCTTCTGTGGGATAGCCAATAAATGCAGGTCCAGGGAAAATGGAGGAACAAATATTTTAATTCATATTTTAATGAAACTGTGATATTTTCCATATATATTAAAACTGTAGAAGCTTCACTGGTTGTAAACTCCAGACTATTATTATTATTATTGTCTTTTAACTTTCCCATTTTTGTTGAGACAAAGAGCCATTGAAAAAGAATATGATATATTATTCAAACAAAATAAACAGCAATGCTGAACAGTAATATTTTTTAGAATGCATAAATGTCCTCCTCTGTCTGGGCACAGTAGAATTATAAATTTCAGCAATGAGTGGTGAAGACCGCAGACCCAAAATCAGCAGGATTAGAAGTAATGGGGAAACACTAACTAACAGAGTTAGCTGGCACAAATTTAATCAATATTTATAAATCAATATTTATACGTTAATTCTGCATATATGAGATGTAATCTTCATTATGTAATCTGCTGATGTGATTTGAGGCCCCAAATTAATCTTAATTTTAATATTTGCCACATAATCTACTTTTGATGTTTCATGCTAGTGAACAACTGTGTATCTCCAGTAGATTTGGAAAATAGAATTTTAAAGTTGTTCAATATCAAAACTCAAAACTTATGAATATTATTCATATTATTCATTTATGAATATTATTCATAAATCTTTCTACTAAACATAACCAGCCTTGATGTAATAGCTTCCCACAGAATGCAAGAGGAAGGGAACTGACGGCCATCCGTGGGCAGGGGATGTGTTTAATTTGGCCCAGGATGTGGGTCTTTATGACCCAGCTGGATATAAGCAGTGTGGGCTCCATTTTATCAGTTTTGCTCCAGTCTCTGTGAGATGTACTAGTATCTGTGGTGGGTCGAGTATTGTAGCACAGAGGTGTTAAAAGGCCAACACATAGCGTGATGCCACCGGTTTGGGGGGAAAAGCACAGTAAATGGGGAATGGACGGAAACCACAGGGGTATCCTTTCATGCAACATGCAAGTCATATACAGTTAGTCTGAAAATGATGGCATGCTTTTGTGCTGCCTTTGCAAGGCAAAATTAGACTTGGAAAGCTCCAAAAGCAACACTGGCTAAGTAGCAGCATTTAAATTTGATTTGTTGAAAAGCTGTAGTTGTTCCAAATCAAAAAAGTGACGTGAGTACGAAATGCATGCTGACTTTTTCAGTCGCATTCTCTGCTTCAAACCAGGTGATAATGCGAGTGCTCGAATATACTTAATGAACAACAGAGCTGCAGTTTCAGTGAGTTCCAACAAATTACAAAAAATGTAAACCATCCAATTGCTGAAATTGTTTTGAAATTACACTTCGCCAATGTTCAGGACTGCAAAACACTGTCTCAGATCAAAAACATGTGCTGTTCAAGATCTGACATTATGCTGTAACGTTTCCAGAACATATCTAATTGGGGTAAAGCCTGAACTTCCTTGAACAAAGTAAAAAGAAAGACATGCTAGGAAAATGAGCAGTTCTCCTGTGGTTGATCAACACTGGTGAGATTTCTGAAGCCTGTGGAGAATAGCCCTTAAAGAGGACCTAAAAAGAACAGAACCCACTCCTGAAATACTTATAAATTCAATAAAATAACTCTTGTGCAAATAAACACACTTCCGGTCAAAGTACAGACATACCTGACTGCATTTGTTTCTCATCAAAATCTATCCAGCATACATGCACATTTCTGTTATATAAAGCTTCCCAAATGAACAGAATGTACAGAGCAATCAACTAGAATTATCCAAAATAAAGATTTATATCAGATTCAGAAGTTTCATATGTTTAAATTCTATTGTGAAAACATAATACTCATATTTCCATTTATGTTATTTTACAATTTTGTTGTACACATTTATACAGCTGGTGACTTTACAGGGGGAAATAGTGGTCTAATAAATTTTAAAGGGATAGTTCACCCAGAAATTAAAATTATGTCATCATTTAATCACCCTCATGAGTCATCCAAACCGTGTGCTGATATTTAGTTCTGTGGGGAAACTTTCTAAAGTATTTTCACGTAGCTCTTTTTCCATACAACCAAAATTCATAAAGACCATTAATGTCCATGATCTCTAGCTCCAAAAAGGACAAAAAACCACAATCAAATCTCTTTTCGTTTCTTAGAAAAATAAGATCATATGGGTTTGGAAAGACATGCTGTAGGGTTGAGTAAAGCAAAAAAATGTTTTTTTTTTAATTTTTGGGTAAGCTGTTTAATACTTCAATCTAGCTCTGATCTCTGTATGCTACATTGTCTTTAAGCAATGCTTGAAGGAACCTGACACTGTTGCCATTATAAATGTCAGGGAAAGAGGAACTGATGACTCATCTTATGAGAGGAACCCCAGAGTATAAGTATGTCTCTCTAGGCCTCTAAAGGACAGTGGCACATGTGTGACAGATCCCTATAGTGAGTAAGAATGACAGAGACCCCCTCAGAGATGACAAGCTCAAAGGATAGGCCAAACACATGGATGAGTGATGCGAGGCCCAACCAATCAGGTTTCCCCAGCCTTTGCCATAAGTGCTTGTTTATTCCCAAAGATGATTTCATAATCCTCATGTTTAGTTCTTCACTTCAGTGTAGAAAAATGAAAATAAAAGCTGTAGGTTATCTGAAGAGAATAAAGTAATGAGTATCATTACTGGCCAGCAAGATGAACCGGACATGAGTATGTGTGTTTTTGGCGAGAACATTCTAAAATATCTCAGTGGGGGAGACGGTGGCTCTCGTCTCAAATTCTGACACAAGTGCCATCACTGTCATCAGCTTGTTTTGATTTCATTTTATCTCTCAGCGGTGCCATTGTGAGCCATTTGGCCCTCTCCAGTTACAGGAGCCTGTCCTGCATTGTTTCCATGGGAAACTAGGGGCTGCAGATCCACAATATGAATGTATGCATATAGACACATAAAACCATGCTCAGAAGATTCAGAAACATTTGTCTCTATCTCCAAATAGCATCAGAGACTTACAAAAGAGCTACAATCATTAAACTGCTGCAGTACAGAGTCCCCTCTGAGTAACTACTTCCTGGAGATTTATGAAGCTGTTCTAAACGAGTCAAATTAGATGAAGATTAATGCAACCATATGTAAATATTAAGATTTTTATTTACTAAAACATTTCCAAAGCTGCTGTATTCATTAATGCCAGGACTCATGAAGACAGGGTGTCATGTTCCCTCGCTCTTGTGCCCTCTGCATGAGCAGATTAAAGAAAATGGACTCGAACATTGTTTGTCTGATCACTTTAATTGGAGAACTTGAAGGTGTTAACCTGCTTTAGCATGTCTAGTCAGAGGGATTAGGACAGGGATGGAGCACATGATGGTGCTGCTTTATCAGGTTAGCAGGGTGTAGAACTGCCAGACAAGGATAAATCCACATTAAACAAAGATGCTGTTCAAAGCACATAAGACCAGTTTACACCCCAGGGTTATGAATTTGAATTGGAAACAAATCCATCTGGTATAATTAATGTAGCTTTAGATATTTTTAAACATTTAGCAATCTCTAACATGTTTGCATTCTACATTTCATTGTAATTCTTTTTTATATTTGCATAGATTTAAAGTGTCTGTACATTTACTTATTGATATTTTGTGCATATTCTGCCTGAACAAACTGATTCACTAGAATAAAATGGACTTTCCAAGTGCCACATATGAAAGAGAAGACCGTTTATGATGAACCAATTCACTAAAATGAATCATACTTTCCAAAGCTACACAATAATTCAAGAACTACATAAGTAATTATTTTGAAGAAATACATTTGTTATTTTTTCCGTTTAACAATCAAAATCAATTTAATCTCAGCATTACGCATAACAAACATAAAACACATTCAGGCTAAGAGTGACTTCAAACGTTCACCTCAAATTCAACTGAATTTGAATATAAGGGAGGCACTAACATACAAGAGCTGTTGTAATTTCTAGCTAAAAGAACCAGGACAAATCAGTCAGACAGCTGCCAATTCCCCCTGGCAACTAAAGGCACAGAAGCATGTGAAGGTCAGAGCCACTGGAGAGTGGCCTCTTCACTGCCCATGTATCCCAGCATGCATTGCCCCATGGTTCCCAAAGCCCTGTGACCTTTCAAGATGGCAGCTGAGACAGATGAAAGGGTTTGCATGACGAGTCACTTCGGCTGAACAGGGCTCCTGTGAAGTCTTTGCTTTTTACCCAACTTTCCTTGAAGACACCACTGAGACTGGTTGTGAATAGGTAATCGTGAAAATAACTGGTTACAGTTTCCTTTTGTTTAGTAAGTTGTTGTGATGAACATTCAAGCAACACTCTAAAATGTTAAAGTATCCTGAAAAAATTTATTTCTTCAACAGTTATGTTTTGCTCTGGAGTTTTGAATTCTACATTTTTGCATATATTTTTCTTATCTGAAATGAGAAAAGCACTAAAGCAAATGACTAAAAACATTAATAATGCATGTTTATAAATCCCAAACAGCCCACCACTGCACAAAGCTACATTTTCAGCATCAGCAAGCATTTAATGATAGTTCAAGCTCGTTTTGAGACTCAGGGTTCACAGAGAGGTGATGACCTATTCTAATTGTCATGTGGAGGAAGACAGAACAGTATGAAGGCAAATAAAGGTACTCTTTATGCAACAAAGCCAACCTTCGGTTTCTCTGATACAACTAAACAAGCACACAGGGACATATATAGATGCACATACCTCCTTGATATACATGTATGGTCATTCACTGGAATGCATAAGTAAATCTGAGATAAAAATCGCAAGGTAAATTTAATAAAAAGGGCAATCTCTTGAAAAGGAAAACAGACACATGCTGTTCATCTTAAATTTTGTGGATGGGTATTCTGCCAGAGTTCCAAGCAAAAGTAGAGTTATGGAGTTAAAAAAACCTGAGAGCTTATGAGCTATGGTTTTGGACAAATGCAACTGTGACTCACAGTCACAAAGTTAGGACATGTCGACTACAGCCAAACTCAGGCAGGCCCGAATCTGCCAGTGCTTTATTATCCCGGATCACCGACTGATTACTGATGTATAGTTTTGACAGGTTAAAAAGGTGTGCTGAAAGTCTAACAAATTTTTTACAGTTTATAAAAAACATAAGTAACCTTAGCACAGCCAAATAGGTTTTATGATCTAACCATTTATTGCGAAATTTGTCAGTATATTTTCATTTCTGGATTTGAAGTTTAACACTCTATAAAATGCTCATGAAACAAAATGCAGCAGTTTACACACACATCTGTGCCTAAAATCATGGCCAAATGGGATGGAATCTTTAAACCAAACATGATAGAGGGCAGTCAATCACCCAATACAAGAAACTCCGTTACAAGACTTCGGAAATTCCTTTCTCCCTCTGTAATGGCCCTTCTGAATGAAGATCCCAGCCACTGAACTGAAGAAGAAACAAACTTACACTGTACTACAACATATGTTATAGTACTGTGGAGAGAAAAAGCTAAGAACAAGGGATTATTCTACTGGAGAGCAGGTGGTTGGAGAGTTCAAAGAATTCAAAGATGAGGCAGTGTTTTCTTTGCCACGGCACTCTGCTTGGCTCGCTGGTTCCTTTTTCCACTCCTTTACTGTTCTGTGGAACCTTGTTCTTTAAGCAGGAGTGCCATTATTATCTGTAAAGTGCTTTTAAATCCACTGCTGCTCAGCACCAGGATGTCTTCAGCAGGATAATCCCACAGGATAGACATCCGTTACTACTTGGTGGATCCCTCTCATGCCTGCCATGCTTTCAACAGCTGGAAAAGCAGTTCGGAATTTAAGAGCCACAGAATATGGGGGAGCTAAACACAGCCTTTGTTCATACAGTGGTTTATTGTTATGTACTGTTTTTTGATGAACGTATGCTTCAAAATGTGTCAAAAAGGACCTTTAAAGTGTAAATTAATTAAGAAAAATATGTTCTTAATCATTTTTTGTTTTGTTGTTAAGGACAAACATCTTAACATCTGTAATACAACGTAAATTTATTAAAATGCAAAAATGTAAGATAGTAGATGTTTTGATAGTAGATAGAAGATGTTTTGAGTGAATGTATCTTGACTCCTGAACTGAATCCAGTTTACATTTTTCTTTGTTTTTGATATTCCATTTTGAAGCATACCCCAACTGAGAACATTTTTCTTTAATGCCTAAACCTTACTGCATAAACAATGCTAACTTTTCTGGCTTAAAAACAAGACACTGATTAACAATTCTTGCAGCGAAACAATGTCATGAAATGTATTTAAACCCTGTAGTTGTAAAATTAATCTCCCTTGTGCTTGCTAACCATTTAATCTAACAAACAGACATTGCAATTAGTCATTTCTTACAATGCATGTGTACAAGCTGTGTGATTCAAACAAGACAAAGACAAAAGTGTGTGGGTTTACTGAATACAATTATTTTTCTTAAAAATAAACCACACAATCAATCCGGAATTGAAAAATGCTTATTAATAAAGCAAATATCTTGAAACAGCTACACCCTTATCTGATGAAAGATCTGCCTTGGCTACCTGTTATCCAGAATTAATGACATGGCTGAAGGGCAAATTCAATTCTTCAATGCTAAGGACTCGGCTGTACTGCTATGATTTTCTCTGAATTTTCTGCATTGAACATCTTAGTGCTGCAGCTCCAAATTAAGATCATGAGTGCTTATTATTTACCCTGTCAATCTTATTCTTACATTGTCTCGTGCAAAAATAAATAAATACAGTATAAAAATATAAATAAATGCAGTAAATACATCCTAACTTTATTTCTCACACTTTATGTTATCCTAGTAACCTATGTATATATTTTTTTTATTGTGAATAAATATATGTAATATATGTAACAATATATAGGCCTATCTTCTGTAAAGCACTTTGTAAACTCTGTTTGAAAGGCTGCTAGTGTATATAAGAGCCACTTAAAGCTTTATTTGCTTAACAATGCGATAGTCCAAATCTTTTAAAGCAAAATCAAAATGTTGAGCAAATAACAGACTAACTCAATCCAAAACATACCCACACAAGTCACGTGGACTATTTTATGGTGCTTTGCATTTATTTTCAGGGTTTGAAATATATTGATAGCTTTATTTTTCTACAGTATTTCCGTATTTCACATGGATAAACAGCATACAGGATCGAAACGATATGAGGGTACGTAAATAATTACATTTTAATTTATTGGGGAACTATTTCTAAACTGCAGACGTGCTCTGTCAGGTGAACATAAAAGGACGGATCAGATGATCTAAAGGTTTAAAAAAACATTTCTCTCAGCTCAAACCTGCTGGCATTTGGCCCAGACAGTATTTCTGGGACATAAAAAATGGATGGATGTTACTGTTGATTCAGCGCATGAAGTGAGTAATGAAGTGCAGAAAACAGCAGCCAGTTAAAACAGCGTTTATCGCATCAGTTATTCAGTCAAGTTGACTGGTTTTGCTTATGACTGTCTCACACGGGGCTTGGTCGAAGCAACTGCCTGTTCAAAAAGCACAACTATTCCTTGATGTGGTAATATATATATTTTTTTTTTTACAAAACAACTTCTTAAAGCATAAATTGTATTTTTATCGCAAAGCTTTGCAACTAAACAAAAGTGTTTATAAAGACACACTAGCAAAACGTTTTCACTGTTCCTTTAGATGCTATTTCACTTTTTGAAACATAGGGGGCAGTATACACAAACATACAGTAAGTGGGACTATGGCGTATTAGAGAGGTTAAAATCCTTTAAGTTTTTTAAGTTTGATTGTTACTGCAACAACCTATAGAGGAACCTTTTTCAATTTGTCAATGTAAATAAAGAAACATAAAATATTGTGAATAGCTGAACTGAAATATGGTGTATACCTGTAGACTCCAAAAAGGTTAAGATTATGACTGTTAAGACTGATATGTCACTGTTAAGTCACTTTTGGAGTAGAAATATATAATCTCAATGCATAGATCGTTTTTCTAATAAATCCATCTGGAATTGATTGCATTGTTAAAACATGCTGTCTGCCTTTATCACACATTGTCAAGCAATGTATATAAGCCTTGTTTACCCCTACAGTACATAAGTCAGGGCACACAGCCCTCTAGAGAGCAGTGTATAGTGTGTGTTGCTGTTCTTATCGTTCTGAGGGCAGGTTGTTAAAGAAAAGATGCTTGGGGTGGCCACTTGCACGACTCGTTGATATCAATACTGCAATTGCATTTTGCTTTTTTGGTCACTTCAGGCTCCGCTGAGCAAAATGTAATCTCACAACAAGATCATATTGGATCTTTGTTTTCCCACTCTCACACTTAAAGGTCAGGATATAAACTGAGAAGGTTTTTAGCCTCAGGAATCCAGTCTTGTATAGGATATACCCTTTTCCTTGTTTTTAGTTTATTTCTGACACAGTTTTACCCCTGTATCTGGTTCTTTTCTGTTTACATTGATATGTAAACATTTTTTTTGTTTGATGGCATTTAAAGTGCACTTTTTAAACTCTATCTTTCTCTCTCTCTCTCTCTCTCTCTCTTTCATTTGCTTTTGCTCTGAATCCACCAGAAAGCCAAGGTTTCTCTCACTCTCCGAGGGATGCACAGCATCACTGTTCCAGGACACAAATAGCGCTTAATAATGAAAGATTTATATTGAGTAAGCTTGTAATTATATGCCGCAGTAGACAATTAGGTGCCTCCCAACAAGCTCTGGCTTCCTACCCCAAAGAATCTTCCTTTCCTATATATCTGTCTGTCCATGTGCCTTTTTTATATTAGACCTTACTAGTGATGGTACGAGCTGGACAGGCAAGTACTTGTTGTGCTCAGTACAACACGTTAAGACTGATAGCCATTTGTTAGTGCCTGACCAATAGAGAGCAAGTGTCTGGTTACAGTCCTCTGTCCTCCCAGCGCTGTTGCTCAGCCTGTACCTGTCCATGTCAGCAGGCAGCTCCACTGACAGCTCAATGGACTCCTTATTCTCCCTGCTATCAGCTTACAGCTGGTAATTACACACAATCATGTAGGATCAGAAATGTGTGCATGAGTAGTCCAGTGTAGCATCTGCTGTTCCGGGGTGCCGCCCCAGGTAGTGCACTCAGAAGTGAGACAACCATGCCTCACACACGATTCAGAGTAGCAGAGCAGGTAAAGTGATGTCAAAGGTAGTTTACATATTGGACCAAAGATCTCAGGGATCTTGCAGTGCTGTTAGTTTTTTTTTTTAATTGTCAATAATTGCACATGAAGTGATTTCAGAGAAAGCAAATGACATGTTTAAAAAGTATTTTATAAATAATTGTTAAAATTTGATTTCAATAAAAATAAATTGCAAAAGTATGATTATAAAAATAAATTGTTATCTGACAAAATTAATAGCCTTAAATATTATGTCATTAAAGGTGCAGTGAGAGTAAACTTATTCGCTAATACATTGGCCATTTGTATGTTTGTGTAAGGAGGTGTCAGAGGGCCTGCCAAAGTCTCAGGTCCCATTTTCATAATGTATTTGCTTTGTAAATCAGAACCTGAGATTGACCCTTATGCGATTAAACTTACCATCTCAACAGACTACAGCTTTAAATTTTGCTCTCCTACCAATTTAACTGAACAGCATCTGCTTGTCAGAAAGATTGTAGCAACACCTCGCTACTCAATTGTATGCTGTCAATCACAGAAGACTTACGCCCTCTCTCCGTTCTGGTTCCATGTTGCAGATTTGATTTGGAAATTATGTGGAAGGCAGAGGCGAAAGGGTGGGGTGATGAGAGAACATAATTACAGGGAGAAGCACACGAACAAGTACGCCGTCACTTCAGCTGCCACAAAACAGTGGCAAGGCCCTGTCACCCCAGATCCACTGCCAGAAAGCCTTGTAGGCCTATTCAAAACCATCTAGTCAGTCGCCACAAATGACATACATGTAGGAAAAAGTGAGATGGTCAGGTCTACAGCAGTCATGTTATCTTGATGTGCTCTCATTCTATCTCTCCCTCTTACTACATTATTTGTGTCTGTCATCAAATATTTCAAATTCGGAAGGCTGTGGTTGGAACACCAGCCCATGGTCGGTCTCAAAACTCAGTGATCGTCTCTTTATAGATGTGGGAGACCAGACACACAGACAGACAATCACACCCAGCATGGGAATCTTGGCCTTGACTGCTCTCAGAATGTAATCTTGGTGAGTAATGGCGGCAGCTCCATTTCACGCTTGTTTTGAATCCCAGAGTATGACGAGGAGGGACAGTTCCTCACTGTGACAGCCAGACATGTTGCGCTTTTGTTCAAATGTTTGGCTCTAAAATCTGAAACTGATTTTATGTTAGTATGAGAGGGTGGCAGGCACTCTGTGCTTTATCCCCTTGCAGTCATATTTCAGCGTTATTATCTGGTGATAATGAAGATGTTATTTTTACCCTAAAAGTTGTAAAAAGCATTTTTTAAATTATTAATATTGTTATTTATTAGGTGCACCAGACATAATATTTATTACTAAAATAGCTGTCTTGAGAAATCACACCTTTGTGATGGAGCTAGGCTTGTAAATGATTAAGGAGCGAGGGCTAATAATGCAAAAATGCTAAAATAGGTAGAATAGCAATAACCATGACACAAACCTAATTCATTAATGAACGTTCATTAATTAATGAAAGAATTTCTATGCATTTCCAGCATTCTGGTGCCTTATTTAGTTGCTCCTGATGTCCTACACTACTTTAGCTGATTGAGTTCCAAAGTAGTCTGTGTTTTGGCCTAGCAGTTGTCCTCCAGGTACCTCAGTCTGGCTCGGGCTACAGTCCATATATTCATTATTTTACTGCATCATAAATGCAGACATCTTTAAAGTTTTAGAGCGACTCAGTTCAGGGATTTTTCTTATTGCAGTAACACAGTGGAACACATGAAAAGATTTCAGCTGGCATGGTTAATGTGCTTGCATTGCTGATAGCTTTTCACACCATCAGCCTTAGTCCAGGTTTCTTCACCATAAAGACCCTTTCTCAATTCCAACCGACACCAGTGCTCTGTGTCCTGTTTTGTCTTAGAGGTGTCATTATGACTCTGTAGGGTGTAATGTAATGAAAATGTGTTAGCGGCGCGGTGGACCAAAGCAAGTTCAGAGACGCCTGTTTTCATTAGGGGCTGGGTGGAGGTTCTGCGTTACAGAAAATGATGGTTATCACAGCACCTCAGAGACAATGATATTATGGCAGTGGAGACTCTGGACTGGAGCTGATGATATTCCTGGGTGGCTGAGTCCTGTCATCATGTTCAGGGGTGCTGGCTACATTAGTAATGGGTCTCTGCTCTCTGGTGTGGCCAAGATTGGAACATTTCAGAGGTTAACGACCTCTGTAAAACCATCTCTATAGCAGTTCATTCGTGGTCCTCCGAAATACTCCTCAAAACATCTGTGAAAGTTAGAAAAAACCTTTACAATTGGACTTAGCGGATTTTATGCAGTTTCAACCTGGTCGTGTTACTTGATCTTTTGAGGGCAAGATGTTCTGTTTTAAGAATAATACTTTCAATATGGCCATTAAAATTCTGTTGTACCAACAAGCAGAAACAGAAGATGCTAAAACAAAAAAAACTCCACAGGGAGCTGGAACTACATGAATTTAAATTGTCAGAATTACGACTGGCATTTCCTTATTCCGTTGACAGAACTATAAAGTAAAAAAATGTGCAGTTCAGATACAGATGAAGAAGTACTCCATCTTCAGCGATGAGAGCTTCTGTTCTCTCATCCGAAGCAAAACTGAAGCGCGTTCAGCAGGTGGCACGTCGCACGTCAAGCTATTAAGATGCGTTCATCATACATTCTGGGGCCTGTTGTTTTTCCATGCTTGGGTCCCTGGCAACTGGTTGTGTGGCTCTAATGAAGAATAATTTGCTTTCAGCTTCTTTGTCTTTGTGGTAAGGGATTCTGCGTGAGGCTGGCTGTTCCTTCTCCAGTCCTAAAGCATTTCCACATGCTCTGGCTCCATGCAGGATACTTCAGGCAATGTGCCAGTGTGAGGTCCACCCTGAATTTGGCCTTTGGCCACCTCTAATCCAGAGGCTTTAAGACTGCGCCACCCTGTATTTTTTAGCATGACCACAGGTATGCAGGCTCTATGACCCTGGAGCACCCCCCTCTCCCCACCCACTGTATGCAAATGACCAATATGTTGAACAGAACTGAAACTAAATATGTCCATACACATCACCTGCAGTTCTGTAATTCTTGGCGTCTGGAGAGATGATTATCATTTTATCTCATAGTGAACTTGATGCTCATGGTCTGTGGTTTGTAATGTGTGTCGATTGGAAAGGGATGCAGACGCAGCTGGTCACACATGCTTCATGATATGATATTGTGTCTGAAACATATATATTGGAAACTTCCCTTTCCTTAATTCCTATGTGAAATATGGAATCTGCTAAGGCTGCAACAAAATGTATGACATTTAAATTGCAAAACATGACCTAGTGATAATTTTAGAGGTCATTGAAGTGCATCTGTACAAGCAGTGAGAAGCAAAAGTGCTTAAATGTTTTTGAGATATGCGAGACAATGTTTTACAATAATTGCACAATAACTGGGTTGCATATTTTTGGATTTTTTTTATTAAATGGATTTATTGATTGGATTTATAGCTTTAAACATTTACGATTATTTAAGCAAAGCAATGTGGAGCAAATTGTAGTTAAAATAAATTTTTGATTTTTTAAATAACATGTTGTAATGTTGTGAAATTTTTATTGGTTAACAATATATATTGTTATCTGTAACATAAACAATGTCTCTAAAACCAGTTTGTCTTAATTAAATATAATGTGGTGTGTAAACCAAAAAGAAAATCTCTATCCTACACACAAATGCAAACAAACATTTACACTAATTTGCAAGCTAAAACAGATGTGTCTTTTTGTTTTTTTCTTACTAGTATTCCCTAAATAATATATTTCAATCACCTCATTGTGGTCTGTGTTTATTTTATTGACCAAAAGCATAAGATTTGAATCTTACTTGGGGATGCTTTAAGCCAGAATGAGTAGCTAGAATGAGTACAGTAGGAATGGCTTATCCTCTTTTTTAATTTATTTCATTATGATTAGTTTTCCTTTTCTTTTTTTAACAATGCAGTAAGTGTAATTAAACTGAACTATCCTCTGCTGATGTTATGCCAACGCCATCCATTTACCAGCATGATCACACATTCAGGTAACACAGCCTCTAACCATCAACCATAAGAACATCAACACGACAGCTGCAGTTACTGTCAGTGGAGACATTATGTAACACGTTTTTTTGCATAGACAGAGAGAGAGAAAGAGAGAGATAGAGAGAGACTATGCTGATGTTATTTCAGTGTTCTCATACAGAAAGAAGGATATCTTCTGCTCTGAAAAGAGCAGAGTAATAAAAATGCTATAGGACACAATCTTGAGCCTCTGTAGAGCTTGACAGAAGAAAATGACTGTGAACTTTATGAATGTCTTCGCTCAATTCTTGATCGCTGTAGCTCAGCCCCATTGGCAGCCAGTGCTGCATATTTGTGAATGACTTGAGGGTCTTGTTCTTTCGAAAACTGTTTTGTCTGCATGTCAAAGACTACTAAATGTCAAAATGCTGGAATGAGTGTTTTATGTTGCATATATTATTATATAGCTGTTATTTGGTGCCAAAGACCTCTATTACGACAAGGCACGCACATAAACACACTGGTCTTAACATTAGACAGCACACCAGTTCCGATCTGTTGGCCTTCCTTGAGTCAGCATGGATAAGTGTTTTCCCCCGGGAAACAAAGTTGTGGTTAGTAATCCCAGGCTGTTACAATGAGTGGTTCTGAAGAGGATGTAGTTGCTAGACAAAGTCCGTCAAGTCTTTAAAAGATTAAATGTTTGGTTTGAGACATTTCGCAGCATGTAAAGATATCCCTGTTCCCACTCACCAAGGGTAATATCTGATTTCTGACTCACCCACCCCAAAAATCACAAACAAACAAACAACAACAAGAGAAAAAATGGATGGGAAACTGGCTGAAAGACTAGATTGGCACTTCCTTTCTAAATTGGGGTTTTTGGACAGAACAGGCCACATTGTTAACTAGAATTTATATCAATTGTCAAGAAACTGGCTACAATTAGACTAGGCTTCTTCAGACTTTATACTTTTCCTGTCATAACCACTAATCACAGAATACTGCTTACTGCCGCTTAGACTCATCAGCTATAACTTCTTCCAACTCTCCTCTTCCTGTATTCCTCAATTCCTCCCCCTTGTCTTATAAACAAACCACAGAGAGGCTAGACAACCAACTGCTAAGCATTGTAGCAGACTGCAAAACACTCTGTCCAGTCATGCATCAACAACAAGAGAACAAAGAAAGTGAATTTATTCCAATTATTCTGCAATTCTACCAAAGTGGCTAATAGGCTATAAAGGGGAGACATTTTGATTTATTGAAATTTAATTTCTCATGTTTAACAATACACTGTTGAATGTCTTTATCTGGCTGCAGCATTGTGGTGCTTGCTGGACATCTGCTCATGGACTTGCAGTGTTCAACAGTCAATTTTTTTCTGGCCCATTAACCCCCATCATTGAGGGACAGCTTGGACAACACTGACAACAAGATAACTGCTAGTCAACACAACATAAATATGATACAGGCTAGGGCTTGCGCAATTGTTTTAACTACTCATCTAAAACTAATAAAAGAATGTCTACTGCAATGTTATTTTCACCACTTATCGAGGTATATATGTTTTAAAAGCTTTTGGGGGTGAACATGACATTTTAAGCGTTTTTAGCATAACATGACAAACTCATTTGTTGTTCTAAGGCTAATTTCAAGAAACTTTAAGAGGAAAGTTGTAATCAGTTTTAATAAATCAACCCAAGGGACATTCAAATGTCTGTACGTTGTTCAGGAAACACCCATGCATGTCTCAGTGGAGTTAGTTTTAGAACTTACAGAGGCTGATAGTTTTAATGGAATAATGGATTGTACCACTGTGAAAACAGTGCTGTACAGGTTTCAAAACAGAGTCAGGTGGTAAATAGATTTCACTTCAGTTCTCAACAGGAACACTTTTCACAGGTAATGGTAGCAATTACTTACTGCCCTGTAAAGAACACTTAAAGCTTGTCAGATTTGCTGGACGGTTATTTGAAAAGGCTCCTAAAACTATAAGCACCGTATCTGAGAATCACACTCAGTGCTTTACAAATCAATAGAGCTTTCAGTGGTATTGACACAAGAATACTGGCTCTTGGTCAAGCTAATGAACTTGAAAGTCTCCAACTGTCTGTTAAAACATCTCTGTAAGTCCGTCGCTCCAGGGTAAAATAGTTCAAAAACCCTGATAACTGTTATTAGAGACCAGCAAGTCAGCTCTAAAAGCAAGAGGAGGTCAAAAGCAGGCCAACAGCTTAAGATTTTTGGGAAACATAGTGTTTATGAGAAAGATGTATAGGCATAATTTACTATTTTATTTGTTTGGATCTGCTAAAATTTCACATGAGCATTATGTTTTGCTTCCTGTCTCTGTCTACCTGAATTTCTATCTCTCTTTTTTCTTTCTCCTCACATGTGACCTTGTGAAGTTGTAAATAAAATGTATTTTTATTGAACCTTATTCATTTATTTCCTTTTTCCCTTTCAGTTTTGCTCCTTGATTTGGTGGAGCCACTTGACAATTAAAGAAATTCATAAATTCCAGTATTAAATATCTGGCCACCAATATTTCAGAAGCGTGCAGCAGAAAGCACACATCAGTGGAATCTAATGCATGCCTAATTTCTCATATCAAAAAACACTTTCTGTAGATGTGGATTTTCAGAAATTTTGAGGCAGCATGTGTACATTAATTGAGTTGAGCATTTTAAAAGGTGTTAATTTACCTCCTTTAATCAGATGATATAGACCCTCTTTTGTGGCATTTTGTTGCAATTTGTTGTTTGTTGTTAGTCATTGTGTTTGGAAAACTAAGATTTATATCTGTATGCCTATTTTGTGATTAAACAGAATAATAATTCTTAAATATTGGGTTTTATTTAGGTCAGAGGTACTTATTAAAAGAATCTGAAAGGAAAATAAGAGGTTAAATTGAAAATGAATATTATTATTTTTACACATATATCATTGGGGTCTCAGGGACCCCAAATAGTATAAACAGTACAGCCAATTTCAGCAAACATGAAGGTTAGTAATTTGATTGAATAGATATTTAAATAAAAGGTTGTTTTAGTAACTCTGCCAAAACAGAAGAACTTGGTCTCTGCATGTGTTTATGTCACTTTGTCACAAAATCAAGAGTCAAAGCCAAGTAAAAGCATTCCGCTCTATTTAGACCATTCTGGTAATTGGGGATAATATCACCATGTTTAAGATAGAGAATGAATTCATTCTGTTTAATTTCAAAGCTCATGGGAACATACTGCTGTTACTGTTTGCATTGGGAACGCAGTACTAGACCTTTCAATCAGTAAGAGTGACAGTCTCACCACCACAACGGAAACTGTTTAATGTGAGTGTGGAGGCTAGCCAGCACTTCACCAGCACCTCAGACCCCCGGAACCCTTGGAGGGTGTCAGTGACTCACGACTGTTTCCTTTTCTTAGTTGCCCATCGGAAAACACCTCACAGACTGTCATTCTCAGGGGCTATACTGTAATGCTCAACTATAACCTCGTACAGACAGCCATTTTCGAGCTTTGTAGGGAAAATTCCTTAGCGACAAAATTGTGGTCAGTGTTTTTGTGAGCCGTCTGACCTCATGCTCTGCTCCTCGCTTGGTCTTGTTGTTTCATGGGCTCTATAATGGATAATATCTGTCTAACAGCTTGTCGTGAAAGCTTGTAATGAATAAAAGAAGGAGCTTGCCAATTAAACAGAGGGGCTTCCCTTTCTTCATGAGCCAAAGTCTTGAGGCAGCCTTCCCTTGCTGGGAGAGAGCGAACAAGAGAGGTTGAGAGATAAAGAGAGAGGGAATAATAAATTGTGGTCATTTGCAGAACTCCAGATATAAATAACACGTTCTTCTGAAGGCTTGCTGCTTTGATTTAGCTTGACAAAATGTTTGGGGGGTGTGTTTGCCTGTGTGGCATCAGAAACTCTTGAAGGTACCCAACCACTGGCTGGCTTAGGCTGGTTACAGGCTGGAGTTCCCTGATAGTAAGAATAATGTATTGTTTGGCAGATAAAAGGTTTCCACAAAGGTTTCAAACTGTTCAAAGATCAGCCAAATGAGCATCAAAGAGGAGTTATGCATTACAGCCTTAACCATGGATATAAAGATTGTATGCAAAAATGATTTAGTTTCATGTGTGTTCTGCCTAAATTGCTTTCAGCTCTTATCACAGGACTTTTATTTTGGTAGCAGTTTCATCAGACTGACATAGCTATCATCTTGTTTCATGTTGCACAACACTCTTATCCATTCCAGCTCCATGTGATGCCTTTGCATGCAAATCATTGATTTAAGAACATCCTTTTCAGTGTCTTACGGATATTTGATTTTCTGCAGTTGTATTTAAGTGTGGCATAGTTACTTAAGCTCTAGATCAATGCTAATGAAGCACTGTGAATGACAATCAGCATAAGTCTCCCTACACTCCCTAATTAATCATATTTATCTGAATAGTTTGCAATAAATTACATATTCTGTTTCTGTGCATAAAATCAAAACTTTTAAAGGTAGCTTTGTATTTTTCATCTTGTAAAGAATTAGGTCTAGAATTAGGTCTAGAATTAGGTCTTCAATTAGGTCTATGCCATTTGCAATGCTTTATTCGACTGTTAAGAGCCAAAGAAGTTAAAGAAGTTTAGTACATGGTCTGCATTTTGACTTTGGGCATTTCATATACATTTTTATTATGATTTATTTTTGCTAGTTGATAACAGGTAGCATTAGGGGAGGGAGATTCCCCTACAGAACATTTGATGTCTGGCAAATATGTCCTGTGCTGGCAAAATGAGTCGTAATGTGCAAATGTTCAAAATGTTTTCTTGTTATTTTCTGTGTTACAAAAATAAAAGTTATGTTTGATTTGTTGAAATCGGACAAAAATGAATGAGCCACACCTGTCTGAAGCACCAGTTGTTAAGAAGAGAGCAGGAAAATTTTTTTTTTCGTGGATGTATTAAAACAAAGGAAAGATTTAGGAAGGTACACTGCCCAGAAAACATACAAATTAAGATCATTTAAAATGTTTAATTGCTGTTTATAACATTGGGGTAGCTAGACTTAATGGACTTAATGAACTCATTTTGTAATAAGCTTCAAATTAGACCAAAATTCACACTTTTCATTTGTTTTGCCTGTAGCTTGTATTTAGCCTGTGCACATTCTGACTCATTTTGCCAGCACAAGTCACAAATATCTCTGTAGTGCAGGTTGAGTCATCAATATTCCTCAATATGCTCTGTTTCTTTTGTCTAATCTATATTAGAATTTAGGTTGCTATTACTCTGGAGCAAATAAGAGGACTATATAGTCAGACTACTTACTAGTACTAGTATTACTAATACTAATACTAGTTTTTTTCTCATAGTATTCACATCATATGATGTATTTGTGTACTTACAGTCTTCCTTTGTCTTTTATCTTTTATAGTTTCATTCTTTGAGACTGCCGTATTGACAGACCTTCATATAGATTTTACTTTGGCATACTTGTTGATAGTTACTTATTCATTGTTACCTTTAAAATACATTTTTTACATTTTGTGTAGTCATAATACGTTCAACTTCTAAGTTTGCGACACCATTGTAGGTCTCTTATGGAATAACTAAACTTTGCTGCCCTATAAACTTCAATCTAGGTTAAGCTAACAGGTGTTGCACAGAGATATCTGTACTGTTTTGGGAACAGCTGTGCAGGATGCTGCAAAGGCTTGCTCCCACTGGAGCAGAGGAGCAGTGATTTCATTAGCTACACTGCCTGGTATATTTAGACAAGTCACTATAAACAGGAACCAGTATGATTCAGCAAACAGGCTAATGTGACACAGATGTAGCCAGTGGGCAGGTCACATTAATCAATGATTAAACCATCCCAATTTTTTTCAATTTTACTGCACTACTGAGGGAGGTAACAGAGAATGTAATGGAGTGGTATCATTCAGAGTTCAGTAATTTAGCATAGTGGGGCATTGCTACTGTTGGTCTAAAGACTGTTTGCTACTGTTACTGTTGGTAGAAACTAGATTTATATTTATTTAATTTTTAAATGGCCAGGTTAACCAACATGCTTGGTGTAGGGTAAACTGGTGTTTACCCTAGACCAAGTTGGTGTGCCCAAAATCCCAATCTAAAAAACATTGATAATGTTAACAATGTTTATAATTATATTTGCTGGTGTTCCATATATAGTTATGAAGATTTTGCAAAACACGACATGACATTTCTAACATTTACTATCTTTGTACCACCCCCCCGGAAAATCTATTCCAGACCCCCTGTTTGTTCTTCATGCTCTTTCCATCTCTCCCCACGCTTCAAATAATCAGCATGTTCTCCCATTTCCTCCACATGTGCTGTACACACAGATGCCCGAATTGTTTTCACAGCCTCCCTCTTCTGTACTCCAGGAACCACAAATGCCCAAGCCCAAACCCAGGCCTTCCTCCTCTTCCTCCCTGGCTCTCCTCCTCCTCCTCTGGAGTGCCATTGCAGCTGTAAAACAGGCATGGTTTGATTAAAGCTTGTTCATGTTTTTTGGCACAGGCTGTGGAGGTCGTTAATGTTCTGCTGTTAACAAATGGCTTGTATTCAGCTGCCAGGGTACATCCCCACAACCTGCTCAGAAGATCCCACAATCAGACCTCTCTCCACTCATCCAAACAACCAGACTCATTCATCCATCACGTCTGCTGCTGCTTGAATTTTTATCTGTGCTGCCTTTTTTCATTTGCTCCCATAATCCACCATTTCATTTGACTGCTTTTTCTTCCTTTTGTTTTCCCATGATTCTCTGACTGCCTGTCTCTCTGTCTTTCCCTTTTTCCGTCTTTGTCTGTTGTTTTGCAATCTCCGTTTTCTCTTATCATATTTGCACACAGACCCCATGACGTCTGGAGGAATGAAAGAACAAGAACCGCTGAGAATGACGGAGAGCATCAGCATTGCCACATCTGTTGTAGCGTTGCTGCTTGGGGCTCCAACGCTGCCAAAAAGCTGCACCCAGAAGCAAAGAGAGAGACAGAGTATGTGTATTTGTGTGGGGATGCATGACCTTTTCATATTCTGTTGTAGGAAGTTGAGTTGTGTCAAAGTAAGGCCTGAAGTTATACAACTAGTATACGGTGGTGACCAAAGTTCCATCAAGCAAGTCATTTCACTCTGTATCCACTCAGGCTCCACCCCCAGGAAGCTATTTTGTATTACAGCATTTGGGCTGCAGGTTGTTGACGTGAAATTTATGGTGTGATGTACTATAATTCATCATTTAAAAAACATTCAAACAAAACATTTCCAATTCCACTATTATTTTATATGTACAAACTCGAAATTATCATATTTGTACACTTTGTACACTTGAGTTTTTGCAATGAGTAGTCAAACATTTGACGCCCACCTTTAACATCTGTCTTCTCTCAACAGTCTGTTCTGAGTATGTCTCACAGTGTCACTCAGCTGACCCAGCGTCTCAGACATTGAGAATACAGACATGATTGCAATTAGAATAGCAGATTGATGAGATTATCTATCATAAATCCATTACAAGATTTCAGGGGAATGGTTTTGGATGGGAGATCTAAAGGCAGACTAAACTCCTGGTGTGGATTGAATACCTGCTCCACACTGTGAGTCTTATTCATTATATTCCAAATATTTCTTTTTGACGCCATCAGAGGAATCCGTTCCACTGCGCTGTTGAAGGTTCGTTGTGGAGCTTCTAATAAGGCTTTAAATCGGCGGTCAGAAAAAACAGGCTGAGAAAATGTTTCTACAGCTGTTCCCAAGCTGTGCTGTCTAGTGCGTGCTGAACCATTTTCTAAGCCTGGATCAACTCTCAACAGCCATGGTCATTCATAAAACACACTGTATACCCCAAGAGCACCAAAGCATCACCTAGGAACTTGTCGCCGCAGAAACTTTACCAGTAAAGCAGTCAACACATCGCAATTTATGCGCTGAGAATTCAGGCAGTTATTGAAGTGTATCACAACAGCATCAACCAGAATCAGTATTACAGACAAAAACATAATGACATGGTTCCCTGATTGTTCCCAGTCTGTAACTGCTGTTAAACAGAACGAAATTCAACCGATAGTGTCCTAAATATTGTTCTTCTTTTGGCAGCCATTTTGAACAATTTTGAGCAGTTTTGGATGACTGTTAGCAAATTAGTTTGTGAGGAAAAAGTAGACGGGCTCTTTAAAAATCCATTCTGATGCTTCATTGGCTGAGCTTTGATAGTGTTCCACACTCAGCTTTTAGATTTTTACCTTTTTGTATTAAAATTAACAATCTAGAACTGCATGAAATGCTTGGGGCCCAGGAACCCCAAGAGCATGAACTGCAGAGACAAATTTATGATGGCTTTCAATAGCGTTACCACAGCATGAGAATGTGTGTGCCTGAACATAAAGTTCCAGGATTTTGTAGAGCTCGGGACTTTCCTGTAAGTCGTTAGAAAAAGTTAGGATCTATATGTTAAAAAACCATTTTGTGGTTTTTAACTGATATACAGTCAAATACTTTATTGCAGCATGGCCTGTTAAGTCATTTTTGGTATGCTTAAATAAGAAAAAGGCCATTTTGAGTGGCATTACAAAAAAATCTCTGTTAGCACCCAGCATTTTCCTTCTGTTTTTGCTGTGGTCCAAAAAACCTATCCTGCCATTTGTTAGCAGACCTACCTGATCTAAGAGTTGTTTTTTGACTGATATGTGATATGTTTATGTTTCACGATTCCAAAGACTGGAAAATCCCAGAAGAACAGGGATTAACTGAACAAATCCTGCTTGAATTAAAGGGATGATGTCTTTATCAGTGTACTGATGGAAAAATAGACAGAACATAAACAAATTCAACACATTAGACCATGTCTAGACGTTTTCGCCTCTAACGCTTTGAGAAACTTGATATTCTGTATGGTTAAAAACCAAGTAACCATTAGAATGGCCAGATGATACACCCCCTAAAGAATTCCATCACATTTTCCAATTACCATTTGTAAGATCTTGCATTGATGTTGTTTAAAGTAGATGAGAGCTGTTTTTTTCTTCAAATTCTGTCTTCATTTGCCACATGCCAAAACTGAATGTTTTTGTCTGAAATGGCATAATTGGACGAATGTGCTGCATTTATTCCTTTATATTGCAAAAGATTTCACTCTGCTTTCAAGATGTTTAATTCAGGCTACCTGATGCTCCCGCTCCTCTGGTAATCATTTAGTAGCTGTTTGAGAAATGCACACACCTTATTGAAGCTGTGCTTCTCCAACATCTGCTCTTCATATGTTTCTGCAAACCTTCCCCGAGCATCTGCTGTTGAGCACTTTTGGCACACACATATGTTTTTAAGAATGAGCATGTATTGTTTTATATTCACATCACTCTTGCACCTGTCTCATCAAAAGGAGGATAAAGATACATTAGGAACAATAAGTCAAAATCATAGCCTGAAAGCTTTTTAAAGGAATAGTTCAAACAAAAAATGAAAATTCTGTGATTGTTTGCTCACCCTTGTATTGTTCCAAACCTGAATTCTGTTTCTTCCCTAGAACACAGAAGGAGATTGTTTTAATATATTGTCCATGCACCTTTTTTCCATAAAATGATTGTTCAAAAATATAAAAAACACTATAAACTTGGTTCATATGACCTGTATTCTATATTGCACTTCTTGTCTTCCAAAGCTATAGGTTTTTTTATTTTCTCAGTGGGTAACACTGTTGCCTCACAGCAATAAGGTTCCTGGTTCAAGCCCTGTGTTAGCGTGGGTTTTCTGTGGGTGCTCTGGTTTCTCTCACAGTCCAGAAAAGTTAGGTAAATTGGATATAATAAAATTGCCCTTAGCTGTGAGGATGTGTGTTTGAGTTTTTGCCCTGCAATAGACCAGCCATCTTTTCAGCTTTTCCCCCTGCCTACCCTATGGCCCAAGATGCTGGGATAGGCTCCAGCCCTCAATAATCCTGAAGAGGATAATCAGGTTTGGAGAATGGATGGAGTTTATGATGGTGAGTAAATATCATAATTTGTGTTTTTTGGTGAACTGTTCCGTTAAGAACTTGAAAAGTTAACTGTGGTGTGCGGGTGTCTCCACCAGACCTGTTAACTGTCTTAACCAGCAAGACTTCTGTGGCCAGTCCATGTCACCAGAATTAATATTATTGTTTTTTTACTTGGTGAAAAGCATTGCTATATGGGTCCACCAGCATAATGTAGCCTGAACCAGCATGGAAATGTTTGTGTTTTTGCCTGGGAATTAACTTCCTTGGTGTTTCAGGCATGTGGGCCAACTTTCCATTCCTTTGCTTATTTTACATACAAATCCATTTGCAAGTAAAAGTTTCTTTGAACACTGACACCAAATGCAACCTCTGATGTAACTAAAGACTAATACTCTTTCCCCACAAATCAGTTTGTCTTGTCTTATACAGACCGCTGTCAGTGACCTGTGCGTTTTCTTCTGTTGTACACATGCTTCTAAAGGAAGCCCATGTTATTGCTATCTGGAGAAGTAAATGAGATATTAATGAGATTTAATTCGTAATTTTTTTCTTTCCTATGATTGTGCTAGTCAAAATGACACCACTTATACCATGTCCAGAGCTGTTCAGCTAAAAGATTACTCCATGTGTCCAGAGGCAAATGCTTTTGAAATGAGGATATACTAGTATCCAGCTGAAGTCCTCTAAAATACAGCCCATATACAGCCCATCAGGTTGACAAAAAGCAAAGCTTTAAAACGGAGCTGGACTGCCCTGGTGATCCAGAGCCAGGAGCAGGGAAAGGTTAAAAGCGCCTGAGCCACACAGATTCATTCTTCAAGGAGGGAATAATGGGATCAAAGCTTCCATAACTCTCATGAAGAGCCAATCCTCTCTCGTTTTGCCTGGTTAGGCCTCAAAGGGAAGTCTCTGTGTGTCAGTGTAGACTGGGTAGAGATTTTAACGGCTTGCTGCCTTATTTTTTTTTTGGCCTGAAACTCGATTTTCATGGTGTGCTGGAGAGGACACGATTTGAGACCAGGAAATAAAGCTCTTTTAATATGGGCCATATAACCTGCTCTGGCATAAGCAGATATAGCTGTGGTTGAAGTAACTGAAATAGTCATCTCTCCAGTGACCGCGTAACACAAGGACCTAGTATGGATCAGGTAAGGTCCAGATTAGTCATCAACTCTTTTGCTAGCCTAATATCTTTAACAAATTGAGATTACTGATATTGAGAATATTATTAATTGTTAATTAAAATAACTGTTTGAAGCTACTCTTTCAAAGTGAGTGGTGAATGAGGTTGTCAGTCCTTAACATTCTGGTCTGAATCCCTCTTTGTTTATCAGATAAGAAAGACAGGTTTTTTGACAATTATTCTTCTAACTTTGCCTTATCTTTTCAAGATAAAAGTTCACATATGCTAAAAGAATATAGCTATTTTTGTGAATAGCATATAAATACTGTTTGGTCTGAGATTTTTATTTCTTGATTTGCTCTTTATCCCATCTATGAGAAACTCACTTGTGGCATTTCTTTCCTGTAGGCTGATCTATAGCTCACACCTTACAATTAGTCATTTTTAAAAATTTCCTGAACTTGTTGAGTGACTGAATGCAATTACTCTGATTCTGTCCAGATTCTTATCAACATCTCCGTTGGCCTTCGTCCTGGATTGCTGCTCCCCTGATGGCCTTGAGGCAAAGTCAAGCTGCAGGTCTGAACCACAGCCTGAAAAGTCCAGAGAGAGACACTGTAACACAAACTTGACCTCTCCACCTCTGTTACTTCTGTGAGAAAATATTCATCTGTTTAGTGACCTAGTGCCAACAGAAGTTATCTTGGACTACTGTATTCATGTGATGATGGGTGAGGTCATCTCACCTCAGAACCTCAAGAGGGGCCCCATTTGTACCTTGTTGGCATTTATTACTACTTTGGAGCCTCATTTGTCATGGTGGTCCCAGGTGCTGTGTACTACAAAGGGGGCGGGGTTTGGGATTAAAGTGTAGTTGGTCCACTAACCATGGAAGATGGAGAGCCAAAGGCCCAGCAGGCGTGCCTGACTTCCACTGTTGAAAGAAGCCATGGTGTGTTGCTCATTATGACAAGCTGCTTCAGTAATGTAGCCCAGAGAGAGAACTTAAACAAACACAGGCTGTCTGTAAGCTGGAGGTTAGAAGTGGTGGCGCGCTTGCTCCGTGCAAAAACGTCCAAGTAATTGATTCAAAACATTTCTCTCCCATGGAAAAGGAAAAAAAAATCCCCAGCCTCCATCGCTAACTGCCCATATTTGTATTTCTGCTTCCTGGTGTACGTCCTTTAATATATTCCATAATATATTCCATTTACTTTTAACAGGATATTCAATGTGAAAAATGTAGAATGGTCCTGTTTTTTTGTCTGATAGGTATTGATTGCACCATGACAAACTGCTGCAGGTGCATACCAGAATGGAGCCAGGTGGTTGGAGGCAAGATGCTGAAAAAGTAAGAGGGATTCATTATTTTTGTACTTAAACAGGAAATTAGGAAAGTTAATGAAGTCATTAAAAAAGTAAATAGGGTCCATTTCGAGTTCATGTTCACTTTAAAGTTCTAGAAATCGATACCAGCGGCTCTGGTCCATGTTTTCAAGTGATATCAGCTGATAAAATGCAACACACACAGCAATTACTGTACAGCCTGTGCTGGTGATGCTAGTCTTTCAACAGTTCTTTTTGAGTGAATCCCAGCATTGCTGCTAATTAAAAGAACTCCATTGTGAGGATCTGATCCTCCTTTTCACCTCACCTTGGATCAGGTGACGCCGACAAGGGAGAAAGGGAACGAGGGATCAGCAATGCAGAACGAAGCTAGCGTGTCCTCAGGGTGATCCTGGTGTCCCACCTGGACTGGATATTTGACCCAGCTAGGCACACATGCATGTCTCCACACTTACCTGGATCATGTCCCCATCATCCATATCATGTCCCATCACCCTTAGCTTCTGGAGGGGTTACAGTAAACATTGTTTTGTTATTTGATTCCATGCACATTTTATTAATCATGCAGTGCTGTGTGTGTAAAAAATGACACGTTATATATTTATATATAGCAATTTTTTAAAGGCTATGTTACAGACTGTTTTTACCTTGAGGTTAGTCACCTGACAAAATACAGAAACATTATTGATGTCCTTTTTCCGCAGCCAGCCAATCTGTCTGCAATTGTACGTCTTACAGTAATAACGCAATAAATTCCATAAATAAATATGTCGTGTAACTCATGTAAATGTCTCAGAATAAGGTGCCTGAAGCAAAACAACGGTACATTTCACTAAAGCCTAACATGAAATGACTGTGTGAACCTGCCTGGTAACTGTTGACTGGACAGACAGCTATGATGTAATATATACCCTGTTTACACTGTCGTCCTGTTTGAAATGCATTAATCATACAGGGCAAGCCTGAGAAAACCCACTCCTGTGGAAAATAATAACAAACTGTCATACCTGCTGTATTTATAAGGCTGCAACTGCGTCTTTTAAAACTCACAAGAAGCATTGCATTTGTCATGGCTGGAGAAAGCAAAAATAAATGAGGAAGCCTGACACATTATGGAAAAATATGAGAGAAAGATCCCAGATGAAAAAGTTACTGTTCATTGGTTGCTCTTTCATTGCTCAAAAGACTTAATTATCAATTTTGTTAAGTTTAGGAATCAGCTTTGTTTTAGAGGTTTCTCTTAAAAATACAAATTAGCTAATTGTTGACAAACTGTGGGAGTACAGAAGTATATTGTATTGTGAATAGCAGAGCTCATGTAATTTGGTCTTGGGAAAGTGAAGGAGGTTAGAAAAGTGTGTTCCTGCAACTAAGCTGGTAAAGAATTCTGTTAACAAGCACAAAAGGTTGTGGGTTCGATTTCCTGGGAATACACATACTGATCAAATGTGCAGCTTGAATGCACTGTAAGTTGTGTTGGATAAAGGCGTCCATCAAATGCATAAATGTAAGTATATTGAAATAACATCTATGAGTTTTGGTTGCTGACTTTGAAATCTTCTAAACACTGCCTGAGCTATTGTTGAGATCTTTAATGAAACTATAGAGGAGACACATGTGAGTTACTGCGGTCCATTTCTCATAAGACAGATCTGAGAAGACACAGGCCCTGTTCCAAATGCCATACTTGATGTGAACATGTGGCCTTTGCTCTATGAGACAGTAGGATGTCACACTAGTCATTTTAGTCTTCAAAAATGTTCCCACAAGTGCTTATGGGCCCTCAACAGATGCTTTTCAGGGCCTGCACTGGTGAACTTCATAGTAGATTAATACCCAACAGGGGGCTGAGTGTGCCAAAACAAAAAAAAAAAACTGTTATAGATAGCTCATTGATTTTTCCTTCCTGTGAAATGGAACAACATGAAGAAATAGGGAATTTCAGGCTGTGATAGGAGCAGAATGGCAAATAAGGATTTTTAGGCTCCCAGACCCATTATTTAATTCCCTCTCACACTCTCAAAAAACAAACACTTTCCAATAGTGTTTCAGCTTCCCTATGGAGGCTAATTGCTGCCCTTTGGCCTCTACTGCTCAAGCAGAATTTATGTACTCCCACAATTTCCATCTTAACCACATGCAACCTTCCCAAGTTCAGCTTGATTTATCCACCAGCACCTTGGCAGAATGTGTCAGCACACCAGCACACAGAACCATAAACCCAAAGTCCACAGCAAGCTACATTTTAAGGCAGTTTATCTCCTGAGTAAGTGTGGTCCTTCACGTTGACCAGGATGGCAAACGATCACAGTGTTTAGGTGGCACACTCTTCATCATTGCTGCTAGTTCTTGATCTGGCATCTATGTAGTTAGCTGAAGACATGAATAATTCTGCTGGAGTCGCTGAGTTTGTCCTGCGTCTGTTTGCGTGTCATCTCTTAGCACGGCACTTTGGCACTCGGACGGTGTTAATTATTGATCATCTTCATCATCACTTGCTTTGCTTGACTGAGTCATGTTGTTCAGTGTGTGTGAGTGTGCATTTTTAATTGTGTGCGGGTACATGTGTGGTTTTGAATCTGTGTGTGTGTGTGAGCACTGTGCACTGTGTGTGTTCTACTATTTTAGGGTTCTGCCCTTTATAATGAAAACACTAAGCATTTAATTAATTTATAAACCAAACAAAAACGCTCACTGAATGGACAAATGTGTTTATTACTTATTCAAAGCAGTTTGTTGCAGGCCACCAGGAAACAACACAGTCCGCTCACCTCACACTAAATTCCCTCACTGTCCCCATAACAAGGACAGGCTATTTATCAGCATGTATATTTGATCTGACAGTGCTTGTTTGTTTCGATACATTGACAGTGGTAGTTTCAAGTTACATTGTATTCACAACCTTAACACAAGCTCCTGCTAGATGTGATAATTAATTTATTGTGAATACAATATCAGTATGAAATTGATGTCACAATTTGCACTAGAATTTGCTTTAAATGCAGGCAGTCTACTTACTTTCTTGCGTGATTTGTAATCCAAATTTAACACTCATCAGGCAAGTCAGTTCAGTGACTTGCATTAAAGCAACTTGTTATTGAACATGCAAAACAAATAGGAATCATTGTCAGCCAAAATCAGTGCCAAGATTCTCTTGAGAGTTTTTGTCCAACGCCCGGCATCTCTGTGAGACTGTCATCACCTTGTTATCTTTGCTTTGGCTAGAAATCTTTACTGACGTTTGCTAAATATAGCTGCAGCTCTTGTTAAGAGTCAGGAGCAGGGTGCAGCTTGCTTCAGCACAGATATGTTAATATCTAGTGTTGTGATTGGCCAGTGACCAGCTCTTAAATCCTGCTAATTGGCTAACTTTGTCTGATTTCTTTTATTTCTGACTGGATTTTGAATAGAAATACAGTAAACAACATATTTTCATCTAGAGTGGCAGCCGTTCATAAAATACTTTTAAGTCTTTTAAGTTTGATATGTTTGTTCATGGCATTTTACTTAGAGTTCTCACTTGGTGATCACTTTGTCTGGAGTGTTAGTCAACACAAAGATAAAACTAAAACGTTTAAACTCACGTCCAAGACAGAGGTCTGCAAAGCTTTCTTATTAATACAGCCTTAAGGCTGTGCTTTTGAATCATGTTTGCCCAGGGGATTATGAAGATTAAGCAGTTATTTCTGAGATCTAGTGAAAACAAAGTCTAGGTCCCCTCGATGGCCAGCCACAGGGCTCTTGCCTCTTTCTCTCTCTTTCTGTGTATGTGAAATATGATGTTGCGTGAAAGAGACCATCTCTTTCCAGCATCAAAGACTGATCACTGATCCCTATTTTAGACATTGCATGACTTGTAAACGTTTGGCCCAGACTCTCTTTACCTTTCTTAAATTCATTATTATCTTTTGAATGTGAACACAAAAACAACAAACAAAAACGTGAACAAATTTTTTTTAATGCTAAATATAACACTGAGCGCAGTTTATGTGCATGGGTAATTAATAACTCACTGACAAAGAAAACTATTTTACTTTACACAAAGCATTGTAGATATACAGTGATGGATGGTTATTTTGACTTCTGGATTACTGCATGTTTGAATGTTTTGGGTTCATAAGTTCTACTTCGATAAATAGATGAACTTGATTAAAATTGCATTGTGGTCGAACTCAACAGCTTGAAATAAAATTTCTAAGAAACTAAATCTGTGGTGTTTCGTTTTACTCTGAATCAGATTAACACTTGGTTTAAGTTTATACTGAACACTGTCACATTCCAACCTGACTGCAGAGTCTCTTTAAACAAACATATTGTGTGGATTGACGGTCCTCAAGGGAGGAGAGGGAGAAAGATTCTTCCTGAAAATAAAAACAAACAGAGATCCAGGGGATGGTAGAGCACTTGTTCAAGTGACTGTCAGTAACCTTAAAGCAGTTTACAGTTCACTTGCACAGCCTAAATTACTTCATTTATTATAATGAGAGTGGTCTGCATTTAATTTAAATCAGTCCAGACTGATTTGTTGTTGTTAAAAAAGCTTTTCTTTTGTAAACACATAATCCCACCCCTCTCCTTAGAAGATATTAACAGGTTTTAGGGCCAGTTTTTCCTTTTCTGCAGTGGAAAAGCAACTTGTCGGTAAAGAAAAGGGCATGTGAGGAAGAGAGGGTTGGGGGATTGTGGAGAGAAAGTGTGAGAGATAAGGGTTAGGTTAAAAATACAATTCCTCCTCAAGCAGTTGCTGTGGCTGCCAGCACTAGCGTGCTATCCAAACAGCCACTTCATTCGTGTCTTACTGTCGTCGTCTCCAGCTGCGCTAAACAGACAGCCGTTAACCAGCCAAATTAGCCTGTGTGCTCACTGGAAACCAAACTCCCAACTGGCTTATGCATAATCCACAAAATAATAAACCCTCAGTGAGAAGCATCTTCCGCGGCCCTTCGAGCATCCAGCAACCGCCTGGCATAGAGGAGAGACTGAGATAAGCTAAGACAATGAGACTGAATGGAGTGGAACAGATAGGAGAGCAGCCAGTGGCTGGAAAGTGCTTCTATAAAACAGGAAGATGAGGGCTGCTGTCTGCCGACATGATTTTAAGACCTGCTGGAGCCATTACGCTTCACATTTTATTGTTTTACATCATTTCATTTATGTAGCATTAACTATGAGCTAAGCTCATATAATACTGAAAATAACATGATGCAAGGACTGTATTTAAAGGTGAAGTATGTTTTTCAGCACCAGTAGTGTCACCAAACAGAATTGCAAAGTAATAACAGATTACTCTGATTTTTCAGATTCTGGGAATGCGTCTGTTGGTGTTTGGTTAAGCAGATGGACCTGCTTCAAACTCTTGCCATTGGTTGAGCTGCATCAGGATCCTCAGACGACAGCACCACAGAGGCACACAATTCAAACTTTTCAGCAATTCAATGCACCAATCTTTAATTATAGTTCCGTCCACATTAATCTAGAACAGAAGAATGTATTTTAACCTGGAAGAAGTACACTTTAGCTTCGTTTTTGTTGAAGAATGATTTTAAATAAGTTATGTACAATTGTTTTAATGTTTCCATTTTATTGAAAGTGTGCTTTATAAAATCCATAATTCAAAATAAACAGAACTATAACAGCATAATATGATAGATAATATTGCAAAGAAAGGTTTAAATTCACTCCGTCTGAACTTAAATTAAGAAACACTGACATGCGTCATTTATAGGCACCTCTGCTTTGGAAGGTCTCTCTTTCCCACACACATATTTTGTAGGTTTACCACATGGGAAGCCATATTTCTGACTTTGATCCACTAATATAAGGGACATTCTTGACATTTGTCTTGCTTCCCAGCCCAAATATCTTTAATAATAAAAACAATAATCAGAAACTTGTATTTAAAATGCAGACCACATGAAATGTTTTAGAAAAGACATTGAGTTATAAGGCTCAAAATACAAAAAAAAATCACCCATCCTCCACACTCAAAAAAGCGAGGAGAGGTAATAGTGAAGATTATTCAAAGTATATGTGTACATATATTTTTAAATAAATAAATTTCAAAAAATACACTTATATTTATGGTTTTCATATTTACTTTATGATTGCAAAAGTATAGAAGCAGCTAGCTTTATCCTACATTAAATATGGCAGAAGGACTGGTTTGCTCTCCAACCTCACACACACACATGGGATAATTCACAGTTCACAGTCTTTGAGAGACAATGCATAGTTCCAGAGGGCTTCTCTTTAGTTGTCAGTTGAAGAGAAAGCACTGTGTTTAAGTAAATAGTGTTTCCCTTTGAGATTTTCATACAATACATGGCTATCGAGTCTATAAATATGGCCATAGCCACATTAGCCCCCTTTGGGTTATTTTGCAAAGACTTAAGTGGTATGTTTTTCTGAAGCTGGCGAGACCTCTCCTTTGTGGACTACCTATATTTCAGAGTTTTTCACATGGCCATTTTATAACTTATTGTCCAAAATGAATTGTTAGTCATCCCAGCCAAATTTTCTGCCCGTCATCTGGTAGAACTTCATGTTGAAAGGCCTGTAGAAGTCTCTAAGTCTTTGCACCACCTCAGGGTCAATGTTTGGGTGGGTTCGCCCTTTGGTTTTGCCCAGGCAATGGGGTTTGCTGCTGCCCTCGGCCTTCTTAAGACAAGGGAAGCCCTTGGTCTGGTTGAAGTAAAAGTGTTTGTCTGTGATGATTCTTTTTAGACCCAGGAAGTCCTGCACACGGCCCAGCTCGCCAGCCGGGTCGCTGATCAAACGCTCTCCACTCACGAACAGAATCTGGTCCATTGGGAAAAACTGCAGCCAGTTGTCCAGGTGCTTGGCGTAGATGCCGATCTGAATGGCGCTCCATGAGGTGTCGATCAACCCTGTAGTCCTGTTTTTGAACGTCAGGCTCTCAAAGGTAGGAATGTCAGGCTTCTTGGACAGTGTTTGTGTGTAGTCAGAGATGGCTCGTGTGACAGGGTCCCGGACCACCACGATTAGCTTGGTGTTCCGGGACATGGCATAGATCCGGGATGGAGCCTCACGCGTCACAAAGTAGCTTGGGGTTTTCTCCATGGTGATCTGGCCCTCCAGGGTCTTAGGCATCAGGTCTCTGTACAGGGAAAGGGACAAGCAGATAGAAAGATAAGCTTGGAGGTACATATGCCATTCTGATGGTCATGGGCAATCAATCTTTTAGTTGTCTACTTGTATAACATTAAGCTTGCACTTTACTCTCCTTCAGTGGTGCATTTGATGTCATTTATTGTTTTATGTCGTAACATGATGCTAATCTGTATTGCTCATGCTTTTCTCCAGCTACAAAGCAGCATCCAACACTCAGAGTTGTTGTCAAGAGTCGTCCTTTATTTATGTCTGAGAAGAATGTATTTCTGAGAGGCTCTGAGTGCAATGGACAGCCCCATGAGTGATTTACCAAGACTCCATTAAATCATTGACTGATGCCCTTGACATCACATGACCCTAGACACTCTCCTCAATGTTTTGCTATTTTTTTTGGCTAAACAGAAATATCAAAGACCCATATTTGAAGAGCTACTTTCAAAAAGTATATATACATGTCAAAATAAAATCAATTGAGAAAAGACAGTTATTGTCTCCAAAAACATATGAACACACAATAAGTTTTGTTCATCTATTACCACGATAGATTTTAAGATAAAGGCTGAATTTTAAACAAAGTCCTCATGTTCTTCTAAGAAGAATAGCTGCACATTTAGTTTGCATGACGAGCAGCACCAGCTCCAGCTAGCCAGCAGGAGCAGCCATAATATTTGGCTTGTGGTTTTCCCTGACTTCTGCCCTTCATCTCTTTGCTTTGCATTCTAGCTCAGTTGGATCTTGAAGACGGAGAGACGAGTCTAATCTGTTTGTCCATGACAGTCTCTCTCTCTTTCTGCCTTCAGGACAGTGACCCGATCCAAAGAGGATAAAAGCAGTGGATTAATGATTTACAGCTCCACTCCACCATTTAGAGCCTCATAAGGCCCGTTCACTTTAAATTCAGCTCAAGTGCAGAATGCAGCCCTCAATTATTTATCTCCCTACACTGGGGGGGTTTAGACTCTGACAAAACGGCCTTCCGTAACCCTGCTGGCGGTTTATAGGCCATAATAGCATTAGCGGGCTGGGGTCAGCAGCTTCAGATAGCCCTTCAGGTCATTCCAAAAATGCTCCTCTTTTTGTGGCAATTGCATTTCTTGTCATATGGCATTACAGATTCATGTCTGGAGATAAAAATGCATACATGAGCTTTCCAGCATGGAGAATTGAGTGTCAGTGTGTGTGCAGTACAGCTGGGCAAAGTTTTTCAAGTAAAAGTGGTAATAACACAGTTTAACTTTTTGTTTTTAATTACTAGTTTTTAATGTAGTTTATTTACTAATTATTAATTTATTGTGATGATTATGATGATGATGATTATTATTATTAGTTGCCTTACTGGATTACTATACACTACCTAACTGAGACATTGAATTATTCAAGTTTTACATTTTCTTATAAACTTCTAACAATAGCAACCTTGTAATAAGCCATTTGAGTTCATGTTAGCATTTATCTTTTTAAGATTGTCTTTAAGAGAGAGAGAGAGAGAAAGGGAGACATCTCATCCCTGCCACAGTCTGAGACCTCAAACACTCATAGCAGAGCTTTGAAGGGACCAGAATATTGCAGTGGCCATATGAAGATGACATTTGTGTGAGTGAGCGTGAAGTTGATGGTTGAGTGATTTTCTCTACATAGCATACTGTAAATTTGTCTGTCTGGTGAACTACATAAATTCATTACTGATGTTTATACAACATGCCAAAAAGACAAATGAGCAATATTTACTGCAGCATTGCACTCACTGGGGTGATTTTAAAGAAAAAGATCAAGAAAGAAAAAGTCTGTCATTTACTCATCCTTATGTCGACTCACTGAAAAGATCAACCTCAAAAGAATGCTTTGTTCACGAACAGACATTGCTACTTTTATTATAAACACATCAAGAGAGCTGGAGAAGATTTGTCAGGATTATCAGTGCATATTATCCCAAACTTTATTCTTTTCCTCACAAAAAACTGTCATACAGCTTCAGCAGATTTTAAATATACTGTAGCATGCATTGCTTAGACCCCTTTTATGATACTTTTAATTAAATGTTAACTGTTTTGGGTAAGCTGTTCGTTTACAGACATATAATTGAATTAAAATGTGTGCTCCATTTGTACCTAAAGATTACAGCGAGGTCAAGGCTAATTATTGAAGGGTAGACAAGAAGCAGCCAGGTGCACTGAACCTCCTGTTGACATCAAGCTGATGTGGTTTCAGGTCATGGGGCTGTCCGACAGCCTTCCACCACACCAACCTGCACAACATTGTCTCTTTATAAAATAGACATGAGCTTGGTGGTCCATAGACACCATTTATATTTAATTTATATTTAGCTTCTTCTTTCTTGTTGTCAGTGCAATATTTGTGCTAAACTTTTACAAAGACTAAAGAGGCCCAAAAAAGACTAGGATTTAAAACACCTTTATTTAATTCTATTTTAACTGTTACTTTTAAAATAGTGTGCATGGAAACACTTTACAGAAGATTTTCCATCAAGTTAAATTGATCAGGCTTTGAACTGTCAAACGCTACAATAATAAGAAATAAACTCACATAGACACAAATAGGCTACAGAAACTGTACTTGGATATATTTAGAACCTTGTACAGTATGTTCTAAATTTACTCATGTTAACTTACCTACCTACCTATTGTACATTCTTTAAATGCAATTTTAAAATTTTTATTTATTCATCCATTTATTTTTAGTACAGGACAAAAAATATGGAGATGTAAATGACAGAATGTTTATTTTGAGATATACTAACTCTTTAAATTTGACTTTTTAAATCTCAAAATATTTCCTGTTCTCACAGTATGTTTATGACATAATACTTTATATATGTTAAACATATATGATTTTGTGAGTGCAAGCAATACATTAAGGACACAGAATGTCCTTTTGGGATCTGATTGTTTGAAATAAACCAGCAGTCATACTAAATTGTCACTCTGTCACAACATAAGGCCATTTCTCAGACACATTAGAATCCGCAGAGAGTCGAAAAGTTAAACAAACGCCTGTGTGCTTGAGTCTCAAACGATATCAGTGAGAGAAAAGGAGAAAGAAGGGAGGCCTGGGAAGATCAGAACACATGATGGACAGCCTTCACTGTCTTATCTCTCTCTTAGGAACTGTATAAAAAGGGAGTATGCTGGAATATTTTCCTCCATCACCTGGCAGGGGAAAATGAGGCTTTTCTTTAACAGATGTTTATTGGCAACATAAATGATGTAACACTTGAAGTAGCTTTGCCTCCAAGTACAGATGATTTACAGTCCTTTTAGAGCAGTGTTTGATGTCTTCTTCAAGCAGTAAGAATATGACTCCCTGTACACACATTTAGGCATTTAATACAGGCAGAAAGCCGCAGCCATTACACACATCCGGATCACTGCAGGGTCTGACACGTACCAATCCAACTGTGAAGAATATCACCCAAATGCTCTGTGTCACATGTGAATGATGAATTTCAGCTGAAACCAATGAATGATGTGCAGATTCGATCTTTCCATGGAATTTAAAAATAATCTTAAAAGCTACATGATAGATTTAGACTAAATTACTAATCAACTCTAGATTAGTAATTTAAGATATTTGTTTAACCTTGGAACATTCTGCCCCATTGTTGCAGACAAACTGCTGGGCATCTTCCTTCATTTAAATTGTTTCTGATAATTATTTTAAGTAAACTATTGTAATGTTCCTGTAGCTGAATTGTTAATGCATTGCATTAGCAGTGCAAGAGGCTGTGGGTTTGATTCCCTGGGAACACACAGCCAATCAAATTTATAACTTTGGATAAAAGTGTCTGCCAAATGTGTAAATGTAAATATTAAGCATAAATTTGTGTAAAACTGTGATTGATCTGTTCACATTTCTAATCTGACACCCATTTCAGGTCTTGGAGATCTCTACTAACCAGCTGATGTTGTCCAGGAACAGGGATGAGAACCACTGGTCTAGAGCACCAGGTAAGCAGGACCAAAAAAAATAAAAAAAGTAGGTTCATGATGCCCCTGGGGACAGATGGAGGGCACGGTGAGTCAAATGGGCGGTAATCACAAAAAGGCATGAGGGTGCCCAAGCTACGCTGCATTAGATTCATGTCTCCCTGTAGAGAGGTAAAACACACATAAATATCTTCTGCAACCCCACACCGGCATCCAGAACAGATAATCGTCATCTAATTGACTCAATATTTCTGCCCTTTGGCCAGACAGACTCTCTCGTTCTTTCTTTCTAACCACATTCCTCACTCATCATTTTTCCGGCTGGTGAACTTAAGCAGGGGTCGAAAGAGCATGACTGTGATTTAAAGCTACTATCAGAGTCTATGTGTATGAGCCTGCTGGCCCACAAACAGGGTGCAAAAAGAACAGTCACTGAGCGCCAGATTCAAGTACATTTTGGCTTTGCTGAATTAATAAAAGCTTGGCAGCTGGCTGGTAACTACAACACAAACACATGGTTTAAGTCGAATTGAAAGAAAGATATTCTGACTCACTGATGTGAGTGATGGAAATATAATTTGAAGGTTTTTTTGATTCATCCATGTTTAACAGGTGTGATAAAAAGTGAATTTTTGACCCTGACCACAAGTGTCTGGAGGTACTGTACGTGGCTGTGATGGTTCACCTGTCCCAAAGCGGCAAGAACATTACGATCTTTGACACGTACATGAGTGCTAATCACTGATGACGGACCACAGAGCAGGTGAGTGAGATAATAATGGAAACAATGTCTGTTTTCCACTCTGAGATCACTCAACCATCAAGTAAAACTCTGGCTGCTGGGGAAGGCCATGGCACAAGCGTACTCAAGTGTATTGTGTGTGACGTTTGTGTGAGCTGTTGCTGTTAGCCATCCGCGTAGTTTAGGACCCGACCGTTATCAATGGGGTTGTGGTTGTGTTTATTAAACCTGTGTAGAAAAAGTTAAGCAAAAATGGAAATGATGTCACCTGTCACTGATGCTAATATTGATCTAAACACAAGAATAAATTTTGAATCATTTATTCACTCTTACAATCACAGGGGATTGGAGTTTTCTAACTCAGAATATTACCATAAAGGTTTAATAAAATAAGCTCAAGTTCCCATTCACTGCATTTCTGTGAATGATCTGTTTTCTTATACTGCTCAAATTGACATAGGCCAGCTGAACAGTGGTCATTCATTTTGAGATATAACACAAAAAGTTATACTGTACAGGATAATAAATAAAATATAGCATGAAAGCTTGGAATTCAAGAAACACAATATAGCAGAATAGCTACAGGTTGTGCTGGTAAATTTCCCAAAAGGTTTCCTATATTTCATTTCATAAAGCGAACAAACTGGACAAAACTATAGGGACATATTTCTAAGAAAGACTAAATAAGGGAGATGAAAGTTTAAACAAATGCCTCATTTCAAGACATATTCAAGAATGTCCACACACATACACACACACAAGGATCTTTTACAGGGACCTTATGGTATTAATTCACTTGGTGATCTAAACTCCTGCCGTAATCCAATAAAATCTAATTTAAGCATTCAAGCAAAGTTTCCAGACCTGACACACACACACACACACACTGTAGTTTATTCAAACCACAGTCAGACAAGGGCAGTGCAGGGAAAATGAATTCCAACAGAAAAGTTCTACTGGGCAACAGTTTTTACTGTAAAACTGTACTGATTGAGGAAAGCTGGAAATTCTGTCAGTAGATCAGAAGAAATAACAGTAAACAACAAAGCATTTTAATATGAGTAAGATTTATTGAACATCATTATGGACAAATACAACTTTCAACAGGAGTGAGATATTGTACTGGTGAAGTGGCTGTTTTTATTTTCATACCTTTCTATACCATTCACCAATGCACAATTTAGTAAAATTTTTATAGAGTTCGCTTTACAGTATGTTCTTATAAATTTATCAGCAGCATTTTAAGTACAGCGTGCCCCTCTCTATCTTCCTCTCTGTGCCTTGAGTAAGTCCCAGGTTTATTGTGTAAGAGAGGTAAAATAAGCTGTTACTCTGTGGCAACCTTCTTGTGAATAATTTACCCTCTCTAACTTTGAAGAGAGATGGCCAAGAACAGAGAGAAAAACACACTCTCAACTTGATGAACATGCTTTTATGTTCCGCCGGTTAAATCGGCACTCACAAAACCTTCCGTTACAAGAAGGGAAACTTTAATGTTGTGTTTGCTTTGAGGGAAAACCCTGACCGCTCCCTGCGATCCTCCTGGCAGCTAAACTGGGCTGTGGACGGAGAAGTTAATGCTTGAAATGAGCTGAGTGTGACTGACATTCATGGATTTATAGTCGTGGTCCCCCACCCTGCTGCTGTCACAGAAACAGACCTAACGGCACAAGCATGATGCTCAGGGTTCGAAAACATGTTTCAACATGGCATCTGCATTATTTTTTAATATCTTTCTGACCCACTTGTTTCTGAGTTGCAGTGAGTTTACAGACATCACATACAGTGACAAGATGAGTTATAACGACATGTCTCTCTCTCTCAAAATTCTCTCTCTTGTCTTTTTCAGCAAGTCAAGAGGATCTCAAGAGCTTCAGAGTGATAAGACATGCAAACTCATTGCTGAGATATTGAGTTTCCTGAACATCAGCTTAGGACCACCGTGGTGCTCTGCATTAACATTTCAAGGCATCACTCCACAGCTACTTTGATTCTATGAATTTTCTCTCAAAGGGATAGGATTGGAACAACTGTGGCTGTTCTACATAATCTACAAATGAAACAGGGCGAATTAAGAAAATCTACTAGATGTAAATATTTCTTACTGAATAATAAACATATATTTGTGGTGTCTTAATTACTTGATTTTGTAGCTAAACACAAATAAGGCCATCTTAATAAAGCTTAATTATTTTAATACAAAAATCTAGGAGTAAGAACCACGAGAGATAAAAAATAATGAAAAACCTTGACCTCTGCACAACAAAAATTTGTATATATATATATATATATATATATATTCTAATGATTCATTTTCTTCAGCAGAAGGTTGGTATGTCTGAATGGAATCAAACTATCATTCTTACAATTTAATTTAACTATGTATTATGTTGCAAGTTACAATACAGCTATTGGCCAGCTGGTGACTAACTCAGTTTAATTTACCCACCAAGGCCAGTTCTTACTCACATTTGGCACTTGGTGAGAGTTTAAGACCCCACTTGGATGTTTAATAAAAGTCAGCACATCATAGTTGAAAAAAACACCTCAATGAACAAAATACCATAAATATGTCTTGTATTGCTGAGCTGTGCAGAGATTAGTTAGTTTTAAACTGCCTATTCTTCAGTCTATCCTCCTCACTGTAAGCTCCCAGTTAAGAGTCACTGATTCAGTCGCTGAATCATTCTGTCTGCTAGGCATGGATATGTTTCTGTGCAAGTATTACTGATTCTGTGTACAAGTGTGTGTGTGTGTGTGTGTGTGTGTGTGTGTGTAGAGAGAGAGAGAGAGAGAGAGAGTGTGTTGTGGGTACCAGTGAGGCCACAAAAGCTTGTCATTTACAGATATTATTGCTGAGAAAGATTAGACGTTACTTAGCTGTATTAAAAATCTATGAGTAAGAACCACGAGAGGAAAAAAAAAAAATGAAAAACCCTGACCTCTGCATAACAAAAATTGGTGTGTCACCAGCTATAGGCCTTGATTTCACAGTTCTTTAAAGCAAAATATTGAATCTTTAACTGTCTGATTGCCACTGATAGGCTGGTTCACACACTTTTTTAGGAACCACAAGTATTCTTGAAATAATCTTTTAAAAATAATAGTGGCTGCCGAGGAGGAATTTAATTATGTCAGGTATTTTGGAATTTAATTATTTAAACAATTAAATGAATGAATAAACGTCTCCATAAAGGCAAAAGAACAACCTGATGTTAATGCTCAATGGAGGACTCCATCTAAGTAATGCTTCAGGGTTCCTAGTAGTTTAATGACATACTGTTGTCATGGCACACACACATTCCTTCCACTCCGCTCTTGCATTAAAATCAAGAAACACACGTGTGCACAGAACACATTATGTCCTTCTGTATTCTCCACAATTTAGGTGATCAAAACCCAACACATGTGGCAGCCATGCTGTGGTGATACTCTGGCACCCATACAGTGAAACCTGTAGGTATTTGATTATTCTCAATGATGACTTTCAGACCTCGAGTTTTCCTGCATATGGTGACAGTTACACCAGCGCACAGAGGATCCACACTACATGTCAGCTCCCATGTTCGTACTGTTGATCATGACAGTGTGTTTGAGGTTTGCACTTACTACTGGAGCTGCTAGTTGCTAGCTCTGTGATGTTTTGCCTGGTATTTTAACACTTTTGTTTGTTTTTTTGTCTGTTGCAGGGATGTACTGATATGCCTGCCTCTGCATGTGGACCCTCTCTGTCTGAAAAAAGGTAAAGAATCCCTGCCTGTCCAATATTGCATAATATTGAAAAATGTACATTATGTATAAATTACTAGAAATTAGATTTTTTTTTTAAATATATGGTTTTGAAAGATAATGGATGCATTTGAAGTCACCGAAGCCATGTGTCAGAAATAATATTTTTATTAATGGGGCAAACCATCCTAAATATCCCAAAAAAAGAAAGTTGCTGGAAAGGTTTTGCCATTTCTGCTCCCTATTCTCACATGAGGAGCGGAAGAGATGGAGCAGGATTCTCCCAGGGAGAGACAGTCATCAGGCCCACTATAAATCAAACTCTGTAGGGATGACATGAGCAAGCTGCTCTGTGTTCAAACGCCTCTCTTTTGTGCACAGCTCTGGTAACAGGGCTATAAATTAGACATTGTGCTTTTCACTGCTTGTGTAATATGGACCAGTGGTTCTGAAACCCAATGCCCTGTAACTGTGAAATCCATGTATGGGGCACGTTCATCATCTGGATTTCTGAAATGAAGACACTGTTTTCTACGTTGACTCCTGATTCATTCCAATGCAGTTATTGTTTGACACTCTGGAGAAACCCAGGTCATAACATGTGATGCATGTATGACCTCATAATTAATAAAGGGGTGTGTGCTTGTGTAAATGCAAATGTACCAGCAAATGACACATGGGGTGCACATAACTACAATGACTCACCACCATTACAGTAAGAAAAAAACACCTCATAGTATAAGATAGGAGAGCAGCTGTATGAAGGCAGTTATTGTTCTGTCTGGGTGTGTAATGATTAGGACAGGGGGCAGGTTAGACTTTAACCTTAGTGTTCCTATAGCTTAGCAGTGGCTGTGGGTTTGATTCCCAGGGAACACACATGCACACATACATAATATTTTAAATGTACTGTAAGTTGCTTTGGATAAAAGCATCTGCCAAAAGCATAGATGTAAATGTAAAATGTAACCAGTTTTATCCAGTCAATATAAAGTAAGATTGTTTGGGTGATTCTAAATTTGCATGCTTCTACTTACATACTATTTGTACCATTAAAAAGCATGCATACTTATTTTATTTTTTATCACAGCCTACTAAGATTACATGATACTATGATTTGGGATGCACTAATCCACAGATTGCACAATATACAAGACAAATAGTATGCAAATTGGGATTTAGCCTGTTCGTGCTGGGTGCGTGGTCTTAAATGTTATATAATGAGTTAAGTTAGCCTGTCTTAGACACACTACTGCATAAATACTGCTCAGGGTCAATCTGGTCATGGTATTTCTACAGGAGCCAGCGGTTAATTCCTTTTTTTATTAGAATACAACCAGTTCAGGGTCTGCACGATTTTTATTGACCTATTTAGGCTAATTTCTGTGTGCTAAGGGAGGCAGAAGCCGAGGAGTGTGGTTTGGGCTGGGAGGAAAGTGGAGGGAGAAGAGATGATGATAAAAGAAAAAAATGAAAGCTTAGGGATGAACCATCAAGAATTTTGTGGAAGGGTGAAGAGCAAAGCTGATTACACTGAGTCTGCTCGCTCTCTAAGTCCCTCTCTACCACTCTGGTTGTCTCAAACTTTCTTCTCTTACTGTAAGCTATAATCTTTATTTCTTCCTTGTTTAATTTCTGCTCTCTCATCAGCCTCTCTCTCTCTCTCTCTCTCTCTGAGCTCTGTTCTTCATTGAGTTTCTGTTCCTCATCAGTTCTCCCTCTATTTCCATAATACTTTCAGCTCTGCTAACACAAAAGACTCCCATCCTGATCTGCCTGTCATGGTGCCAAGCTGCAGCAGCCGCTCCCTGCCCATAACACTTCCCTGCACTGCCATGGCTTCGCTGCTTAGATTTGTGTGTTTAAAACTGCCATTTTATCCTATTTAAATATAAACTCATTACAAGGTTTGCGAGGCAGCACTGTATTGATATTGCTCAAAAAACTGATTAGGGGTTTGTTAGTTTCATGCAGTCAGAGGTCTGGTGGTTTCTTGTTCTGTGTGTTGTTTAGGGGTGGGGCTATCAGAAATATATTATACCACAATAATAGCCTATTTCTTGCTTAAGAATTTCTTAATATTACCATATTCAGCCAGGAATATTCACCAATGTGTGTGTGTGTCTGGCCTGTTCTTACCATGAGGTCGATTGCTTTAAATATTTGATAAGATTTTGCCCCTTTTCTTTTACATTGTGTGGAACTAGTAATGTTCTTCATAATAATGTGTTAGCACAGTCATTTATCCGAGCAAGGAGCAGGGAGAGAGGCAGGAGGGTCGGGAAATGAGAAAAAGGACTGGGTTAATGTGCCATTTCCATTTCAGAGGCCGTTTTTGCATTAGCTATTAAGTAAATAGCCCAGGAAAAAATGGAGCTGTATTCACCTCGTTTACAACCATGGAACAGTAAGGTACAGGTGACCGTGACTGTAAAATAAAAGAAGAAAGCTATCTGCAGCCACTTGTATTAGTTACGCTGATATGTAGGGAAATTGAAATAAAGGAAGAAATTTAAGAGAGTTAATGAGAGGAGAAGACTATGGAGAACGCCATTGTAGTTTTCAATGGTGGATGAACTAATACAAACGTCAAGAAATTGCTCCAGCAGTTCGACTGGGCTCTAACCCAGATTCAACAGAACCAAAAAATATGCGGTGAACCAGAATAAAAGTGTCCTTGGAGGATAGACACATGTAGAAGTACGTCTTTCTCCTTCCTAGAGTGAAGGTAGATCTGTAGTGCTGAGTAGAAACAGGCCGCTTGTTGATGGAAGGCATCACTGAGAGTGTTGTGAAAAGCTGTCAGCAGTGGTTAGATATTCGTTCAGCACTGTTGTTTAACTGAAGAGGAGAAGATGAGGAATGGATTACACAATGATGCTTAAGCAAGACCTAACAAAGGGTCTATTGAAAACCCTGCCTTTGTCTTAGGACGAAATGGAAAGAGTAGTTTGATAGAGCGACTGTGTTTGCAAATAAGAGAAACAATGAAAGAAGTTAAGCCTTGAATGTTGGCAAGGGTTGTGTTGCCCATCCTGACAAAGCAAAATTGATGATTTAAACATGAACTGATTACTGTACAACAGCTGCCATCTATGTGAATGATAGTGCAGCTTATTTCTTTACAAACAGGTCTGGGATGTATTTATGCACAATATTACCGCAATATTCAGCACCTAGGCATTCGTCTGTGTTATCTGTCTTATAACTAATGTGCTTATTCCAAAAACTAACTCTGACGGATAGCTAAACACACACACACTGAACTCTATACAGTACAACACACCATCACAACCGTGATTATAAATGAACAGTTGTCTGTGTGTTGCCAGGGTAATGGTATATGGGGTGTGCTGGGGGAGGGGTGTCCATATATGATAACTCGCCTAATCAATCAGCAAGACTTTACACAATTTTTCATACTGATGCAATCACACCCCAAAACACATTAGCATTACGGCAGAGTGCTGAGGGAAGATAATGTGTTAACATTTGGGCAGTAGAGAGAGAAGATGCCATGCCTGAATAACGGATGCCACATACATACCAAAGAGAGTCTATGAATAAAAAAGGGGAGAGGGAAAATACGATTAGATAATGAAGTAGACTGTAATGAGGATGGAATCGCTGTGTGCACTGTACATCGCTCATGCAAAAACATTCGCCAAAACATACGCGATAAAATGAACGTTAACTTATTCATATTTGTAGCGATTTAACGTGTTATATATATTGCCATCTTATTTGCATATACATTAGATGTTAGGAGCTGGACGATGTATGAAAATAGGAGGCAGTTGGTCATTTAGTCAGCGTTTTGAGTCAGCAAAAGTCGGTAGATTAACTACAACTGTGTGTGCTGGAGAATCATGATTTTGCCACAGTTATGCAGAATGCAACACTTCTGCCAGCTCTAAATCTCTTATTGCAGTAGTTTAGAAGCCAGGCATTAGCATGTGTGTAATCTTGAGATGTTTGTAAGTGAGCGTGCATCAGTTCCACAAAGCTCTTCAGGGAATAAACACATCTATTAATATGGCTTAAGGCACAGATTGAACCAGGTGAGAGCACTCCAGGCATAGACTATGCTGTTCAAGGTAGTGTGATATTTTAGGAAAATTCTCTTGTTTGTATTTCATGATGGAGAGAAAGTCATTAGTGTTTTTGACATATCTTAATACTATAATATTAGTTTACTGTCCAAGCCAACATTTAACTTACAGTCAGTATAAAAGTGTACCATCATTTCTAATAGGTATTTGATTAGCACATGCATCAAACTGCACTGATTACATTTTAGAAATTGATTTGACATACTGTATTTTTAAAAGATTTTCATAAAATTGTACGTTTTCATCCAAGAATCACACAGTTAATCCTCTGTGATATTGTCTTTCTCCAGTCCCTGTTTAAAATGAAACTTGTTGCTATGCAATCACTATTGGATTAGAAATAATTAGATTAAAAAGATTCCAATGATTATTGCAAAATAACTGAATCTGGATTTCCCTTCCTTCAAATCAAATGTTTCTTCCCTAAGATCAACAAAGTACATTACAGCTGTTTTCCACCAGCACACATTCTATTTGTCTCTCTAATAAAACATACCACAGCATTATTAACACACATATTTCATGTCCTACAGTTGTGTAGACTAAGCACATTCTCTGATTTTACAAACAATGCACTCGGAGCAGCCTTTCTCCCTCGGTCCTCCAGAAGGGTTTACATTTCTCCAAATGTAAGGAAGAAATGAAACAGATAAGAAAGAAAAAAAAGATTTGTACATTTCCTAAAGAAAATGCAAGTGGTGCTTGTCCATGCAAAAATTCCATCAACAACATTTGAGTGTTGTAAATGGTTACAATACCATGCAGTTATTCTAAATGGTTTTTGGAGTGTTGCTAGATGGTTGCTAGGTAGCTGCAAAGATGGTTGTCGTGGGCTTGCTGAGGCCCCCCCACCCTCTTTCCCAGCAGCAGAGGTTATTAAGTTCTATGGGTCTGACCTGGCCAGATGTCAGAGCATGGACTTATGGGATTGCTGTGTACTGCTTATACAAGAGTGACATTAGGTGTGGTGGGAGGGCCTGAGGTCTCATTTATGTTAATAAAACGTCTCAAAATAGTTTGTTTAATGGAATTATGGTTATTGCAGAGGCTCTTGGGAACATCAATTAAGGTGATAAGGTAATGAAAATAAATGAAAATAAATCACCCAGAATGGTCTGTCTGTGTGTACAGTAAACACAGGGAGGAAACAGGAAGTGATCTGACTGAGAGATCTAAAAAGACAACATAAATCTCTGTTATGCTGTACAGCGTACTCCCGAGCTGTTTTCCCAACGGTCTCTCATTCTGAACAAAGGAAAGATTTGAAACTTCCTCTTCAGAGATAAATTGAAGAAGGGCAATGTATACTTCCAGAGAACTGGCTAAAAATAACTTGAGTTATGTGAGTTTGAAAGACTTATGTGGGCAAGACAAGGCCACTGCCTGTAGGGTTGATCATTCATAGCCCTGCAGTAGGGCATGATGATTTAAAACATGTTTCTGACAGACGTTTGGCTTGTAATTCTTTTTTGTCCTTCTAGTTTGATGATTGCTACATACAGTATCTTTGAATGAATATATATAGTATAGTATATAGCATAGTATATATAGTATATATATTTATTATATTTAATTATAAATTATAAAAAAATTATATTATATTTATTATATTTAATCTTTTTGCTCATCTTCTATTGTTATATTCTATGTTATGGTTTAATTGTATGCTTTCTATATATTTCTTTGAAGTGTATGTGTGTAAACAGGAGGCTGAGCCAAACTATAGTTCTAATTGGAGATCATGATAGTTGCCGGTGATTCATGTATAAAAATGAGTTATGAAGAGAGTGAGAAACCTTTGCAATGGCGACAATACATTGGTGGCTTTACAGGGAAGTGCAGTCTGTGAGATATTTTGTAAAGACATACTAACTGCTTGTATCAACCAGAAACAGAGGAAACGTCAGTACTTTAGACAGTAGCTCAAGGGCGTGTCTCTCAAGAGGATGAAGGAATGAGAGATTTAAAGGAACCCGGGGCCATCAGTAGTTCTCAGGGTGTCCTGTTACAGGGAATGTCATTAAAAACTCTCTTCCTGTCTCATCTGTCCAAGCTCTTTAAATATGCTGTCACACTCACTCTCAAAAGAATGACATAGATATACAATACTAGTGCATGGTCTGAGTGTTATTAAATGTTTAGCACTTGTAGCAGAGGTCATTAAAAGGTCTTGAAAAGGTCGTACAAGTCAAAGGCTTCCATTTGACCCTCGTTTGACTGCAATCCATCCACAGTTTGGCAAATGTGGAACTATTACAAATAAATAAGATTGGATGCAGTTAAATCAGTTTAGAATATACATTTTGTGGGCAAGTTTCAAGTGTCAAAACAACTTTCTTTCTTATCAGAAAATATTTGATGTCTACTGTACAGGTATGTGGAGCGGGGTTTTTGAATTTCAGTTCTGTTGGGTGCCGCCTTTGGAGCACAAATTACACACTTTAAGTTTAAGTAATGTAAATCAACATTCATTCTTCTTGTTTAATTCTTCCCTTAGGTGTTGTCCTCGCATTGTTTCTCAACAAATACAGCCCATGTTTCATTTTGGTGAGAGTCTAATTGATGTCCACAATGAAAATAAATGTTTGCTTTGTTATGTATGAGAAAGCAAAACAAGGAAAGAAGTGATTGTCTTCCATCATTCCGACGCATCGTTTTGTCAGAGTTACTCTGGTTTGTTTAATGGAGAGTCAGGGCTAGGTACATTAGCAATTAGAGGTGTTTCAGTTTGGGGCTCATTAAATTACTGGACCTTGTCTGAGGAGTCTTTGGTTAAAAGATCCATCAGAGGACATTCAGAGGCCTACAGTTTATCTTTATGCAAAAGAGCCGAGCTCTGCCAGTGGGCCTCATTCATTTTGCTTGGCTGCCAGAGAGGGCCGATCTCTCCGAATGACTGATCTGTCTGCTAAAAGCACCGACTAGCTGAAGTAGGGTAGCTTACGTCTGCCTGCTGCAGCAGAACGTATAAACTGTATACATGCATAAAGAGCACAAATAAATTTAATGTTGACGTCAAACATATGCTAACTGATGCATTGATAACCATCTAGATAGTGAATTATATGCAAAACAACATCTAATCTCTAAAGGGTCCTGAACGTATCCAGGAAAACGCAGAATGTCTCTGTCGTGAACTACGAGACTCTTTAAACTGGAATGACCACTTGAGAGACTTTGCAAAAAAAAAGTGATGAGATATCCTAACCTTCTAATTATACATCATAAATCCACATTACAGCAAGAAATTATATGTGATATTTAGACTAACACCTTGAACATCTAAATATGGTTTATTGCTCCACGCACAGTCTTTGGCTGTCTCTAAAGTGCTTGTTTATAGAGACAGTAGCCACCTGAGAGATTTCACCACATTAGAACAAACAGCTCAGCATTCATATTGTATGTGAGGTACAATATCTTTCTTTCACCACAAGCGTAATGAATCTATTCAGTGCTGGTCTCTCTCGCTCTGTTTTGCGTGTTTATATGGGAGATCAGCCGAGCTGTGCTGAGATTGCCAACCCTCAAGTGTCTGTTACTGGGGTTGTGGTATGTGAAAGTGTTCTTGCGTGTTTTTAGAACACTGGATTAGACTGCAACTGCCATAATACATTTCCCAAATTCATTTCTGAAGTCAAAACAATATGGCTAAACAGAACACATCAATGGCTAACAATGAAGTCAATCTGTGCACATCTAAACCGCAAGTTGTGGATTATGTTTCCCTGTCATTTGAAATTCAGCTGAATTATGACAGGGCTGTTTTACTGCATTACAATGTTTGTTCTCACATCCGTGTTTTACCATAATTAATAATGTCACCCTAATTACGAGATGTGAACTCATTGTACAGAGATTGTACACTAAGCTTTTCAATGCTTACAGTGCAAAAACGAATCCATGTGCGGCTTTGTTGACAACAGACATATTTACCATAACTGTATATTATTAATACATTATTTCTATAAATTGTCTTGTAGAGTATTAAAGAACTAAGAATGTACACCTGCTCATATGTAATAAAATGTCAAGGTGTTCAACACCTAACAACAACAACCACATCAACACTAGTGCAAACTAACCATTTAAAAGTGCTCTTATAATATTTCAAATGTGGTTGGGGAACAAAGTATGCCAAAGACACAAGAAATAGGGTACTTATGTGGATGTTTTGCATTTCAAAAGTGGCCTTTGTGCTACTGTGAGTCTAAAGGCTTTGAGTGGAATAAGTGGTTACAGTGGGTGGTTACTGTATTATGGGTCTGTACTTCATTTCCACCAGAGGCTTTAGATATGAATAGATGTGAATAATTATCATTAACTATTCATTTTCTGTTAATACAACCAGGCCACAAAGATGTAAACTAATTTGAACAATTTTAAAGAGTTCCCCCAACAATTCTAATTCTATGAAGTAAAAGTGACAAATCTGAGGCTGTCAGTTCTGAAAAGGATGATTAAACATTCCTTTTGTGTTCCACAGAAGAAAGAACATTTTTGGACCAACATGTGGGTGAGTAAACGATGACAGAATTTTCAATTTTGGGTAAACTAACCCTTTTGCACAGTTATTTCGGGATAGAAAAAGGGGGGCACTCAAGAAGTGAGGGCTTCCTCTATTTTACGGTTTCCTGAATCTCTCTCACGGCTGTCTTTAGATGGAAAATTGCTCTCTCCCTTTCCTGTGATAAAGCTGTTGCCTGTGCACTGGGAAAGTGAAATCTATCATGTGACAGAGATGGTTTATTCTGCTATTCCGCCCCATTGAGGCCCGTAACACATATATGCTCTTGCTATGCATCATTTACCCACAACACCCCTCTCTCCCCATTTGTTCCCTCCACCCGACTCCGCCCGATTGCTTTCTGTACAGTCTTTGGCTCACTGTCGCACCAACATATCTCACATGCAGGACTGATCTATTGTTTTTTCCTCATGTAGTTTTTCAACATTTGTTGGGTCTAGTTCACAGACAACAACCTTATACTGTAAGACTCTTTGTATTATTCTTGCAGGCTCTACAAAGAGGTAAACTCTGAGGTAAACATATATTTCTACTGCCAAGTGTTGGGTTTCCTATTTAATTTCTTTCAGTGTTCTGAGAGAGGAAACTGTGCACAGGATGACACTAAATTATTGGGAGTGCTGATTTCTGTTTTGAGCTGCCTTGACTGATACATTGAGAACTGCCCCAGGTTAGCCTGTGTTATAATACACAAAAACATTACTCAGCGTAGATCTACAATGCTCTGAGCAAATAAACAATTTATATCCGTAATGCTCTTTAGAGCGTGTTGTTTAAATTGCTGTTTATCTATGGAGGTTTCTTGATTTTGTGGTAATAAAACACTGCAGCTGTTAATGTGTGCAGGACTTGTATGGCAAATGAAATTTAAGTAAAGATTGTGTTCATACTGATGGAGATTCAGTTGTTTCTTCTGCACTATAGCAGCCAAAAAGAGGTGGATTTTGACACTCCGCTGTCATTACTCCGACTGGTAGTCTCTGATTTGAACTCAGCACGACTTTATCACATTGCCAAAAGTCTCACTGAAAAACTCTCGTTTTGTCACTGTAAATCAGGTAAAGCCAGCGTAGATGGTCCTTAAATATTCCTCTGAAAGATTAAAAGAACTCACATGGATGTAGCTTGTACTTTTTGCATGTCTTTGGTGTGCCATGCAATACAAAAAAGTCACTTAGGCACTATCACTTGTAGCCAGAAATATCACTGACTGTTTTCTCGGGATTAAGCACAATTATTGCACAATTCAAACAACATAAACAAGTGGTGACACCTGACTCGTAAATGATCCCTCGCATTCCCATTTGTGTCTGCACGTGCATCACTCTCACGGCAGAGGTCTTAGAGGGCGCTGCAGACGTCTTCTGTCTTTAGGGTTGGTCCTAGTGACCTGTGACCGACAAACTGTCAATTCCCCCTTTTTCCCCCAAATTTACCTCTTCAAAGCCCCACTCTCTCTGATTTTAGTGGCTGAATGTGGTCAGTTATGGCACTTGCTGAGATGCATTCAGGTTGTGGTATCTATGGCAGGTGAAGGCATCAGGTGGGTATGTGTGTGTGTGAATGTTTGTGTGTGCGTGGAGGTGTCTGGGGAGCAGTCTACACCTGCTCTCTTTCTTCAGTGCCCACTGGGGGCTGGATTCCCAGAATGCCTTTCAGGCAGCTGTTGACAGCCAGCACTGTGCTTTGGCCCCTCAAACGGCCCTGGGGATCAGCTGCTTAAGACAGTGCTTGCTTGTGTGTGTGTGCATTCGAGAAGGGTTAACACAATATGTGTTCTGCTGAGAAAGTCATAAGACACTTCTTTTCAAGTGTGTCTGCGTGTTTGTGTGTGTGGGGGGGGATTAACAATATGTGGCAGTACTGTGCATGTAGGTCTATCTTAGGGCTGGGCTCTTACAACCTAAAATTGTTAGCTGGGATATTGCAACTATTTTCTCACTTTATTACACTGATATGTTAGGCCCTATCATATTTATTTATTTATTTATTTGTGGATTCATGTAATGTCCTACAATTAATAAAGAAGCAGGTGAGTGACCCCTTGAGTTTTTCCAGTTGTACCACAGACGTTAATTTTCACTCCCCTCTGTTTTACATATCCGGTTACTGACCCCTTTTACCCCTTAACATATCTTACATAAAAGGTCTGAACCCTCCTATGACCCACGTCTGTACATGCACAAAACACAAGCACATTTATACACCCAGCCTCTGCTTGTAAATCACAGAGCTCTAACTTGGCTCAGACTTTCGTTGTTGGCATCTTGCTTCATAAAGTAAATAAAGTTCTGTTCAGTTATGTCTAACTAAATTACAGGCTCATATATGGTATGGAGCCAATCTTCTCCTCTTTGTTACTTTTACTTTTATTTGTTATCCTTCCATGTCCTCTGTCTTTCTTACAGGTCACCGGTGGGGTCAGGGATTATCAAAGTGCTGCAGGCCACAAGCAGAATCAGACCCCACAAACACTCACACTGTAGACTGGACCACAGTAAGAAATTTTAGAAAGGCATAAATCTACTCTTCATAATGATGAACAGTGTCCAAAGGAAAGTTTAAAGAAGCCATAGTCTACATTTCTGTAGAATTTAACATTACAAGTGCGCTTCAGTGGAAAAGATTAGTCAATACATAAATTCTAGCCTATCTGGATGTTTTTGCTACTGTACCTTTAACAATTTTGTATTTAAATGATCTCTGTTATTATTGACGTAGTTCACACTGTCATTCATAAAGATGAAATATGAATGAAAACAGAACAGGTGTTGATATGTAAATGTAGGTGGTCATTTGCTCATATGCTTATAGTGACAAAAGCATCATAGTTACTGAATAACCTGGTTTTGTAGCTTTGATTCCATTAATGGTCTGGACACTGGGCAAGAGAGTCTTGTGGTATGACTTCATAGTGTGTCTACAGCATACATCAAATTTTCAGACGACAATCTGTTTTCCTTGTTACTGTAAAAGGGTGTGACAAAACCTAATCAGAATCAAAATCAATGTTGCTGTTTGTCATGAATGAAGCAGTGTTGTACACTATCATTACTGATGTCACTGACATTATCTAAAAGTCCTTTAGGAAAACAGTAAGGATGAAACTGTGCTGTTAACCATCTACTGAAGTGAACTGAAATGCATAAGAACGGCAAAGAGAGATGAGAGTGCTTTAACATGTATTTGTGGTAACTTGAGCAAACATGTCACAGCAGTGCCCCTAGCCAAACCAGATCAAAGCCCTCCACACACACACAAACACAGTGGTCTCTTTGTTCGGTGTGATCTCATGTCCCAGCTGGCTTCTGTCATCCTAACACTACAACATTACAGTACAACCTGCCCTCAGGCAGACTCAGGTAAAAAAGATCATAATGATCTAATAAAGCACATGCAGGTGTGTGTGTGGACAGGTGAACGAGCTCTCCCTATAAGTGTGGAGTGTCTAAACTGCATAGATTCTTTAAACTAGAGGTTCCTCGTTGGTTCTTTGCTGTGCTTTCTGTGTATACAGTAGTTGTTGATTCAACTGCATGGCTAATCAACATTATCTCATTTGTATTCTGATGTTCTGTTTTTTAAAACTTGATTGATTTAATTTTATTTCATTAATTATTATTATTATTTATTTAACATTACATTTAACACATAATAAAACTTCTTTATTTTGTTCTGTGTTGTAAAACGCAAAAAGAAAAAAAATGTTTACATATACAAATACCTTTAAATACTAACAAGATCATTTTAAATAAAGATTAATAAAGTTTGTGATGTTACATTTTGGGTTCTCACAACAGTTTATTGGTTTCTACATTTTCAAAAGCACCAGTATATGGATGGTTTTCTAACTATATGAAAAAGTTCTTTGAGGAACTTAAAAAAGCTGTAAACATTTTGAGGTTCTAATTTCAACCATTATTTTTGAGAGTGAGAAGTACTCACTTGGAAACACTGTTATGTCAGTAAGTTTTGACTGTACTTGCGTGAGTCTGTCCATATTTTCATTAACACAGGGGTTTTATTTTCCCAGCCTGTGGTGCAGGAACTTTGCCACGGCTCTGTAAACCAGTTACCATAGCCTGTGTCTGCCAGTGTGAAACAAGCACTGTGTTTGGCGTCCTGTAAACAGAACTGCTCCATGCATCACTCAAGAACCACTCAAGCGAGGTTCTAACTGCTCCCTGTTAACTTCACAGGTTCTCCAGAAACTGCAACAACACCTAACAGCACCTAACAGAGGCTTGTTGGAGATCACAAACCAGCTACCAAGAGCTACCAAGTCATACCCACTTAGAATACTGTTAATGTTTGGAGAAACCAGGAGTGACTGAGCTTGTGAAAATAAACTGGCCAGCCAGACACAATGTGTTTTTCCCTCAAAATCTCAGCTTAGAACAGCCTTGAGGAGAAAAATGAGAATTGATATAAAGTCCTTGAGATATTCATACAGACATATGTGGGCTTAGAATATTTTTCTACATTTTCTGCCTGAATTTTAAAGAGGTTTCTGTGTATTGTAGTTTGAAAGGCTGTGCTTTGAAATGCGTTCTTTGAATCCTCATGAGAGATGTCCATACCGCAGCGGCCACAGAAGGGCAAAGAGTTTATAGAAACATACGAGCATCCACGCATTCACACCTAAGCTTTCCATATGAATCATTTACTTCATTATTTAAGTTCCTTGTATATAAAACACTAGAATACCCTGATGATCCAAATTGTAGGGGTATGAGTGCAATTCCAGTGAGAGAGAAGTTTACAGATATTACATCACTTCTCTAACATCTCTAATGGTACATCATGTTGTCTGTGTTACATTTATTAGAACTACATTTAATTACTATAGTAAACATAATAGCAAGGTGAAAATACAAGCACTTCCACAAAATAATCGTCCAATAAGTACATGTACTACATTGGTGTTAGTAGTGTAAATACACTTTAAACACTAATGTAATATGTGACCAAACAACTTTGTAGATCTCTCCTCAAAGTGCCATCCCTGTCACATCTAGTAATTATGGAATATCTACTGGAGGAGTGTTGGGGTTCTCAACTATGTTAATGTCAGATGACCCATTGTGATGTTCTGTATACACCCTCATGTAGCATGTCTAGTCCTTTATTGCCTCAACAGGTTGCTGGGAGAGTAATTTTAGGAGCCTTGAATGTAACAGACCCTAGCTGAAGTAAAGACCTCTCATTACATCCAGTCTTTCAGATGAGTCCTTTCTACACTTGGAGAACAGATTTCCATAACAAAAGACCTCAGGGTTTTAGTGGAGCTGTCTCAGCAAAAGACCAAAAAAAAAATGTTTTGTGTAGGTTGATAGTGAGCTGATGAACTCTGTCTATGGAAAGGCAGACTGATTTAATTGGTAGTCTAAATAGGCTGGGCCTTTCTTAAAATTATATAAACTAATACTCTTTGTTTTACCTTATGCAGATGTTCCGGCTGCTTGGTTCATTTCACAACTGAGATGTCTACTGCTGATGGGTGAGTAATATTATGACAAAACAACCACAACACAGATATTTGTAGCAACACACATGAAGTCTGACAACATTGCAATGACTTTTTCAATACATTGTTTTTGTTCTTTGACAAACTCTAGAAAGCAATATAGCAACAAACCCCAACACAGATATTAGTGGTCAAAGATTGGTCTTGTGTCTGTTTCATTTACTTCAATTTTTCTCGATGAAATGCCTCAGATTTTATGCTGAGCACAAATACATGCAGACTTTTTGTGCCACTGATACAACCAACTGGACATGAGCAACTTAATTGATAAAACACACACACATATCTCACATTCCCACAGAGAAGGAAAGTTGTGTGATTCTTTCACAGTCTACATATCAGCAATTACGATATACAATAGACCTTCATCCCTACAGATGGAAGTCTCCGTGTTTAAACATTCACAGCCTAGTCTGAAAAGAGTCACATAATTCCAGCAAATTGGACACAGTGATTAGTGCAGGGAGAGAAAAAAAACAGAGCCTATTCATAACTTAAGCGGTCGAGAGAAACACAATTATCCCCAGAGGGTTTGACAAAGGGTGAGAATTTATACCGCAAAAGAAATTTTATGTTTGTTTTCTTTAGTTTTAAGACATTTGCACAGATCCATCAAAATGTTGCACCTTGTCCATAAATTAAAAAAATGCCTTTCAGGTTGTTATGTTTATTTAATGTAAAAAAATGACAAAATATGTTGACTGAGAAAAACATGGCAGACAGTTTATTTTTTTCCTGTCTTGTGGAAAGTTGACACCATCGCACAGTAGTGTTTAAACTGTAGTAGAACACACTTTTGAAGTGGGTTCTGTTAGCTCAGTTATTCCGTTCCTTGTACAAGAACGTTACCTGACAGACAAGCGCCTCACTACACCACAAAAACAAATTTGCTATTCATAGCCAGACATTAAACGGCTGAGCAATCTAGACATATACGTTTCTTTAACAACTCACACTGATGTTGCAGTTATTTATTTATTTTTCTGTCATTTTAACTTCAGGACTCCTTGTGTTCTAAGGGAGGGGGTGTTTATATGGACTAGACCAGTTTTCAAAGTCTTGTGTCGCATTCCCAAGAATCCTGGCAACTCCTCTGGATGGATGGGATCCTTACGGATATAACAAAGCACAAAGGATGAATAGCAGTGTAAAGGGGTGTGAAATATTGATGGTGTAAAAAGAGAGTGAGTGTTAATGAAAAGAAGTGAGTGCTTTTGATGTTTTTTATATTTATTTTTTGTTTATTTTTATCTATACGTCACTCTGAAAAAGTACATAATGGTAGCTTATAATCCAATGGAGTGTGGGAAAAGTGTGGGAAAGAGAGTTAAGACGAGTTTGTCTTTGCACTTTTGAATGATCGGTATATATGTTAACTAAATCTGCTGGTGAAATATACCTGCAGAGACAGACAGTAACCTTTCATTACGACCATAATCCCTCTAAATAACAGAGCTGTGATGTTTGATATGCCCCATTACACTGAACATCATTGACAAGACAGCTTTTGTTAAACTCTTAACAGCAGCCTGGAGATAAAAGAATGAAACACAACACACACACACACACACACAGCAGATAAATCCAGATAACACAGAGGCACATAAACATGTAACATATTTAAGAGAATACTAGCCCTATATTTCTAGAAAGTTTATATATTTCTAGAAAAAAAACACGCACAAAATGGCCTTTTAATTTAGCATCTAATACTTTTAAAAACTACAAATTAAAAATTAAAACTTAAAAATTAAATCTTAACTCCTCCATTTAAAGGTTGTATTGTAACAACAGCCAAAGTCGTAGAACATTGTTAAACAAATAAGTTTTAAAATGTTATGTATATGTTGGTAGTCGTTGAATTTAAAGCATTTTAAATAACCTTGAATACAGATTGTTGTTTAATTTACTGTACGTCAGTCGCCGCTAAAGGTTGCTAATTTGCTTGTAAAGTTTGTGATATAATTTGTTTCTCTTTATTTAATTGGTTGGATTCCTTAGAAAGGTAAATAAGATGTTACTGAATGCGCAACCATAATTCTGGTATTTTAAAACAAGGCTGTTTTAACCTTGCAAAATAATTACATTATGTACAATATATTACATTTACAGTTACATTTAGTTTACTGTTTGTGTGACAATTTACTTTTTACCGGTTAGAGGCACTGGACACGCGTCAGCGCCTTTATAAACTTGTTGATGTTTCACAACAACTGACAGAGTCCAGAAATACAACATAATAATAATTATAATACGCAAATATTGTTATTATTTTTATTGTTATTTAATTAAATTGTAGATTAATTAAGGCTTTTGAAATATTAAACTGATTATTATAAGAAAATTATAGACTTTATTATTATTATTATTATTATCATTATTATTATTCATAGCAATGTCTTTTAAACCAAACATCACTAAGGCAAAAATCAAAAATATCTAATGGAATCTAATTTAAAATGAAATATTTCAATTTGAAAATGTATTAAGTCTTTTGTCAAGCTGTGTGTAGGCTAAGCCTATCATTGTCACCATCATCATCATCACCATCACAGATCACCTCCATCTTACCTGTACCAGTCCAGTCCGTTGTCATAGTTACGGTCGAAGAAGTGCGGCTCCGCTCCGACCGCGCGAATATCCGGATGCACGCGCAGGAACTCCAGCAGCGCGCGCGTCCCGCCCTTCTTCACGCCGATGATGATCGCCTGAGGAAGCTTCTTAGTGCCTTCACCCAACGAACTTAATTTACCCGCAAAATACGAGTGTCCCATATCTAAATCTACATCCAAAGAGGTTAGCAGCTGTTTATCCGCCTCAGGTTCAGGTAAATCCTCTTCACCGACACTCTCGAACCGACGGATGAAGTTGTCGCGCCTCATCATCAAAGGTTTCGTGGAGATCCATTTCTGAAGAAGTCTCTTTCTCCTCAGCGACCCAAAATCTTTGAGTTCCGAGGCGTAAAGTCCCTCGACCGGACCCGCGTGTCTTCTCTCAGTGGGAACGCAAGTCCCGCATCGGTCCGTAAGGCAGTGTAGAAAATATAAAGATGCGAGGATGGACAGAAGCATGACCGCGAATGTCTTAAAGATGCTCTTGGACGGAGGATCCGAAAAGACGCGGCTAAATGCCATGTCGGTTCAAGGGCGTCATGAATTGGAAAGAGATCCATGCTAGACTGGCATTATTCAGTATTGCCATCAAAAATAAGGTTGAGAGTTATGAGCTCGAAAGCATCAAATGTGGATTCGTTTCCTTATGCGCGCCGCTCTCCAGAATAAACCTTCTCGTGCATCTGTAAGTCTCGCGGTCCCTTTTAACACTGTTGATGATCTATAATCGCTGTAATACATACGAAGATACACACAGAAATGTGTAGAGAAATGTAAGTGACAGTGTTATGTGAGTGGGTGAATTATCTCTGCACGTTTGTTCGATCCAAATTTTAAGAATCGACAAAGAGCTGAAGCCGCTCAATAAGTCCAACATCTAAAAGAATAAAAAGCAAAATTCCCGTAATGCCATTGTTTATATTCAATCCGTTTGTGCTCCGAAACGATTTGTGAAATTCTGGTAAACTTTCGTTGCACTAGTAGCTCACACGTGTGCGCCCTGTATCTAACTTCAGAATGACATCACCGAAAGTGATGGGCATGCTGTGGTCCAATCAGACTTAAAAGGCTTTTGCCAAGCGCACGTAATTTGCTTAAAAGTAGCCAATGAAATACAGGGAGGGCAGGAAGAACTCCACCCACCTGTCATGCCAGTCGAAGAACGGTCACGCTCGTGTTCAAAGCAAATGTCACTTTCATACTCTGTGGCTGCAGCCAAACAAATGCAGGTTTTCACTTAAGTAAAATCAAAACATCGATGTTTTGTTCGATGTATCATCAGTACAATATATAACACATACTTATGTGTTATAAATCGATTGCTTAGATCTAAAATTATTCTCTAATCTTAAATCTTCAGAAATCCTTCATAAAAGGTTTTAAAAATTATTTTTCAGTAAATCCCTTACAAGATATAATTAGAAATCAGGCTCTGTCATTTTGTTTAGCAAAAAACAGAAGGTAAAGCTATAAGCAGATAAAGATTTAATAAACCAATGGGGAGAGGAAATTTGAGTATGAAATTGATATGTTTGATCTCATTAAAACAAGCCTTGTTCTTGTGCAAATGTGTTGTTTACACGGTATAGGAAATGGTTTAATAAGATCGTTTTAGATATGCATTACTGCATGACTAAAGCTATAAACATTATCTCCAAATCTACAGGGTGTGTGCACTTCATCATATGCGAGGATGAATGTTAGCGAAAGTGTGTGTTACTTGGTTTTTAATACACATGTGGGTGTTGGTCCCATTATCTTGTAATAGTCTCCACCACTTTTTCTCTTATATGCATTAATCGATACATGAATATATCAGATCCATCATTCTTCTCTCCCAAATTACACTCTAGCCTCAGTGTACTTAGGCCACCAAGGCCGAATGTCACTATTTCCTGTTGTTACCATATTCTCTTTCACTTTTAATAAGGAGGAGAACACAGCATGGTGAAATGAAAGTAAAACCATCACATTACTTCTTTACAAGTGAACAAGAACAGAACCAAATGTTTCACATCTGCTCCTGTAGTTTGTGTCATTACCATGAGAAAGCAAAAGGAGTGTTTCAATGCAGCACAGCCCACTGCTTCAGAATAGAGATGGAGACCTCAGTCAAAATACTGGCTTGCTTGTGCCAGATGTCCTTGTGATGAGGACACAATGCAGGGGCTGACTCGCATTTAACAAATCACACCCTGACCCTTTCTGCCTTTCTGGGAGAAAGAGGAGGCAACAACCATAGCTGGGCCGTCCCCCTGTGATGCCCCCTGGGTCAAATGTTTTTACACCATTATTATCGGTTTCATGATAAAGGAATGTGTGGGGACAGAGATCCACACAGAGAGCAGAGAGGGTCAGAATTGTTGCTGAGTGAACAACAGACCAGTCTACTGAGATTTAAAACACAGGCCGAAAGAGGATTGTTGTGGTACAGGCATTTAGTCAAGAGGTCATCTTTTTCATTGCACAATTTCTTGCCAGTGTTTGTATATTTCTGGATTCTGTTTTTCCTCTCTTTGCAGTTTTGTTACTGCAACTTTAGTGCAAGCATGTGCTTTTCTCGTTCTCTTGAGTAACACAGAAGAGAAACTCTCAGTACATAATTATACACCACAGCGTTTGGTCTGAATCACAAATGTAAGGGCATATATACAAATAATAGATAATTCACTTTCATCTTTGCTATATTTACTCAGAATACTTAACATAGAGTGCCCAGAATTGCAAAGTAGGCTCAAGGGTTTACAGGAAATAATTGCAAGCATCTGCTATGATTTGTTTAGACAGTTTAGATATATTCCCATTATTTACTTGTTTCAAATTATTCTGAAATTGCAGAAATGTAAAAAAATGCAATACAGATGTTTATGAGGTAAATAGCTGACTCCACATTTTTCCGTATTTTTGATAATAGGATCACAATGCTTTTATGGTTGGCAGGAGTAACCGCAAGTAAACAAGAAGACTTGTTATGCATCAGAGATGTGAATCTCAGGCAGCTTTCCGCAACAGCAAGCTGTGGGGGCCTGTTTTCTCTGGACAGCTTTATGTGTGGATTTGGGACATCTCAGCATGAGAGAGACATCTTTATGGGCAGTGCTGTCTGAGAAATACAGGCAGGTAATGTAGCTTAGTCACAGAACCCCAGAAGAAACCGAAGGGCATGTGAGGTAACACTCTAGTAAAATTCTTAGACAAGAGAAGTTCTGTTTCAAAAATGTGGACACCAGTGTAAAATGACCAAAGTGGATGAATAGAATGAAAGACCATAGTGACTATAGAACACAGTGTATTTATTAGAATATTTAAACTAAGCATGAAACAAATACACTGTGCATTATAAAAATTATTTATGAATGCAACTTTTCATTTTCCTTTAATAGTGGAATGATTGAGAGATTGTCTACACCGAAATTTTTAAGTAAATGGGCAGGAAATAAATTAAGCTGTACATACACATCTGTGGTTCAGACGTGCCAGCAAAGTGTTGGTTTTTCCAGCACTGAAGAGGAAGGGCTTTCATTCAGAAGCACGGAAATGCAAATAAATCATGCTTTTAATCAAATTAAGAGTTAGACCTGAGATGCTGCCTAAATATTTAGATTAAGATTAGTTGAAAAAAGAACCATCCAATGTGGTTTTGCTGTATTAATATAGACAATAAGTACAACAGAGAATAGGCAAATAAAGTCAGCATGCCATTATTCATGAATCAGAATTTATAGCTGTAATTAAATGGAAGTGTGATTGCACATGTAATTGTGTGTGTGTGTACTGGTATGCATTACCTTGGGGGGACCAAATGTCCCCACAAATACAGTAATAGCAGTGCATTTAGACCTTGTGGGGACACTTAAAGTTTTGATGATCTTTTTGGAAACTCTAAAAGTGCAGAAAGGTTTGTGTGAGGGTTAGGGGATAGAATTAGTCTGTACAGAATTAAAACCATTATGTCTATGGAATGCCCCCATAAAGCATAAAAACCAGTATGTGTGTGTAGGTGTGTGCACGTGAAGCAACATACTTGCCAAGTATGTTGACCCATACTCAGAATTTAACCTCTGCTTTTATCCTATCCAAGTTTGTGCACATACATTGAAGCAGTAAGTGAACACACACACACACACACACACACACTGCAAATCGTGAACACACACCCAAAGCAATAGGCAGGGGGTAAGGTGACTGGCTGTATCTGGCCAGCACTGGGAGTCAAACCATCAGCTTTCTGGTTATAAGTCTGACTCTCTAACCAGTAGGCCACAACTGTCCCTCAAGCATTAAATGTGTGTCATTGTGTATCACAATATATGTGTGACACATTCCATCCTCTAAAAGGCAGCAAGGCTCAACCAAACCCGGAGGTGTCTGAGTGGCAGAATTGAGAGAAAAAAAGATTACATTTGGGGGTCATCCAATGAGAATGAGTTGTCGATATAAATCATCATATTAAAAAAAATGGGAAGATACTTTAAAACGTCCAAATGGACCAATGGAAACATGACACATATCCCTTATCCAGTCTACACAGACAGCTTCAATCCAATAGAAATTATATTGAAACTTGCTAAATTCCATTCCAACACTCTAAGACAATGCTCTGCCAAGACAGTTCCTCACTCACACATACATTGATCACACTAATGGGCCAGGCTTTGGAGATGAGTCTTGCAACCTCCCTGTGTGACTCTCCTCTACCAGAGGCCCTCTGAGAAGATGACTTAGTCATTAGATGGATTGCTTTCTTACATAAACAAATGTCTGCCGAGATCCGTTCTCGACCTCCCTGTTACTCTGCTGCAGGAACAGAAACGTGCCTGATGTCAGGAGCATAGAGATCTAAACAAACTCTCCCAGCTCATTAAAGGCCAATCTGTAAGTAGCTGTTTATTAAAAAAAAATATTGTGAAGTTGTGAATTGTCTTTGCCATTAAATGTCTCTTTGTATATTAAAAAAGGAATTCAATTTGGATTGAATTTGAGAGAGAGCAAAAATACATTACATATTCAAATGTAAATAGCATCAAAAAATTTTAGTTGATTGTTTGTGCATTTATCTTTAACAAGCAAATAGCTTGTGACATTTTACCTTTTAGACTGTCTAAGCAGAAATATGAAATTTAATTAATTCCAGCACTTGGTTTTGCTACATTCCTCTGAAATTATTTTGAGCAGTGCCAGATGTGATTATTCTCTGCTGATGTGTTAGAATATAAATGAAAATACCACAAATGGAGGAGTATTCCATTCTAACATCCTCTGATTGACATGGTCTGATTTTTCTTAAAGGGTCTGTATACAGTAAGTTGGGGGCTGCAGTCTCTTCACTATTGCCTACTGTATAAACCAAATCTTTATACTTTGCATTGTCAAAGAAAAGGTATGGCTAGCATAAACTATTTCTGAGACAATAAATCAGGCCCAGAATGGGTCCCTGGACACCTTAGCAACCACCTTGGCAACCATTCAGAGTTTTGCACAGGTAAGCACCACTCACACTGCCCAACAAATGGAGTGGTTGTGTCAGAGGACTTTGGTATGTGGTTTCAGGAAGAAGAACAGACTGAGTACTGAAGGAACTCAAATGGGTTTGCACTGTGATTGTGGTTTATACTTCTATAGCTGTAATGACAGGACAAGCATGCACTTACTTCAGGTAGACAGCACATTCTTTCAAGTAAAATAGCACATATGCTCAAGGAAATCACTGAAAGCTTCTCTGAAGGCATTTCAGTTGTGTCTAAGTAAACAAGAGGTTGAGTGCTGTTTAAGGGTGTTTCTGTCTTCTTCATATGTTCTCCTGTACAGTCATTCTTTCACTCCAGGTGTGGATGATAGAATTTGATTGTGTTTTGCACCCAATTTGTCTTCAGGGTCAGTGTTCAAACTGTTCCAGGGAATTTTGGTGTCTAAATCAGCCATCTGAGTAGACAGTACAAGCATCAAGTCCAGAAACAGTTCATCTTCCTTAACTTTAGAGTGTGGAAATTCTGCTGTTAAGTTGTGGAATATTTTTGAATGACAGTTGGACAGAGAAATAACTGCTCTTTGGCACTCATGTTGACTCGCTGATCCTCTGTTTGACATTTTCAAAAAGTTAAGTACTAATTGTTTTTGTATTCACAACAGTACTATTTGTAAAAGTATCTGAAATAGTTAATGCCAAAAGTACAGAGAGTGTGGAAAAACTAAAAAGAAAAGAAAACGCAGCGAAGAAAACAAACTGCAGTTCTTATTAACAAGCAGAATTGAATTGTTAAATTGTTTTTTAACCTTAGCAAGAGCAAAAATAAATTGTTGTAATAATTTCTAAATGATTATTGATTACAGTTTGCAATCAGACACATTTATCACATTCAATCAGATAGCATTTTTCATCCTTAAGCATGAGTTTCCACCCCCATTGATATTTACATCACAGGAAAATCTGACCTGATCACATGGAAAATGTGTAATGAACACTATTTGTTAATGTCAACGTCTACCCTAATGCCATTAACCAGGACATAAGCGGCACTCTCATTTACAGAGTTAGCATTTTTTATGAGACCTCAAAACTATAATTAAATTTCTGCCATCCATGACTTGTTAATATTCGCCAGAGCGTGAAAGATACCTTGTTAGCCACACTGCATAATCAAAGACGCATGACAAATTAGAGTGATTTTGCATCTGAAGAAAGGTTGAGCGAGGTGGCAGTATAAATATCTGCTAGTTCCTGCTCTATCAGTTTACCTTTAAACACAACATTCAACAGCTCTCTAGGTCTAGTGTTTCCCAAACTTTTCACAATGACACACCCCTCCAACCAATAAGCATGCTTCTGTTTATATATTTTCACCTACTATTATTTAAATAATGCAATAAAACTAACATTCGTAGGTCATTTTCTACACATAGTCTATCTCTGTATTTTTTTTCAAGCTAGTAAGTTTTGAGAACTTACTTTCACAAAGGTATTTAAATCGATAAAGTAGGTAATGCCTTTACAGTGTCATATACGAAGGCAGGATACTCTGCACGCAAATCATTTTAAGAGAGCCGCTTATAGAAATTTCTGTAAGATCAGTTTTCTCGCGCCAGAAATCACAGGTGCAGTGCAGGTGTGACAGAGAATGTTTAGCGAATCTAGTCATTTGTAAATGAGGAACCATCGCCTACTCTAATTTGAGAAGCACTGTAACCATACTGAATTACATTGTGCATTTTGTTTTACTTCAGACACAGTTGTCTGTATCATTTACTGTATTGCTACATTTCATATAACCACAGCAGTCTGCTTTAACTGATTATTTAAAATTCACTTTATTTAAATCATCCAGTGTCAAAAAGGCTTTGATATTGTCAAACACTGTTTGACATCAGATGCCTCCAGCATGGTTACAGATTTTCACAAGTGCCTAAATAGCCCCACTAGCCTCTAAAGTGGCATGTTGTTAAAGAAGGTGCCGATGGAGACATGTTTTGTTTGCTTTAGTGCTGCAGTGTAATTGACACTCTGCAAAATTGTGCTGACCTGTTGGTCTCATGGTACATTGTTTTTAACCAAGAAATTACAGTCTGGCGAAGACTCAAAGGCGACAGACTATTTAGCAACTGTGGGTGGGGTCCAGTGTTATGGCGAGGTGCTTGATAAAGCTTTTGAAGGTACAGGTTACACAAGAGGGGAGATATAGGTTCTGTTTGTATGAGTGTGGTCTGACTGATAAGCTATCTGTGTTTAAAATTAGTAATTGAGAACAAATATTTTGTTACTTGTTCACAACATTCTTAGCAAAGTCAAATCTCACATCCTATTTTCCTTCAGTTCAGCAAATTTAAGTGGTTCCAATGTTTTATTTTTTCCTTTTTTCAGCTTGGCATCCTTAAAAGGTTAAAACTATTTATTATAGTTATACTTTAAATATGCAGAAATAATGATTTAGTTTCTGTCACTGTGCCCTAAAAGAAAATGATTAATTTAAGAACTTATTGTTTCTTTTGCAACTTTTGTCAGCAACATTACTGTTATTGAAGTAGGTTATTTTTGATTGCTTTTGTTCTTTCTCTTTGATTGTGATTTTGTAATTAGTAATTATGAGACATAAAAAGCAGGTCTTTGCACATTGATTTATTTGAAACACTTCAGAACGTTGTTGCTTTTGTCATGGAGTGGTTTGTGAAATGATTATAACAATTCCAACATATTAACACTCATTTATATATTTTATATTTTATATTTATATAATATTAAGAACAAAGTTATGAATGTGAGTTTAAATAAACACTACATTTTTGGTTTTATGGTAAGAATGTCGAAACAATAGTATTTACTGCAGTGCAGAGCAATGGATTAAAAACAACAGTACTGGCAGAGACACCAAACTCTTTTTCTCTCTTTCCCTCACAGTCTATCCTGTACTGCACATATGTTAACAGTCTGAGGAGTACAAATATGGGGTCTAAGGAAGAAATGAACTGCACATCTGGATGAGTAGTTAGGTGGACGGCCCCCTCCATATTCTAAAAACCCCTTCTCACCAAACACACATTCATATAAACACATAGACACACACACAAACATGATAATGTATGCCATAAAGCCAAACCTCTCCCACACAATAACATATAATCTCTTTCTCTCAGTCTTTCACTCCTTCACTACACACAAACATATATACACACTTCTGTTTCCTAGCTCACCTCCCTAAAGCTCCAAATGACAAGAGCATTCCTCTCTCCCTGCCCTTCCGCTAGAAAAGAAAGCTTTCCTCCCCTGTACAGAAGAGTACAGATAGTAAGCTCACTGCTCATGTTACCACCCCTGGGACAAGCAGGTGATAAAATAGGACTCTGGCCAGTCTTCTCTTCCTCCCACAGCACTTCTAATGAGCTCAGAGAAAGGGAGAGCTGGGACACAGATTGGACTCCATTCTTTTGAACACACTAATTATCCAAGATGATTTACACATTTGTTTGCTTGGGAATTTGAAGGGAGGATAGCTCAGGCACTGGTGTGAGCCTCTCGTTGAATACTTGTTGTCTTTAGAGATTAGCGGTAGTGAGATCTTTTTCCCTCAAACCCCTTCGGCTGCTCCAAATTGCTTTCGCTGACTTTTCAGTTGAGACAGTAGAGGCGGCAAAAATTCAGCATTCCACAAAGACAGAGAGAGAGAAAATATATTATTTAATGAGAAAAATTCTGCATCTGTCGCTGAGCTTTGACTCTGACTAACGCCCTCCCCCCAGTCGTCGGCGTGTCAGTGCCACCTCATTTCGATGGTGTGATAGGAAAGACGGGGCTGTCGCCACAGTTTGACACAACTAATTTAGACCCAGGCTTTTATGACACCCCCGAATGTATTACCTCGCAATGGCGTAATAATAATGGAGAAGCATCAATCAAACAGAGCCTGTGCACACATTGTGCAATAAAGCTTATCTCTGACTGCCACAGTCTGTCTGACACAGCCCAGCTCAGTGACAATGAGTCTGTGTGCATGTCTCTGGCAGCGGCTCAGTTAACACAGCATAAATATGCAGTTTAAGGGTCAATGACATTTTAATAAGCTTTTGGCTGACAGATCGAGCTGTGGTGTTTGAGCAAGTTTAGGTATATGCACAGGGCGTATGTGGTGGGATTTTAGGGCTTCATATGGGTTGCCCCATCCATATTAAGTAATATGGAAGTGTAAAACAAAAAGCAATGCTACATTCCAAAATATAGCAGCATTTATTGTAAAAATATATCAAATGTAAGCATGAAAATAATTATAAAAAATATACAAGCTGCATTTTAAGTTTAGAGATACTTCTTGTATGTTTGCATACTTCTTGCATTTTTGCTTCTTGCTTGTTCATATAACATGCACTGTGTTGGTTGATTGTTTTTCTTGGTATGAGTTTGACCTTTACCTTTTGCTATATTTAAAAACACACATATCTTCCATCTTTCTGTTGTCTCTGATTGTTCCCCCTTGTTTTGCAGGCCTTTTTCTCTCCAGTCCCCCTCAAAGTTCCCTTTGTGCTGAGAACACTGATGTCATGAGTGGCAACACCTGGGAGTTTCTTGAGCTCATGTCAGAGTGTTTAGATGAGACATATATAGGTGTGCTGGCTGAAAGCCCTCGGCATCGCAGGAGATGACCTATTTGTTGGGGCTGATTAATGTTCGTGCTTGCTGAAGTCGGGTTCAAATGCGGCAGTTGGTATGGCTGCCTGCTGATAAGTACTGCTCTGCTCTTTTCAAACTACATTAACGTGCCTTTCGTTGACAAATGTTATCCATTGGAAGCAAAATGAGCACATGATTTTGATCTGCGGGGCATTCGTAATCTGCCTTAATGCAATTATTTTGTTGAAGCTTTGGCCCCAGAGTCACCAATAATGTTAGACTTCACCTTCCTAGTTTTGACATCTGTGTCAAACCATATCGCACAGGTTGTATTTGAGCACGAGGCTTGACTCGTTGTGTCAATCAACTTTAATTGTAGCTGTGACAGGGTCAGAGACCCCCTGCCATGTGGAGGCAGTCAGGCTGGTCTGCAGAGGCTCCAGCTGAGATAGAACAACATTGGCTTCATACAAGCAAGCTTTCTGTAACACATAGCTATGCTGGGTTACAAAGGTATATCCTTCACAAATGACTTGGCTATAGTTCTACACTGAAAATAAACACTGTTTATTTTTTAAATGTGGTTCCTTATGCCAGGATGAATGCAATGTGGATCGTAAGCTTATAGAATTAGTCACTAGTCACACATTCTCTCTTTAAACAACAAACAACTGAAGCTGTAAATTTCAGCCAGGTGTACAGTAAAGACTTTTTATACAGAGTTAAGTAGATGGACAGGACGATAAGACACAGTGGCTCCAGTCATTATAGCTGGGGATAATGGATTTGATCCTCATGGGTTCAGCCTGGGTGTCATCAACTGATTTGAGAGGTCGATTGTCAGGCATCATGCATTCTGATCACATGTCCTGTTGGCTCATGATAAGACTATGCATTTATGGGTGTGCATTTTAACACCCTGTACTCAGAAAAGTAAAATACTAGCATGCAGACAATGCCATCAGGCCGAGCATTCCAGCCATACCAGCCATCACAAATAACATTTTGTACAACTGCATAGTTTACAGTGAGTGTCCACAATGTGTCCGTAGTACAAAGTGTTAAATGTAAACCCTTGTCTGCCTGTACATGCTTTGCATTAATCTCAAAACACATGTAGTATGTAAACATACATAACATATAATCTCACTGTACTAGAGAGAGTACTTGTCTACCAGACAGCCCTAGTCAGGCCCAGCCAGACCTTTGAAGCACACCCATATCCCAGCTGTCACAATCTCTGAGCTTTATTTAATGCCTTGTCTGGAGGTATATGGGCAGCCATAATGCCTGGCTCTGAAACCCTGGAACACAAGAGGTGTTATATTGGGGGTCTGGCAGAATGAGGGTGGTTTAAAGCCCGTCACCTGCAGTGTGCTTGAATTGTATATGTGAAGTGACGATTAGAATGTGGATTGGTTGAGGTAGCTGCAGGATCAAGTTTAAGGGCTGGGCGTATCACAGCAATTTGAGTTTATGTTGAAATGGTTAATTTATGTTTTGTTTAGGTTACACTTTTCTTGACATTTTAACTTTGCCATTTTACTGGTTGTGATGACCTGTGCATATAGTATAGGAGTAGAAGAGCAGTCACAAAGAGCTTGATACACATTGATTTCAGTGAGAAAGCAGTAATAGTGTGTTTTAGTTTTTCTAATAAAGCATGTTTGTTCCACAGCCAAACCGATCTGGTTTGCAGAACCCTACAGTGGTGTGTATTTCTTGCCTGGTTTGCAATGCAGCGCTTGCCTTTGGTCTTATTGCTCTTTAAAGAAGCCTTTGGCGAAAATGTAAAAACCATGGCATTTGAAATAATGAAAAGCAAAAACCAGGCTGGATTGTGAATTTAACAGAGCATAAATCATACTATGAAAGGTAATTTAGAGAAACGTACCTAACAATGCCAACTAAAGCACAAAGAGTGACAGGGACACTTTGTTCTGTGGGTTTGAGAAAGTTACGACCGTCATGCATATTGAAGACATCTGTGGTTAGTGTAAGTGCTTCTTGTCATTGTTAAGCAAGGATGGAGAGAGGAGGGTCTAAATGTTTGGCCTTAGACGACCCTTCTGGGGCATTTCTACCAGGCATTGCCCAACGATTTTATGTTGTAAGAACGTTTCCCTGACATTTCAAATTACAAGTAACAGAAACATTAAAACATTATTTTGAAAGTTCTAGGAATGTTCAAATGTTCATTTGTTTGTATTAACGTTATTGTTTGGGTATAAGAACTTTATTCAAACCTTTTAATTCGGTAACTTTTTAAAAAACATTCCACTAACAACTTAAGAATAACATTTTTGATATATATGCTATATAACGTTAAAAAACTTTGAGAAAAGTTTTAGAGAAAATTAGACTATGTTCTGCGAATGTTCCCTGTTAGCTGGGTGGCTTGTACATAAACAGCACAATGTTTAATAGAAAGCATTTTGTTATTGTTGCTTATGAATAGGATATCTAACTACTACCTTGAATTACATTAACATGTTGACGTGTATATTGATGTCCATTACCTAAAAGATTTGCCTCACCCAACTGTTAGTGAACACTCTCATTTCAAAAGTGTTCGCACCTGTGTTTACATTTGCATCTTGTGTCTTTTGATCTGTGCGTAAATGATTGCAGTCATAGACTGATGTGTTTGTATATGAACAGAGCTTTTTTGTTCTCTTGTTTTCTTAAGGTTTAAAGGAGGGCTGAAGCATTGCATGTTTTAGATTTGGACGCCTTAGAGTCAATTTGTGTGCTTGTAAGTGTGTGCGGGTGGGTGTATGTGAATGTGTGTGGTTTTTGTGTATTTCTGTACATGTGTGTTTTGAATGTATAATAGTTTAGACAAGTCCTGTTATGCAAAATGGTACATAGTACACATCCAAAATTTCCATTCCAATCTTCTCAGCTTTATCTCCACCCTTGAGCATCTTTGCTTAAGCACAAAAAGCATTGCACTCCGCCAACACCACTCCACGTCTCACGCCACTGAGAAACTTTGAAGATGTCAGCTCTCCCTAAACAAACGTAAAAGCTTTTCCATCAAAGCCACTTTGCGTTGGGTCCAGCTCTCCCCCATCACTGTCACTGATAGGCAGGCGTTATCTTTCTGCAGAGACTGTAATGATATTTTAAGGACAGGCATGGCATTCATTCTTTTCCATATGCTTATATTCATGTAAATATGTATGCTAAAAACTATTGGACAGCGTTAAAAATGTCTCAGTGGTCTGTTGAAGGACTAAGGCTGAAAATATAATATAACGTTTTAAGCTTATTGGGCAGATATAGTAATATTGGCACTACAATAACAATAATGTAATAAATGAGCACGAATTGTTGTTAATAAATGTCGGGATACAGTAAGCATTATTATTTTACATTATAAATGACAAACTGATGTGCTGAAAACTTTTCCAGCTCGTTTGTTCATGTCACAGCATGCAAAGTAATACTCGCTTCTCAAGCCAGTAGCATTTGGTGCATAATTACAGATCTTATAATTTTCACTCAGGCTAAACTCATGCTTTTAGAAGTACAGTAAGTACAGTAAACTTTGGGCAGAACATGCAGAGCTTTTAGTTCTTTTGTAACTTTCCAAGACTGAGGTGTGTTTTATCAAATCCTTCTGTGGCACGCTATGGCTGGTAAGAGCTGGTAAGAGGGTGACCTGCTCATCTCTCAGCTCTGAAAACTCTTTCCAGCTACTACATCAGTGCCTTTGATACATTCCTGTACTGTAAATTACATTAATACATCACATCTAAACGCGCTAACCCCAGACATGTGATTAGTGCATTTGTCATAGACATTTTGATCTGGCTGGTTGGGGCATAGGTTGGGTTACATCTGGAGTCCTTTATGACAGGCCACATTTTTATTTTATTTATTTATTTCACCACAACATTGGAGTTTAACAGAGAAACAGAAGGATTAATGGTTGAGAAGAAAGAGGTTATTCATAAGGAGGAAGGAGAGAATGAGCTGGAACTCAGCGCGTACATATTCGTTATGTGATCTCATGATTCTTTCACAGTGTTGTTGCTGTTTTTGGACAGCAGTCACAGTTTAGCATCACATGCCATTCTTGGTTATGTAGGCACGTTTGTTAGTTTATTTTGGAAATTTTGGAACATTTGCTAGCGTACAGATCCCTCTGGGTCTGCACTCTTTTATCTCCTTTTTTATTTGCTCTTTCAAATTTACGAAATTTCATGTCATTCCCCATTACAAGTTTATCAAAGATGTTTGGATAATGAACATGAATATGATTATTTTGCAGCACCCATAGCTGAATCAATTCTGTTAAAAACCTTTAATGATTGTGCATTACCTTTAAATTAAATTTTTTTTTAATTTTGTGTCCTTTACCTTTTTAAGATAACATAAATGCAACAAGACCCTCAATCTGGACCATATTGCCGGTCAAGCTTAAAAAGCCCATCACAACACACAGTGGTCATGCTATTCCGGCCTTTCATATTTTTCTTCTTATTTAGCCTTCCAGAAACTGTAGCTTATTTATCATGCAAGATCCAATTCTGCAGAGCAATCTCTGGCACACTGTGGCATATCTGGTCGTTATAGGAAGAGATGAGAATAATTTATAAATGGCTGATGAATATGGAAGAGGGGGAGAGGCCTGTCGGTGGAGGATAAATGTTTAGCAGTGGCTCAGTCACAGGGACAGAGAAAGCAATAAGAAACCTCTTGAACTCTCTGTTCAGAACGACAAACCGTCTTTAACCAGGCACATGCTTAGAGATTAACACACGCAGCGGAGATCCAAAGCGGCAATTTCATTTCAAAACTCCATTCGCCAGCTTGAGGATTTGCATGACTAATTAGAAACACTGGCACTCATCTTTTCTGCCTTTCTCTTATTTTTCTTCCATTTTTTTACTCCATCTGTCCAATCAGGAGTTATCCTTTATTGTGTCAACAGAAGGATAACACACCACACACTAAATGAAACCTACCTGTTAGACATGTTAATGATACCATTATGTGCTCAACATATAGGTTCAGTCACACCTTTGCTGCACGTATTTGCTAACATATTAATGCATAAGTGATGTAAATGGTCCCAGTAGTTATGATGTTTCAATTTATTAGATTAATGATGGGTACACATGAATTAGCTTACAGTCATTTAGTTCACTTGGTGTAGTGGGTAATTTAAAAGAACTGAATTCATTAGGAGACATATGGATGTTAATTTCCAATTAAATAGCTTGCCATGGTAAATTTGTAAAATTGCACATTTAGTTCTATGAGCTGACAAATATGCTGTTTAAAATGCTGGTCTTGTGAGGCTTCAAGTTAAACGTTTGGCTGGGTTTAAATCCTTTAATGGCTACACACTCTTCTGTTAGAACCCAAAGTGTTTTACAGCCTGATGCTATAGCAGAAGTTTTTAGGTTCCACTAAGAACATTTTTCTCTTGTTCTTTAGAAAATCATCTATATTCTGGTTCTTTAAAGAACCTAGAAACCAATGCACAATCCTATAAACCTACAATGAAGGTTTTTGCTCCTTAAAGAGCTATAGTCTATAACCAAGTTAATGACTTACAACAAGGATTCTGTAACCTAAAGCAACGCAAATAACCATTAAAGACCCTTTATTTCTCTAAAGTGCAGCCCTTGAATGGACTTCTTTTGACATCTCCTGCAGATTTGCTCAGAGTTGCTCAAAAATGGGAGAAGCTGGAACGAGACCTAGAAGGTACACGTAATTACAGTGAACTTCATCTGAGTGCAATGTGCATTTACTGTACATGTATAGATGGGATTACCCTCATATTCCTGCATCCAATTACATTAACTGCCTTCAACAATTCAACCTAACCCACCGTTGCAGAATAATGAGTGAGATAATGCAGCAGTATCTTGGGCACAGATGTAATTTATTGGAGAGAGAGCAGCATTTATGGAGAATGTGATTTTCTAGAGGCGGATAATGAGAGTTCGGGAGTTCACCGCAAATGTTACAGACTTGATGCTTTTGGATGTGCAAACTGTTGCCATAAGCCTCGTAAGTGCTTTTAGATTAGATTGTTTTTAAAATTGGTTTATTGAAGCAAGGTAATTGCTCAGATCAATCTGGTTGATAAAAATTACTTTTTTTTCTGGTGTTGTTATTGTTCTGTTGGACTGAGTTTTAATGACCACAGTTGTTAACAAAGTAATTTGCCCTGTTTGTGAAATTATAAGGTCTTGCATAAATAGAAAATATTTTGGCTTGAGAAAAGAAACATGAATGGCTTGATAATAATAGAGTCGTGAGACAGCATTTAGTGGCTCTTATGTGGCTCTCTATCACATTTTTAATATCAGAAAAGCAGACCCTTTGTTTTTGTTTTATAATTTTCTTCATGTGCTTCTTATCTCTTTGCTTTACCCTTTCTTTTTCACCTCTACTCCTCTCTTCTCTCTCTACTCAGATGTGCTGTTTTTCTCATCTTCTCTTCTCTTCTCTTCTCTTCTCTTCTCTTCTCTTCTCTTCTCTTCTCTTCTCTTCTCTTCTCTTCTTTCTCTGCTTTGCTCTGCTCTGCTCTTCACCTCTCCACTTCTATCCAGTTTTCCTGGTGTCCTTGGCTGTCTGGCTCCTCCTGTAAACAGTGCCGGAATCACATCTTGGCATTCCTGAAACAACACTGGATTTGATTTTACAACCCAATTAAAGTCGAGCTGTAAATCAGTGAGGCAGTGGAGCCTTTCCCCTTCATTCTCTTTTCTTTTTTTCCTCTTCCTTTTGCTTAGCACCTTCAGCAGAATTTAGTATCCCTTAAGGCTGTGAACCAATATCAGGACAGCTTATAAAAGCAACAGGGCTGAGAACGGAGGCAGGACTGATGAGGGCGTTTACAGGGCAGCCAAGGATGCCACCCTTGAGGTTCCTAAATCACAAAATCTGATGGCTAGCAAGTGGCTGCATGGCTTTCATCCATGGAGACTAGAACTTAGTCAGTATTTTGCACTAAATCATAAGTGGATGAGCTTGTGTGCTTGAAACTGGGTGTCTAAGCAGCCAAGATCCTCTTTGTAAGTAATATCAATGGTTCTAGAGGTCACAGTGTTGTATACAATAGTCCCAAAATGCCACACCTAAAATATCTTCACATATATAACAAAATACATACCAAGTGGTATTCATTAGAAATAAAGCACAAGTATACTTTCAAAAATAAGTTTTCTAGAATTTAGTTGAGGATCAAGACAAATGTACTGCGTATTATGTTTGGAAACTTTCAAGCTGGCAGACTTTGTAGACATTATGTTCATATTTAATGTGATAAACTACACCTGTGATTACTGTGCACAACATCTGAGAGATCTTGAGGGAACTGATTTAATAAATGTGAAATTTGTGAGAAACAGTCTAGAATCTTTTGTTTGCAGATGTCACTGAGTTTGATATTTTCATGCAGTGTTGCAAGCATGTTTAAGCTCTTAAGTTACCTTAAGTCTCCAAAAATGTTTTGGTGCCTCTGTATATTGTTACTATAATGATTATTCCTTAGTGCAGGACTGCAAACCTAAATCAAAGATATAGTTTTGCACTTAAGTTTAACTTAAGGCTGATATAGAGCAGTATAACTGTTTATTAAACATTTGGCTGCAGAATCAAATCCTGTTCAGGGCAAGACCTGGAAATGAATCAGTATTATGAATCAGTACTATCAGTTTCGCCACGTGTGATTCAGCTGACAGGAAGAACAGAATTCTCGAGTGGATTGCTGATGTACGGTTTCCTTTTGCACATCCGCTGGAAGATTAAACCATCTCGCTGTGTGGCAGTTGACTTCAGCCATTTTTTTACACAACATTTGCCACAGAGAGAGTAATTGCTCACTGTAATAAATCAAAAGTCGATGCTGGCAATTGTCATTTTTCATAAGCTTGACAACAGGTCAATGTGAGTTCATGGCTATTAGTCAGAAATTTCCTCTAATGGCATATCAATAATTCTGCAATGCTTTGCACACTGTTAGACTGACTGCATGATCTAAATTCACTTATTTTGCAGTCATCGTCAGGTTTTAAAACCCTGGGTGACACTCCCTTCATTTTTAAAAGAGGTGGGACATGCAGTAAAGCATTGGAAATAAAGATTTCTTCCTGGCATGCACTTAATTGCGGAGTTTATATAACAGACACAGAAACAGAGGGCGGAATTTAAATAGCTTGAAGTCTGTTTGGGCACCATGTCTTTCATACAATAAGACAAGCACATTGAACTGAAATTTGGTTATTTTCATGTGGCCATCAATCTTTTCCTTGTCTCGCTAACACACGCATTCACAAACACTCATTACGAATCCGCATCTGGCACAATGTTATTCGTGACAAATGCGAGGTACACCTCAGAGAGACAGAGCGACAAAGTCAATTTGCCTCTTGCAGACATTTGAGAGAAATTAGGCCAATACAGTCATTCTGCCCAGAGTGTTTGTCTTTGGACCCCAATGAATAGAACCTTGCAGCACTTTTTTTGTTCTGGGTCTTTGTCATGCCATTAGAAGCCTTACATATTGAGTAATTAGGAAAGGCAGCTCTCAGTTCAACTCACAATGCCAAGAAACTGCTTTGAGGCTTGGCGGGAGATGTTCACAGATAAAGTGGTGGTCCGGCGGAGGAGGCAAGAGAGACCATAGAAATGTATGGTCAAAAATAGAGAGAAGTGTCCATAAAAAAATATTCAAAAGGAAGGTAAGAACTAAAGTAATACAATTAATTGTTTTAATCAGTTTTCTTAAAAATTTTCATAACTAGCCTATGCTTATAATGCAAAACAAATCTATTGAATGTGAGAGGAGGCTAACAGCATTGGACCTCCCCTGTTTGTAAAATAAAAAGTGTGAAGTAAGTTTTTTTTGCTATAAGTGACAAAACTAGTGGAGATTAACATTCTTCTACTCACTCTGTTTTAGAAGTGGCAGGATATATTTCAAGGCAGTAAAAAATCACACATGATGTCATTGACAGTTGCCTCTTATTAAGAATCTTTATTCTTCTGTCTGGTAACTTTCTGTCTGGTTAAGTTTAACTGTTGAAATACTTTATATATGAGTTCAATTCTGGCATTGTTTTTTGTTCTTAGTTTAACTCTTGATTTAATGTCTTTTACAGCCTGAGCTGAATATGCTTGACCATCAGGTCCCACATGTAAAGCTTACTGCTACAAATCTGCAAATTTGATTTCTGTTATTTCTAAGTTGAGTGGACACCAATTGATTGAGGTCTTCTGGGAACTGTAGGAATAACATTGTTTCTTGCACGGCATGTCTCAGGTCTCAATCAAGCAACAATTTGCACTTGGCACACCAGGTGAGCTTATTTCACAGACAAATAATGATGATGACTGTGATTAGGGGACAAAGTTGAATTCAATGCAGTCAGCTTCCATGACCTCTTAGTCTGAATATGACGGTACATTCCTCAGGCTGGAGATCTTTAGACCACCTCTCTGCCTAAGCAGTCTTGTCTTTCTGTGGCTCTGCAGCAGAGAGATCTCTACACCTGGGCACTGCATACTTGTGACATGTTTATGCAGCTGTGGTTTTGCTATACAGTTTGAGATGGCAGGCACACCACAGTGAACTTGCACCTGTGGGATTGTGGGTAGATGTTCAATCTGTATTCAGAACCTTTGACAGCTGGTCTATAGTCCACTTTACTCTGCTCCTGGTTGTGATGTCAAAAGCTGTTGTTGTCAAATGCCAGGGTTTTTCCAATGTATGTTAAAAAAAACTGAACAGTATGGTTGAAAAGAAATGGTGCACTCAATAGTTTTTACCTCATCAAAAATGCTTTTACACGAGTAAAGAACAGCACTTTTGACAAATATGATTATGGTGAAACAATGTGTATCTCATAATAGATACTAACTGATTGACTGAATAATACTGGTGGGTTGCCATGTTGAGGATGACCAGACATTTCTTGTCTGAGTTACTACTACCACTATTGCTAATAGTAAGTTCACTTAATAGAGCAACTTAACTGACAGCTCTGCTGTGAGCAGCAGCAGTTATTAAACAAATTTAAAGCAGCAGATGTCATAAAGTTCAGGACCACTGGAATGAGAGTTCGCCAACATAAAGAAAAACTTACTGAGTGCATTTGAAAGCTGCTGAGTGACATGTAGACCCAGAGGGAAATTGTATTGCTCTAAGTTTGTTCTTACATATATTATGGAAAGTCTCTATTTGTTCTCCATTTAATTTCCTTTCAGTCTGAGAGAAACTTTTGAGATATAAAATCAAGGAAACTTACAGGGAAAACAAAAGTCCAAATTTAAAATGAACATAAGGTTACTCCTTTAAGCTGAATTTTAGCAAGTTTCCCTGCAAAAGCAATCAGCTCTTAACTATCCTTTTGCTGATCTCAGAACAGTAAAAACTAAGCAGTAGAGAAAGGGAGGCCAGCCCTGAACCCAACAGGAACAAGGCTGATAAAGCAGGCACATAAATCACCAGAGCTTTCTGCAGGCTCTTTCTGTGAACACATATGCCTCTAGTCACCAGAGTCTCCAGGGACATTGTGATTTGTTCCTTAGCTGTGGCCTCCTACCTGCTGGGTGGCAAGGCCCTTTAGCAGATCATGTCGGGCGATGAGTCATTAGCCGGTACTTTTCCTCTGTTGCCTACATTATGGGATATTAAACACAGAAACTCCCCTCAATGGGGGGAGAGGTTGTGCGCAACACTTTGCATTCTCCTGTCATTATGGGCAGTAATGACTCTGCAGTGTTGTGGAATTTTATGGTGCGGTGATATGAGGCAAAGCACAAACGCAGTTGAGGTACTGATACTGGTAGTTTGATGTGGGCAGGAATGCTGGAATTTAAAGGGTTTTCCAGATATTGAGAATAAAACTGAAAATGTCATTTTACCATAACTGGGACAGGCAGAATTAAATACAAAACCTTCTATTTTATGAAAATGTAAGTTGAGTATTTTGAAATATATTACAAATTGCTGCTGAATGTAGAGTAATAAATTCAGTGGGGGATTTTTCTCCATTTTGTGAGGAACTCTTTTTAAAGGTTTATATGCCAGATGTGCATATTAGAATTTTCAGTTTCAAAACATCTAATGCAAATAATGCAGATGATGGAAAACTGGACATTTTTTTCTTTAAAGTAACATTTACCATTGAAATTAACCATGAACAGTCAAGAAAAAATCTGTCCATTTAGATTAGATTTATTGTTTTTTTTAAGTATACTCTATAAGAAAAAAAGTAACACCACACTTTAGTGATTATATTCAGGATGCCATCTGTTACCAGGCCATCATCTGTGACAGAGTTTTGTCTTTACAGCAATACAGAATAAAAGTGTTCATGCACTTGTCAATAGTGCAAATCTGGGGTCAATGAGCAATTGGCCTCTAATAAGCCAGATGAGCATCACTGTGGTATCTTCCCTTAGAGAATTTAACACTGATGGTGCTTTTGGTTTAATGACCAGATTTGTTTAGTATCTATTCAGTAACGCTTCTGGCTAAATTACATATGCCTGAGAGGTCTTTCAAATGTTCATAAAATGCAAATTCTGCTTGAAATATCAGTCCTGGACTTTACATCCGTTTTGTTTTGTTCCTTTTGTACTTGATGTGGCAGCAAATTCCAGCCACCTCAAACTTAATTAACTCATATTGTGACAGCTTGCCCACAGCAAAAAGAGGAAATGAAGCAAAACACTGACTCTCCTTACACTTTTTTTAAGGCGGTGCCAGTTCTCTTCGGTCAAAACAGAATTCCTTCTCTCTGAGTTTTACCACAGATGCCAGTCTCTACAGGTCAGCCGCAAAAATGACAAAACAGAGTGAAACAATGTGTTTTTCCTATAAAAATATTTTGGTGTAAACAGAAACACACTTTACTGCAAAGTAAGAGGTACAATAAGCATGCTTTGAAAACTATACTCAAACTATAATATCAAAGTTACACTTTGTCAGTAGTTAAATGGTACTTAAAAAGCAATAGCCATTTCTTTTAAGCATGAGAGAGGGAGAGTACAATGTCTATAAACTATATACAGAATAAAACTTAATAGTTTTTTTGTTGTTATTATACAGAGAGCAATAACATGACAGAGCAAATTGAGACATATTATTTCACTGTAGATTTTTGCTTACCACATTTAAATTTCAGAAACTTTTGAGACACGTTTGTTAGTTAAATGAAAATGACTTAAGTGACAACCAAGAAGCCTTATGGGGAATGGAAGGTCATCCTCTGAGCAATATCATGTTCCTCTGGGTTTACAAAACTGTGTGATGTACAGTAGTATATGTGTACAGTATATGTGTATTAGCGGCAGGCATTAACTCTGTCGGTTTAAGACTATAGTCAACTGCTCTCCTTCCTGGAGGTAAATGAGGTGTAGCAGATATGTAAATACCCACCAGGGACATTTTAAAGCCTCCCTCTGTTGCTGGGACGTTTGCCAGCACTGTCACATACAGAAGACAGAGCTGTCCTCCTTGACCACACCAGCCTCTTCAACATGTCTTCTCAAGGACACCTCTTTAAAATACAGAAACCTCATCCTTCTCCCTTCTTGTGTTCATCTCCAATTCTCTCTTTATCTCCAGTGGTACTGTGCTCTTCAGATGCAACGAATAAAGATTAATGTGTCTGCTTTAATTAATATGTGCTAGCTGATTAAGAACAGGGAGTGAGAGTCTTGTGGTTGGACTGGGGATTGGAGGGAAGGTGGGGGACGTGTGTGTGTGTGTTAGAGTTAGACAGGTGGTGTTGATGGGGATGTCTGATTCAGTGTGCACCTCATTTGCATACACTAGCAGACAAGCATCTGTGCTAATAGCCTCTGAGATGTCTCTATTAGGCTCCGAGCCACGGGACCATGCCAGAAGAACCACACCCGTGTTGGGCCAATGTGCAGTCCTCTGTTGGTACCATCTGATGCCACCTAGTGTGAGAACATTTTACAATAAAGAAGGTCAGTGGAACATTAAATCCATTCTCAAATCTACAGTGGAATCTAAAGTGGTACTTACTGTGCCTGTGTGGTTGTAAAGGATGCACTTTTAAAGGTGAAGTGTGTAATTTATGTTAAATAGATTACTTTCTTCTATCCCAACCTGACATGCAGAGATAACTATGAGAAAGCCATTGATAGGTTAATACCTGAGGAACGAGAGTGAGCTATTTTCAATGTATTATGATTTGTTGCACTAGGATACATTCATTCTAACCTCACATACTAAACAAGATGGATATAATGCAAATAGAAATTCAGTCTTGGTCTCATTTAAAATTACATTTTAAAGACTAAATGTTTAAAATTTTTATGGCTCCTAGCCTTTTAGACATACACTAAGGGCTATTGATTATTTTCAAAAATAACCATTTACTATGTCCCACTCTAACTTCCTGTTTCAAAATAATGTGTATCAACACAGCAAAGAAACCTGTGCTCATCGAGCCAGTTCATTGTGACTTTAAGTCTAAATAAAAGTTAGACTGGACAGGAGGCCTCTGCCAGACCTCAAATGGGCCGTTCTATCCTTTGCTTCTGGCTAAGGATGGAAAGAAATACCAGTTTCACCACAAACTTTCTTTGTTTTAGTTCATCAAACAGTAATTAAATCACGTTCATCTCCAGAACTCGTAGTATGTAGTCGTTTTGCTCCAGTGCATTTCAAAACAACACAATCCAGCCAAGAGGAAATTCTCCAAGCCACACCAAACTAGAGCAAATCATTTTTCTATTTTGCACAAATTCTTCCAGTTTCACAAGCAATTTGTCAGTTGTCACAAGCGACATGCTGACAGCGCATGTGAACCCATTCAAAGGTTCCTTCAAACGGCATCTGAATGTTTGCATTCACAGCTGTGCATTGGCAAGCATCCTTCACCTGAGCCAAAGCACAGAAATTGTCCAATTAAGTCCAATTATGAACCTGTAATAATAGAATATGCTGTGAATAAGCTACCCAAAATAAATAGTGAATTCTGCACAGGAAATGAAGGTTATTAGCTGTAATGATGTTTTGAACAGTCCACCAGTCCATCCTTGAATGACAGCTGAGAAGTGTTGGTTGATAAAGGCAGTATTAGATGTTCTGATGATTGAGATTAAAACAAATCTTAACTGTGTCAAACTCAGTGCACAGACCTGGGGTCAGAAGATACTGAAGAGCAAATTATCTATGCTATCTATGCTTATCTATGCTAGCAAATTATACTATGCTATTTTTTCCTTGAAATTTTAGAATAACCAAGTTAACACTTACATGACATATTTAACAATGTCGGTTCTGAGCATTAGTTTAGATGTAAATTGCAGGAAAAGTGTACAATATCTCTACCTATTTGTATATTTATTTGCAACATCCAGCATTTCTTAATGCAGCTTAGAAATATGTTTCTTCTCATTTCTTCTCCAGTTTAGAAATATGTTCTATGACCTTCAGATACAGCTCAACAACACCAGCTTTGTGACCTTTTTGTCTTTTACTGTTATTTCCATGTTTATATTGTACAGGATGATATCAGGTTGTCTGCAGATGTACACTACTCCACCCAGAGCAGATTTATTAATGAACAAGGCACAGTGGACATTACACTGGACACAAAAATGTTTCCTTCATAAGATGTACGTTATTACGTGGAGAGAGGGCAATAAAGAGACTTGCCATTGTGATGGGTAAAGAGAGAACACCAAAATGTGCATGCAGGAAGTTTGCCAATATCAGCACTGAATTTCAAAATGAGATCTCTGCACTTAACTCTAGAATTTCCATCAGCTTTGTAAAATACTGCTTGTCTGTTGTATATCTTGGAGCAACATTAGAGTTTTGATACTTTGAAAATCGAGGAGGAATCTGCAATTGGGCTTGTCAGACCTTCTCCTGAACCCTGGAGCGCAGCATAACGATGCCTCATAATGTTTGCAAGATAAATCACATAAAAACTTCTATATCCTTGTAATATCATCATTATGATACAGGATCACTAGGTTGTGAGTGTCTGTGACTGTGTCAGTCTGTTGAGCCATAGATACAGCATCTGTTTGGTCTCATTGGAGAACATTGCACATTTTTAAGGTACCCATTGACCACACCATATGTGTTGCTATGCAAGACGACTGACTCATTGTTTTGATTTGGTTTCTGGATTCTGAATCTGAATTTTGTCAGTCATGACAGTGGATTTTATTTTTTATGCTAAATAAGAATTTTATCATATCATCAAATGCCTGTCGCTGAACAAATATTTCTTCTCTGGATCATATACCTCTGTTGCTCAGACCAGTTGTTTTATTAAGGAAACTGAGTATTAAATATGTGTTTGATATAAGTGATACAGACCTGCACCATCCTGTTTGCAGACCACCAAATGATTATCAAGATATGAAGTCATAACATTGATGTCAGCCATTTTAATACCTTAATTCTTATAATATAATTCCTGTTTTCTTTCTTTAAAATTTCTGCAATGTCATTCCAGGTATCTGTGACCAAAATAAGCAAATATGTGATACTTCACAGCTCTTACAGAACTGACTTTGTGCTGTTGTACAATACTGGTAATTTTGGGTTAATAGAGGTGCAGTGCAATAAAAAAGAACAATTGGGAACCTAATAAAAACAGGGTTCATACTTATGCTAGCGGTGTGGCAGATCATTTTTTTGATTTCAAACACAACCTCAGAATAATTTATTAGTGATTGAGAAATGTCAGCAATTGTGTTCCAGCAATCTGATCACGTTTCAGCAATAGAATTTTAATTTCAGTGAATGATTTACTGAACCAGAGCTCAGATTTTAGAATACAAGAGTTTTTTGATTTCCCATTTGCTCTAATTGTTTAAGAAATCCATTTTTCTGTAGTATTTCAAGTTTGAAAACAGGCTTATGGGACTTTGTCCAATTTGAATTTTCCATTGTCTCCTTCTCTCTTTGTCTTCCACTTTCATTTGCAGAGGGGACAGAATGAAAAATGATGGTCAGCACAGAAAGGACACAGGAGACAGTTGGCTAAAAGCAATTTCCTGTCAAAATCTGTCTGTCAGTTACAGTCAGCTGAAGGGCAAGTCCACAATAAATCATTAACATTAAACAGACAAGTGGCACTCTGATTAATCTGAGTTCATCCTCTTCACAGGCACGACGAATCACACAGACAAAGCTGTGAGGTTGTAGCTGTCCCAAAAAAAAAACACGGTGGGATTTTTAGAAGGGTCTGCAAAATTAACTATATTAACCAAAAATGTTATGTAGTGTAGTAAGTAGTAGTTAATATCTCATGCACAACCCTGTTTACTGCATGACCTTCTACTTATTAAAAAATGTAGTTATTACATACTTTAATTTGTATGTTGATTTATTGTCCATGGCTTAAAAAACACATTAAATATGCTTAAAAATTGCAAACCTCAATTAAATTAACTAGTTGACCAACTGAAATGGAATGTTTTCTGAAGGTTAAGCACTGCCTTATGGTTTCTAGAAAAAAGAATGGCTAATGTTCTCTAAAAGTTCTCTCACACTTATCAAAACCATTCTTGCAGTATATTAGTGGAATGTTTTTAACATTATATATCATATATCAAAAACTTTATTCTTAAGTTGTTAGTAGAACATTTTAAAAATGTTACATAATGTAACGTTCTTAAAATCAAGCAATAACGTTAATACAACATCTAAAAAACTGGACATTTTGAATGTTCCTAGAACCTTCAAAATAACATTTTTAACATCTTTGTTATTTAATGAAAACATTACAGAAATGTTTTTAGCTGGGTTTAAGTTTGTCGTTTAGTGTGTGTGCAAGCATGCGTTAGCAAGGAGAAACTTCACAGCTGCTTGAGTCTCTCTGTCCATTCTCCAGCCTCTGAGGTCTGTAATGAGAGAGAATAAACACAGCTTTATCACCAGAGAGAATTCAGACAGACACAAGCAAAAGAGAAAAGCTGAACGCTTTCAAGGACACGAGGTGTTTAATTTTTCAGATGATAATCATCCACCCATTTAGCATATGTCACGCAGACCACTAATCATCAATCACTTTTTAATGAACTGCACCATATTCCCTGCACTATATAATCGCCATTTGTTTCAGAAAGCATCTTTTATAATGGCTATTGTTTTTGTGAGTCATATATTGTAGTATATGTGTGTGTGTGTGTGTGTGTGTGTGTGTGTGTGTGTGCGTGTGTGTGTGCGTGTGTGTTGGTGTGTGTGTGTGTATGCATTTGTATGTTGAGTTCTACAACATACAAGCCCAAGGTGAATAGGCTTACCCAAGGGTTGAGATTAATTAGGTCATTGTGGTCCTTCAGTGTCCTTCAAGAGGACGTTCTGTATCTTGATGAAGAATAAGCAATTTAGCTCCAAAATATGTGAGGGTTGATTTGTTTCTCCATTCCGAAGCCACCAAGACTGTGCACTAGAGCGACGAACAATTTAGCATTGATTGATTGAGGAACAGGCAGAATCAAGAAATGAGAGTGTTTTGGGATTCGGGCTGAATCTGCACAGAAGCGGAGGAGGAGAAATGAAAAGGCTTCATATTATAGCTTGATCTGGCACGTTTTGCATAAAAATACAGCTCAACGTGTAGTCTAAACTTATATAAAAGCAGAATCATTTAAAAAATCTGGTTTTAAGATTGGCATACTCAGGTCCTTTATGGCATCTTAATTGACTTTATAAGAAGGGTTAAGACCAAATCTGTGTTCATACCTGTTACATAAAAACAACACTTTTACACAATTATTAGTAAAGAGGATCTATATTTATCTGCATTTATTTTGTCTTTAATCAATTAGCTGTTTTGCTGACATTTCCTCTGGCCAAAGGTCAGATAGTAATGTATAATATTCATTGGCTGCTTGATGAGTCTAAAGACCCATATGAGTTGCCACGGTAACCGTATGCGCTTTATGGTGTCCAAATAGAGGAGCAACAGAGCAGTTGAGAGGAAGCTTTTAAAAACAATGACTGACTCCTCCACCTCTCCTCACCATCCCATATGGCATTCATCCTATTTTATTTGCCTGCTCTCCTCTTGATATATGGCAGGTATTAAACAAGACACCTGTGCTGAATGAATAGTACTCCATTGTGATGTTTAGCCAAAGTTTAACCACGTCTCAGTTTATACTGTGTTGTCGTTTACAGCAGCTATGAGGCTGAGATTACCTGGAGGTTTCTGGCCCACCCAAGCAGAATGATATCTGCACATGACCACATCGACCAATAATTATTAACAAGACTTGTTCTGAACAAGGTCACTGCAGAGATGTCCTTCTAAAAAAGGACCTTCAAAAACAATCTTTTGAAACAGGCCTGCACTCTTAAACATGCTGGGTTGTGTCAACCCATACTTGGGTAAAATGACTGAACGCACATTGTGTTACAAATTACCCTAAGCAGGGTTGTTGTTACCCAGCCATGGGTTGAAAAAAACAGTGTTTTTTAGAGTTTTATTGTTTTTTAGAGTATTTATTTTTTAGTGGTTTTATAACAGGTTGGTCTACATAAAGATATAAATATTTTGACTATAAATGTTTAACTATCCATCTTAGACCATTATGAATTTCCATTTAGGTCAGGACTATATTTTTTAGTGCTGGTCTAGCTGGTGTTTCAGCATAGCCATACAGTTGAAAAGCAAAATTCAGATGGTCAAAGTAGGTATAATGTTATTTTCATAAGCAATTATTAGTGTATTTTTTGTTGTATTTATTTTTATTTATTTTGTGATTTTCAAATTAAAATGGTTCATATGTTTGCTTTCAAAAAGATTAGGGAAGGTGAAGCAAAGACAGTATTGATTTTGACAGAAGTTGAGGCGTTCTTTGAACAGGAGACTCCAAAAGGCTCCACGGAATCTCCTCTGAAATATCTGACACAGATCTTCCCTAAGGCCTCTCCTGGATTTCCATGGGAATTCTGGCTGTCAGAAGCCTGAATATGAAACTCTCAGAATGCCACAGATGAGTTTCTCACATGGTGCTGTCAACAAAAATCCACCCTCACTCTCCACAACATCTTTCCCACAGCCCTGCCGAACTGGAGCTTCCTCTGATATCAGCTCAGAGCCTTCAAACAAAATCCAATCTTGTCAAACAGGCAGGCAAAGGCATAGACTCTTTTTTTAACACTCAAAGCTCTCGCCCAGATGCTTGTACTCTCCAGTTTCTATGTAAAGAATCTCAACATGAGGAGAGAATTGCCTGTCTGAGTCTCACCTTCAGCCATGGCAATGCTGTTGGGAGTGACAGCTCTGTCACAGTTAGTTTGATTATACTCAAAGAATCCATTGTTTCTAGTCTTTAGAAAATGAGACCTAAAACATGATGCATTGTGTTAGGATGGGTTGAAATTGGGCATGCTGCTTTAGGGTTTGCTTAGGCACTGTGCCATGCTCCCAGTCTGTGCTTTAAAAATCTGTGCACGCTATCAATGTTATTCATTCATTCTCCTTTTCTCTTGAAAAGCTTTTAAGGAGAATGAAGCCAGTTTGGAAGGAAGCCTGTCCGCACAATACTTAGAGAATTCCAGCTCGTCTTCGGAGGAAGAGATCAGGGGCCAGTGAGGAGGTGCTTCATGCTATGAGTCTAAACCACAGCAGTGTTACGTTGCCCAAAACCCTATTCTCTGTTTTACACCAGTACAATGTTACCCTTTTAATGAGCTCTCTAATTGGGCAGTGCTTGGATCAATTTAAAATAGTGGGCGGGGCTTCTTAAGGGGCTATTGATGGTTACATAACCTAAAAAACTTGGTCAGGTGTTTTAACCAAAACAGCTATTCAAAGAGTGGTAAAGCAGATTATTTACACTTGAACAGAAGTCTTACACAGCAGGTACCACACAGACCAATAGACATAGCTAGTCTTATGTGGCCATATTTGTTTTTATATTTATTTATTTATGTATGTGTATGTGCACAGGTTTAGGCTCTGTATAGGTATATACTTATATAGTATTAGGACAACCAACATGTAAGGGCATTTTTGTCTAAATGAGGGCATTTTAGCATCTGGAATGACCTCATTAATATACTCAAACAAATGTATGTGGGTGTGTTTATAGTTAGTTCACGTATATAGCCCTTTAAGAAATAGATTCCCACTTAAATGTTTTAAATGTTTTAAACTTACATTATATATGTGTTCCAAGAAGCAACAATGCATTCAAAATCCATTAAACAAAGTAGCCAAGCATGCAGAAAGAAACTGTACTGTCTCAAGAATATATGTCTAACTATTTATTCAAAAGTCCTCCAGAGAGAAGACCTGGAAAATGTAGCCTTGAGTGAAGATGTTTGCAGCTTCTCAGTCATGTTGAGCTGTGAGCATGTCTACAGGAATGATTGATACCATCACTCAGAGCAAAAGCAGAAAATATAAACTCTGGAAGTGTGAGAAGAGCATTCCTGAAGCTGGATAAATCAAACAGAGAGACAGAGGCTTGACAGAAAGACCTTGCGCTGCAAGCAGAAGTGTACTGAAAAGTTGCTAGGGATTTTTTGATAGCTCAGAAAACTTCATGGAGTTCTTAATGCTTATGTAATTTTAAACATTGTTCTCCTAATTGAGATAATTATTAACATACAGATACACACACACACATTTATATATATTGTCCCAGAGATATTAAAAAGGTTTATATGTGTGGAACATCCATTGTGTGGATCATTGTCTCTTGGGACCAGAGAAACCGAGTAGACACGATCCTTAGAGAGTGATTTCACGTATACACGCCTGTGATGTGTGTCTGTGTGGACCACACACAGCTTAAAAACTTGATTTTTTAGCAAAGGGTCTTGATTTACAAGACCCCTTGCTAAAACTATGTATTTATTGTAGTGTAATTTACTAACTTAGTAGCATAGGCTACATTTCACCCTACATTACAGTATTCAGACAATAACAAAAAAAAAACAACAACATATTTTAGTGCACAGGCATCCACAGGTGTCTACCAGACCTGCCTGCCAGCCGTTTGTAATTTAAGGGTCACAGCATGTTTCCATTTCTCTTTAAATCAAATTAAGCCACAGCTATTTATAGCTGCCTCTCTTTATGAACACGCTTGTGGAACCAAAAATCTGAGCAGCAGAATGGAAGAGAATAAGACAGAAAAATTGGGCCGATGAGGAGAGGGAATAAACAAAATAATAAAGAAATATCACAAATCAGTTACAGAAATAGGATTAAATGGACTTTAAAGTTACTGCCTTTAAATAATCCGGTGTGTCTCACGTGTGTCTCTTTTAGACATTTCAATATTATAGAGATTTTAAAATAAACTCAACATTTCTAATCAAATGAATACAGGCCAAATAATCAGAGTAGCTCTATACTGTTACTGGATGTCAACAATTATCATTTGTTACTATTTTTATGTCTCCTGAGGAATTTTCTGAGAAACATCTGAGATAAAGTTCACACTTGATAGCTATAAAACATAGCTGATACCTACATAATGCCTCCAGAGCTATGAAAGAGCAATCTCAAAGTGATAAAATTTTCCTTAGGGAGGGTCCAAGAGGGAAAATGAGAACTTCTCCATTGAAGATGACATGCAGATTAAGACGAATGGAAAAGAAGAATGAAGGATGCTAATATTGACCTCAATCCTCAAGACTGCCATTGATGCCAAAATGTGCCAAAAATCACTTCAAAGACTTTCAAAGCAATTATCAAAGTCTATCTTTTATTGTCATCATTGTTATTCAACTGCAGCTCCGGCATGCATCGGGTTTTGTGGCTGAACGATTTTACTTAAACTGATCAAAGTCTGCCAAGAACGTCTGGGGCCGGCATAGCAAAGCTGCCTCAAATGGCTTTTGAGGATAGAAAAAAACTATTTGACTCTTCACGTTATACTGTTTTATTTGATTCCAAAGCACTCAGAACTCCTTAAACATAGTCTGAATGTTGAAACTCTATTAAACGTCAAAGTGTACCTTCTTAACAAGAGATAATAGTTTTTCAACCAGCACAAGCTGGTTTCAGGCCAGGGGCCAATTTTTAACCTTATAAGTGGGGCACCTATTCATCGCAACACCCGTGCTCTGACACCTTCAGCGTTCACACACAAACACACACACACACACACACTTTCCACTGGCTTGTTTAATATTCTTAAGTTGTAGATAAACACTTGGCATAAGGAAGCTTTTCACTTAACTTGAGAAAAGTAACACCTTATTTCCAACAAACAGACAGACATATGAAAAACAGGCTTCATGAGGATTCTTACAGCTGCCATATTAAGTTTCAAATGCTGATCTTTGACCTCATCCTCTCTCCCTTTCAGTCTGACACACAGTTAGACGAGTCATGTAAAGTGTTTGACTTGTCTGGAGGGCCGCTTTCCTGACAGACTTTGTTTATTATAACAACTGTTGGAATTCAGTCTAATGAAGGTTTTTATAATCTATAAATTAGGTCAACTGGAGCCAAAGCTCAATGTGTGGAGCGTTTATGTGAGAGGACGACCAGTAGATGATTGACAGCTGCTGCTGGCACTTCTGACTGTTGTTTTAATGTCTCAAAGTAAGGGCAGCATGACAGCACTCTCTCACAGTTTACTTATAGCTTATCATAAAGTGTGATTGTGAATATATTTTTGACAATCTGCTTAATTCATCACCTGTTGTCCATATGTTTGCATGACTAGCTTGATGCTTTGTTGGAACCCAAAATGAAGCTTTAAATCAACACTCTTGATGTATATATGACAATATCTAAAACAGGTCATTTTATAGTTTACAGGAAATCAATATTCCCTCATCTTGCTGGGTCCTGACCAATTCAAACGTTTTGGGTTTTTTTTGCACAAGACTAAAAAATATATATCACAAAAGGGGTCTGGCTTCATTTTAGTATGGCTCGATTGTTTTTCCAATCAGTTCCCAATAGATAAAATCAAATTCCACCCCTGCATTTATTTCCATTGAATATCCTGTTTCACTCATCACACTATATAACTATAAAGGGATGTGAATGAAAAAGGATAATGTTTATGTTTACTTTGTAAATATGACCATTTAGCCAATTTGGATTATTGCTGTCTATCTTCAAAGCATCACATTTGATGATACAAATCTCCAAACAAGGTGTCCGCTTTGTCATGCAAACATATGGACAACAGACGTGTATCCCATTAGAGTGTAATATAATGGGCAGCAGTAGCCAAGTCTTCATAGAAGCCTTGACTCCAGAGTATATTCTAGATGAAATCTGGTTGACAGCATTTCTCATTCTTCAAAGAGACTTCAGCTACACCAGCTTTAGTCCTCTAGTTATGAACACTGGGGAGTAACTGTGCTGCCATGCTGATATCCATTATACTCTAAGACAGATAGTTAGCACATGGGATAAACGAAAAAAGGAGTGACAGAAAGCAACTTAAAGACAGAGTTTCAGTCATAAAGTTTGATTTTAGCCACCTGTGCAGAGCTCATTCTTTTTGTGTGAAGCGGCGTGTGCAGATAATTCCGCTTATGCAAATGTTTTTTGTTAAAACGAAATTATTGGGCAGTCTCAGAGAAATGAGATGAAGAACAAAGAGGAGGAGGGAGAGAAGTTTAAATGAGAAAAAGTTGGGTGAATAATGTAAGTCTTTTGCATATCCACCTTTTTCCCATTATGCCCAACCGGTGGCCCGATAATTAAAGTCATGCACTGATGGGATTGGTGCGTTCTGTGCCACTGTGCTCTCTTATTGCACTCTGTCATTTTGGCACTTTGTAGACAGGGAGGGGGGGCTGGAAAAATGAGTGTAGGTCTAGCGAATAGAAGGCAGTAAATATCATGGACCACCAACAATGGCGGCTTTCTTGATAAATGGGAATTGTTACGCTCTTGGTTCAGATAGAGGTCTGTCTGTGATGACCATTTATACAGATGTTTTGAGCAATTGTTTTGTTTGGATTTTATAATACTGGCGATTATGGGATAAAAGTGTGTTTGTACAGGCATTATGCCATGGCTTAACCAGGCCAGACCTATTAAAGCTACGTTTTTACTTCAGCTTTGTTTTAACCATTTTAGACCATTAAGCAGCCCATTGAAGCCCATTTAAGCCCATTGAAAAGAATTGAAATAACTACTAATAAAAAATAATAATTTTCTTCAGTAAACGTGACTTGTTTTTCTGAGATGCTACTATTATGGGTCAATTACTAAAATGGTAGTCCACCTAACTGTATATTAAACATCAAACATTTTGATTGGCTGTGATTGTGTGACATTTTCACTTTCAAATCAACATTTGCTGGTTCCCCCTGTAGCGTCACTCCTGTTTTAAAATGACCTATCCAAGCAAGATATGTTCCTGAATCCTTTGTTCCTTTGTTGGTCCTGGAAAAACATTCTTATCAGACAACCATGGGACAGTGTCTGTCCTCAACCTTTAGCATAACATACCCTTAAGATCAGAGGGAAATCTGATAAGGTTGATAATGATGATGTCATAGTGCTCAAATCTGATTGGCTGATATAAATGTTGTTCTAAGACCAACAAGAATATGGATCCTATATGGTTAAATCACACTGTTTCAAGCTAGCTCTTAGTATCAGTATGAAAGGCTAAACATCTAGCCTATTAAAAGAGATGTTAACCAGAAGAAAGGTTTTATTTAATATGCCTGCAAACCATCACTGTAACGTCTTTAATGTATCACAGCTGCAGAGATTCACTCTTCACACAAGACAGATAGTGACCTTGATGTCTCATTAGTGTGTTTGTGCAGTGGTCTCAGTGTGTTTGATGATGAAGTGTTTTTCAGGGCCCCTCCTGTCCAGTGGAAACAGTGAGATAAATCAGCCAATACGATTCCAAAAACACCTGAAATGAACAAATATTTTACGTTTACTTAAGCCAATAAATGGCATGACTGGACCCTCAAAATCTTGAATAGTGGGATGTTTTTTTCCACAAGATGTTAGTTAGTGAATTTGAAAAGATGATATTGGTCACCATATGACTTCCCAGCTAACAATTTTAGGTTGTAAGAAAATTCCCTGACATTACGTTACATGTTATGTTGAAAGGTATAGGAATGTTCAAAACTTCTATACATTGTATTAACGTTATTGTTTTGTTATTCAAATATTTATTAATGCTGTAATGTTTTTAAAATGTTACACTAACTACTTAAAAATAAATATTTGATGAAATATATATTTAACTTAGGAAAAAGTTCAGCTAATGTTACTGCAAGAACATTTTTGAGAACTTTGAGGGAACGTTTCCTGTTAGCTGGGTTGTGTGCTGTTTTGAATCTGACTCACAGACCTGAAACATGTGCTTGGTTTTTGATATTGAAATTCTTAAGCAAAACAGGCTGAGCAATGTCTATACAATTGAGTTGAGTTTCACGTCCCAAATCAATATAAAGTACTTCAGATGCCTGCTCATGGAAGACATACAGTTTACAGAGATGAAAACAGATGTCTTAGCCAAACTGTGATAAGAAAGATGTTGTTCGTGTCTGATTTTATTGATAGGAAATTTGAAAATGATGTATTTTTAAGCAATAAATGTCAAAGAGTTTTAAAGATGTCTGAATAAGATTTCAAAAGAAAGGATCTGTTTTCCGGTATACTTGCCATGTTTTTCCTGCCTATATATTTGTGATTTTTTTCATGCACTTACCATTATGTTTGTCATGCTATGTCTTGCAGGCTCAACAACAGGTCATTTCCCAAAATGACATGCACAAGGAAGCCACTTTGCTAGGACATAAACAGGATTATTTTTAAATCAAATTTCACAGCATTCTGAAACAGAGCTGCTCAGTGCTTTGATGGGTTGCATTGCTTCAGAAGGTTGAGAGAGCGAGAGATATACCGAAAGAAAGTGAGAAGGAGAGAAAAAGAAAGACAATTTACTTTTAACTTTGCAGAAATATAGATGTGGCACATTTTGCTGCAGCTCTGGCTGTCTTTCTGGATCCCCCCACACCTCACTTTGAGAAATGCACAGCTGAACTCGGATTCTGTTAGGATGCTTTGTGATTTACAGTGAGGAGGGATGTATTCCCATCCGGGACTCCAGTCACTGCCGGACGGTAGATTTACGGGCGCAATGACACCACTGATTACTTCTGGATGCTGAGGACAAATGGACAGAGTTTGTTTTTCATGCTTTTTATTTTGAAGAGCTGGACTAGACTGAGGCCCATCAACGTTGAGTCTCTGTCCCCGAGCGATGGCACAGGGGCTCACTTATGGACACATGGGCCAACTTGGACAAATTCAAGTCAATAAATAACATTCACAGACTGATGGGAAACCCATACTGTATCTCAGTGGAAGAGAAACGCAGAGACATTGTCGTGACCCCAGAAACCACACTTGCTGTTCAAGCTGCTTGACTCCATCTCTCTCTTTTTGACAAATTTGTGAGTCTTCCTGTGCGTCCTGTGGAGGCCAAACCGTAGACATACAGAGTTCAGCCAAACCCAATTCACTGCAATGCCAGGGTTCGAGTGACCTCACACAGAATTAAAAGGGATCACTTTGTGTGTATTTTATGGCATTGGGGATTATTGGCTCCCAAGAAATGAAATGTCTTGCTTTTCGTTTACTAACAATGACAAGATGGAAAAAAGACAAAAAATGACAAAAATGACAAAAAATGCAGAAAGAAATGAAAGACAAGGCTGCCGAACACTCAGTCAATAAATCAGGCAGAAACTCTGAATGAAACCAGAATGTGAACTTGATTGAAGACAGACGGACAGTCGTTTCTCTTCATGTGGGAATTTCGAAGACATTTCCAATTTCATGCAGGGCACAGAAACCATACTAAAGACATTTGTGTAATACAAGGAGGGAGGAACTCTTTTGATGATTGGCACAGGTCTTAGAATACAGTATGTCTGCGTTACACCCAGCTCTGCGCAAACAATGTGCCTGCCTGTCTGCCTGCCATACATCCTCAAAGGGACACGAAGCATCTCATATACTTTTGACACAAAGAACTGCCTATGTGACATAAACCAGATGGACTTTTCAGTAGGACTCGACATTGTGGTTTCTCACAGACCGCAGGCTTACTTGGTTGCTCCACCCATGGCCTGCTTGCTGGCAACTGGGAGGCGGTTTACTTCCATTCATCTTCTCACAAGTTTGGGTGAAAGGGGAAGCTTTGTAAGATTGATGATCCATGGCCAATTACTGGCTTAGCCCCTGAGTTTCACATAGAAAGCGAGAGCTTGGATGTAAACACACAGAATAAAGACATTGGGGGTTGGGAATACCTGCGAATTGACAATATATAAGTCCTCTTCTTTAAAATCTGTCTGGAGTATCATCTACCTATACTCTACTGTTGACATTTAAGCTTTCAGCAGTTGCAAATCTCAGAGGTGAACTCAACGCTCCCTTTTTTATCTACATCTCTGAAGATGAGACCTCCAGACAATCTCCTAAAATAATTCCATTCCACTGGCTGATCCTGGAATTTATGGATGATGGCATACGAGTGGAAAAAAGAGAGGCAGCCGCATCTGACGGCCCACAGTTGACGAGCACCAGGGCGCCAGGCGAAAGCTTGTTAGACAAACTCTGACAACAAGATGTTGCCCTTGAAAATCAATTATAAACACAGGAGCTTCTTTGCATCTGTTTCTGCTCGCAGTTTTGTGGGGCTGTCTGTCTTGGATTTCGGTTTTATCCTCCCTCTTCGGACGGATTCCATGGCAGTTCAAACGGCCATTCCAGAAGGATTAGTGCTAGTTTTTAAACCCACAGGACAGAGTGTGTAAATCGTAGATTGGTGAGCAAGAGTGATGACAGGTCATGGCACCCTCTGCTTATTGGGATGGTTGGTTTATGGGAGCAGTTGCGATGTTTTTCATTGCCATTTGCTTTGCAAAGACCCCTGTGCTGAACATGTAAACAATCATAAAAAATGACTTTGACTGGCTTAAAAGGGGTGCAGAAAGTTAGCACAGAGGAGTTATGGGTTCCCACTTTTTAATGTCCTCTAATGGCCCCTCAGGGTTCAGCTTTCACAACCTGGGGCCCATGATTATTCACAATTGTTTCAGTATGTCATCATTACATTGCACCAACACATAGCAAAATCTTGAGTTAATATTAACAAGAGGAACACAACATTGATTTCAAAATGACTAGATTGAATCCAACATTCTGCTATCAGTTTTGCTAATCACTTTTTCCTAATTAAACACAAAATACAGTTGTTCACCCAGAAATAATTCTTCCAGGAATAATTCCAAAAAAGAAAACACTGTCATAATATTCTCATGCTTATGCTATTCAGAACCCATATGAATGTCTTTTTTCTGTGAAGCATGACAAGATATGTTGTTTAATGCTGTTTTCAGCTGTAAACTTTAGTTAACTTTAATGTTAACTTTTATCTATGATAAGCTATAACTTTTAGCAGTAACAACAGTTACTGTTTTTCATTCCTGATTCATCTTTTTCTAAATAAAAACCTGAGCATTATTTTGCATTGCATCGTATCATTTCATCATGCATGTCTTAGAAACCCTTTAATATATTTAAGTCACAATCCCTTTGTTCATCTGTCTCCTACCCTTTGCCCTGAAAGAATGCTTACAGTCTATCTCAAGATGTTACATTCTGACATGATAAAAGACCACCACAGTGGATGAGACCTCTGTTTGTGTGTTTTGAAGAGCACCGTGTGTTAAGCAGATCCACCTAATCAAGCCACATTGTTCTGAAGCCCCTCAGGCCATCTGCTTCTCAGATTGGTCAATTCTGAAAACCTCGTGGTGAGCAGGATGTGGAGGCCTGTCTAGCTTTATGACCTCCCTATATCTTTAGTCATTACCCTGTGAAGCATTTAATTCAATTATCACACACGTTCTGTATAACAATGCTCACTGTAGGTGTCTGTTCTGAAGGATGAGGGCAGCCCTTAAGGAAACTCTGAAAGCACAAAGGACCATCAGCATTCTTGACTAGAATCCCTGGTTACAAATTGACACTTTTAAACACAAACAGAACCATTACCACATGTTTACCATACTGTCTTAGGAAGGTTATTTTAAGGCAACCCACAGCAAATTCTGCTTTAAAGTATTTAAAAAAACACATAATTTGCATATACATTGATAATCTGTATGTAACATTTTCTTATTCATTATGAATACACCTTACTAATAATGTCTAAGCCTTTAAACAGATATGCCACTACAGTAATCTATTATGATAACAAAATTATTTCCTGGTCTAATTTTCGCATCCTTGGTTTTCCGTTCAATGTATTGTCAACAAGCACACAAATTATGTTATTCTTGGGCAATCAGATTAGACGAACTGTCGTAAACAGTGAAGGTAAACAACAGTGAACTTCTCTGTCTTTCAGTCTTTCATCAAGAAAGGGTAGATAAGTTTGTCACCTGGACATTTTAAATTATATTTTTTTTAATCGAAGCATCCCAGATTTTTGCAAACACATGCTGATAATGGCATGTGAAAATAACTAAACACTGCATGATCCTATCAATAAACTAAAAACTACTTTCCTGTTTAACTGTACAAAAACAAGCAATGTTAAAAAACCTTTTCTTACTTTTCTTACAGTATTTCTGTTTGGTTTTCTATTAACCAAACTTTGGGAGGTTAATGCTTAAAGCAGTGGGATGAGGAGAAAAAAATAATTTGAAAGAAATACACCAAAAAAAGTTAATTTTTAGGCATTTAGGCAAAAAGACATTTGAAGATGTTTAGACATTTTTAGACAAAAAAAACATTGATTATTTGGAATTTTTTCTTGGCAGCGCATAAAACACTGCTGGCTCACTGATCAGAGGTCAGACAAAACCCACCAACAAAACAGTAACTCAAATCAAACCTCCCTAACAATTTTGCCGGTTCAAGGCTGAAATCCATGTTGTTGCACAACTCTTGGTTTCTGTGTGTGCTAAAAGAGACCAGTATCTGTGCTGTTAGAACATACCGCCGGGCATTGTTGACATTCATCAGGGCTACATCTGGATGGGGGGGATGAGATTAGATCATGTAATCTGCTAGGAGAAGATGGGAGGGCTGGCCAGGAAGCGGCCTTAATGTATGAGATGAATCAGGGAAATGGGTTTGGATGCCTGGTTAAGAGCATCAGGCCCCTAATACAGGAGGAAGGCATCCAAGATCATCAAGGAACCGCTGTGTGCATTTACTGATGAAGAGGAAATTGATCTTCTCAGCTGAGATGAGCAGTATCACATGTGGTGTTGTTTACAACTCCTGCATATTCTCTGTGGGACCCTGGGCTGAAAAAACAACAACACTTTAGTTTACTTTAACACCAGCGACTGTGTGAAAGGCTGAATGGAATTTATTTTAAACTGGGTTATCAGATATTGCCAGTTACTGTATCAGTAAGTTATGGAGCAGGCGGTACAATGAGATAGAAGCCTATTTCAGCTCTGACCATCAGCGTGATCACAATCATAAATAACAGAGAAAGAGGAGAGGCTACACAGAGGACAGAGAAGGGCAGAGAGGCAAAGCAACACACAGTGAATCAGATGATCGTTTAGAGTTAACGGAATCTCATTTGTGACACAGATTTATTGGTGAAAGTTACATGTTATCTGGTGGTATTGATTTAAATAAGGGCCCTGTAGAGCAATGCAAAAATAAATAAATAAATAAAAGGGAAGATCAGAGGTTGCTGTCACACTTTTTAGTCAAGTATTTCTCAGAGTAGGATTATTTTTGAAAGCCAGTTTCAGAAACCGAGTTCATTGAACACCTAGACATTGGTGACTACATACCTCATCTAATCATCATCAATAAATCCTCCTGCGATTTAGCAAAATTATGAAGCACAGGCCAATTCACGACAGAGGAAAACGTTAGCGTAAGATATTGAAATTTTAGTTTGGAATGTAAAATTAACCAGATCTATAGTACACTACAACTTTAACTTGGGTGTGTCAAAATTAACATCTTGACTTTAAAAAAAAAACAAGAAGGCCTTTAAAAAGAAGTGACACATAAATGACTGAATAGGTTGATTCTGTAATATAAATACAAATTCATCCAAGCAGAGGTTTTGAAGAAGAGAAGAGAAGACGCTTTGCAGTTTTATCCTTTGCTTGTGCAGTAATAATTTGGTGGCACTAACGCTACGCGCTTGTACATAACACGTCACCGGAAGAACTTCCTTACGCAAGCGACGTCAAGATGGCGCTCCGCAGCATGTGAAGGGGACTTACAGACAGCCGGTTGGACGCTTGAAGAACATGTACAGAGCATCATGTAGCAGACTAACAGGAGTTTGGAAATGCCTTCCACTCGATGGTATTCGTGGTTATATTATATTAATAAACTCTGTGTGGTGTTTTATTTGTTTCGGAGCGAAGTTTTAAAGGAAAGCTAGCCGGTTAGCCTAGCCACTCAACCGCAGCTGCAGCAGAATGACCTTAAAATAGCACCACGTTTCATATTACATTCGTACAGATTCATATTATCTTTTTATTAGGAATAGTAAACAACGCATTACACTGGCATGAATATATAAACTTCATCCGCATTTTGTTTGTGGATGTAAATGATGGTTTCATTTAAATACTCCATATGATTTCTTTGTATATAAGCGAGAGTTTGTCACACAATGTACCTCAGTACATAGTATTATATTTTATTTATGTATAGGGACCTTAAAGTCTTGACTACTAAAAGTTATTGAATAGCTCCACCATGATTGGCCTGGATAGTTTATTATTATACACACGTTGACGTTTTGTGACAACATGCCCCGGTAGCGGGTCATGATGTCAAAAAAAAGTGTTTTGAACTGTTTAAAGCCAACATACAAAACCACTGCTGTAGAAAGCACACATTTGTTTAGTGCTTTCCACAACATTGTTCCATTGCCTTAATGCCTTTAGTTTACAATGGGTGATATAATAATATATATTATACTCAAGTATATGAGTATACATAATATACATAATAATATATAATAAAATTGTTTTGCAATGTGCTTTCTGTGAAGAGGCTCTTGTCAGAACTCTTCATGCTAAATCTTATTAGGTATGATGTCTAGAGAGAGATTGAGTCATGTTATCTCTTAAAGGTTTGGTTGGTGCTAATGTGCAACTCAAGCTCTGCTTCAATGCATCCAGGAGTTACTTGGGTGCTAGGAGTCTGATTCAGCTCTGGAGGAGAAATCAAGCTGAATGGATGACATCCCAGCACCTCTGCTTTCACAAGAGACAGGTATAGACAAGACAGTGTAAACATAATCAGTACTGCTTACAGGAGAATTCAGCTCAATGGGGTCTTATCCAGCCGTTTTTAGCTGCATGTATAAATTTAAGGTTTTTGATCATGTATTCAGTCTTAAAGTCAATGTAAAATGTTATTGTCAACCAATGTTATGTCCTCATATTGACTTTAAGCATAATGTTAATTTTGACAATTGTTTTGCTTTTTCGTACACTTAAAACGTTAAAAATAAAAAACTGGATACAATAATAAAATGTGGTTTGTGAACTATCTATCCATATGAAAATGAAAGAAAAAATTAAAGCATTTGTGTATGCTGTTTTGTCGTCTGCATTTCTCCCATCAGTATGTGAAAGGCAGCAGTGCTGTCTGTCAGAGAACGAGACCCAAGCAGCAGCCTGTTACCTCTGTTCTGGATGAGCGAGATGATTCGCTGCTTAGACAGGTTCATCAGATCCCATCTGTAAAGCCAGAGTCTGATACTGCGTCACCAGGATGTGACCCGCAGAACATCCCGGGTGAAGCTGAGGCAGTCAGGGTGGCCCGCTTGGAGGCCAGACAGTGGAAGGAGCTGAGGGTGGAGTACAGTGATTTACCAAGGATTTACACACGACTGTCCAAGCTGAAACTAACAGGTGGGATGGTAATGATGTGATCAAACAAGGCAGTGGTTTAAGACATTTAGGATTTTCACATATATGATGTGTGCTGATATTTGAGCATATTTTAATTGGCAGATAGCCAACATCATTCTAAAACAGTTAAGGGCTTATTATGAAACCTAAATTGTTTTCTTGTTGTTGAAATAATTATTGAATAATTATGAAATAATTATTGCAATGTGATTGTTCACTTGATCAGTAAATGTAAACTGTACTTTAAAACCTCACCCATTCTTTTTCTCACAGCTCTTGTGGTTACTACAGCAGCAGCTGGATATGGCATGGCTCCAGTGCCCTTTGACCCCTTTACTTTTATTATGGCTTCAGTTGGAACAGGTCTCTCTTCCTGTATGGCCAATTCTATTAATCAGGTCAGTCACCTTATGCAGTTTCACAAAATAACTCCACACTCAGCATGATGTGAGTGGAGCAAGCAAATCAGATGAGGATGGTGGCCGTCACCCAAATGGAACATGCTAGCAAGTGTTAGACCACTTTATTTTGTGTGTGTGTCATGTTTAGATCTAAATTTCATTTTGTGGTGAGAGTTTTTAAGGTTATGTGCTGACTCTATTTGGCCAATTTAAAAAAAAGCTCTTCTGTGACAGCATTGTCAATAAATTAATGGTTTCTTCAACTTTCAGTGTAAATTAAATTAAAACAGAGTAAATGTTGTTAAATTAAGTGAACATTAAAGGTAGAAATATTCTGTATGCCAAAACAATTTGTATTTGGTTATATAAATATCTGCATTTTATTGCCCCCCACTGCATTGTTGGTTGACCCTTGGTGGTAAACTTTACATTCTTAATAACATTTGTAGTTTTAAATGTGATTTATTATTCATATAACAGTGAATATATACCATGTTATTAAAAAAAATAGGCAACCACAGACTTGGCTGGTTGTGCAATGCATGTTGTCCGATGTGGACTTGTAACATCCACTTGTAGGTAATTAGAAATGTATTACTCTCTGGGTTTTAACTTAACCTTGACTCTGCAAGCACATTCCAGCCAGAATAATTGCCTGCTTGGCGGTTTGTTGATTTTTCTATTGTTTTGGTTGTGTACAGCTAGATGGATGAAGTCTCATTGCAGTGTTGGCTTGACTTCAGATAGTCCTGCAATGCCCAGCAGAGTTTCATTGTGCATTGCACAAATACAAACACACACACACTGGATATGGGCTCTCGCGGTGCACTCTGTCATGCTTTTAGAGAGGAAAAAAGAAATTAGTGCTTAAGTGAGCCAGTTGTAGGTCGTATTTGGAGTCTTTTGCATTCCACCCCTGCTGTGTATCTAAAAAATACATTAGGGCAGATTAGCTCTGATGTTTTTCATAGAAAAGCTTTTGCCAAACTAGAATGAAAAGAAACAGCGAGAGATGCATGTTGTGTATTCTTCGGTTTATGCAGGCTGTAATCAGTGCTCTGCTCAAGGCAGAATACGTTCTGTTCAGGAATGCTCTTTGTGATATTAGCCAAATTTGAGGCTCTTAGCTGGTCCCCTTTTAGCGCCTTGAGCTTGACCAAAATGCAGGTGTGGCTTGTAATTTGCTGAAGGTCACGATCACACACTGCATTGAGCCCTGATTGGGTGTGAGCTAACTCACCTACCAGCCTATTTTAAAAGATACATTCAGCTTCATTCTTTGACTGTAAGTGGCGTCTCTGCATGGCAACTACTAATTATCTTGCTGATACCCTTTCAACCTGATCTTGTTGTTTTGCAAGGTGGAGGCCTGGATGGTGCGGAAATGAACAAGCAAATATTTGCTCTGCATGTTAGCTTTGAATAACATTGCCCGTTGAGGTTTCTTCTAGGGCAATTGATTTATGACTTGATTGTTAACTTTCTGCAACATGTACAGTTCTGCTTAGCTGCCATAATTATGTAACTGTCTCAATATTAGTGCTAAATGACACCTGAGATGTCTTGTTGGAGGATTCCCACGGTCTTGTAAAGCTGACATTTTCAGAACTAGAAATTTAAATGTCCAGGTCTGTCACAGAGACACAAAATCTTAAGTAATGGAAACATAAGTAGTGATTATACATTTTAATACATTTTCTAGTTACTCCCGATTCTAAAATCATTTAATTGGCTAGAAATCGCTCGTTGTGAGTGCAGCCTTTATATAATTATTAAAACACATTCTCATCCAGTATTGAAAGACTGAAAATGAAAATACACTTGACAAACTGGAAATCCTGTATATCGGGAGATTGGGTAGTAGACTAGGCAGCTATATGCAGTGTTTGAATTGATGCTAAATTAGTAATTCTTAACTAAATTAAAAAAGGCTGATTATGTTATAAGTGACATCTTCGCAAAACTCAAAATCAGCGTTCACCTTGAGGAGTTTTTAACATCGAATAGATACAAGGTTCAAGACAGATGATGTAACGCATATGAAGGCGGACAGATGGCCGCTCTGTAAATTAGTTGTGTTTGAAGTGCTGTCTTTTGAAGTTCTAATTGAGTAGAAACAGTGAGGAGGGATGGAGTGCTTAGAACAGGCCCATCACTTGCATGTTGTCCTTTATATGAAAAAAGAATGAACAGATATTAGGCATTATACTTAGTCTGTAAATTAGTCTGATTTACTTTTGGATGCAGAGAAGTATTTAAACTGGGCTTGGTATTTCTAAAGTACGCTTAGGTTTACTTCAGTCTGTACTGTCTAGATGGCCTTGTGACTTCCGTGAGTGTTTCTTGAGGTTCCGCCTGAGACTAATAGGCTTTCTGTGGCTTCAGAGGACATTTAATCCATAGGCTTTCTTGTGGCAAGCAGTTGGCATTTGGAGAGAGGCTTCACTCCACACATACAACATGGAAAAAGACTGTGTCTGGCCCCACTGTCTGGCCTTTCATTTCTGTTCTCATTTTGTTGCTGGCCTGTGTGTGTATGTGCATGCTTAAAAATTTAATTACAGCTCTATGAGTGTGTCATAGTAGCCTACAACAAGAATGTTACATCATGAGTGTGATTTGTGCTAGTATTAATACTAATAAACTAATATTATGGTACTGATGGTTTCTAAGTAATACTGAATTTTACCTACTGATGGCAGTTATAACATGCATAATATGGTACACCAAAATTTGTTGATATTACCATTGCAGGATAATATGCCATTACACCACTCAGCCCTAGTAGCCAGAGGTCACAACTGGATAAAGTGAGAATTTGGCAGGACTTGCAAAGACTCAGATCCTGTAGCTAGTAGAGCCATAGTAATGCCAAGGTCATGGGTTTGATTCCCACGGAACATACATGCACCTTGAGTCTGGCAAAGAAATAAATGTAACGTAAATGTAGAGCACTTTTTTAAAAACATGCAGTAAAACAGCATTTTTTTGAATGTAAATGCACTAACTTCTTGAAGGCAGATTTGTTTATACTGTAATACTGTGCAAACAATACGCTGTTCAAATACAGTGCAATAGAATAACAGAGATTTTGTATGCAGTCTCTTTGTTTCTGAAGCCCTGAGCCCTTTCTCAAGCTTTAGATGTCTGTGTGCCTAAAGATACTGTTACGTGATTGTCACTGTATTTAAAAGCAGTTCACATGACAGCAAATTCCTTGTGTATTTACCCCCTGACACAGTTCTGCATTACACACAGCTAATGAAAGTCATTCCGATTGCCTTTCATGTGCTTATGATGTTGTGGTTGTTTTCTTTGGGTTTCTGAAAATTATGTTTTTGTTGATTTTTAAAAAAAAAAAAATTATTAAACAGCATCTGGTTGAGCAGCACCAAAATCACGTGCGGTGTTGTCGTTGTAGCAACTCTCTGATCTCATTATCCTAGTCGTGACTCACCTTGTGTAATGTGACGGCTCTTGGGCGCACCCATACCTGGTGGTAATTGATCCCCACTTTTAAATCATTCTTTTGGTATTTATAACTCCAAAGAGGAAAATAAAAGGGAAGAATGATATCCTTAGATGTGGTGCCAGTTGTTTTTTTTCCTTTATTAAAAGCTCTCTGCCGCCTCTGTGCGGTTTGCCGTGATCAAAGATGAATCTTTTCAAGTTTGAAGAGTCCACTAAACATACAGCAAACAAATCAAAGTCAAGGTGGATCCTGTTAAGCACTTCTTTCAGTGCATTGAGCATCAAACGTAGCACAAGGCTGATTTAGATGTTCTCAGGAGCCAGTCAGGTTCATCTTTGTTTGTGTTTGTTTGTGATGATTTACCGTAAAGCAAACAGGAGAAGCACAGGGCAGGGATGTTGTAGCCTTTAGTCTTTGGGTCTTGGAGTATTTCCTGAAGTCACGTTGCAATTTTGTGGTTTCCTATTTCAGAGTAAGCTTGTTTGGAAACTGTCAGGAATGCTGTAAAAACCCAGAGCCCCCAAACAATGGCCAGCCAAAGTTGATATTGCATTCCGCCAAGGGACACAGTGTTTAGTTCTATCTCTCAATGTCACAAAGTTATGTCTTTCTTGACTTTAGATTTGGGCCTTTCAATGTTTGCATTTTTTAGGGGAACAATGTGTCTGCAACAATAGTAGCGCCAAACAGAATTGCATTAATTGGAAAATGTGTGGTACTTGACCATGAGAAACTTAATACCATGATGCAAGAGTGTTGTGGGTGGTTTCCAGGATGTTGCTATGTAGTTGCTTTGACTGCTAAAAAATAGATTTGAATTCTGATTGGTGCTAATAGCGTGGGACAAATTATACACAAAGGAAATTTACATTTATTAAAGAATTCTTGACTATATCAAGAATTTTTTTGCATTCTGACGCAGTTGTCAATATGTAACCTTGCATGATGAGTCCTGCGTTACGAAGATGAAGCTTTAAGAGTCACTGTAAGCAGAGTTCATAAAGGGTGTTCTGTTAATTGCTATCAAAACTTTACCCAGAATTCCATTTAATTGGATAATTGGGTCCAAAGAGTATTTTTTCAAGCTAAAGGTTAAAAATCAACAGTTGGGTTATGGGGCCACAGCAAAGAAAATACTTGTGCAGCTTCTTGCCAACAAGAACACCAATCACATTTCTCTCTATTTTTTTCTTTTTTTGGTGAACCACTTGTCAAGTGTGAAACACACTCAGTGTTGTTTTTGTAAACCCTGTCCTGGTATGTGTGAGGTGGTTATGTGTCATGTCTCGTGTTGAGACAGACAGGCGTGAGGACTGTTTTGTGTGCGGTACTGTGGTGGGCCGTCTGAGGATGGCACGCGCATGTGAGCTTAAGCAGTCCCTGTCAAACCAAACCAAAACACATCTACTTTCCTGACCCCCTCTCTACGCCTCACCTCACCTTTTGTTGCCTGTCTATTATACTGTAGGGCTGCGCAAAACTGCATATTTTCAGCCTCAACTAGTCTGTTTTAGTCTGTCTTTGTATGATTTCTTTGGGTTTTGGTCACGTACACCAGACTCATTTCTTAAGCAGTGTTTACATTGAGTTCTTGTGCTCAAAAACAGCTGGATGGAGTGAAACAGGCTGCTCATGTGCATGACGAACAATTAAAAGAGTCCAACAGTAATTGTCTTGAAATGTATTGGTGCAGAATTGACGCTTTGACTGATGTATTGCGATTTGTTTGTACTGTGAATCTTATCTCATGATAGTGCATTGGCACTTTACATCCTTGTGGAGATGTTTTATTAGTTATAATTTGCGTACATAATTGCCTGCTGATGTTTAGTTAACAAAGAAGCAGTTTGTCTAAATAAGCACAACCTTAGTGTCATTTCTCAGTGTGCTCAAAGTCACTTCCTTGAGGCACAATACTAGACACAAGTGAAGCAAAACCGAGATTGTGAAGCACAGCACACAGCATGCCAACCCCTCTCGGAGCTGAAGGAAACTTACTAGTCAACTTTACTAACCATCCTGATTTATCTCTAGTCTCTTTGACTTCTCTTGATCTTTCTGTTGTCCGTTTATCATTTGTATTTGCAAAGATACCAAACGTTCATTTTTTTCTTGATCTTTTTAACAAAAAGATAAAATGGCTCAAGATGGTTAGGAATTCGTTACCGTATGTAACCGTAACAAAATCGGTAATGATGCTTAATGATCTCATTATTTTGTTGAGCAGGTTAACAAGATGCAAACACAATGAAACTTTTCATAACTGTAATAGTACTTGATTATTTGATCTTCATAATATGAGTTTGTTCTGTCTGAGCAGGTTATCTTTTGATCTATACCTTTTTCTGATGCCATTAATGATTTTAATAACATTTAAACATGCATTCATTATTTCTGGGGTGTTGCCGTGCTGAGATGATCTTGGAAAGTCCCCACTGGTACGAGATGATTTAAAACCCTCAGGAGGTTCTTCACCTTCCACAATATTCAGATGCAAATTCAGAAGCGTGACTCTGGAGAAGCAGCATATCAAATCACCCTTTGAAGTAATTTACGGCACTGTTGAACATAATTCCTGGTTTGTTCTGCGTTAGATCACAGCAACTAATGTCTCTGTTTCTACTTAGCTTAATGTCGTAATGTTAATTGTAGTAGTTGGCACGTGGTTGCTGCGTTTTAAATAGAACAGGTTTTATCCATCTATCATCAGCATGACAGTGTGATATGTTTTTGAACCTTTCAGACTGATTTAGTGTTTCCTTAATGATGCATGATATGAAATTTTAATGCCTAATGTATAAAAAACACATCCTGGTTTTGGGGACAGCCTAGTGTGATGAGATCATGAACAGGACCCATCAAAAGCAGAGCAGGTAATAAGATCTTCAGGTCTGACAGCACAGTTTTTTCACATGGGGGTTCCTGTAGATAGGTGAATTGAAGTTTACCTCTATCCCATGAGGCTTCACTTTCTGACTGCAGGCATCTTGCCCTTAATCTTCTCTGACATAGACAGTAGAATTGATTGTTGCTTGCTTGTAGCTTTCATGCATTTTTAAAATCCATATTTGCATGCATATGGCGCAGCTTCGGATGCGATGTACTGTAACAGAGTAAGAGATTAAATTGAGGGGATATGTTAGAACATAAAACTTGAGCTGTAAGATAGATGCGGGTTTGTTTATTCTTTTTTATGAGTAATATTAAAATTGAACAACATTTGTTTTGCATATTGGAATTACACCTCATAAAACACGTCTATTGTAAATTGTTTAAAACAATCATTTAAACTGTTTAAATAAACAGTTTCTGTATAACCAAAATAAATTAGTCAGGAAAGTCTCAGGAAACGTCAACATATAGGTCGCAATTAATTTCATTGTTCTTGTTGGTGTTCTACTAATATTGTTGTTGATGTTTTAATGGCAGTAGAGTAAATATTAGTGTAAAAAATGTAAACTATTGTTTTACAGTAATTTGTTTGGCTAATGTTTTAAATGCAAATAATGTCAGTGCATTATTAAAACCAGGCTTCATTTTCCTTATGAAAAAGACTAATTGTTTTTATTTTGAGGGTGTGGTGTGTACATGTGAGATTCATGCAGTTACAGTTACAGTTTATTAACCATTGAAATCTGTCTCATGTTGGCAGACACCTTTCAGATCTTAATTTGGGCCACATGTCTGCAGTTCTGTGCTCTCCCATTACTCCTGCACAGTAATCTCTCCTCTTCTGCACCCATCTGTTAAAGCTCTGGCATCCCTGACAGCTCCTTCTGTCCCTCTGGACCTGCGTGTGTTACAGCCGTGCATCATGTTAGGGGTCCCCTGCTGCTATATGGAACCTCTGGAGGAACCACAAGCTGTAACCAGATGCCCCCTTAAGACATCCCACCAACCCGTCTCATTCTAAAGAGCGCCCCATCCTGCAGTTTTATCTCTTCCTCTGTAAGATGCAGTGGCAGGCGATATGTTTTCAAACGGCTTCGAAATTCCGCCGACATGACGACATTGTGGTCTGTAGTTTTACTGGTACTGCATCCTCAAAGCAAGACCGGCTGGTACTTGAGCAGATCTTTAAAGACAGACTGCCCTGTGTAATTTTTATTCCTTTGTGTTTTTGCCTGTCCGTTAAGACCCTAGAGCGATAATGACAACTCTGTTAAGATTGCTCAAAGTGCCAATCTGCTCTGGGGTCCATGCTGTACACAGTCAATTATTTATGAAGACTTTATTGCTGCTGGTAATCACATTAGTTTCGCTCTACAATGTGACTGGTTTCTTCATTGTGAGCTGTAGCTATCACAGTAAAATGAGCACTCGAAGCGAGATTGCCTTTTTTGGAGGTAAAAACATGTCTTGAAGGTATTAACACCAAGGTTATCCCTCCATAGTATAGATGCCTAAACCACAAGCCTGTTTAACATTTCTTTAACAATAGGGATGAATCGCCTGCTTTCAGTCCTGCTGTAAGCTTTGAATCCGTTTGGGACGTTGGCATGAAAAGACTAATCGGTAGGTGATCTCTGATTGGCTGGCACGGTGAAACACAGGCTGTTTAATGGCCTTTTTCACGGCATTCAGAATAAGAATTAATTTTTAAACAGAAGGAGTTGTTTAATAGTTAATTTCCTCAGTCTTCGCGATCCGCAGGGTGTCAATCTATGTCAAACTGTACTTGATGGGATATTACCCTGCAGGCTCCATATGGCCTCAAGTATCTGTAACTGGGTTATTGTTCTAATAAATGTCAGGCACAAAACGTGGAATTGTATAAAAGGAATTAAAGGGAATTTGATACCGTAAATTGTCTGCCGGTTGGGTTTTGTTTCATTTTCGTTTGCATATTGTAATCAGTGAAGAATACAAGAGATGTTCCATTCATTTTTTTGACAGTGTTTACAAGGCTGTTTACTAATTTGCGATTTTTGTAACGTGTGTGGTACAATATAAAAACTTTGGGACATAGTTTTTTGACCTTTCCCACCACTGTCATTCTGAAAATAAACACACAGTACTGTCAAGCACTAACTAAATGCGATAACCCTCCAAAAACCCCAAACACGTTCCAGGAATAACTTTTCTCTCCCCAAGACACACATGAATAAAATATCATGCATATCTATAACGTGTACCAAAATGTAGATTTGCAGATTTGCCTCTAGCTCCGCTAGGCAAATTGGAACTGGCGTAATTATAACATAGATCACACTTTGGCAACACTGCCATTGCACGTCATGTGTACTGTGGCCTGTTTATTGTGGCCTGATAAAAATCGTTACCTTGTGCTGTGCGGGCCAGGGATTGCTCAGAGGTCCTTAGATGCCAAATGAGCACCATGTCATGGTGATACGCAATTCCGTGAGGTCTTTATAATAACTCAGTTTTTCTGTAGCAATGCGCCAAAGGCTAATCTGCTCTACTGCTGTCACTTTTGATATCCCTTGACCTTATTTTTAGTCTAAAGCTGTGGTCAGGCTAAAAAAATTTAAATTTTCTTATTCGTTTTGTGCAAAAAGCGATTGCCTTTCACCTTCTGGCGTGTTTGGTTTACTCAGGGTTAGTCTTGCATTCTGATGAAGTGCTAGTCATGGTTGGTTTTGTTTTCTTGAGCAATGGACAATTTGTGGTCTTTAAGATCTCCAAAGCCCTCTTGGTCACCCTTGGGCTACCTTGTATTTATTTAGAATTTCAAGAGATTGTGGCTTTTCAGAGAGCTTTGCCACTCTTGTGGTTTATGGCTTTTCTCATGGTTTTTGTAGTTGTGGTTTAGACATTCACAGTTTGAGACTTTGCATGTCTGTAAGACATCATTGACTTCAGATGTCACCAGCTGCACAGGTAGGTTCAAAACAAGACAGTATCAGACAAAGGAAGCAAAACAAACCTTCCCCAGGGGTTTCGCTCCTTGAGGTGGAGCTGTGTGTTGTCGACATGTTTGATCAAAGGTGTTTTTGCACAGTGACGGCACCCTTGCACGCGAGGGGTCTTACCACACTCTCATCACTTTATTATCCCTTTATTTGCCGCAATCAGATGAGTACACATCAACACAGAAGAGCTTGGCAGGCGGTTCATGTTCATATTAGCTGAGGTTACATGTCCGGACATGATGCTGCTATTGCAAGGTCTGTGTTGACCAATTAATCAAGTTTCAATGAGTCAGTTCTAGGGAAACTACCTTGTAATGCAGGGATCTGAGTCTGGCAACTGACAAATGTTTCCATTTAGTTTTCTTTTTGTTATTGATAATAAGATGGTTCCTTAGGAACATCTGACCTCCTGACAATATGGAGAGCAATGACTGTTACATAATGCACTTTTGAGACCAAAGTTCATGGATGCTGTATGTTTTAATGCACATTTTTAGTCGACTCCCTTTTCCTTCACCCCTTCAATGAACATTTCTGGTGAATAATTCAGTGTTAATGGCACACTTTGCTATGTTGTACACTGGAGACCATTCATATAAATTACAGACTGTTTTAATCAGTTTTTGTTTTAGTTTAGTTCTGTTCTGTTTCCTGGTCTTTGGTTTTGTTTTGAATATTTTTCCTATAGTCCTTCAAGGGGTAGTTGAAAAACCAAGCTCGCTCTTGTGTTGTTCCAAAACCATAAGATTTTCTTTTCTTACAAGATTGACAGCTTCAGTCACCATTTAAATTCACTGTAATTTTTACCCTCTTCCTAATATAAAAGAAACTTAAAAAAATGGGTTTGAAACAACATGACTGTGAGTAAATAATGAGATTTTTTTCCAGCTTATTTGTCCCTTTAAAGATTTTACACTGTTTTTTGGCTATATGCACTACATCATTCCTGGTGTCTTGTAATATGGGCAGATATTGGAGAGATCCAGATTAGCAGCTCCTTTTTTGTCATGTTCATTTGGTGCCAGTGTTCTTGGTTAGAAGTAAATAAGTTAAAAAATGAGATGTTCTTAGCCATTTCATTTTAGCCTGTATGCTGGTTTGACCACATGTAATTTAATGTAATAATGGGCAGCAAAAAAGATTGAATTGTCGGAAATTAAAATGATGTCTGTCATTTGAGGAATAATGTGTTATCCTAGCAGTCATTTTCTTGTTTCCTTCATAGAAAGGTTTATATAACACATTGCTTATGTTCTTGTGTGAGAACCTGTTCTCTGTTTTTTCCAATAATCAGTGTTGCATGCAGAAGAAAAGCAATGCAAGCCAAGCAGAATAACACATGCAAGAATCACAATGCCATACAACTAGTGTATTCTAGGCACCTAAACTATAAGAAATAACAACTGATACTTATGAGACTTATGTTTTTCAATCTGTAAAGACAACAGTGTTTAATTTAATAAGATATTACTTTTGTTTTCTTCATATTTATGGGCATCTTCTGCCTGTTATATATGAACTGGTGAAATATCTGCCTTGTTTCACAAGAATTCTCCAGTTTTAGTTGGTTAAAGGTAGATGTTTACTAAGTTTACTTTTCTATGAAGGTAGCAGCATTAAGGACATTTTGTTTAGTTCTGAGATCCGTAACTAATTAACAAAAGCAGCCCTGTTAGCGCCATGCTTACACGCTGGTGTTGAATACTAATTTTAATTTGCGAGAGTCAGTAGCCTATAAGAAAACGGCCAATACTGCATAATTAAAGTGTCCAGTGTGCCTTGCACCCTACTGTTAATATTTCTGCTCATCACAATCTGATGAGCAGACCATGGGTTTAATATGGCTGTAGAACATTTAGATATCAGTGGGCAAGCTTTGACCTAGAAATGACAACTGTTTATCAGCCTGAAGTAGACTTTTTTTGTGTTCCCATGGGCATCCACCTTTTTAGCAGTACATTATTGTTATCTGTTGTACCAGAGGTTTTAATGCAAGTTTTAGTAGTTACGTGTACAAAGAATAAAAGCTTTTATCCCCTCCATCTTTCATCGAATATTATATTGTTCATTGTTAATGAGGGAGTGTAATTGCACTTTTTCCACTAGGCAGGTACTCTGGTTTTATTTCATGCTTATAAATGTCCAGTGTCTTTTATATAGGGGATTTGTGGACTTGGAAGAGCTGTTTGTGTGATGAGCTGTTTAAATGTGTCTGGCCTTGAAGCTTGAGATGGAAATCATCTGACATTGCTGTAATTGCACTGTGCAGTCTCTTGCTGTTTCGGGCATGTTTCTTAACACACACGTTTACATAAGCATTGCTTTTTGACTAATAGTAGCTCTCAACTGTAGGGAGTAGCCCTTCCTGCTAATCTGGACCCTTTCTTACAGCCAGGCCATTAATTTATCCTGCTATCCTCCTTGTAGAATGTGAATCATTTTGAAAGTTTATCTTTAGTTGAAACTCATTTAAAAATTCTGAACACTGTTGAGTTAAATGGCTAAAACCACCTACATGTGATTCAGTAATGCATCTCCCTCACTGTCACAACATCTGCTGTTTGGTTCCAAGTGATATGTTGACATCTCATGTTCTGTCATGAAACCATTTCAATTTTGATAGCCTGGATTGATGTAATTGTGGATTACTGTCCATGTAAGTGGCTTAAGAAGAGGGTTGTGGTTTCTTCATAGAAACGGCCATTGGTAAACTGTACCGCAGAGTGACTCACCTGCAGCCCTGTCTTTTGTGGTGATACTTTGCTAATAATAGATTAGTGTTGCATGCAAGATGCAGACATTGAGTCACAAAGTAAAAAGACCATTTAACAGAAACAAGAATGAATCTCATTCAGCCTACAGAACACGGGCAGCTTTGGTATGTACAACATACACTCTTAAAATAAAGGTCTCTTTAAAGGTTCTTTATCAAGGTTCTATGGTACCATAAAGAACCTTTAACTTTCAGCTTTCTGTTGCACAAAAGTTCGTTGTAGTAGATAAAGATTCTATAGACTATAAAATGGTGAGGAAAAATGTCACTTAAGTGTTCTTTGGGGAACCAAAAATGGTTCTTCTATGGCATCGCTGCTATGACAACCCTTTTTAGAACCTGTATTTTATGTAAAACACAGAAAGAAAGAGATACTTACCAGGTTATCAGACTCTCGACTGGTTCTGTGTTTTGTTGGACAATTAGATTCAAGTAGATGGTTCTTATATTTGAAACGTTCATTCGAGAATATTTTCTCTTCTGTTCTCTTCTTTGTATGGCACTAAGCTGACTTTTAGATATACTAATTCCTTCCTCTGATCTTTGCAGATGTGACATCATGAATCATCTTTAGGATTAAAGCGTGACGGCGAGCACGATTTGGTTTATCCTGCTGTATTTGGTGGAAAGTGTCTAGCTACACATCAGCTGCAGATGTTGTTGCCCTCTATAGTGATATGCATCGGTCGTTGTGCGTTTGTTGACGTCTTATGTTAACGTTCATGTTGTTATCATTTTATGAATTCTGACCAGTTTGTTTAAACTATAGCTTGACTTGGAATGGATTGATGAGTCCATACCGTCTGCCTTTGATTCACGGATGACGCTTTAGAAACACAGGATGCTTTTTGCTATATTTTCTACTTCCTGCTTTAGATCTAAGGCTTGGTTTGGTATCTCAGAGGTTCTTTTTCTTTTGAGTTCAATTCCTTCCACTGATGTCCTACTTTCCCAAGCGGAGAAGCTTTAGAGTGTTGAGCCATTTCTTTTATTTGCTCGTTTTGAAGGATTTTCTGTCTTTTATCTGTTGTCTTGCTAAATGCAGAGAACACAAAAGCACTAAACAGCTGTTGTTGGTTTTAGAGCCCTACTTTTGTTGCAGACAGGTGATGAATGCTACGTCTGTTTCTCCATCCATCCAGGGCATTGCGATGCTTTCTCTTAAATCTTTGGACTCTTCCCACTGGCATTTCTTCAACACAGCCTCATTGATTTCACGACAGTGGTGTGCCCATAGACAAAAGCTGCTGTCTGATGAAAATCAGATCATTGCATCAGATTACAGGAAATGCTTTGGCTACAACGCTGGAATCAAGGTGCAAATTTCTGTTGTGCATCGATTGGCCAACCATCAGAAAGGTCAACAATTTATAAAGGTTCTTTTTGGCCACATGCCATAATATTCTTGCTGGGAATACGGTCTGTTCTGTTTATGATATGCCGATTAGCCGTATCCTGTGTGTGGTTGAGCTTTTGAGGTTTATGAACCATGACTTCCTGTCCCTCAGCCACCAACTCATTAATTGAGTTCCAAAATAAGCCTCAAAGGTGGCTAACTTCAGCACATGTGGGAAAGATGAGTGTTTCCCTTTAGAGGGTTTATTGTCTCGAGGTTTACATTTTGTGGAATTTGGTTAGTTATTTGTATACATAAACTAAAATTTTTAAATGTATTTTAAAGTTTTTTGCCATCATTCTTTCAGTTTTCCAGCACTTATATAATATTTAGAGAGAGTGTAGTTGATTGGTCAATAGAGAGCTTCCTCTCTGAGCTGTATCACCATGCAGAACTTACTGTTCACATGTCAGGGGCTTTTCTTTTCCTGTTCCTGTCTATAGTTTTATCATTTAAATATTATTAAATAAAATATTAAATATTTGTATTATGCGGTAATAGTTTCTCGATGAGGCAAACTTTTCTTGCTCATCCTTTTTTTTGGCTGCTGCCCTTTAACTGGTCTGTTTCCTTCCATGGTTCCGCAGTGCAACACTGTTCTGTCATTCCTGCTAACCTGCTTTCGCTCTGACAGGAACCATTTTGCTGCTTTTAATGGCGACAGATGGTTGAGGACTCACTCTGAGGACCTGACAGGAGCTAACAGCCTGACATCACTCGACGAGCCCGACTAGGGGACGCGAAGAGAAGCGGAAAGGGTCTCGAGGGCCGCAGGCATGAAGAGAGAGAGGACAGGGGTTGTCAGGAACTCTTTACACATAGTCAAGCTTTTCAAAACCATCCTGCTTCCATCTGCTAGAGCGGATGGCACTGTTCTTCAGGCATGAATAATTCAGCAGTTTTTCCAGCGGTGCCTTGATGGTTTCAGAGCCGGTCCAATAGAATAGCGCCTTTTTTACAGAGGTTAATCTGAGCCCGCCATTAAAACGAGACTTGCATCTTTAACTCAATCCATGCTCCATCTGTCAGAAACCTTCAGGCTAATAATAGGGTTGGTTTTCTATAGATGCTGCTGCTTGGCACCCGGTCATAGATTTGAAAAACCACAATTAGTGTCTGCTTTGTAATTACCAACTTTAATGCTGGAGGGGATGGTGATCAAACCAAAGTTTGTCTGAGCTAGTGTCCCCCCGACAACCTCCCTGTCCAGATCTTCAGTTTCTGTATATTTACTAGCTGTAAAACAGTTTTGACAGAAAACACGTTGTTCTTTTATTTTTGGTCATTAACATGTTCTCATCCTTTTGCCATGTCCACAAGCATTAAATCGGATGGGAAAGGCAGTCATGAGCAGTGACTTTCCCAACAAAATGCAGCGGGACCATGAATTGCTAGTGCTGGAAGCCATAGATGCATTTAGAAGTTTACAACTCTAGTTAAACTTCAACAGGTTTCTGTCAAAAAACTAAATATTGTCTTTCAGAAAGTGGTCTAAAAATGTTTAGAACAAGATGCATTTTTTAAGATGTGACACTGAAATGAAATATTTATGCTCATTTTGACAGCATGTATCTTTTAAATAACGTTATTATTTTATGCACAGGGAGAATTCTATAGTAGATACTTTTTAGTTGGTACTTTAAATGGTAGAAAACTCAATTAAAAATATAATTAGATTCTCTGAAAAAAGTGTTAAAATGTCATGCTGTGTTTTTCGAATAAATGTAAATTAAATGTCTTAAGTTTTTTTTGTTAAGGATTTGTACATTATTTGTGCTGTACAACAAGCAAAAAAAGACTAAGGTTTGCTTTTTCAGTGTACCGTTAGATGTTCTTTTCTGCAATCAGCTCGTCTCTTCATCTTCCCATACTAGTGTCCCATCCAAGCCATGCAGGTAGACAGAAGGGTCGGGATGTGAAAAGACGGGTTAATTATGGAATGCAAACACCGTTTAGGACTTCAGTGTTAGCGGCAGCTTTTGTGATTTCACAGAGAGACAGATGCAGTTGCAGCAAAGAAAACAGACAGTAGGTTCCTGTGACCCGTGTCCCGGCTTGTCTTCAGCGCTTACCGCAAACTGCTGATAGAGAGAAGAGGATAAAACAAGCAGATTAGACATTGAAAAAAGCTTTCAGGTGAAACTGCACCAGGAATGCATGTGTCTGCAGGGCATGTTTTGTGGATCTTGCCTAAATGTGCGTGTGGCTCTGGATGTCTTTTGAATGGCTGACTGAACGATGCATTGAGAAATGCAGGCATATTGTTTGTGTATTACACCACAAAAAAATCAGACCTCTTGAGCAGGCCTTCTTTCTCAACACAAAAACACTTCTGCTCAAAAACTTGACATCCCCGCCACACGGATGGATGTAGATGAAGTGGGTGCTGACATCGGCTTTTTGATGATAAGGCTGCTTCTTTCAGAGTTTCTTTATTGAAAAATGTTTAGCCTTATGTCACTTCATGATGTCCCACTTATATTGAGGTGGAATGTTAAAAGTTCATCTAGATGACAAGCAAACCGTGTCTGTCTGAAGTGAACCAGCCTCTTGGGAAGTAAACCCAGACTTCAGTTGGCAGGAATGTTTAGAGGAAAAGTGCATTTTGCCACAGGTTGTTGATGGCAACAAGTTTAACACAATGGAATTAGGGGAGTGAGGAATGAAGTTTAACTTCTGTGAAGACATAAACTGTGGCTCTGAATGTAAACATTTTGAATGCAAGCATTTTAGCATAGTGCATTTACAAGACCACTTTTCCCATGAGCGTTGTGCTGTCACACACAGCTGGAGGCACCAGATATAATCTAAACACACACTCATGCAGTCTTGCGTAAACACACATGCTTACTTGACATGTCTTCTCCAGAACGTCAAGGCGTCTTCACAGATGCTGAGGTTGAAGGACTGTTGTACAGACGTTTTTTTACCATTGTGTTAAAACATTCAGAATCACCCTAGCTTTCAGGCAGTGTTCTCTTTAGCACCAATAGATGAGCCTTTTAAATTCTCTGGCAATGTGTATAAAATTATGTAAATCACAGTCTTTTAGGTTGGTTGCCAACCTCTGGAGCAGATGTATCAATGGTAGATGTACGTGGCTAGCCCATGCTATCAAAGTCAAGAGGGTTTTCTGTTGGCACATTGTGGCACAATGTGTTTCCCTGCTCAGCTGAAGTAATTGTTTCACTTGAATCTATATTTGTTTAGTGTGCCAGAGACTTAAAATAGCTTTGTGATAAATGAGATCATGATTAATGTGGATTCGTAGTGCTGAGCTCTGTTTACAAAGAGCCTCCAGTTGGTTGTTACTGCAGTCAAGATACTTCATTAAACATTCTGTAGATTATGAGGAGCGTAGCATCATTCTTAAATCACCAAGGGCCAATTATTATTTTGATTGTTCCTTATGTTCCTTAAGATCTTGGAAAACAGTGTTTTTACCTGGTTTTGAATTGCTTGATTAACTTGTAGTCAGCTCGCCCCTTTTTACAGGGAGGTAAAATATGTGATTGTTTTTGGTTTAGTAGCACAAATTATATATCCAGTAATGGCATTTTTGTCTTTTTCAATCCATTAGAGTTGTCTTAGTTCATCCATTAGTCGTTCTAGCTCATACTGTAAAACTGTAACATGAAACCTTAACACAGTAGGGGCGCTATGGTGTGGAATCAGTGAGACTGAGAAACTACACACTACAGGCTCACCTAAGTGATAGGCCTGGGTTATGTGAACCAACACTGGGCCAAAGATGATGAACTAGTGTTCTTTTCCCACAGGAGGTTCTTGACTTCTTGAACCAGCATCTTAAACTCAGTCTCCAACTCCCAACCAATCTAGATGGCAATCATTCATCTTATGTTGTTGCTGTGAAATACCTTCTAATGTTGTTCTAATAACTGGAGTAAATGTTGCAAAAACATCTGCCGATTGTAGAGCTGGAACTAGACCAGGATGTCTTGGAGAATCTTAGTGGTCTTCATGGTGTTTTTGTCTTTTCTTGGGGTCAAGGAGATGATGATCTCATATTCTCCCCCAGAAGTGGCTAACAAGGCTGCTTTTAAAACCAAATCTTCGGGTTCAGTACAACTGATCATGTACAGATTTCCTTGTACTATACTTTCTTGTTTTCACCCCAGGATAACAACATTTACAATGCTCTGAAGCTAACCATTCCCAGCCTTCATCTCATGCCTGCTGGCAAAAGAACTAAATACATTGATTTGAACTGGGGAAGCACTAGTGTAGAGCAGAACATTGGTAATTGGCTGATTAGCATGTGGACAGTTTAGCACTCAACTCTGCTTCCTAAGGGCCATTTATCAAGCCTGTCGCTGTGCCAGCTGAGCTGTTGCCAGCTCTCCTGGTTGCTCCATGGCTGGAGAGGCCACACGATCACATCTCACATTCCAGGATAAGACAGAGGTACCTGCATAAATTCTTGTCTTTATGTGGAGACAGCAGAGTGTGTGGGTAATGTAATGTAATGCTTAAAATGAATGGCATGGAATTACTGATAGTCTTTGAGACTGAGCATCAGTTCTTTCTGAGTTACATTTACATTTAATTATGCATATTTTAATATTGATCAAGCCATAAAGGGAAACACATTCCTTGTCTAAATGAGAGCAATTCATACTTATCTTCAGATTTATCAAAATATGCTTTGCCTCTGAAACAACTTGCCTTTTCTGTAAAGTTTCTAGGTGCATGGACCAGACTTGCATTGATTTTAACAAATGTATAAGCCAAAATTCTAAGAAGAGCAGCCAAAGAAAAACATCAGCTTACATTTATGTTGATCATTTATGGAAGAGGTTTGGTTAATATTATTTATATGTTTAATATTTGTGAATGTGGCATTCTTAAGCAAGAGTGAGATAAACACAAAAATGCACCCTAGAGTAAACAGCTGCATATCAGCAGATGATAAAAACATCATGTTTCTTAAGAAGCGTACAGCCTGAACTGCTGAGATTTAAGTCTAGGACATTACAGTGACATGAAAATCCCTGTCTGTATGATTCTAGTCTGTAGGATCTTCTACAGGTGTGTAAGTAAGATAAGGCTTAGTTTAGTCTACCCAATAGAATGACTTCATAAGTAATTTAAATCATTTTTGAGATTATCACAAAGGAAAAAGCTCCGTTTAACTGGAGATTATGTATATTTATAGAGAAATGCTGTAACGATGGAATGATGAGGTTTTGAAAAACTTTGACCACATCCAAGCTTCAGAATTTGGAAATATGTTTAATTATGATGTCATCCATGATGCAGTCAAGCACCTTTAAGTGCAGTCATGGTGCGTGTGTTCATTGTAATTAGCAGTGTGTGATGAACGCAGTGGTCTGGTGAACATTCTGGAAGCCTGCATTGCAGGGCCTCACTAAACCTCACGCAGCTCAGGTTGAACTTGAACCCCAATAATTCAGAGGTCGCTGTCACTAAAGAGGAATTTAGCTCTGACCTCTTCCATACATGTATGAGATGAATTGCAGCTGATTTTTCTTGCTGCTGTTCTTTGAAATTTGGCAGATAATTGTGTTGAAATAGATGCAATACTACCTCTTCAACTCGCGAACTCTGGTCCATGCACCTGGACTTTGACAGCATGGATATTTATCATTGCATGTGTGTACTTACAATGTGCGCAGCGTTGATTGAACGTTTGGATCATATCTTTGTTTGTAGAGGTGGAAGAATAAAACACGCTGAAGTTACCAAGTAGGTGTTTGAGCAGGTGGTGTTTACTTTAAGCTGTTTCAAGGGATTGATGCCGACTTCCCTCGTATACAGCAGCTGCACTGTAAACATGTACTGTATATTTACTTAGACTCCATGCACATTGGTTTCTCTCTGTGTGAATAAACAGTGGATAGGCTGAAAGTTGCGCGCCTGCATTAGGGGTGGAAATATCAAGGTCAACTAGTTTATCTAGATTTTGTTGTTGTATGTATATCTAAGTTTGCTGTTTTACCAGTGATCATGCGGTTTTAACAGCGCATTCAGATATACATCTTTTCAGCTTTTCTCCTGTCTCAATTTGTTTTTGAGCATTTTTCTGCATGTTGCGTTTTTAATTGTAATTGTCATGTAATTGTTTCTTTTTTAAGAGCAGTTAGTTAACCAGTTTTCCAGGCAAACCACTGAGTAGTCAGTTTTCGAAAGTAAACTTGCACATCTCCAGTGTGTTTGTTTACATATTTATGTGCATGTGTGATCGTCCTCAGATGCACTTCCCTTTTAAGTAAACACTGTCAGTGGTGAGTGATCAAGCTACAATAAAGAGTTTTATATCTGCATTCGTTTGTATGGTCCCATAGTTTGTCGCTCCTGTGACTGTACGGTAAAGCTGTACAAACTCCACTCTTCACTGAACCCAGAGCTCTGCTTCTCGTACAGTGAACTCTGCAGTATCACTCTTGAGCTGATGTAGCAATTTAAAAATATACTCGTACCCTGTGATGTTTATAAGCACGATATGGGGATTTAAGGCAATAATTCCTAAAATTTAAGTTTATAAAATTTTCTTTTCCTAACTATAATTATTCTTTTTGGGTGATCAGTTTAGTGATTTATACTAAAAGTTTTGAAAAATATATATTGATGTGCTGTAGTTTCAGTTTAACTTTATAAATTATTAATTAAAGTGGTTATTTAAAAAAATAAATTAAAAATAAATAAAGTGGTTCTGGCAGGAGTCTGAGTGTGCTTCTAAAATTAAAAACAGATCTTCTCTTGCTGTTTTGTTTCTTTAATAGAATAACACTGGAACCTTTTGATTGTTAAAGAAATAACATTACCTCAATCTGATTAACACAGGTCTTCAGATGAAACAAAAGAATCTGATTATATAGGCCTTAGAAGTGGAGATGTGACAGCCCATAATATCATGATCCCTCTTCATATTCACTCACTACTGCTTGTGTGTGTGTGTGAGTGTGTAGAATGATCTTCAGCTGCAGTGAATGCACTGAAGCAGAAATGGCAGGACTCTTGGGGTGTTGATGTGATCCAGATGATGTACCAGTCTGAAAAGGCGAAAAAATGTATAAAGATGGACAGACTGTGAATTGAGACAATGCCTGGAGCCGAGAGCTGCTGACAGGCACCCAAAACATCTTGTGAACACTTTTGAGGGTGTTACAGCACACCAGAAACATTTTTGCCAGAATTTACAATGTTTATATGCTTGCTACCAAGGTAGTTATCTGCCCCAGACCAAATGTCTGTGAGATATTGGGAGATTTTGCATGCAAAGTTGTCCTGGTTTCCAAGATCAATTCTGAGAAGGTCTTGTTAGCATCTGGCTAATACTTAGGAGACCAGCTTTCGTTCTCCTCGTGGCCCTCTGACGCGCTTCCTGACCCAGGAAATAGAATTAACACCTCAGCACTAAAACTGCAGGGGCCTCGATCACAGTCACATCTGTGGCCTGCCCTGCCCTGCATCTCGAGTGCAATAATACTGAATGCTGGGAGAATAAATCTGAGACTCTGCAGACCCTGTACTTAACTTTATACAACACTCATTGGGCTTAAACTTCCTCTGTTCTGAGTCGGACTGCTTCATCACTCTGGATGACATTGGTCTGAGTAGAAACACTGCCAGAATTCATTGAAACAAAATAAAAATGCATCAATCTCCCATGTCAGCTTTTCGATGCGTTTGTCACGTTTTTATTTCCTTGAGATGTTTTATTCACCTGTCCATTGCATGTTAGCCTGAATATAAGGTTATTTTTTTATGCTCATAGAAATGCATGCTGTGAAGAATCATATAATTGATGGATGGTATCATTCATAGCAAATCTCACTAGCAGCTCTTCTCTGAAAGCTCGAGAGATATGCCGAACAGACGCGCACCGTCACAGATAATATGTATTTCACCCCTGTTGTGCTCTAGAAGTGGTATGGCCTGTTCTCCAAGGTATCTAACAAAATATAAATGTGCTCTGCGTGAAATGTATTACCTACCACAAGAGCATTTTTAAGTAGAGACCCCTTTCCGATGTCAAGCGGACAGTAAATTAAGAGGGGAAAAGAAGAATGGATTATCTGTTTATTAGTTATTTTATGGAGGCCATATTTTAGGAGAAATGGGTCCTGAAATTCTTTGGTTGAAAAGTGAGCTGTCTGTTTTCTTCATTAGATGCATGTGCGTCTCTCTCACAGACTGAAGAACCGGTTCCTGGCTTTAAATGCTTCACATGGTTGTGCTTTAGTCTCACATTGTGGATTCCCGGGTGAGTTAGGAGCAGACTCCCTTGCAGAAGGCCATAAAACAAAACAAATATTTTTTAGAAAACCTTAATCGTCCCTGTTGCACCTAAGCAACCTCTGTGGTGCTTTCTTCAACACTTGCGTGCATATCGATCCATTTAAGGGTTTAAAATTTCATGCATTTATGGATATATTGAGCAGATGTTTCTGAGGAAATCTTTGAGAAACTCTTGTCTTCTGTCTTTGATTTTCTTGCATGATACAAACACTGCTGGACTAACACTATTGATCATAATCTCGACAGCAGTCAGAAAACTACTTTAAACCCATTATTAAATGGCACATTTGTACTGGGTACAGTCATACATGCAGAGAAGTTTATCGCAAAATGCATCTGGCAAAAAGACAAGACAATTACTGCCATGTCTGATTTAACCTATGCATGGTTTGTATGTTTATGTGTGTGTGAGAGCGAGAGCTCAGAATCAGGCAATATAATATTCATTATTTAGGTCATGATCTGTTAATTTTGTTGTTGTGTGTGTGTGTGTCAACTTATATTGTATTTGTTTTACATTCTCAATTTGGTGCTTTGAAGTTGCATAATTTAGATTTTTAGAGCCAGAGTTTGCATTTTGATTAAAAATAATGAGGTTGTGTGTTAAGCCAAAATTTCTCTCTTTTTAATTTCAAAAATATTTATTTGAAATGTGTAACAAAAAATATACATTTAATTTTCTTTCTGTTTCTTTTTCTTAACAGTACTTTGAGGTGCCCTTTGACTCGAACATGAACCGTACCAAAAACAGACCTCTGGTCAGAGGACAAATAAGGTAAGCTGCTTTAAAATCATTGAATACATTTTGATCCTCTTTGTATCTCTTCTTTCTTCTCTTCTTGTCTTTGATATGTAGGCTGTGTCTGAAACTACAGAAAAGTAGCTGCTCTCCTGCCTCACTGGCCAGTCAGTCAGTGATTTAACAGGCAACATTCTCATATTACCTGCTAGAGGAACTAATTTTAGATTATTTTCCAAGACGCTTAATGTCATGTAATGATCTAAAACAAATTAATATGTTTGATAAGAGACCAGTAACATTAATACCAGTAACATTAGATTTAGGGCTGTGTTTCAAAACCTTGTGAGCTGCCTACCTAGATAATATTTTAGGCATTTTTTTTTAACAGCTCAGTAGGTTTGGAAACACAGCCTAGATCTCTTTGTTGTGATTTGTAAAGAGCCACTGGTGAATAAAATGGCTGCCCTGCGGTCATTATGTAACGTCATTTACTTTCCACATTGTTCTCAAGTAGCCCAATGTTTGTGTATAGCCGAGCCTGTCGGTATCAGAAACTATACGCCATTGTCTAATATCAGCAGTGCTAGCCAGCCGTTCGCGCACCTGTCCTGTGTAACCTGATCCAGGTGTGTGTGGGCGTCTCTCTCTTTTCTTCAACCACTCTTTCTCCTCTGCTTGTCTTACCCCACTACTCTCACCCTGGCCCAGGTTTTTGTTTCAAATTGTTAGACTTTGATAGTTTTCAATTTGTTTGACGTTAGTCATTTTGTTAGTTTCACTAAATAGATATGTTGCAGGCTGGGCTCAAACTCAAATGACCCACATGAGCTCAAACTTGAATATGACATTAACAGTCTAATATAAGAACATTCCAGGTCCATTTGACACTGTTTTTTAGTTTTGTTGATGCACACAGGTATCTTTATATACATAATGTCCAACCAGCACCATATTTTTAGAGTTTACCAGATAATGGTACTATAAACTATCATTGGATGGATAGACCTCTGGAAATATTCCCCCAGAGCTGTTTGATGTAACATTGCAGTAGAACGGTAGTAATCCTGCTTTACTGCAAAAGTTACAGGCAGGTGCATTTCAAATAGCAGTTTATATAAAAGCAGAAGACTTTGATTTGACGTGTTGTATTTTCAGTACTTCTGAGCAGAACTGATTTTTTGAATGTTTTTCTGTACATCACAGATCCTGACTGACTGTGTTAATGACAGGAGGAATTTGTTGTTTTTATGTCATACCATGACACCCTCTAGACCTGTACACAAATACATCGTACAAACAGCAGTGTCATCTACCACAACATATCATTACGCCCATTAGATGCATCCTATCCTAACAGAACATGTTTATACCCACACACAGATCTGACAGCATGTTATTACAAAGACTTTGATGTTTGCGTGTGTGACTGCCTTACATCATAAGAATGTGGCAGCAGTGTGTTAAACACTGACATGCTAAATCTCTGTAATGAAAGAACTCCTCAAGAGCTGTTCAACATTATCTAAATTACAGTGAGGAGTTTTATTCTTAAAATTACAGCAAGGAGTTTTATTCTCAAGATTACACAGTGAGGAGTTTAATTCTCAAGGTTACAGTAAAAAGTTTTATTCTAGTTTTCATTTTATTTTTTAAGTAAACGTAATTTGTTTTTATTCATTAGTAGTAGTAGTAATCTTTATATTACTAATATATATATATATATATATATACATACACACATATACATATACATACACACATATACATACACACACACATATTTATATATATATTATATTACTATACATAAATCAGCTTTGAAATCAGACACTGCCTAGCTTTCAAATCTTGGTGCTTCATAATACATCCTGCCAGGTTTGAAATGGCTGTTCTGTGACTGAAAAACATGGAATAAAGCACAAATATACTACTGTAATATTGCTTTTTTTAGTCTTTTTGAAGCTTGAGACTATTAATCATGCCCATGTTTATTGAAAGGGCAGATTCTACCTAAATTCTTTTGTGTTCTATGGAAAGAAAGAAATGACGGCTTGGAACAAGATGAGTAAATTATGACAGAATTATTTTCGATCAGCTGTTGCTTTTAATCTCAAGACTGTACTGAGAAGGATTCTTCTAACTAAGAGTCATCATTGACATCATGGTTTAGGACCAGTATTGGACTGTGTTTTGACTCTTTCTGGGAAAACCTGCCACACGAGACCATTACTTTAGACATGCGTTTTATTTTTCCTTACAGTAAACTATTGAGGCTTCAGCTGAACAATACCTAGTTTATTTGTGGCAAAGTTAGATTAGCCCTTCCTTTCATAAAGTTTAGGAAATGCCAGTGGTTTTGCTCGTAACGTTAAGAGCCTCTACACTCAAACAACTGATCTCATCCCTGAAGTTATGGGACTCATATAGACTCTAAAACCCCTTAACCACATAAAACAGACATAACAATGATAATAACATTAGAATGGAATCTCCTGCTGTTGGGCAGAAAAGTCACCCACTTTTCCTCCCTGCTTTGGTCTCTGTCTCAATGCCCCTCTAATTTATGGAGCAGTTAGCTGTGAATTTGAACCAGACGCCTGTGCAGGATTGGAGCGACTGCGTTTAATAAACGTTAGAGGAAGTGGTTGTCCGATAGAAGCGTTTGTGGTGAGAAGAGGTTTAATCTGTAGCAGAGAGGCAGAACGCTTGGTTTTGATGTGATACACACTGAGCCGCACACAAGCTTATGTTAGAAGCTGATTGCGGAAAACTATATGTTCTTGCTTCTTTCTGTCGACTTTGTCTTTTTATTTGTGTTGTACATAATAGAATTTGCTTGTTTGTTTGAAAGCTTCATATGAGAAATTACATTTACATTACATTTTCTTGTTCATTTGTAGATAAGAGTTCATTGAAATATAAAAAAAATACTGTAACATACTGAAAACATACTTGCTCATAGCTCAATAGTCTCTCCCCAGTTCACCGATCATATTTTAGAAACTAATAGAGAGGGTGAACTTGTCAGGAAAAATGTACTTTTTAGTGCACATACCTTGAATAAAATTACAAGTCAACCTCAGGGACAAAATTTTAAATGTATGGTATTAGCCCTTAAAATCCTACATACCAAAATCTGTCTTCATGTTGTCATTCTTTCCTTGTGTTTCTTTTGTGTGTCCTCATGAACTTTCACCCTTGAATATGCTTTCTCTTTGTTTCTCTCAGCCCACTCCATGCTGTGTCATTTGCGCTGACTTGTGGGATCCCTGGTGTGACCCTGTTGACCCTGGGTGTGAATCCCTTGACTGGCTTCCTGGGTGCCCTGAACATCTTCCTGTACACATGCTGCTATACTCCCCTGAAACGCCTCAGTATCACCAACACCTGGGTGGGTGCTGTGGTGGGTGCCATCCCACCTGTAATGGGCTGGACAGCAGCTACAGGATCTCTCGACCCAGGTAGGGGATACTTTTACACACACACACACACACACACACATGCACGTTTTTGTTTCTGCACTGGAAGCTCCTGTCACCAAGATAAATTCTTTGTGTGTGTAAACATACTTGGCAATAAAGCTCTTTCTATTCTATTTTATACCAAAACAAGCTCTCTTGTGTTGTTAAACGCAAGGACTCAAAGGTAATCCATTATACTAATTGGTTATTAGATTCTATTTCTTTGAATTAATGGAGCAGTATTGACTTTGTTGTGCAGTAACACGCAGAATTAATTTGATTGGACAAATTTTGACCTTTTTGAAGCCATTTCCTTTAAAGTCCAGTTCCACACTCACAGATTCTTCTCTGTATATCGTCCCCTCATAGCACCATATATTGCACTACTGGCCCAGACAAGATTATCAGTTGTTTTAGATCCTTTTCACATATCTGATTTTGCAACGCAGAAGCAAACTATTAAACTATAGTAAGGTAAACATCTTCAAAGGTAAATGCAAGATGTAGCAAAGTACATTTTTTGCTCCAAGATTAAAAATGAAAAAAATCACTATTACATTCCACAACTTTCTAAAAGAGGAAAAAATAGAGAATGATGAATTACGGCCATCAGTCCTTGAGCAGAAATCCCATCACAGCAGTGCTTTTGTAATTTAATGCCAGGGTAATATAACGTAAAGTATGGTGATAAAATTATACATTACGTTATTTAAAAATGAAATATTGAAAGCTAATTTATAAAGTTAATTAATGAGGATATGCACCTGTAAAAGAGGTCATGTGATCAGGTCATCATCTCTGTTGCCACATCTAAATGTTTTGAACAGGTGCTTCATATCAGACTCGTATTGAAATGTGTCCTTGGTCATAACATGCCTCTTTGTTGTCAGTTACAGCACTATCACATTCTGTCCCTCAGTTCAGGGTTGTGCAGCAATTCTGCCGTTATACTTGGTTAAGCAGTCTCCATTAAATACATCTTTGTCCCAATATTGCAGGTCTGAAAATGACCAGCTCCACTACATTGACGCAGAGTCACTCTCCACTTATAAGTGTTGTAGTTACGTATACACTCAACATCCTGTGTTATTCCCAGGATGCTTCTTGCCTGAAATCAAGTGTTTAGGAAACTCAGCAGGGGGTCTGTGCTCTGTTTTGCAAACTCAATACTGTGTTGTGGTGGCAACCACAAGATCTGTTTTTCAAAGGCGCAAAGAAATTAAGTGTTCATGTATGTACTTTAAAGTGTCCTAGCGGCAGGAAAGATGACCTTAGAGTTTCAGATCTTCATTATGCTTCCCTACGTTGTGTTGTGCAGAGGATCACAAGATCACACACACACAAAGGCAGCTCTACAGGTCACGCTCTGCTACCCTTGCACGGGCCACTGTTTATGTGGTATCACCTTTCCACTCTGAGTTCTGAACCCAGGTGAACAGTGTTTGATTCCTGCCTGGCAGGATGTCACAGAGCCTTGTTGTGATGGGGCAAAGTGCACACAATGTACTGCTGTTTTCAAGACGTTAGTTTGCTGGTAATCTAAATGGCTAAATAGGCAAGGCAAAAAAACGATAAGTTTTTTTTTTTAGGTCATAGTCCAACAGTAATTGTGTTTATTGTTGAAGGCAGTGAATTTTTGAAGGCAGACTGTTTAAAATGTGCTGCCATCTCTCTTGACTTGTTTTATATAGTTACTCTGCCACACACATTTCCTGCTTGTACACGTGCACTCACTTCCTCCACTGACAGTGTTTACAGGGCTCTTGTTTGTTTATTCACTCTTGTTTTGCTCTCTCTGTCTCTCTTTCTTCCTCTGTAGGAGCACTCTTGTTGGGAGCTTTTCTGTTCTCTTGGCAGTTTCCTCACTTTAATGCTCTGAGCTGGAACCTAAGAGAGGACTACTCACGCGGCGGGTACCGAATGATGTCCGTCACCCATCCTGCCCTTTGTAAACGTGTAGCCCTCCGCCATAGCGTGGGCCTGGTAGGGCTCTCAGCCTTGGGTCCTGTTTTGGATGTGACCACCTGGACTTTCCCCTTGGTGTCCCTCCCGATTAACCTTTACATCAGCTACCTGGCCTTTCGGTTCTATCACCATGGTGACAGGCAGAATGCCCGCAAGCTCTTTTTCTGTAGTCTCTGGCACCTTCCTATGTTGCTGCTGCTAGCACTCACCTGCAAGAAGAGCCGTGTGGTGCAGGACGAGGCAGTTGTAGCCTCCAGATCAACATCTTTGGCTATGTAGAGCTAAAACAATCCCCGTGTGGTCATTGCCATAATTTTCGTCATTATCTTGACAGGATGTTCACCGATAATTACTGTCAGCCTCAAAATTAATATCTTGGAATAAAGCAAAAATACCCAAAGTTGTGCAGTTTGGAAAAGGAAAAACAAAATTCATAACATTCATAACAGCCGTAACCTCTCTTTCTCTCTGTTACTTTATTACTGAGGTTTCAGTCAGGGAAAAAATATGACATTGTTGATACATCTGTAAATGCACAGCAGTGATTTAAAAACTCTGATTTCACTCAGGTAACTTGTACATAAATCAGTGCCGTGTGTGTAAATACATAATATATTTATTGGATATATGGTCCCATGGTTGTCTGTAAACACATTGATGTCAGTCTATACGATTATTGTACAAAAGAATGACCCCTAACAAACTTGATATGAGCATATTGTATGTACAAAGATTAATCCATTGATAATTTAAAAATCCATAATGCATCTTTGTGCTTAGAATTTCTAGGTTATGGTTTCAAATTAAATTTGCTCATTGCTGTTAATATCTTGGCTTTATTCATTTTAGACCAGATAGAAAACTGTTTAACATTGGGAGTTATGCTAACTTGTAAGAGTTAGCATTAAGAATGAGTAATGCAAAAAAGATGGGAGTAATGCTAACTTGTACTTACCTAATTACTTGGTTAGTTAGGCCATATCTTTCATCTTCCTGGATCTGTTAAAAAAGGGTGAGTAAAGAAATACCATGTCTCATTGCTAGTGTAGTCTTTATTCTGCATCCTTGTTTAAACTCCGTCCCTCTGATCTCCCTTAAAGCTCTTTTGTATTAGCTCCCTCAAAGACCCTCAGTTTTTGATAATTAACTAGAAAAGCATCAAACTCTGTAAGCTCGGTCAAAGCTTGTTGTTCTGCCCAAAATTGCATTAATTGCAAATTAATGTAACACATACAGTGCTTAATATCACTAGCTGCAGCCATGCTATTTTTTTTTTAATTTGTTGAGTCCAATGATGCTGCTGTCAAATGTCATTGTACATTCAGCATATTCACGGTTTACCTACTTCAGACCTCACTGTACCAATGACCTGTAAGACACAAAAGAACAGAGTTCTTTTAAATAAAATGTCTTGCAATCAGCCATGTGTTAGAGATTTGATTTGAAGTTTTGAGATTCAGTAATGGGTTACATTGTGGTTCCATGGTGCCAGTAGAGGCTCTGTTCCTCTGTGTAATGATTCTTTAAATAATAATGTTTAATAATTTTTTACTTTACAAATTGAGCAAATGGAAGTTTTTTTTCTGTGTTGTAGTTTTACATTTGTGGCAGGTACTGTAGTTCACTGATTGCCATTAAGTTTGCAATGGGATGTGTGGCAGAATTCCGTTAGAGAAGTCTCTCTGTATCTCCAGACCACGCCTGGAAACAATGTCTGGCTGCTCTGGACACATTTGGCTAAGATATCAGTCCATATAATCTCCTAAGTATCGACCTCTGCACCTGTCCGACTGTAACACTTGATACCTCTTTGCCTTTTCCTTTCCAGTTGTGCTCTGTGGTTCCACTTCTCTCAGCACCTCCATTAGATGCGTGTGTACTTTATGCTGCTTCCCAACCAGAGAGATTTAGCCAGGATGGAAGAGCAAGCCTTTCCACCCTCGTAAAGGTCCGGTCTGGATGCAGTCAGCGCATTTCACATCAGAGAGGGATGTAGGGGTAAAGAGGGAGAGAACAGCTGTTCTCAATGTGTCAATAGATTAAATAGCCATTCCAGCCCTCCTGGGGTTGGTGGACTCTCCCACCATGATTTTACAGCTTTTGCTGCGTAGGGTTGTTGAGGTGGACACCCTGTGTGGGATAAATGACAGACTGTGCTATACCCCGAGCATAGGGGTACTTTTTAAATCACTTTCTAAATGATGCACGTATAAATTCTTTATTTTATTTACTTTTCTGGATGCTTATTTTGTTCACATTTCAGGCCATACAGATTAATGTATAATAAATGAAATAATCATTTTATTCAGGAAAAATAAGGTTTGACTTTGCCTCAAAAAGCTGAATGTGTCATAGAGAGTTTCTTACCGTGCGTGCGTTCATTATGAGCTCTGTGAACTCTCAAGACATTTCACATAATGATCTTTGGCTCTCTGTGGTTTTTCTCATCCAGCTTGGATTCTCATTACCGTTTTAACAGCCTCTCAGACCTTCATTTGTTACAACAGCAACAGGTGGATTTCTCCTCTCTTTTCATTTACAGGCAACAAAATGCTTTGAAATTTTAGACTGAGATGCAGGAGGATTTAACTTTCAGTTGTTGACAAAGATGTTTAGTTTTCAGTTTTTGAAATCAAAATCAGTAAGTTTAGAACCCTGTTCTTTAAAATAATGCTGAGTGGCAACTTTAAACAGCATTTTAAAGAGTCCTCTAAGCAAGTTAGGCAATATGACAAACATTTTTGGCAGACTTGGGCAGGAGTTCCTTAAGTATTCCTGGCACATAGTGAGCAGGGAAAACATTACAGCGTAAGGCTTTTGTAATTGATTTATACTCGCCACTTACATGAAATCAGTCAAAAGGTGGACTAATGTTTCTTAAGCAAAATATTCTTCAAGTTCACACAGATATATTTTTCTTAAGGGAGTCACTCGTTCTCTAACCCGCACAGTGACATCAATCTTAGAAATGTGGTCTTGTTCATACATTATAGACGTGAAAGGCGACAGAAAAGTCTGAGGTCTGTGCCAGAGTCAATAATGATGTAGAAATGAACATTATCATAGGAAAAATTGTTGCCCTGATTTTAAAGATATTGACTGTTAGTTTTTCTTTCCTCCTCGTTTAAAATCCGTTAGTCTTTAAATGGGATTTGTTCATTTTCATGTTTACTCTGATGTAAATTTATAAAATGGCAAATTGATTGACAAAGCAAATATTAAATGGGTAAAACTATGCCTGTTAGTATTTTGTTGGAGCTCAAATGTGTACTGATTCGCGATTTAAAAAAGTTAAGGCTAGTTTACCGAAAGGCTAACATAAGATGACTTCAGCTTTAATCTCGTGTGTCTAATATTAAGATTGTTATGTTGATAATTATGGATGTCGGTGTGATGTCCAAACTATATAACTCATACTGGAACTGACTTTACTGTCTGATAATGTGATGTATGACTTCTGTTGAAATTCTATTCGTGTATTGTCTCATGTTGCCTGTGCAGTTCGTGTTTAAGTTTATTACTCAGTAACACTTTATAATAACCGTTTAGTGATATGATTAAATGTATTTTAAGCATTATATGACATATATTTTTATTTTTAACCTGAATTTACGTTATTCGACCTGTTGCGTTTATTCTGCAGTAAAACAGCTATAAATTGTGAATTTCGTCAATAGCACGTCCCGGCGGTATTCAACATTGTCACTATATTTGCAGGTCACCATGACCAGCTTTAGCCACGGTTTCTTGTTATTGCCAAGTAACTATCAAAATACAGTCAAAACTTTATATAATCTGGGGATCAATTTTCTTAGAAGCACTTTAAGAAAGCGCAGTTACCGAAATTAATAAACTGTGGATTTAAAGTTTTCTTCTATTGACCCGCTGAATTTGCGCACGCCAGCAATAAATTAGAAATAAATGTAGGCTATTAATTTTGACATTTTAAATTAAACGTAATGAAATATTTAGATTTATTTTGTATTCCGCTATTATGGCAACCTTTCAATTAAAACTGTTTAATCATAAACGGGTTGGTAAATGGACGAATCGAAGAAATTTTAGTTATCTTTATATTGCCGAATTTTGAGCCATTCTTTAACATTTAGAAAACTGACTTTTCAAAACGTTGTGACTTCTGCTTTAATTCGTATTTTTTACACTAGGCTAATTAGGATTTGTCATGAGTAGATTACGCTTCAGATTTAGTTCAGTATTACTTTAAAAGTAAGTTTTAAACGGTTCCTCCTGCGTTGCAAATGTAAGTCATCTGAATATTTGTCTCCACATGGTCCGGCCTATTTATGACGTCAGAATTACCGAATAAACGTGCAATGTTTGTATGCAGTAGTTTTTCACCCCTGTGTTAACTTATTCAAGACTGTCTGTCATCTGTGAGGCGTCTGATACAGACAATTGTGCAAATAAACCTTTATAGTGATTGATTAGTTTGGAGAATATTATTTATAATGTCCCAAATATGGACTTAATACTTTGTGCTTGAAAACCTTTATAACCTTATCTATTACCTTTAAATCATGTTGCCTTCTTATACCGTTCAGTTCCCTGAAATTGGTAACAATTCAGAAACTCCCAGTAAGAGGAATAAAAGGATTCTAGTCTAATGTTTCTCTATCCAATAAGAGCGTTTAATCGGCTCCGAGACCAAGTGTCTCCTCTAAAATCCCCGCCTATTTCGTCCTCTGATTTGCAGGCTTCTTTCAACAACTCCGCCATTATGCAAATCGCCGCGTACCGGTAGGCTGGCCCCGCTGTCAGTCATACGCATCAGCGCTCTATAAGGTCTAGTACTCCGCTTGGAGTCTCGAATGCGCTCAGAGACTCTGACGGAGAAGGACGGGAAGGGGATGCGACAGGGAGCAGCTTCAAAGACTAGGTTTCGGACCGGGAATCAAGTGCACCGGTCGCTCTCGTCAGTTTCTTGTTTTTAAATACGTAGATTATGACCGAGAATAGTTCATTTACATCGAACTCCTAGATGTTGCATCCACTTTGGTGTACTTTATTTAATTTTGTGGATTGGTGTTTATTTTATTGTGCAATACAATGGCTTGTAAAGACAGCAGGGATTCCTGAGGGTGGACCTAGGCAGAATTGTACCTAATCGTCAACATGTCCAGCTGGAGCGTGAAGGTCTATATGCACAGGGCTTATGGAAAATAGCCTGTTCTGTCACCATCTTTACGCGCTCTCCGTCAGTCCCGTGAAGAAGAAACTCGGGCTCCTTCTCATAATGCTCATTCTCTGGGTCTACATGCTCTACTCCTGCGTGGGCTACTGTGCCACCATGCCACAAAGTTTAGTCGTGGACAATAGTCATAATAATCAAGCGGATGTCGTCGGGAAATACGCAGATGCAGAAAGTGGCCGACCGGACCCGGTGATGCCCAAACTGCTGTCCAGACCACAGAGCTCATGGACGGACCTAGAGTCAGATTATGATGAACCTACCATGAGGAGGGCTCCTCGAGGCTTCTCTAAAAACGAAGTGGACGGAGCTGACGAGTTGGTGGACGGGCGAGGAGGGGAGCGGAGAGTTTCTTCGTTGTCAAGTTTCTCCAATGGCTCGGGCAGTAAGAAGCTTCCTCAGGCGATCATCATCGGCGTGAAGAAGGGCGGGACGCGCGCGCTGCTGGAGTTCCTGCGCGTGCATCCCGACATTCGCGCGGTCGGAGCCGAACCGCACTTCTTCGACCGTAACTATGACAACGGACTGGACTGGTACAGGTAGGAAACATAATAATTACACTTGCGTGACTTTTCATTTATCTTATTATTGAATTAATTTATTATTCCCCCACTCTAATCCTCCCAGAGAACATTTGCCGTTTGTATTGGCCTTTTTATTAAATTTAGTACATTTAGGTCACTTTAGGTCCACCTATGAAGCTTCTCATTACAAATACATTTTCTGAAAATGAGGTCTTCACACGTGTAGCAAATAAAGTAAGAGACGCGCAGGCACTCCAAATACTCACACGGGAGTTCACTAAGTTCAGGTTTAGATGTAGCCTATATTCGTCTATATAAAACTGAGAACATTAAGTGCATGGCTACAGAAAAGAGTCAGATTTATTCTTGATCATTTATTATTTATTCTCTTTTTAATTAGCATGCTTTCCCTGAGCTGTATCAGTCTGTAAGGTTTTTGTAGTTTAACTTGTCCCGTCGAGCCGCATGTGATATTTCGTTTATCCTAAATGGACATTAATCAAATCTACACATTTTCAACAAATACTATTCTCAACCAGTAAGCTGAACCCGGGTCTCTCTCTCTTTCTCTCTATCTCTCTTTCTCTCTATCTCTCTTTTCGGACATATATTTGACTTTCATTATGAATTACCCATTGGCTTGGTTTCAGAGGTTTTTTTTTGTTACTTTATGCTTTACTCTGCATGTTACCTAATATTCCAAATCTTAATGATCTCCGTTGATCATACAAAGGTGGAGTGATTTTGCATTTAGCTTGCATTTAAATAGAAAAGTTAAAGGCAAGCTTTATACAAAAAAAAAACACCGACTTTAGGAGTTGCAAGCTGTAGCTGTAGTTTTAGATTCCAGTTTAAACGTTTACTTTGGTTTCGTTGTTACTGCTACTGTCAAAGTATGCGACTTTGCCCAGTTATCCGGAGCGGAAAGAAGGGAACTCGGAAATGTTGAACACGGTCCTTTAACACACATTAATTCAGTCTGATATTATTCAAACAAACAAAATAGGCCTTGAACGATCGGTAATTATAGATTTTGTGATTGTAATAGTTCGAGAGATGAAGCGTATCTGACCACAGATGTTGCGCAGTGGTCTCTATTGGACACACCGGATCATTGCAGGTTAACGGACCTGCACTTTTCCTTTCACTTCAACAACTTTAAATTCTGTAAATTTTGTTGTTTTTTTAAAAAGACGTGTTGGCTTCATACTTTACAATTTCCGAAATACGGTGCAACAAAACTGAGGCAATTAAATATAATGGGCTTGACCTTGTTTTTTGATGTGTGTACGTTTTTTTTTTTTTTAATAAATAATTATTTAATATATAAATAATAACTAAATAAACAGAAAGCATACATGCCGCAGGAATGTCATATTCGCTGGGCCAATAAAATTAGTACCTTGTGAATTATGTAGCAGACTTGTTTATAATGACCTAATTGAAAGTTTAGCCGAATGCAGCTGTATTTGTCTTTTTGGACAGTTTACCGTGTTACAAACCGTAAAATGTTTTACGTTACGTTAATTAAATCGGATTGTACGGAATTGTTTCGGAAAAAAGAAACTAATTTATTTGTACATTGGCTCTTGCTGTTGGGCATGTTATGATTATTATCAATCGACTCATTTCATTTTATCTGCTGAAGTTTTAGGACACACTACGAAAGCTTGTAAATTCATTACACGAGCTGTATTTCGCGAGGAAATCTTGAGACATATGCTTCAAATGAACCTTAGCATTGGATTTAGGAAAAACGAGATTTTTACTTAGTTTTTTATTTTCTGTTACTGGTATGTTGCAGTTATTAAAGTGCGATGACAATTTGATTACTTACACGTTAGAATTCTACAAATGATAAAATCTAATGGTCGAATGCAAAATGTGATGATATGAATATATAGAGATGGTCTGAAAAATAAAACTGAAGAGAGAAATAGTGATTTATTGCCCTATAGTCTGTCTTTGGTTACCTCGAACCCCGATCGAAAAAGCTGATAAAACAGTACTGGACTGCACGCTCGTCTGTCTAAACGGATTTGCAAAAGTTTGCAGAGTGAAAGCTCAGTGCCTTAAGATATTGCGACGTGTCAGGGCCCATATAAAAATGGACGGATGAAAGAATTGGACGTTGTAGTGAATGATCGGTAGCCCAGCTTTGATAAAAAGGAAATTAAATTCATGCATGTTGAGAGACAGATTATTATATTAATTATTTAAATGTCGAGTCCTTACTTTAGTTTCATGCAAATTTACCCCAAATGTTCACTGTCATGCTAGACCGGCAAATCCAATAATTTAAGAGGTTCCAGAAAATGTTAATTTAATTTTATTTTTGTTTTTATTCCAAATTGGATCACTTGTATACCATGACATCTTTTTACTTTGTTTACAGAGAACTTAAAGAGCCGGAATGTAGTCAAAAGAGCAACTTTACCGGAAAAAAATAAACGAAGTAGGTTTTAAATAATAATGTGAGGGTTCAGTTAACATAGATAAATATTTCAGAAATCCATATACAACCCTACTCCTGATCCTAAACATAAAATAAACCTGTTGTTGAGGGAGCCAGTACTACTGGGATCACTATAGTTATTTAAGAAAGAGAACCAGTGTATAGTCTTGTTACCATTATTTACTTGATATCTTTTATTAAAAACTTACAAGGTGAAAAGTTAATTGTGAGTGGACAAGCGTAGTAGTGTGGGCAGAGGATCTTTCTCAGATACGCTGTTTTATGTTTTATCCTTTAGAAAGGCTGTATATGCCTGTTAAACAATTGATTGAAAGTGACTTTTTAAAGGCCAATTAGCAGATTCATTGCTTATAAAAATTCAAATGAAAGTGATGGGGTATAATGTTTGTTTTCCACTCATCATGCGTTTTGGTTTTCTGAGTCTCAGGTTTTACTAGATTCACATACCATTGCAGTTGGTTTGAGTTGGACATGCGATGCCACAACGAAATTCTATATCTGGGCAGTGCTGTTTGAGTTGAGGATACCGCACACAAACAAATGCTGACTTGTTTTCTCTTGCTCTCTCACTTTTTTCATTTTTCCTTTCTGTCTCCAACTTAAAATGACCTATGTGAAATTATATTGAAGAGTTTTTGCTGAAATAGAGCAATTTAAAGACAGACAGTGAGTGAGTGTCTGTTGTTTGAATACGGGTGGTCGGTTTACATTCTGTTCTGACATTAGTGTTCATTCCCATCGAAAAGTAAAGAAGTATACAGTGTGGAGGGGAAAGTGTCACTCTCACCGTACTGAACAGGAATCTGATTCTCATAGAACACTTATAGAGTGTCCCATACATAGTGGAGTGAAATATTTGCTGTGTAATGGAAATGAGAGTTCATGATGCAGGTGTGTATTTTAAAGCTACCCCAGTGCATTGAAAGCATGGGCTTTGCGTCTTTAATGAGGTCAGTATAGTCAGTTTTATTTGTACACGTTTATTTACAATACATATTGTTTAAAACAGCTTCACAACAAATTGTGCCCTTAATGCTCTCAGTGTGCAAGGTGACTGTGGCAAAGGGAAAAAAATAAATAAGGAACAACGTGTTGTCTCTGTTCATAATAAAATTGTGATTGATATTTTAAAGAAAACAGATTTTAGGTATCTTGTAACAGACAGCCAGAGAAATGACAGATGAACTTTTGTTTTTATTACTTGTTAGACCGGCTTGTGCAGTTTTGAATGTAAATATGGTGTATGATTCATGGAGATGTATATGAACCAGCATTATCTGCAGGCACTTCATTGTTTCGTCGTTTTTGTAATGAGCTTCTCCCAGAAACGTCTGGCTTGATTTTATCACCAGTGTCAGTTTATTTGTGGGAGATAATACAATATGAACAAACTAAAATTAGAGTAAGTTGATGTATGGTGTAAAAACTCATTTCTGCTTTCACAGTTTCCAGTTTCAACTATTTGACTTGAGGTTTTGCAAAAATCTGTTTCTTTTTCGTCTAGAGGCTCTAATGATTTAATAAGCGGTTGAGTTGGCTTTGCAAAAATCCCACCCACCCAGGCAGACAGGGTCTCAGCTGGAATACTGAATGCTGGGGTGACTTATAGTTACATAACGTTCAGTTTTAGTGAGTCAAACATCTCTTCCAAGAATGGTAAGCCAATATGCAACTTTTCCAGTGTGTGATTAAGGGTGAGGACTTCCTGCTTTTGGTAAAAAGGTGTGTAGTTGGGAATAATCCTATTCTTTAGTGTACACGGCATACTTTTTAGTGTGCAATCCCCGAGTCCATCCTGAGATTACGGGTGCGTTTTCTGAATAGCAGCCCTTAAACAACACAATCCGTAACCACAGAGTAACAAAGAAACAAGCAGAGCATTGTTGCATGAGTAGGAAAGGCTGTGCATAAAATCCCGTTCCGGACTCAGAATGTTCTCGGAAAGACTGTCACTTGAAAGTTCTTATCTTCTGAGCTGTTATGACCCCCCACCACCTTAGCCAGATGAGGACCCCCATTCATGGAAGGGTCAGTTTTGGATGGATGCCCCTGCTTTTGTACCCACACTCCAGGGGAGTTGAAGCCACTGTGTAGGTGACCCATACGGACGCTGTGGCCAGTGACCTCCTTCCGGCTTCTACAAAGCAAGGCCATCTTGTCAAAGTGGTGCTGTGTGAGATCAAACCAAAGATCAAAGTTTGGCTGTGTGTATTGAATGTGTTGGGAAACAGCAGCTGTAGTTGACTGGACTTGGTGTATGACAGAGCCGTCATTTTTCTTTTATGTTTTTCCAATGAGAGTGTAGCACTGATGGTTGGAGATGGCTATATGAGATGAAACATTTACTCTCACACACAGATACATACACAGTAATGACTGAAGCCAGTGCAGACCCTGTGGGACTAGATGTATTGATTAGTTTACACTGCGTCGGGTACTGCGTGGTGTAGGGTTAAAGGTCTTTGTGGCTTGGGTTATCTTAGAATCTGTTGAGCAACATTGCCTCTGTGTAGACCATCTGCACTGCAGGTGAGACCCAGTCAGCCTCCTAATCAGACACACACAGTGGTCTTTGTTCCTATAAAATGATGGGAATTAAATGAGTGTAAATCGTAGTTTAGTTTCAACTTTCTTTTCACTTTTTGACTTGGAATATTGTGACCTATTACGTCACTTTGGCAATTGCTGTAAATTAAAAGTACAAACTGATCCCAGATCCCAGAATTAAGGAGCAGACTCTTTGAAAGCTGTTCAGTCAATAGACTTCCTCTGCTCAGCTGGATCTGAACCTTAACCACTCAGCCATTCAGCAGTCAGCAGGTTGACATCCTCTATTGAGAGCCTGGACAACACTGACTGGAGACATTCAAAGCACTGCCTCCAAACGATGCTTTACTGTTGGCTAAACTGCTCAGCATCCTTTAGACCAGAGGATTACTCTGCTTTGTGCACAACCACAGCTCCATTTCTATCCATTTCTCAAACTTATTTAAGAAATGACCTACTCTGCTGGTCTGTGGCTTTGCTGTTTTCTTTCTCTCCACTTTCCCTTCCATTTCTTGTTCTCTTCTTGTTTACTTTAAGTTGCAATTAACAGGAGAACTCACTTAACCGATGTGTCATTGTGTGTCAAGTGTGATGGTAGACAGTTACTCAGTGGCATTGTGGCTACAGGTATGTAACATACTCTACCAGTCATTTGACTGAATTGTTTGTCATGATGTTACAAACATTTTGATCTTTAAATCTAGCATATTCTTTGGTGTTTTAAATAAAGCTAATAAATGGTTGATAAAATACTAAGAGTGCAAGGGTGCAAATTCAGGGTATTTAAGTATAATTTTGATTTATTTTGATTTTATTTATTTTGATTTTGAATTTTTTATCACAGCATAATTCCCATAGTTCCATATGTGAAATTCCATAGTGTTGATGAGTTAACAAAATTTCTTCCTAAAAGAAAACTTCTTAAATGGAAGTGGAAAAAGTGGACATAGAAAGAATATGTATGTTATCTTAAACTTTTGACCAATAGTGTACCTCTTGTACAAGTGTATGTGTCTACAACTCTTTGCATCCCACATTAGAGCCGGGCCCCACATCCAGCTCTGGTTCTCTCAGAGGTGGGGCTGCTGTTGTAGGCCTCAGTGCCCACGAGAAGCTACCCCCAACTGGGCACATTGGTCAGGGCAGGGAGGAAGAGATAGAAAGGGGGCCCTCTATGTCCCCCTATGCTTGGGCTGGCATAGCTTTACCAGTGAGTTAGACCAAGCAGGGAGAGACTGAGGCTAAAGAAAGGGGCTTTCATTCACCAAATTACCACTGGCTAATTGTGAAAGGGGTGGCCTGGGGAGAGGCAGACAGTAGAAGGCCACTGTGGTGGTCTGCCATTCAGATGCTGTGGTCCCCTCCAGTGAAAGTAAAATAACATGGCCGCCCTTTGCAGGAACCTCCCACTGGATGACAGAATAGAGGCAGACAGTGGCCAACAGGAACTTGATGTCAACCACTCGTGCTTCTAACCTTCCCAATGAAAAATTGCCTTCCATAGATGTACGAACACCAACATACGCAAACAATAAGAAGGAGTGCAGGGGGTATGTATATGGAGAAAAAACTCGAAAGCAGACAATAGTTTTTCTCCTGGAGGAAGATGCACTTGTATGTTTCCTACTTTCTTTCGTCTTGGCATTGAAAAACATAAATGTAACCCCACTGTGGCTAAATGGACAGAAAAACAAAACAGACAGCAATGAGAAAAAAGGAGAAAGTGAAAGGTTCAAAAATCGCTTCCCCTCCCCCGATTAATTCAGTAGCCTGTTGTGTACGGACCCTCCCTCTGAGCTTGCCATGAATTAGACCCTTTTTAAACGAGGTGATAATTTGGATGTTGGATGTCAGAATAATGCTAGCCTTCCTCCTTCAGCCAGTAAATGCTCATTTACTGTAGCTAAATAAACATTCTTTGCAACATTTAAAGAAGCCTGGGGGCTACAGTGCACAGTTCCCTGTATGACTCTGTAATCGTTGGCCCATGTCTCCAGCTAGCTCTGTCCTCTCAAGAGTGAGATCATCAGAGCTCATTTTATAAAAGTCTGACGCCCTAAGAGGGATTATTTGTAGAAGGAGTGACATGAGAAAGAAGGGAGCGCTGGAAAGGAATGTGACGCAGTAGCAATATAATAGAAAATGGTGACTGTAGATGATTTTTAGGGGTGGTGTGTTTGTTTGTGTGTATCTTTCTCTCTGTAAGGAAAGTGAAAAGCAGAGCATAAGGAGAAGCAGAAGACCCCCTGAGGTTTCCATTAACCTCAGCGTGAAAAGAGCAGACAATTAAAGGAACACACACTCTGCTGATGTGCCCACAGGAGCCCAGCGGGAACTGAGCTCCAGGGCAACAAAGCCAGTGTCTCCAGCGTCCAGTAGCTGTCACCTCTTTTGTCCTCACACTTTCTCTTTTAGCTTTTCATATTGTTGTCTTTCTCTCTCAATTTTCTTAGCAGAAGGACCAGCTGGTAAAAATACCACAGCATTTTATTTTCATAGTGAGCCCTTTCTTGTCAAATCTGTGCTTATTTTATATAGGCTATATATTATTTATATTGCATTGTGATTTTGTTATACTACATGTTTTGCCATCAGTAGTTGTAGTCATATCAGGATCATGAAGAATTAAACTCTTTAAACTACTTTTTTAAAGTTGTTTGAAAAAAACAGAATGAGTTTTCTCTTCACTTTTTCTCAGTTTCATAGCCCATTTCTCAAACGTCTACTCAAATCTGCATTATGTGGTTTGAATGGCTTGTCCATTTGGCATGGAGAGCCCAAATCTTGTTTTGTCCTGTGTAAGGCCTTCTGGAACACGGACAGCAGAGAGAATGGAAAGCAAAAACATCTTAACGTACCTCAGCTGAAGTAGCCGAACCCTAATATCACAACGGCACCTGTGACATCTGCACAGTTTGACAGCGATCTCCCTGTGTTTCACTGCCAGTGATATTTCTCAATCACCACTGTGATACCAAAACTAGGCTGTCATCCAAACATTTTGTCAGAGTTGCCACAGAAGTGGACCAACTCTCTCATTAGTCTTCCTGTTTTATAAGTGCAGTTTAATTGTCCACACTGCTGCTATCAGCACATAATACAGTTAATTACAGGTTTGCGTTGAAGAATTCTAGTCTGCAGGAATTTGTAAACCATTAGCTATAGCGTCAAAGCAGTGCAGCTGTGTTGTATGGCTCTGATGTAACGGGCTGACAGACACAGAGGAAATTCCCAGCACTAAAGCTCACCTGTCTTCAAAAGCTCCTTGGTTAGGGAGAATTGTGTGCCAAGCAAAACAGGATGTAATAGGTGCATGCATGTGTGTGCTTGTGTCTCAGTGTTATGGCTTTGAAAAGTATTGACTTTGAAGGTCTTTGAAGAATCTCTGTGCCAATTTTACAACAATTCAGCAAGATATCATGTTTTCTACTGAGACAATCTCTTTGGCACTCCAGCATGTTTTTGTATTTTTGTATTTTTTTATTCACTGCCAATTTTTGTCAGTTGTTGAAAAATTATATTTTGCACACATTCTGCCAGTTAATTAAAAAAGTTAACAAATAAGACACAATCATTTCTTTTTTTAAGATTAGCTGTCTCATAAGATTATCTGTCACAAACCATAGAGCCATTATTATATCCTGCGTTCACAATTTCAATGCAGATCTGTTTGGTTTCTGTAGCTTCTTGCAAATGCTAATCTATAGTAAACAAGCTACAAGCTCATCATCACTAGTTACACCAAACACCTCTAACAGTCTATAGACTCGTCATGTCACTCAGTGAAGATGTAAATTAAGTGTGAGACTGAGTCCGTTAACACCCTGTACAAACACACAAGGTAAACAAGCTTATCGCTACGGATTAGCAAGAGCAAGTTAAACATTGGGGTGCAGGCAAGATCAGTGATAATAACTAAAGGGTGGATTAAACAAGAGAGCATGAGAGAGAGTCACTCAGTATCAAATACTTAACGCTCATGTTAGACAGTTAATTTAATTCAATGTAGTTAATTTAAATTGCTGTTCAGATAATTGGCTTTGCTTTTTCTCAAACATTTGTAGGCAAAGTGTCTTTTTCACCATATCTTTTTACATATTTGATAGATGAATTTATTTTTTTTTTGGCACTTGCTAAGGCAAACCCATCATGTAACTTAGCTTTTACCATTTGTGCTATAGACATTATTACCTCAAATCGTGTGGCTTGTTGTTTTTCAGATTTATCAGATCCCTGAGACATTGAAGGAGGAACCTTAACATGTCTAGGGCCAGAATATTATAGACACTTGGGCTGGGCTTAGAAATAGAGTGCTTTTATTGTATTTTAGTTTGCATAAATCCATCTGGCATTTAAAAATATTTTAGACATGTCCCCAGAGATACTGATTTAAAATCAGCCAGGAACCATCCCACTTATTGTTTTTAGATATTACCCTAATACCACAGAGCTTTTTAGGTATGACCTATTATTCAGTACAGTCAAAGTGGCCAGTTCTGTTCAACATCCCAGAAACCTCTCCTCTCCTCAATAAGTACTATAGCTCTGTTTATAATGCACGGCTGAGTGAGAAAGAGAGCAGCACACTTTATTACCCCTTCATGCCTCCATCTTTTATTCAGAGCTGATGGCAGCCTCTTCACGCACAGCCTCGTTGCTAACGCACAGTAATTCCACTTAGCTGGCAGGACCGTGGATCTGTAATTCAATGTGCAGCTCAAACTGCAGAAACACACCCAACTCTTGTTTTAAAGAGATTTTGGTAGCTGTTGAATGGCAGCAAATAAAGCTTAAACGGAGTCTGGGCAGATTGCGACTTACACAGACTGAGTTCTTGGTGATTTATGGGTGTTCTGCCCTTCTCAGAGGCCGCTGTGGTTTAGAATGAGTTTGAGGGTGAGATGGAGAGAAAGAAAAGAAGAGAGAAAATGGGGCTGAAATTGTGGTTGGCACAGTAAAGCATATGATTTTTGAGCAGATACCCTCTCTCACGATACAGACATTATTGTAGAACGTCTTTATATATACAGCACTACTGGGAGGTTTAAATATATTTTTCTGCCCTTGACACCCTAAAGGAGGCTAGTTTTCAGCCCAAAACCAAAGCCCCCCACTCAGAGAGAAAACACACAGATTAACCAGCTCACCCTGCTCTCTCTCCACTTTCAACATTTCTCTTTGGTGTTTTTGGGGCCGTTTTGGACCATTCAAGGTCTGTTTTATGTAGATGTTTCTACCTCAATGCAACAATGCAGTAGCCTTCAGAAAGTCTGTCTGGCTGCTGGCTTAGGCATAATAATTTAATGAGAAACTAGATCAGCATTAAGGTATAACCATCTTTAGAGATGACTCTAAAGGAATGGTGTGTCTATTCTCGGAGAAAGGCAGGTCAGAAGTGTCTGCAATACTCCCTGTTCCTTCATTATTTATCTAGAAGAGCAGTGGCTCCACGTGAGAGCCTTTCTCTGCCTGTCTAATACAGATCCAGTGACGGTATCTGTCAGCGAGAATGTCAGAACCTGAAGCGAAGACGCACCAACACCTTAGATGGGTCCTGTGGAGACGGACGTTTACACCTCTTTATGTTCACGTCAGGGTTACATTGCAAAGATCAGAGGCTGAGGAGACACATGAGTAGCAGAGAGAATAAAAGAGGTTAGTTGGGGAAAAGGCAAAGCAAAGTAGTTATAAATGCAGGAGCTGGGATGTTCATTAAACACGTGCTATCTACGGTCCCTTGACTTTAGCATTGCAGGTTAAGAGGAGATATCTGGCAATTCTCACTCAGGAAATGAACTGTCAGGGGCCTTTAAGTGGCTGCGTAGCTCTCAAAATACAGTGGTGACTTGGAGCTTCTACACACATGCTCATCCTGGCTCTGTATCCCACTATTTTTCTCATACTTTCTCCTCTGGCCACCACATTATCATTCTCCTGGTGCTTGTGCTATAAAACCTAGTTTTGCGCTATAGATTTACGACTGCAGTTTTGCTCTGCGGTTAAGTATAATGTCAAGGCTCCAGACTCTGCGGGGTGTATTTGAAATCTCTAGCCTCACTTGGGTCTCTATGACTACAAAGCTCAGAAAATAGTGTGTATGGAGCAGGCTGGGAGGTGCCTGGATCACCAAATGTAGCCGCATAGCCTCTGTCGAAGATAGAATCCATATTTTCCTGTAGGCGCAGAAAAGAGACCCAGATCTCACAAAGTAATGTTCCTGTAGTCACTTGATGTCATTTAGCTACTTGAAGCATCCAATGAGCATTTAAAAGTATATGTCAAGAACACAACTGAGTGATATAATGGCGATATAATGTCTGAGTTAGCCCACAGTGAAACAAATTGTGTATCAGCCTTGCCTCGCTCGTAAAGCGACAGTACGCTCTCTCTCTTGAACAAGCTCTTTTTTATTTGCTCTATATCAGTATTAGCTATCTTTTGTCCATCCATGAATGTCATGTCTGTGTTTTTCCATTCTCCACTTCTGATAATTTGAAGTGGAAGGGGTGAGAATGGCATTGACAGAGAGTTGGCCCTCTAGCCTTTGGTCGGGTGAAGTGTCACTCAAAGGCTTAGATCATCATGACACCAGTAGTCTGGGGTTAGAGCACTGTAATCAATAGTCTGATTATAGAAAACAGGCTGGAGTGTGTGAACCAGCAGAGGCAGATTCAGAGAGAGCTTTCTTTAAAGGGCCAGTTCACCAAATATGAACATTCTGTCACCATTTACTCACCCATATCTGCAGTGCAGGTAAGATCTTCAGTAAATCATCACTTAAATTTTTGTGTGTTGCTCAAATAAAGCAATTAAAGCTTTTTTAAATTCCAAAAATCCTGGGCCACTTTTATGGTGCTTTTTTGGAGCTTGGCAGTTAAAATACTTTCATTTTATGAGTAGCCCACTCCTAAACTGTTCCTAAACTTTTTTTTAAATCATTCAATTCATTCTCATATGTAAAGAATGAAAATCACACAGGTTTGTAGTGACTTCATGGTGAGTAAACAATGACAGAATCTTCTTTTTTGGGTGTACTGTTCCTTGAAGAGGCACATGCTGATGCCCAGGCAAACTCTCCCTTACACAACCACTTCAGCATGGATGCTGCCGATTTACATCAGAGTAAGTGCTTTGTGGCTCTGGACTTTGTCTTTCTGGCTTTCCATGTGCCAAGCTGTTAAACTCATTGGCAATTAATTTAGGTTTATTTGACTGCTGAGACTTTATTACACTGCAGCTTATTTAAACAACACTTCAACTCAAAGCTACTGCCTGAGTTCTCCATGAAGCAGCAGAGAGACTTAGAAGAAGTCTAACAAAGAGACACACGTGTGCACACGCAGGTGTTCAAAGGTTGGGTCTGTTTTGACTTGCTCTTCAAAACCAAACTGCAGGTACTGCTGGGTGTCTCTGATCCCTGGAAGACTTTAAAGCGTAGGATGTAAAGTGTGTTTCTACTACATATCAGTTTGCACATCCAAATAAGAAAATAAAGAGGAAAAGAACAAAAATGTAGGCCTAAACATAACCATAACAATACCAAAGTTGAAAGACAGATATATTACAATACTTTACTTGAAAGCTGTAAGATTATAGATGCAGCAGACTTGTGGGGCTACTGTGTCTGTCATAACCCAAACAGGCTTTTCTTAACTAATCATGTTTGACGAGAAGAGCAAAACATACTTTCCTTTGTGTTTCTTTTGTTCTTTGTTTGTCTTTTTCTAATTTCGCTGCTGAAATAGAAAGACCTTTATCTTGGCCCTCAGGATCATTTTGTTCTTATATGTGAGGTTTCGATCTGTGGAGAACAGCAATGACCATCAGCAAACCAGACTGTAGCACCATCACATGGGCAGAATTCTTGTAGAAAGCTTTAACGTGAGAGCTTTTGTCTTTGCTTCATCACTAAAAGTGACGCTTTATCAGTAGAATCATTTAAAGCCCTCATATCCACTTTCTAATCCCTATTTTAATAATTAATACACAGCGTATCTTTACCTGCTCCAGTAGCAGCGTGTGCCGCGTGTGGCGAGGCACTTGAGGCACACGTTCATTTCAAGAGCTCTACAACCTCCCTTGACCAGCCCTGAGAGTGCAGGAAAGAGCTGGAGAAGTGCTCTCCACTCATCCTTCAACGATGTCCCTCCCTCTTGCTCTATGGCCCCTCCACGGCCCTTGCTCTTTAAGATCACTAAAGGACAATGCCCCATTTTCAAAGAAAAGAGGAGAAAAAGAGGGCCCCGGTGTCAAAGCATTGCCTGTTTGCTGACGGAATGTTTAAAAAGAAGCGCCTCATAAATCAAAACAGGCAAGAACAGCTATTGTTCTTCTGAGAGCTTGCCTACTTGTCTTCCTCAACCCCCTTTCTATTACCCTTCTTCTCTGCGCTCTGCTGAAGTCAAAGAAGTGAGGTGGAGGATCATTGGCAGCTTTTCTTGTAAGTTCCTTGCAACTTTTTCCCCTCCTTTGAGCATTCCTTCCCACATATACCCGAAACAAAATGAAAGCCCTATTCACACTTGGTTGTATTGTTTGGCATTAACCAGAATTAAATTCCACAAATGTATTATCTGGGTACTTTTTTGTCATTACCGTAGGTGGCAGTTTAGAAGACAACACCAGCTTCAATGTTTAATTTGTGTTTTTGTCCAGAACTTAAGCACACATAAGACCGAACTTTTGTCTGCCTGCTAAAAAAGGTTTCATGATGTGTAGAGCGACTACATTCTTTGAGACATCATGTTCTTATTTTGACAGATTAAACTTAAACTGAAATCATATGTTAAATTTGAAATGCATATTGTTTGGTGTGAAGCATATTTAGTGAATGTGTATGTGTTCACATGTATTTATGATTTATTTCTTCAGCACAGTGGATGTGGGTGGTTCATTTAGCAGTAAAATGACAAAAGCCTGCATTATCTCTCACCTCATTAGTGCTACACACACCCACACACACACACAGCTGGTTTGCACCTTCTGTGCAGTAATAATTAGTAAATAATACTTTTTTCTAAAAAAAGCACGCTTGCAGGCTAAGCATTAGTAAGCCAACACACGTATACACATTTCCTTCAGTCTAGTAATAAACAGTGAGATAAACAGTTAAACTATGTAGATGTATCTGTGAGCGTGCGTCATAGCATTAAAAGGCACTAACATAATCTGTTTTCATTGTACAGAGATTAATGAGCTTTTTTCACTTTAAACGCTTACTCCAATGTTCTGACAGAGCAGTAATCAAACTGATATTATCATAATTGGATCTGTGGCCAGCTCTTTATAGAAGCCATGTAACCACACAAATCTGCCAACAGTTTCCCATCAAATAAATCAGCGTTACCTCCTGCAGCCCTAGGCTGTTCTCTGAGTCTGGATTGAGTGCTGCTTGATTTTTGCCTGCAACAAGGGGATTTTTCACTACAAAGAGGGGCAGTTAGCTGTTCTAGTTCTGTGATCTGGGAAAGTCCTCATCACAGAGTTGTGTACAGGTTAGGGACGTATCATGATGGCAGACACATGGTACAATGTAAACACATGAAGCAGGATTATAATAGATGCTGACAGCACAGTTTACAATGGGCCAGTAAATTAGCCCAGGTGCTTATAACAAAGCTTGATACTTCAGAGACAACAGACCAACAAGAGTCTTATCTGTGTGTACACTGATACTCTCAGGAGGCTTGGCCGGTTGATGCCTGAGTGAGGCTTCACACTCGTTGAAACCATGAAATAAACAACACTTCTGCTGAACAGCAGAAACACACAGGGTTAGGGTTATACTTATTCGCTTAAAGCAATAGCGCATCTAAAAATGAAAAGTCAGTGAATACAGGTTAGAGCATTAATTTTTTGAGTGAACTATTCTTTGATATGAGACTTAACCAAAGATCCCTGTGTGTTCCTCCTGTTTATATCATAGTTCTTTTTGTTATCAATTATGTATTTGTTCTTGTATTTGCATCTGCTTGGTGGATTTATCACACGTTATTCCATGTTAAACTTTTAGCCATTACTATGCCTGGCCTGGTGTCAATGCAAACTAAACATTTTTCAGCTTTATTTTCAAACATTATAACATGTCAAAACTATGTTTTCTATACAAGAGTTAGGAGCATGTGCCAATGAAATATGATCTATACTATACCTCCGTATGTCTTCTGTTATCAGCTCCACACTATAATATACTCCTCCTGATTGGGTGGGATTCTGAAACCCAAGCCTGTTTGCTGTTAACATTGCTGTTTGCTGATGGCTTTTTATTTAGAAAACCTCCTCTCAAATGGCTCTTGATTGCGGGTCTGCTCATAGCCTATTCATTTCATCCAGCCTCGAAAGCTGCCTGCAACAGATTTCTCTCTTTAAACAAGGCTGAGGAACTTTTATGTGGAAAGCACATACATTCTGAAGGACTTTGCCATGAGTGTGGCCATTTGCATTAGCCTCGGTTTCTTTGAAGTTCAAACCGTTGTTTAGATCTATGTGGTCAGTATGATAAGTACCATCGCTGAGGTCATACATTGGAATCTTACTGGAACCAGGCTTAGATTGGATTTTTTCCATAACTGGCTGTGATCCAAATGGATTAACCAATTATCTGTAACCCCTTCTTGATTGCCTTACTAGTTTACATGGGAAAGCTGTTTAATGGAAAGACAGAATAAATGGACGTTTTTGATTTGGGTTAGATTTGTACATCCTGTATAGCTAGGCATAACCTATATGAACATTGCCAGGTAGGAATTAGATATGCATTTATGAGTTTCAAAAAATTCACAAATCAAAATGCAAAAGTATGTCAAATGAGCTTGTCAAAGACTTGGATTACATCAGAAAACCTCTATACTATTAGGAACCAAACATGCCATTTAGTGTGGTTTGTACATCTGCACATGAATGCACATGATGTTTAGCAACCAATGCTAATCACATTGAAACCAGAATCATGGTCTTGAATTGGCCCATTGATTGAACAGCACCATATGCTCCATCTGTTTGATTGCGTTATGCAATATCTTGTTGTCATTACACCTCCATTCTAACCCCCCCTTCTCTGTTTCCATAGGGACCTGATGCCTAAGACCCTGGAGGGCCAGATCACCATGGAGAAAACCCCAAGCTACTTTGTGACGCGTGAGGCTCCATCCCGGATCTACGCCATGTCCCGAGACACCAAGCTGATCGTGGTGGTCCGGGACCCTGTCACACGAGCCATCTCTGACTACACACAAACATTGTCCAAGAAGCCTGACATTCCTACCTTTGAGAGCCTGACGTTCAAAAACAGGACTACAGGGTTGATCGACACCTCATGGAGCGCCATTCAGATCGGCATCTACGCCAAGCACCTGGACAACTGGCTGCAGTTTTTCCCAATGGACCAGATTCTGTTCGTGAGTGGAGAGCGTTTGATCAGCGACCCGGCTGGCGAGCTGGGCCGGGTGCAGGACTTCCTGGGTCTGAAAAGAATCATCACAGACAAACACTTTTACTTCAACCAGACCAAGGGCTTCCCTTGTCTTAAGAAGGCCGAGGGCAGCAGCAAACCCCATTGCCTGGGCAAAACCAAAGGGCGAACCCACCCAAACATTGACCCTGAGGTGGTGCAGAGACTTAGAGACTTCTACAGGCCTTTTAATATGAAGTTCTACCAGATGACTGGGCATAATTTTGGTTGGGATTAATAGTGAATGTGGGACACATCATTATTTTTTGTTTTATCTTTTTTCTGTGTATTTGAAATGGCAAAAAGACTTTGAGATGATTGCTATATATATGTAAAATGTACAGAAATCTATTTTATAATAATTTATTTTTAATTTCTAAGCAATTAATTCACTAAGCTGCCTAACCATATTGTACATAACATCTGGCCCTCAAGTTTCATGACCAACATTTCACATTTATCATTTACTGTGGTTATTTCAATACACATTGAACAATGGTGCTTCCAAATTCTTTCAATTTACAAAGAATGATCTCGAAAATGGCTTGACAAATGACAAAAGAAACAGATTGTTACGGGTATAGTGCGTTTACAAACCGAAAAACATTAGCAATTTATTCAGTTCTGAATGTCCACTGAAATGTACCTTTGTGACAGAAAGGCATGGACTATATTCACTGTAAAGCTTGTTTTCTTGACCGCATTTCATGTTTCATTACACTCCATATTGGCATGAGTCCTACTATGTTAAGCAAGAGAGCTGATCCGATGCCCGTCTTCATTCAATAACATGAAAATCAATATCCCTAATTGCTACCTACAGTATCACTCATGTTTAGAGTCGACTGCTGGTTCCTGCAATGAATGGGCAATCCATTGATGGCTAAATAGTATCTCGGACAACAGCAGGGCAGCATGTCAACATTATGCTAATCGTGTAACTCGTCTGAATGGATCGATTAGGTATCTAGAGCTGTATGGCCATATTAGAGAAAGACTTGGCTTGGGCTACTCCCCTGTCTGAAAGGTTCAAAGGTCAAGTAAAGTCTCAATAACATTTCAGTGAAAGGAACTGGATTTGTCAAACAAGAAATGCTGTTAGTAGGAGCCCAATCACCTGTCATAAGCCCCACAGATAGCAGATAGACTTCATCCTTATCTCTAAGTAGAAGACTAGGATTTACACTACTGTGAGTTGGTGCCTGTACTGACACATGCTAGAAAAATAGAACCTTAATGTTGAGGGTCATTTCTGTGTTCATCTCATCAAAAATTTTTCACCATAACTCAGTTCTCTGCTTCTTGCCAAATTTTAACAAGCTTATGAACTTACATAAAGATCATTTCTTGGTTTCATGTTGCCTCTATATGCCTCTGTTTGTCTTTCTACTTGAATTTTTGAAATGCAAAAGCGAGAAACAGTCACTCTTTATCTGTGATATTCACCCCATGACCGTGAAGATGGCGGCTGTCCCAAGGCAAGATAAATGACTGGGCTCAATGCAGATCTAGTTACTGTTCACTCAAACCTGATTCAGGATCAGCTCTCAATACCTCAGTGCTGGGTTAAGGTGTAGGGTTTTAAGCCTACAAGAAGCCAACATGTCACTTTCTACAACTTAGCTTTAACGTTGGGCTGAGAGATACTGATCTTGGACCAGAATTTGAGGGCTGACGTCAGAGAGAGGTTTTAAAGCAGATTATTGCAGGACCATTACGAATGTACCGAAGCTTCATGTTATCTCACCCCATTTAATATCTTGGAAATGAAATGCAGAGGGAAAAGTTTGTCTAATTGTTTGGTTTTGGATGGATGCAAACGAAAAAACAAAACAAAAAGCGGCCTGAATTAGCTCAATGATTTTTGTTTGGTTTTAGAACATGCTGTGCCTCAAACCAGCCTTGTGCTATGTTAAGCCAACTTCCTTTCGTTTAGAGAGGAGATTGTAATATTTATCAGCTGTGTAGACACAGCCAAACAAATCTTGTTGGCCTTCAAAAACTGAGCTAAGTGGGGGAAGCAGGAGACATTTCCCAGGGCATTTTTCCTACTTTATTTAATTCATCAAGTTATCAAATGTTCTGGGGAGGCAAAAAGAACAATGTGAAGTTTATCCTCCAACTGTAATGAAATCATCAAAGTTTGTTTCTTGCATTCACGTTGCATATAAAATTAAATCAGTTAGATGATGGCAGTGAAATAAGGTCTAGCAAGTTTTCATCAAATGTTAGTCCTTAGGGCCTGCTACGATTTTACGAGTGCAATTGGATTTTTGGTTTTGTTTAGCAGGATGCGTCTACTCCAAGTCAAAGGTATTTTGTGAGTAATGCATGTAAATTTTGTCTCTTACTGATTATGATATATGAACTGCATATGAATTCTGATCTGTCAAACTTTGGTATTAGCAAAGCTTCATATTTTTGCTCATGGTCAGGCAGTGTGTGCTGATGAATCTGTTTAATGGTTGAGTTTTATTCAACCTTATAAAAATATTCAAATGTTAGAAATGTTTGTCTTACTCTGAGTATAACACGATAAATAGACTAGAAATGATCATTATGTACAAATGATGAGAAAGACATGTAAACCAAGTATTTTGTGGTATGAAAAATAATTAATTTTACACCATAAGAGAGCAAAATGGAACAGATGTTTCTAGATAATTAAATACTGAACATTCATACTTTTGCTTTGTATGAAGAATAAAATAAAATATATATTTTACCAAACTGCTTGATTTTGTCTTCACTGTCTTGTCATACTTGTCATTTTGCATACTTTCCAATAAAAAGTATGCATAGAAGCACTTTTACCTTTGTTTTAATAATTTGTTTGTCTGAAACGATCAGCGTTGCGATTGGTCAGATTTCTTGTCAATCAGGCACCCAGGCCATAACAGTTCACCCATCTGTCAAGGAATACTATTTGTTACCAAACAGCCCAATCACTGTTAAGCGACACATATAGATTACATCATTACATGTTATCATATTATCGTACATATTATTTTAAAAAGTCGTCTCTGATTTGCATGTGTGAATTGAAATTCAAGTGTTTAACACCCATCGCGATATGATCTGGCCTGTTTTTTACCTTGTTTAGTACTTGGCGAGTTTGTATAAAGTAAGAATTGTTAAAATTTGTTAACTGCATTAGCTAACATGAACTAACAATAGACACTACTTCTACAGCATTTATTAATCTTAGTTAATATTTAAAATAAAAACTTGTACCGGTTAAAGTTAATGCACAATGAATTAACTTCTTGCTATGTGCGCATGTAACTATTCATGTGTTCATGTGTTTTGGAAGAGCCGTGGCTTTGGAGAGTGCTCTGAAGAGAAGGTGAGATCTTATGCTTTCAAAGCTAGGTTGCTATTGCTAGCCTCTCTGAAATTGTGTAACCCTACCTTTAGTGAATAGAACCTTATTGTAAAGTGTTACCAAACAGATCAACAGAACAGGAATCATCAATAACTGTAGCATGCACATGTTAAACTTGACCTGTGCTTATATTTTGGTGGGTAAATCTAACATTTTGATATGTCTAGAATTTTTACTTTGTGATGTATTTTTGTTGATGAATGTAATCATCTTTGGATATTCGGTAGGCAGATTCATAATTAGACAAAGAGTATCAGCTTGGTGTCACAGCTTTTGACTTTTTTTGGACTAGTTTTTAATACGTATTCAAAGAGCTTGAGTACAAATTATAATAGCAGAGAGCAGCATTAAGGATGATTGCAGAAAATGTTTATAGTGATATTATATGTGGAAAGAATTTATTTCAATTAATTTAATCCTCAGTTAAGTGTGAGTTCTTTGATTTTTAACAAGCGATGAAGTGTATCCTGTTTATTATGATATATACATATGTCTTTGGACTAAGCCCTGGCTATGCACTGACCCCAAAACCTTCCCTGGTAGACATTGTTTGTATGGCATTGTACTTTGCTTCTATATGGATCAGCAGCTCAGAACAGCTTCTTTCTCCATATTGCCACATATACAGAGAAGGTCCATTGAAAGATACATTCCTGTAGCCCACCCACTGACCTTCTAATGAAAGGAGATCTCTGTACAGATACCTGTGCTGAGATCCACCTTCACATTAGTTTGTTTGTTTCTGGTCAGAGCCACCAGGCTGCCAAACAAGACTGCAGTTCTTCATTTGGAGGCAGTGTTGTCTCTGGGGACAGGTGATTTGCACCTGGGTTAGAAAGTGTGGTAGAGCAGCATCTGCTATGGACACTAAAGTCATACAGAGCTCTATATGGGTCACCTAAGGATGTATGAGGAATCTTTTCTGCTCTGCTGTTCAGGTCATTTCAAACTATTTCTTTCCTAAAAAAAGTTCGCCCTGAAAAAGTGTGGAACACAGACAGTTTGAAAAGTTCTGTAAGTAGGAAACTGTAATGATGACCAACAGGACATATTAATATTACTTAATAATTATATAAATTGGTTCTTGTTGTCACTTGATTTGTTGTCAAATTATTCTGCTTTTGTGAACAACTATTATTCGTTCTATTACTGTTCTGTTCTATTGCTATAGAGACTGTTGCCATCGACTGTGCTTTCAAGCTTTTTTCCACTCTAAGGGCCGGCTGACACTTTGTAGGTTTGACAAACACTGAAAACACAGCTGACCCAGGGGACCCCCTGTGGGGCTGAGGTGTTACCCGATCTTAGAGATCCATGGCTGGAATAGAGCAAAGACGAGCCTTGGGTGCCTGTAGTGTTCTCCAGGGAGCACAACATTCTAGGGAACAGAGACGGGGGCAGAAGACATATGCTGTACTGTAAACAACAGGGAGTGTGCTGCCAGCATGGCACACAATTCCATGTTGTTTGCGTTCGTCCACGGCAAATGTAATTTAATCCCTAAACCACATACACACTTATTGTTTCAGTAATTGCTAGTTGGAAGTTTTGAAGATTAACGTCAAATCATTCTTGCTAGAGCTTGCCACGTATTTAGCTAATTGACATAGCTGGTTAGCGATAGCTGTAAATGACGCCATGAGGGAATGAACCCAACCTTAACCAGACACACAACAAGACAAGTCTTAGCCCACTATTTTTCTCAAGGCTGCGTTGTGCTATCATTTTTCCCCTTTAATTAAGATAACAGACAACACTATGTCTGAGACTAGTTAATTGCTTACCACAAGCAAAAGTGCTGTGCCATTGCAAAGACGGTGTGATATATACTTTGAATGTGTCTTATTCCACCCTCTAGCTCTCTATATCATGAATCAGTGTATTGCAAACATGAATCTGGACACTAGCAAGAGACCTGATGCTCTCTACATTAATTTCATTAGTTTTTGCTCTTACTGCATGTAAACTATTACCTAGTTTGTCTATTTTTATTTCTCCTGAGAAGTTTTACGACGACACTGAGTTGCAATTTTTTTAACATTTCCCTTGGGGTACTACTGAATTTGAAATTGACATGTGCTTCATTCTAAACAGTGTATTCCATTTGGCCTGTTTACATCTTTCCAACATTACTGGCCTGTATCCAAAGCCTCATTGTGTTGGCATAGGCCATACCGATAAATGATGAACCTGATTAGGCAGTTTACAGATGAATGACGGTGAATAACGTCTGTTCCTTAAAGACATGAAGGCACAGAGCCAGGACACCTTCAGTGGAGATGTTTATACTTCTGCAGTTAAGCTCTGGGCATTGAATGGCATCCAGTAATTGCTACCTTACTCTAAACTGATGACTCTCTGTCGTCGAGGCCGCCGTGGGGCTGTTGTGGGTATGGCTGCTGTTGTTTTTGAGGTTTGAATGGGCGCAGACACCTGGCTTTTCCAGACACGCGAAGCCCCCATACCTCATTTATGTACCCCTCTCTTGTTTTCTACAGTTGGTAGTTGCCTTTCAGTATATTTGATCAGACTGCCTCCAAACAGCAAAATCGTAATGATTCTTAATGATTCAAACTGTCATCACACCAAGGAGAAAAATATGTCTGCCAGAAAAGAGAGGTGGAATTAATAATTCAGTTTCCCTGCACTCTAGGTACCACATTAACTCACAAACTACACAATGTTGCTGTTCATTAAAGGGTTCTACAATCTTATTGGCTGGCTTTATGCAATGTCTATGTGTCAGGTTTTTTAACAGTCTCCTGGAAAACAATGTCATGTTTAGAATCTTTAGGAGAGATTCAACAGTTTTAAGGCATCCAGTAGATGTGATTTCTTTGATTACAAATGTATATTTAAGTTTGTACACAATGATTATCCAATTTCAGGTGTACTCCTCCTTAAACATGACATAAAAGACACACTGTGGCTGTTCATTTTGTGTCCATCATTCAAAATAAGCTGCATTGTGGACCAAACTAAGTGTACATAATCAAAAGTCACTTAAGGGACCTTCAGCTAAAGGTGTTTTGTCTTACTGACTGTAGCCCATTAGTTTGTCTTCTTTCTGTATGTCTGAAAAAAAAACTGTATGTCTGAGAAAAAGAACTATCCTCTAGTGACATACGACTCCTTCACAGGTATTTCCTGAGGTTTGGCCATCTTGAGGGTGTGTTACTCATTGTTGCATGCTTGCATGCTTCTTTTCACAGGATAAAATCATGTCCCTGTGCCAACCAGATTAGAGTATTCCATCTCTTACTTACATAAAATATATCAAATATCTGTCATATTCCATGTATATGGAGCTATTGGAGACCCCACTTCTCTTTACACCTTGTGGTATTATTACAGGATCCAATGTGACAGATAAGACCGTACGTTACCGTACAGTACCCCACTGAGGTTTAGGATAGGGTAACCATCAGAGGAAACAGCATGCTGGGTCATGCAGCTGTCTTTCATATGCTGGTGTTGACTTTAGTGCAGAACATATGAGAGGAAATGTAAATATAGGGTGCAGGCAGGTGGAAACAGAAGCACAAAGGAAGGAGAGGGTTTGGAAAAATAGTTTAGCAGTGCATTGATGGAGGTGTGCTGCTTTTTTTAAAAAGAGGAGGATTGAACACTATGGATGATGTTGGTACACCTGGACATCCTGCCTGCAGCCTAGAAAAAAAGGAGAGTTTGCATTTGCAATAGTGTGCTAACATACTACTCATGTTTTTGCAGTATATAGTATGTATTCTGTGCACATCATGTGAATATTCTGTATGTATAGAAAACCTGGTTGACCTACTGCATTGTAAAGAGATGCAGCATATAACACACTGTACAAAACTGTGTATCCCATAATGCAATGCACTCAACCTGATCTTCTATTTCCTGTGCAATGACTGAATGGGAAGTAATTACAGCTGTTATTTTTTACTTTTTTTGGTGGACAGCACAGAGTTAAGGCATTTTACTTGGAACTGGATTAAAAATGCAAAATAGCATTAAAATAGATGATAACTGCATGGTGCTTGCTAAATTAAACATGAAACATGAAGTCATACGACCGCAATGTAGCATAACTAGTGATTGAAAAATGCATAATTGCATACTGTGTATTGGTTTGTGTACTATTTAAAAAATTATGCAGAGAACGTGAATTATTTTTAAAAAACAGTAGAAAATATTAGAAAATATATGGCACATGCACTAAGCTGTACAGTTGTTTTCCATTTCAAACACAGCTTTAGGTTTTTTAAAAATATATACAACATAATATTTATGTCCTAGATGGTGATAGCTATATGTAACGTGATGAAGTCATGTGACAATTTAGCATACTATTGTTTCAAATATTTAGCATGGAATAATGCATACTTTTTTAAAAAAAAGAATAGCAGACAGTAAGCAGTGTATACCATGTAATATTCAGTTAGCAGTAAGCAATGTTCAGTAAGCAGTAAGCATGTATTGTGTTCATAGCCTGACAGATTCTGTATGCGTGTGATTTTGGTCTAATTAGATTAAGGTGGAATGCATAAGTATATGTCAAATACAGGTTTAGATTTGTGTCCTACCAGCTAACATCAATAGCTACGAGCAGCGTGCCGTCATAACAAAAGACGACTGAAGATAGCGAAACGACCAGCTGTGCAGATGTGTGTGTGTTTGCGTGTGTTTTGATTGCTTTTGGACCCCCCATGGAAACACTTAAATGTGGTCAGACACACTGACTGACGGGCATCAATAATGCAGGGAGCAGGAACATCGAGGTTGTGTGTGCGGGGGGCAATTGGCTTGTGTCCCCGCAGGAAGTCCTTCGCTCGCTCAGACGAATGGATGAGTCTAATTTGGTGTCTGATGAGACTCAAGCTTTTTTGAAAGGGCCTGAGGCCCAGCAAAGCCCTAATGAGCAGATCGGTTCACTTACTGTGTGATTATGGCCTGAGAGCGATGAACACTGTGTGTGTGTAAGTGTGTGTGTGCGTTTAATAATGGTAAAAACATTCATAGGTATTAGACAGTCTATCGAGCACATTATCTGGTGCTGATGCATTTAAGTGTATGTGTGTGCTGATGTGTGTGTGTGTGTGATAGGTAAGGACACCCTACAATTTCATTAGTTTTTTTCCATTATTTTCTTTTGTGTTTCCACTAGACTTCTCACTATAATGGTGACCACATTATCAGCATCACAATGTGACAAGTACCATGGAATTTAAAATGAGAATTAGACAACTGCATTTATACACATTCTGAATAAAGTCAGCAGTGTTTCTTGTAAAAAAAAGAAAAGGGACAGGTTGCAGTGGAATGCCGAGGTGTTGCTATGTGGTTGCTAAGTTAATGCTAGGTGTTTGTTCTCCGACCAGCTTTAAAAGCGCCCAACCCCGAGACCCCAAAAAATATGTTTTTGGTCGTTCAATGTATGTCTATGGGATTCATTCAGTGGTTTTATCACATGATCGGTTCAGTCATGAATTTAAATGTTTGTGTTTTGATGCACTTTTGATGCATATGCAATATATGTTCACAAGATATTGGTCAACATTTATTGTTTATGCAATAGAAGTTTTGTCCTTTTGTCCTTTGTCCTATAATCTTTGGTCTTAATCTTTATATTCAAATTTTATCATTTATATTCATATCTCATTGTATGACTCTCAGTTCCCTTATTATAAACAACACCCCCAATCCATGTTTCGTAGAATAGCAGGAAAGTGTACAGTTTTTTTTAGGTCATACATTTGAACTGGGACGATTTTCCTTTATTTCCTTTATATTTTCTCCACCTCTGATAACTGTTACATCAATAGACAGACTCTTCTGAGTGTGTGAATGCATTTCACAGTTTTAAGGTCAATGCATTAGTGGTATAAATTTATTCATGTATTCTTTTGCCTACAGGGCTGCTGGTCACCCCCTTTAATAAGCTACTGACATCTGACTATCGGGATTGCCAGCCGAGAACCTGCACTGCAGCAAATGGGGCCCAAAAACCCTTGTGTGTTGATGTTTGATTGGGAATGGCTGGATGTATGCACGTTCTCTCTCTCTTGCTGTGTGTGTGTGTTTGTGTGTCTTGTACCTCTCCGCATGCTTGGACCATGGCATGGCTCTGTGCCATCAAAATGCCATTTCAGGACAGAATGAGGTCGATATATCACCTCCAGGCATTTAACATCTACATCTCCCACCTGACCTTTATTGTCCAGACCACCTAAAGCACTGACGGGACAGTTGCTGGTGTTTACAGGCTGGGTAAAATTGTATATTCAGTCACGTGTAGGTGTGTGAATTTTATTAAACTGACATGTTATCACTCAGCCAGAACCAGTTGAGGCATGCATCATTACATACCTGCCATAACTATAGCACACAGCTAACCGCCTGGGCCAAGTCAGTTGAGATATGCATAAACATTTATGATAAGAGTCATTTGAAGTTTCCATGCTGGCAGGATTTCATTCATGCAAAAAATTGGACATTTTACAATCTTCCCAGCATAAATAGTCTGGGTAGATTACATAATATAAAGACACTAAAAGATGACGAGACATCAAAGGTGACAAAATTAATTGACCAAATTTCATATTTGATCGAGCTGATGGAAGCAGTCTTGGTTATTTGGGGGAGCAGGACAGCATTGCTTAATCTTAGTCCATTCACAAGCCAAGTGTTCATTGTTTGCAAATGGCACATTTTAAATTCAACATGAAATGTCCACACAAAATCGACCATTTTTACTTGACTAATGCACGATTCATCAGTGCAGTGTATTACAAAAACAAAAATGTCTTCATAATCTTTAAATCCAACCACCTGTAATGTCCATTTTTCATGCACACTGTCTCACACCATTAGATACACAAAGTTCCTATAGTTCTGCTACTGTGTCCGTTAGTGTGTGTGTGCATTCTGACTGCTGAACACACACTGGAGACTAAAATCTTCCACTAATGATCCAAGCTCAACAATCCACACCAGTTAGATGCTGCTTAGCCCCTTTCAGTATGTGATCTCCATTCTTTATTTTCCTTTAACCCTTTTAGCAGCATTTCTCCTGTGGCATCTGTAAAATCGTTTGCTTAGCATTTGGTGTCTTACTCTCATATGGGATGCTGTCAGGGTTGTGTAATAAAATGAAGCATTGTAGCCGGAGGCATTTTCCTTAACAGTTAAAGAACAAGTGACAAAAATAGATGTGCTACTGTATATCCAGTTTCATAAAGCACATCTCAAGTGTACATCTGGTATGCTTTTATACGTGTAGTTTAAATAAGAAAACATAGGCTTAATGCAATGTTTTTAAAGGTGGGGAGAAACAGATGGGGAGAGGGAGGCAGAAAGAGACAGACAGACAGAGAGAGAGAGAGAGAGAGAGAGAGAGAGAGAGAGAGAGAGAGGTGAAGGTTGTTGGTTTCATTGGCACTGCAGAGTGCAATATAAACCTGCATAAAATTTGCCCCATATAACCAGCCATAAGAGATGCTTGACCAAGCATACTTAACTCTCTCTGTAGAGTTCAGAGAAATGGATTTAGAGGTTTCACAGCTTTGGAGGAATAGAATGGTGTGGTACAAACCACCCTAAAGACACGGTTTAAAAGCTCTTTCCTCAAAAACCAACTGGGTTCAGAGATGAGAAATTTAACTGCTTTGCTTCAGAAGTTATTTTATTTACATAAATGAAAAATAAAGTTGTACATAACAGCTAGTCAGCTGTCCTGCTATCCACTGTGCTGCTATCCACTGTCTTTATATTAACAGTTTGGTGTTTGCTGTCCAGGTAGGCTGCTCGATAGGGTTTGGAACAGAGGTCAGAATTTCTCGAACAACATGATTCTCAGTTCATATAAAAATAAGCTGTGAAACACTGCCAAATATCTGCAATAATCTCGTCTGAATTTTCCGTATGCTTTGGCTCACGATGGAGTGGGTGGGCTAATAATGAACAGAAGTGATGATGAGGAAGATGTGAGGAAGGCAGATGGGGTTTCTTGTTGTAATTAGAAAGACTCATTGTGAGTTATCTGCTGATCTTCACTGCCTTGATTTAGAGAGTTTGAGGAGTGAAATTACAACAGCAGCAAATTGTGACCCTTGTCTTTCCCCCGCGCAACCTTTTCCATTGAGATAACGGAGAAGCTGCTAATACCACCACGCTAATATTGGCACGGCTCCAGAGATTAATGTCAGATGATTAGCACTGAAATCTTATCAGCCTCTCTCTCTCTTTTCCTTCTCCACTTCTCTCTCCTGTGCTCTCGCACTCTTGTAAATTAATGGAACTTTTTTTTTTTTTTTTCTTTCTTTCTTTCTTTCTTTCTTTCTTTCTTTCTTTCTTTCTTTCGCAGAAACAAGGAAAAAACTACTTGTATAATTGCTCAGCATTCAAATTGTATATTGTATTGTTATATTTAGAGAAAAATTAAGCACAACTTCTAATAATTTTTAGTCTAATAAATTATGTATTATGATTCATAAAGAGACAGAAGATTTCTTCCATAATGGGTTTGGGAAAATCAACAAGAAGAGCATGTTCTGTCTGTAAAAAAGTAAAATAAAGACACAGAAGATAAATGACTGCTACAGGTGTGAACTGTTCAAGTAAACCTCACAAGTCTTGCCTTTCATCCACAGGAATTTTACTGAGCAATCTAAACCCTGCATAGCTTTTTTCATTTGATGGGCTGGAGAACAGAATGCAGATGTCCATGCAAAATTGAATCATTCTGGTTAGCACGGTGAACTAGTGCCACAGAACCATATAGCTGTATCGTGATGAATTGATATGCAGCTCTGAAAGACTCAGTTACACTAAAGCTGCTCAGAGAAACTGAAACGTCTATGCCTGAGGGAATCAGAGATAATTTCACAAACACACAGGCACACACAAAACAAAGACTGAAACTGTACTATTACTTCATTTATCTCTAGTGAAGAGAAGCTTTCTTTCATTTAAACCCAAGACATTTTACCGAACAGGTTTAAGTTTGTGTTTCTCATATAGCACATACAGTGTGTAAACAAATAACTTTAAGAATGAATAGCTGATGCCAGCATTTGCTATGTATTGTCTTCAAATTCTCTCTTTAGTTTTTTATAGATTTTATGTAACATCAACCCTGTTACTCTGTTTTTTTTTCTTTTAAAGGCAATAAACCAAACTTTTTAATTAACTTATAATTAGCCTAATTACAGCCATAACTCTACACATTTTTAAAGGAAAAATTTTTATCACTGTATCTATTTTTTTTTTGTTAGGAGACAATCTGTCAACCCTGTTACCACAATTTTGTATAGCAAACTATTGATCATTGACAACTGGATGTTTGTTGACATGTCAGCATGAAACTGTTTTTCTATAAAACATCGTAAGCACAAGCAATTTAACATTAACGTTCAAGTGTAAAACTGTTACCATTTTACAGGCACTTTAATCGTATTATGTTTTAATATATATATACTGTATATGAATTCAGCTTCAGATGGCAAAATGGAATTTAATAAGATCACTGAGAAAGACACCTGTTTCATGGAATGACCTTTTGGTCTGTCTCCCTCATCGTAACGTTTCTGCTTGATCAGGGGAAACTAAACAAACCCATACTGTGTCAGTGACCTGGTTAACTGGTCTCAGGGCTCAAGGCCCTGTCCATCATCCGAGCACAGAGAGAGGGTGTAAGGTGTGCAAGTGGGTGTGTGTGTCAGGCGAAGAGGCAGCGAATATGAAACTGTTAAACAGTCCGTGCAGACTGTTGTACATGGAGTGAGAGAACAGGGTACAGCAGACATGTGAATAGGATGGAGAAAGAGCTTCTCTCTTAACCATGAAAATTTCATGATGCTAAATCTAGACAGACTTTTAGTGTCGGCCAGGATTACAGCAGAGGACTGAGCACACATAAATAATTAAGCTGAGAGTCTCTGAATCTCTCAACGCATGGATGCAAAAACACACAGCACACAAAGAAACACATTGAAATGAATGAGTAAATACAATTTAATATTGAGCTTTAACACTCTGGTTTATGATTAAGACAGAAAAAATAATTATTCAAAGGTAAAGGGTGTAAATATTGGACAGAAATCACTATAAGCAAGGCATTCATAGGCTGAAACCAGACTCATAGACATAGAGTTTTTATACTTGCTGGTATGCAATCACATGACAATTTGATCAGGCAAACACCACTGAAGTTGTCTTCTGAAAATTATGTAAATATCTAGTTTGATCTACAATCTTTTTATGAACTGTAATTTCCAAGTGCATGTCACTGCTGTCCTTCGGTACTCATGCTAATAAATTTTATTGAGTTTAATTGAATTGAATTGTGAGAGAATATAATGGGTTATACATTTCTGTAGAGTCTGTTTTAAATAAATATTTTCTCAGCTTGTTCAGTAATAGAATCTACAGAAGACCAGAAACCAAGATGCCCACCTCCAGCCAACCAAATGCTTCGATACGGAAACCTCAGCCTGTATTTCCATACGTAGTGGCTGTTTTGAAATGCAGGACACAGGGTTACAGTCTCTCCATGTCTGACTGAAGTACCTCTAACTGTGTTACAGCAGAACAGGTGGCTAAATTAAATCACTGCTAATGACTTTAACAGCTAAAATAATATTTGCCATTCCACAAACATTACCACAACCCCAGGCCACCTAGATGAACAAGGTGAAACTCTCTCTTCTACACACATTTGCATGCTCACCCTATCAGTGACACAAGGGGTGTTGACCCAGCCATAGCTGTCATTTAAGGTTTAGAATTCCAATGGCCCTCCCAGCCCCCCTAAACTACAGGCTGTCATTCTCAGTGATGGGCCGGGACCCCAGCAGTATGTGACAACAGGTGCACATACATGCAGCTTTCTCTCTTGCCTTTTCTCGTCTCACACTGTCCTCTCTTCCCATCTTTTTCAAAGACATTCTTTCCATGTTTCAATTCCCTCTGGCCTTGGAGATAACGTTGCCTCCTGTGGATGTGTGGACAACAGGAATCTTCCAGGGCAGCATTTACATAAAGAGAGTTAGCAACAAACTGCTCATTTTGTACCTATGAATGTGTGTGTGTATATGCACATTTGTGTGTGTATGCACATTTGTTTGTATGCACAGACTTTCTAACAAGAAACAATAAAATCTGTGCTCTCGCATTTGTGCTCTGACACATTAGGCCGTGGAGCTCATTCTGGTGACAAATGTTCGAGTCTGACTCACACTGTTTTCTGTTTAAATTAAGCCAACCACCAAGTTACTAGAATGTTATGGTCCCTATATATATCATTTCTTCTTTACATTTTTTTTTTTGCTATTTTGTCATATGTATTTTCCAACAAATAATCATAGTTTATGCATTCAATAGGTTGTGCTATCTTAAGCTTCTGTGTCACATCAACACAGTGTTTAAATCACCAGCAAAGTTTAAGTCATTATTACCCATTGACCAAACTGTACATCTGTTCCTTACAACATTGTATTTTATCAATGAAAATTAAATATGGCATCTACACTGACTGAGCTCCAGTAGCTAGTAACGTTTAGAATTAGAATACAGTCACACTTGTGGCATGAGCACACGTCTGTAGTACAAACCATCTGTTCATGTGATTATTCCTGGGGCCCCATTTCAAACTCATTGTGGAGGGTCTAGCTTTTCTTTTAGGTGTCTATTCCTCTTCTTAGCTTTTTGAATTCATATGAATGTCATTTGAGACCTTTTGTTTTTTACATTCTCAGTGTGGCCCCTCAAGATGTAAGCAGACGTTTATGATAAAACTCGAGCCCTTCTCCCTAGCGATAGGGCCGTCTGAGGTCAGGTGGCTCTCATTTGTGTGCTGTGCTCATGTGAGTTGGAGGGCGTGTTTTCCGCTGTGCTTATTTGCATGTAATTCACTTTTTCATTTGTTGGGAAATGCATGAAATCTGGTCTGTGACATCTCTGATTGTTACATGTAATATCATGACACCAACACAGGGGTATTCATGTACTCTGTTTAGCCAATGTGGAAATTAATTATTCCATTAATGTAAACAGAATCACTGTTCCAATTTAGCTCAACATGTTTAACATGCACAATTACTGCACAACCAGAGATTCTAGCCTGGATGCAGAATCTAGTGAACTGTCTTGCTGTCTATTGCCTACACATGTAGACACCTTTTAAGGCAGCTTCTTACATGAAATTAAACCTCATAAGGGGCATTACTTAGGCAGCAACTTACAGTGTATGCAAATAGTGCTCTGCAGAGAGACTTGACTGACAATTTAATTCAGTTCCAGCTTACAATTTTAGTTTAGAAGAACGTTTCCCTAACATTTCCATTAAGTAACAAAAACTTTAAAAATGTTAGTGAATGTTATAGAAACATTCACTGTGAACTGACCAGTCTTTTTTGACAATTAACATTACTGCTTGGTTATAAGAATGTTATTCAAACATTTTTAAATTCTGTTTTTTTTTAAATTAAGAATAATGTTTTTTGATATATGATATATAACATTAAAAATATTGTTACTGCAAGAATAGTTGTGATAACTTTGAGAGAACTTTGAGAAAACTTGTAGAGAACATTAGCTGATGTTCTGAGAATGTTCCCTTTTAGCATTACAGAATTTGGCTTTAGCATGTTGCTAAGCTATCAACACTAAGTATAAAATACACAACACACACATTGGTTAAAATAGCCAATTTTTAATAGATTTATAAGCATATATGCATTAAGATTCAGCATTAGTTAGCATCTCTCTAGTTTTTAAAGCAAAGCTTCTGCGTGTGATGACACAAACCATCTCTTGTGAAAATATCCAGGAATGCTAATGTAATCATATATTCCTAATGGGATAAATCAAGGTATTCCTAATGGGATAAACCAAGAATCAAATAAGATCCTGCTGGATAAAATTAAATTCTGGAAACAAGAACTCTTGGTTAATTCCATTAGGATTGTTTTGAATTATAATAGTTTTATTGGCATTCCCCTGGATGTTTAAAGACAAGAGTGTTTCTTCAGCTGTGTGTCACTTTAAACCCTGTGGACTATTTGTTTCCACACAATACATGGTCATGTGATTTATTTTACTCTTGGTTTAGGCCATCATAGATTTAAACATGTCATACTTCATATTTTAATAATGGATTTTTATAATTTACGACTGAAAGTCTTAAATTACAATGATAAAACAATAACATCTAAACATAAATTACATCTAAAAAGTAGCAAAAGGAATTGTTTCCAACACCTTTTTATTGTGACCTTCATACAAAAGAAAAAAATCTATTTAGAAATCTGTTTTAATAAAAACAACCTCTGCCAATTTCTTCCTGTGTCCAAAGCTGAAGAAACACCCACATACAGTTTCAGCTGGAGAGACAGGTGGGGCAGGTTGAATAAACACGGTGGAGACGTCTTCCAGCAGACAGACAGACTGTCTGTAGTAGCTCACTGTCTCTGGAGCCCTGCAGGGTTTATTGGTGTTAACTGATCAATTCCCCACAGGAGCCCTGCTGTTTGTTCAACACAGTTTGTTCTCGACATGTCCTAACACACACACACAGACAAACTCTCACTCTCTTTACTGGCTTGCTCACACCCTTACGCTCTGCCGCTTGATCGCAAACACGTGCATGTGTTGTTTCCAGCGCTTACCCAATAACTGATATCAGTGCCCATCCTGACCTTAGGGGGCGGCAGGACTCGTGCCCTATGTGCCCCATCGGGCCCTGAACAGCTTGAAGGGAAAATGACTGATCAATAGATTATTTATAATTTGCATATAAGACAAAAACAATGGCACAAGAAGAGGCGTGTGTGGAAAATGCCTGCATTTACATACTCATTCTATAGGAACTCAAGGGGGCTTGGGGGGCTGTCAACATCCCATGTGACAGCCTCTGTGTATAAGAGTTTGACATGTTTAGGTCACATGATACAAACTATCCATCTGTAGGACTAGCATTGTGCATATGGAGAACTGGTTTGCTAATCAATATGTCTTTCTTAAAGCTGGCATCCCTCTGGGATACATTTTTTACACTGGGAATCATTTCTTTCAGTTACCTTGACTTAATTCTTCAGGCAATATAAACGATGCGCTAAAATGTTCACAGATGTTATAACGAATGTGTGTGGCTGGACCAGCTAGTTTTGAAGGAGGAATCTTTGCTATAGCAGTGCTGATTAGATGATTGGCTGTTGGTCTTTGGCTGGTGATCTGTGTTGGTCAGAAAGTGTTAAGCCACAGTCGAAGCACCAAAATCATATAGAATTTCTGTCAATTTGCTCAGTACCATTTGATATACAGTAAATGAGTCAATGTGCATGTGTTTTCATTCATACAATAAAACAATTCTCAGTGAGTGTTTTAAGACAAACATAGAAACCAACCGGCGAAGAACTTGGCTAAAAAACCTCATCCTTCTAAATTATGTTTTAACAGTGAGTTTTTAAATTGAAAAATTAAATTCATAATGGCATCTAATGAATGACAAATGAGATTTTATTACTTGTTTATATAATAAATACAGATTATGCAAGTAAAGTGGACTCTTAACATTAATTGGTTGCAATCTTGAAAGAAATGGTTGCGAGCTGTGCGTTGACAAGCTTTAGACAAGGGTCAAATAACAGCAGGTAAAGATCCTCCAGCTCTCCTAGATGATTTATGAGGTAAGTGACAGAGAGATGCTCCAATGAGAGGCGGTGAGATGTCTTTGACATTAACACTTTAACACCAGCCATGCATTTTTGCCTGAGAAACCATCCTGGTAGTTCACCTCCTCTTGTGTGGAGCTGTTTGAAGGACACAATATAGAGATGCTGCTTCTGGCTAGTGGAGTGTTGAATATAAGAGGCTAAACAACCACATTTCAAAATAAGATTAACAGTTGTTATAATTCTTTATCTCATGTTTTCTCCCTCTGATTGGCTGAATTCAAGATGTTCAGCTTTGAAAATACTGGAAAATCAAACACTCGCTATTTTAGAAAATGTACTTGGCACATTTGGGGCTTCTAGTTTTAATTGATTTTTATTTTTTTATGTAGCGCCTCCTTGTCACACTCTGCAGACAATTTCTTGTCATTGTTAGATCAATGTGGAAAGGAGGTAAATATGGTAAAATCATGAGGGATGAGAGGGATTAGAGATTGTAATTGTACTAGGGGAATATCAAACTGCTTGATCAATGTATATTTGTATGTGAATTATTCAGTTCTCTATTAGACTGGAAAGTGATTATATTGCTTTTGCTGCAACCTGTGTCCCTGATTTATTCATTTAACTTCTATTCTTTTGTTATTGTTTCCATTTACTGTCCGTTGTTTTGTTAAGACATCCTCTCTGCTGTATATTGATTTACCAAAGCCTTTTCATACACAATTTAAAGTTTTAACCATGTATTGATTTTACAGTAGCAGCAATGTATTAATTATGATTACCACTGTAAACTTTGTAAGTATAGTTCAATAATTCTAACATACACAATTACCATTTTGAACGTCTCTACATACCCTCACACCCTGAGAGACCACTGAAAGTGTAAATCATGGTAACACAGCCCATGTAGTTGCACAGTGATAGTATAACATTGCACGGAGCGTGGGAGGGCCATGACTTTGGGCTGTCATGGGAGTAATCCCGGCTAATTACAGAATCTGCCCCAGCATCAGGGTACATTGTAAAGGGTGTAGGGGTCACGCAGCATCAGTCATGTCCAAATCGCACAAAGCTCTGCCCTCTCTGGAGAAACGAACAATGGCCTCTGAACGGCCTCGGCACTGACCACCAGAGCAGAGAGAGGTCAGAGGTCAGCTTCTCCTGAAGAACAGTGGTCAGCAGAGAGCAAGAGTAGGGGGTTGTGGGATGGATTTACATGAGGGAAATTGCAAGTTTTTTTGTTTTTTATTTCATCATATGACCGTTGCAGATGCTTTTACACAGATAAAATAAACTACTTTATGGACATGAGAAAGTTTATCTAAAGTGATGGATGTGTTTGTTTGTATATAGATGTTTTCTTTAAAAAATAGCTCACCCAGTTTCTCTGAGAAACAAACAAAAATGTAAGTTCTTATTTCGTGTATTTGGGTATGCGTTTTACTATTCGTCATTTCTCAGTAGAAGTAATAGAAACTGAACTCTGAAAAAGGCCAGAATATCTGGGCTGAGAAACGATGTTTTCTGCTCAATTGCACAGCAAATATTTACTTCTCAGCACTTTCTCTGTCTTAAATACGCCAGCAGGAACCAACGGACTATGTCGACTGAGTCTGAGACATGCATCCTTTAATTTCATGTTTATTTAGACTATAATGGTTAAATGTCTTCTAGAGTCTTTTCTGTATTACACAAAGGTTCGTTTGTCTCTCATGGTGCTAAGATGATGGAAAAAACAACTTGTATGAAGTGTCATGCTTTAACTCATCCCTCCTACTATCTTCTGTAATGTCTTAAACAACTGTCTGATCCTTGTCTCACGGGCTTGTTTTTCTCCTCCGCTGTTCTGGTCTCGGTCTGAAACGGCAGTACCAGGTTCTATGGTTTCCCTTGAACCTCTATGTATCTTCTTCACTGCTAAAATGTGTCCCAGAATCACTTCCTCAATGGAATCCACACATTGCCATTGGAATACTTCTCATCCCACCGTAGTTCCTTTCTCAGTTGTTCACCATTTTTCCTTCATTCCCAACGCTCCCTTGATGGATGGATCACTGATGCCCATGAATGTACACATCCCATGAAAAAGGCATGGAGATCTTCTCTGGTATGCCGGATGTGTGCACGTTCTGTTCTTATAGTTATCCATGATTAATATTGCCATAAATGTCTGTATAATATGATATATTGATATTCCACTGTTCCTTACTGAATATCTCTATTCTGTAACATGTTGAAAAGCAAACTTAGAATTTGTTGTAAGCTCATTACAGAATGAATTTTAAAAGCACGGTCTGTTGAAAAGACCAGCTGAGACCAGAATAAATTTCCATGCTGGTTCATCCTGGTCTGACTTATTCTGTTTTAACTCTACATAAAGTCAATTTTTAGCAGTGCTGATGCTCCTGCAAATGCATTTCATTCTTCATGTTAAATAACTAACAAAGATGCTCAATATTGCTGATGAAAACGATGGAAATTTGAAAGACACGGAAAGGCGGACTAGGTTTTCCATTCCTGCACACGGGATGTCTAAACAGCTTTGTGTGCAAGTTTCATATTCAATGTAAATATCATAGTCTTGAAATTCAACTGTTGTTTGGTTTCCAAACACATTTCTGTCAGTAAATTCACCGGTCACTTAATTTAAATGTTTTGACATTGCTTAGATTTTTCCATTTTAAAACCTTGGCATGTGTGTTTTCCAGGTTTGTTTGGGGCAGAAGGTTGCTGGTCTGTGATTAATTTCATTTGATTCTTTTCCCAGTATATGTTTATTCACTGTGAGCTTTACACACTGAATTATACATTTGCAATGCATTTTATTTACTATATGTCAGATTATAGTGCTAAACTAATTTTGTGTACACAAATGCACATTTAATACACAGAGCATGTCAGAATCACAGCTTACACCCAGTCTATGAATCCCATCTCTTCTTTGTTCCTAATCGTCTGTACATTTGGCTGCAGTGTTTGGTAAATCAGTTTCAGCTAGCTAATACGAACCATACTGTCCTTCTCTGTGCTTCAGGCCATTTCAAATAAGATTAGCAGACTCCACATATGGTGGTTGATCCTCCGGATTTAAAGAGCAGTTAAAATATTTCCCTTTAATGTGTCTAAATATCCGGCTTGATAAGGCTGTAATACCCGAAAACATTAAATACATGCCATGTATTAAATGTCTTTGGGTCTTACAAGCTTCAGTGAACAGAAAAAACACACGAGCACAGACAATAAAAATACAAAAGTCTTAACTGAACAGCGAATGTCCACACAATCACCCGCTTCCCCTTTTCACTTACAAAGGCATCCCAGCTAACAAGTTTGGGTTGTAATTATGTTTCCCCAATGTTTCCATTAAGTAACAAAAACATTTAAAATGTTATTTTGAAAGTTCTAGGAACCTTAAAAATGTCCAGTTTTTTAGACGTTGTATTAACTTTGTTGCTTGCTTATAAAAATGTTACTCAAATATTTTTTTATTCTGTAACATTTTAATGTTCCACTAACTACTTAAGAATAATGTTTTTGAAATATAATATGGTATATAATGTTAAAAAAGTTACTGCAAGAACATTTTTGATAACTTTGAGAGAATTTTCTGAGAATGTTCCCTGTTAGCTAGGATACTGAAGCAGGCTGTTGTGTAGCAAGTTTAACATTGAAAATAATGTATCATATATTAAACATGTAGATAGTGTTGTTATAGATATCAATTTAATCTTTTCATTCTAACTTTATTCTTATGCTTAACGTTAGTCTCAGTTAACACAGTTAAGGCTTATGTCACTACATGTATGTGTTTGTTTATAGATAAAAGACTTTATATCTTGCTTGTAATACTAGAGACCGGTATGGCCAGCTTCCACGAGTGAGTTATGCTCACAGGAAACATGGGTAAGCTGTTAGCTTCTATTTTTTGTTAAAAATATTGACCTTTTTTGTCTTTATAATTTCCTACAGTGAGGGTCAACTTTCAACAAGCGGTTTCTTTCAAGAGCAACCATGACACAAACAAGCAGAAACACAACACAGACATGGAACGTTAAAATGACATCTGAGCCACATCTGAGCGGATTTTCCAGAGAGTTTGGGTGGCTGATGACAGGAGAACTGGTGTTGATGGGGAGCCCTTCCTGGCCACAGGCCTTCACTTCTGTTAGAGGCGTGCTTCTCACAAAATAGGTTTGGAAAGATGAAGCCAATGTTGTGTCAATTACATACACATGGTCATGTGTATATACTCATGAGAACATTTAAAACTAGGATACATAATGCCTTCAGTGAAAAATGTATAAAATAAAATCATAATATTCTAAAAGGACTGAAATATTGATTTGGGTACAAAATACAAACGCACAGATTTAGACACATCACCCTGTGAAATTTATAATGACATGTCTACAGTTTGAGAATGAACTGACACTGATGGACAGATGGACAAACCAGATGTAACCATACTTCCCCTCCTTCAGTCCGCATACACACACACACACCCAACCATCCACATCACACGCAGCAGATCGTACACACATGGTTGCATTTTCACATGAGCAATGCCAAAAGAGCTGGTTCCTTCGGAAGGAAGCAAACCATCGTCTCTGAGTTCTTTTGCTTGAGGCATGACTTTGATAGTTCCGAAATCCGACCGCTTATGTTGTCTTGATATCTAAGGAATACCAATTCACTCGTTGGTTTCTCTGTGTGTCTGTGATGATGTGTCTGTCTGAGATCTTCAGATTTAAATGTGGATCATTTAGCATTTTCACCACCTAGGTTTTATTTTCGTAATTTTTAAGAACATGTGGTTTGAATTGATTATCCTAAATTTAATTCAGATTTAAATGTAAACAATTTAAACAAACATGTTTTCTCTGTGAAAGTATCACACACTAATTTTTGTGCCTGTATGATTAGTAAATGAGACCCATTGTCCATTGTGCTAATTACCCTTATAAACCTCTTTAAACGTTTCACAAACCATCTCTTCCTGGACCCCCCACCCCCTTTACAGTGATTTCCTAGCTTGGCACAATAGTCTCTTGCTTCTTGTGGTCGTACTTGCTGTTATCTAATCTCGAGCAGCAGAACTTTAAAATCTCCCTCTCAATTTGACTTCACAGTACAGATTACAAGGCTGTCCTGTCTGTCGTCTGGGTGTTCCTCAGACTTTTGCCTGGATCTGCAAGCATTTCACATCAGACTGTTCTGTCACCCCTCAATGGGACAGATAAGAGTCATTAGGAGACTTATTACAATGAATGAACAAGGATGTGCTTCACGTCTGTCACTTTCCACTCTTATCCTTCCTGAGACACTGTGCCTTTTGCTTGGCTATATATACCCTTTCTCCTACATTAGGGGCCCTTGACTGAGGGGCCACTGTTGGTTCTTTGGCATCCACACAAAGAGAAACGAGTGGCCTCCTTCAAGCTACAAGGTGCAAGTGAGCTTAATGCATAAGCTGTCACTGAGTCCTATTTAAAGAGCTTTTAACAGTTCATATAAAACAGAAACCTCAGTATATGTATTTCTTTTCGAGCAAGGTCCATAGTAAGAGCAGAGAATAATTTCAATAGTTAATTATACTTAAAGGAAGCTTTTAATAAATTAAACATAACACTTCAGGTTGATATATCTTCTAAAATGTGATTATAAATAAAATTTGATCACATTCATCGCATATCCTTACTGAAAAAAATTATATTACTTCTCTATGGGGTCTCAGGGACACCAGGCATAAAATGATTACAGTAAGGGGAGAAAATAAAAGAGATTTTTTATGGAGTAAGTATTATTGTTGTACAGTATTATTTGACACAAATAACTGGAGTTAATGTAATTGGACTTAATGTAATTGGGGCAGTATGAAATACAAATATTTAAGACTTGAAAGAAAAGGTTTATCTTAAGTTATTATAGTCATTATATTGTCTCAGTGTGTTAAATGTACATTTTCTTCTATATGTGTGTGCTTGTGCTGTGAGAGGAGGGTGAAGGTGCAGGACGGTTATATCCTCTGCAGCCAGGGGTTATGGGTGGGACCTGTCAATCATCATCAAAAGTAAGGGGCGGGTCTAGGAATGTAGGGAAATTCCACACTTCCTCCTAAATGAATTTAATGTGTTCTTTAAATGACACCAAACCAAATTATAGTTTGGATGCATATTAAATCTTAGTCTTTTTTTGTTGAAATTGGTAACATGACAACATTAACTTACCTAAAATGCCCCCAATGTTCTCAACTCAGCACTTAAGAGGATGTGGATTGGAAGTAAAGCTGGACATGGTCTGTTTTTTATTTCCTTATGAATCATGCACAAGCAAAACGCAAACATGAATATTTGAGGTTGGTTATATAGACATTTTCATTTTATTTCATTTGGAGCTCCACAAACCAATTCTGGCACATTAAGAAATCATTGAACAAGACAAATGTCTCTGTAACGAAACATCTGTTAACTTTTCAACAACCAATGAATCACACCAATAGTGCATCACCAGCATGTTATTGGCTTATCCGTTGGGAAATTCCTGCCTTCCAAGGGAAATGGCACAGTGATTTAAATGAATGGAAAAGTACTCATATGCACCGTCCTCTCTCTTTTTACCAGCATGCCTTTCATTTGTACAGTGGCCAAAAAGCTGAGCTCACATGCCAAAGAGAACGTTTAGAGCTGATTACAGCCATGATTAAAGTGTTTGTTTTAAAACTACGCTGAATAAATCCATTTTGCATGGTTTGTAAATAATAAAGTTCACAAGTTAGAAATTAAACAAAAAAATTCATGGTAAATTTAAATATGATGAGTGCCTGGAATGTGTGTTTCTTTGTTTTATGTTGTTTCATATTCTGTCCTAATTGTGCTGCAGGTTTATTATTCAATGCATAATTAAGAGCTGTTTAACACTAGAGTCAATTGATTCATGTTCTGCCAATAGAGTGAGCACATCAGAGCGACAGAGAGAAAGAGAGAGACAAATAGCCTATAACCAGCTGTATCCACTAAGTATACAATTTTCCTTGAGTTTTGAAATGCACTGCATCTTTCTCTGGTTTGTTCCATCATTCTTCTCAATTTTCAATGGTGAAAGATGAAAAATTTTGTGTATTTGCATGTGTATCACTGTCTGGGGAGGTAGATACTGCACAAAGATTTTTTTTTCAAATGTTAGAATCTGCACAGTGGAGTGGGACTCAGGGAGTATCAATCAAGGTTGTCACATGCTCCTGTGGACTCCCGCTTCAGTTACCGCGGACACATCTGCAGAAAATTCAGCGTGAAATTGTTTGACTCCTGAACACCATCTGCCTCCTTACGGTCCTGCACCACCTCCTTCAAAGTCCTAAGCCACGGGCCCTGATTCCACCATTCCTGGAGGTGTTCCTCAGTTCTTCAGCCCTTCTGACCTCTGAGGCTGTTTTCAGACCTGGATCAATGGCTTGATCTGAGTCCCCCTCCCCCTGCACCTGCTGGTCCCTTTGAACATTGTACTCTTGGGTCAGAACTCTGACATCAAAGTCAGTATCTCTGTGTGAGCACAGTCTTGGCTTGCAGCAGTGGCACAGAGGACAATCATTGCTGAGCAGAACTTTTCATTGTGTTGATCAGATGTTGGGTTTTGCAGCCTGTAATGTACTGTGTGTGCTTGCAGGTTGTCAGCAGTGGAGCAATATCATCAGTGGGAATGTTCTCATTCACACAGTTCGCATAAACATTACTTTCGTAATCGTTCTATCTAATCTGAAATATCTGTTTCAGAGAACAAAATACAAACAATTGTGTTTCTACTGCTAAAATACATTTACTGCAACAGCAGCCAGTTTGGTTTATTTAGACAAAATGAACTCCCTCATATTCAAAGTGAAAATGCTGTGACCAGACAAACAAGTTACAGTATGTCGAATGCATTGGCATGAGGTCTCACAACTCTCAACTAACAACCCACAAATAAAACAACATAATTCAAAGGTAATTCAAAGGTATATCAGAATTTTTGTCCATCCTGTTTTATTTTTTAGTTTGTAATTTCTTTATTAGTGTCCTTCCTTCCATATTTTTGTGCTTAAAGTATTTTATTCGTTTTGGATGTAGCTATTTATGATAACCTTTACCGTATTTCTTTCCACTCCCTCTTTCTGATGTTCACTAAATTGTATCAACACTACAGCGATAACCTCTGGGACTCACACTAAAGGTGGTGATTACCCACCCCAGCAAAGCTCAGGAACACAAAATGGACCTGATTACTTTGCTCTGTGAGTCTCTGAAGTCATTAAATTGCGTTACGCCGCCAGTTAATTTACAGATGCTAGTCGCCTAAACTCCAATCGCAGCCTGTATGAATGTAGCTTTAGCTTGGGGTCTTTTTGAAAAAGATCAATACACCTGACATTAGATTAGCTCGAAAACCTACAAGGTGGTAGAATGGATAGTGGCTGACTGTGCAGTTTTAATGCCCCAGACAGACTGAAGTGAAATGGAAAGATGGACTCAGGAAATACAGTAAAAATCACAGTACTGCCTTTTAGAAGCTTAGCATATCTCAACCCCTCAGGCCAGAGATGCTACATACTCATATGAGAAAACAGCTGTAGCTGTGTAGCTGTAGACAGTTGAACTGAATTTTGTTTTACATTTATCTTGGAATAATACGGACAGATGAATCTGGCACAAGGTAAGTAAACATGTCATGCACATTTTTGAGGGTTTTACAATCAATATAACAAAAATAATTGCACCAATACAGGCACAGTGCCCCACTTCGTGTCTGACAGGCTGATTGGTCTTGTATGCTCAGTTATGTTAGAGTTCAGTGTAAGTTTAGTGTTTAGTGTCTCAGAACCTGCCAGGGATAAAACGCAGAGAAACAGAAGAAGGTAAAGTATTGAGTAAAGAAACCAAGAGGAACAAGTGTTGATGAAAATGTGTAGAAAACGCATTCAAACTATACACTTATCAGTACATGCATTTCTTGGGATTAAACTACGACCTTGCATTTACAAGCACGATGACCAGTTAAGCTACAGAAACATAATAATCTTCTTCATGAAAGAACCTTCTCTTCATATTAAATCAGATTGTAACACTTTTGACCTTTCACACCACTTTTATTTCTCATGAGACCCAGGAGAGGTAATCTAGTAAAGCTAAAGGTGAATTGCGAGACAAGCTATCCTGCTACACTGGCATACCCCATGGCTATGTGGATATCAGATTCCTTGCTTCATACTTCCAGAGTGTTTTGAGATTTTTCACTCCGCTTCACTAACAGGCTTAGATGTTTTTATTCATCATTCATCAATTGTTTGAGTTTGAGCAGGAAAGGGAGATTCTCAGAGGGGCTTTTCACCATTCTCAGTTAGCAAGGTAGCAAGGGAGCAGGTTCTTTGGGCTGCCAGAGCCTGAGGCTAACACACGGGACATATTTTGATGTTTTGGACGTTGGAAAGACCTCCATCTTCCTTCTCTGGACTGTAAGTAAAGCAATAACAGTTCTACTGTAATATTACACCTTCCTAAGTGTTTTTGTAGCATTGAAACTGTAAGGGACACAACCTTGATTGTTATCGATGATTAGCAAGATTCACTGTTAGAATGGTCAAACATATCAACTTTGCTATACTACACTCTCAAAAAGATCTTAGGTGGACTATATAGAGTCTTGAGGTAGCTACAGTATAGTATAGTACAGTATGGTTCTTTGTTTTGTAGTCTGGAAAAGTCATTTATATCAGCATATTGTTTTTATCATCACATCATTTGTAAACAGTGGAAAATTGTAAACGTTTGGAAATCTATATTGAAACTTCCTACTGGCAAACTAAAGCAAACTAAATAAGTCTTAATTTTCTTTTTTTGTCATGAATCTAATGGGCCAATATAAACCGCCATACAACTAAAAAAGACCTGATTTAATTTTTACTCTGTTAGGTTTTGGATACACTTCTTGCAACCTTGAAAAAGTCTCTTTTTCTGAAAACACTACAATTTCATTAAGCATCACTTGGTGCAGTCATTCTTTTTTAAATGACAGGATATGATGTAAATATGGCAGGCATAAACAAATCAGAATTAAATTATCTGCTGAGTGACACTGGATAAATTTACATTGACAAAAACTCAAAATTATGCACCGCAAAAATCTTGAGAAGTGAAGCAGGTCACCATGGCCAGGGATCTTTCCTGCGCTTCATCACGCGATGGCATCTCCTTCATCCTCTCTCTCCAGTTTTCCAGTGGTCGCTCTAAACAGATTCATGCTGCTTGGTAAGCACATCGTAAAAATCTAGAGGAATGCCAGTGGAAGGGCTTGGGTTTCCCCAATTTCATTGACTTGAAAAGGCCAAACCATAAAAATATTCATGTACCTCCGGTACTTTGAAAAACAATACCAGGACTCCAGTTTAAAGAGCCTGGCATGCTTCAATTCCAGCAAACAAACAACAACAAAATAGATATTGCTACCAAGCCAGAAAAATGGCATGAATTTGTCTTAGTTTTCAGTTCTTAAAAGTATGTGAAGTAAAACGGATAAATTTATCTCTCCAGCTCTGAGTATTGATGAGCTGACTGTTTGTGACACAAAAGGACAAAAATAATTTCCTATAAAACTATTTAACAGTGCCATATACGTGACAAAACCCCAAATTTGTGATTGCAGAACAATACAGTAGTATCTGGCCTAATGATGACACTTTAACCTTTACAGTTTTACACTAGACTAAATTATTAAGAATTAATTCATCCTTTTTAGGAGTTGATTACTTGTTTTGTTCATTTAGCACAGTTAAGTTTCTATGAATTACTGTGACTCTTCATTAGCATTGACAGATAAATTGATCATTAAAATAAGTAGGCAACCTCAAAACCATTAGAGGCTATTTCAGAAAATGAATGATGGATGATTTGGTGTGTGTGTGTGTGTGTGTGTTTGTGCATGTATGCATGTATTTTGACAAGTAAGCACATTTCTGTGAGTGTGCTATTTAGCATATGCATGAATTGAGCATTCTTACAGAACACACACACAAACTGCAAAGAAAATAGTGGAGCCCATTAAAATCTGTGTTTGTAATGCATATACTAAGGAATCTTACAGTGATGATTAGCTGACTAAGTAGTTTTGTGAAACTCACACTGTGGCCGTGCCCTGAGGTGAGCTATCATTTAGCAGAGTTAATGAAGCTTTTCATACCTAATTAGCCCTCTGCAAGATGGGAATTATACAAGAAGAAAGTTTATTAGCGCATGAGACTGAAGGATTAGAGAAACTGTGTTGGTGAAGACAGGTCATATTGATTTTTAAGTGATTTACTTTTCAAAAACAATTGACACTTTTCTCAATGTCATAATAAATTTAGTTAATAAATTTAAATATTAAACAGATATGCTGGAATACAAAGTGTGTTGTTTCTGTCAGACCTGAGGCCTAGCGGTTGCCACAGCTGTGGCACTCATGTGAGCCCTAATCTGGTTGTTGTCACTTTGTAATCATGTTGTAAATGTCTCTTCTTGATTATCTCCACCAACCTTATCAACTAGTTTTTATATATTACATTTATATTATATTTACATTCTATTTATATATTAAATACCTGCCTGTGCAAAACTCACTACCATGATGCTGTGACCTGCTATTTGCTCTGAATGGTTTTAAATTTGTTGCTACAAAGTTGTATGCAGACTTTTCTTGGTGTTTATAGTGTTCTGGCTAGTTGCATACTGGTCCAAATTAAAAGAACCCACTCCTCTCTAGAGTAAATGACCTTGTATACAAATGACCCTGAGTGGGACTCATACAATTATGCAGAGAAGGTTCCAGACTCCCAGAGGCCTTCAGAGAAACTCCCACCCAATGAACAGCCACCTGCTTGGCCTTCAGTAATCCAGAGTACCAGTAGAGGTAAGATAAGGTTGTCTCTTTCCCTCTCCTCATGCCAGATTCCCAGCAGCAGTGAGGCTTATCAGGAAGATAAGAGCGGCAGGAAACAGTGGCCTCAGGATGGAGAGTGTGGATGGAGTACATCATTTGTTCAGAGAGAGAAAGAGAGGCAGAGATCAAGTTATTTCCCAAAGAGAGTGAACACTATAGAGCTAATTTTTTAAAAGAACGAGAGAGCGAGGGCCTAAGACAAACTTTGGTGACCACTTTGGTGGTAAACTATTTTATGCACAGTATTTCAACACAAAAGTCTGCATTTACTGTCTTATTTACTGACTACTCATAATGCAACTTAATCCGTTCAACCATTCCTTCAATGGTTCAACCATCACCACAAACATGCCACTTTTCTCTGTAAATTAGAATCATACCCAGACATCTGGTATTTTATTATATTTGTTGCTGTTAAAAAGTCTGCATCACGTTAACTGACATTTCTTACCTGTAGCCAGAGGGAAAGATGAGAACAGAAGGAATATGATTGTATATTTATATAAAATGCATATGATAATCTTTACTGTTTCACTGTGTGTAGCATTTCTGTAATGCACTTTTTTAGCAGCTAAATGTTGAACGTAAACAAGGAGGATAATTGATAGATAAAACAGAAAGCACTGATTTTCTGATGAATGATTTTCTGAGCACAACAATTTTAGCGAAAATTAAACAAACTAAAAATACATTAATTTCTCTTTTGCTTTAATGACAACATGCACTGTCCTCTGCCTGTATTTTCATTCATTTTCTTGTTTTTATTTTTGCGGGGTACTTGGGACATTTGTGGAAGGCAACCTTTGGTCAGTGGGTGGAAAGCTTATAGCCATAAACAGCACACAGGTGAGGGGCAGGAGGTGTGCGCTTTTGGTGATGGCCCCTCCTCCTGTGCGTAACAAGTCTGAATGCTGCGCTAACAAACAGTAACTGAAAATCCTATGTAGTGCACCTTTAAGCAAAACCCGCTGAACTGTGTCATGATGTTATTTCCAGGTTTAAGTTGATTTTGTTGAATCACTAAATTTTACCATGGTTTCAGACTTCTGGGCGATGCTGTATGTGAGTTTAGTTTGAGCTATTCACAGCCCAATGTTTATCTGCAATGAGAGCAATGAATCAAGACAATGTTCCTGCCTTTTTCAATTTCTGCTACACACACAATGGACAATTGATGTCAAAAAGATCACAAACCCTTAGTTAGACAATCTCAGACTCTTTTTTTTAATAACAAAAGCCCTTATTACAGCTAAAAGAGAAAGTTTAATTCTAGAAAACAGGCACAAGCTACAGAAAATATCCTCTGGTTACAGCCGTCTAACACTGTGGTCCTAAGACTTCAGATCCAAACCACAATTTAATCTCTACATCTCGATGGAATGATGTAATCTCAGTCGGCAGTCTTTTCTCCTTCTGTCCTCACCCGTTTGCTGCATATTTATCTCTCCCCTGTTTGGGTTTCAAACCTCTGAGACGTTGCTCACCATAGTTTTCCTTCAGATTTGTGTGAGCGCTACGCTTCAAAAAGATATAGATTATAGATGTAATGACTTTTGGCTTTTTCCCCTGGAGCTCTTTAAGGGCTTGAGATTGTTTGTGTTTTTGCTGTAAGGGCAATGTGGGTTATAACAGGGCTCAGAACAGCGATAGAAAATGAGACGCCTGGTTTGAAAACACTCATGTATGCAGAAGGAACATCTAGTGGAAAGTTTTGCCTCTGGCTCCCAATCTTTTGCATGTTTTCCTGAGGCAGTGTGAGTTTCTACCTATCAGCTTAAAAAAATGCAAGGACAACTTTCATTTTCTTCCTACCACGCTTAGCATCCTGTGCACATCTGCACAGCTGCCATCCTATTCTTATCTTCATTTTTTTTGTCATCTGTCGTCTGCTTACCCTCTGGTTGCTTATGAAATTTCGGTCTATTCCTCACAAAAAGCAAAGTGTGACTTCAGAAGGCCACTTTTATAAAACTATGTTGGTGCTTTTAGTCATTTTGGAACTTGACGTTCCCAGTCCCCACATTGTATGAAAATGTAACATTTTTTTTTTAAACATTCACCTATATATTTATTTAACTAATAAAATTTGCATTTTTCTATCTGAAAACAGAAGAATCTGTTAAGAATGTTTTACCAATTTTTTCAAAGATGAGTAAGTGCTGTTCCACAGCACTTACTCATGTCATCATGCATAACATTTTTATGTTCCATGCTAAAAATCCACTGGTTTTTATTCATGCAAATCAAATATCGTAACTGTCCACTCGCTACAACTTGGCGCTGGCAATAACTCACAAAAAATGGCACAAGATTTCATTGCTCTCCTTTGAGCCAATTCATCCTGCTATCAGAATCATCTGTCTCCGATCAGCGACCAATGAGACAGGCTGTGGACAGACCCGCAGTCTGTCTCACTGTCTGTCTTTGACATTAGGCTGCTTTTTTGATGCCTTTTTTGATGCCTGATGCCATAAATGGAATGATGTAAAGGAAAAAGGAAGGATGACCAGACCATGTCAAGGGCATGTGTCTCTTCTGAGTTATGCTGGCTCCCTTAGGTACATGTGATTAGACACTCCTGCTCAATGGTTCAGTTCAGAACTTTATACTCTTTACATTAACGGTAAATTCCAGTCATACCGGGTTCTCCTGTGGGACACATCAGTGTGCGATCCTCACTGATATGTCCCACACCTGCTGGACAGTTGTCTGCTTCATATCAGTTCACATTAAGAAAAACAGGATCATCTCCAGTTATAATGTATGTGCTGTTTTTGATGGATTTTTAGGCAGCTGATGGATGTTGACCTGGGCGTTACTGTTCTATTTGCATTATAAATTTAATCTTCTAAGAAAATGAGACGGAAAATGAGAATTAAAGTGATCCTGAATTCAAAAGCATGATATATATGAATGACAGTATCCATGAGGGAGTTTTTGGAAAGAAAATAGTCTTTTAAAAAGCCAAGCCAAAAATAATATGATATTAAATTTCAGAGGAATAGTTTTTAATTTGTCATTTAGCTGAATGTACACCTTGCATGTTCAGACCCAATGGATCAATTTGGGGTTCAGTATCTAAATGTCACAATGGTGATGGCTGACGAATTGTCTCCTGCAGGGTTTGAACCTACAACCTTTCATATTCCACCGAAGATCCTTAAAGATCCAGTAAAATCTAAATGTATCAGTGTTGGGAATGTATTTTAATGCTTTCTATCTGTTTCATGAAATGACCATTTATTGTGACTTTCAAATGACTGAGAAACAAACATTTAGTGTTCTTCAATCAAAGCATTGTTTCACTGTCAGTTTAATGAATTAGGACCTGACTACATTTCCAGTTACAGTAAATGTCTTTGATGTTACCGTAGATCTGAAGACAACGTGATCGCACATGCATATGTTCTCTTCTAACCATAGAACTTCAAAGCATGTTCACAGAGGGTTTAATAGAGACAGATTATCAAGAATCAACACTCATGGCCATTTGTAGTGCTGATGGTTCACAGACTTCATACTTTAAACCAGCTCAGCTAATTTGCAGAGCAGAGCAAAGCACATCATTACAACAGACGGCTCTCTTTGGTGTGGGTTGCATTCATTTGGGCAGCGTATGTGGATGCACGTGCGTTTAGAAAGGGCTTGTAGAGCAGAGCCAAAGATGGATGCTCTCAAAGACAGCACCCTAATCTTCAAAGCAATTCCGTAATGTTATTTTCTTCTGTTTCTCTGTGATGTAGGAAAATTGGAAGAGTGTTAAGAGAAGAATCTGATGGCGTCATTCTACTAGTATAGGCTTCATTGAACTGTGTCTCAACATGGGTATGTAAAATAAATTTAACTGAACTGGGTACAGTGTAAAACATTAGGATGTCTGTTTTGAAGTAGTGTCACAGAGCTTTGTAGCCATGAGCATTACACTATAGATAATTCAAAAATAAGTTAGCTAATAACTTTCTCTCTCTGACATCTGGTTGGTTGGTTAGGTCATGTTTTTTGCTAACTTGACAATTTAAGAAAAAATCCTTGTGAATAGATGTCAAGATGGATCGTTTTACTCCTTTATGCTGATTAGTCAGTAGGTGTGGTTCATTCTTTTGTAAGGCAGAGCTATGACCTCTGGAAGGGTATCATTTAAATGTGTGTTTAAAAAATGACTTTTTGTCCTTAATATTTGTATTATATATTGTTCTTTTTTTAAACTTCACATAATGTCTAGCAGTGCCCTTCAGCCATGACTATAAAGTATAACCTCTCGTACCTAAACGTTTAAATAATCCGCACCAACATTCTGTTATGCTCTGTGTAAAGATCACAATCTTGTCTATGCAATTAGTTAGTGTCTAAGTAGTGTCTTTGAGGGCCAGATGTAATCTGAATATTTCATTAAATTGCCCACCACTGTGAAATAATGATAAGAAAAAATAAAACAGATCTTTTGGTCTTTGTGGGGTTCTTATAAAGCCAACGCACAATCATTATAAAAGACTCATTAAAATAAGAGTACCCCAGGATGTCTGTAAATACTTCTGTGATCATCAGGATGGTGTGACAGTGTGTGTGTGCATGTGAATGCATGACTGGGTGCAAGTTGTATATTATTAAAGCAAAATGATCATCTCTTGGATTATCACCAGAATTGAGGCGCCAAAATAACCCACAATGGACCATTTCATGGACATAGACTTTATTTCTGCATCAACACACAAAAGTCATTAAACCGAGTCAGTGACTATTCCTCTTGTTTTAGTGTTCATATTCCATCCTCAAAACACTTCTGGAATTTATTTCTGTCTTCAAGTTTAATGGTGAGAGAACACAAAGAATGGAAACAGAATCTCTAGTCAATTCCAAAAGTGGAATGTGAATCTCTTTCCTGTGCCTCATGGAACGTAAGGCTGGCATGTGCCGCACTCTTCTCAGCGGTTATATCTGCCCCATCATAATTTTGAGTTTGACATTAAACAGCACACTGTTTCATTTTGAGGGTAGTAAATAAATGAAGATTTTTCTTCTGAATTTAAATCGTAGAAGAACATATGAAATTTGAAGCACGATGTGCCAGCAAATTTCTGTGTTTTATGAGTCTGTTTAAGACCTTATTTTTAGTTTGATGTGGAATGCAAAACTACATTAAATTGCAAAATAAGACTGTTGTGCGTATTTGACTTTCACAAGTTCACACATATAATCTGTAAAAGCGATGGAAAAGAATCCAACATGAGACTCAAAGTAAGCCTAAAGTTCACTCCCAAACTATGGAAAGAAACATTGGAGCTGGGTTGGAGAAGGGATGCCAGAAAAACTGTGGAAAGAAGTGAGTTATGTATTTGACTGTTTATTTACCCCTAGTGATGTGGTTGGTTGGTTTTTGAGAGCATGCTGCTCCTAAGTTTTTCTTTGGGGCTCCAACAACGTCATTAACAAAATAAAACCCTTACAGCATGATGTTTACAATATTCTGATCCATGTCAAGATAGGTCAATGATTCCAATGTCACCACCCTTATATTAGTATCAAAGTGGTCGTTGAGTTTGAGTAATAGAAATCTGAGGAAATAGGCTGTGAAACATATGTTTGTGGGGGATTATTGAGGCCAGGGTGGAGGTGACTAATGTGGTATAACTCTGACAGCTGTTGATTGGCCCCTCTGACTCCACCTATTATGCTTTAGGTCTGCCAGTCTCCTCCCACTTTCTACTGTATGAATCCAATATACATTAATCACTACCTGTTTATGTTTAACATAATAATGTAAGGCCATCTTTGAGATTTTAATGGTGTGCGTGATGTCAAGGTTGTATTACGGTTTTGCTATGAAGATTGATTTTGATCTAAAATTCTGAAAACTAGATCTAAGCAAACTGCAAGACTGAAAAATGATGAATGCCTTGTAGCTTTGACAGAGTTAGCTGACAGAACAAGAATTTCTCAGCTGTTTGTCATCTCACATTGATGTTAGAAGATGTTGCCCATTCTTTAGTTCTGAATACCAATGTGTGCTGTATGAAAGATCCAAATTTGTGTCACACTAAATAAGTTCAGCCAATACAAACTAGTTCAATCTAAATTTAGGTGTAAATGTACTGTTTCAATTTACCCTAAATTATACAATCTAAATCACAAAAAGTCTCCAGTTGATCTGTTTCTAATCTCATTGCTGTTAGAAGAAACTGAGTTTTATATCTGACTGTAAAGACAGAATTACACATGGTGTATCATGAAAGAATATTTGTGATAAGACATTTTCTTTCTGCTTAGGCCAAATTCATAAATTTTCTTCTGTATATTTAAACTTTTAAATACACATCTTGATGACATGACCAATCCTTCAACATGACAAACATCTCTGTCATGCTTTTTCGCTCTGGCAATAGCAGACGTCTACATGCCAAAGGCTGTGGTATGAGAAATGTTCCCTCTGTTGTTCTGTGTGCGAGATTGATCGAGGCGTCTGATGAATCTGTGGATTGGTTGGAAGAGTTTTGGTGCTCAGCTGGTGGAGCTCATGGGCGCTCTCACAGTCTGTTCTCCTTGCAGATTCTATTTATTAATTTATATGAAGGCTTTGATGATGAAGATAAACATTAATCCAAACAAGAAGAACTGATGGAAATGTTGATAGTGCCAGGAAATAAAGATCGTTTCCTCCGGCGTTATGACAGATGGTTGTATCTTTCAAGAAATATTGTGTGTAATATGATGTTCTGGAATTGTGTTTGCCAAAGAGCTGAACTCATCCGTACAATGGCAATAGCAACAGAGAAATATAAATGTCTTTCATTAACAAAAGGAAGTACATAAATGTTACATACATAATTGAGGAAGTTGAGCCTCCTCAACAGAATTTAAAATGAACATAATTAATGTGATAATATTAAGACTTGTTTGTCAATTTACCAACTTATTTACAACCAGATGCAGTTAATATATAATGTAATATATAAATATATGTAGATATAATGTAATTTATTTATTAATTTTTTTTTTCAAATATCAAGGAAGGCTGGACATAAGATTATGCTGATTAATAAATTAACCAATCAAAATGGATACTCAAATAGCATAATTTGTTTTCCGTTTTGGGGACTAAAAATGGGGATTAAAAGGGCAAAATCAAAAAAAGAATATGCCACCTTCTGCACCAATTACCAATCATAATTAAATACATTACCACAAGTAATATCTCAAACCAATTATCTTTAAGCATCACTTTAGTGCTCATCAAGCGTGTGGGGTCCAAGAAACAGGTGAAGAGAGACTTTCAAACATGCAGGAAAAATATCAATGAGTCCACAGTCCAAATTATCAGCTGGTGCTGCCACTAATTAAATAGTTTCAAAAGTTAGATAAATCTGCTCTGACACTATACAATTAGTGTGACAATTAGCATTCTGCATGCATGTTAATATGTAACCAGACATTTTGTGACTGTGTTTTTATTTTTACTATGTGTAGATGGAGGCACCACAGAATCAGAAGGCTACTCACAACCTGGTGTTCAGCCTCTCTCCTTTAGGAAAGCTTTGATTAATGAGCTCTCATGCTTTAATGAAAGCATGTGAAGAGGGGGAAGGATTTGAGCGTGACGCAAAGCTGGCAGGAGTCAGACTTGGGGGTCGGGCCTCCCTTCACGATCAAACATTATTGTCTCTTTTCGCTCTCACAGTCATCTCCCCATGTTTCTCCAAGTCTGACCTGCAGTTACTCATTAACTCTTTTTGAAGTGCCTCTTGTCATTGCTGCTGTTGTCCTTGGATCTCCTCACTCCCCATCAACATCTCTGGATTTAGGCAAATACATTTATCTTCTGTATTGCGGCCTGCTGAAAAGCAAACAGCGATGAGAGCCAAGTGGAAAAGTTGAGCTCTGAGAGTCGGAGGTCAATTTGGAGGTCTTGGGGAGGGGGTGTGCCAGAAGAACTGCCCCCTTTTTTTGAGCAGGTCTTTTTGGAAATAACACTACGATACCTATAACCCCCAAGTATTTTTTTTCTGTTTTTTTCTTATTGTAAGAGACATAAGCTATGTTTCGAGCTCTAATAATCTGCCTCATTGTCTACACATGGACCTGCCTTCTAAGTGACATCCTAACCGTTTGGAACTGTAACTATCAGTACCACTAAAAAGTAGTCACAGTATTTTTGTTGTAACAGAGATTTTCATGGTATGATAATTGTCTCTGAAAATATCATGGTTTCACGGTATATGGTATAAAGCAATAATTCTTATCAGTAACAATGACCCTTAAAAGAATCATTTTTTTCAACAGATGATCAAGCTGTTTTATGATTTATTACAAATATTTGATCAAAAACAGTGGTAATCAAATGAATGCATAAAACCTTCACAATTTAATTAATGTTTTAAAATGTTATCAAATTAAAATTTAACAACTTTTGGCAAAGTGCTGCACAAAAGAAGTATACTAAGTTAAAACATGAACAAACATGATATACTTTACAAATAATGTTTAAATAAATTATTTTATTATAAAGAAAATTATTGTTGTTGTTATTATTATAACTTTGAAGTACATTCTGTTGTACAATAATATATTTTATCAATTTCAAACATCTTAATATTATATATATATATTTATATTTATTATTTAATATATATAGACTTAATATTCACATATCATATCTAGTTTTTGTTTAAATATGAATAAAAAACAAAATAAATACAAATTGTGCGTTATACTGTAAATTCCGTGTTCACGACTGTAACGGAAATCATCTGCATCATGGAGATCATGCGGCCTTTATCGGCACGACAGGATGCAGTTTGTCGGCGGGGTATGAAGATTAGAAACAGCTTCTGCTCGGTTGTTTTTTCTGCTGCATGTTGTACGCAAGTTTTTAGTGTAAGAAGCCAATGGGAAAGATTTGCATATGTGCAGGTGAAATTTGTATCATTATTATTTTTAAAACCTTGTATATGCAGATGTTCACGATATGATAACCATGCACGTTCAAACCACAGTTGACCGTTTTACCCGTAGTGAGGACCACTCACATTTACTTAAAAAAAAATCTAATAAAAGTTTCTCAGTATGAAACTTTCCAATATCTGCACCTCTTTAAAATGGATTTATCACGAGGCGTATTGCATTATGACCCCTTTCACTGAGTGAACTGCATTGGAGAGGAAACTCTAACCATATAAGACTCTCTTTCTTATATTTGTATTGGGCAAACAGTGCAGTTGTGTCTAGAAAACCTAAAGTAGAGTTCTCTAGTGAATGTTGAGATAATAGATTTATGGGCAAAGGGGAACAAGCTGTAACTGTGGTTTGGGTCTTAGATGTATTTTCAAGGAGAAAGAAAGTGAGACAGAAAGAGAGGAAAAGAGGAGAAAGATGAACGTTTTGATGGGCACTGTATCAAAGATGAGGTGGGTGGTGTAATTGGTACAGCTTGTGAGTTTTGGCACATGTTGACCCATCGTTGGGCATGAGAGGGGCAGCATATGGTCTGCTTAGCAAGGGCTTGGCCCACCTTTACATAACTGAATCCCTTTGTCGCGTCCCTAAAGACATGCAGGCATGTCCTTTATGCCAAAAACCACAGGCCTCAGTACTGTTGCCAAATCCTTTACAGCAAACCAAGCCAATGGTTAAGTTAAGAGACAGCCCAAGTGTCTTTCATCTTCAAAGTTAGCCCTTAAGGATAGATTGATTTTGTAACAGCCTCATAGTAGCCATGCGTCACACAAAATGGTGAAATGGCCTCCGTTTTTAGGAGAAGTAAATGTGATACTGTACTTTTAAATACATTAAAGTATTTCTTTAACTACATAACTTAATATCAAGATGTCTGCAGAATATTATTTGTTCACAACAATAAAATGAGAAGCTTGTGGATCCAGTGTGGATATTTTTCCCATGATTCTCTGGCAACAGGATGGCAGTCCCACTGACATCATAAACCTGTGATATATCATTTTAGTCCAGACTGACAGAATAGTTTCCTCCTGTCTACAAAGCACGAAATCCAGTCAGCAGGACCAACCCAGAATTACACCGAAAGAATCACTCATATGAACATACATTTTTTCCCACAGGCTAACACTGTACGGAAATCCTCGTCGACAGCATTTATCATGAGTGTTAGGTAGGGCTAATACACTTAATGCACATTAATAAAGTAAGTACATAAGACTTAAATGTTGATATATCTCTGTTTAAATCAGCCCTTGGTTTTTATATTCCTCGAATGTTCAATGTAAATAAAAGTAGAAACTTGATATCTTAAGTACGAACCTATAAAATGTATAGACAAAAAAATAATTTATAATCATTGTGTACAATTGTTGTCTGGCATGTAATGCAAAGGGAATCACAGACAAGCAAGATGATAGAAACAGGCATACTAACGAGAAGCAAAAGAAAGTACAAACACAAAGACTTGACACATTGAAAATATTAATAAAAACACAAGACCCCAAACCCAGGAAACAAGACAAGTGAGGAAACGGGCACACACCAACAGACAACTACCAAGTAAAAGTCCACAAAATAAAAGTACCAGGACAAACAGACATGTGACACATTCCAGTTTAAAGTTAATTTCAGCTCATAAACTGAAAAAGAGACATATCTCAACCCAAATTTTGCTCTGATCATTTTTTAGAACTATATGATCCTAAAAACGTGACAATAAATGTGTTTGAAAATAGTTTAATTAAGTTAAATTAAAGCTAAAAGAATTGAAACAATAATTAAAAACAGCTTAATTTATCAGTTTATGTCATTGAAACAGGATTGCTTAAGTTCACAGTAGAAGTACCAAAGCCTTTGGGAGATATTTGGTTTTGGTGTGTCGTCATGTCTGGACCTTACATCATTTTTTTTAGCTTAAATAGTTTCTTTCGGGTAAATCATGGCTACTCCCTATTCAAATTCTTAAGTAATTAAAAAGTTGTCACACTTTTTGATTTTTGGCCCTTACAATCAATTCGTTATTCATTACAAATACAACCTGAGTCGATTATTTTGCTCTCTCTGCATTCAAATCACTATATTCACACTCCACTCAGGTGTATACCAGACGGTTCTTATCTTACAGAACTGTGGTTATCTTACAGAACTGTGGTTATATTTGAAGAGAAGAGAGGATTCGCTTTAATTTCATATTCTCTCTGCACATCTCTCTCTCTCAGTCTGCTCACTTGATCCTAGTTCTGTCACAACAGTACCACAGCAAGGAGATTGTTGCTCTGTACGACAGGATGGTTTCCAATCCATTTTCATTTAAACTTGACATGTTATCAGATATCAAAGGGCATGTATGATTTGACATAAATACACCTTACCAGAATTTGTTGTTGAATCTCATCTTGATCAAGCCAGTGAAATAATCTGAGGGATCAGGCTTCATTAGAAAGCCAATTTATATTTAAGTTTATACTCAGTTTACTTGTTAGCAGGCTAATGTCAAACAGTTGGTCAGTGCTTGAAATTCTGGATTGTGAGTATTTATTTTTTTGCATTTTGGTTTTACAAATTAATTGCATTTTGTTATTAATATCATGCCCATAGTCTAAATTCTTTATAGTAAATCTTAAGATATAATGCATCCTTGATAACGACAACAATAATAATACAGTATATTAAAGGTGAAGTGTGGAATATTTTAAATGATAAAACACTTTTCTCAACTAGTAAGTCATTTGTGTAAACACTGCAGCACTATCTAATCTATGCTCTTTTTGTTTAATCATTCTGACAGGTTAGATACAGCATTGTTGGCTCAGCCAATGAACATTTTTTTGTTGACCAAGGGCAGGGGTGAGTGTTCAGAAATCACTTTGAAAACAATTATTATTTTTGCAATCTTGTTTAGTGAGCGCAAATATTACTATTCAATAATCTGCTTTAGACAGATTATTGTCCTGTTAGGACGTTCCCTTAGAATATATTTTTAAAGACTCATACAACAGCCAAAACTTTGCTGGATTTAGGCTGGATTTAAACACTGATACTTAGGCAAAACATTTAATAAATACAGGCACAAATTGGTTACACAATTATCCATTAAAGCCATGTGTTTTGGGTTTGGAGTAAGTTGTCTATTTCCGTCACTGCCATGTTTTTGACCAAGGGCAGGTTACAGAAGGACTACCCCTCACGGACACTAACAAGACTGATTACAGAAAGACTATCAGGTTTCCCCCTTACACACACACACACACACACACTAAACACTGAAGATGGGGAGGGGGCAATAAGGTCTTCCTCTCATCTGTGAGTGTTTACCGGTACATCTCTGATGCCCTAATGACGGATTGGCCCCAGGACAGACCATGTAGTTTGGTGCTCCGTACCCAGATGTTGTGTATATTTGTGGATGCATCAGTGTTGGTGGGTACTGTATCAGATCTTTTCAGTTTTTTGTACATCTAGGGTCAGTTTATATATATTTTTTATGCTTTTGTTGTTTTGCATTTAATATGAAAACATTTCCATTAGTCTCATGCTCCTAAATTCTGTGGCTTTAAACAAAGTTTCGGAAGTCAGCACCATTCCAGCTCAGTCATGTGTCTTAACGCATGCATGTTTATTTGGGCCAGACAGGAGTTTTGTGGTCTGTACTGTACATACACCTGGAGTACTTAAAACCCTGGTACGAACAGCAATTTTGGTCTGACTTTGCTTGTTTGAGTGCATGTTTCCATTCTTTCTTAAACATGTCACTGTATACATCAGATTGCAATTGATTACTATACCGTAGTGAGAAAGTGTGTCTCAGTCAGGTCCTGTAAACCATTATTGGGCACACCCTGAATTTTTACAATGTTAAAATGATTTTCATAATTCTTGGGTTAATTAAAATAATAACAAGGTATCTGTGTCGTCCCTTACAAAACTTGCATTGTTATTTTGTTTCAAACGTACCTTTAAAAATTCTCAAAGAATGTTTTCACATGTTATTTTATTGCTAATTACATCCTGAAATGAACCTGGTGATTATATAAAAATTAAATATTTAATATAAATAATACAAAAATACACTGATAAATAACAGATATTTTTGTATTTACATACAGTACAGCTCTAAAATAGTAACTATGCCTTGAAATGACACTCTCTCTTTCTGTCTATCTCTTATTCAGCCTTTCTCTTGCACAGCCTCCTCCCTCTCTTCACTTTATTTGCTTTGAGATATTAAACCCCGCCAAACCTTGTACAGTAACGCAGGCCGACTTCATACCTCACTCAGCATGTTCAGTGCAGTCCACAGGGAGCTATCTGTGTGGTACGAAGCCGTGCTCATGTGCGCTGCTGAAGGATTCTTTCACCAGCCTTCTCCTTCCCCCAGCAGGGAATCCGGGTATCTGATTAATGTCTTCTGTTTGGCCACAGTTCCCAATCCATCCTCGCAGTTGTGTCTGTGCGCAGTGCCCCTCTCACAGCTCTTTAGCTCTGATAGATGATTCAGTGTGAACCACAGATACAAACAGTTGGATAGGGTTTGCTCTGAAAATACAAACAGCGTGTTGTAAAATGGGTCTGTGCAGTTTGTCCTCTCTGGATTGAGTTAGAAAGCAACAGAGTGGCAATGCAGCCGGACGTAACAGTGTACAAATCCTACTGACAGTAATTCAGAGGAAGCTTTGGGGCAGCCTTTGTTGGACTGTTGGACTGAACTTTTTTCTTTTGGATTGGACATTTGGACATCCGATTAAATATATTTTCAGTATAGTGTGTGTGAGATTTCATAGTTAATTAGGAGTTACTGCGTGTAAAAGTTAGGTCACAATGGCCCAACAAACAGTATATTCCATTGTTAGAAATTATTTTGTTATTGTTATTGTATACCAGTCATATAGAGTACATTTTATAGATTTATAGATACAAGTACAAGTTTAAAGGTGAAGTATGTAATTTCTGTGGGAGTTACCAAATTGAATAACACATCTTGTCATCTTTTATTGTTTGGATAAACAGGCAGTATATATTTCATTTGGCAGCTGGTGGCATGAAAATTACACACCTCACTGTTAAATACAATGATTTTGTAAAACATTTAAACATCTACACCACTCTTATATTTTATCATGCTCTGATTCTTGAAGAACGTTTGGTGTGGGACTCATTCAGACATTCTAAGCTCACCCAGACAGTTGCAATTTTATGACAGCAACCAGAGAGAAAGTGAAGGATGTTCTGGTCTGGCTGTCTCTGCTTGTGCCTGATTAAATATATGGCGGTGGTTTGGGTCTGGCCCATGTTTGAGGGCCCAGAATGAATATGGGGGGATCCACATGAAGGACAGCCCAAATTTCATGTTAAAAGAAACAAATATGACAAAACCCCAACATAAAGCACACAGTTCTGTCTGTTTGCCTGCCTGCATAGATCTGTCTGTCTGTCTGTCTGTCTGTCTATCAAATCTTTCACACATCCTTTTTGGATATTTTTGGTGTATATGTATCTTGGCTCTGCATATAATGAATACTCTATGCTGACAAAGCTGAACTAGTTTAGGAATGAATCTTTTGTACAGTTTTAAGTGACACTAAAATGAATATGTGCTTAAAATTTGTCTGATTCGGTCTGATGTGGCGGCTCTGAAATTCCATGACGCAGTAATTGTCAGCCCCAGAACTCTACAACACTGCCAGTCTGTCTAATTCTGCTTGAAATGTCTCCGGTCTTTCCTCTAACTGCAATTAGCCAATTACCAGTAATTAACCCCCCACCGCATTAAAGGACATATCCTTAGGCACTTTTCCTTTTAAAACCGCCTCTTAACTAGGCAGATTCTGACAGCTTTATGATTCTACACGTGCTGTTTGATTTGAAACACAACCAGAAGCACAAGTCAGGGCGGTCCAGGGCTAGAGCTGAGCTTTGTTTATCCTTGGCAGGGCAGATTGGCAGGGCAGAGTAGATGTGTGTTTGGACCATGTGCATAGACCAAGTTTATGATTGGAATGTACAGTAGTAAGCTGGAAGGAGGCTCATTGAGTAATTGTAAATGTTTACCTGACTTACAGTTTCCATAGGCCACTGTCATAGGCCACAGTCAACACGATCCCTGGGAGATTCGATTGTACACAGTTCACAACGTTGTGATGCTGGAGTTCGGTGTGATATTGTAAACTAAACTATTGTTCCCCATTTTGTGTTCAGAATATGAGTGATATAAACATACTAACATGCTGTAGCTTTTATTATTATGGCTGCATTGTCTACACACAACAAAGAGACTGTTGTCAACCCCTACCCAAAGTTCAAAAATAATGTTGTGATGTTGTTTAGAAGCCTGAAATTATATTTAGTTTTTGTTTTGAAATTCCTTTATTTGCAGTTGATGGTCTGTTGTACATCTTCCATAAAGTCTCTATAAGATGTCTATTGCATATGTAAATGAGCTGCATTGTGATTGGCTAGGCTCCATACACTGGCGTAGTTCACACTGTACTTCAATGTGGGCCAAGCTGCTGAACACTGAGTAGTTGTTGATGTGTCAGTGTAAATTCATAAGCTAATGTGTTCATGTTTCTGATGGCAGGGTTTCATAGCAGCTTTTAATTAATTGTCTGGGTTGGGTAAATGTAAACATATCTGCAATGAAAACAGATTTCAGTATAAACTAAACACTTCTCACCAAATTCTTCTACAACCAAATCAGTGAGCTATGCCCTCCATATACATTTTTTACTCTGCAGTAAACCTGATTCCTGATTTAAAATATGTTACTGGAATGTAATCTTAACCAACAGATTATTAGATATTTTCCCCCATGATGGAAGAATCCTGGAAAGATCCAGCAGGCCACAATCAATGATGAGGCTTCCATCTTTGTGACTCAACAGAACAGAGATTAGCGGTGTTTCTTCAGGCTTGAGGCTCCTCTAAATGGAGGCATCCAGCCTGGCACCACTGCTCACCAAGCCTTGAATTAATGCTCAAGTGATGAGCCACATTCCAGATTGTTCTGAGATGAGAGGGAAAATTCTCAGAAAAGCTTCTGATGTGGATGGTGAATGCATGCTGCATCTTTTCAGGCTGCACAGCCGCTGTGAACCAGATGAGCAATTAGGCAAATTAGAGAGAAATAGAGGGCAAGAGAAGGACTGCAAACAAACATTCTTACTTTATAATATGTTCAGTGGATTCACTACAGGTACATACACACAGATTAGGTCTTACTCTTATGATGTTGGTTTTTTAATGGTTGATGAAGCTAAGTGGCTGTCCTTATATTGAGTTGACTTGGTCTAAAAGAGCACACTGCTGTTTCATGAATCAAAGTGCATGCATTTGGGGGTGCGAGCATTTGAGGGTGCGTGCATTTGTATGTGTGCTGCTCAGTTGCTCATATACATCATTGCATCCTGCTAGTTGATGGCCACCACCCCCCTGCATTGGTAGAATTCCAGAGGTTGAAAACTTAGCATAATTTTTTACCACCTTTTCCAGGTGGCCAGCAATGTTTGTCAAAAAGTGGCTATAAAACTAACCCCCCACATATCTCTCTTGGTTTCATACAGTGTCAGCAATGTTTTCTGTTGCCCATAAGACAGGAAGCATTTGGTAGGTAAACCCCAGAGTCTGTGTGGGCCAAGAGGACCTCACTGAAGGCAGTCTGACTGTCCTTGTCTCTCGGCAGGCGGACATGTTTAACAGTCTTTTACCTGAAGTCATAACCCACATCTGATGAGGAGCTGTCTGGCAAATCTCTACTGTGGTTATTAATGAGATGTTTTCATGTGCCTTGGATGACTAAGGAACTCGTCATTAAAAGATTTCATACATGTAAATCATTGTATGTTGCTTCAAATGTACAGAATGTACTGGTTTGTGGTGTATATATGTCATTTTCTTTTATAGGTTTGTATATAACTATATGCTATAGTGTTCTGCTGTACAGTTGTCAAGGTGCTCTGAGTTGTTTTTGGTGCATTGCTGTGTTGTTGCTATGCATTCTGGGTAGCTGCTACATGGTTACTTATTGGCCCAAGTCATAAAACAAACCCTTTAGTCTCTATGATACTAGTTTATAGTTATTTTGCAGGTTCCTCCAGAGTAAGTCTTTGTTCAGCCATTTCATTGTCTACCAGACAGAACTGATACATTGAGCTATGTGCAGAAGTTTCATCCAGACCAAGTTTTAAAAAAACCCCAACACTAAATAGGTACAGTATGAGTAATAAAATTAGTGATGCTTCTTATAGTAAGCATAACGTACTAGTTAAGAATTCAGTCATGCGCAAGGGTAATTGCCTCATCCACTGTATGCCACATGTGAAGGCAGAGAATAAGCGGGAGGGAAAGAGAGAGATCGTTAACAAACCACTGAGGGTTTATAGATAAAGAGCGTCATTATATGGACAGCAGAGAATCTGAGTGTTCTCATTAGCTCAAAGCACGTGCAGTAAACCATCAGATCTGTGCTGATTATTCTCTCCATCTTCCTGCTGGTCAAAGGAATATAACCAATCACAGTGCCATGGTTAACCAGCCAGTTTCTCATAGTTCTCATACAGGCCTTTCTTTTTTATTTTTTTATTCTTGTTTCCTGATTTTTCTGTTGTCCTCTTATATTTCCTAATAGCATGGATTTAAGGGAAGAGTTCCCCCAAACATGAAAAGTGTATGTCCAGCAGCGTCAGCATCCTGCTAAGCTTTTAATTTTTGGCGAACTGTTCCTTTAAATCCCTAGAATAAACAAAAACACACATTCCAGGAACATCAGTTTATTTTTTGTTATTTCAGAACATTTCTAGCTTTATTAGTTTAGTGCACTACTCTAATCATTTGCCAGAGTTCCAGACCGCATGTTCAGATCCAGCAGTTTCTCAATGATCTCTGAAACACCTCATCCTGTTTCTATCTAGTTTTTACATAGAACCAAAACCAATGAAACATCTGTAAATCTAACAGAGACAAGAAAGGCTGCACCACATCTAAACCATCTATTAGAGCCCTTGATAGTGTAGAACTACTTCGCTTATCACACACTGCTGTGTACCCCTACATGCGCGCACACACACAAACACAGACAGTTCTTTCTCAGCACTTTTATTTTTGAGCTGAAATGAAATTTCAGGGAACAATAAGAAATGAAAAAGGAGCAATAATAGAATCCATTCTGTGACCACTGCCTGCGCTGTACTTAATAATTCTCTGTAAAGAGAGAGGCCACGCTTGGTGGAATAGTGCAGGCTCTCTCCCTGATTGCTTTTGTTCTTTTACAGTAGATGTCTGTGCTCCGGCCAGCCTTTAGTTATGAGAGCTCCTCTTTTTTTCCTCTCAGAAGGTAATCTGACTTTGACAACAAGCTGTAAAGGTCAGTGTGGTGTTTTTCAGATAGAGGCAGGACGTTCAACTGTAGATAAAAGAAAGTCAGAGGATGTCATTTACAACAGACCTGATGTTCATGCGCTTAGCTCACATCAGACGGTTGTTTCCCAGCTCGAACAAGCCAATGATTTGACCCAGTTTAAATGAATGGCAAAACGAAACAGCTCTTTAATGGCAGTGACCTCAGAACCAGACTTAGTTTATCTCCAGACATCGCTGCTCACTTCCTGCACGAGCCAACAGTAACAGGATTGGGAGGCTGTGGGGTGAGTCAAACTTCTGGTGTAAGAGCCCATATAAAGGCTGGCAGTTGTTGACAGTGTCTCTCATCACTGAGTCTTTAAGGCATATATAGAATACTGCACTGTACTGGGTACATGTCTACATTACTTTTTTTGATAGACTAAAAGCATACAAAGGGCTTGAACTAAATGTTTTTAGAAAGCATCTTATTATTGCATGGCACAAAATGAATAAAGTGACTTACATTGCATTCAAGGTATACATTTGTTTGTCTTTCCTAGGAATTAAATCCACAACCCTTTGTGCTGACAACAAAATGCTCTACCAACAAAACAATAGGAACGCTGTAATATATAGGTCAAGAATATAGAATTATAGGGATTCCTTTTATGATACTTTTATGGGGCTTTTTTTTAGAAATTTGGGGATCCTTTTTTATTACATTGAAAATGCTAGCCACAAAGAAAGTAATGGATTTGAAATGACATGATGGTGAGGAAATGATGACAGCATTTTTATTTTTGGGTGAGCTGTCATTATTACTAAAAAATTGACAAGGCCACCACACCATTGAAGTGGTGCTCAGTAAACCAGCCAGCAACTTCAGTCTTTAAGACCAGAAACTATTTCACAACAATTCTCATTATTTTTTAGGGACGCTCTTTAAAAACACTCTAGTGGGAATAATTGGCGCTCGCTCTTTGGGTGGTGGTTATAAAATTGTCCCTGAAGCTGAATGTGCCTATTCACAGAAAGATCATATCATAAAGAGTTTAAGGTCACTGATATTGTCTCATCACTGGAACATAGGAATCACACGGAAAAAATGCCTCTGAGAGTGCTTGGGAAATGTCCGCCCTAATGGAGAACTGCGACAGCTCAAGGACGTGTGCTGGTGGGCTTCAAAGGAGAGCTGGGCGAAGAAAATGACTAAGAAAACCACAGTTCCAGTAACTCAACAAGCCATGCATATGTTCATGTATATCAATTCAGAATGAAGCCAAATATGTAGCTGCTACGTGTTTGGGTGGTCACCAATTCAGCAATGTTATTTTACAACCAATGGATGCTAAAAATCTCAAGTTATTCCTATTCCTAGTCTTTGCGTTGGACACCCCCATGTTTACATACTGCATATGAGGCCAATAATCCATGATGTTTTGACATGTCATTGATCATTTACAGAGGGTGATTTGTGGCTAAAACAAGGCTTAAAGAAATCATAGGCTAAATTTGCCAGCTGATCTCTCAAAGAGCAAATCTTTCAAAAGAAAATTATTTCATTATTGTACAGCTTGAAGTAAATCCTCCACGCGAGGAAACCCATCATCCCTTCAAAAGTGCAGCTTGAAGAGCGCTATACTTAGTATCTTCTGGCGTTTGGTCCTCGGAACTAAGAAAATCTGTGTCTAAAAGACGATAAAGGCCTTAAACATAAAAGCAATTAGACTCAGAAGCTGCTTGGAAGAAAGAGGGAGATGTGATTGTAAATCTTTACTATGGCCAAGTTTATGACAGCGGAGGATAAGATATGTCTAGAGGATGATGAGATTAATTTGGCCACTAAACTTTTCTGCAGGGCTTCGTGGAAGTGCTTGTTCCCAAGTGCCTCCTGGATCTTTAGGTTTCAATGTTCTTGATTGCATTTGGACATAAACTGGATGAAGCTGTCGGGTGACTCATCTTTTGGACTGGGTTTCTAAAGCCTCTTGCTGTCCACACAATCCATCAGGGGTTTAATAGTACTCTTTGTTTTCTCAAGTACAGGTGGTAATGCTAATCTTATCTGGAATGCTGATTGGGAAGCATCTCTTCAGGATGAAAGACAGCCACCTGGACAACCACAGTGGGCATTACTGTACCAGAGTGGTCTTATGAAAAATGTGAGGTCAAACATTGAATGGGTCATGAGGAAGCAATAACCCATTATTTTAACACATCATCACATCACATTTAAGCTCTGTGGCTGCAGAAGCACTGTTCAAATAGGTTCCATTTGATGTGTTCGCACATAGTGTATGAGTGATGGAGAAAGTTTGTTTTTGCACTATTGTTATTATTCTAGATTTCATGTATAATAACTCAGTCAGATTAATGATATCATTTGCTTAAATTTACTTGCAATGGGATTCTGTGATATGCAGTACATGAAGTGTGTGGCTATATTCAGTCTGGTGTTTATTTATGTTTATTTATGCTTTGTGATACAAAGTGTTTGCATTATTCATGAATTTCAATTGTGATCTCTTAATTACAAAAATTATGCACTTGTCCACTATTAAGCCTTTGATGAGCAGTCATTGAAAATCATCTGCTTCACTTGATTTAACAGGTATGTAAAGTTAAATTCAGTGCTTAATGGAATCTCATGTTAAAAACATTGATGTTTTCCCCCACTTTTTAGATGTTAGAAAAAGTAGGCTACTTAAAATTATTGACTACCGGCTCCCCCACAGTGGCCCGTATTTATTTAACCTGTTATAATTAATCAGTGTGTTTTTGCTACCAAAAGTAAACCAAAGCACTTGAAGTCATAACTAAAGACTGAGCGCTTCCCTGCAATCACCCACATGTGCTTTTCAGGGACCCACCCTTGTTTTAATCAGAGATTCAAGAACGGAAGGTGGGCGAGAGGCCTGGATACTGGTAAGCTTTGAGGGGCCTTCTGTGTCCGGTCACGGGCCTCCATTGATGAAGACTTTGATTCATTGTGCTCAATTCCCTCTTAAATGCATGTGTTAGAGATATTAGTAGCATGAAAAGGCAGTTATAATTACATTAACTCAGCAGCAGTTAAGCTAAGCCTCCAGAGCTCTTCTTAAACTCACATAACACTTGTTGCTATTACAACACGCGTCACATTAACAATAGATGTTTCCTCTGTAAACTCACAAGCTCTCGTTCTGGGAGTTTCTTTGCCAGCTGGGAAAGTTTTTGGAGAGTTTTCCGCGTAATCATGCCTTTCTTAATGACTTGGCACTATCCAATCTAAGTCATTGATTTAAGTGAAATTGTGGTAGTTTATGAAAAATGAGGAAAGGATTTGAAGATTGCTAGATTAATTTCCGCCAAGGTTCCAGCCCCGCCTGGCCTGAGATCTGTGCTGGACACTCATAAATAAGACTATTACTGCAATCAGACGAAAATATGGAAAAGGTGGATTTTCATCTGTTAGATGTTAGAGTAGGAGAGCTTTCATTAAGAGGGAAAATGAATCTCCAGAGTGAGGATCTATCTAGTAGGTAGAGAGATCCCAGACTCACAGCAGATCAATCTGAGAATGTGCTGGTGTCATTATAAATATATAACTGTAGTTATAGAAGAGTTTGGAATGAAATAGTTTTCCTAGCTTTTGTTCTTGGTCAGCTAGTGATGTGTTCCTGCTTTGTAAATTCACTCAATTGATCCAGAGCTCTGCAGGGCTGTTCCGTCACTTTTAGTCTGTTTTTTACCTGTACTAGTGGTGCTTGCTTATATTTGTTTGCTTTTGACTTCAAATTATTTTCTTTCACAGAATGTTGGCTAAATAGTTGTTCATAATATCACTCATCCAAAGGGTTTAGGGGGCAGGGACTAAATGTTGTATATTATTTATTAGTTGTATGCTCTGTTTAGTTTCTTTGTTTCTTTTGTATCTTTATTCAATTACCCTCAAGCAATGTATTTCACAGGACAGCTAATCCCCAAGTTACTAAGCCATGTCTTAATATTTCTCAGTTTCTTCTTTGTTTGCCCTGTTACGCTGGTATTGATTTTCAGGAAATGGGTTTTGGCTCTGTTTGCCAGGAGAAGATCTCACTGTGAGGATAATGTGAACCTAACCAGATGATCTGCTCAAGCGTTTACCCAAACAAAGACGATGAGCCGTCTGTAAATCACCGGCTCTTTGGCTTGAGCCTTCTGACCACTAGCAGCATCCAGCAGACCCATTTACAAATGTAGAGACACAGAAACAGAAGCATAATCCACCGCCAGCCTGACAATAAATAATAATGCTGAATTTTCAGCTAGTCTTTGACTGAATGAGTATGTTAGCATTAGATTAGTGGCAGTAAGCAATCTGCTCAGAGAAGGGGTCGTGCAATGGATGCGTACAGTGAAATGAGTCTGTTGCTGTTCTATAATTTAAATGTATTTTAGCATAATTTAGTTCATAAAGCATATTAGTGATGCCTTTCGACTAATTAGAATTTCTAATTTTCAGAGTGTCAGTTTTGGAACAAACATAAATTTAATTACGTTTTAAAAAAGGCACACACAAAATTATTCCGGCTGTTGTTTAAATAAACTTCTTATACAAACAAACAACATTTAATTCATTTAATTAAACTGAGAAATCCTTTATGTCTCCCAAGCAATGAAATCTTCAAGCAACGTCTGGGTTATAAAATATTCCACTAGGTTGTTACGTCATTAATAAATTAATATATCATTAGTTTACAATGAATTCAAGCAGCTCTCCAGAGACCATGAAAAACATCACTAGAAGAACATCTGATGGTGACATCCCTGTGGACCCCAGAGTCAGGGTGACCATAAAGAGACCCCTATGTCTTGCCCCCATGTCCTGATCGAGAAAGGTCAGGGGTCATAAGGAGCATAGACATGTTCATTCCCAGAGGGGCTGAAGGGTAATGGAATGGTAGATTCAGGCCAAACAGAGCAATTTGCGCTCATACCATGTGAACATGATAGAAAATAGAAGGAGATTACTGAGGTAAGCACTATAACAGCCAGTGAAGATTCACCATGGACTGTCATAAATCATGTATGAAGTACAAATACAGAAAGGACATGTATTAAAACATGTATTTCATGTCCTGAAATGCCATTTTTGTATCTTTTTATCTGTGTTCAATTAACTGTGTGTGTTCGAATGACACATGAACTGTCAAAAACCTTTAAACACTTTTTGTCATTTATGTATCAGTGTTGTGGCTAACTATACGTTTCTTTGGTTAGTTGCATTTTATTTTTTAGTTAGCATAGCTTTATCCCTGTTGTCTGTGACTCTGTCACCCATTTTTGGGCCACAACCCACCAGTTAAGAGCCACTCTCTCTGTGAATAATAAAAGTATTATTGGCTGTTTGTCAGGATCACTGTATTCCTCTGTCTGGTAACACCAAGCTCACCTGTCAATCTGTCGCTGTGGGTGACAGCCTCTCCCAGTCACTTTTGCCCAGTCTGTTACAGGAACGACGTAAGCTTAGCTGTACTTCTCAAGCATTGTAGCATTGTAGAGTGTGTTTGGGAGTGAAAGAGAGGAATTTGGAGAAGCATTAAAACAATTTCGGTACAGTATGAGGTTTCAGAAAGCAGTGTGCCTAGATTTTACTCCATGATCGCTCCATGTCCATATATGATTGACAGGATGGGTGGGGCACAATGAAGGTTTGGAAGGACTGTCTGTCTCTGCTGCTAATTAGACGTGTTGGTCTCCCAAGCTGGTTTTCCCCAGCAACCTCCTTCAGGCAACATAACAATAGAGCCTGGAGCTCTATTCAGATAACCTGCTTACAACAGCTCAGACTACATGGCAATGGTGGTTTATGGTCGTAATTAGGCCCTTCTAAATCCTTTGTGTGCCTCTTTATGGTTTTGTCGTTGTTTACAGTATGCAGAGAGTCTGGTATTTGCATTTGAGTATCTTCAGTGGAAGCTTTTCTCATTTGTCTGCTTTCTAATGAAATCTGTCAGCTACCATTTGGCCTTCAGCATCTGTATGCCCTGTTTCCCCAACAGATATGGTTTGATCTTCCTTTCTATGTACTTTATACCACAAATTATACGTATTAAATGTGATGCTTGTTTCCCTATGACTCACTGAGAAGATTTCTGTGGCATTTGGTAAAAATGTAACAGTTTATATCCTGTCTGGTCTCATTAGCCTGTATTTTGAAATCTGCGGAGCCTCCAAAAACAAAGGTGAAACCAGGAATCTATGAAGACAGCGGTTTTACGCACATATACAGACATTTTTAATGATAGGCTAATGCATAATTTCATTCAGAGATTAGAGGACAGTTTTGGGAGAAGTGTATGAAGTAGAAATTGTTAATGATTTTAAAATTCTAATGATTTGTCAATAAGGAAGAAAGAAGAAAGTTGTCAAAAAGATATTGGGTACGAATCTTAATCAGATTAAATATTAAATATTTAACTTTGCTGATGACATTTTAAATAAATATGTACACTTTCATATTTTAAAAGGCCCAAATCCCATGTATGTGCTATGGCTTATTAGTCCATATGAACTTTGTGTTTGTAGATCTGTGGTATAAAAGCAATATCAACAAGCAAATGATGAATGTTCATAACATGAAATGTTAGAATTCATTTAGAATTCAGCAATTAATTACATCAATACCTATATTTTTTGTCTCTACTAAACATTTGCAAGCTGCCTTCCAGCTTTCTCACATCAAGTGCATTCAAATGAGCCACCATGATAGAGGGGCTGATGGGACGTATTGATGCCCAGGTGATGAAGCTGATCCTGGGGGGATAGAAAGATAGATCCCCTTTATCTGCTCTCCCCTCCAGCGCCACTGACTCCAGCGCAATCAGAGCCACCGCGAACCGCTTCTACTCTGGAAGAGCAATGAGACCCCTGAGACCAACCAAGCTATCGCTTTGATCTGAGAGAGGGAGAGGTCCACATCTTGCCCTGGCCCTTTAAGAGAGGTCATAAAAACCGTCTCCATTAGGCAGACGCTTCAATCCCGGCACCAATATTTATTTTACAGGCCCTCATCAGTGAGATCATTCCAGACTGAATGTCTCATTTTGGCTGTCTGTATTTGAGATACAGGCACTAGCGTTTACACAAGTGTTTACAAGATTTTCATTGCAGCACTGTTTAAAGCTCTGGAACACAAACAAAAATCAAAACGCAAGCACAAATATATCAGGAAAAATCCATTTTTGTCTCAAAGCAGCCCAGCTAGGCAATAACTACAGCTTTAATTAAAAGATAAAAGTGTTTAATTCTTTTTAATACAGATAATAGGACAGGGTGATGACCTCATATATTTTTGTTATCAGATTTTCATTATATGTGAATGCAGGAGTTAGATTTAGAGGTGATCAGATACCTGTGTATGTAATATTGGATGTTAAGGTTGAAAGTGTGTGTGTGTGTGTGTGTGTGTGTGTGCGTTTATGTGTGTCTATATGTGTGTGTGTGTGTCTATATAGACATGCATACAGTAAATACACATATACACACACAAACACATATATATGTAGTCTGAAACTAACTAAGAAACTTTTAGGAATTTAATAAAAATTAAAATAAGGAGACCACTGTGATGTAAAATAAGAAATTCAACGCTATTAGTTACTGTTTCTAGATGACTGACCGTGTTCAACATCCTTTGCAGAAAAGGTCAGATTGTAGATGGATCATCGCGGCTCGCAAAATGGGGAAATTTTAAAATCCATGCAAATTCAATTTTCACTCAGACTGTTATGCTAATAATAATGCAATGTAATGAAATCACAGTGTCTCCCCGGGACTGAAGTTGAAAACCACTGGCTTGGATCTTTACTCTTCCCCCCACCCATACACACATACACACACAGTTGCATACTAACATACTAGTTATCTTGGTGATGATATTCAGGTTTGGCACGTGAACCCGTAGCTCATTAGTGTGTGTTGACATGAGGAAACGAGTGTCTGACTTCCATCGGGCCCTGACAGACCGCATCAGGGCTGGTATCGATCAGTCTGGAGGTGTGTGTGTGTTGTAGGGATGTGTGAGTGCCACTGTGGGTCTATGCTCTGTAATAACGCCCAGTATGAGATCTGTCTGTGTGCTGCGCTCTGTAAGACTCCCCACTATGACACTCAACTAGGCATGAGAGCTCATTTATTGCTGCAATTGAGAAAAGCTCAGAGTGTCTGTGTGTGTGTGTGTGTGTTATGAAATGCATTGTTCTTTTTACAAGTATATAGCTTTCTATTTCCTGTCTCAGAGGGTTTCTAACTGGATTTAAATTAATACATGTTTAAGCTAATGTATGTAATCACGCAGTGTGTTTTGATTGTCCAATCACAGCATTCTGTGGTAAAATATTTAAGATTGAACTGTACAACTGACTGATGTCCCATACAACCAGTTTTCTACATTGCTGTGCTGTTATTTATGTAGTAAGTCGCTTAGTTAGCCATGTAATAAGTGCCATGGCTCACTATCTTTTAAGTACTGTATATGTCAAAGTCAGTTAGCCATGGTTTAGACTGGTAGTGCTGTCTCAAGAAACACCCAAATGCACTGTGTTATCATGGGTAATAGACCTATGTCGGGGACATGTGAGGGGTGGGTGGAGAATGAGATGTCCTCCCCATCAACACTGACATACACAGAAGGAGCAATCTGTGCTTATCTCTGTCACTCAAAATCCTTTGAATCTGTTTATAACCGGTTCAACCCCTAAACACTGAGCTTCTACATACAGAATAACCAGCTAAAGAAAACAGAAAGTAAAGGGGGTTAGAAATGAGAGAATATATATCAAATAGTTCCAGCAATCTGTGCAGTTTAACATTTTGGATTTGTGTGCAGTGTGAATGCAACAAATTTGATTTTCAATTCTGATTCTTAACACTGCAAGTCTTCACTTTTATTTTGCAAGTGAAATCTGATTCATTTGTTTAGAGAATGTAGCTGATGTCTAGTGTGTATAGACATTGTTAATTTTATCACCAATAAATGATCATCCATTTGTATTAGTGCCATGTTTCTTTACATTAGAACTCCTTAAAGTCATGCAACCTTTCTCACTGTCTTTATTAGCAAAACATGTGCTGGAAAAGCAGGAATTTTCCGCTAGCACGCTGGAATGTCAGCATCCCACCTGGCCACTAAAGCCGCTACTTGCTGGTGTCAGGTCCAATTTCCTGTCTACTTTCTCTCTGTGACTCCTGCATTGAACAGAATTGTCCATCTGTTGGAGACATGTCTGTCAGTTTCCCACAAGAGACTGCAAACATACGTCTCACCACTCTCAATGCATTATGGGAACTCATTGGATGGTCCTGTGAGTGTACTTGACAAGCATCCTGATTTTAAGAGCTAAAATGAAATCAGTTTCCATGCTCTAATTACAGGAACTGTGCTTGGAGGGAATAAAATGATGCCTCGTTCATGATTCTACTCCAAGAAGATAGATGATCGTCTTGGCTCGTCGTTGAACTTGCACACTATAGACAGAATGCAGTAAAATGAAGCTTGAGTGAATTTCTTGCTTCCTCGCCAGTTTAATGTTCTCAGGTATTCATCTTCTGACGTGCAGTTGATCGTGTGCACAGAAGTTCAAAGGCAACATGACTCATATGAGGGTATGTTTAATACTGGAACACAAGAAAGAGGAGATGGTAGAATGTGTGTGTGTGGATGTGGGGGTGGGTGTGACGTCTTAGGGAGTAACTAACTAAAGACAGCAATTCTGCTTACCAAATTTATTCAGTACCCTGACAGTAGTTCAATTGTTTCAAAAATAATTTAGCCTTTCCAGTAACAATGCACTATTTTTTAAGTAGTTTCCATTTAAAGAGTGTCCCTTTGTAGCATTATACGTCTTTTGTGTAGTAAAACATTGAGTTCATCGCTGATGCCCTTTTTTGTTGTTATATTAATTAGGCTTACCCAGATAACAATTTTAGGTTGTAAGGTCTTCCTAATGTTTCCAGTAATGTTATTTTGAATGTTGTAGGAACATTGTAAACGTCCAGCTTTTTATATGCTGTATTAACATTATTGCTTAGGTATAAGAATGTTATTCAAGCTTTTTTTGTAATGCTGTATTTTTAGACCTTTCACTAACAACTTATAATAACGAAAGAATAACGTCTTTGATATATGATATATAGCGTGTAAAAAAGTTCTACTAACATTACTGCAAACAACAATTCTGACGTTCTGTGACCTCAGATAAGCAGACAACCACCAAAATGCAAATGTATATACTCTTTAGCACACACGCGCACACACACTCCATGTGACCCTCTCTCTTGCCGACAGGTCTGTCAATGGCCCAAGATCTGAGCTGATGACCAGCAGAAATGCCCTGATGTCCTTACAATGACCCAAAGCATGTGTGCATGTGTTTCCCCTGCGAGGCATGCATTGACAGAAGCCCCCAGCCATGCACTTAATCATGTCCCAGCCACCAGCTATCACAGACTGCTTTGAGAAGACACAGGCAATGCGGACTGTCAGTAATCAGCATGGCATTTAGTCATTCCCCAGGCAATTAGTGAAGCATTACCTGCCCCAGGTCAATGCCAGAGCCACATGTCAGCCAGCCGATGAAACCTGAGCGAAGTGCAGTCCAAGGGGAGATCATATAATGTCACCCCGGTGTACCACTATGCCAGTGCATGAAGGGGTCAGCCCATATTATCTCTCACCTAGGTGGCACTCATGAGCGGAACGCGGCTGTCAGTGGATGTAACGGGGGGTTTCATACAGTGAGTTTGTGATGATGTGATGAAGAACAGAGAAGATATTCAGGTGAAAGGACACCTTGAAATACTTCAGAAGAGACTAACAAAGATGTTTTTGTGTGTTTGGGAGAATAAGAGGGATTCAGAGGACGGTCGTATTGGCATTTATATGTAAAGCTGATTTGAAGCAATGTAACATTGTAAAAGCGCTATATGAATTGAATTGAACATGCAGTAAGATACGTATAGTAAGACTATAACAGAAAATGGGAATAGCAGAGCTCAGGTAATTTAATCTTTAAATCGTAAATGCAGATTATGGACAAGATTATATTATCTTGACAATTCTTAGCATGCTTTGAGACAATGTTGAAAATGTCTGATCCTCTACAGAGATCCATATGAGATTGATGGTATCTTTTCCTAGGAGAAAAATCTTAGATTTAGGCAAAAGTCTCCATTTCCTCCCTGTTTAACCTCATTTCTGTCTGGGAAAAACAACTGAGATATTAAAAAGATCCCATTTGTGATTTTTGTTTCCTCTAGGGAAAGGGAGATGGTGCATAAAGTCTTTATTTCTGTCATTTGTGATGTTTGTTCTGTATTTATTTCTCAGTGTGACTGTCTTCCTGCCCTGTTAGTGACTTTAAGACTTGTTGGCTAATCAGTCTCATTTTGCCTCATTAGCTGCCTGCATGGGCTTCCTTCAAACTGAGATGATGTATTACTGGGCCAAACAGTCTTCTGGCTGCCCCAGGGTGTGGGGAGGATATGTGTGTATGTGTGTGTGCGTGTGTGTTAGGAAAAAGAAAAGAGATACTGCAATGAATGCATGTTGTATTGGAAGGGAAACTCACAAAGGAGATTTCATTGTTATCTTCCTTCTTTCTCTTAGACAACAAGATTAAATAAAGAATAAATGGATTCATTTTCAGAGTTCCATATCTCTGTTGATTACCACAATTTTTTAAACTATTTTAAACAAAATTAGAGCCACTAAACATTGTATTATATAAACTAACATTATATGTGCTGACATCAATACATTAAAAACTAATTCATGTTAGTGCTTAAATAACAATGAGAGATTCATAGTTCTAAAAACTAATGACATTTCCCTTGGGACAGCTGGACATTAAAACACGTCCACAAAAACATAGACACAGGGTGAGTGTCATTCTCCTTTCAGTTAGTATCAGACCATGATCTTTGTGAAGTGAGACTTTCAGCCCACCCCAATAACCCCCACTATCCCAGTTTTCATACAGCAAGTCCCAAACCATCTGTATTTTGCCTGATTTACCTCAAAATTAGCTCTAAAATCATTACAGCTAGCATAATCTGTTTAACTTGGCAAAGAGTTTCCAAACGTTTCTGGCGGTTTTCTCTATTAACCCAGCCTCCCGCAGGGAGCGTATTATTTCCCTTTGTCTTGTTTGTGTTTGTAACTGCCATGATTTATTTTAACGGCTTTTATCTGAGTTTTATTTCAGTGTGTTTTTTTTATCCTGAGAGAGGAAGTTATTGAAAGTGATAAAGGCTAATCTGAGCCCCCGATCTCCATTAAACAGCTTCGTTTCCTCACTGAGTGAGTCTGGAAATAGAGCTGCCTTTAAAAATTTGCAGTGTGACCTGAAGGGTATCTGTGTGTGTGTGTGTGTGTGTGTGTGTGTGTGTTTCTGAATAGAAAAGAAAGACATTGATACAAATGTTTTATATACACACACATAAGGCAGAGACAGTACAAAATAGTGAGACATATTTATGACTGGGAGATATACTTTCTGTTAGTTTTGTTGGTCTATGAAATGAGTAGATGAACATACAGAGATCAGACTGAGACAATATGTTTATGTCTACGTACACAGTTAATCATTTTTTAGCACAGACAGGTTTAAATTTTAATAGTGATTATTTTAAAAGTCTACATTATGGGGTAAATCAACACAAATTTGGTCACTGACTACTGTGTTAACTACAGAGAATTCCTAGTGCACTTATTCTTAACTTTGATGTTCTAGTTATATTTACATAATCCGGTTGTATTATGTACAACATAATTCATCTCTGGTTGCACAGAGAACTTACTGTATATGGAACCACAGCAAATGCCTTCAAGTCTCAAAGCAACCAGAGTGAGACTGTAAAGATAATTAAACAACACATCAACACCATTTTATCAGATACTGATTAGATCAAGAGCCACTAGCTGCTGTTCTTCTGGTTTGGCAGAGGAAGAACATGTCAAGCGAAGCTGTAGAGTGATATCTCCATTTGGAGGAATCAAACCCAGGTCATATTTATGGCATGCATCACCTTACACTACAATAACAATAATAGGCTTAGATACAGATCGAAGATAGAAGATATGGTATATCTACATGATCTGTGTGTTCTCACGTTAAGATGTACAGATTCTTTTTGATCTTGTAATGTAAAACATACTTTACTATAGAGGCTGAGATCAGTACAACTTAATTCGTCACAAGAACCCTGTTTGTAGTGTGTTTTACTTAACATATACTGTGGACAGATTTGTACCCAAATGTGAGCAAAACCTCCTTTTGGGGACATTACAAATTGCCATTTGTAAAAACAGAAACTTTTTTTATTGTAAAAATGCAGAAAGTTTTCTGTAATCGTTAGGGTTATAGAATAAGTTATAGATCGATTTATATAGATAAAGAAATGTGCGTTTGTGTGTTCCTTTGTTCTTTCCTATCAAACAAAAGTTTGCAGTCTTCCCTGACCAAAGAAAAATCTGCTACATTCCATGCACAGTAAACACAGAACTCAGTTTAATTGAGTTTATACTACACAATGACTCCTTTGGGAGACGTTATTAAGTATCATTTTAAGCTTGCTTGCTTCAATGAACAAAGGACGTTTTTCTTTTTTTTTTAATTTCACCTTTTAATGAGTTGTAACAGTACGGCGAAAGCTGATATTTTTTTCCCTCATGTATAATTTTTTTGCTGTAAGCAGAGAAATTCAAGTCGAAAAACTCATTTTGCAACGGCAAATGGAATCTCCTGTCTGTACCAGTGTTTCAGAGAGCCCTGAGACTAATGAAGTGCCCCTTTACAGGCAACTAGGGTTTAATTTACCCTCAACACCCCCTCCACCCAAACCCCCTGCAGTGAGACAGAGCTGGAAAATACTCTGATTCACACTCGTTTTCTCCAGCGAAACAGTCCAATAAGTCCATTTCATTGCCTTCTCCTGGCTGCCATAGCAGAGAGTGGATATCTGTCTAGTAGAGTGTTGAGGAAGACTTTCCTATATCTCTTTCATCCGTAAATTGGCCCACATTTTTGCACATAAATGCTTATATCAGAACATGCATGTTTTAGGTGTTGGTCCCCTGTATGGGAAGGTGGTCTGCTGGTGACCCACCAGGCTTCTTAATTAGATTAACTAGAAGGATTTTCATCATCAACCAGTCTTACAAGAAAGGTGTTTCTGTAGCTCAGCTGGTTGAGCATGCACTTGCAAAACTATGGTTTAAATGAAAAATACATACCTGTACATACATTTGATCTGCCAAATGCATATATGCATAATAGTTAACTAAGGATTAAACATATGGTATTTACTGTAACATAAATATAAATATGTTTGATTCAAGTTTCTTGACTCTTTTCCTTCCAAATCAAAATGAAGCACAGCCTTAAGTTTGGCTGGTGAAGAACATGTTAGTTCAGCATCGATTAGAATCAACCAGCCTGGACCACCAATGAACATTCTATGTGGTCTTAGCTGATCTTACATAGCCAATGAGTACATTTGGGAATTACAAGGGATATTCCTTTAATAAACTGAGGCAGGAAACTGATTTTTTGGGACAGAAACAGATGGTTTCATCTTTATTACCCTGTTGCTTTCTGTCTGTGGTTTGCCTAGAAAACTCCCCTGAACAGGAAGTTTGGTTTTAGAATCCCACTAGGCCAATCCTGTTTGTGACTAATGCAATTCTTTTGCTTTACATGCATTATGGTTTAAGGCTTAGGAACAGTATACGCCTTAGTATGCAAGTCAAAGCTCGTTTATATTTTGGCATTGCACACCTCAATTTGTTTATATGAATATAAGTGTGTGTGCATTTATGTGTTACAGATGTAAATAGGGAACTTTGCAGGGGGCCAGAAGGCCAGTGATATTCACATCTGTAGCACTGCGGCATGCTCTCGCCGGCCGTCGTCAAAGTGGGCACCCAGCCAAGCCCTAATCTGTATTAGCAGCACAAAAGATCCAGGGAGGGAACCACTATGAAGATGCGCCTTCATTTGCTGAAGATTTATAGAGGCCCAAAACCAGGAGTCAGGGCGCCAAGCACTTTCTCTAGCATTGGCTCACATCTAAAGAGCCCTTTTATTTTCCTTCCAAAGGGCAATCATTTGGAATCATGCAACCACAAATCTTGAGTGTGTGAGGCTATAGGATTTCCAAGGCCTGGAATGACAGGAATTTCATTTAGTGTAGTATCTGTGTGCCGCATCGTGTGTTATTGATCTTGTTAGTGTATGATTGGAACAGGAAGCGAGTCGAAATTTTACAGAAAATTCTGGAGGTTCCAGCATTTGTAGAGCCCTGGTGTGTTTTAGTCTTCCAAGCAAAGCTGAAATATGGAAATGTGGAAAGTCTATTGAGCTAGGAACGTTATTGTGATGGAAGCAGCCATTGTGTGGGTGCAAGTATATTGGGGATTGTCTGCTTGAACACACACACCAAAAGGTCCATCAGCCCTTATTCATGTGATGAAGCTGTTTCCTACACACAAACACACACTGGTTGAGTCAGCTTTTTTATTAAAATGTTAAGCCTTTTTCTGCTGGGTGAGACACTTCTTTATCTTAGAGTTTGAAAAACTTCCTGTGGCAGAGACACACAGAAATCTCAACCTTTTTGCAGTCTTTTTGTGGTTTACATGGATAAAAGAACTTCTCCTATTCCAAACCATCTTTTGGGAATTGTCCTGTATAGGTTGCCAAAATTCCAGTGTTTAAAAGCTGGTTTTCCAGAAACAAGACTACACATTTAACCGTAACCTCTCCCTCCTGATCCTCACATCTCCACACTCCCAGATATGTACTAAATTCCAGACATTACTGACATGAGAGGTCAAAGATCAGGTCTTGAAATATCACAGAGCACAGGTGTCCACCTGATCCATGTGTGGTGGAATGTTGCAAGGTGGACAGACACAATGTGGTTCAGATAAACTTAAACCAGATCTGATGTCTGAGCAGAACATCCAAACAGTTAACTGATTGCAGACATTTGTTCAGAGATTATGAGGTCAAGCAGAACTTCAAAATGTTGGATGTAGATTTTGCAACCAATGTGTCATTCCAACCTTGGGACAATCAAAGGTAGATATGGCTTTTAAATTTGTGTTATTTCAGCTAGATATAATTTAAACTGCTCTTTTAAACCACATGTCATATTAGTCACATAACAGGTGTACAAATGAACAAGTATAGAAAGAGGAGCAGTCAACGCAGGCGTTGTATTTATGTGGTAAATGTAACGTGGGCAGCATTTGCATTCCTCATACTGTTTTTTGTTAATTTACACTAAAGAAACTTACGAAAATTTGAACTTCCATTTTCTTTTTGCAGTTCAAAGGAAAACACCAGTTAAATTTGTTTTATGAATGAGTCGCCATAAGGGTTAGGACACTCCATGGAAAACATTCATAGCTGTTGGTTGTGAAATTTAGATTACATATGAAATAAATCACAGAACTTAAATGATTGTAACTGTGTGATATTACACCGACCACACCTAGAAATGAGAAACTCATTTCTGACATATCAAAACAAGCCTTGATCATTTTAATGAATAAATGAATAAAGTTAAATACTTCATTCCATCTGTAAGTGTCAAAAAAAGTTGTATTCTTCAAAAAGAAGGACAAAAATAAACTAAATCCACAAGAACGAGTACAAACTTCGGCACAGAAATCATTCATTCATTCATCCTTTCTTTCAATTTTTCTCCACTTTTCACAGGGTTTCAGAGGATGTATAAGATGCATTGGAATGTAAAAAGAAATGAGATAAAAGAAGATTCTTCCTCACTGCAGGGGACTGCGAAAGCATACACACATAACCTAAAATACAGGGTACACCCCATCCCAACCCCCTTCCACACACACACGATTCCCCATAGAATCCCGCACACTGGCGTTCCAAGAGAAAATGGGGGTGGAATGAAAGCCAAATGACTGAAAGAAAGAAAGGAATGAAAGCAGAAGTAAACAATACTGAAAGTAAAAGGGAAGTGGGAATGAAAGAATTAGGTTTAAGAAAGAGTTAAGGAACAAGGTAACGGGTTTGAGAAGGAGGGACGTGAATAAATAGAACATAAATAGAAAATAATTAAGTAATTCAAGACATAATTATATATATATACACTACCAGTCAAAAGTTTGGAAACACTTTTTCTTTGTTCATATTCTTTTTTAATTTATGAATAATAGTAAACTTATCAAAACTATGAAATAACACAAATGTAACTTTAGGAATTATGTTGTGACTAAAGAAAATTAAAAATAAGGTAAAATAGAATATATTCTAGCATATTCAATAGTCACCCTTTGTCTAGAATTTGCAAGAATTTTCTAGACATTTTCCATCACCCAGTTTCTTGAGGAATCATTCTGAGAAGTTTTGAAGGAGTGCCCCTGTATCCTGTACTCTTATTGGCTGCTTTTTTCTTCATTATTTGGTCCAAATCATCTATTTCAAAAAATTTTTTCAATTTTTTTAAATTGTAGTTTTCTAATAACAAAAATTAAATTGAATTTAATATGTTGGTACAATTATATTATATTTTTATTTTTATATTTTTAATGTTAACATTTCAGTCAAGTGTTTCGAAACTTTTGACTGGTAGTGCATATACACACACACACACAAACACACACAACACACACACATATATATCCAGTTCCTTGAAATGTGACAACGAACCAGCCAGCGAATTAATGAATCTAATGCTAATCTCGTCTTTTCCCTGTGTTAGCAGACAGGTTGTTTTAGTGTGGTACAGCAACGAGCCGAGACTGACGATGGGTGCTTTGTGCCTGGCTCTGAAAGGATCCGCCAGTCTGGGCCGATGGGACACAGTTAAGGAGGTCGGAATGGTCAGGCTGGTATAAATAGTTCTCATTGTGCACATTAAGGAGATGCTCTCAGCAGGGAGTCTATAACGCTCCAGAGGCAACACTAACAAACGATGTGGCCACCCCCTACCTCCTCTTCCACCACCTCCTTTTGGAGAAACACCTCACTTCTCACTGACAGAAACAAGCTGAGAGTGAGGAGATGTTGAGCAGAGGACGAGAGAATGTGAGAGCATAATGTTTTAGATTTACTTTTCCTGAGTTGATTTCTAAATTATGAATTCTGTACTAAGAGTTGCTCAAACTTTACTTGCAGTTTTCTGTTACTTCCTGTAGGCCTTCATGACATCAGCAAGAAGAGGGCAAGAAAAATAAGTGCTGGAAGGATCACCCATGAAAAGCTTTGACTGTGATAAAATTTGTCAAGAAAATGTCCTGATCATATTTGACTAATAAAATCATATGGGCAAAGGATAAAGCTCATGAAATCGGTCATTTAACACAAAAAGTGTAAATGTTGTAATAAAATAAAGAAACAAATCACATATTCAGCATATGAAATAATGTTTATTTTTAAGACTTTGTCCCTTTTTCATTATTTTCCTTTTGATGTATGGTATGACTGGGACATTTGCTCCACAGACTTTCGAGGGATCTACTAATATTAACATACCATGTCTAAAACTAAGTCTTGGTGACATGCATTTTAAAATAAAAAACAAAGAAATAGATAATCCCAATTTATAATACATGCTTTTAAAAGCAGCCATTCAGCTGTTTTTCCTGTACCCAAGTATTTATCAAAGTACTATATAAGTAGTATCTTGGTGTGAGCTTTTGTGTAAAGGAAGAGCGTAACTTTAAAAGATGGGAGAAATAAGGCGGGTGATGAAAGCGGGGGCTTCTGTGTACAGAGAAATGTCTTGGGAAACACCCCCATCCCTCTGAGGAGGATGAGATGGGCAAACATGAAATCAAAGTGAAAAAGACCCACAAAGGGGTGACAGAGGAATGATTAGAGGAAGGGGGTTGAAGGGGCCCTTTTTTCCTAGTGGGTCCTTCTTAAAAAGTGTTGGGGCCCACAGTACCATGAAAAGAGCCCTTATACAGAAACTGGCTGTTCCGCCTGCCTCAGATTAGGCCCCAAACAGCCCCTCAGCCCTGAGTATATATCTTATATTTTATTACTTACCATAAGTCGACCATGAGATACCCCTGGTGGTGTCCTGAGCTATTGTTCACAGCTGAGACAGAGTCTGCCCAAACATAGCTGGAGAAAACATGTTTCCAAACATGTGTATACATTTACAGACAAATTACTTGCGTGATACTTAGTTTAGTCAAGACACATCATTCATCGTATGTGCATCTAAAACGAGAAGGGCTTTATTAGTAACAAAAAGAGCTTTAGTGCTTCTTACATCATAGTGAAACAGGTCTACACAGACATATATTTCTCACCACATTGCAGAAGAAAACATGATTAATAGGGTACGTTCTCTAGCATTTTCACTCAAGTGTTGGCTTGTTAATAGTGGATTTAGAAGAGCTTTTGATTGGGTTATTGTGTCATATGACCCTCCAGTGCTATCATGTGACTACTCAGGTGATGATAGAAATTTAATTTAGTATGATACACCAAGCTAGATCATGCCTGAAACTGTCTACATTTTACAATCCCGAATAATCTTCAAGGAGGAGTGTTTTAAATTTATCCAGAAAGAAATAGGATCTTATCACTCACTACTACTGAAGTGTTGGATTTGACCTGTTAGATGCTGGTGAGTTCCTGTTCTTCCTCTCTCTTCCTGTTTAACAACCCAATCAAAATGGTCTGATTGCTTCTCTGTAATAATTTCCAGTAAAGAGCTTGTGTTTGTGCTGCTCTACAATGGACAATAGTTTAATATTCTTGGGCTGGTTGTGGGTGTGAAGTTTATGGTTCTGCAATAACTTTTTTGGCCATTGATGTGCAAGCTAGACTTATGTGTCTTTATTTGAGCTTAAAGAAATTTCACAAGCCCCCTGGTTGTTACTTTGTAGCTTTTTGGCCCTTAAAGATCTAACAGTAAAGAGATGTCATGCATCAAAAAAATAGTCTCTTTTTTTCCAAGGTAATAGTGCTTAGTTTTTAAAGGTACCTGGTGCATTTCTCAGTGTCAGGAGATTGATGTCATAGGTTATTTACTGGCTATGAGGCGAAGGGGGCAATTTATGGTTTATGCAGTTGAAAACTAAAAATAAGCCAGGTCGTTTCCCTCACCTGGGCTGTTTTCCATGTTTTGTGTGAGTTTGGGTGAAAAACGCAGAGACCCGGTTTTGCTTCCTGGGCCAATGGAACCTTTTTTTTTCTTTTTGAAAGGGGTCCATCTGGGTTTTTAAGATGCAGTGGAGGTACCGTCTGCTCCCTAAATCTCACATCCCATAACTGCTATGAAATAATCCCCTGACAGCTTGCCAAACTGGGAGAGAGGGGGTGGGATGTAAGGGGTGGTGGGGTAACCAAAGTGCCCTTTGTTCACCCTAGTCAACCAACATTGAGTCTGTTAGGCAAGACCGTGTGTGTCTCAAATGAATTACGAATCACACTTAAGCTATTGCTGGTTGGCAGATCGTGTCTTTTAAATTAATGCAAATGTAAACTTTTCTGGGCTATTATACACTGTACACCTGATTCCTATAGAGCAGACTTCAATGAGTGCTTGTGCCCGTTAAGGCTGCCCAATGCGTTTGGGTGTGGTAGGTTTTTCCTTATGTTGATGATGTCACACATTAGATCACTACAGTTTTAGAGTCCCCTGGGACTGTGTTGCTTTACTGCATGTCAATTAATGTCATATGTTCACAGACTGATTGGCTGTTTGTTTAGTAGTAGTCGCTCTGAGCAGGAAACACACTTTTAAACAGACCTGTGTGTTTACCCAAGCAGCACTGATGTCACTGTCTGTAAATGAGTGATTAATGTCTGTATTCAGTTACTTAGAGAAAAGAGAGACATAGAGAGAAGAAGATGGAGGACAGATTAAGGGAGGGAGTCCCAAACTTGTAATTTCACGCCAGCACAATCACAGTTAACTTCCTAATGCTGCTCCAGACCGGATATGGAGGTCTGTCCACACGCTGTCATCCAAGTGTGTGTTTATGCTCCTCTGCAGTTCACTAAACTCATACTGCACCATTTACAAAACATTTGACTTGAACAGTGAGCTACTCATGAAACAGATAATGCTACTGAAAAAACTTAATTCACCTTAAACTTCCTTCTCTTCTCTGCTCTTTTTTGTCTTTTCTTTTCTCCCCTCATCTAGTCTCTTTATGTCTCATCTAATCTTTATCTTACTGTCTTGTTTTGTCTCATCTCATTCTTTTTTCTCCTCTCTTCCCTGTTGTCCCTTCTCCTCTCCTCTTTTCTCCTCTCTTCTTTCTCCTCTCTGCTTCTCTCTTCTTTTCTCATCTCCTCTCGACTACTCTCATCTCTCCTCTTCTCTTTTCTCCACTCTTCTCATCTTCTCTCCTCTTTTCTCCTCTCCTCTTTTCTCCTCTCCTCTCGACTCCTCTCATCTCTCCTCTCCTCTTCTCTTTTCTCCACTCTTCTCATCTTCCTTCTCCTCTAATCTCTTCTCTCTGCTCATCTCCTATTTTGTCTCCTCTTCTTCCTCTTTCTTCCTCTTCTTCCATCTGTAAGGAGACTCTTGTCATTGAATTGCTCGTTTTAAGGACACTTAAATGTCTGAGACATCATTACAGTTAAGAGTGTGTTAAGAGCAGCTGCAGTGGTAAAACAAGGAATGGGGCGTCTTGCCACTTAAACACTTCAGCCAATCAGACGTCCTGTCAAGCATATGAAGGGAAGTGTCAAGGTATTTGTGCTGTGATTAACATAAGTGCTTTCCTCTGTTCCAGCTCTGCTATAACTAATTAAAAAAGCCAATTATCCCACTCAGGCTAGATTTCCAAGAGACATGTCCCAAAGGTTAACAGGCAGCTTTAATCTGTTTCCACCCAGACTGACTGTATCTAACTGACTGTAACCACACAAAATACGTTTATCACAGGATCTGATTCTAAAGGGACAAATGCCATTCCTATTGGCTAAACATTTCATGAATAAAAAGCAGTATGCAGGTAGCCATATCTAGTCTAGGTATAAAACTGTTCATCACTAATGTGAGATATTCCTGAATTTTAAAGACTTATCTTGCCTGCACTCTTTTAGATAAACATCTAAATATTGGTTCATTAACAATGCTTGCACATGGTTGCATAATAGTACGTATTCACAATGTAATCTTCGGCACTGCATTTAAACATGTAGATATCCCAGAGGCTTCACTAATATTCTCTAACCATAACAAATTTTAGAGGCTTGATCTATGGGTGGAAAATGTGGCCTGGGCAGGACCTGCCTGGTCTGCAAGACCTACAGTCCCTCTCAACTTTTCCATCCTCCAGCCTGCCATGAAAGATTCACTGTGATCTGTCAGATCAAAGCCAAACAGGCCAATCCGATTCCCGTAATCCAGTCTAACGTTGACGTTTGTGCATATTATACTCCCTAAAAAAGATAAATCACATTTTTAAGCCTCTAACGTCTGGTCAAGTAAGTTATCACATGTTCACTTTTGATAAATGCGCAGATTTTTTTTATGCACACATTTTTAAAATGTTTTTTGAATTTTTAATATGTAGAAACACTCTATTTACTATTTACTATTTACTCACTATTTACTGAATAAATTATAGAGGTTGTTGTGCATTTAAAGCAGTTCAATATATACATTTAAAAATGTATATATTGAAATAAAATGTGTACATATTAGACTACAAATTTGTCATTGTCTCTGTTTAAAAACACATTTTTTCATAGAAACATCCCTGTTCTCAGACTAAGAAAGGACGCAGAGCCATTGTCCTCATAGACGCTTGTGTAATGGATTATGCTCCCTTAACTCTACTTCAAGAGGTTTGACTCGTGGCATCAAGGGCCCACCAGTCCGACAATAAGGAGATCTATATTTAACAGTAGCCTAGCTCTGGAATGCAGCCGTCCGCCAGGCATTTTAAGAATGACAATTAGCATATTGTGTCTGACAGCTCAATCATATTGCACAGCCCGTGTGGAGATCAGGGCTTTGATTCGCTTAAGTAGGGAACAATTACAGACTGTGTCCCTGCACGGATACCCCACATCACCACACTGTACTGTACTTTACCCCTCCCCAACCCTCACACAGCTTAGCAGTGAAACAGATGGCCTGCATGCATTGAGATGGAGTTGAATGTGTGCAAATATGTCCCCGGCAGAATGGCATGAAGCTTGATATTTGAGGGATTTAGTTTCAGTTTTTACTCAGTTGATAAGACATTAAGGCTGTTGAACATTAGTAAAGGGGATTGACTTAAGTTACCTGTTTATACAGACATTAGAATTGGATTGACTTTAGTTATCTGTTCATGCAGCCATTAGAATTGGATTGACTTTAGTTATCTGTTCATGCAGCCATTAGAACTGGATTGACTTTAGTTATCTGTTCATCCAGACATTAGAATTGGATTGACTTTAGTTTTCTGTTTACACAGACATTAGAACTGGATTGACTTTAGTTATCTGTTCATACAGACATTAGATATTTTTTGGGCAAGTAAGCAAGTGCTAACAAGTTGTGCTTTGGTGGTTTGCTGAACAAGTAAACTTGACCAGGTACTTTTTTTGTGCAATTACATAGAATGTATACTAAAAGCAGGGTAGGCAATCTTTTCTAGAAACATTTTTTATGCTGGCTGAAAGTCTCTTCACATCCAATCACTAAGTGGTATAAATATTTATATATTTAGATATCTATGGAAGCGCAGAACCATAAATGTTCATGCAATGATTGCATTCAATCCAAATGTGGCTTTGGAGAGCACTCTGAATGGAGGGAGGCATCTAATGCTTTTAAAGCTAGGATGCTATTGCTAGTATCTCCGAAATCCCCTACCCTACCTTTAACAACACACAATACATACATAGAATGTACAGAATTGAACAAACGCAATGTACTGTATATGAAAAACATCACAATCTATAGCACTCTTATTGTGAAAGTACAATGCACACACAGGGTTTGTATTGGAGTAGATGGAGGGTGCAACTGTTGTAAAAAGAATAAACAGAGACATTTGAGTGCCACTTGGCAATTTCATGCAGTTCAGATTACGTTTTACTTGATTTCCCTCCCATCTGCTTTTGTATATACAGAGTAATTTTAGGCACACCTGTTTTGTGTGAATACAGTTTTTGATCCCAAACATTGAACTTGAGGTTTGTTTGCATACAGTATGCATGTAAGGTTATATGTGCGTTTTTGTATAATGATCCTCTTTTAACCTTTTGAATGAAGTGCACAGATGGACAACAAGAAACATCACTGCTACTCGCCAACTGAAATCTTTCTATACATGTGCTTTTGTGAATTCAGTAAAGAGCTAACAGTGAATAAAAACAAGCATCACCATGTGTGTGTGTGTCCGGATATTCCCTATTTTATGGGGACCAAACGTCCCCACAAGTATAGTAATACCAGTGCATTTTGACCTTGTGGGGACATTTTTGAGGGGACATTAAGCTTATAGATATAGTTATAGTCTTTAAAATGTAGATAAGTTTCTGTGAGGGTTAGGTTTAGTGGTAGGGTTAGGGGATAAAATATGCAGTTTGTACATAATAAAAAACATTATGTTTATGGAATGTCCCCATACAATGGACACCAGTGAAAAACTGTGTGTGTGTGTGTGTGTGTGTGTGTGTGTGTGTGTGTGTGTGTGTGTGTGTGTGTGTGTGTGTGTGTGTGTGTGTGTGTTAATTTCAGTGTTTCAGCACCTGATCTGCTGCCATGTTCCTCTGAATGGGTCCAGATGAACTGGGGCGGTCATCAGCCACACAGAACACATTTATCAGTTCTGCTTTTAACACACCAGCAGAACACTGATTCAGATCCAGCTCACTGATTAATGTGGTTTCTCTTCCATGATTTCAAAATTGTACCCTATGCTGCACTTCAGTTCTTGTTTTCCAGCTTGTCTAGACCCACTATTTTGAAGTAGGCAAGAGCAAGACATATAAAGGCATATGGTATAGTGCAGCGTGAGATCAAACCTGTGGGGTACACGCCCCCTAGTGGAAGCTTCTGCAACAACACACAAAAGTACTTTAATATAAGCTATTTGTCTCTTTATTATTTCTTTTCTCTCTTTACTCTTATAATTATGACTAATTAACTCAGGGACGGTGTACATTCATATTACTCAGCTTTCTTCCCAAATAAATAAATTGACATGAAAATTGATTTGAGGTCAAATTAATGTAGTATGTGAAAAACAAGAGGAAATCAACAATGTAGGAAATTTCAGTTTTAAGTTCAGTGTCTGTATACAAAGCGATTTGACAGAGTAACCAATCACAATCAAGAAGGCTGTGTAACATTAATTACTATCAAACAGATATGACTGTACAAGTTAACTAAGGGCTCAAGGCAACCCAGATCCAAAAATTGTTGGTTATTGGAACTATAAGTAACATTGTATGATTGTGGATGACAATTAAATGTTTGGGGTGAAGTCATGCTTGAGAGATCAGCAAATCATTGCAGTCAAGATCTACTGCACATTGCAAGGGTGAGTAATGCTATAAATGTCAGACATTATTAAGGAACATAAGAGCTGCTATATCAAGAGATCAGGGTTAAGACCTGGATCAACGTTAGCCACAGGGGATGCGCATGCTGTCTGCCAGGCAGTCGGGCTGGTGGGCCCAAGCCTGGGTGCTGTCTGGGTTACTGGCCCCTGGGACAAGTCAAAGACAACCTCAGATTGCGGGGTCCTGGGGTGCTGTCCTTGCGGGGTTTCCCAAAGCTCCTGACCAACCCCCACCAGACTTTGAACCTTTATCATAACAAATGGGGCGTAAATTACAGCCACACAGCCGTCCCTGCTAGTGCGATTTGCTCTTGTATTTGCAAAGGTGCACAAAATGATTTGTGCTTGATCAGTCATGTGGAAGAGTAATTGTGTTTGCGTGCGTTTGATACTTTGGTCTACATTTCAAAGGGATTTGGTGGCATTTACTGAAACTGACTTAAATGCAACCAAAGGCATATATGTAACATAAAAGCACAACAACACTGAACTCAAAAGGTCGAGAACATTTATTTGAAATTGGCTTGGTTTATGTATTTCATATGACAAAGCTTATTGAATTTCTGCTGACATTCCCAACAGGCTGCATTGGAAAATTTGCCTTGTACAAAAGCATTCCAGATTCCTTTGAGAGAAACCCTAAGATCTAACTGTTTCATACGTACATTGAATGGCTGCATCATTAAAATCATTCAAAAACAAGTATTTGCATGTAACCACACTCTCCGTCCTCAGCCCACTCAAATTTCACCAAAATGAACATCCCAAAATAAGACGTCATGGAAACTGTTTTTTAAGAAGCCTCATCAAAACAGCAACCAGATTTGTAGACCTGTAGCCAACTTTGTCTGTTTAATTGAATAAGATGTTCTTGAGTGAAGTTTGCTTAATTTTTCCATTTGACTGTGAGTTTTATTTGTTTGGTTCTGTCATTAAATTTAAATTTACTGTATTTGGCCTGGTTACATTTCCATTAAATTATGATGAAGGCTGCTATTTTTATCTCAGCTTAAAAAGACCTCAGGTGAAAATGTATTGTTTTTAGTTTATACAAAATGACATATATTGGTGTATTTTGATTTTTGAATTTTATTGGTGGAAAACATTCTTTGTGTAATTTATAAAGTTTTACTTTTTATATTTGTCTATTTGCAATACAAACAAGGCACATTGCGCACATACATAAAATGCACAAAAATGTGTTGCACCAATGAAATTCCAAATTCATCATTATAAATCATTCATGTGTTTTAAACTTTTATGAGCATCTGAGGGCTGTGGATGCTTTGACAGTGATTAATGAAGAACTAATGCATAAAGGGACCTTACAACCGGGGCTTTGTGGAAACACAGGCCACTGCCTCAGTTTGTCTCTCTATAATCCCACCCAGTTGCTTATCGTCACACCTGCTTGTCAATCACCCATCTCCTTCCTCCGTTCTTCTACAGCCTATCTAAAGGAGGTGGCACCATAGAAAATCAACTCTAATGAAACAGGAAAGGGGCACCCACGAGAGCAGTGCACCAAATTGCACCCATGTTTGCCTTGTGCAGCGGAGATGAAAGGGTTTGGTGGAGTGATGATTGATGGACCGGCAGTGCTGCAGAGATCTGGGTGGGTGGGTTGGTGAGAAGGTCCTGAGATGCACGTTTGAGTGGACCCTGAGGAACCTGAGTGTGGAGGTGGTCTTTCCTGAAGGAAATTAATCCCTGAAGACCCCAGATGCCACTTTAAATTTGGTGGCTGGTGGCGAATAGAACTTTGGGTGATGTGGGCTTTTGGAAGCCCTTTTGGCAGCTGGTGTGGGGTTCTGGCACAGTGGGCATATTTGGCAAAGGCACTTGGACCAGGGCATCTGTGTGTGAGTCACTGCTGCCAGTGTGTGTGTCAGGGTTTGTCATATTTAGTGCCACCAGAATGTGTTGCTGCGTCAACATCTTCTCCGGTGTGTGTATGTGTGTGTGGGACAATGATTAATGAGTCTGTAGATCCATACAGACAGACTTTGGAGGCTGTGACAAATAAACAGTAAATCTCTATCCATTTTTCTGTATTACACACACACACACACACACTCAAGGCTTCTTGACTCAAAATGAGTCTTGACAGGGGCACCTGTTCTCCTTGTTAAAGTCTACAGCCTTGGATAGCTGGCATTTACGTGTAATAGCATCAGAACTCAGGAAGCGATTTCCTAATTTCATAATGTGCACAGTCAAAAAATGATTGCGCTTATAGTCATGCAATTAAATCATATAATCATATAATTGATTTACTGGTAAATGAGCAGTACAGAAATATTTGTCATGGGTTGTTATTGTGCACATACAATAAATTCATAAAACGGCCTGTCCAATTTTAGTGTTTTCATCTTGAGATTTTTTTCCATTAATAACATGCATTATTAAGGGCATTAAAATGTATATAGTATGTGTCTATATACTTGCCATTTGTGTGGTGTTATAAGAAATCTCTGTGTGTCTTTCATCATTTTGCCTAATATGTAGCGCAGAAAAATTGTGCCAATGGAAAAGCTCTTAGAGTAAAGAAAACCTAAATAGGATAGCCTTCTGCGGTTGAAACAAGTTGAGGAGAAAACAGTTCTTGATGAGCAGAATTAAAGAAACAACAATAAATCAAACTGTGCTAGAACTTCAGCGTTTTTCAACAAATATTGACAAATTGGCAAACAACTATGTGTGTGTCTGTGTTAGAGAGAGTTCATACAAAAACATCCAGAATTTAAGTAAAAATTACCCTGGTTACACCGCCACACTGTGGTAGTGTGATTTCTTGGCATTTTTTGTGTACTCAGGTTACACTTGTTCCATAGCTTTATGTTAGTCATCGATAGATAAAACTAATTTTTATTTTGTTGTCATATTTAAAGTTAAAACATTTATAATTAGCACCGCAAAAGAGATGATATGGGCTTTAACACAGTATGTAGTTATATATAGTGTAGTATCACTATTAACTGTACACTAAATGTAGTGTACAGTTAATAGCTGTTGACGTCACTACTAAAATTCCAGCAACAAAAGGCTTAACTGTGTTTCAGATTATGTTTATGAGTAATCTGTCATGAATTATCAGTGTCATTCTTCATTGTGTTCTTTTATGCATATAAATATAGCTATGACTGCATAGAGTAAAGTAACCCTGGCACTGACACACCATTCCACGGTCATGAGCGGGCACTCTGTTATATGATGCAAAATCTCTCTCTCTCTTTCTCTCTTTCCCACTCTCTGAGATATCCTGCATCAAGTAGTTATTCTTGGATGCTGGGGCAGTATGGAATTTATTTCCCTGCTGTAGTCTCAGGCTGATAATGGTCCGTCATGTGGTGAAAGTTGAGTCAAACCAGCAAGTCCAGATTAGGTAGAAACCATGATGCATATGAACTGTAACATACTCTCATAGAGGGAAACATACACATGCATGTAATGTTGTAGAATAAGTTGTCAGTTGGAGGCAATAACTCTTGATGTGGAGAATGTGTGCAAAGTTAATCACTATTTATGCATTTGTAGTAGAATAGACACAACATTACTCTTTCAACAAAGATACAAAATGCTTTAGGAGTTGTTTAGCAGGCATATGCATTGTTAATAAAGAACCACAATCTGCTACTAATAATTCAAAAAGGCAGCAATGTTTCAATTTTAGTATATTTTTTGTAAATATAAACATCAATACAAACATCAAGATTTTGTAAATCTGACATCATTAGGCATTTGTCACATAGACACATATGTTCAAAAGTACATCACTATCCAGGCATGTTCCTCATGGATCTTCTGTGCTCTGTAGTTGTCATGCATATGACGTCAAGCACACATGTATCACCCATTCAAAAATGTGCCTAACCAGATGGGTTTAGCTCACAGATTGTACTGTCATATATCTCCATCTGAACACATGTCCATATGTCCATAACAGCTGATACACACACACTCATGCTCTGACACATGTGGAGGAGTCCTGTTAATGGCTGTTCATTTGTTATATTGGTGATGCTTTTAAAACCAGTACAGGGTGGATAACAGGAAAACGTGAATAGTCTGAACAAACATGTGACAGCTTCGTAGTAAAAAGAGTTTGGTACATATGCTACTTGTACCCATTACCTCTAACAGTAGTCACGATCCACTGTTCTTTATTTCTGTAATTAAAGCAATTCATTAGTCTTAATGTGATTGATTCAGAACTTCTGACATTTATGAGTATCACTCAGAGGGTCAAACTTTCCATTTGCTTTGACTCTGAGGATATGACTCTCATAACTGAAACCAGCGTCCAGCGTTATGATTGACAGCATGTTTTATAGTAACACTTCTATCATCATATCTTTCCCTCTCTTTCTTACACAGCACACAAGCACATATCATAATAAAGATGATACACGTCATGCGGCGATGGCCGTCCTCCGCGTTGGTTGATCTGTTGGTCTCTCGCGGTCTCCGTCGGCATGGCTGTCATACCGTGATAAGCCCTGTGGCATTTTCCTCACTGTTCTGATCGCCCAAGCTGCATTACCATAAGAAAAGAACAAAAGCCCACCGCGCAGGAGACCTTCCCTCAAAGCCTTCTCCCCATGTTCAAAGTTCGGATTAGCAATCTGTCCTCTCAAATCCCTTCAAACTGGCCTGAGCCAGGCAGACCCAGATACATCAGGCATCTGGGAGATAACTGAGGGACAGGGGAATGTGTGCGGGGAGACAGGGGGTGACGCCGGACATACCTTGACATATCTGTGGTGTCCCTGACCTGTTAGTAGTCATAGTGTAGCAGAGATGACCCCCTGACACTAAAAAATGCTTTTACAAAGGTCACTGGCTGATTGCTTAATCTGGCAGGTGATACAACAACCTAGACATCATTGTACAAATTGGGTTTGTTATCAGTTCTTTCTGTGAAGGTCTCTTTATCACAGTGTATGCATGTTAAAAATGCAATGTTTTAGGCAGGGTCATGTTGCTTGGACCTTAGTCTGCATAGATGTTTAATTTAATAAGAATGAAAGCTAGGCTATAAGGGATAGACATACAGTGTTTTTGTGTGGTTATTTTGTTGTCCTTGGTGTAGATTGTTTACCTTATTCAACATCAAAAACCTGAAATACACACGTTATGACTGTAAGGTAAAGATCTGGAAGGGCATTATTTTGATGTGTTACTGCCTTTCATTTTTTGTTTGTTTGTTTCCCCTGCTCCTTTATTTGATTTTAAATGTGAAATGTCAGTCTTCTTCAAAAGGCCAGAGGACTTTTCTGTTAGATAGCAGAAAGTAAACAGCAGCCATTTATCTGAGGTAGAGAAAGAAAGAGTCTCGTTGATGGGCGAGCCTCTCTTGATCTCTCTTTCTCTCTCGTTTCAGCAGAAGATCCCTGGTGTGTGCTTGATTTTTGTTGGGTTTTTTTTCCCTTTATAAATCTAAAGTCGCAGCAAAATGTCAACAGGCTCTCTGCATCAAAGAGATGGATAAAATGTCTAACAGTTCTAAGATGGGCAGACAGTCTTCAGGTGAGCTGGGCATTATTTAAATGCTTCCTTTCTTTGGAACAGTGTGTAGCCAGGGTGCAGTAAAGGGCTAATTTAAAACACGACAGGGTGCTGGAGCTAATCAGAGATTTAGAGGAGCCATTTATAGCAAATTCTATATATCTCCTCATTTCAGAATCATGTTCCAATCACACTTTACTCAAATGTGATGGGCTTATCACGGTACACCGTACAACTGAAGGTATCAATCTTTTGAGGAGATTCAAATGTCTGTGTAAGTGAAATATGCAAAGTATCTTGTTGTTATTATCATTTCTCATGTTATTTTTCTGGTGGATGAGAAGTGGTTTAGAAAACTCCTGGGAAATTTTCATAATTCATCTAGGAGCGTATGGGTAATGCACACACACAGTCATTGATTGCTGGTGTAGGCGTATGTTTCCCCATTATGATAAGGAGACCAATTTCATTCTTTTGCAGCACATCTGAGCAGAAGACATCATTATGCTGTGTGATCATTTTTGGAGTTTTCTACAGAGCGATTGTCTTTTAATAGAAATGTTACGATGCTTGTAGAAACTGTGATCATCAGGACTAACTCCCACAGAGGTTTTGTTCTCAATCTTTATAGAAAGATATGATAAAATGTGTATTTGTTAAAGTGACTCCCTAATTACAGCTTTGAATATTTGGCTCATTAAATTTGTGTAATCCAAGATTCTTAATAACATGAAGCTTAATTGAGTGTAGTTAAAATTATGCATCCAACACTGACCTAATTAAATACACTCCAGTTAATTGCAAGGGGAGATTCTGTATCCTGTGGGAGGTTGTGACTAAATGCTGTTGTACTAATGTGTAAGTTCTTTTTATGCTTGTATATGTGGATTACTATTTTTTAAATTAAAGCCTCTGTTTAACCCCCCACTTCTTCACTTTATTCCTTAACTTTTTCTGTAATTTTAAGTAACCACTCACTAATCATGCATTGAAATCCCCATCACAATCTCTCAAATTCTGCCTTATTCATGGCAAGCTTGAAACAGTTATATGTTTCCATTAAAGCAACTAGGAGCTGAACTGTTACCTACATAGAAAATGTAGATAACTGCTCAAGAGCGTCACCAATATGGCCGCCAAATGCACTGACTTGCTTTAAAGAGACTTTGTATCATTCTCATTCTGCTGTGGAGCGAGGCAGGATGTTCATCAACTAGATTACATAGGCAAGTAATGTGACATCTGGCGTTTCTCCAGGCCACATTTGCACTCCGCTGTGTATTGCCGTTAGAGAGTGCAATGCCTAATATCTTATCAGCCTTGGTACATCTTTACAACTTGTCTTTGAGAGCTCTAATGAGCCCTAATGTTTCAGCAGTGTCTAATGGAGGACAAATGCACTCAGTGATACAGAATTAGCACAGAATCGCGGACCGCGCTTCACCTCGCCAGTACTGGTTTCATTAGCCAGGGTAAATATTAGCTTCTCTGTCCATTTGCCAATTAGCCAATGCTGACCACAGCAGGCCTAATCCTTGTTGCTTGTTCAAATCGAGATAAATATAGTAGAGTAGAATATTATTATTGTGATCACTATTATTTGTGTTATTATTAATAAATAAATAATTTTTTTAGAATGGCTGTCGTGACTGCTCTCTCTGCCTGAGTTACATAATTACTTTCCGTTGTACTTTCCTTTTCATCCTAATTTGCATGGTTACTTTGTTTTCCCTCATTTTCTCTTTTGTCTTTGCCACAAATTCACCACCTGGTCTGAATTCACTATCCATTAGCCAACAGGCATGCTAATCAGCTGGTCTCTATTGGAGTTACACATCGGCCTGATGCTACACTAGTTCTTGTATTTTTTAATGAAAACATTAGAAAATTATTTATTGATTTTAGAGTTACAGTTTTTAGAGTAGAGCTGTGATACTGTTTAATTTTATTTCTGCTTTCTAAAAATTGGTCAGAACCTTCAGAGCTTTTTGGAGCTGTTGAAAATCAGGTGAAATATCACCCACGAGCTGAACCCTTATGTGCCTAAAATTGCAAACACCAGTATAGGATAGCAGGCCAACTTTGCTTATGTCAGATTAAGTTGTTTCATTGTTGAACTACAGCACATTTGGATTGCATTCCGTGTTTGCATTTTTAAGTGAGTTGATGCAGTTTGATAAATATCTGTTGTTTGAATGGACTCACCGCTCTTTTATAAATGTTTGCCTCTTCTCTGATGTGATTTAGTGGTTTGACTTGCCATTTAAAACTAGTTTTGTTGTTTATCTATACTCTTTTGACAGGTAGAAAAGTTAACTTGCCAGTCAAGCCTAGTAGTTTTCTAAGGGCCCTTACCCAGCATCCTTTTTCCTCTAGTGTGGACCTTTTGAATCCAACACTTTAGGCACAATAAGACAATGGCACCAAAGCTCCTGATGGGCGTTAGAGGGGGAAGGTGCTCAGAGATTTGGGGGTGCATTGAGAGCCCCACCACTCTTTGCGGTCCTCAAATAAAAAACAGAGAGCTCACAGCTGTGTGAAAGCTGGGCCGACCCTTCCTCTTTGATGGCTGTATAGGTGGAAGTCTTGGTTATTGTTGTCATTGTGTCCAGGTTAAGCTTTTTGGGTACTGCAACCCAGAGAAGGCTTTGGATTTTTTAAGTGCACTGGAGTGTAAAACAGCATGAGTTGTATGGAAGATTGTTTCAATGTAGGTCTCAGGATGCATGGATGAAGGAGGAGTGGCATGATGTGTTGTGTGTGGGACTTGATCCCACTCTTCAAAAAAGGATTAAGTTCCGTTTTCCACCCTCAATAGCACACTATTATGGGGATTGTCTCAGTTCCACTGGGTCGTTCATTAGCTTTGTGTCACCTGACTTTCTCGTGTTAGAAATCACACTTTTATCAAAGCTTCAATGTTCCCTTTAGTTTTTTATTATAGAAGTCCAATAACAGTTCTTTGTGGTTTCAGCTTATATTTTATATTGGCTTAAGAACTCTCAAAAAGAAGTATAGTTACACGTAATAGTTTAAGATGGCTCTGTTGAAGTTCAGTATTGTCAGTCCCCAGCATGGGATTAGTAGTATGCATGCTGTCCCCACCAGGTTATTTTACTATGGTGGTCCACCAGCTAGACCAGTACCAAACCAGCATAAACCAGCCTAGTCCAACATGTAAATTCATGCTGGTCTCAGCTGGTCTTTTCAGCAGGGTAGATCCAGTCTGGGCTCTTTTCAATGAAAATTTGTTAACCTCAGATCTTCCAAATGCAGCTGGAATCTAGATCTCCAGATGTTCTGAATGGAATGAATTTTACGGTTCAGATTTAGGACTTTCACAAATTATCCAAGATGCAAATACTTCCTTTTTGTTCTTGCATGCCTTCAAAGCATTTACGCGGTGCAGGTGGCTCGTTTTAATGTGTCTCTGTTCATTTTTAACATGGCTTTCGGTTCTTTTGTATGTGCTAAGACTCTTATTGTTCTAGGTCCTCATCATGCCAAGTTTCCAGCATTTTAATGAACGTGTCATTGCGTGCCATTGTTAGAACTGATGCTATTCCAAGCAGCAATGTGCAAGCTTATCCAACGTGATCCGGACTGCTGCTGTGTCCTTTGGCTAACAGTAATGATCGTTAGCATCCAACACGCACGCTGTGCAAATGCTTAAAATGTGCCCGGACCACATCTGCTGTTTTTCAGTAAGGTCATTCTTTGCAATTTGATGGTCAGTGTGCAGTGCACAAGTGGTACTGTAGTTGTGATACTACAGTTGTGGTTGTGGTACTATAGTCATCTTTAAAAGCAGTACAACTGTAAATCGCTGATGGGCTGTTGCGCACCAGACCACAGTGGATGGAGAGTTTGAGAGAGTCAATGAGTGAGTTCTGTGATGTTTGATTTAGGGTGCATGAAAGTGTTCATTCATTCTGTTTCATGAAGGGAGCAGAAGACCAGACCCAATTGGAAAGTGGTTATAAAAACTGTTATTTAGAGGCATTAGCCAAAGAATAAATCCATTAGTGCCAATCAATCCCCCATTATCTGTTCTTTTCATGTAATGTGGTTCACAAAGGGTCCCAGCGACCTCAATGAATGATGATGGTAAATCTCATTGTGTCTGCGTTTCCCTCACCTTGCAATTACCAGTTTAGTCAAAATCCTGGTTGCCTTCACACCAGCTTCAGGGCAGAAGAATGGACCTTTCATCTCTCAGCATTGTGTATCGGGGTGATTGTTCTTCTTTGCCGTTAAATGAAGGGCCAAGGTTTGCAGTGCCTAAATGGACCAATGGGAAGCTTTCCTGCCACCATATGAAGGTAATTCTGTCTTTCATAAGGGTCCCATTGAAATGAATCAGCCTTCTTCTCTTTTGCCTCTGTGTCTTTTCTTCTATCATTGAGACAATGGGGTTTTACAGCAAGCCATTACTCAGTTAATAAGTAACTCATCTGGACCTTAAAAAGGGATTTGGACTCATTGTTGAGTCCTGTACAATGGAAAGTTAGCTCAATCTCAAAGAGGCAGTCTAAGATTACAGTACATAAAACACCACAAAGAAAAGCATTCCACTGTCTTTTCAAGAGCCTTTCATTAACATTTGAATATCTTGGCACCCAAATGAAGTGCTAATGCCTGCATATTTAAGGGGATTTAACTATCAAACGATTTTGACATAACATGGCAATTTGTACATTTGTGGAAGACGTGTGGGGAAATCTTTGGATTATTATATTAGTTCATAACTAGATGATTAAATTTCAACTGTTGTTACAATATATTTTGTTTATTTTAAGAAATGGAGAGAGAAAGAGAAGGAGAGAGAATTGGTAAAAGAAATAGTTTGTGGTAGGTATTATTATTATTAATAAAAAATACAAAATAGCTATTAATAAAAGCAATAATACTATTAATGTCCTAAGCTTGCATCTGAATAAAAGTTTCTGCAGGCCCCATGCAGGACTGTAAATATGGGGTCACAATAAAACTGACTGTAATTACAGGGATAGCTCATTACTTTATGATCATTATCCAGAGGTCATGACACCACTGTTGAGCGAACAACAGCTGGCAGCCAGTGCTGAGGTCCAGCCCAAACCACCCACAGCCCACCTGCCTTCTGGAGACCATCTCCATCCCATCAGCAAGACCCCACAGAGGTTCCCCCACGGCTACAGCAAGCTGTTAGGAATCAGGGTGAGGGCAGCTTCGTAAATAGCAGCATTAGCATATAAAGAGGGGAAAATGCCAGTTCATCAGACCCCTGGTACTCTTAAATGGTCGAAAAGGGCCTGTCAACATCCCAAAGCACAACCAACACAGAGGGACAGAAAACGAGCAAGTAAGGATGTCACCTGGGTCTCAGGCCTTCAGGCTGCAGGGAGAGAATTCATGTCACTTTCTGATGGATTGTGTAGATGTGTGTGTGTGTATAACTAGAATTACTAGAATTTTTTTCATTTTTTTGTCTATTTTTAGTCTGTCTGTCCATTCATCCATCAATCTATGGAACACTGGTGTTTAATAAAATAAACAATGGGTGACATTTTGTTGATTTTTGCTTTGAAAAGGGGTTTTGGGTACTTCACATTGTGCCTAAAACAACCAGAAAGCACCAAATCTATCCCAAAGTCATCAATCATGCCCTGTTTTGGAGAGGCTATATGCAATAAGTGATTTGCAATGAGCTCCTCGTGCCAAGTAAAGGTCACTAAACATGTGATATATTACCAGTCAATAGATCAATCCTGTTACATCATCAGTTGAAATTCAATGAGATGTCAATAAGATGTTGCCAGATTGAGAGTGAGCTCGAAAGCAGTCAATACTGTAGGTTACATATTAACTGCCTCTCACTGTCTGAGATTCTGAATACATAAACTGAGCTTAGGAATCAGTGCTCAATCAAACACGCTTTAATGATCTGAGGTCTTCCTGCGCAGAATATCCTTGAGCTGACAGTCTTACTCATTTCTCCACGGTTCATGACCCTGGTACTATCAGTCATCAACTTCTCACTCCACAAATGTGCTCTTCAGAAAGCCTGGAAAACCCTGTTGTGTGATTTAAACCCCAGGACACACCATCTCGAGATTTATTCTTTCTGCATGCCAGACACTCTCCCTGCTTGTTTATATTCTTCAGCGCTTGCCTCCTCTGTCATGTCGCATTCACAAGAGCGATTGTGTTCTTCGTCAATTCCAATCCCTCCTCCTCCCGTGCTTCATCAATGATTCTTTGGCGCTGCAGACAGGTGCTGGTCTCTGATGGAGAGTCGTGCTGATGGACCACTAACTGTGCCCTGCTAAGTGACTGCACTGACAGATGGGAGTATGTTTACATGTTTGCTGTAATGATTTGTGTGAGTGTAATTCAGCTTTTGCATGTTTGTGTACTTCGATAAGTGTTTATACATGGAAACACATATTAATCTTGACTCACAGCATTTTATATATAAACATTTTTGGGTAACCTGTGGAAATGGTCTTTGGTTTTGCATGTACGGACTTCACTTCATCTTTTAACAGGTTTAATTTTCCACATTTTGTTTCCACATTTGTACACACACACACACACACACACACACACACACACACACACATTGTATGCAAAGCATTCACTTTATGCCTCCAAACCCCCCTTGCCAGCTTCAACATTTTATTTAATTGTGTAATTAGTTGTAATGTGTTTCTGGTCATTAAATTTACATTACAAACCACTTCAATATATGAGTAATTTCATTCTTGCTTATTTGTGTACTCAAATAAGTGTTTATGAACAGCAGAACACATTCACCTTTAATCAAACAGCATTAAATACCAAAATGAAAAGTCTTTGTGCCGGTTTCTGCCTTTTGCCCCCCCACTGGCTTTTATAGATTACTTAATTATATTTTAGTTGTAGTGTGATGTCTTTTCATTAAAATTGCATTACAAACCCGTTTCATATGCTGTGTAACTCAGTTTCTTCTTATTATTTGTGTATTTAAGTAAGTGCTAATTTATAGCAACAGATTTCACTTGCTTCATATGTAAGTGAAAAGCATTTGCACCATTTTCTGTCATTTAACCCCCGCTGATGTTAACAGACTATAATTTTATTTTAAGCTGTAGTCTGTTGCCTGTTAAATTTACATTAGAATAATTAAAAGACCTTTACTAAAAGACTTATACATAGGTCATAGATAATGCCAGCTGCAGAACCACGTATATTCTTGCCTTCAACCAACTAGCACAGCAAGTCCCATCCTGTATCATATCTGCACCTGTAACCTCTGTGAACTACTCTGTTATTAATTATCTCTTCTCAAGCTCTTATATCCTCCCTCCATCATGGGTCCCGGCCAAACATCCTTGTGTCCTGATTAACACCTCTTGTTCTTCAATACCCTCCTCTTTTATCCCCCAACTTTAGAGTTAAATGTTTCCTTCTGGTGCCATACAGTTGTTTACTTCCTATAGTTATCAGTCTCATCCTGTGCACAGATTTCAGACCCTAGGGCCCGGCTTTGCAAGTCTTTTAAGTGGCCCCTGTCTCACTTGGGTACCAGGCTCTATTTTGTCCTCTTTTAATTGCGTTCAGACATCACATTATCTAAGACTGTGTGGAAACCTCAGAATTCTCTCAAAAACCAAACATAATTTGCTTTGTCAAGTTTTCAGTGTTAGTGAAGTACTATTGGCATGGCAAAAACTGAATATTTGTTTTTGAAAAACATTAGCTTCTGCAAACAATGAGAAATTGTGCAATGTGAACTAATCTAAAATATCAGTGCAAATAACAATAAACACACTTTGTTTGTTTATAAACATTTCTCTCTCTCTCTCTCTCTCTCTCTCTCTCTCTATCTTCTGCCTTTTTTACTGCCTTTTATCTTTTTCTTTATAACACCCTTCTTATTAGGCCTGGACTTTTGGATTTGGAGGGTGAGAGAGAATGGCAGATGGTTCAGCTCTTGTTGGGTTGACCTCTCTGACCCCAGATGCTGTCCAGATGCAGGTCAGTTGCGTGGGTGCAGTGGTGAGTTGCAGCCCAACATTGTGACCTGAAACTCATGCCAAACTCTGTATAGCAGACTTCACTGTGAGACCTAAAGTTGCTGAGGGCTTAAACAATAAATTGCAAGTTCCTCTCCTGTCCAAAGTTGTAAAGGATATAAAGCACTTAATGTTGGATGTCTACTTAAAGAGATGAGCAAAACATTAACTGCCCTTAAAGAACTATAATTAAGCTCTAATGTTGTTTACCAAACACATAATGATTATTTGATGCCTCACACACTTTAGAAAATACTTCATTCTGCTGGTGAGATGTTTGTTTAGGGAGAAAAGTTCTCCTGATAGTACAAACTGTTTACAAATGACACGGAAAAGAACAGATGCTGTTACTTGTTCTTTTAGCGCTGGTCCGAAATGCGGCCAGCCACTTTTTAGCTGGCCTGAAATTAGTCTCTGACTGGGCAGCAGCTGAAGTGCTTTGTGGTCATGTTGTTCCTCTTTAATTTGACGGCCGGGTTTGAATAGTCCCTGAGAGCCACACTAACAGAAATAAAAGCCATTTAATGGTTGACTGTATCGTTTACTCCCAGGAACTTGACGCGATTTCCTTCGCTCTCAAAGCAAGTGCAGTAAAAACCATTGACACAGGAAAATATGTTTGCCATATGTCCTGTGATTTGTTACAGAAAAAAATAGAGCTGGGGTCAAAGGGCAGAGAAAGGACACCCAGAATTCTCCTAGTACCACCCCTGGAGTGTGAGAGGACCAATGGTGTCAACATTATCCAGACACAGGAGGCGTGTGTCTGAATGTTGTATTAATGTATGTATGTAAAGAGCTACCAAGAACTCTATGTATTTTGAATGCATTTTGTGCATTTATATGTATGCTTATTACTCTGCTCACACCCAGCATTAAGTGATGACAGTATCAGTGTAGCTGTGACGGATATGATGAATAGAAGTTATTGTGGTCAGATTACTGCATTAATCTCCTCTGTTGTGATTTGCTCTCTGCAGTTTGCAGATTAATGGTGATTGGTTTTTCTCAGGGCCATCCAACAGCTCAGACTGAGGTCTGATAATTAGGTTTACTAATCATGCTTTCATTAACCCTGAACCTTCACCTTTTTTCTTTTTCTCCCCCATCTCTATCTCCCTCTCTCTGTTTCTCGCCCACACCATCTTCCCATTGAGTCTTTCATTTTTCTTATCTAGACACTTAATACTGTTTTTCAAATGAATATAGTCAAATAATTATTTGCACATATGGGCATTTAATGTCATGAATAAATCAGAAGGATATATTTCTGAAATCCATCCTTGATGGGAAGGGGGAAACATTTCTAGCAGGTGCTTTATTCCTGGTTTGTTCTCTGTAATTTGCAATGAAGAACAATGTGCGCTGTGAGTTTTCTGTATTTACCAGGCAAGACCAGCGGGGGCAGTGTTCTTTATTCACTCAAGAAAGAAACCCAGAAAGCAGAATTACTTTTTTTGCAGCTGTAGTTACAATACTTCCTTCTATCTTCCTGTGATGTAATATGTAGAGCCTATATAAAAGAAATGAGAGAATATAAGTCTCATTAACAGGTTGATTCACCTGTTAAGTATAAACACTGTGGCACTTGCTTAACCAATTCACCCAACCAATGAGTTCATGAGTTTAGTGCTGCTGTTCATCCGACCAATAGAAAACAATCTTTATTTGTGCAAAGACCTTTAACATTAAATTCACCATGAACTGGTTAACACTAACCAGGGCAGACAAGTAAAGAATCTCTCATGTGACTATATTAATTCAATTGTCTTCTGTTTTGTCTCTGGTTGGCTGTAATTGCATTGGCATGGCTCCAGTGTGATCTACTCTGTATGGAAGCGTGAGATTCCAATCTCTCCTGGCTCAGTGCCTTGAAATCTAAGAGCAGCACTGGAGGTATGTTTTGGTCTGATTCTGTGGCATGTGCCCAATGGTGTGTGTTTGGACCATTATTTACACCTCAGAGAGCAATGTCTAAGGGCGGAGACTCTCACAATCCTTCACTTCAAAAACACAAGATGGATATCTGCCTTAAAATGGATGCTGGTCTAAATATTTGGTAGATGTATGTGTACAGTGCATAAATCATATAGATGTGTTTTCGTCTTTAAGAAACAAAAGCATGCATGCATACACATTTATTTTTCACATTTAAAGTCCCACTGTCATTGTTTCTTTCACACTGCATGCATAAGTGGCACATGCTGCATAGTCTATATGTAGGTGCATGTACAGTTTTTAACGTTATTTTTTTGAAGTGCATAGCAAATTGAAACACTTCTCAATGTCCCACCCTTGATAATCATTTTATAATTTACAGTTGTCATCAAATAAAATGCTCATTGTGGAAATTTAAAAATGTTACATGTTTATTTTTTGTATAGAGCTGTTGTTTTTTTTAGTCAGCCAAAAACGCTGTGGTACAAAAGGCCAACCCTGGCTACGCTGCAGTCCTGCTTGAGCATGTGGTGCGAATCGGTCCTTACACAATAAAAATGTCTGAGGGTCTCGTACTTTGGGCAATTCATCATGGTTTGAGTGTTAAACAGAGGAAATATATTGTCTGTCTCATCACCCCTTTCTGAATGATTTTCTTTCAGAGCCTTTATTATGACCAGATCCTCAGTTCTCATGCATTAACATGATTGAGTGTGATCGATGGCACTGAATGGCTTTGATTTAGTCTGAAACTCCTTGAGCAGTCTAAAGCTCCTTCATCTGGACACTGTGATGGACAGACTTTGTCACAGAGGGCAGTTCTGGCTTTGATGACCTTCACCCTGGTTTTGACCTTGAAACCTTTGCGATCGGACCACTTGAGGGCAAATTTGGGGCCTCTGCAGTGAAAGGCCTTTTGTGAATATGAGGAATAGAGGTTTGCACCAGTGGGTGTAGGTGAGGAGAAAATAAAACAGCAGGTCCGTTCTGACCCTGGTGCAACAGTGCCCTGGGGAAGACTGGGGTTCAGACATGTTTCTGGGGCACAGCCCTTGGCTGACCTCCGGGTGAGGAGGGATCAGGTTCTAAACAAGCACACACATCTGAGGGGCTTATGAAGCCGCGGGGGGAATGGGGCGGTGATACGGGGGTCACCTTTGATGGAAGGTGGTGTGCGTGTGTAAGTTAAAGGTGATGTTTGTGCATGTGTGAAGGGTCGAGGGGTTGTTTGTCTAAATTGTTTGTAAGCATATAAATGTGTTTATGCACTAGCATGCATGTGTTTTTGTGGCTGTATTGTTGGCTTGAGGGCACACTCCCCAAATTTAAAGAGGGAACATTGGCTGTGGTAGGTAAATAAGGAGTTATTCTCTAGTTGGCAGTTAACGCTTTCACTTAGGAAATGCAACAGTACATTCAAATCAAAAACTAAATATACAATCTTGTAACATTCATCTCAGTACAAAATGTATCTATGAGCCCTAAAGGTTTTATTTTTCATAACTCCCATGAGGAATATGGAATATTCCTTGCATTAAGCCACCAGAAGTAATATATTAGGTATATTATAACAAAACAGGTTGGAATTAAGATTGTTTCATTTTGCATATAATGTGACTGACATGACAATTTGTGCTTCTTGTTACTAATATACAAAAAGGGCTGAATAATATATATAAATCGAACATTCCCACTTTGATCTAAACCAGCTGCAGTGTACTTGTAAACTATCACCCCCACCCACCCCCCAGACTGTGTTTCTTTTTATTAAGAGGAAAAATATTAAAGCTACAAATTTCCCCAACCCAATGATGCTTTGTGCAGGTGATGGCCAGCAGATGGTGGTTTCAAGCAGAAACAACCCCTCCTCCCTCTTAAAAATGCCCCATTTGCATTTCATGAGGTTTAATTGTGTCACTAGTCTCCTGGACCATGGTCCAGCAATGCTATGCCTGTCAGAGAGAGCTTCAGAGCCACTGAAGGAGGCCTGATAGATGAAGGTGGCCCTTCTGTTTGCGCCTCTGCTATTGTGTTCCAGAAATTAAGGAATATTATCTCCCAGAAGACTTGGAGAATGGATAGCGTAGGCGGTAATGACAATGAGCGTATAGAATTAAAGGGCTGAGACATGGGCGGAGGGGTGTGAGAGGGACACGATTGATAATGTCATTATTTTCTAGTCTTAGTCTTGACCTAGAGGACATAAACAATAATGGTCGTGACACAGAATGGGCACGCAAAGCAAAAAGCTGGCAGGTGATATGATGCCTTTTTTAAGCTAGTGTTGATATATTATCTTATAACTCATGAAAAGTGTGTTTATATACCTATTATAAGTGAGTGAGCTCTTTATAGACCTTTTCAGCTAAGTTACAATCAAACTATCAAGGTTTTTCCAGAGAGGTTAGAGAAAAGTTACAAAATTAAGTTTATTTCCCTAACACTTTACAAATGGATTCCATTTATAGTAAGTTAATTAATAATAAGCTAACACAAGATAGCAATGAACAAAATTTTTACAGAAAAAAGTTAAAATTAACATTAATCTTAACGCATTGTTCATTGTTAGTTGTATATTAAATAAGGTAGTTAACCAATGTTAACAAATGAAATCTTATCGTAAAGCATTGTAAAGCATACCATGTTTCTTTCTCTCTACATGGTGCTGAATGTCCCAAATCTTTACGAGGAGTGAGACTTTTGGAAACAGGATGGCATGCAGCAAATCACTGTGACAGGCTTAAGTTGCCCACAGTTTTAATGGTAACATACATAAATTACCATCATTATAAAACACATGAGCAAAATTAATTTGTCTGCCTCGCAGAGACATTCCCAAGAGATTTCAACATTATCTGACTTCCTTAAATAGTCATTATGAGTGTTTATATCCATAATTTATTAGTATAGTGTGTGTGTGGGTTTAATTAGGGCATACAAAGGGTATTTTGGTAAATACCAAATTAAAAATGACATACTGCAAATACGCAGGTATATATGTATATGTATGTAACACACACACATAATGCATACACCATAGACAACAACACAATAAAATGATACACAAAATAAACACAATAAATCTCCTGCTGAGTCATTCTGTTTTGTGCAGATTTTGTTCAGTGATTCAATAGAAGAGTTCTTGGAAAAAAAAAACTCGCACTAAATGAAGACTGATTATTCCACTGTTGCACTGTTGATGATTTCATGAACACTGTAATTAGATTAAATGGTCTGTAAGATCTTGGCAAATGGTCTGTGACATTTTTAATCATTCTCTTTATATCTATTCAAACTCTTTTGTCGGAGTGTCTTTTGTCGGGGTAATCCGTCTTAAAAGTTTGAAATTCATTAAAAGTCGTCACAATACCTGCCGCAAGATGGCAGCAAACAGCTTCTTGTTTAAAACACCGGCCTCAGATATTTACAACAGACAATATTGTGTATCGTTTACCCGTAACTAAAATTCATGTCCAGTTTTAAGTTGTAGTGCCTTGCATTGTAGTTATTTGTACATTGTAGTTATTTGTACATGTGCATTGTGCATCAGGCTGTCAGATATGCCTTTACTGTGTCAGAGAAAAGTGTTGTATAATGTTGAATGTGTTAATATGAAGTGGGTTTTTTTAAGAAAACAATAAGACAGTAGATATCATTTATACAACATAAGGGGCTCATTTATATTATATTTCAGAGAGAATGTATTGTTTTATAATATCTTGTTTATTATTTGCTTCTACTTTTATGTGCAATGTTGATTCTATTTTTAAAGTAACAGCTATAGTTATTCAGAACAATTTTATTCATTAAAATCTGGCATAAATAGATGACACTGTGTTATTACTAAAAAAATGTAATTTCCCCTCAGAGAAATAAAAAATACCCCAGAGAACCAATATTGACCCGCAAGGTTAATGTTTAACACTAGATGGCAGTCTTTCACCAGAAGCAGCACTATTAGAATTTTGTGGCACAGGTTTCTTAATTTCTTGGGACTAATGGTTCTCAGCTGGTTTCTGAACCCAGATTTTATATTACGCTTTTGTACATCCAGCACATTACCAATTAAGGGTCATAACCCAACAGATGAGAACCACAAAAGGAGTCAATTAAAAAGACAGACTGTTTTCTGGCAAGCAATATCTCTTTTTAATAGTTTTTATGGTCACACAAACACAAGCTTGTATAATAGAAGTGAATCAGTGGCACAGATTAAATAAACCAGTCTTCATTAGAGGATGCACTCCTTCAGACTCCGTACACAGAGCGTACAGTAAAGTACAGAGTTTCCTTCACAGATCTTTTTAGGAGTGAATACAAATATTAAAATGTTTACATTTGTTTAGTGAAGTCAATACAACACTATTCAGTTGTTACTTCAGATGGCTTTAGTCGTATAATGTCAAGTAATATTTGCAGTATTCATATTTTTATAAGGGAAATAAGCACATGCAACCTTTTCAGAGTGCTGGTCCCATGTCAAAATAGACCATATAATGATTATATATTGACATATATTGGTGATTATCAATCAATACTTAATGAAATTCGTTCTCACACACACACACAATAAATTCATTTTTAGGTAAATTAAATTGCACTGTCAGAAAAACATGGGCAAAATGTACCTTTAGCTTGGGGCAATAGAATAGGACAGATCTCTCACAGGATACATCCTTTAACATGAGTTATAAATGTATCTTTGTATCTTATCTACCCCTAAAAGGTACGTATTACTGCACCATGTGGTTTTAAAAGGTATGGCAGATGTGAGGATATGGCCCCTAAAGACACAAAATTCCCACATTTTTTTTCTGACAGTGTAATATGCATAAGTGTTAAAGAAGTTTGTTCGGAAACAGACAGAATAGGGCAATCATTGACCAGCATTTCAGCTATGAAAACAGGCAACATATTTAATTCATCATAACAAAACAGAATTTATTATTTTTAGTGTTGCAGGTGAAGCAATATAACCCTATAATAATCTTCTAATACATGGTCCTCAGTGTGGGGCCCTTTACATGTTGAAATTGTAAATAAGTTGGTTTCTCTTTTAATACAATCACATATTATACAGTACATTGTGAATTACTGTAAGGTCTAGAGTGGAAACAGAGCATCTCAAGACGATAGATATTGAAGCATGTTATATTTCAAGTATTAAGGGGGGGCTATACAACTATATATTAATTTGATGTTTTAGGGTCTGCTTATGCAGAGCCTTTACCTCAAGAATTAAATGATGTAATGCCCTGATTGTGGTGCCAGCACAAGGCTAACAAGCTAATCAAACTCGCCATATGCTTCACATTTGCCCTTACACAACACACAAGCATATTATACTACAACTAAATGAAAAACTGCTTTTCTCAAATCCTGCTGCTAATACTGCTCTTAAAAGTAATTTTAGAAATCCCTCTAAAAAATCAATCAGCACTACAACAGCTCCTAGTCTCTGTTTCTTCTTCCAGAACTAAACTAATAACATAACTAAGTCATGTGTTATTCACATAAATCGTTGGTTTTATTACAAAATGAAACTTTTTGGTAAGTACTGTATATACAGCATCAAATAGGCACAAACAATATATTTAATGTCTATATTCTAATTTTGACTTTCAGTCATGTTATCTTCTAAATAAAGGCTAAATGGCTATTGGTTAAAGGAATGGTAAATACATAGCACCATTTTTGTTGGAAAATAAAGATAAACGAAAAAGCTTTGAAATTATTAGAAAAAACAGCTTTTCTCAACATAGTCTGTGTGTGTTACTTTATACTTTACCTATGAATTCTCAATGAACCTTCACTGAAAACACATCCTTTCAATGTCTCAAAAATGTAATACATGCACTTTGGTTTACATACCTCAGAAACCATTTTTATGTATTTTTGGCCATATAAGGAAAGAAAATTACGCAAACACACATTATGGCTAACGATGCACGTTTCTGAGACATACGCATGGTGTAGGCACTTAATTAGCTAAAAGAAAAGCTCTTCAGAGGTTCTTTGTCAAACAAGCAAACATACAATACTATTTACATATATGTAAAAAGTGTTATAAATAGGTTTTAAACCACAGATACTATATACATCTTCAAATGATGACAGTATTGAATATGTCTTTTGGGGGTGGCAGTGGGGTTGATTTTGACGCCCCGGATGAAGATACTGCGTAAATTCGTTTCTCTGCGGGTGCAGTGCGATACTTTGGCTTCAAAGCTTCACTTCCTGGTGGCGGCCATGGGGGGCGCCATCTCACTCTCGTTTTCTCAAAATGACGTAGATTAAACCGCTTATCAGTGCCAGAGGGAAGGCCACCCAGGCCAGGATATACGAAAAGCCATAAGACTCTGATGGATGGACCCACTCACTGTTCATAACCGTATAAATGATAGCGCCACACATAACGAAAAGACCTGGGGGAGCAGGGAGACAAGAAAATTAGCTGTCTAGAAATTAAAATAGGCTTAGCTGATTGAATTATATCCCTATGTATTCACCAGTTAAATGTTTGGACACATTTGACTGAATATGCTTCTCAAGCTCCTGAAAACCTTATTGATTTTAATGCTTACGTACAAACTGTGCATATGAATGAATTTCCTTGTAAAAAAGGTTTTTGGCCTGTTATAATGAATGTTGGACCAGACAGTGAATGAAAAGCAAGTAATAAGTGCCCAATATAGACGATAACTTCAATACAGTTTAAATAGCAGGTGGTAACTCATAAAGAGAATGCGCAGAGTATGCAGATCTCAGATATTACATTTACATATATTTAGACACTTAGCAGATGCTTTTATCCAAAGCAACTTGCTAAGGTGAGGAAAACAAATACATTACTATTATTGTAAAATGTGAGTTGTAGTAATAACAGAATAAGAACTTTTGACTGGTAGTCGAAATTTGATAATTAAAGTGGGATGGCCACAGTGGGATAGATATCTTATCTACTGTATGATTTAGATTTAGTCTTTGATTTGTCTTTTGAATGCATTTTCTAAAATTAGGCACTTACTGTTCTAAAGATTTGGGAAAATACATATTGTGTATGTTATTGCATTAATTGTTGTACACATGTAAACAAAAAAATATTGTGTGATATAAGTGAGAGTGACGTGTCTCAGACAATGAATACGTCTCCTGACCACAAAACATCAGTCAGCTTAAAAGTCACTTAACTAATGCTGTTTTTGGCCTAGTCTGTAACTATTAAGTCTGCGTGAGAGGGCGGAAGCATGACAAGGCATTTTCAGAAGGCTCTTTTCAGTCAGGCGGACCGCAAGCCACCCCCTGAGTGCCAGTCTTGACATTTTATCTTGTGGCAAGGGGCCGTGTGTCTGGTGCCAAACCAGTGGGCACCTGTGACTGTCTGGCTTTGTGCTGTTACACCCTCAGCTTTCCTCTGACATTTAGCTTTCAATTAGACTGTCCGTCCTGTCCTGATGCATTTCATTGATATGAACTCTAAAGGCCCTCAGTATCTGGTGAAAGATCAAGCAGTTGTCATGGTGCCCACGGAGCTATTCATCATATTTGAACAATAGCAATCTATAGCAATGTTCCATCTTCATTAGATCCTGAATATTAAATTAAAATTCATTTCAAATTCAGTTTTATTTGTAATGAGAGCTATCATTTTACAGGAGTTACACTTTCAGTTATGGTAAATTGCTGTAAAATTACAGTAATACTACTGTTTAACTACTATTACTGTAAAAAGATCTTTCTACATCTGATCTCTTTCCACGCACTGTTTGTGGTAAATGCTCATTTTGACGACCTTGTCTTTTTATAACTGCATGCTGCATCATTTAATTTTAAGAAATTGTAACTAAATTATCTGCAGGAAGTCTGTCCGTGTCAGAGGCTGAGTGCATTAAAGGGTTTCCTGCAGTGTCTGTTGTGTAATGAGAGTTGACAGGACTCATTACACCAACAACACCAAGGTCGAAGTTCCTTTCATCTGGCAGAATAAAGGCAGATGCATCGCCATAGAAACAGAAAAGTTCAGTAGATGTCATATTGACCGCTGGTTTAATTTAATACTAATAAATGGCATTTTATTTATAATACCTTTATTTATTCTGTTTATACCAAGGCAGGGTTATTACAGTAATACATTTTTATGCCTGTTAAAAAAGGTCTTTTAAATTTATTTTAGTTTTTGGTTGTTTTCACTGTGACTTTTTTCTGTATGAGTTTTTGTGGTTTTAGTTTTTCAGTATGTTTATTTTTAATATTTATTAGGGTTAACGTTATAGGGTTAAAAGTTATTGTGTTAACGAAACATTTGAATATTTTAATGCTGGTAAATTCAGTTGTTAAGTGTTATTGCTAGCTGTTTTTAAACTAATGTTTAAAGAGTACAGATTGTATAAGGTTGTAACTTTTTCCATTTTCAATTTATTTTTTATATTCTTAAAGTTAGGTTCAGCATCATGGAGATGTATTTAACATCATTAATCTTTAATTTATACTATTAGCACTGATTATGTGAGTGTATCAATCAGTCTAACTTTGGTCTAGAGTCTCTTGTTCATGTGATGTCATGATACTCACTAGCAAGGATCTGAAAGGCTCCAGTGAGGAAGAAGCGTCCGCCCTTCTGAAGCGTAAAGAGCTGGCAGAAAAACAGGAAGAGCGACAGGACGCTGAAGATGATTGACAGAATCATGAGAGCTTGGACTGCCTGAATCCAAACTGCAATACAGAGAAAGAGACAGAAAGCATTTTAAACATTTCAGGAACAAGTAAATGCAGCAAGCACTTAGGGGAGTTTGAGCTTCATGGACATAAAACATTTGTTCCTGCAGCAAAGTAGCAACTCGTTTAAATGACTTTGAATCAGCGTTAAGAAGTGCTTAATGTCTTATACATCCAATCTGCTATTCTCAATCAGAAATTGCTCTATCATCTGACTATACCTGATTATTTGGCATGCAACTTGAATATCTATTTATTATTAATGCTGACAAAAAAGCAAACAGAGAAAATCAGTTTATATAATATCTTGTTCTTGCCAGCATTTTGTATTTAAATGTTTAAGAGTAGTTTTATGGATATACAAGTCACAGGAGAATCCATGAGCTCTCAGCCTGCCAGGAACCCTTAATGCATTTTGCAAACACATAATGAGGATTCTGTTCCAAAAAGCTCTTAGCAGGATAGCGGTACCTGATATTGATTCTCTCTTATGTCCCAAGACCAAAACAAAAAGCTCAAAAGGAGTTCCATTAACTCTGTGTTACCTGCATTTGATTACTTTAAAAGCCTGCTGCTTGTCATAAGCATTCCTGTATTTGAGCTATTCCAACCTTTCACATGTGTGAAAAGGAGAAAGCATCAGTTTGCATTAGTATTTCCTGCATTCCAGGAAATAGTTCACTTGTTTTGAACATTAATTCCCTAGACAAAAGCTCAGACTGTTTAGACAGTACCATCTTCCATCAATTCAAAGTCAGTTTTGCACTGTGGGACTGGTTTTTAGAAGTTTGTGATTGATGGAAAAAGGCATGGCAAATGTTGTAGTTTGATGTATTGTGTGCATTGTATTTTCATAATTTTCCATATGTATGCCATCTATATACCAGGGTGACAACTCGCTGTAATGGACCACAGACTGTAAAATAATCCCATTTTACCATTGTTATTCTTCAATGGAGAAGGAAGCATTTTTGCTGTTCTAACAAAACATGCAAGACCATTTTACTGTGATTATGCTAAACTTGTCTGAGTCTCTCCCTCTTCCATGTTCCCAGGCAGAAAGAAATGGAATGTGTGGATCATCTAGCGTGTCTATTTCTTATCTAAGAGTCATTCCTGTAGCATCAGATTTCTCTCTCTCTCTTTCATCTCATGCTCAGCTGGTCTTACACCCCCCTTATAGACACTAGAACTGTCAAACCACTACAGCAGAATCAGATGGTCTATCAGAGCCTTTACTCCAGTCTACAGAAGAACTAGGCCCTTCACTCCGGCAAAATAGGGCTCTACCATTAGCTCTACCTTCAGACTAATTTAAGACCCTAAAAGCATAAATGTACAGTATTACCACTGTTTCTATGCAGGAGAAAGAACATAGAAACAATTGATAGTTTTATGTGAATGAACATGTTGGCAGGTAAAGACTACATGTCCGTGTTGGACAATATCAATATAAATGTTCCAAAGTCCTAACAAGGATTTCATTAACAGTTAAACTGTGAAGTGCAGGCATACACCCCTAAAAGGGCAAACAAATGTGTTTTTTTGCGCTCGTAAACATCTCTGAATGGAAACAGTTGTGGAAAATGGCATTTGTTTTTCTCAGAACACATCTAATCACGTGAGGAGACTATTTTTGCATGCATCCATAAATACTGCACTTTGCTTCTATCTGTGGGCCTACCACACCCACATTACAAATTATACAATCAGTTCTTATCTCAACAATGAACAATGAAGTAAAAACTAGAAACAAATTCCCATTCATCCCATTCATTTGTTGTAACTACATCTATCAACCCCAAAATACATTCTCAGTTTATCTATCCCCACAAGATGTAAACAGACTGTCTTTTCCTTCCTACCCTGCTATGACATTTGGAGTTTCCTTATATGAGGTGTGGCTAAATACACTTTTTGATTTTTTTTGACACTTTGTGATATCAAGAACTGCAGAGTATTACGAGTTAGAAGGTTTCGTTTTTAAAACAGGGTCCCTGTGTTTGCATTTAAAGGGTGTATGTGTATGTGACCCTGCATGTGAAGTGTGTCTTAGCAGATGATAGTACAGTATGCACAAGGATAACATGGCACAGGTGTGTGAGTATGTGTGTTAATGCCATAATCCCAGTTTTATTCATAACACATCTTTCTATGCCAGAATGATGAATAGGGTTCAATGTGTGCTTTAGGTGCCTGCATGTTCCTTATCACTTTACATGTAAAATACATCACTAAGGTTATCTTAGGTTGTTTTCGTTCTTGGTTTAATTTGGTGGAGCGTGAGCAGGCATCATCAATAGATGTTTACTTCAGCTAGTTAGGACAGATTGGTTTCATACCAAACTGTACCCGAGACTGTTTTAAAGCAGGCTTGGCTGTAGTTCACTGGTATGCTGGCATTCTCTGGGTAAACCATACTGTAACAGTACACGCTACAAAGTTTCAATTTAAGAAACACTATTTAAGAATTCTATTCAAAAACCTCTATTTGAAGGACAAATCTCTTCTGATTTCAAGACCCTCTTTACAGCCTAGATGTCAGTCAATCGTTACTGTGCAACAGCTGGAAACTTTTCAAGAGAAACGACCCTTTTTCCAACACTGCATTAGAGACTCCTAAACAAACACAGGGGGAGCAGGACAGAAAAGCCCTCTGTGGCCATCCCCGCACCAGCCACACCACGCCCTAAACAAACATAGAACATCATAGATGCTACGCCAACACACCGCGAGCCGTGAAATAACACAGCAAAGCGTTCTGGTCCTGCCTCATTACCGAAGTGCAAAGAGAGGAGGTTCTTGCTCTAAAACTATGACATCATCTCTTTAAGGACAGCCAATACTGTTCCGAGGTTTAGATTATCTGCCTGAGAGCTTCCAGTACTTTACTAAATGTCACACCATAAACTTCTAAATGATGCATTAGAGAAAAGTATACTTTTAATATATCTATTTTATGGTATGCACTGTACAGCAATTACAAATCAAAGTTTGATTTGTCAAACAACTTCAAATAGTAACAAAACGAGTTTGTGTTGCAACAGAAACTCGTCACGTGTTTGCAATATATTTATTTTTGTCTCTCTCCAAAACAGACTTCATTCTTGTTTTTGTTAACAATCGTGTGACTGGCAAGGTGATTCATGGGTGTGACTTGAATCAAATGACTCAAAACTCGATGCAATGGGACTCCGTCACATGCACACGGGCTCACACAGATCAGTTTAAATGTAAAGCTGCCTCAAATGCTCGCTCTCTGCCACACCCCATATGTTCTCAAAGCTTGCTGAAGCCCAGCACTCCACACTCCCAAACAAGGGGCCCGAGTTCAGCCCCGGCAGCCAGACTATTTATACAGTCTGCATGAGATGATGTTGAAGAGATCTGCTGTGGGCTGAAACTGCACGCAAGCATTCTCAACCCTAGATGGCAGTACAGATGAGTGAGCCAGATGGGCACACCCACTACAAAGTGCAATAAACAGGCAAAGGGGCGTTGACAGCTATGCCAAGTTCAAGCCCTCTGTGATTACTCTGTGATGTGTAACATACCAAGGGAACACTATAACCCTGTACAGAGAGGCAGACAAACTCTGTTTTAAAACCTTTCAGTGCAAACTGATTTCAAACTTTTTTACTCCACTTTAAACAGACACTTGCAGCAGGGTCGTACTGTACCTCCAGAGTCTGCTGGGTTGCATCCATACACTCCATTAACTGTGGAGCAGTTTGTCCAGAGGTCTGAGCTGCTGGTTGGGTTAACAACCCATGCCTGTTAGAGAAGGCAAAAAACAAATCAATTGAAGGTAGATTAAACACACTAATACACATATTCCATCCACTTGAAAACTGTTTACACATGGATGGATGGACGGATGGATGGATGGGTGGATGGATAGGGTTACTTACGCTGACTATAGTGGACACGAAAAGCAGTACGAGCGCTGCGATGTGCAGGATAACGATTCCCAATAGAAGCAGCAGCATGATGTTTCCTTGCGGTTCTGTACAAACATAGAAAGTATTTTACCCATACTGTATATACATCTTAAAAGGCGCCAGTTAGAGTAATGTAATTCGTAATACAATTAATCATTTATTCAGACGTTTTATTCACAAAAACCAAATGTGTGTCTGTCACTGATCATTGATAGTTAGTTGACATCAGCCCTTCTACATAGACCCATTTACTCCGCCGTCCTTTTGGCGCAAACGCATTACGACTGCATGCACAAAAACGACTGCGAAAGACAACAATGATGTAACTAGACAAGCGTGCCCCACTACAAAGTTGTTGTGGATGCGCAGTAATTACAGGCTCCACTTATCCCAAAAACAAAACCACTTTCTGATCCACCATGTCTTTCTATCTGTATTTCTGATCCGCTCTGGATTCTTTAATACCTTTTGTAAATGTCAAAAAGACAACAAATCCAACTTACTGGGAGCAAAGCGAAAGTAAGTCCACAAAAACGGATGAAAACGCCGAAAATAGCCGCGCCACTCGTGTCAAAGGTATTGCTTTATTTCCAAAGTCCAGTGCCCTGCGACTAGATGAATAAACTGTATGGAGCAGCAGTTTTAAAGCGTCTCATTATGGAAATTCAACGCCCTTTTTCTGCGTGGCGACGTCAGGGCGCGCCCCTCTGTGACAGCGCCGTTCCCAATATATCCGGAGCGCGTACTGTGCGTAACAGCGCAGGAAAAGCACCGGGAACTTAGTCATACACAAACCAAACTGAAGCTATGTTTGGATTGCCATGGATACCGAAGTGGACGATTTATTTTATTTGTATTAGGAATTGAATGTATTGTGTGTGTTTAGCCGTCATGCCCTGTAAACGTCATCTAAAATGACTTTTGTTGCTGTAATGCAGTCTGGATAATTTAGTCATATTAAATAATATTATAATACCGGTTCATTTAGATTTCCACGTAAAGAACGTTTTAGGTTAGCTCACAAAAGTTTTTTTGTTTTTGCCCTGTGTCGTGAAGACACATGATAACATTATTGCTGTTTGACTTTGAACTTTGGATTGTTTACAGAGAAAACGTGCTGGCATAGTCTAGTATTGGACTGTCTTGGGCTACCTGTTATCCAATGTAACATAAAAAATGACAACATATATTTTCAGAAGGTTAAAACAAACAAATAAACAAAAAGAGCTTGGACCCATGGGATCTTGGTGCATGATGTGTCTTTTACCTCTTTGGTTGCTATGGTAATGAAAGATACAAACTTGTTAGATGGTCACTCTCTGTTCTCTCTCTCGCACACTCGCTCTCTCGTCACATCAAGAGGGAAGTCAATAAAAAGAGGGAGGGCAGAAAATGTTGAGCTCTACTACTGATATTAAACAGTTCATGGAATGTTGGATTTTTAATATTTTTTTAATGTTTTTATATAATCTTATTAATGTATTTAGTTTTCTCAATTCTTTTACATAGTTTTCTCAATTCTTTGCCAGTTTACATAGCATTTAACAAGCGTTTACATACTAGTTAAATAGTTGACTTGCCATTGAAAACATTCAGTGTCCCAAACATTATGGTTTGTACTTAAGGTGGAAAAGTCATTTATTTTAATTAGTTTGGCCCATATAATATTTGGATGGGAACAAAACTGATCCAAATGCTACATAGCTGCATATCTGTGAGAGTCCACACATTTTTTTTTTTTACCAGCAGCATGACAGAGACTTGTTGTCCATTGCTTATCACCCATTGACTTAAGCAGGGAACAGATCCCTGTGGTACTATGGAATGTTCTGGCATTCTAGTTACACAAAGCTAGTGATAGCATGAAGAATGCAAGCTTGAAATGTTCAAATTGTTGTAAATGAGTTCAAATAAGTCCTTGTGTTCTTCATTATATGTAACTTTTCTTTGCCTGATCAGAGCAGTTCAACACAGGAGCTTTGACAAACCTTGCCAGTGCAGCTTGGAAAAATATCTGTAAACTTTCTCATAACAGAGAGGTATAAATGCCTTACTGATCCCCAAGTGGAAATGTAGACATTTGGTCCCGAGTCATTTCTTCATTGGCATGCCATTTCCAAACTCAGTTTTCCTCATCAGGGTGTTCATTCAAAGTATGTCAGAAAAAAGTGTGAGCTCAAAACTGTAAGTCTGGATGAACTTTGATTCTACTTTAAGTGTAATGAATCAGTCAAACTGAAGTTTTCAAAATGAGGTGGGTCAAAATTGTGGTTTGTTTTTTTACAAAGCCAGCTGCACTAAGATGGCAGAATTTTACTGAATTAATAATCATCCATGGAGACGCACAGGGACATTTTGGTCAAATACAATCAGCATGAGTATGTCTGTCTACTTACTTCATTTAACAGCCTTTATCCAGCTTGTCTTTATCCTGCTTGACCTTTCCAAAAATAAGTGATATCATAGCAGACACTTCTGAGATGCACTTGCATTATGTGGATTCAGCCACATCCATTTGAAAACGTTTGTTATATTAATATTCATGTCTACCAAGCAATTTCCATAAAAGGTAAATTTTGTAGTGTATGCTCCACTGGCATCATCAAAAAGAACTGCAACAATAATGACTGTTTCAGACAGAGCTCAAGCTTCCATTGGCCAGACAGACAGACAGTCAAGCCTCTGGCTCAAGCTGTTGGTTGAGCAAATGTTGCTATGTTGCTCTATTACGACTGCACAAACGAACACAGCAATGTTTTGAAATCACTGGTAAAAAAAATATACACATCACCTTTAAATCTAACATTAAAGTTATAAATAGTTAAGAATATAGTTATTTGCGTTAATATATGCCACAAGTACAAGTGAAGTGACATATGTTTATGGAAGTGTATTAATTATCTACACAGGGAAAGTATTCCAGAGACTGAGGCTGTTTTGATCTTGGAGCTGTTTTACTGGGTGCTATTGAAGCCCCCTTATATGCCAATGTTTGTGGAAGACTTGTGCAGAAAATAGAAGGATGAGATCCATGCCAACAGTGGTAAAGTGTTGAATTATACACACACACCACCTGATCAGGTTTTAATGTAATACACTACAGCCATTAGGAGTGTATGATTTAACTCTCAGTCAAGGCCAGGCCTGAGCGCAGAGTGAGACAGGGTGTGTTGCTTTCAGAGGGTGTGTTTGGGGGTTTCTCTAGGTGGTTTGGGTGTTTGTGTCTGCATTTTAAGTGATTTATCCAAGACTTATCAGACTTGTTTGGGTTTGTATAGAGGTTTTGACTCCTTGACGTTAAATTCCTGGAGACTAGAGACCAGCAACAGTACAGTATGTTTCCATGATAAATGTTTTTGATTCTCCATATACATATACCTACTACACAAACTGAAGGACTTTTCCACTGATAGCCATATCTATTTATTTATTTTTATTTAGAAGCACATGTACTGTACCAGCTCAAGTGAAGAAAAGGTCTTTCACTCTTCTTGAAGAAACAGTAACATGTTTCAAAGCGAAGAGGAGTCATTCAATGTTTTTGCCCTAATTAAGGGACATTGTTGGGTACAATGCTGACCATTTTAACCACTGTAAATTCACTCTAGTGGTCTATTACTTTTATTAAATAGAGGCAAGAGCAATATGATAAAAAATACCAATATTTAATAAGTTTTAGAGGTACTTGCTAAATCACCCAGCAACCATCCAGTACCCCCTAGCAACCATAACAATGCATTACTGCCATTCAGAATACCATAGCAACCACACAGCAATACTCTTGTCAGAAAAATCTAAATGTTCCCTCTTACCAACACACCATGTAGAGACAATACCCACAACAGTCATCACTCAAAAGGAGCCTTTCACGAGAACTTTCACCCACGTTTTTTTTTGACGTACATGTAAAATGAAACTGTTTGATGACAGCGTTATCACAGTGTGTCTGTTGACACAACACGTGTTTAGAGGGGCTTGTCATCATAAGAGCAGGAAACCCCGGGTTATCAGCTTCACACTCTGCGTAAGTTCTGTGGCAGAATGAGTCAGGCTTAAATGATGGGCATACACTTCATATGGTTACTAATGATGCTACTAGATGTGTGTATGCAGTTTATGCAAAAGTGAGATCAGGTTAAATAAGGCGCCTTATGTCAAGTATTAGAAAAGAGAGCTGTAATAGATTGCTTGTGGGGATAAAAACAACCTAGTGATCTTTTATGGCTAGAGTTGAGAGGGAATAAAGGCCCGTCAGCGACTGAAATATATACTTATATACAAAAAAGACAGATGTTTGGCTACTGTCACCATGTTTTCATTAAGCACGCACAGCTCCCACTCAATGGACAATGTGATGTGATAGACCAAACACACACACCTACATTTACACCCACACATAAGCATGTAGACATACAGATATTCACTTATTGTCAATCTGCTCTCTCAATCTCACTTCCCCTGGTTGCCATTCTGATGTTGTGTGTCACACTTCCTGTGGTTACCCTGGAGACAAAGCCATAAATAAACACCAGCGTAGAGTATAAAAGCTGAGTGTAGATTCTTAAATCACGCCACAGTGTGATTCAGCAGGACACACAGAGAATGAGAGAGAAAGAGAGTGTTTAGAAAGCTTGGTTGCTTCTCTTCTAGACTGTCTGTCAATACAGCAGTAGCCTCAGATCACCAGATCACTCTTGATTCTCAGCATAAAATGTAGTACAATTTATGGCTTATTGTAATCTTACTGCCCATGTTCCAGACTGACAAGAAAAGCGACCAATCACAGCTCCTTTTTAAGGATGGGTTTTTCTGAGAAAAAATTGATGCCATAAGTGTAAACCGACAAGCTATACAATCACAGAAAAATAATTAACAGAGATTTAAGTGGAATTCCCATTCTTATAAAAGCAAAAGAGACAGATTGTTGTGCTCACCAACTTCCCATTTTAGTGAGCATAATGTGTTATATGGTTAGTGATACAACCTGAGGGCATGAGACGAATACAGTACAGTGCTTACAATATATAAAGGGATTAAATGATCGATCTGTAGACTATTGGCTCCGTTCAACTCCTGTCTTCTGCCAAATACGATAATTACTCCACACTGGATAGATTTTCTTATTACAATAGGCTATACTGTATTAGATTGTGAGTGTCAATTCAGCAGTCCATATAATGCTGTACAACAACATATGAATTAAAAATATGAACATTTGAAGTCACAGAATCAGAAACAAAAAAAACTGGAATTTCCCTTCTAACCACTAAGGTCTAACTGCTGTTAGGGCAGATATCTCTTCTGGCTATGATTTCCTGTTTTATAAACTTTCAATGGCATGCTCGGCCCATCATCTTGTGGTTGAGAGCAAGCCTGTGTACATTTCAAGGAAGGCTCTCAGTTTTTCTTTTTCTCAATCCCCACTGATTCTACATATTTTGCACTGCCACAATACTACAGAATGTGAGTGATGTTCATTGGTAACAAGTTAGATAAATATGATAATTAATAAGAAATTCATATATATTTGTTTTTGATATTATATATGTATATATATATGGTGACATGCAAATTTCTCTGCTCATTTTGTGTACTTTTCCAGGGCCTTCTCAGAATTACCCTGACAAAACCATACTGTTGTGGTACAATTGCACTGTACAGTAAGGGCATCAATTTATACGCACAGCATTTTCATGGTATTGGTGCCTTGGTATTGCTAACCATGAAGGTTTTTGTTGTTGTTGTGTGTGTGTGTATACATGTATGTGTTTTACACATATTAAACAATGCACAATCTAATCAAACATTTGTTTGAGGTAGGACTCTGTAATCTTGTTGGCTTTACATTTTTGTAGAATGATGTGAGCTTCTAACGAAAGTTCTCTAATGATAAAAGAGTTGGCTAGCTGGTTGGTGGTTAAAAATAAAGCTTGGTTATGTGTGGACTGTAGTAAAGACTCTGGAGTACATTCTCTGAGGACAGGGTTAAAAGTGAAGGGCTAAGGCCAGCTATTTTTGCCTCAATCATATGTTTAGCCAAAGAGAGGAACGCATGCACGTCCCAGGCTAAAGTTTGGGCATCAGGTATGTCAGGTATGCAGTCTTGACATATATGTGAACAGAGAAAGAGAGAGAGTGAGAGAGAGGGAAAGAGGAAGAGAGGGAGATAGAGAAATGGGGGATGGGAAGCACCAGACACACTCCACTCTGTCAATAACTCTAATTATGTAATGGTGAGGGATTTTAAGAGCTCAGTAATGTGAAATATACAATGGTAGAGGCTGTTTCAGATCGAGTGGGCTCTGGACTGCTTTCTGGAATGGAGAGAAGGGAAGAAAAATATGCCAGGGGGTGCAAATACAGAATTATTTCCCCAAAGTGTGACATTTATTTTCAACGTTAAAATACTCTGTCTTCTAGATTAATGTGCAAAAACAACTGACAAGCTTGTAAACTGTGTCTAAAGTAAAAGCAACTTCTAAAGCAACATTTGTCACCTCCATGGTGAGTTCTCCAGTGTTCAGCAGTGTTTGGACCACACAGAGATTCTAACAGTTACATGAATATTACTACACAGTACTGTTGGCAGTTGCCATGTTCTGAAGTGTTGACCTATGCATAAAACTCAATGAAAACATGACTGTGAGATCCAACTTAAATTCCAGGCACAGCCAGCAGCAGTTTAAGACCCACTCTAATGTTTTGCCTGCTTATTTTCTTTAGCTGAGAACCACTCTTCAGATGTCAAAGAAAACTGAAATGGCAGACAGTAAAAACTGGTCAACAGGTTTTAAGACCTGTCATAATTCTGCATGTAGATTTCATAAATCCCAAAATGCAAATAATATTATCTGTGCAACAATAGCCTATCCCTTCTCTAGTAAATCATATACATTATGAGGTCTCTAGACTCTCCCTTTCAACATCTGATCAAATAGAGTCATATTTGTCTTAAGCAAAACATTCCTGTAATATTTTCAAGGTCAGGGTTGGGTTGAGGTGGTAATGAGGCCAGGGTCTGGAATGGAGCTCTCAAATGCTATACTCAGACATGTTGAAATCAATACTCCTGTCTGACTACTGCTGAAAATTCTTGAGACTCTGAGGCCCGCTGTGTACTCATGATAACCAGGAGAACTACAACAGCCGTGATAGCAAACCTCAAAGAAAGAAAACTGAGGACTTTAATATTTACTGATGTGAGGTGGTTTGGTATAAAGGATAAAGGAAATGGGTAAGAGGATAAATACTAACTGTCAGTCAGAGGTTTAAAGTTTCAATCCTGCAAAGGGTGACCCATTTTATTTTATTTAATAAGTAATTTTTATGCAACCAGAAATTACATTTATGATTGTAGATATTGGCTAACCCTATTTGATCATGTGACAATAATAAAAACCAAACCATGAGCTTTAAAGATGCAGTTGGCTAAACGATGATTCAAACTGAATCATATTGGGTAGTTTCTCACTTCACTGACGCCAATGGACATGAGAGTAAACAGAGATTAATGGGGACTTTTTTAAAGTCTCCACCTTCTCTGATATTTCTCCTGGGAAAGACACAAAATTTCTCTTTAAATGTCACCACCATCTCAATCTCTAATCAGATATACCAACAGAGATCTTAGATGAACTCCTACATTTTCATGGCAAAATTATCTAGTCTGTGCAGCTTTATTTTATAATTTAGTCCTTTTACTGTATATCACCAACTGACTTATTTGTATCTTTTTTGATGGAACAGAATCCACTGTTCTTAGATGTGCAGGACACCTGCGTTATCTCAAATCACAATTTATTTAAGGAGTCTGAAGTGTGAGTTTGAGCAGGACACCATCATGTTGTTTGTAAAAGCAAACATATTCCTGCTCTGAATCAACAAATCCAGATGCTGTGTGTGTACTTAACTTGCTTGCTAGTGGCATCTGTTTCTGAAGTGTGTGTTTGTACTCAAGAAGAACATGAGAACCACAGAAGATCCACTGTGCTTCAGAACACTCAGGCCAGTGGAGAATGAAGATCACTTTGTTTATGTGACAGCGCTGAAGTAGAACTCTAAACTAAACAAACAAAAGTTAGGTGCTGTGTCCACTGTCTGCAAACTGTCAGAATCATGTCACACCCTGGTAGGAATGATCAAACTGGTTTGCAGTCTTAGTTTAACAGATGTCTGGAGTTAAGATTAAATTGGTCTAAAGTTTAGAGTCAACATTTGTTTAACAAAGACTGCTACCAAATTAGATTAAAGCTACATGCACACTTTACTAAAGGGGTCATATCATGAGAAATCAAGTTTTACTTTTGTAAAAATGTTTTAATTGATATTTTCAGAACTTTCATAACATTTAGACAGACAGATAGATGAAAACATTATCGCATTTAACAAGCCAGTAACTGTTATGTAAGGTATCATTTTCAATATCCTTGGACATAAAATATTGATTTGAGTATTAATTAATTTGTAACAAACTCAAACGAGAGGAAAGGAGTGATATGTTACACTTTGTATGTAAATGTTCTCACACAGAGCTAGAAAAACCATTTTGAAATGAATTTAAATTGAATTTTTGAATTAAATTGGATTTTTTTTAATAATTCACTTTTAAAACTGTGTAAACTTTATTGTTCATTATAATGTTATACAATGTTCCATATGAGTGAATGATTAGTCTTTATTGTGTTAATTTAGTAACAGTTACTTCATTAGAGTTGGACTTCAACAGTTTTTCCATTTTATAATCTGTCAGGGATTGGTTTTTAAAGCCAGACAGTCAAAAGCCAGACAGATTATTCATTCTAATCATTACTGTCCATTACAATAATTACTGCTAATTACTCACTTTTGTCTGTTAGGTTAGGCACACAGTAATGATGAGGAGAAAGGTCCTAAACTACTTAAATTAAGAGAATAAGAAACTGTCAAGCTGTTCTGACACTATTCTTGCAGTCTGTTTAAAATAATTTGTGATGAAGCAGATTGCAGAAGAGTTTCTAGGTATAGCCAACTAAACGAGGAGTGCTGGGAAAGATCTTCCGCATGCTCATACATTTCTCCTGATCCAGGAACATAGAGTTTGCCTTCACTGACAGGTCATGTTCCAGAGTGACCTTTGTCTTCACCAGGTTCTGGAGAGTGTTCTCAGCCTCCATCAGTCTTTCTCTCAACTTCTGAATGGTGTCTTCAATCTGCCTCACCTCAGAAATCAACCTGAGAGATAAAGAGATGAAGGAACATGGGGAACAAAAAAGTTAATGCAAAAAGTCACCTGATCCCACTCATTTTGATGAGGAAAATTTGCACATTGGCATTCATTTGTTGTGTCCTTGGTTTGTGGAGGGCTGATACCTGTGGTGAGGGTAGTCCCTGCAGAGTTCAATGTTGGGTCTGCGAGATCTTTCTTCCAGGCGGGTCTGGGCCACTTTAAGAGGATTCTCCTTGTCTCTGATTGCCTTCTTTAGAGCTTCAATTAGCATTTCAGTCTGGAAGATTTCCTGAAGGGTCTAAAAGTAAAAGCTGGTAGATTGGAACATTATATCTAAACCAATATTAGATATTTTTCAAAACTCCATTAAATAATGCAATACTACCCATTCTACATCACTAAACACAACATATTGTGATGTAATCTCATTCTGACCAATCAGAATCTGATATGATGGCCCTGTTTTGGTTACCTCAACAGCTGTCAATGGCACACACCTCATGAACAGCAGACAGACAGCCATTTCATAGACGTCATTAACCTTCTCAACATTACACCCCAGTGTCTAGAGACTTCACTGTCTAGCTCTTTAGAGCAAACATATGCATGTATGGTAAGGACAATTATTCTGGGTCCTCTTTTAATGCAAGACAAACAGTAAACTCATTTGTAATGAAAACAATTTAAGAGAATGAAGAAAAGAAGACACTATTTTTAGCACTTTTGTGAAGATAATGTGATAATTGAATGAGGCATTAAAAGTAAACATGTGATGTCAGAATCCTGTAGTTACCTTGGCTAGGTGTGTCTGCAAACTGTTCTTGGCATCTGCTGTCTCAGAGATGCGGTTGGTGAAAGATACATTTACTGTGTTAAACTGGTTCCACATCTCATTCGAAGTGGCATTAAGTAGAATCTCAATCTCATCACGAAGTTTGTGGGACGCAGCCCGTTCGCTTTGAGAATGGAGGATGTTGTCATCAGTGAACTTTGACCAGGAGTCTGGAAGACTGATACTGTTAAGGCCATAAACAGAAAAGAAAGAATAATGAATGATCCAAACATATATGAAGTTATGAATAGTTATTTCCTTATGACATGGCATAAGGAAATAACTAATCCTAATAAGTAAATAAGGCAATCCCTCAAATTCTGACCATAACAAATTCTAAAAACAGAACTGAAAAGTGCTTCATCGATAATACTGTGTTGGTATTCCTCAAAAATTCAGGTTTTTCCTCAACACAAAACTGTAAGCATTATGCTTCTGCAATGAAATACTAAATGAAATATTAAAATTAAATATGAGCTTTCTTGCAGCATGACCAAGGTCATGGGTTTGATCCCAGAGAATGTGTGTACTGTAAAATATACAGTTCACCAAGGTGTCTTGTATAAAAGCATCTGTCAACTGTGTAAATGCAATCCAGCATAAAGCTAAAGTGCTTAACATTTAGATTTCATTCATATATGTTGTGACAGTTCATACATATGTGAACATTTTAGTGGTGCTGTGTATCACCCATTGTCTGTTCAGCATTCAGAACATTATATTTACATAATAAATTGCCTTTGGTACCTTTTTTGCAACTTTTTTGTACTTCCAGAGTGACGTCGCATTTTGTTTACACAGAACTGTGGGTACTTCTAAACCACCTAAACCTTTAACATTATTCTTCTGCTTCCTTTGCAAAAATATGTCCTTCAGGAAATGCAAATCTATTTAGACTTCAACAGTCCTTACAAGACAACTATCTGTAAAACTCACGAGGGGTCCAGGCGATCAATTCCTCTGTAGTAACTGATTCCATCAGAGGTGTTCCTAAGATGATGACACTTGTCATCAATTCTCTGTGCTGTGACTTTATCACTCAAATCTCTCTCCAGCTCATGCTGGGCCGCACGGTTTGACCTGAAAATGTAAATACAGCATACTGACTCAATGAAACCACAAAACTGCATCGTGCATTGTGTTTCAAAGACATCGTGATCATGCTTCAAACACGCTGTTTTCAAAGTGAATCAGATGAGTTGAAAATAAACCACCTGCATAGTTTTTTATTTACATAGATTTGCATCTGCATAGATTTCTCTGAAATGTCTTGTGAGACTTACGCTAACTGAGCGACGGCTCTCTCCAAATGTCTTCTCATTCTCTCTTGACATGACTTAATTACCTCCACCTCCTGCAAAAAAAGAAAAATATCTGTTATGTTTAGCCAAAATGGAAATTGTGTTAATGACTGGCTGACTGCACATTATCTTGCTTGTTACATGACAAATTATTTGTTCTTTTTTCTGTGGCTAAAAACCACAGTGGGTGTGATAGATATGAAACTAGCACAACAATGTGGGAAAGCAGTTGCCTAGGAAACGTCAATTAAACAGTTTAGGAGTCATTGTACATTATACAAATGCTATATTCCAAAAGATTGAGTAATAAAATTAGTCATTTACTACATTACAAAGATTAATTATCTGCCCACAAGCAGCTGTGGTCCACTCACCACCACTGTAATGTGATCTTTGCTTTGTGGTTTAACACATTTGGTGTTTAGATTTAAAGGAATACTTACACTTTAGAACTTTATTGGGTAAAATTATTAATTTTAATTTTTGGGTGTTTAGATTAAAGTTTATGAAAAGACATCTCACCCTAATTAATTCTCTCTCGACGTCATCATGAACCAAGTCAATGGACATCCGTTTCTCCCTGTGGAACAAACATTCCTGAGACACCTTCAATGGAAAAAAGGAAACGATGAAAAAATGGAAACCTTGAAATAGACCAATATACAGAGAATTCTATTCTATATAACTCTGTTTCACTTTATATAATACACTATAACATATAATGTTCAGAACAGAAAAAACTCTACAACATTATTAACATGGATATGGATATAATAAGATATAAGTAATGAAACACAATCATAAAAGCCAATATTGTCCATGAATAACTGTTGGGGAATACATCACATGAGGTATGACATCACCATGCCTTTTTATGAGGAAGTCTTACTGATTCAATTAAATTGTGACAAGGGCAGCACAACAAACGTATCACTATGGAAACGTTTTGTAGACATGTGGTAGTGTTGAACACATGCAAGATACTAGAAGTGGCTTTGTGTTGGTGTTGTCTCTATGGCAACAGTCTCTTACTGTGAGTCAGATGTGTAACTCTATAAAGACAAAGATGGAACACACTGAGGTCACAAGATCTAGTGTGCTTTGTGGTCAGCGTGACTGAAAGTCTATTTGTTACACACCAGTAGGGTCTATTACCAAGTGGTTTCCAACAATGGGTCACCTGACACTCTACTGTGGGTTTTTCTATAGTTACTGACACTTAAGTTGGATCCCTTTGACCCAAATCAGTTGCCTAACTAAGATAAACATTATAAAAAAGATGAATGACAATATATCATTAAAATATTTACATACATTTTATCAGTATTTCTGTATTTCAGTTTTTAACAAAGCAATACTGATTTTTTTCCAAATACCTGCTTAAATACCCCTTTGAGTTGGAGTACACCTGGTTAGCAATCACAGTTTTTCATAAATTCAGAGTCCCCATACACACACACATCACCTGCAGTGGGCTCTCTGTCTCAGCAAGCGCTCGTTCCAGTCTCCTTTTCACATCGGTCAGCGCTGTTATCTCCGTCACCATATTGTCAATCTCATGATTGAGCTCAGACCTCCAGAAGCTGATGTCATTCAGTCTTTCTCCAATGTTCTTGCTGGTGGTCTCCTGAGTTCTGCGGGTCAGCTGGTCCCGGTCCTGAATCATCCGGATTGTGTCTCTCCGCAGTCTTTCTGCACTGCTTCGGGATGATTCTGACTCCCTGTAGTTACTCTGGTTGGACTTGAACCAATCCTCAGGCATGTATCGTGTGCTGAAAGCCGTCCTGTTAGAGGGGTAGAACATGGTCTTGGCCCTGACCAAGTCCAGGTTTTCTCTTTGGAGGCCTGATACAGTGGGTATAGCACTGCCAGTCCTAAAGTATGAATTAGTTTTCCAGGGCATGTTTGAATTCTGGTTACTGGTCAGGGCTGGCTGGTGGCTTTTATAACTGGATGCTGTAGTGGAAATGGCAGGCAGGAAGTGGCTGGTTTTGGGCCGAGCATAAGTGGCCGTCAGGGTGGATCCAATTAGCTCCATGTGTCAATCAAACTGGCCACCACTTTGAAGGGAAATAGAACAGTTTTCTTTGGAATGTGTAGCCTACAGTGAGTCTTGTCTGTAGTTCATACATATCTAAACTGCATGTGTGTGTTTTTCTCTGACAGGAAAAATCTGGCCCTAATATTACACTGTGTTAAATAGAAATGTTGAACTTTAATTTCTGGTCACTGACAAACATTATGCATGCTTTAAAGTACCTCTTCTAGATTCATACACCACTGGTCATATTTTTTTGATGAACTATTGTTCATCAAAACCATAAAATAACACAAATTGAATTTTGCGAATTATGTAATGAATAAAAATCTTCACAAGGTATCTGGGATACTTTTTAGCAAGGTTCCCACATAGGCTGTGTGTTACTTAAACCGCCAACTATTTGAATGTGAAATACCTACTTTGTTAAATTCAATATACTGTCTGTTAAAGTTATTTATGGTTATTAAATTAATTTGGTTAATTTGTGTTACCTGTTATAAAATGCATTAGCACAGCATTAATTATTAACACAGTGCTAATGATGTTAAAAATAAGTATGCATATAAAAACCCCAGAAAGTCCTGAGGAAACATGCAAACATTGGTATATTTATTAATCACTTAAAAAGTGAAATACGTGTACATGCAAATGAAACATTGGGAAACAATATTTAATATTTTGCAAATATCCAGACTAAGAGAAATATCTAAAAAAAATCATTATATGACAAATGACTGCAGTATTAAAAATCTCTGAGTTTCTTACATAGTCTATGTAGAGATTAAAAAAATAATGTGAAGAAAACTCACCGTGTATCTGAATCTCGCCCGCGTCACTCTCACAGTGCTGGCGCACAAGAGTTCAGCGCCGTTAGGTGTAAAGCGCGCACCTTTGCGGGTCTATGAACACCTTTGCGCATGCGCAGAGGATCTGAACTGCACCAGTGTGCATTATTGATAGACATGCCGGTGACCAGTCAACATTCCGCGAAATACTTTCCTCAGAGCTCAAGCCAACAGAGTGCACGGTTATCTAAAACTATCGCTGGTTTAGAGGCATGTAACCAATAGCAACCAAATACTTCATCAAATACATAGACAGGCTAACAGGCTATAGCTGTCTATCTGTTAACTTTCATCTGACTGCATGCTTTCTGGGCAGCCATACCCCCTAGTCAGTTATTGCACATGTCTGTCCATTCAGAATACATAACACAGTTCAGCAGGTTTAAAATGATCAGCCACGGTTGAACTGAGACAAAGTGTATTTCTGATCCCCTGAGAGATAATGTTGTTTTAGTCTGGCATCATTTCATGTTATTCTAATCTTATCAAGTCACCAAAAGCACAGTCTAAGATAATAAATCTTACATTTGAATTAGAAATGAGTAGAAATAGAAATCAAAAACTGTGAAAAGTAATGCATGTAGGCTAAGGTCGTCCTTCGCTTTGCTTTCAGGGCAGATGTGTGAGAGTGCAGATAATCTGTGTGTTTCGAGTCTGATGTTTCAGATGTGTTGACACATTAAAAGGTGAAGCTTCAACACGTGGTTCCTCAGTGTTTCAGTGCTGCTTTCTCTTTCTCTAACCTCCCCTCAGCCTCAGATGACACAGCTGTCGATTGCCAACAGTCTGTTCGCTGTTTCTATTTTCTATTATTTTAGAGTGCACTTTCTGCACAATAATTAATGGAAAATGCTTCATTGATTTTTTTTTTAAATGCCGGTGTGGTATTGAAATTTGACTCACAGTGAGATTTTGACTCCCCCGCTTTGATTGGTTCATACACTGGGGAGGCTGTTAGCTGATTGGTTCCCATCTGTAAAGCCTACCCCCACACGTAATCCCAATTCTAACCACAGTAGAAAAACATGAGTCATTATATCCTTTTTTAAAATGACATCGGTCTATTATTGTTGGTAAAATATATCTCTAACGCCCCCCACATGACATTAAAAAAACAAATTGTGTCAATCAGACAGCCCTTTCTGTCTTCAAAAATTTGGCAATGCGAGACTACACCCAGCCATCAAAACTAAAGCATTTGACAATTAGTCCTGGATGCAAAAAGGCAATGCATATTTGTGTTTATACACAAAATACAGCACAGTTAATATTTCATGTGTGAAATGGGTTTGAGTTTTCACCACTGGGGTGGGGCAGATCTGAACAGGAAATACCACTGGAAGTATGGATGTAAATGTTGGAAACCCACCTCTGCTTACACAGCTGCTTATACTGACTGAATCTGGACACTTTCACAGCTATGCTACTGGAAATCCTTATGCATATCATATTATTTACACTTTTAAAAGTTTTGCTGAAAACCTGAATTCATTCACTACATTATTTTATTTTATAGGTCAGCTCTGGTGGAAATAAACCTTCAAACTTACAATTGTTTGCTTCGTTTTCTTTCTTTCTACCACCTGATGAGGTGTTTTAATTTTTGTCACATTGAACAAGGCATCCACCTTGTCCATAACCCTTAATTTGGATAATTGCATATATAAAACACTGTTATAGTACAGTACAATACCAAAGTTCTTATAATGGCATACCCCTTTCAAACTATAAATATATTTAGGAATCTGAGCTTTGAATCTCTGTGTTAGGTGAAAGGTGACACTATGTCATTATTGCATGGTCCTCAAAATCTATACCCCACCTCCAGGTGGATGGGTTACCACTACCTTATCAATGATTCAGTCGACAGGAAGAGAGCACACTGGACTGTTTATCACAGAATAATCACCTATGTGTCTTGTTACACTCCAGGCTAAGAGACGCACATATGCACCCAGGACTGAGGCTGTGTACAGGATTGAGGCTGTGTCTGTTCTGAGTGTTAACGTGTATTAACGCATGCAAAGTGAAAATTGCTTTGCCCACTGAGTCCCCCAGTAATGCAGAAACATGTCACATGTCAGTTTGTGAATTGAGGAAGGAGAATGGAATGTTTGTCTGACATTTTTGGTGAAAACCAAAATAGAATGTTGCTTATAGAATGTTGTTTGTATTGCCAAGCTACATGAAAAGCTAGACAATGAACGTCCATGTGAAGTGAGCGGTTTGTTAGATTTTACAGCATGAACATTACTGCTTAATACAATAAGCAGCAAAAATAAGCAGCAAATTAAGTTATTTATGCAACCTTTATATCATTTCAAACCATTGTTAAAAGGACCAAAAAACATCAGAAAAGCAGCATAAAGTCAGAAGCTCTGAAATTTAATATTCAGTCACATTCACATTGAAAAATATAATTCCGCAGGTTTTACATGGATATGGACTACTTTTATAGTCATTTTTGGTTCTTTTTGGCATGCCATGGTCACTATGAATTGTTGTGTGCAACAATCCGTATAAAGATTCTTCAGAAATATAACGGCATACAGGAAATAACACAAGGGCAGAAAAAATAAAGACAGAATTTATTGCTCTTTTGGGGGGTTGAAAAATATCTTAGAAATATATTAAAGAAATATTTCTTTAAACATCAGCTTTTGCACTGAAACACCATATGTTTTCAGCACTATGATGTACTGTACTCCCTTCCTCTGTGCCAACAGAGAGTTGCCCAATGTGAGCTTCCCCCACAGGAGCCTCTCTCTGTTATCCCTCTGTGGGTTTCTCCCTGATGCCTGTGTCTTTACTAAAATAACAGTGCATGTAGTTCCTGTCAGGCAACCCAGACATCAGCCCACAAAAGAAAAATACTTTTTTGTCCCCATTTTTTTGTCCCCAGATTTGTCCCCATTTTTATTTTCATGTGATTGTTTGATAAATGTATTAACCCCAAAGTAAAGTTAATAGAAATAAAATTTTAGAGATTCAGGTTGTGTTGCTGAGTGGCAGTTTCACGCAGGTGGTCTAATAACAACCGTCAGTTAGTTCTGTCAACAAAGTAAGATGAGATTCAACAGGGCATCATGCCAGCGATCCATCTCCTGACACATATTCTGAAGTTAGCGCACACGCAAACAAATTAACCCACATGTCTTAGCTTCTCCCTGTATTGAATATGCCCTATAAGGGCATGCTCAACAAACCCACTGTTGATGTAATTTTATATCTGCTTCCAAAAAGTGAACACCTCTCTTGGACGTAATTGTAACATAAGAGTGCTCTATATTTACCCTGGTACTGTGGGTCTAGATGGTCTGTGGTGTACTACTGCATGCCATAAATTCGTAAAGGACAAACCCATTTTCTCAGTGCATACTGCAAAGAGTATAGACGTGCAGACTGGAATCTGAATTCATTTTGTATAAAATGCTGTATTAAAAGTCTGAAAGATTTTTTTAGTAATTATTGTTATTATATTGTGCATATGATATGTACATTGCTACACTTCTGTGCCAGCAGAATCTCTAAACAAAATTATAAAATTAATGACAGTGATGTAAGTTTTTTAACACTTTACTATCTTCCATACTTAGCTCCACCCCAGACTCATGCCATTGGTTAAGCCGATGATGTTTTTCTGACTCAGTTGGCTCAAGGATATTAAGGTTACAGGCAGCGACAAAAGTCAAGACAAAGGTTTTGAATAGCACTGCATTAGACAGGCAGTCTGAAGAACACACTCTTCTTTTGAATCAAACAAGAATTTACATAGATAATTGATGGGAGTGTCAGATTTAAACTGCCACATGCAAATGGATATTGAATGCATGGATAAACTGTTGTGCTTTTATTGTGAATCAATGCTCTCTGAGGGTTGGGCAGATGGGTTTCATGTTAACACTATGAGACCTGACACTGGCTGATATTTCAGGGGAGAGAGAGAGACAGAGAAAGAGAGACAGGGAGAGAGAGAAAGAGAACCTGATTCTTGAGCACTTGTTCAGGTTTCCATGCTGGAGAGGGTTTTGATGGATGATTTTCTGAGGCGTGAATAGACTGCATCTACATTCCACTCTGTTACTGGGCAATAAAACATATAATTATCATTATGTTCTATACAATAAACATATAAAGTTTAGAAATGCTGACATACAGGAAATGATGGTATTTACTATCTAAACACCACTGATATACAAGGACAATGGACCAGGGAAGGGCTCCATTAACTTCCTAGAAAATATCTGTTAACTCTTCCTCTTTGACTCCATCAAAATGTCAGACAGAGATGCTTAAACATCCTGCTTTGTTAAACAAGGGTCCTCTCTTTCCTCACACAAGCCATCGTATGAATTGCATGACTATTTAATCTTTCTGCTCAGCCCCCTTATAAATCAGCAATAAAGTTTAGCTATAAGCACACCTAAAATCTATGATTGAAGTATTTGAGGTCTCTTTACATATGTACATTCACTGTAAATAACAAATAACTTCCTAATAACAAACCATTAAATCAAAGGTTTGCAGTTGTCACATGAAACAGTATGGCAACCATAGTTAATACTATATGCACTTATTGTCACAGTTGATAAGCGTTTCAATCACACCAGAGTGGAGGAATCACTGAGTCATTAAATCTGATCAGCCAATAGCAGCCCCCTGCTGAGCCATAGGCATCTGGTATACAGTCCTCTAAGAGCAGGGAAAGTGTTATACATTGGCCAATAGTATGTATACAGTAATATAGAATAGAACAGTGTACAGATCAAAACAGTATATCTATAATATATAGGCTATTTTTGTAAGTGTGACTTTTTATAGTACTGCATTTTGTATTGTGGAATATATTTCGAACTGAAGGAAAAATATTGCTGTATGTATAGATTAAGCAATCTTGTTGTTTAATAAAAATCTCCAGTATGCTCATCAGTTAAATGAATCAGTCAACAATGACACCCAATACTCTGAGCTCTTGCATATTCAATCTTTGCTCTAGACTTTTGGGGGTTTGCTTTGGTCAAGATATTATATCTTTTTAAATCCAGCGCTTTAAAAAATCTCACATGTCTTGAATGGAAAACTTGCATGTGGCCATGTGTGAAACATTCTAAGTGACGTTTGGAATGTCACAGCTCAGGTGCCGGAGCATGTGCCATTTATACTGCCGCATTCTGAGCTTCTGTGAAGCTCCCAAAATATGTCCCAATGGGTGGTCTCTTTAATGGAACATACAGACCAAAGTAAAGCCACTTTCTTTGTGGAGAGCGCATGATCCTAATTGTGTAGACCATCATGGAGTGCTAATGTTTACAGTAGTTTTGCGTTCTTCTCTATACTGTAGGTCTCCTGGAAAAAGCTTGAAGGAACCAAGTATGGTACAGTATTAGATTACACAGTGGAACAGCACAGGCGCCATTGATCAGATTAGGCTAAACCACAGGGAAAGTGAGGGCAGATAAATCTTTGCAGGGTATTTATCCTTTTGAAAAGTGCCGGTCAAATGAAAGGTCTAGACATACAGCCGGGCCACATGACATCTGGGTTAAGTGTAAATAATGTGTATCATAATTGTTTTGAGATTAAATGTTATGCCATTTGTCATGGGCACTGAAATACTGTACACCATGTCTCAGCTGAGATCCCATGATAAAAATACAAAAGAGGCGCTACAGTGATTTTACCATAGTCTTAAAGCAGGCAACACAGAGTGCCTAAAACCCATTTTCCTGTGGTAAAATTGTAAAAAAAAGTGACATTAAGTATTATAAATATGGCTAAGCAATGTAGTTCATTTTGCTAACTGCTAGCTGTTTTCAGTTGCTAGGCAACATTTGGAACCTGACACGTTTATGCAGAGTGTGATATGCCAAGTATGCATTTATAGACACAATCACCTTTCGGAAACCTTAAAAGACTAACTGAACAACCTATGGCCTTGTGGATTTCAGTGGCACGTAAGCAGGGCAGCCATAAATCCTCATAAATCCTCAAGACTGCATATGCTCATCAAGTGTGCTATTTGGGATAGGCCTGATTTTTCCTCCTTGCTTTGAATAAAACTTGCATTAGTACTTTTATTAGTTTCGTATTAGTATAATTTTGGGATTATTAACAATGGTTTTGCACACTTCATATCTCCAGGTCTCCAACAGAGACACATAGAAGACTAAAAGAGAGGAAGAGGGCAAGAGAGACAGACAAATAACTACATTGGAAATAGAGATACTGTAGACAGAAAAAGAGAAAGAGAGAGACAGAAAGAAAGAAAGAACAGCATAAACTGCCACACATATCTGACAGCACACTCGGGTTAGAGTCAGGCAGCCAAAGTGCCTGCCTATAGAGAATGAATACCAGGCTCTGTTAGCATCCCAGTCATCACATTCCTTCAGAGCCACAGAGCCCAGCGGAGGAGAGGGCACCAGCCATGGAGCCTGGCCAGGATCTAGCTTACAATACATTCAGTCTGCACACAGCACGCGGGCCTGCCAACAACCCCGTCATGCTCCCAAAATGCCACCGCTTATTGTCCGTCGGTTGTTCTCTGACGTAGGTGTGAAGAGCATTGTGGTCTTTAGGGATCACTTCATTACTAAACACTCATTTTGAGATTAAACTGTAGCTAGGCTAATGGTAGTTCTGCTAACTGGAATAGATGCTACGTTGAGAAACAATTGTTTGGCTATAATTAAGTCATGTTGAGTCATACTGCAGAAAGCTTATGATGGTGTTTAATGGGATTACCTGTATGCAGCCCCCCTTAGTGGTGAATAAGATTGCAAGCATAAGTCAGACAATCAATAAGTATTTGACAAATGTATTCGCAGCTAAAAGGGAATGTTCTCAGAGTGGGTAATAAAGGTTCTTTATCAAAATGTTATAAATAATGTTCTTGATTATTGAAAAATTAAAAGTTACCTTGCGTTTCTTGACTTCAGATGCTGTTAGATTCTATATAAGTTTTAATAAGCATATATATATATATATATATATATATATATATATATATATATATATATATATATATATATATATATATAATATATCTGCTTATTAAAACTTATATAGAATCTAACAGCATCTGAAGTCAAGAAATATATATATATATATTCCAATGACTGTTGCTGAAATCTCTAGGCTAATACCTAGATCTTATCTAGATAACTACAATGTGGTTTTCTCTTGCTTAAGATGAGATTATGAAGGCATTTGATTGGTTGTGTTTGCTTTAAATGCATGCATAAATCCCTTCTTAAAGTGCCACGCATGGGTGTTTCTCAAGTAAACAGATTTGGCACACCACAGAGCAAAGAAGGCTAAAGCAGAATGGATTACGTTGGAGTTGACACATTAGTGTTTGTCATTTTTGTGAAACATTCACAATCAGCTGCGTTCAAAAAAATGAGTTCAAAATGAGTTCAAATAAGTTATTCTGCTTCAGTGGCACATAGATTTAAAGCAATTTTAATGGTCTCAGAAAATCTTATGCTGTCTTAGGTTGTTTAGAAACTGTGCCCTCTCTTGTCACTAAGGGTACCACGGCAGTTTGTCTGGCAGATGGGAAGGGCAACTTCATGTTTCAAATCCTGGAGCTCATCCAGCTATGGAAGAAGTGAATCATCCAGCAGAATTCTATACACATACAAACATAAACACGCACACACACTGAAAGTGAGAGCAGCAGAATTCATCTCAGCTACATTACGTTTAAATGCTTTAAAGAGTATTATTATTACATATTATTACAAATATGGCATGCAAAAATAGCAGTTCTGGGTGTGTCTCAAAAGCAAACTGTTGTAATAAATGACAATGCTGTAATATATGTATGTTGCAACTGTATGTTGTTTTTACTGACACATTAAAAGCACACATTTGAATGAATCACACGGTTACTGCAATTTGTCAGCAAATATCTAATTTCAGATTCAGAATTCAGAATTCAAACTATCAATCACTCCATTAACTGACCTGCAGGAATCATGATAAATTGTTACTCAGTTTGTGGAAAATAACTTTAGGTGGAAAGTTTATTCTCATGACTTGATCATGTAGGATGTTAGTCACTCAAATCTGTATGAGAGTATCTGTCCCATTGGCGGGTCATTCTTACTGACTCAGTGGATAGTTGTGGGCGTTTTCTCTCTGGAGCTGAACTGCTGGGTTGGTGAGACTGTGGAAGGGGTGTGGATCACACTTCCCTAATGGGTATACTCAGAGTCCACCAGAAAAATCTGGGAAGTGTGTTTCCTTGAAAACGTGACTAATTCTGTCCACATTTTTTTGGAATGAGTTTTGAAATATCTTTATAGTAACTCACACAGAAAGGCCCCAAAAAAGACAAAACTCACCCAAATTCATTTGTTAATACTGGTACACCTGTAGACTGATTTCTGTGGTTGGTTACAGTGTTTAAAGAAAACAGAAACCCTAAGTGAAATGCTTAAATCAGTACAATACAATTGGCTAATTACATTTTTGTTAAAAGTGCAGTGCTAGAATATGCTTCTAACTACAGTAATAATGAGTCATCAAGGCTTTTAACCGTGCTACGATAATACAAAAATTTCAATAAAATTGATTTAGTGTTTTATTGGTCTCATTTACAGAAAATGCTGATTCAAGTTTTGTAATTCAGGAAGTACTGTAAGCTTTGTAAATCATAACTTACAGTAGGCTATTTAAGGTCAGATTCATAGTTCTGTGCTGGGCATATTGGTTTCATCCAAGCAGTGTGACTGAGCAGAACTACTCTAATATCTCCAGTAGTGGAACATCAGACTCAGCGCTGGCAGACTGTGGTCATTGGCTGACTTCAGCAGCAGCCTGGCACATTGAATCATGGTCTCGTGCTGCAGTCTGCTCATCCATCCACACACATGACCTAACCAATCATAGACTACAAGCCCATAAAGTAAACTGTTTTACTTCAACAGACAAATATGGTCAAGTGTACATATGGTATTTAAACACCTACCAACACCAAGTATTTACATCTACTTTTGATGGTGATAAGTCAATAAGTCATGGTATGTTTTAGAAGGTCACATGTTTAACGTTTCAGATACATTTATGAGCATGGTCTCAAGTTAGCCCCCAGACACACCCTCTTATGTCTGTCAGTGTCACAACCTGTGCGTCTGTCAATCAAAAGTGTTAATTGGGTGATATCTGGAATTATGGGTGTGGCTTGGAATGTGGATTTATTAGCCTGCTCAAATTAAGGATTCAATTAAATGCATTATTTGTAAAATGCTCTTTATTTGTAAACTGACAAACTTACAAATAAATCATAGCCCAAACACTCAGAGGACTGTCATACCACATTTAATTTTTTTTTGGGATAGTTCACCCAAAACTGGAAATTCGTCCATCATACCTGTATAAATTTTGTGCTTGTGAGGAACACAAAAGTAGATATTTTGAAGTATGTTGTAACCAAAGAGCAGAGGCACCCCTCTGCTCTTTCTAACTTCCACATTCAGTAACTTCCACTGAATGACATTTCTTAAAATATTTTCTGGAAAAATTCAATTCTGGAAAAATTACTTACCCTGCCTTTAAATCATGCTGATGGATCACCAGGCTTTTCCAAAATCTGTAAAATCTATACCAGCATGAGAACATGCTGCCATTAAAGCAAAGGAGTTACATAATCAATACTCAAAAAATAATGTAGTGGTTTTAAATCAACTTTTCTTACGTTTTCATGCTGATAACATCTGTAATGAAGAATGTGTATAAAAATAAATTCCTGCAAAATAGTGATTTTTTACTACTGTCCTAAGCATTATGGAGCCTACAGTATACTGTGCAGTATGCTGTCAGTAATAAATATCTTAAAACCCAAATGCTACAATGGAAAACTCCAGTCTATGCATAGAAATGTGTGTTTCACCACAAGTTTCCCTTGTGAGCTGTAAGAATAAGATTCCTATCAGCTTTTTTTCTCAAATATCTTTTGCTCTGAAAACAGACATCAGTTGTCCAGAAAAATTCAGTTCTGTGTGAAACACGCTACATTCTGGCCAGGCCTATTTTCACATTTTTTAGTTATGGTCAAAATTAAATCCAGAAAGGCACATGACTGGAAAGTCTTTATCTGTTGTTCAGCAGAGCAAATAAAGGGTTCTGTCTCACTCTTTTAATGGGATGACATTTTTCCACTCTCCCCTTGCTCCCGAAGCTCAGTCCCTTTCATCCGTCATCCCCTCTGTCTGTGCGTCTGAAATGCCATCAGTTTCTGCTAGAGTAACTGCTAACAAGACACTTCTTTTCCTTGTGTATCTGCACTATGTTGTCCAGTCGAGAACAGAGCTATTCTTTCAGTCAGTGGGGAGGACAGAAATTCGGGAGAGAGGGTTGGTTTATGAAAACAGCTATTTGTTCCACCACCCTGCACTGTTCTTGGTGTCTCTGAGGTGACTGAATAATGAAGGATGAGTTTGTATCAGAACAGTTGAAGAGTAAGTGAGGAGACAAAGGCAATTGTAACCCAAAATTTTGACTTATTCAGCATATCATGATTTTTGTTTATGTCTAGAAAAATGTCTAGTTTTTTGAGAAATGAGTGCCCAATACTGTTTCTCCCTAATGTCCAAACCAGGGGCAATAACAAGAGCTAGCATTGGCCAAAACATTTTTTTCTCTATTAACAGTTCTCTATTCATGTTTTGAAGTTTTTGCAAGAAACATGTATTTTCTTAATACATGTATATACAGTATATAAATCAGAGACTTCAGCTTGTTTAACAGTGCCTCAGAGTCTTCTGATTGGTTAAACCAATTGCTGAACACATGTATTTCAAACTCAGCAAATTACTATAGAAGCTCAGAAATTATTTTCTGATGTGTAATTTGTAGATTGTGGGAAACCTTGATGGTCTATGTTATTTTCAGAATAAATATTTATTTGGCACGTTGCTATGACTCTGACTCTAATTTTAAAATCTTTAAACTAGCTGGCCAATTAGGGATTTTATTGCACATTGTACGTTAGGTGTTTGATCCAGTGAAGTTGTAAGATAATTCGGAGGCCCATCATTACCCACATGACTTCAGTTTATAGAGTGTGGACAGATAGAATCCTAACAGCTGAGAATGTGGAGCTTCTCGTGTGAATGTGAACCATATGAGAACAAGATGAACGAGGTCATGCTATACACCTCTCCTATGTTTGGAAACATGTGAGCTGACTGGCTACCCAGTCCATTAATGTCAGTGTAAAATTTTGTGCAACATTTAATAATAGTACAATAATCTAAACTATTAAATAACACAAATGAAAGAATAAGGTTTATGTAGATAACCAAAAATGTTGAACATTTCAGAATGTTCAGTTAAATTTAGACTCTTCAAAATATCCACCCTTTGCCACAATTACAGCTCTGAAAACTGTGAACACTGTGAACACTGAAAACTGTGAAAACTATGAACACTGTCCACTAGCCATACCTGTGTACATCTTTTGCTTTCACGCGATTGCAACAGTGGAAATAACTAAAATTGACAATTTACGATTGACGATTAACTGACTAACTGATTAACTGATTAATTGACGATTAACTGACAATTCAGTCTTTTATCTTGTCTCTCCCCCAGTACCACCTGCCATATCTTTGATATGCCCCACCCAAACCTTCTGTCTGAACAGGAAAAACATATGCACTGGTAAGACTGCAATTCCTTTTGTTACCCAGCCTAAGGTATGCTAAAATCCCAGTCTCTTATTTTTTATCACTTGTTCTATGTTTTTGTTCTCCTGTGTTTCTCTGTATGTGTGGCTGATGCTCTCCTCTCTGCTCCTGGAATGAAACAATAACTCCTGTGGTGAGTTTTCAGTTGTCGGTCTCTGTTCGTGTTCCATGTGCCCATCACGAGTCAGTCCAGGCCTCCCACGATGGAACTCCTTCGCTGGGGTGACTCCTTCGCTGAGTCCTCCCTTAACCTCTGGTCTATGGCTGCTTGGGATAGTAGAGGCACAATCACAAGAGTATTTTAATGACCTGCTGAAACTCAAACGATTTCCCGCCTTTAGGAACAGCTGCAAGCTTCACTCCATCTAAGGAGACAAGGGTGGCCTGGAGGGGCATGGTCTCCGGGGTCAGTTGTGGTTGCCCCTGAATGGCATAGTTTATTCCAAGAGTCCATTATACAGTATTTCCATCTCTTGTACTGTCCATCCCACATCTACATATTATCAGTGTTCTGAAACTGGATTACTTTAACAGATACTCCAAGCCACAATACATCCCATGTCATAACACATCTTCAGTAATGCTCTTGTGAGCCACATACGGTACCCAGCACAGTACCAGTAGTTTACTTTATTACTTTAAGTATTTACTTTATACTTCATAATGCACATTATTGGGCCTCATGCATGTTTTTCTAAAGATAAACTTATTTTCATGAAAAGGTAATAATGTGCTTCACTTTTAAAACAACATTCTGTATAGTTATAATATGAAAAACAATATGAAAGTATAACCTACGATCAAACATCCAGTCACAGTTTCCATGCAGTAAAACCTCTGTGGATAAAATTACACTCTACAATATTTCCATCTGAATATTTGTTTTACTCCGAAGCATTTCACAGAACCTTTGTGTTGTTTTTAAACATCATGAATGTTAACTGCAAAATGTTACCAGAGGCATCTGTGAAATCTTTTACTGTTTCACTTGGCTGTGATTTCCAAATGAACGCACTGCAGCATATCTCAGTGTGGTGTGAGCATTCTGAAACCTTATATGAACTTCAGTGTCACACATTCCTCAGACATATAGAGGGGCATAATACAGCTGATTAAAACTTGAGGGGCTGTGTACCGGAAATGCCTTGTTTATGCTTTTGGTTCAGGGAGGCTATTCCACCCACTTTTGTGAATTAAAGTAAAAGCGCCCTCAACTGAAAACAATCTTTTTCTTTTACTGTATCTCTCTGTGTGTGTGGTCACAGTTAGATGAACAGGACCAGTCCCTTTCAAACTCTGTTTCTCCTGACAGGCAGCTCCAGCCAACAATGTGGCACACAATTATAGGGCAGCCATTTTGTTCAGCCCACGCGTCTTCCTACCATAAAAATTGATATCATACCATAAGCCTACATTGAAACTCTATGTATCTGTGTCTGTTCACAGTTTTCAAATGGGATGATGAGCTACGAGAACAAAAGCTAGTGGAGGAGGAATGATATTTTGACAGCACCAACAATGTAATGCCAAAACTCACCCTTAACACACAAATAGTGGTTCGTAGACAAATGTGAATGTTCACGTTCACTAAACATAAGACAAGATATTGTGAGTTTAACCATGTGTATTCCATAGAGGATGAGTTAATAGTATTAATAAAACCGACAGGATGAAAACACCGCCCTGCAATGACTAAAAAGCTGCCAGACCAGAATGTCATTTTCACATAATATATGTTTTCAGAACTCTCAGTTATAAACGTGTCAACATAATACTCTAAAAAGCATGAGTGAATGTCCCTTATAACTCAGACATGATTGTTGGGAAATGATTCTGTGCGGTTGCTAAGATGACCCGAGTGTTTATTAACATGTTGCTATGTAGTTGCTAAAGTGTACTGGGGTTCAAAGCACCATCATCTAGCATATTGTACATGAAGCACGTACTATTCCACATATTAAACAGACTGTCCAATTAAAAACAATCTGTTTGCCAATCTGTTGAACTTGCTGTTATAGACCAAACCCAAGACTGGATGGGATATTTCTCAGGATATATTACCCCACAATATTTCATTTCCTGATTCACAAACAAAGGTAAACCAAAACATCAGTTCTGCACACTCAGCGCTCTGTAACTTCAGTATACACAAACACACCCAGGAGAGAGTCCACACACTCTAACACACGCTTGCTTTTACCCCTGCAGACCTCTTGGCATTTTTAAACAACGAAAACAGCTTCATAAGAATGTCATTACGTTTTATATCAGTGGTCCTGGCTTCCTACGAAACATCATTAGAGCTCCTACTTTCCGTGCATCGTTTTCAGCTGTTTTTACATAATAACCCAGTCAGGTAAAATCAGTATTGCAATACCTTTTCCCAAATTTATTGCTATTTCAAGTGCCAGTAACATAAAATAGTTAATACTTTGCCTAACAACAGGAATGTCTTATGGGCAGTTATCTTGAACTGTTTTCTGTATCTAGGCTTGTTGTATAGGCTGAGGGGCATATTGATGTGGGCTCATTTCCCCAGAGGTCATGGATGTTAAACTAAATTCTCAGTGTATGATTGGCTGTTCCTGTGAGAGATGAGGCAGTGAAAGGCAGAGTTAAGTACAAACTGTAGAATAGTAAAAAAAATTATTTAATGAGCTGCGGCCAATTAATTCTTCCATTGTTCCATTAGTCTGTTCTTCTTTTTTAAAACACTTGATTGCATTGGATTTTTTGATATTGTATGGTTGCTAGTTACACACAAGCAAGGAATGTTCTAGGTTCCATGTTGTGTTCTATGAATAGCATCTGTGGCATGCTGTTGATTACTACAGAAAATACTTTCAACGCGTCCATCAGTTTCTAAAAACAAGCAAAGAAACAAACATAAAAATCATTCCAATGAAGGTCTATGGAGCAAAGTATTTTACTGAGCAAACAGTCTAGACTTAATCATAAGACTAGTGTGATAAAATCATTTATTTACTGTGTCTGTGCAAAATTATATCAAATTTTTCAGCTCCTGACCATGTAAAGCCAGTAAACATGGTATCTCTTGCACACTACATAAAAAAATACCAAAAAGGCCTTGTTTTAAGAGTGGAAAAAACATCCTTAAAATTACTTATGAAGGTCATCTGTCAAGAACAACCATCTTATCACTAAAAGGGCAATTTAATTTGACAGCTCAGAATGAATTAGATTTACAGAAGAATTAATTTAAATCCTTTAACAAAAACATGAACTTTACATTTATGCATTTAACCTCTATAGAGTGTCCCATATATCTTGATCATAAATGCTTTATTGTCGATTCAGTTCTTTTTATTTAAAGATGGTGTATACTTGTAACTTTTATGAAACCTGGAACATTCTTTAAACTGTGTCTAATGCATTTCTGCACAATTTTATACAGCTCTTGCACACACAGCATGTTCTGTGGTGCTGTTCTGGTGTGATCATTTTTCAAGAGGAAAAGTACCTGCTGGTAAGATGATTCACCAGACTGAATGTTAAATAGAAATTTGAGTGGAGACTGCTGGGTTTATGGCCCTTTCTATGCTACCATTGACGGGAATCTTGGATCTTTAAAGTCCCTGGCACAGAGCTCTCCTCATTTCACCTTGTTTCCTGTTGCCATTTCGAAGAATGTTCTCAGGTTTTCCAAACCTCTGTTGTCCTGTGCAGAATTACAGAGGAATGATGTTTCAGGATGGACAGGGGTCCAAAAATAATCTAAATGAATGCAGCTCTTATTTGAGACAGCAGGCTTAATGGTAAAGTGTGTGTGTAATAGAGAGAGAGGAAGAGGGAGGTACAGAATTAAAAGTTACACAGTGTAACCTGGTCACAATCTTTATTCAGACAAAAGATTATCTGATAGATTTCACAAGAATGAGCAGGAGGGTTTTATTTCTGTTTCTCTACAGAAATATTATGTACTGTATCAGACCATGGAATCTAGCTGCTTTTAAAAAATATTCTGTTAAATTTAAAACAAAGTTTACTGTAAATGCCCTTACTTTAAATGCTATTCCCTGGAATATCTGCTATCGAAATGCTTTCTTAAAGCTTTAATCTGGCATCTCTGTTTAAACATAGATTTGCAAGTACTCATTTTGTTAACGTGAATGCCATGTTTAAATTCAAAGTAAGCTATAAACTCTCCATCATCCTCAGCCATCACACACGCGGTTTAGCAGCTATGGGTTCTTTCTGTTTATGAATGTGACAGTCACGTAGATGAGTGATGGCAAACTGACACTTTCCGTGAAATCAGACCCAACAACTCAAATTATAAAATATTATTTAAACTTACCATTGTGAATCGGGGTAAAGCCATTTGAACAATGACATGTTATGTGCTTGCTCAATAACAAATATATCATAAATGTTGCAAGCTGCAATCAATAACTTATTTTTATTATTAACAAGTTAAAAGATACTGCATAACAGCCCACACATAACTAAATGAAAATTTAAACTGTTAAAACAATGTGAGATATGGAGAGTGGACCTGTACCTTTAATGCTGAAGACTTTATGAATGTATGTGGTCTTTGGAGGACGCTCTGGTAACACATGGCATCTGAGGCTCGCAGGGCTGGGCGGGTTTCACCACTTTCACCACCATAAATACACCCACTACATAAGGCTTAAATTCACTGTAACCTCCCCTTCTCATGCCTGAGAGAGAGAGACAGTTTAGCTGTACGAGTTGATATCTACAGTATATTATGTCAGTATGTACGTGTTGGGGTTTCGGTGTTGATGGATTCCAGTGTGTGTATATTTATACACACACTGGAGAAACATAAGCCTACGCATCTGCAAAGCAATTTCATGTGAGTGCCTGGCATTTAACCTCACAGACGTCACTGTGAGCTCAGGTTATATAAAGTGGACAGACGAAATAACTTTTAGCAGAGACCAACCTTGTGAAATGGCAGAAAGTCTTAGCGCGCCTGAAATAAACTCCCCTCAAAGACATATCAAGATGTGATGTAGATACACACACATTTGCAGGCCCAATGTTGTGCAGCGGTTAAAGCTTTGGACAATTAAGGACAATTAATGTGGAAGGTCCAAATCCTGCCTATAGTGATACTAAAACCATAAGGTTGCTGGTTCAACCCCTACAAAAAGCAAGCCATAAGCAATCATCATTGTGCTATTGAGAAAATGAACCCATGGAGCACCAGGAGAGTTATTCCTGTTGTAGTTTGGTACTAGTGTCATTATATGGCAATTGCATTAAATAGAATCATATTCTGTCCTGTGCAATTATATTATAGTATAGTAGCTAAATCAATCAAATAAATTACAAATGTTTTAGTATTGTGTAGTGTAGTGTAGTGTAGTATTCTTTTTAACAGGGACCATGTGTTTTAATCCATGCTTTTGAAAACATGGATTGGATTTTATTTGTTGGCTTTGACATCACAGCATAGAACAGTAGCTACTGAAGAACAGGGATGGTTATGGAGGGATGTGTCCTGCATCCTACAATGTGTACTTAAACCATATGTGGAGCCACAAATCTAAAACTCACAAATTCAGAAGTTTAGCATCACATTTGCATATGCACATTGTTTGCCTTTCTGTTATGACACACAAAGTCCTTCCAATCTGTAATAAACAGTATTACTCACCCAGCTTATCTCAGTTCTTAAACCAGACCTGTTTCCATGACAAACACCCTTAACAACAGCACAGCAAGGGAATACTGCAAGGGAATCCTTGAGGTGAGCCTAATGTCTACCACTGGCTTGAGCGCTATGTTAACCAATCAGTAGCTCCCCCTACTGTTGCTCAGGGTTACAGTGCAAATGTTAAGGGTCAGGAATCAGGCCATCAAATGCCCTAGCCGAGTGATTTGCTATTCAAACTTGAAAAACCCTGTTGTAGCCAAGTGAACAGATAAAACAGGCCACAGGGACTGTCAGAAACTATCTCTTATCATCTAGTGGTTAGGCTAGTAATGTGTGTAGCTTCAAATGATTTTTATTTCTAATCCTTAAAAATATATGACAAAACTCAGTTTCTTTCCACTGAATATGGATGGAGGACAAATCTGTGTAAAAAGATGTTTAAAAATATGTATATTTGAAGGCAGGTTAAAAATGCCCTCGGAGGGCCATTTAAAGTGACAACAGCCTTCTTAAAGAACCTATGTGTGATTTTGACAAGTTGCTCTTAAAATCTAGCTGCATTTTTACATTTATTCAACATTCACGTAGTCTTTGTTTACTAAATTCAGTCATATCATGGCAACATCAGCATTCCAAAAAAAGAACTGTTGTACGAAAGCCCTTTGTGGAACAGGAAGTTCACCCCACCCAGCAGGGGTCAGAGGTCAGAGGCAGAATGTGTCATGGGTGGTGCATGCCTCAACACTGACAGCAGGAAACAAAAAGAAAAAGGAGAAAAAATAACAAGCTTTTCTCTTACAATGATATTCCGGATGTGTGTAGCGTGGGAGGTTTCCGGACACCCTGCATGGACATGAGTGAACAGAAAAATGTGAGCTTTTTAAATTGTTATTGCAAATTCCTTATGCTCTTGTCCTTTAATTTTTATCTTTCTGGAATGGCATATCTTGCTTAATATGATACCTAAAATCTATCATGTTAATTGACTAAATGTTGCTTAGTCTCAGAAGTACATACTGTTTTTATAGGCAGTCTGAATACATTACCCTCTCATAGACCACTGAGAGATGCCCAAGCCTTCACATGCAATGACATTCTAATGCATGTTCTTTAATTCAAATGGTCCAGATGTGTTGCAGTTTTAATTAGTCAACTCTTAATTCATAAACCAACTACAATTTTAAATAATACCATGTATTATGTTTTCCGTGTTGTACGTTTAATAATTTGAGCTTTATTTTTCATTATATGTAAAGCTGCTTTGAAGCAATCCAACGTTGTAAAAAGCAGTATATAAATAAATTAAAACTGTTTTTGCTTTAACCTTTACAAAAAAAGTATAAAAATATATTTAAAAGCAGAGAAAGCTAGTTCATGCATTTATGACCTACAGACTGGGCTATTGTAATGCACAACTAAGTGGTTGTTACACTGGCTACCTGTCAAGTTTTAAATTACATGCAAGATATTGCTACTTACAAGGCTTTAAAGCTCCTGTGTATCTGTGTAACTGATCTTCTATCACGCTACAAGCCAACAAGCTCTTCAAGATCACAAAAACTGTTAACTTTTAAACTGTTAAAAGTCCACTAAAGGACTAAAGTTTGCACATTTGGCTCCTAAACTCTGGAATAGCTTTTCTGACACTTTTGGGACTCAGATACTCTCTTACAATTCAAATCTAGATTAAAGACACGTCCCTGTAGCCAAGCACATAATGCATCTCATAACCTTGTATTTCAATTACATTAAAACAAACCCGCTACAGATTATCTTGTGTTACGAACAGCAGCTGCACTAATTATTCTCTATTTGCCTCCACTTTCTACCTCAGGATAATCTGCATAAACTGCATAAGCTGTACTTGTACAATTCTAAAATCACTTCTAACAAAACATCTGTCTACAATTTACAACATTCATTTTGTAGCTTTGAAATGATATGTATTGTGAAAAGCGCTATCCAAATAAATGTAAATTGAATTGAATTAAATGCATAAATATAAAAAAAACTATATATTGATTTTGTTAAGTAAGGCCCAAAAAAATATATCTAACATATATATATATATATATATATATATATATATATATATATATATATATATATTTGTAAAACTTTCTAATATATATATTAGAAAGTTTGGTGTTTGAAGCTTAATGAAGAAAAACAAGGGTTCTGTACTATTGCTAGATCACTACTAAGTGCAAATGCAAATCGACCCTATTAACATTTGCGCAAAAGGTCAAGTTTCTTTGGCTCCGTTGAAGCACACAAGATTAAACCATTATTAAACCATGCTGGAAAAATGTGGATCATGAGTTTCCATTAAATGGCGTTGACCTCCTGCAGAAAAAAAATGCATCTGTTTTTCATGTTACTGGTTCATCAAGTCCTGCTTAGCCTGAGGGGTTGATACATTTAGGGTTATAAACATAGCCCGGATAACACAAGCGAATTAAGCTTCTATTATCAAACATTCATAATGTCTGGAATCAATACTGTAACTGTTTTGTTTTTGTTATCACCTTTCAGAATCTTGCATTGCATTGTTATATTTTGTTTGGTTTATAAAGATCTCCTGTTTAGGATTCAAGAAGGTCAAACAGGAAAGGCAGAGCTTACACCTTTATTAAAACACTCCAGGAACTAGAGAACACACCCTGCTTAAGTCATCTGCTGAGAGGAATATAAATACAATGTAAATTGTAAATACATGCTTTTTATTTGGCCTCACCAATTGATCGTAATATGTCTGAAGACATATTAATTCAAAATCTGCTTTGAATCAGAATAGTTTATAATCCCGTTTTTGTGCCATTCCAGTTATGCACCTTTTTCCCATAATTTGCCAAAATGGGCATGTGAGACCCACCCCAGCACTTAAAGAGTAAAGTGTTTCCCACAGAACAATGACTTTCTTTCATACTACTATAGCTAACTGTTCAGGAATTAGACCTGAAAGACTTCCATGGTAAAGGTTAATACAAACAAGTCTTACTGTTCATGGGGCAGCTGTGGCCTACTGGTTAATGAGTTGGAGTTGTCACCAGATTGATTCTCAGTGCCAACAGGAAACAACTGAGGTCCCCTTGATTAAGGCACCTTACCTCCAGTTGCTCCCTGGGCACTGCAGTGAATGGCTGCCCACTACTCCTGGTGTGTTTACTACTCTTAAATCCAAAGTACTGTATATGCACTAGCTGGATGGGTTAAATACAGAGTATCAAAATAAAAATTAAGAGCATGGGTTACCATACTTGGCTTGCACATCACAATAAAGGGAAAAAAAACCCTTTAAATTAACTTAGGACTGAAAGTGTTCTTTTTTTCCACTGTAATGCCACTAGGTGGCTGATTTGACATCACCAATGAGTCACTTTCATTAATGCATGACCCTCAAAGATGACATCCATTGCTTTACGTCACAGGTACAAATATAAAACAACATTTCTAACACACATCCTGATATTATCTCCTTTTTACTCCACCCTGCATTACAAGCTAGACTGAACAGTCACAGGCCTAAACCTTTGGCTTTAATCCAAATACCACAGAGGATATTGAAATGACACAGAAATTGTGTGTTTTGAAGAGTGTATATTAGATTGTCTATACAAACCATACAGCAATAGCACTTATAATTAAAGAATGTGTGTCAGGAAGAAGTAGACATTTTGTTTACGAATAAAAATGTGCTCTGTATCATTGAGGCAGACATAAAAGTTTAAGACTATGATTTAACGTAAGGCTCTATGAATATACAACTTGCGGATTGTGTCAGAGACTTTAGGCAACAGGAAATAACTGCATACCGTAACTTCTACTTAACTGTAAAAAATTATTAGAATTTAAATATATACTTGTAAAATAATGAATACATAATGATTATAAGATTTTGCCTCCCTCTCCTGGCCAAGAAAAAAGTGCAAGAGAATAAGTGTAGGCGTAAATAGTTATTTTACACTTAAAGCACCTGTAAACTAATAAGCAGTCACAAAGTGTCTGCATGTCTATGGGCATTTGAAGTGTAAAGATGCTAGTAAATCTAATCTAGTGTGTAACTAACCTAATAACTCATTGAGGAGGCCATGTGTGTAATATACCAATGGGTAGGTGTGGCAACACAGGTTGTTTGAAAACAGCATTTGAATTTGCATTTGACAAAGGCAACAAAACAATGTTTTTTTTGTTTATGCCAACAAAACCTACTAGGAGGTGACCGGTTACATAATTGCATATTCAAATGAACTAGTGCGTTTTGTTTTGAGCAGAATTGAAAGTATAAACGCGTTAACATCCCTTTTGAGACTATTCTGTATGTGCTGGGGAGCAACAAGAATACTCGTCTTTGTCTTTGTGATTTCTGGATTCGTACATTTAATTTTGCTTTTGTTCTTGCGAAAACCAAACACCAAAAATGCCTCCTGTATCTAAATACCCACTAAAGAACAGGGGTGGCTTCGGTAAGGTTTTTTTAAGCAATTTTGCCTGTTTGTGTTTGTCTGTTCGTTATTAGTGACTGTGTTCATTAAATGTAATAGCAGATATTGACGTGCCATTATAAGAACACCACGATAACTGAATCACATGTTATTTTTGTTTGTGAAACATTGCAGGTTCACCTAACAGAGTCAACAATCATCAATTTGTTTCTCATGAACACGTTTTACAGCGTCCCTATAGAGGCGTGCATGGAGGACGGCGCCGTTCAGATCGTGGTAAGATCTCATCATATAAAATAAAAATAATTATTAAAAAAAACTGTCACCAGCATTACTATCAACCAGTCGTATTTCTCCTACTAAACATTAAACTATTTATGTAAGCCGATTCATTATTCTGTCTGTTTCGTAGAAATTAGACTGTGCGCTTTTTCGTTTGCGTCTACGATAAACGAAAATAAAAAGATCAAATTGGTATTATAAAACGACTAGTTATGGTCCTTGACTATTACTGAGCTGTATTCAAAGCCGTTATTAATTACTCTATGAACAGCACAGCCCAGATCTGATAAACATATAGGCCTACCTGTGACCTCATTACATCAGTATTATCTGTGTAGCTGTTTCTGCAGAACAACATTGCTTGGTGGAATAATAATATTTTACTTGAAACATTACATTGTTAAAGTGTGTTTATTTTATAAAACTTTGTCAGGTATATTGAAACCGTTTTATAAAAGCAATAAACTCGTTGTAGTTTACAGTGAATTTGGAACAGCTGAGGGGGTTGTAGTCATTCACAATAGCTGTTCTAAATTTACTGTAAACCACAGTTTTTTGAGACTTATTGCTTTATAATACACTGTGTATACTTGGTCATGATGACGACAAGGAATTCAAAATAACAATATTCTAAGGTTGGATGGGTGTGTACCTACATCTGAAGATGTGTAAAAAAACAAATGTGGCAATGTTGTTCAGCCTGATTTACTGGCACCTTTAAAAGATGACAAATTGCAGAACAATGAAGCTTTTAAACTGATCTTACTTACAGACGATAAACAAAATGTTAAAGGTAGGGTAGGAAATTTCAGAGAGACTAGCAATAGTCATGATGACGACAAAGAATATTGTTATTTTGAATTCCAAGGTTGGATGGGTGTGTACCTACATCTGAAGATGTGTAAAAAAACAAATGTGGCAATGTTGTTCAGCCTGATTTACTGGCACCTTTAAAAGATGACAAATTGCAGAACAATGAAGCTTTTAAACTGATCTTACTTACAGACGATAAACAAAATGTTAAAGGTAGGGTAGGAAATTTCAGAGAGACTAGCAATAGCAAGCTAGCTTTGAAAGTATAAGAGCCCCACACTCCCTTCAAAGTGCCCTTCAAAGCCATGCAAATACAAAGTTTGACAGGCAAACAAGATATTTTGTGCTTCATTACATTTGGACCAAATGCAATGATTGGACTAACATTTTATTGTCCTATGCCTTCCACAGAAGATATAATTATGTAAAAACATATTTAGACCACTTAGTGATTGCTGTAAGGATGTGAAGAAACTTTCTGGTTAAAACAAATGTACCTACCCTGCATTAAAGCCTATAAATCATGCCAACATAACGTTTATAATTATATTGCATGTAACCTTAACATAACAATAAATGACATTAATACTATGTTGCCTATATGGATGTCCTGGGTGGTAATATTCACAATCAGAGCCAAGATAAGTTCATAATCAATGTTTGTCATTAACAGGAAGAAACAGGTACAGCAGTAGCCTTTATATCCAACCTCCACGGTCAACAGAACCCCAGCCTCCCTATCAGCAAGAATTACCAACACGCAGAGGTGAATAGTAACATTGTACACTTTTATTTTATGAAACATACTCTTCAAAGTATTACTAATTATTTTTTCATGTATTTCTTTCATTTTCTATTAATTAGGTAACAACTCAAATTTCAAGACACTTTTGCTGAATATGATTGTTAAGGACCTACAGCCATTAAACACTGTGACAGGATTCCAGCATCTTGCAAGTAGTTTACGGCCATCTTTACGAATCCCGTTAAGTGCCTTCAGTATCCAAGCTGAGCTTGAGAGCATATATAGGCAGAAAATAAGGGACGTACAGAATGCAGTCAATGCTGCGAGCAATCTCGTTGTCTCTGCTGAGCTGTGGAGCGTAAATGAGGCAATGTTTTATCTGACAGTGTCTTGCCACCTGATTAATAAAAACTGGATGCAGAAATCCTACACATTAGATACAGCTCACATGCTCAATGATCATACACCAGAAAATGTTGTAAGGCAACTTTTGAGGATTTCAGATAAGTGGAACATCACAGACAAGACTAAAGGTGTGGTCACAAATGTTGATGGCATTAGAAGTGTCCATATGGGTGCATGCAAATGGACACATGTACCTTGTTTTGCCCATACATTGGATAAAGTGTTCAGAGAAACGCTGAGTGAGTCTGACTGGTCCCTTTTGAGAAAATGCCAGCGTATAGTTGTCTTTTTCCATGAGAACAATAAAGCTTCAGAGAGTCTCAGAAAGCATTGCTCTCATCTCAAGCTCCAACCAAAGGAACTGACTCAGATGACCGAGCACTGGTGCCCTGCACTTCATATGCTTAAGAACATATTAGAGCAGTGGCCAGCCATTTATAAAGTTTTTGCCGAAAATCAAAAGGATGACTTTTGCCTAAATGAAAATGAAAGAAAAATAATGAATGACATTGTATTAGTACTGAATAATCTGAAGGAAGTTACAGAAAAAATAGGAAGTCAAGGCTACAGACCCATATCAAACATCATACCCCTGGTCCAGAAACTGCAGGAGAAACTGAGAAACCAGGCAATGATGGGAAACAGAATAGCCCAGAAGTTTTCTGAAAGATGCGACTATCATATCGGCAGCATCAAGAAAAATAATTGGTTCAGAATTAGCACGGCACTGGACCCACGATACAAAACCTGTGTGCTGTGGGACTCTGGCATTGAAGCTGTTAAAACAGAAATCAGAGCACAGCTCAGTGCAAACACACAGACTGTGCACAACAGTCATGACACTGGAAATGAGGAGCTGATTCTGGAAAAATACTGGAAAATAAGAAGTATTCCAGAGAATCCACTTGAATTCTGGAGAACCACAGCTGAATTGAAACAATTGGCAACAGTTGCCTGCAGATACCTCACAATTGTCTCCACTGCCATTCCAATGGAACGTGTGCACCAACTTGAAAAATCACAGGACATTCACAGGAGAAACAGCATAGAGCCCAAAAATCTCAATATGATCCTGTTTCTGAACACCAACTAATCAGAAAATATGACTACGATATTAGATCTATCCATTTATCCACTACATATACACACACACACATATATATATGTATGTATAAAAAATTCTCCAGCTTTCATTTTAGCATTTAAATGATTATTAATGATTCTCCATTAATGCAGGTCACAGGATAATTTTCCATCAAACAGAAGGTGACATTTCTGCTTCTACGAAACAAATGTTTGTAGCCAAGTGGAACACAGACCTGTACTGTAACTGTATGTTAACAATTACTCCAGTGAAATACATACTTTACATTAATATATTTAATAATGACTTTAATAATTAAATAATTTGATTAAAAGCTAGACTTCAGTTGTCTAGTTCAGCTAGTAGCAAAATATGTTTGGTCAAATTATGTTTTCCATGGTATGTACATTTTGGATGTGGTTTAGCAAATGTGTATTTATATAAAATAATAAGATGTGAAGAGAAAAAAATGGAAATCATTTGTTTTTATAATATTTAGTATCATCATCACTTTCAGCCCAGATCTGGAAGTTGTTGATTAGCTTCCCATTTTTTGTTTCATTAATTTAAACTAGTTTGATCTGTCTGTACGTGCCTGTCTTTGGGCCTGAAATGAAAACAAAAGATTAAAAATTGAAATCAGGAAATGAGAACATGAGAAACAAAACTAAAATCATTGCCAGTGGTAAAATCACCTCCAGCGGTCATTGTAGAATGAGGACTGACCACAAGATGGTGATAGTAACAAGGGTACGCTGTCATCTAACGTTTACATTTATGTATCAGCGACCTACAGTGTGTTCAGCTGTGCTGTCTTATTTACTCGAGTAACATATTAAAGTTTATCACTACCCTCTTTTAGCTTGAAATCATTGTGATACATTAGTACTAATTCCTGAGGTTATTAATCATGTAATGAAATGGAAACTAATAACACTATTACATGAACAAACTTGTTCTTATTGACAGCTATGAACACCAGTACAAATTATACAGTAGCCCTCTGGTGAAACAGTTTTCTGTTTTATTGAAAAATATAACTGTTATTTTGCAGGGAAACGTGAGGCAGGTCATACTGTATATTATATCAATAAAAATAATACAGACAAAAAGTGAAAAATAGAGAAAGAAACAGCAAATACATTTAAGTACATTTTTTAAACTGTTAAATTGCAGATTTAGTGTCTTTTTAGCTATTTCCTGCAGATTCTATATTTGTCAGCAAATGATTATATTACAGAGTTGATGTTATAAATTATTATACTACTGTGGTCTTAATAATAATAAAGCAAATATACTGTACAGAAATCAATGTCGTTACATAAGAATGGTATGGTATGATATTGTCCCTGTAAGCATACACACTAGTGAAGTACTGAAGGACTTGAATGAACACTACTCCAAAAAACCTGCAGAGGGAGCCATTGTGCTCTCAAACCCTGTTGCAGTCAAGCATTCCAGCGCATTTTCACCCTCACAAATTAAGACTGGGGCATCTGGCCATCTTCAACAGCTTTGTGAGCAGCATGATATCTCCAAGACCACTTTCTTAACCCATGAAAGCAACAAAAAGATCAAAAAATAGAACTGGCACATTTGTTTACACTCTTACTTTTGGTACTGTCCAACAAAATGGCACAATGCAGCATTTCAACTAGATGTAAGGCAACCCAAGTCTCTTAAAGGCCACTGGCCCTTTTCTCAAAACCTTTTCTCAAAACCCTTTTCTCAAAAAAAAAAAAAAAAAAAAAAAACAGGAAAAAAAACTGTAGAAAACTAAAGTCAAGCATTCCCCTTTTATGGAACTGTACCGTATTTGACCCTACACACATTGATTTAACAAACCAAGAAAAACACTGATATAGAAAGGCCACAGAGAGATGACTAAAAAATGCTTATTAAAGTTTAAGATCTGTAATAATTCTGTACCATAGAAACCACTGAACTAACTTAAGACAATGGCTGTCTCTTTCAAAAGCAGAAGCTCCTAGTGTGCTTTTAATGCCAGATGACAGGACTGATACTGATGACTTAATCTCAAAAGATTCAAATACACAGTACATGAATAACCGAACATGATATACATATATATCAAGAGGGGAATGCTTTTAAATAATCTTCCCAAAACTGAAAGTCCCTTTGAAGGTGTCTGATTGACTGAAAACAATTCATTAAAGTGCAAAATGATCAGGTTGCTAGACTACCAGGAAGTTAGTTAAATATATGGTTTTTTGTATGTTGTCCATGGTGCATATTGCCAGGAATTTGGGTAAATGTTAGCACCTTTTTTGGTAGCTGTTTGTAAATGTCTCATTTTAGAGGGACTGAAGCATTGAAGTGTGTAATGTATGCATTACTAGCAGCATCAGGTAGAATTACATACAAATACAACAACAACAATGAATGTTTTTGAACAAGTTTCAAAAATGATCCCCATTACCATTGGCCAGTTGAACATGTAGCTCCTTCCCAAACTCACATCATTGGTTGACCCAATGTTATTACACCTAACTCAGACTGCAGTTGCATTTGGTGCCACTAGTGGTGCAGAAACTACATCAACTTTAAAAAAAAAGAAAATAGTACAAAAACCGTAGACCAGATGTGCTTCTATTTCAGATGTGAATGAATAAAAAATCAATAGGTTTTCACTAGGGTTTCAGCTCTTAAGAGGAGCCTCATCACAAGATGTTGATCTCGCTTCAAAACTAAATTCAAAAATACAAAGAATTACAAGAGTCATTCAGAGATAAAAACCCTACAGAGCCACTTGAGCTGATGAGCACTGTTTGAAGACTGAGGCACTACACTGGACTCTGAAGATGAGAGCTATACTCTAACATCTCTGAGACTATATAACAATAATCAAATAACACTTCTACACAGCCCTCTTGACAATGTTTTCCACTACCTCACACACACACACACACACAAGACTCACAAGAATCCATTAAGGACAACTCAAACCACCAAATATTCCACCTCACTGTTGCTCTCCGTTGACGTGTCAAATCAATCTGATCTTCTGCGATCTCTGTCATCCAGAATTTCATGTGACCTGACAGGAAACCCTCACACAAAGCATGTAAAGTCCAGATCTACTACATAATTCCGAAGAGGGAAGGAAGGTAATGCATTACAGAGATAAACATTCAGTTAAACCGCCAACATTTATGGCATTCCAAATCAACACTTCATTATTCAGCTCATAACAGTGAATACAACATAAAAGGATAGTTCACCCAAAAATGAAGTGTCATAATTTCCTTCTATGTTAGACTTTCTCTTTTCCACCATACACAGGAGATGTTTGGATAAACATTAGTGACCTATAGCCTCAGTCCACATTTACTTTCAATGCATGGAAAATAAGAGCAGCATCAATACTTTTAAAGTTTCTCTTCGTGTTCCACTGCAGAAAGAAAGTCATGTGGGTTTAAAATGATGCTGGGTGAGTAAATGATGACGGAAAAGAAATATTTGGGTGAACTACCTAATAATGAAACAAAAACTGTAAAATACAGCAAACTTAAGACTGTTAGCATTAGTTTTGGAAGCATTTTCCAGAGAGTCATAGGCAAGTTGTATAAGAGAACTGCATTGTCAACATGTCCGATGATGATTTAAGAATGAGGTTTTTTTTTGTTACACACATATCTCTTGTGTCAGCACTCTCAGTGGTCAACACTGGAATTTATTAATGATACACACGGGACGGTAATCACCATTTTCAAATTGAATTCCTGTCCCACAGCACGCACAAACAAACATGTAAGCACATTCTTCTCACAGCTGTGGCCGTTCTGGTGAAAGTCACTTGTAACAAAAAGGGTTTGTGTACCTGAAATAGAACTTGCAGTGAAGAAAAAAAGCATTCAGGGAGTTTTTGGCTAGCTAACACTTCTTCCCTTTCATCTCCATAATAAAAACAGTCCTAGTGCTAGCCTGTACATTACCAATCAAAACAACCCACATCTACCCCCATCTTTTGATCTTTGCAAAACCGTAAAGATTACTTCACACCCTGATCTCATCGTCATCCTCGTCGTCATCCATGTAGGAGAAGTCTCTGTCGTCTTGAACTCTGGGTGAGCTGTACTTCACCATGTTGTCCATGTTCTCCTCATATAGCTGGTTGTGGGGTTTCTCATCAAGCACAGTGGACCCGGAACTGGAGACCGAACAGCTATCTAGATGTTGATGGTTCCTGGTAAGGATCTCTGGAGTGTAAGGATTGGTGCCAGGCTTCAGGCGTGGGGGTCGGATTGGAGGAAGATTATCCTCCTCCTCCACCTCGTTGGGAGGGCTCTGGGGAGGTGAGCTGCGACCCTCGCTTTTTCCCTCTTCGAATCCAAGATCTGTGTCATCCCAACCCTTCTTCTCCATGACGCTCAGGATGTCCCCCAGCATTGAGGGACCTAGGTCGATGTGAAAGGACATTATGGATTCTGCATGTTTCATGCCTCCAGTGTACGGAACCGATGGACGCAAGTCAGTCAACTCACCAAAACTCTTTTCATCCATCTCTAAATCTATAGCAATGGGTGCCGCAGCACCATTAATTGGCTTTCTATCATCCTCTGGATGTTGCTTTAAAGGACTTGAGGAAACGCTCTTGGGAAATTGGTTTCCACCACTTCGATTTACATCATCATCGTTCAAATATGGCAAGGAGATTGCGTTTTTTACATAACTTGGTGAGCCACTAGCTGGCGCCAGTTTGTATTTGTCAGGCTTGTCACGATTAGCAGACTGCGAGCGCTTGCTGCTCCTAAATGTTCGGGACAGGAGGCTTTGTTTGGGTGAGCTCTGCTGGACCTCCGGCTCCCGGGGAGGCTCCCCAGAGCGAGTGCTAAGAAAGGAGGTGTCCCCGAACGCGTCACCTCCTCGACCGACATGCATGGTGTGACGGAAATCTCCCAGAGGTGCGCTAATCATCTCTGCAGTGAGGTCAGCGCGAGATCGCCGCTTCGACTGGGAGGACGTGGACACAAGCTGCTTTAGAATAGGCATAATGACGTTTCTTAAACACTGGCCACAGAATACAAGAATAACAGAAGTCTTTTGTCTCCAAACAATAGGTTAGTCTTTCCTCAGGCTGTGTATTTCCAGGACAGAAGTCAGTATGAGAACACCTTTAAGGGTGCAGGACACATCTCCATTTTAATCCTCAAGAAGTGGTCCAGGTGTGAGCATTGGCAAACTGCAGAGGAGAAAAGACACAACATCATTTTATTACATAAGACAAACTTATTTATTAATTAATCATAGACATATTCTGTTGCATATTACAGCTGAACCTATATCAGCTGTAGGAACTCTATTACAAATGGAATATTAGGAAATTATTGGACATTTTATGACTTGGCCAATGTCGATGAAACACAAGCTAAATTTATACAGATTATTATAACAGAAACCTTAAATCAAGTGGTAAAAGTGTGCCAATAAGAGGCATTTCAACACAAAAGCCACTTAAAGTATTGCTTTCTTACATAAAAGGATAAATGGAAGCAATTAGAAAAGGCATTCCTGACACTCCATCCCATTTCCCATGATCCTTTTATTGTTTTTGGATGAGGAAATGTTGTGCCGAAAGGGTGACACATCGCACTAGTGTGGATTTATGTTACTGATAGATTTACTTTAGCATGGTGGTGAACAAGCAACCACTTAGAGCAAAGCTTTGTACTTTGAACTTGACTTGCTACAAACCTTTGAACCATCTGTTTACTCAGCGGTTAAATCTGGAATTACGCCACACAAATTCCACACCAAATTCTAGGGCCTAAGTTGACTTTCAGTGTTAAAGCGGTTATTGACAGGAACATGTTTATTCATGTTTATTCTGAAGCTGTTTATTCCAACGAGTTGAGTTTTAAAATAAAAAAAAACCCCTGTGATTTAGAACCAATAAAAAGGGACACCACAACCCCAGCTACAAAACACCCTTCTTTCCAAAATCCATATTTACTTTGTAATTACATAACCATGAGCTCAGGGGATTTTGGGAGCATTGAGTTGCATTGGTTGCATTTTTCCGTTAAATTCAAATTCATTTACACTGGAATTTTCTATAGTCTGTGCCAGACTTTTATATCATCAGGAAATCTAGACCTTCACTCGCTGTTCTACTACGATTGTGTGAGATATTACTTCCAGACCTAGTACTGAACGGAATTTGTTTTTCTTTTTTCACCTTTCTTGTGCCTGCAATTTTTTGTCTGTTCTTTCCCTTTCAGGAAAAGTAATACATACATAGTAATACACAGTAATACATTGCAAGACGAATAATGGCTGTCATTTTATTGTAGCCTCACCACAGAGAGTATTAAAACAAAGGAGGAGAATCTTTGTGAGTCAAGTGCTCTAAGTTCATGGCAAATCTTTTGATGGCCTGCTGAATGCTGTGATTTATGGTTTAATAATCGGATTATCTGGTTCTTTACTCAGGGGAGGCCTGTTAGCTTTGACCGACCACCAACAGCTAACAAAAGACTTTTGAGAATTGTCAAAAAAAAAAAAATCATTCTAACAAAGCAAGACCACAAACATAAAAAACACTGATCTGATTTCCCTGAAACATAGGTGAAAATTTATCAGCAAAGCATTTGTTGCTGTCTAGACATGTGTCTGTGATTTTGATGATTGTCGTGTTTTCAAACGTGACTTCATGCCCGGCCCTGGTTTGTGTGCATGCCATCAGGACGAATGAGATCCAGGCAACAACTTTCCAAAAGAAAACGTCACCCCACAAAAACATTTGCATCTCTGACAACAAAAGCCCTTTGAGGTCGCAAATGACTGTAGCTGTGCGTGAACAGAAGGGGTTTTGATAAATGATAAGCTTGCCACTTGAGTCAAAAAACTGGGCGTCCCTGTGGGGGATTTAGCTCTGCCCGCTGGCAGGTTGACCTTATTGTTAAATCACAGCATATCGCCCTACACTGAGATCCCCAGATAGATGCCTTGTGTGTGTTTGTATTTTAATTTGTAAAATTTACCATTTATAATATAACTGTTGGAAATGATGTCACATTAATTAGGAAATAAATGGGCAGTTGACATGATGTAAAGCAGTAATACCAGAGTTTTGCTCTGGTTTACGTATACCATTCAGCTCTTTTATTCAATACAGACACAGAACGACGAGTGCTGACATTAAAAGTAAGGGGGAGAGGGAGGAGAGAGAGAGGAGAGAGAGAGAGAGAGAGAGAGAGAGAGAGAGAGAGAGAGAGAGAGAGAGAATTCAAAGTGATTGGAAAACAAAATGCCATTTTGTTCTGACCTGAATGGGAATAAACCACAGCTTCAACTTTTTTTGTTTAGAATAAATTATCTACTGAAATTACTAAGTTTCACTAAAAGTTTGACAAGTTTCACTGTGGGTATCGTTGCTGGGAACCCAAATGAACCATACGTGTCTCATGCACCTGAATGCAATAAACTCAGGGGTTTCAACCTTTTTTGTTTAGAATAAATTATCTACTGAAATTACTAAGTTTCACTAAAAGTTTGACAAGTTTCACTGTGGGTATCGTTGCTGGGAACCCAAATGTTCATCTGGCAAGAGGCTGTTATGGTGACCATGGTATAAAAACAAGGGATGAATTGTGGTTTAAAAATGAATAAATATTTTTGGCACTTTCGAGTACAAATGTGGCCATTAAACCCAGATTCTGATTTATATAATATATATGTTTACATGCCCAAGTCGCACTTTGAAAAATTAAGACCAGAAAAATAAAGCAATACTAGTATAAATGATTTATATCTTTGCCACAAGTATCTTCTCTAATTCCAAATTGTCAAAACACACACAATCTCCCATGATTCAACACATGCATGATCTCTTGTGTAACAGCGCTCTTACAAAACTCATAGAAGGACAGTAGATGAGAAAGTTCCACAGAATGAAACGGCAGCTTTCACTTAACACTGACAACACTATTTATAGATCAGTTTTAATCTTTTAGGAGAGACCATTACTTATTAAACAGGCTGCTACTGTGCTGAGATCGTAAATCGCCCATCATAACTGCAGCTTTCTCTTACAATAGTACGGAGCTCACTATAATGTATTACTGAAGCACTAAAGTAAAAGAGGCTCTGCTTTATATATTGTGTCATGGAAAAGCTTATTAGTAACATCCTTTTAGTAAAGTGTGCAGAAGAGGCCTGTAATACATTAAGATCTAGGGCAGCACAACTGAGCCACACTGATCCATCTGACTTAGACTAGAACGACACCCTTGATAATCTCTTTAAGTACTCTGCATGCCTTTAAGAGTCTCCACTTTTAATATTAAGCCGAGGGGTCGCAGGTGCCAACAGTCCCAAGTGTGTTTGGCATACTGTTCCAATATTAAACAGCTACTGCAGTCAAATCCATCATAAGAACATTATTACCTTTAAATGCAGGAAAGAGAGGTTGAGAGGTGTTAGACATACTCCAGAAATATGATAACCCACAAGATATTCCAACACTATAGCATTATATTCCTGACAAATAATTCATTCCCAGACCTGCCATTATCTGTCAAATCATAATAGCACCGGGATGAATTTTCTCAGTGGCAGCTGCAACATCTTTAAGTATTTCAATTTCATGATGCTGGGTTCCTTGCATTGGCCCGTTGTGATGTATAACAGTCAACAGTATTGGCTGAAAATATGTGGTTCATTTCACAGGAGTATGTTTGTGTACATAAAGCATGTATGTATCCTCAAGCATTATGTAAAATAACACTTTTAGAGATGACCTCATAGATCTTTATGATACTGTGTTCAAGAAACCATGTCCCTTACGAAATTAAGCATGGTTTTACTACACTTTAAACCAAAAAAAAACATGCTTCCTTAAAAGAAATTAACCATGGTATTTGTAGTAAAACTATAGTTATACAAATGATAATCAATATGCCAAAAAACATGGTTACTACACTTTTATTATAAGAAAACCATGGTTTGTTTTTGTATGAGGTATCAGGGTACTTTTTTGTACCACACACTTTTGTACCACACACATCAGGGTACTTTTTTGTACCCTGATACCCCATGGTAGTGGTAGAAATGGTAGTGACATTTTAGGTTTAAAAATTCAGTTCTATTGTGCAGTTGGCACAAATGTGCGAGCCATTAACTTTTCCATTAAATTCTATGGTGCTTTAGCAAACACAACACTATATCTGTAGCAACTAATAAAATCAATGGCCCAATATAATAGCTGTAAACATCTGAGCCAGAGAATATTGATCAAATGTAAAATAAACCACACACTTTACTACAATTTATATTTTAATATAAAGTAGTATCCTTTAAAAACGTATTAATAAAATAAAGTGCCAACCTAAAAATCCCCAATTCAATAGCTGGCCTGTATGAGTGCTATATGAGCCGATCAGCATTTCAGACTCCATCAATTCTATAATTAAAATAACAGCATTTACTGGAACATTTTTACAGCTGAAATGGAACACTGTAAATACACACATTCACAGCAGCTGGTTAAAGGCGCAGCATTAAAGAGTTTTCAGATGCCATTAAGACCGTTTTCAGATGTCTCTGTCAGCTTGTTATTATTGACTACAGTTACAACTTGTTTTTCCTGTTAACCTCCCAGCAGGACTGAGGCCTCATGAAGACACACATATAAAACAGCTAATGTTAACACTGTGTGTTACACATAAATGTGTGTGTGGCTGTACGGTCCAACACTGTGGACATAGAGACACTCAAAAGCACCTGTGTTGATACGAACCTAATCGATAAACACAGAGAGAGAAGATATTAGGCCTGATACATATTCAACCCAAGTACATCCACAGCTGGACAAGCAAGCATAATTTCATTCATTGTTCCGAAATGCTGCGAAATGCTATTAATTGCATTGTAAAAGGGTATGCATTACATTTTCAGGATCGCTAACACAGATTAGCCTATATACGACAATAAACACAGTGCTTAAAATATACTATTCTTCAATGACCAGTTTTCCATTCACACAAACCTATGGCAGAGAACAAGTTTGAAGACAAATATACTGTTGACAAGTGCATAGCTAGTTGCCTGAATAACATCATGCAGTATAATTATTTTACATTGGGGCTGATAGAGTTATAACTCTGTCGCCCACTTCAGTACTGAAGATTGCTACCTCCACAGAAGTACACGCTTACATGAGTTGGCCAGGCATTCAAGTCTGTGCTTGTGTACTTGGGTAGAGTACATTTATGGCCTTAGGCTGAACTCCGGATTTATGGTGACCTTCTCAGCTGGATGATGTTAGGTTTACAGAGTTTCTGGGGGGTTTAATTTTTTATCCAAAACTTTGAATATGATAGACTGAGTAATAAACAGCAAACATAACTCAAAGATAACAGACAAGCTACAACAGGACCCTTAAATGATTTTAACTCTATAAACATGTTAAAAGACTAAAGTAACAGAAGTAAACACTAAGTACACAACTACAGTATTAAATAGTATTAATACTATTACTGTTAGATTAAAAAAAATCCCTTGGCTTGGCCAAGACAGGATATTGTGTGTTAGCTTAGTCTGAATTCAGAAGCCAGTGGGGTAAACAGTGTGTGTGTGTGTGTACTTTTGGTTTCTCTGCCAAACATGCTGATACTAACCACAAGGATTGTGGATGTATATTGATTTCTTTGATAGGTAGATTGATAATGCCCTGTGGCATTATTAAACACTTATTTGACCAGCCTAATCAGCCCATATTGCAACACTGGCTCATACACACACATATCCTAATGAAAGCCACCATTATTGCTGATATTTTACAGGAACCAATGTGCTTTAAAATGTCATTTACCTTCTGCAAGGTCAAAGTTGCAGGTCCATAATCACAACATATAAACAAAAGAATGTAGCCCTACTAATCAAATAGATGATTAACTTTCCACATCCTCCACTCCACATTCCTGCAGCCTTCTTTTGCCAGAAGCCCTCTGGGTCCTCTCACATCTGTGTTTTTTTTGCATACAAACAGAAAACTTCAAACCCAGGCTGAGGAGAATGCATATAACAATCTATTTTGAAAATTAAAATAAAAATCAGCACAATCACTTTCTGGATTGGCTTAGTTGTTCCGATCTGCTCTGAGAAAAGCGACTGCAAGGATTTACTGCTCATAACTCTTACCAAACATTTTTATTCTTTTACTCTTAGCCACTTTCAGTGAATTCAAATGTAAAGTATGCACGTTCACGGGAATATCATAGCCTTGCCGTTGTTAATGCAATACTCTATTAGTTAAGCTACAAGATCCCCATACATAAACACAATCTATACAAACAGCAAGAACAAGCCCACCCTGCTGTGCTGAGCCTCTGTGGGTGTCGACAGGAGTTTTGGGGCCTGTGTGTCTGGATACAAATAATTGATGGTTGAAGAAAAGCAGACCCACCCATCTTGGCAAAGATGCTACAAAGACTGTGCCAACAGGCTGGACACAGGCAATACGGATCTAGGGCACTTACATTCAACATCTCAGAGTGAGAAAGAGAAAATGCATCTTAGAATAGTTCTGGTATCTGTGACCGTCAAATACCTCTACCCTGCTGGATTCTCCACACAAAAGAAATTTATGAACCACATTTTTAGTTTACAACTTTGTGTTTGTTGATGTGGACAGAATGAGTCATTGATGAAGGAAGCCATTCTTGTCTGTATTATATTGTCTGTACACAGTGTCAAGCCCTTCTTCTGAAACAACTTCCTTTACAAGTACACAACACACCAGTCAAACAACATACTTCAAGGAAACGCTCATAGAAGGATACGTCTCTCATTTTTAACTTTTCGTTTCACCCTCAGGAAATCCCCATCCGAGTCAAAAGGACACATAAGTACCTTGAGAAATTCAAGCTTATGATAGCCAATCATTAGTAACTGACTTTTTTAAACAAACAGCTGACATTTTATGGAAATTGAAGCCTGAAGATCACAAAAACTGAGTGTAACATTTCCCAAGTTCCAGCTGCAACACCCTAACACTACTGTGGCCAAAAGGCAAACACCAAACACATTTTCCTCACACAAAATCTATTTAATAACATCCTGAAAACAGAAGATTTTACTTTTAGTTTTATTTACTAAATTAAAATATTATGAAAATTATGTAGATGTGGTTTCGGTAAATTTTGTCACTGTAACATTACATTCAGGACTAACAATCCCGTTAAACTACTCTAAAAACAACATTTAAATACAATGATTGATTAATTCCGACCACTTAAAATAGGAAGCACGACTGAGCTAGTCAATAGACGCCCACCCTCCTTCAAAACACACCCACAACCCCAAACACTTTGTGTATGAGCTTACTGGAGCGTATGAGTGACCTTCCCTGTACACACCCACTGTATGTTCACAAAGACATTGAAATCATGGAACTAAAGTCACAGCAATCACAACAGACTTAAATAAACAGGCCACAGAAATCAAGCCTCAAGGGGAACCGATTTGAAGTAAGAGCCAATCCCTTTACACAAATACAGGAAGAAGAAATTGGTCTACTCCAGTTATTAGCTATGAATAGACCTCAAAATACATTCTGTAATTTTTCATAGCTTGCTCGTTTATACACACATGATATTTTCCAATTACAAAATGTACTAGATATGTAAATAAACCCTGAATTTGGTCCAGATCTGTGGGTTGCTTCGAGCATTATGATGCTGAGTGACAGAGGGCATATGGTATGGATCTGTAAGGATATTGGATTACTCATGTGAAGCCAAGAGCATCTAAAATGAAAATGAGGCCAGAGAGAAAAAAATTCCTGCTTTTCTCTTTTCACCAGCCACACACTTGTGGAGACCACCTGTTACTCTACACTACAGGAAGAGAGAAAGTAAATAAGAGTTAGAGTGGCGTGAGGGAGAGAGAGAGACAGAGAGAGAGAGAGAGGAAGCATAAGAGTACTAACTGTAAGTAAATATCAGCCAATACTTCACTTCAGTACTTCACTCAAAGATCAACACCAATACCTGCTGATAGTTGATTGAATTGCTTTTTATTTGAAGCAGTTTCATTTTGTATGTAACATTTAAAATATTTAGGTTACTTATAAGCATTACTTTTTGGTTCAATTTGAACGTATATTTGTTTATTTAAATTAGATTTATTTAATAATTACAAATTTATTTAATAATTATAACGTTATGCTCAATAAATTAAGTCGTAGTAGCAGTAATTAGCACAAAGCAGACACTTTAATATAAAGTGACCTACTACACTACACTTACGGCAAGTTAAGACTCAACACAATGCAAAACATCACATTAATGAAGGTGAAAGACTGTCATTGCTAAATGAAAGGCCTGGATGGCAATCAAAAGAGCAATAGGCACTGTTCAAACAGGCTACATTACTGAGAAGCAAGCTGGAGGAAATGTAGCTGGACTAGTTGTTGGGCTGTGGCAGGTACTAAAAATTACACTGTGAATTAGACTTAAAGAGCAACAGGAACCTCAAGTCGAGAGCCACTTTAACTTTAGTGAGTGATGCCAATACAGTCACTATTGAAATGTGCGGCTCAGCCCAGAGAAAATTACCTGCCATTGACTCAAGAGAGTGTTTTTCAGCTGATCTGTGATTACAGAGAATTAAACTGGTTTTACGCCTTTCAACACCAACCTACAAACATTATAATCATCATAATTTTGTCATCCCAAAAATGAGAAGACAAAATAAAGTAAACAACAAATGTCCATCAACTGCACTTCTCAATCCGAAACCTGGCAGTCAACCAATGTAATCACCTACAAACCAAAAGCAAGGCTACTAAAGATCATGGCTTTTCATGGCTATAAAAAACACATTTCTTACCAGCAAGCTGAGATTTATGAGTCTGATACTTAGAAACTGAGCTGTTCATCAATAATTTTCACTAGAAGATGCCGTCAGATGTTTGGTATAATCAGAATAGTTAGAATTGTTTGGTTATTGAGGGCTGCCAGCTACACTAGTAAACAAAGTTTAAGAAGGTCATATGACAGGATTGGTCTTCTTGGAAACAGAGGAACTGGCTCATTGCCTGGTATAAGTGGGGTCAACCTGTAGGACATCAAAGTTAGGCTTTCAGTGGAATATGCTTCTATACTTCTAGAATGTCAAATTCCTGAGGCCTCAGCTGGGTTTGAAGCAGGAAGCACGAGTTGTCTTATTCAGCTACACAGAGGCAAGGAGACTGTGTAAAAATATTGACTCTTGGCAAGACACTGAGCTGTAGTTCAAATAGTTGTCTGTCCCCTTGTGTTCTGATAGGAATACAATCCAGAAACAGCATCTGCTAAGAGTTTTCCCAAGTTCAAAGACTTCTAAAGCTAAGAACGTCTCGCAGACACTTCCGGTCATTGTGCTTTGGGGCACTCAAAGACATCTTTGAAACGCCTTTGAAATATTACAAAACAAATTGTTATTCTTCCAGTCTTAGATTGAAGTGAAAATGGGTTGTTAGTAAACAAGCACTGAGAATATTGTTTAAAGTACAATCTTTTAGGCAAAGCATATTGCTTAATCTTTAACCCAGCATTAAATTTTCAGTGAATAATGACTTTAATTTAGTTCCGTTCCTCACAGCCATGGTGGCTAATATTTTTCAAAATTAGCATTATATTGGAGAAACATCAGTGTGAATAAACAATGACAGAATTTTCATTTTTGGATAAACTATTCAATATTATCACAAAAGCAGCAAACGTCTCCTGCTATTACACAATCAAACTGACTAGGAGGGTTCTGAACGTACAGTTTTGTTATCTAGAATGAGCAGGAATGTCCATGATTAACTAACCACAGTTTCTAACACAGCACACTGTGACACGTAGGCTAAATTTAGCAAGGTTATGCTCTCAAAGCCCCCGCGGTTGAACTTCAGTCTCTTTAGCACGGACATTTCGACCCGCAGATCGTGTGTCGACAGGCAGGCTGATTACATCAGGGGGGTGCAAGGATGAAGAGTGACTTGTGTTGCTGAGTCACCAAAGGGCCGAATCACAGCGGTTCTCCTGCATCAACGTAAGGATTGCTCATACAGTCTGCAAGGCCCTGCCTTTCCCTCCTAACACACACTTTTAGGCGTGTCCAGCGGTGTTACTACACACACTGATTCTAACACTTAGTCAGTCTAACACTTAACTGTACAGGCACACTCAACTTTCAGCATTACACACACATTTAGTTTTACACACCCCAGATGTTGCAGATCTTATGCATTTAAAGTCAACAACTTTCCCAATGCACATTTCTGGACTTTTTGTGTATGATTCGGCAATACACATGATCCAAAGGCTGTTGTTTCACTGCCTGTGAAACAACATTTCTGGTGATGTCATCTAGGCCCCACTGAAAACTAAAATATTAAATGGAAATGTCAACCAAAGGCCAGAGGAAGATGCCTAAAAGCCATAAAGAAAAGCAAAAAAGAAGAGTAGTTGGAATGTGAGCCCAAGAGACAGACGCATACATACAGAGAGAAAAAGATAATAGAGGAAGAAAAAATAAGTGAAAAAAGAACAGTCTATTAATCCATCCATCTAGAAGATTGACCTTACAATGCACACACACCCCCACAAAGCAACCTTGGCTTAAATCACCCCGCCTGCTACAAATTATACCCTAAATACATCTCTCTGTCTTACTGTTCTCTATTCCTAACTGCAATATAACTAATTTCTAAACTAAAAACATGGAGCTACAACATGTGACTGTGAAACACTGGTGTCACCTTTTACAAATGTTAACATCAAGAATGCCAAAAATGTCAAAGGTTAAGTAGGTTGCACAATGCACAAACAGATGTTGTTTTCAAGTACATCCACCTATGGTGTGTTGGTGATGGTTTTGGTGATTGTAAAATCTAAACCTAAGGACACTCTAAAAGGTTTGTTTTAAAGCACTGTGGTGATAAATGAACCATTAGGGCAAATCAATTTCACTCTAATAACCTTACACAATACAGGAGCTATTGCCAGGTTTGTGCAAACAACAGCTTGATGCGTAGCAAACTGAACCTGCAGCAAATTGACCTGTTTGGACCATCCAAAAGTGAATCTCAACCATCTGCACGCTTCAGTATGTTCAAATTGAACATTCAAGATGGAAAATTAATGTGGAAACACACAATGAGATCTTGGAAAAATGTTGGAAACTAGAGTTTCACTGTGGTCCTTTCAATCCTTCAGGCTGTTACATAACATCTAACTTTCAACGCAGATGCAAGCAGTTTCCTTATAGTCTTAAGATCAGCTCGTCGTGTAAAAGCATTTAACATCAATAGGATAATGACACACAATCGCAAACCTACCTATTAGTAATCACTTAACTGCCAACTTATGTTCACACTCTACTGCCTCAGTACAAAAGCCCAATTCTCAGAAAAGTGTTGTTTTTAACATGCAAGAGAACTTAAAACAATGACTGAAAACATCCATCCATGTATTTAAAGTTGTAGTTTCCTTAACAAGTCACAACACAAGCCAAAACTAAAACTCAACAATGCCAAAAGATAAACTCTTTTGGCAAAATGATACAACATAAAACACAAGCCCAAATAGACAAACAAAACCAACATAATACATATAGCAGAAAGCAAACTACACGTAGTAAAAGAACACATTAAATTAATAATATTTCCATATCACTGGGGCACCAGGGATTGTTAAGCCTGAAATTCAATATTAAATATTTGAAATTCAAATAAGTGCAATACCTGTCTGACTGCCCCAGCCTACACACACATGCAGCTTTAGTTGATAAACAACAGAAAAATAACTTTGTTATCAATGCAGAAGACTTTGGGGGAGAAATGCTTTGTTTTATCACACACACTGTCCATCTATCTAAAGTTCTGAAGGGATTCTTCTGGAACAAGATTAAAAGGAACAATCGGTTCATATGGAGAGTCTCTTTATTTGAAAGTTAATGTAGTTAGTAAAATAAGCTGAAGACTTACCACTTTGTGTCCCCAACCTTTGGATCGCAGGAGCTCCAATGCCAAGTTGAGTTTCTCACGCAACAACAACAATGGACCAAGTTCAATTCAGTCACACAACGAAAGGAGTTTAGTATATAACACACCGTCCGCACAGCTTGGCAGATGCTTTCTAGATCCTTTACACTTTAAACAGCCTTATGGTGCAATCGCGTTTATATATGAGCAAAACTGAAATAAGACAAACAGCGCAGTACCGTAACCAGCAACTATTCGGTCACTTGGTACACTGAGCGAGCGCTTACTAATACAGTTCAAGAGTTTCACTGAGCTCCGCCCCTTGGCCCGCCCAATGCGCGAAGCCTGAGCGACAAGCCCCGCCCACAGCGCACAGCCTAAACGACTGCGCTCCGCCCCCACGGGCATGTGTAACAATTTACTAACGCAAGATCAGTTATGTCTAAGCTATTCTTTACGTTTTATTTGGCGTCCTTTCATTTTAAATGATTAATAATGCTTTGCAAAAACTTTTATTAAAAGGTATTAAATTAGTCAACATTTAATAAATGCCATAAACTAAATGGCTGTTAATGTACATTAACTGTACATGCATACGTTGTAAATATATATGTACATTTTAAAACACGTTTTTAACAGTGATATCATTGTTACCGTATAACAGTTTTTGGTATTTTTTCTTTCCAAAATACATTTTAAATATACAATGTGGAAAAAAATATTTATTTGACAAATACAGTGTAAAGTGCAGGTTAAGGAAAACTCACAAAATGGCTTGTTCAACTTTGTTTTATTTAGAAAATAATATAATTCTGTCATCAGGCCTTATTTTTTATATTTTGTTTCTCTAAAGGCAAAGATTTTGCCCAGAACCAAATGATCATTGACTGCTTGTTACTTCCTTCAAGATGATTTTTCACATGATCTAGTACAGAATATACATATGTGATCACAAAGTTCACCCTTGGCACTAAACACGCATTATAATACAATATATACCGACAGTCAGGCCATAAAATGGGCATTTTCAAAAATCCTTAAATACAGCTCTGGTGGATGACATGGGTGAAGAAACCCACACCAGTGGGTAACTAAAAAATAAACACATTTTAAATTAACAAATATTACATGTTAAAAAACAAAAGCTAAAACAGATGTATATCCATTGTTGTTGTTTTTTTCTGTCTGTGAATAAAAATAGCTTGATTTACATTTGATCATGACTCTGGTTTACAATTAACAGATGTACTGATGTTCAAGCAATAGTCACATGGAACAAACTTGTGAGGAACACAGCCACACACATCCTCTGTATCAGGAGGATTCCTAGCCAAACCTGATTGCAGTGTTTATAATTTCCTAAGCTTACAGTGAAATGCAGGCCCTTAATGTGATAAAAATAAACATTCTCCTTCATGTACATGTGAATAAATCTCCATTTTACCTCTCTATCAAGACACATCTTTTGGTTTTATTTATACACAGATCTAAAAGAATACAAAGATTTAAAAGGCAGTGTGTACAAAGCTCCACTGTCGTACAGCAAACAGACATAAGCGTGTTTTTGTACAATATATCTGCGCCCCAAATCCCAGAAAGTGAAGACAAAAAACCTGCACCTAAACTTTCACTCCACCTTTCATAAAATACAGTGGCACATTGGGCCAGGCAACACAACTGATTGTACAGCACAACACACATACAGTATATCCATGAATCATGTATGTCACGGTTCAAGAAGAGCAATAAAACCATTATACACATAAGGGCATTCAAATAAACCCATAGCATCCAAGTACAGACAAACCCAATGGTAAATATTTCAGTCGAGATAAGCAAAACCCAGGACACCCACCTAAATATATTTAAAATAGACGTGTGTTTCTTGTGTTTTATTTTGGATTGATGTGACTCAAATATTTTTACAGAGCTTTTACATTGATGTTCTGTCTCACACCTGCTTGTAAAATGCTGCTCAATCTCTTTAAAAAGTTAGCAAACATGAGCTGATGAATAAGCTTGTAACCATTGGTACAACTTCTGCTCTGTAATTGCCATCAAAAGCATTTATCCTGTTTGAAATAATATAATTTAATAATTAACACAAAATTCACAGATGTAACTGCAAACAGGAGATGACTGTGCAGATGGTCCAAACATGAATCACAGCTGCAGAACATCACAAGCATCTTTGGATAAGAGATTTGGAATTGTATCACAGATGTTCGTTTATTTAAATATTAAGTAGTTATAATTGTTCCTGCCAAAATACTATTACTGCATTTGCTATATGTTATTATCATGATTAACTAAAGACTGCTGCTAAATGTTAATGTTTAGTTGACTTGAAGAACTTCAATCAACAAAAAACCAAAACACCAGCCACTTTCTCTGTTGATTAATTGTATTGATACATCAAGGCATATGTTAGGAATTCTTACTGTATTTCTTCCAATGCCTGCAAACTCCAGACATGCAGTATCTGCAACCCTTATATAACCTGAGATTATGTAAGTGTATTTTCTTTTATATCAGTTTGGCTGGTGCACATTAATCATTAATTTAGTCAATTTCACATATGCAGTGCACGAGGACCTGTCAGAAAATAAGTTCCTCCACTAAAATTGTATGTCCCTAAATGTCCTACATCACCCACAGGTTTAAAGTTAATTTGGGAGGGGTTTTAAATTCAAATTTTAGATTTCAAAGAGTTTTTCATGAACATTTTCTTCATCTGACATTGGTCAAACAAAACAAGTCCTGCCCTAAATTTACACCATTGGTTGAGTCAATGTTACTATGTCAGCCTGGTCTGGATATTCAAACAGAGCAATATATTGATAGCACCACAGAGCCAGTGTTCACATTTTTGTCTGGAAAAATCAACCTTTAAATAAAATGATTCACTGAATGAAATCAGTCCTTAAACTCTTTTTAAAGCAGTTCACATTCATTTAAATAAAGAAAATGAGTTGTAAGTAGACAATTATGTTAAAATAGGACAAAGGGCCCACACTGGACCAAGTATGGTGGGGGATCTCCCTCCATTTAGACATTCCTGTCTATGACATCACGCAAATACCGGGTATTCTCTTACTCTTCTTTATCTCTTCACAGATGCAAAGTGGATGCACTGAAAGCAGGGAGAGAACAGTGATTTTGACCCAATAGTGTTACTGGGTGTTTGGAAAAGGAACTGAATATTAAATACAGGATAACAGAGGACAAATTGGGTAAACTGGATGGGTTAAATGCAGAGGACAAATTCTGAGTATAGGTCAAGATACTTGGCCTGCAAGTCACTGGGTTATAGAAACAGAAATTGACAATATTTGCCCCCTGGACATGACTTTAAGAGGGATGTATATATCTGAACCACATTTTTGTGACCCTGCTGGATTTACAGATGATTGATAGTTTGATGTGTTTTTGGTTAGAGAAAAATAAAGAGATAAAACTGTAAAAGACATGCAAGTCAAAAATCCAGGAACACATCGGTTATTTTGTAATTGAAAAGCCTGATTTGAATTATATCATGGTTAATTGGCTTTATTTTGTCAGATGTTATTAGTGTAATAGGATTTCACAGGTCTGTTGGTCCGATTTGCACTTGTTTAGACAAATGTCTTTCACAGGGTGAAAATATGGATTTTTACAAATAATCTTGTAAGCGACAGTGAAGTACCTACAGTATATATAAACAATCAAGTAAGCACGCATAAAAAAGCAAGACCATCATTTTGGCATGTAGGGCATGTTCATCAATCAACAATGTCAAGGTCAGATTTTAAGGTTAGGCTTTAGGCCACAAACATATATGCACATACACGCATATATGCAAACATCCGCAATAATGCTTGATCAATGCATTGCAAATGCTAATCTTTTTACATACTTAAAGCAAGCATACTTAGCACTCAAGAGGACAACAGAGTTGCCTTCAAATGTCTGCACCATTAAACTGAATTTGTTGGTATTTAGTTAGCTAGCTTTAAACATAACGTTTATAATGTGTGTCTAACTTGTCCAGCTTGAAACTTCACCTAGAAAAACTGCCCATAGAAACAGGCAGCTATGCAAATGTTGAGAATGCAACTTTTATGTGTGTTTCATTACGGTTTTAGTTCTGATACATGCATGGAACTGCAAACGTACCAAACTCACGTCAAATACATTTTGGGCCATACACATTATGCCTATTATCATCACCATTCCAAAACACAAATTATAATTATCAAAACATTTTTTGTAAAAGCCCACCTTACAAAACTGATTAAAGTTACTTAAATAGCCAAAAACAACAAATAACTCCTGTTGTAGCCATTTTTTATGTGGCCACATCTGCGATAGCCAGAACCTTTTGCAGCATTTTTACAGTACATGACCACATAGCATTGCATTTTAAACAGCCAGTCATCTGTCTGTCCACAGTGACAGAAATATTTTGCCAGTTATAACAAATTTGATGTTCATTATACACTTATGTGAAGCTTGATTTTGGACCAATGAGATTTTACTAAAGGTGAAGTTACCCAGTACAATGACACAGATATAGAAACAAAGTGACTGTCAAAACTGGTTTGGTGCTATGTGTATATTTGTAATTCTATAGACATTCTCACCGAGATTTACCTGTCACTCCCTCCCTAAATTAAACGGGATATTTTAATGTTCCCTTCTCATAAGGCCCATTCGTCAATGTTCAAACCATAACATTTGCTGAAAACCATTTATTTGGGAATATATTGTGTCCAAGCAGACTGAGCATGTAACTGACCTTGTTTACACATACAGTAAAATCACTTCACAGAAAGGGAAAAGCAAACAACTTCATTAAACCACAAAATAAGCTGTGCAAGTGCCAGTCAGTTCTCTGCTGGCTTCATGTTGGGTCTCTTAGTCCGTTATCTTCTGTAACTTTAAAAAGCTACGTCATAAGCAAAGTGGTGAATAATCCATGTGGTCCGAAGTGCACATGTCTGATACATTTTCTTGGTTGCACAATCTCTGAAACATTATCAGCTTCTGTTGCATCACATCTTGCCAGATAATCACAGCATAAATGTGATAATGTCATTAGATGCAAAGATGTCATCACTGGCAGTGTGTGATACCGTATGTGTGAGAACAGAATCTCTTCGATAGGCGCTTTGATGTGTGGTACTGCTGAGATGCTGGGAAAGAGCAAGCACTCTGTTATTCACTGGTGTCTTTAATGTTAGTGTCCGATTTTACTGTTTGTACGAGGGAAGTGCAACCTGAAGCTCAGGATGACATCATAGAGTCAAATCAAAAGGAGCGACAAATGACCCCGCCCTCCACATGCCCGCCCACACCCACCCACCGACAGACACACACACACCTGCTGCTAACATTAATGACTCCAAATGCCTAATTCAGAGTAACAGTATAATACTGAATGAGACTCTGTAGTCTTTCATATTTGGCCTTTGATCTATCAGTTTCATGTGGGAAAATATACTCGTGCTCCTAACCTCAACTTTACAAACATTTCACAGAAAAAAACACTCAAAACACAAATTAGCGTGAAGCACTTAATTTGGCCTTTGGCCTTTTCAGAGCACTGCTAAAAACTGACCTGTGACATCAATGATGCCGGCCTTCCAAAAGTCAAACGTGTTAAGTGCAAGCAAGCCTTTATCAGTCTTTAAGTTACTAGATCTGAATGACCTTTGTAACCCTCTCAAAATTACTGCAGTACTTTGTTACGTCTAAGAACAAAAATAACACAGTAAAAAAAAATTCTCAAGCGCAGGCCTTAATTTTTAAATTTATTTTTCATGTGTTGTTGCTTTGTCCTGTATGGTAATTCACTTGATGTTATAATTTTGGATTGAACAACAAAATGAAACAAGCAAAAACAACTAAATAAAAAAACAAAACAAAAAGCCAAAGCAAAAGAAACAAAAATCAAGTCATGCAGTTTGCTCAGGCAGCACAAAAAACACGCAAACTAATTGTTCAAATGATTGTCTTTCATTATAAGCGGAACACCTTGAAACAACTCTGCGCAAGCAGAGAAACAAAATAAAACAAAACTGTCATCTGCATTTAATTCAGAGCACAAAGTAAAAAACAGCTTGCAATGACAAATAAACAAAGCATAACAGATCGATGGCTGAAGTTTGTTGCCATTCCTCTTTAGGCATGAGACTGACCAGGCTTTGGGAAAGTAAGACATCTCCCTGCCTTTTTTTAATTTTGTTGTACTGATATTTTAATTCTGTCAAACAAAGGAGGAGAAGCCAGCAATGGGGGCACGGGAGCCTGGTGCCAAGCTGCTGGGGGGACGATAAAGTGTGCCATGCTGACTTGGTGGGTTGGAACTCTGCTGAGAGGGGGTGGGAGTCCGGCTGCCCTTAGGTCTGAAGAGGCTGCCTGTCTGGGGCTGGCTCTGAGGGGTGGGGGAACTGAGCTGAGGGGGGAATGGAGGCAGGGGGGGCAGTGGAGGTGGGGGGGCGCAGTGTTCGCCCTCTCCAGACTCTGACTCGGTGTAGTTGTAGGCCTGTGCCCGAGAGATCCCCTTCTGCTGTCTGCGCCAGGAGTTGTAGTAGGTGGGGTCACTGATGTAGTGGTTGACAAAGGAATGGGTCTTCTGTCGGTTGGGGTCCACCTCATACTCACTGTCGCTTCCCTAAGATGGAGACAGAGAGAAGAAGAATTGAGATAAGATGAAATTGATCTCAAATGTTTTAAAAGAGGGCGAATATGATTAGACAAGGTTTATGGGTACAATCCACAGAACTAAAGGTTGCCCTATGAATAATCATTATCCTTTATCTAGGTATAGTAACACTTTTAATACTTAAAATGACTTTTCAGCCTCCTGTAGCCTTCAGAGCTTTAGTGGAAGTTAGTAACAAACTAGTGACAAGTGACAAAATGTCAAGACTGACAAACATGAGAACATAAAACTTTCATTCGTTAAACTATGATAACTTGATTAACTTCTATGTTACTATGCCATTGTTTGGTAAAACATTAAAATGTTCGTTTTTCTGATATCACAATAACTGTGGCTACAGCTGTATAATCTTATCAAGCACTATGAAGTGGGTTCTGCTTTTTTCTCTTTCATTATATGAAAAACAACAGATGCTATGGTCTGGCCATCTAAAACAGAATCCCATTATTCCACTGGACTACAGTCAGATTTCTAGATTTCCTAATTTCTTCCAAAATACTCCTTACACAGGAGTGAAACATAACAGACCACCATTTATTTAAGAAAAAAAGACAGAAATCTTTTAGCCAACATAGCCTCAGCTCAGAACACTCACAGCCCGAACACACACCCAGCCACACTTGTTGCTAGTCAGTGATGAGCATTTCCAAATAAAAAGAACAAAACGAGACAAACCAAGGAAAATCAGAACAAAGACTCTTATCTTTCACTAATTTAAACCTCAGAGCTTTGGAACTACCAGTGAACCTACTGGAACCAATCACACGCAGCATTTGGGGGTCATATCATGGAATCACCATGTGGTAGGGTATGGACCATGTGTATGGACCTTATGGAAAGGATTGGAATGGACAAGCACTTCCTGTCAATCAATACACAATGCATGTCCTCACCCATTGAGATGGAAGAGCATGGAGGCCCCCAGTCTTAAAGGAGAAAACAAGCGCCTCCTAGAGGTAAACAGAGACATGGGGTTTAAAGCAGAACAGCAGGGGCTGTAGTCTAACACCACAAGTCATATTTCACCGAGCAGAAAATTGGTTCTTTCTCAGAAACGGTGCAGTACCCTTACAAAAAAGTACTGTGGCAGTACCATGGTTCAGTGTAGATATAAATTGATAATATCATGGTACTCTGATATACAGTGGGGTCAATCGTTCGTGAAAATGTTACATTTTAGCATCAATGAATAATTTATATTGTTTTATTACATTCTTAGCCTAAGAATTACAGTAAAAGGTTTTCAAAAAAAGTATACAAATATCAGATATTTCTAAGCATTTGGTATGTCCTCATTCACTTTAATGACATTTGCATGCATTCGAACAGGCACGGACTCCAAGTTTGTCCAAAACCTGATGATTCATGTTATCACAGCATATGTTATTCACAATTTTTTTAAAACATATTTGTGCACCTTAATGGAAGCAAGGGAATCTGACAACTGTACAAAGATGTTTACATTGTGGCCAATGTGACAAATTTGCACATTACCAGGAAACAGTGCAGCATCTTTAATATATCTTACATTTTCTTAGTTTTAAAATGATCAAGATCCTAAACATTTATTTTCTCCAAAAAAGAAAAGAAAAACAAAACACATTTAATACTCAGAATACCATGGTATTATCAGCAAGGTAGTGTCAAAAAGCACAATATATTATCATAATTTTTTATTGTATATTTTTACGGTAATACCATGATACTTTATTTAAGGGTAATGAGCTTATCTTCTCAGTACACTTAATTTAATGCCTTTTCTGGAACTATCCTAAAAAGGCTTCTCTTGATGTCCTCCAGCACTGTGCATTACAACAGACAACTGTGTGACGCTCCATCTTGACCCTGCTCTCCATCAACACCTTTCTCCCCGAACCGCATTTATGAAAACACCTTCCCTCCCTTTACTTTGACAAACACTATTTGGCTCACACTTGTAGAGCTGGCTGGCATGTTGACCACAGAAGTCTCCTTAAAAACCAACTGCCAACTATAGCGAAAAAAGAAAGAGATAAAAAATAAACAGAAAAAGAACCATAATAGCTGAGGTTTTTAGCTTTTTATAGGCTTTTAAGAATACAGATCACTCTACCTCAGCACTGCCTCCATATTGAATCTTAACAGGAATTTCCAATGCTGGCTTATGGTTTTGATTTAGACCTTTTAAACTGTGAACAACTAGACTTTTGTTTCACTGTTTGACATGTTCTTTAAACCAAGTTACTACCATAAAAAACAACTTTCATCAAGTTTATTCACACTGTCCAGGAGCAATATTGCCATTTGGGGTCTTAGCTTACTGTACATTTTATTACTATATTAAATTACTGAAGTGTCAAGTTTGAGAGTAAAGGAAATTAAAATAAGGGAGACCATTTCTGATCTAGCTTGGAGTGTCTTTTTATATACACTTTTATATTCTCAACACTATTTTTCTCACCAAAAATTTACAATATCGACAATTTTAAGGGTCTGATCTTTTTCCCTCTGATGTTCCAGAATATTGCTTTATTGTTTGACATACTCTTCAAAATTATTACTGCCACAAAAATGTGTTTATTCCCCCAGTCCAAGACCAATGCTCTCGTTTTTTCCTTGTGTGACACTGTGAAATAAAAAAAAATATATTTTTGGAATGGAGAAAACTTAAGAGTTTAAAGAGTTCAAGGTTTATACCTTTCTGAATGTTACAGCAAAAGGACAACAAAACACATATCCATGCATATGTGACACACACGCCCCAGTTCAAATTCCACAAAGGAAATCATTTTCCCCCCTAAAATAGCCCCATATCCCCCTTAATATCCCAGAGCTGGGATATTATTGGTATTCCATACCAAAAAACATTTTGAAAACAAAGAGTATTGGGGTACAAATACATTCCGATAAGAGCTTGCAACTGTATCAAAACAAAAAGAGAAAAATTGCACATATGGGAAAGCTCATGAAAATCAGTCCTTGGCAACCATGTTTTCCCAATAGATTCTCTGCTATTAGCAGTGCCTTCTTTAGTCTTTCCTTTAGTCTATATAGCACCTTTAGTCTTAAATCTCAGATGGCAGCTGGCTAAATAGTGTGCTAGTTCATTTGTTTCTGCATTTGAGCATTGCAAGAATGGACATCTGGACATATATAATAGGCATATATATGGTTTCATATGGCCCCTCAATTATTTAAAGCTTAAAGCCAGCCCACAAATCACTTTGTACTTCCTTTCTTTTGGTTTTGGCTTATAATGTGCTTCTCTTGAAGAACTGTAGCTTATAGAATTAGGTTTCTTTTAGCATACTTTCTTAGGAAGGTCTATTCTTAAGCATGTGCAGATGATTTTAGCCTCTTAAACAAGACCAGCGTTGGGTTTTTAATGACAGACATTCCAGTCATACCAGCAAATTCAACAAGAATCAGACAAACCGCCTCCTAATTCAGCTTTGAAAGCCTGTTCTGTTCCTCATGGTGACCTCACAGCGAAGCAAAGCTCAGGAACTGAAGCTATAACCTAACACTGTGTGTGTGTTAGTGTGTATGTGTGTGTGTGGTCATCAAAACATGTCGGTTGACACAGAGCGATGTGACCCACCCCTGCCCTTCCCCCTGCTGACACAAGCAGGACGCCACAGCTGTTCACTCCTCCAAAAATGTTTGTCTATCCGTAAACTCCTCTGTAATTCTGTAGAATAAAGCTGTTTGGCTACAATATATAGTATATTAATATAAATGTAAAGCTATTTTCACATAAAACTAATGCGTCTCTAATGTGTCTCTAAATTAATTCAACTTGTTATATATAAGAGACAACTCACACTAAAGACAATAACTTCATACACTAAGATGTTTGACCCAAAACAAGACACAACAGATGCTAACAGAATAAAGCCCTGACACAGACTGTGATGGGACTATTGTGATGAGATCTTACTGGAACTGTTTGTTTGGCAGGGAAAGTTTAATCTCCAGCAGAGACAGAAAGTGGGGCAAGACGTTCTCACCCGAAAAACCTGGTTTGTATCTAGCTCTTGCCCTGAAGAATGGCCTTTCTAGCATCTGAAACTGTCCTCTGTGGACCTACATTTAAACATGGCAACCTGTGAGAGAAACATGTGCTGACAACTGCTTTCATACAGGGTAATGAGATACTTTCTTTTCTTTTCTTTTTTCAGATAACAGTGTTGATGTGTCACTAAGAGACAATGTGTGTGCAGTCTCTGTGTCCAATCGCAGAATGCCTTAAAGATTTAACACAAGCAGGAAAATTTAGGTTTCAAGGCTAGTGTGATACATAATGACCCTTTCCCACTCATAACTTTACAAAGACACAGAGTGGGGGCGGGAGAGACAGAGAGAGAGAGAAAGAGATATTCTATTGTGGTACAGATGTATGTTAACTGAGGGGTAGGAGGGGTGTGTGTCTTCATCTCGTATTCCACAGTAGAATATTGAGCACAGCAGGAGGCCGGATGTACAAAGAAGGACTGAGGACTAACAGACTCACAGCAAGATTGTGGAGGCATCCAGCCATCTGACTGGCATTTCTGTAATATGCTCTTGATTATAAGAACACTTTTATGTTTGTGTATATATGAAAATTTGATGAATTAATTTCATTTTGTGGATCAGCTCTGTCCCTGAATCTGTCAGCAAGTTTTGCAGTTAAAGAAATATTCCAGATTAAACACATTAAGCCCTTTAGAGAGAATTCATGGCATGTTGTATTGGAGTCATGCACTTACAATGAAAGTCTATGAGGCAAATACAGAATTATGTTATTGTTATTTTACAATAACATAAGAATCATTTAAATTAAAACTACTTTCTACTTTCTTTCAAGAACTTTTTCCATCATCAATTTTGGGCTTTCCCTGGTTTGAATATTGCAGTGTGAATGTTTTTGGACCATTGTAAAAGAGCCAATTAACACAAAGATTCTTTGTGATGGAGGACAGCCTGGAGATCCCTGCCGTGAACTGTGTTGGTGCTAGCTTTTCTAAAAAAACCCCAAAAGCAACTCAAAATCAGATTTACAAAAGCCTTCATAAGCTTTTTCCATCCATCCATCCAATACACACAGACAGACATGCACAAGACCAGACTGAATTTCACCTGTTTATTCATCTCCTGTGTGCTAATCCATGCACTGGCCATGAAGGTGCTCAGGTTTGTTGCCTTGCCAACAGAATTTAAGCCCTCTTTAGAAATCCTTTTCTAGCCATTAACAATATCAGCCTTATATGTGCCAGTGGCACTTCTCTCTCTTACGGAGACAGCTCAAAGGATGTGCAATAGCCTGGAGTTATCCGCTCAATAAAACTTCAAAGAGATATTGGGGCGTCTCTCCTCACCCTGCCTGATGGTGATGACATCAGAATGAGTTAGGGTGTGCAGAGAGAACAGGAGATGTTTTATTCCTGAGCACGAAGCACATCTGGCCAAATGCCAGTGGCCTGGAAGGTGGTTAGCAGAAGATGACTGAGATGTGGATCTTAGAGCTTTTGTTTGAGATCATGTGAGTATATTTTGAAAGATTGTGATATGCATTTCTGAGGACAATTTAAGAAATATATATAAACCAAGGTGCCTGGAATACTACGTTTTTAAAATAGAACCTGTGCCACCTCCTGCTTTTAGACACAGTGTCTAGAGAGAACATTCTAGTATGCATCCTAACGTTACGGGGCATGATCTAAATGGCCTACCTCTCCTAACCACCCACAGGACCTAGCCTGGATTAAAGCAAAGTGCAATTAAGATCAAACCTCAAGTCAGAGCCTAAGAAGTAAAGTAGAACAGACCTTTCTGGAGGGTTGTATCCTACTTCTGAGAATGTTTCAGCACAAAGAGTCTTGTACTAATAAAAGTGTGGATTTAGGGAATTTCAACAAGTTCTGTCCTATAATGAGTATGCCTAGATTTAGCATTAGCAATCCTGCTTGGAGATTAGCAGACATCGCATAGACTGATGAGAACATTTGTTACCTGTGAATCTGATATCTCAGAGGGTTTCTCAGTGAGGCTGCTGCTCTCTGCAGGGATCAGGTCATTGTATTTGGTGCTGACGTCCTCATCTGAGTAGTGAAGACTGCCTGGACTGGGTCGAGGAGGAGACCTGAGGGAGAAACGTTTTGTGGTCAGAATTTCTTCAGATTTATTGTGTAATTCTATCCTGTTTACACCAATCAGATGGACCTTTTGTGTGTCTACTGACAGATGTAAAATGTCACTAAGCAAACTTAAAAAATGTTCTGTTTAAAACTGTTCAGGCTAAACAGAAACTCCCAGTTTTTGTTATTCTATGGAAAACGTTTAGACACCCACATGGACAGCTTGGCATCTGAACTAGGGGTGTCACATCTTACCGGTATTGACAATAACCATGACATTAATAGCCATGATTATTGTTATTGCGTTAATACTACACATACGATAATATCATAAATAATACAGCACTAGTATCTGGTTGACACTCCAACACAAAACATGCTTTAATTGTACCTGTTTCACATTTAGCATTAAGAGCTACAATGGTTACAAATGCTCTCTCTTCCTCCCTACACTCACATTTTAATGCGATTCATTGACCAAGATAAAGAAAACACAAAATAAACCAAAATAAAGATGCCATTATTAATTTAGTTTATTTTAAAAATTTCAGTAGATTTCAGTAGAATTCTATTGGCCACTAATATTGTGACACCCCTAAACTGAACAAAAAATATAAAAAAAAAAGACCTAGCCTATAAATAAAAAAGAATTTCAGAATTGGTGTAAAGAGTCAAGGAGATCGTTGAGAACATTTTGAAAATAAAAAATGATGCCGGGCTATGAAGCAAATATTTATGACCCTAGTACTTGGAACAGTGTAAACCTTCTTTGGGAATGATTTGGCAGTGACTCTGGCTGGAGACACTTGTCTCTTTGTTAGGTGAATGAGGTACAGTGTGTGTCTGTATTGAGTGGGGACTCTTTATGAGCATCATGAGACCACCGTGAGATGCCAGCTCGAAGGGGTTTCTGCATAATTAAGCCTCTATGACACACATCATTGGAAAGCAGGTCTTAAAAATATCTCTTGAGCCCTGGTTTAAACACCAGCTATAATAAAGATACAATCTCCTATTACTGTCCTTCGTTTTTCTTCTTGAAAGAATGGAAAGTTTCTCTGCAAGAAAATGAATACGAGTGATTTATAAACAATGCTGTACTGTACTTTTTTTGGGAAACATTGGTAACTTGGTGAACAGTGTGGGGAGAACAATGTACATGACAGCAAGATAAACCAATGTTGGTATTTCCTGATATCAAACATAACAAATTCCCACATTGTATATCTGAATGTTGTTTTCACTCTAGACATACATCAAATTTTGTCCAAAATACAGTTCAGAGTCCTCCATTTCAAACACAGATGAGACATAAGTTTTTTTTGGCCCTGGCCCCTGATGGTGTTTCATGCCAAAACAAACCCTACATCTACAAAGAATTTGTGTTGTGCTGATGTTTGCAGTCTGCTTGTGTACAAGCTGTTTGTGCTGTTCTCTAACTGCACTGCTGACTCTGAACCTGCAGTCATGACACACACACACACACACACAAGCATGTGCACACACACGCAGTTACTAGACAGTTGAACAGTTACTAGACAACTTGGTCTTGGGAGATTCTGATGAGCGTTTTTATTGAAATCTGTTGAATCATATTTAATTTTATATTTTAAAATCCTAGCAAACCTGACACACCAAAAAAACTTATTTGAAATTCTAGATCTCTGATCTCATTGCTGTTTAGGAGAAACAATTGATTTTCTATTTTATGGGTGAGACGATTGAGATACAACAGTTGGAGAGAGTGATGTCACCTCTGCCCCCATGTTTATCACACTCAGATAATGAACACGTATCCTTCTGCTTCTGCACATTCTAACTACTGTCATGTTTCCAAACACTGTGTAAGGATAGTAAAAATGTGTGTGTGACCTGCAGAATGTGCTGACTGCTATCTGTGTGTATGAGTGTGTGTTGTAAACATGCCTAGTCAGCTATCTGCAGTCTAAAACAGTAAAGTCTTCAATAACAAGTCACAAATCTAGTCACATAATCACATTAAAAGAAAAGTAAAAGCAAAAACGAAAGTTCTGTCATTATGTCTTTCTTGATTTCTGTGGAAATTACCACAATGCTTTCAAGTCAATACAAAACAAATGCTGTTCGCTGTACACAAAGCTCTTATTCTGAAGGTGGGCTTCGTTTGAAAAACTGTAGACAGGCCATGACACATACATAAGAAAGACCATGTCTTTAGATCTCAAATTTCTGCTCAGGGTGACAGTCCCTCACACATAGTGAAATGTTCTGTGTTATGTAACATGAACTATGATGTTTCATAAGATATTAAGGTTATAACTGAAAGAAAACATGCTTGAACCAAGTATCTACTCTTCTGCAGAAAGGTCTTGCAGTAGATATACAGCAGTGGTCTTTGATTTTTCTCATTTTGATGCTACTGTCACCTTCTCACTCCATAAGATTCTTTAAGTTCTTTGTGTACTTTCCTCAGCACCTCAGAGTTCCACTGGAGAGAGAACAAAGATTGTGGAACTTCATCTGCACATTTTTTCCACACCTTCTCCTTAATCTGCAGCCAGAGGAAAGAACCTGGCATCTCCTCAAAGACCAGAAGACCTTTGATCCATCTTAAGGTGACCCTGGACGAATCAACAGGGGAGGCTAAGAACCAGGGACTGATAATGGGGTGGATTTCTCCACCTGACTGTTAGATGGGATTGGATCTACACACCTGGTGCACCTGGATCCTATTCAATGACAATACTGATACCACAATCTAACCCAAATATTACAGCATTTATGGAATGAGTTGAACCTACTTAGGCAAGTATTACATTTACTACCACTCTAACCAAACTTAAATTAACCAAAAGTATTAAAAGTCTGTGTATACTTTAACACAGCATATTCTATAAACATATACATAAAACTTAAAATATTTAAATTATGTAAATAAACAATTGTACAAAATTATTATACAAATTTATATAAATTAACATTGAATAAATTAACACACATAGTTTTGGTTATTTCAATGGGAGTTTTGTGAATATTTTGTTAGACCATCATGTTTCAGAGGGACTGGTGGTTGTATAGGTGACGTGATAAACCTGAATCTGTTATTTCACTTAGCCTGGGACATGTCAGAAAGCCTTTTTAGTGGAAAAAGAGACTTTTGTACTGAGTTTTATGATGGAAAGTAGGATCCAATGAAGATAGCTGTTTGGTAATTCCATTAATCTTTCCATGATGAATGAAACATTCCCAGACTTTAGCTGTTTCATTTGTGCCTTGTGGATGAAGCATTATGGGAGTTTATTATACTATATGCTAAGTAAAAATGCTAAGTGATGAGTGAGCACCAGTATGTTAATTTTGAACTATTGCTGTGCTTGGATTGAGATTTTGTTTATAATGTTCCAGGCATGATGTAAAACTGAGCGTCTAAGAGAGCTGAGAATCAAAAAAAAGTCACTAAAAAAGCCAGTGATCACAGATAGACAGACAGACAGACAGAAATACATCCTGCAGAATAGGAATTCATACTGACCTTGTATATACACCATTTTTGCGACAGAAGGAATTTTTGACGGACAGCCTTCGATTGTTCAGTTCCAGGGCAGGGAAGCGGCTCTCATCCAGGCTGACCATCTCTCCATGTGTTAGTGCGTTACAGTTGGAGTTGTTGCCTGAATGCAGATAGGGAGAAACTATGTGACCACAGGCAGCAGTTGGTCTATTATGTTTCATTTAATTAATTTTACAGCATCACAATAAGATGTTGGATATGCAGTGTGTGAAACTGCATTTATTGGAAAGGAAAACAACTGGACCAACTGTCACCATAACCATGAAGCCACAAATCACATGATATACATTCTTGTTAGTAAATGATAACAGAATCTTCATTTCAGGGATATAAGTTTCATATAAGTTGCATATAAGTTTCAAAATCTGGACTAGTTTTCCAATTATTCACAAAGACTGGCTCAAGGTCAGAGTATCTGTGACATCACAGTATAAAGGATCATTTAGACTAGAGGATCACTTGCTATCGAGGTTGCACACCATTTTGTGTGAATGGTGTGTTTGTTTGATAAAATGTCTTTGTGTGCAATAGAAAACTGGGCCTCTCGTGCTCCCTCCATGTTTGTAATGTGTTTAGTGACCTACATGGCTGCTTTGCCCTGCAACACAAGCTTGGTCTGCATGCCCATTGCAGGAATACAGAGCATATGCTTACACATACATTCCACACGGATGATGTCACAACTACAACAATGCTGTTTCAGACATAAACAAATACACTTACAGCCACTACAGACAAACATTACAGGCAGATAAACAAACAGACAGACAGACAAACAGACAAACAGGCAGACATGGATGGCTGATGGATGGATGTAAAAAGACAGACAGAGATGAACAGAAGGACAAACCGACAGATGTACAAAACGACAGATTATGACACCTACCAGAGTCAGATTTCTTGGCATATTTCTTGCTTTGGCCTCTGATGATAAGGATGAAAACTAGAAGCAGGATAAATATAAGGCCAACCAGAGCAACCACAACCAGAAACCACCATTCCTCATAGAATGGAGCTACCTTTTGTGCTGGATGTGAAGAAACACAGGAATCATTAGAAGAACTGACTTTTATTGAAGGATTTAATGTTGGTGCCTCAATACAACTAACCTGAAGGCTTTGAACTAACCTGATATAGATGGTGACGGTTGACTTGGAGACCCATACCCATAGTCATTCACCCCAATGACCCTGAAGTCATAGCTGACTCCCTGTTTCAGGATATCCATGTTGAAGGTGTATGATGTCACTTCTTTGGGGATGTCCTTGATTAAAATGTCCCACAAGCCTTCATCTGCATATCATTTTTAGAATAAAAAGCCTAGTTAGTTATAGAAACAGACTACACACTTCATAACCTTCATACATCCTATGAATCTGACATGGGGGTAAACAAACATGAACTTTTCATTTTGGGTAAACTGTCCCTTTGACTGTTAAATGGGAGTTTGTTTTTTTGTGTGTGTGTGACACTGCAGCAGCTGTCAGAACTAATAACCCAGAGACGAGACCTCATCAAGCACAGCTTCATCCTTACTGAATGATCTATATGTGACAATAGATCACATTTCATTGCAGCTGTCATTTTTTAATGTGTTTCTGAGAACCCGGTGTGTCTGTACACTAGGAGAAGCAGTTTGAGCAGAACTTCATGCACCAGGCTTGGCGGTGCGGGATCTTCTGGGCAACCCTCAAAGTGAAAATAATATTCCACTTTCAGTACACATGAACTGCATAGAACGAAAGTCTGGAATACATCATAAAACATGTCTTCAATACACCCACAGTTTCTTAAATCAACCCCATCTGCACCTCCACCAGACGATGCTTTCTTCTCATGTTGGCATGGTTTCTCCTCAGTCATGGAGGTAATCTGATCTGCACTGTCTCATTTGGAGAGCTCACATCAAAATCTCCTTCATGTGACACCAAATGCCTTCAGCAAATTTTTACCAGACCAAGACATATGGAATCTCTCTCCATTGTTTAAGAGAATTATATGTGGGAGTATAGCTGAAGAAATGGGCTGCTAAATAGACCTCATGCTAAGTCTGGGTCTGGTGGCTTTAAAAGTCAGAAACACTAAAACTCTATGATTTGGGTTTACAGAGTTTCCTGCTAAATCAAAGCATATTGACTTCTTATTTTACTGTAAACTGCATCCCAAAGCAACTCAGTATTCTTTGTCAAATGTGTTTTCATTAATTTTGACAAGCTCACCTGAGGGTCTGGCCTCTATAACGTAGCGTGTGATAGGCGCTCGTCCAGGATCCCCATTGGTCCAGTGGATGGTTAGGGCGGAACCATATCGAGAGATGAAGGGTTCACCAGGAGGGCCCGGGGCCCCTAATTACAAGGAAGAAAAGAGAGTTACTCATGAGCTTAAAAGCATGAGAATAAAGGTGCTATAAGCTATTTTTAATTAAATAAAAAACCTTTACAGAGGATGAAAGAATTAGGGAAAGGCTTTCCTTCTCATAGTTCTCATAAAGTCACACAAAGACACACATATAGACAAACCTTCTCCAGGTCCTGTAGTGATGTTGGCCTCCACCTCTGGTCCATAGGTGAAGGTTTTGGCACGAATGCGGAAGTTGTACGTGACTCCATCAGCCAGGTCTTTGATTTTCAGCCACAGGGGAGCGTTTCCCTTCACGTCCACTGTCACGACCTTACTGACGCCTGAGGGGGAGGGGGAGTGAAGACAGTCGACACAGGCCACTGAGGACTCTAGACAAACACACTGCATTTAGTTCAGGCAACCAGACTCTACACACACTCACGCATACACACAGAGGGCCGTCCAGCTCATTTCATTCTTCTATAACAAATAGGACATTTTTATCACAATATTATTTGAGGGATCCAATGCCAACCCTGTTGTAAAACCAGCTAAAACCAGCCTAAGCTGGTTGGCAGGTTTTAGCTGGTCTCCTAGCCTGGTTTTAGCTTATTTAGTTTGTTTAGCTGCCTGGTTTGGCCACTATTTTAGCTGGTAAAGCTGGTTATAGCTGATCAGGCTGGCAGAACAGCTGACTTACGGCCTAGCTTAAACCAGCCATTTCATCTTAAACCAGCTAAGACCAGCCAATCAGCTTGGCTGGTTTTAGTCTTTTCAGCAGGGAAGCGCCAAACACAGGTAAAAAATGGCCACTAAATTAAAGCTTGCCAGGTAACTTTATAAGGAACGACTGTACAACATTACTGGTAGTTAATAATTGTTGTTTGCTAATTTTCTTAATTTTTCCACTATTAACAAGTGGAAACCTTTAACTAAAGGTTACTTCTGGATCCTGACTTATTTGTGACATTGACTTTTTCATCTTTGGAAGGGAAATGCCCTCATGTGCCCCTTTGGCAGTCCAAACCCCTGCACACAGACACACTTTCACACACTATTCTGTAATAAATATCTGGCTATGTGAATGAAACTCATGGTTAACTAGTAATACTATTAGAAAAATAAATACTATGAAACTAAAATCTAAAAGCTAAATCTAAAGTTGTACTCTAGTTTTACTAAACTCCTCCCAACAGGCGGTTGAAGTATCTGAGCACTAAAAGTGTTGCAGCTCGCTTGTGTGACTTTTGGATGACTGACCCTTGATACAGAATCAAGACAATAGAATCAGAAAAAACACTGACCATCCACAGGCATACAGGGCTCATAGATAAGTCTGTAGCCCTCAATGATGCCGTTAGGAAAGACCGGCTCGCCCCAGGAGACGTTGACGGAGGTGGTGGTGAGTTCACTGAAATGGATGAAACTGGGGGCACTGGGAGCTGAAAGAGAAAAATAATGATAATCATACAGAATCTAAAGATGACACAGACAATGTTAAAGCTTTATGACACGCCTGTTTGTCTCTTTTATGGTACTAACTTAAGTTTCTTCACAGAACAGCTACACAAAACAGAACACAAAACAGCTACAACAAAATGACTTGTCATGATTTGTCTGTCTCTATCTTTAGAAAAAGAGACAACAGCAGGCATTATATAGAGACAAAATAGACACAACTAGTCTGAAAGTGACTGCACTGTCTGGATCAACTGCACAGCGGGAGGCAAAATCATTTTCTGTTAGTCACAGCTTCCTCTGAAAAAAATCTTTTAACCAAACTAAACGAGGACTGGAAAAATCTATTGTTTGGAAGCAAAGAGTAACTTGTTGAGTTTTTGGGATGCATTCTGACCAGCTGTCAGTGCTGGTTCACATTCCAAAGAGTTTGGACAAATAAATAATCCAATCATTTTAAATAGTTTCCATCATTCCAACCCCCGGACCCCCCTGTGTTCACTGCAAAACAAATGGTGAATTCAGGAAGCACTTATGACTGTGTTAGTTTAGCATATTTTTATACTCGGATATTTAACAGAGGCAGATGTGCCTAATTTCAGGATGCTTTAACACACTGAAGCACACGTTTGCATCAAGCCATTGGTTCTGTGACAAAATGTAGACATTTCCAGAATGCACACAATCCTTGTGCATGTCTTTGTGTTTGCTGTTGATGGGATGTATGCTCACTGCATCTGAATTCTGTGGAGAAGTTAATTTCCAGAAAATGGGGGCTATCTCAGCACAAGTTATCGCAGTTATGGAACACTATGATTATGGCCTACCAGTTCTTGGTATATCATGTTCTCAGCAAAATCCCCAGAAGCACTTTTTTATCTGTGTTGATACACATGAAGCCCCAGAAGACACAGATAAGGAAAGAAAAGTTCTTTACCAGCTTGTTGCGTTCTTCCTCTGGTTGGTGGGCTGCGCGGCCCGTCCCCAGCTGCGTTGAAAGCTGCTACACTGATCATGTAGGTGGTATAGCCTGTTAGATTCTTCAGTTTCACCCCTCCCTCAGGCAGGAACAGAGTGCGTAGTTTCTCAGTCTCGTTTTTCCGTTGATATTCCCAAAAGAAAATCTTCAAAAGTAAACAAAGGTCCCGATCACATCAATGTTTGGCATGTGTAGGCGTTTTGTGCAAGGACTCAAAAAACTACAGATACAAAAGTGAATTGTATGAGGGTATGCATAATTTTAAATGCATAAAGTATAAACTTGTGAGTCATGGAAGGTCAATAAATTGAAAAAAGTAGTAGCACTATCATTGGGAAAATATACACTGGATTCAAATTTGTAGTCAATGGAGTCTGACCTTATAACCCTGAATATCTCCATTCTGAGTCTCCAGTGGGGGTGGGTCCCAAGTAACATCAAATTGAGTGGCAGTAGCTGACTGGATGACCACATTTTGAGGCGGGGCAGTGGGAACTGTGAGATGGGATTTGATAAAGTTTTGCTCCTTTGGCTTTTTCCAGTTATATAGTTACAACAAACTTATTAAGAAGAGAAGTTCATAAAGGATTTACCAGCTTCACCCACAAAGACCTCCTGCGGTGAGCTGGTTGGTCCCTCCCCCACAGCATTGTACACACTCATTCTGATTTCATAGCGCTTGTGTTTCATAAGGTCTACAGAATCACACAAACAACAACTGCAGCTTAGATTACTCATAAACGTTAGATGGAAGATTCAAACACAACATCTATATATAATATGTTATACATGTTTTTATTATTTGAATGTTTTGTACCTAACTATGCAGTTTGGATAATAACTGCAAAATTTAAAAGATTTGCAAAAAATATAATTTGATGTTCTATTGTGTGGACAATCATGAAACCTGTGTTTTACTTAGGTCCCAGACAGAGTAAGAGATGAGTCAGTCTGGTTATCTTTATCTAAACTGAACTGACACACTGCTCTTCCTGGAACTGTCAACAGCAGACAGAAACCAGACAGAACCAGACTGAGCTCTTAAAGTGTCACCAACCCCCCAATTTTAGCAACAAAGCTGAAAGGTTTAGAAAAGGGTGAGGGTAGAGTGGTGGGATTACAAAATGGGGAGGGGTCTGAAGTGCAGCAAGGTAACTAATTTGAACACCTGAAAGATGGTGTAATGGATTGAAAAAGAAATGAAAAAACTATTTAGCCCTAATAACGAACATAACAAGTGCATTCATTGTTTTCAGTGATCTTCAACCTGCACATATATTTTAACATTTAAAAATGGTTTCATAACCATTTGAATTTATTATCACTCAGTCTGCATTTTCTTTTTAAGAAATTTCTTTTTTGTATTGCACAAACATATATCAGTTTTATAGACTTAGACAAGACTAGAAGAATAGGAGACAAAAGAAACAGGAAGTGACTTACTGTCCAGCTCATACTGAGTGAGTGAAGATTCGCTGATGTTTCGTATGCTGTAGGGAGCTGCAGCAGAGGAAGACATTGATGAAGATAAGTGGATGAAATAAAGTAAAAAATACAGTGAAAGAGAAACTAAATTATTGTATAAAATAAATTATACTCTATTAAATTATTAAATATTAGATTATTTATTATAGTGAATAACTATTCAAAAATATAAATAATTATTATTTAATTCCATTTATATATTATTATTATTATTTGTATGTATAGTATAATTCATTCTTACTGATTTTAATCCTTTATTAATTATATTTTATTTTCTTTTTGAAATTATATGTAAATAACACTATAACCAAAGGCTTTAAAAAAACAAAATATTTTGTTTGTCCTGTTAAAGACACAAGTGAGTCAGGACTGCCACTAGTTTTGCGACTGTAAGTTGTTCTGCTTACAGGTGAGTTCTGCCCAGCCAGGTGAAGCACCACTGGTGGTGTGGACACTGAAACTCCGCAGCCTGTCATACAGCAGCTCTCGATACCGGATACGAAAGCCAAGCAGGATCCCATTGATCTTCTCCTCAGGAGGAGGCTGAGGACAACAGGACAACACAACATCATTAACACTGCCATCAAAGGTGAAGTTTTTATTTTTGTATAATGTTATTGTGTTGGGATTCAAACAAACAGAGAATGTTTATATGGAGCAACAGTGTTTACAATCTTTAGTGGTAATGACCAGTATATTTCTTATAGTCTCTGTTAAACTTAAACTTGAATATAAGAGTATTTTAAGACGGAAAAAGTTTGACCTTTAAGCCTTTGCTGTGTGATTTTGTGGCTGGGGTGAATTGCACTGTGATGTTTTAGCAACCACAGGTTGTATAAACACAGAACCCACAATTTTGTCAACTTAGGACATAAAATCCCCAGATGTATGTTGTAAGAGCCAAAGGGAAGATGTCTTCACCTTGGATGCATGCTCTGACAAAACCAGATCAATCCAACAACCCAGACTTTCACAAATTCTAAGCTCAAGTTTAACGACTATTCAGGCAAGCCAGAGAAATTTCCCCTAATAAAACATAAATGAAAGGGTTCAGGGGAGGAGCCTGTTCACACTTTTTCCACCTCTCTGGATAAAACCCTGAACCAGAGGCGGGTACCTGAAGCCTGTCAAACTGTAATTTGGGGGTGACTTTGAGAGCATGTGTTTACTTTGCCCTCTTTCACTGTTATTACAAGTTGTTGATGGATAAGTTCAGCTGGTGGGCTCTATGAGGAGAAACAAAGAGAAAGTCCCGCCCCCTTACCTGCCAGCAAATCAGAACAGAGGTTGTTGTGTGTGGCGTGACGGTGAGGATGGTTGGAGCTTCGTCTGGTGCTGGATAGAATAAATTGAGAGGGAAAGATATATAGTTGGGTTCCTGGCATCTTTGTGAGTATACTGCCATATTTCAGCTACAATGTCTTATGCTACATAAACACCCAAAAGACTGCATCGCTAAACTGGCCAGGGCTGTCCTACGGGCTGATTTGTTGAGGTGGATTGTTAGCAGGCATTATGCACAGGCCTGTCTCACTTCACTGAAGTCACTTCGGTACAATTGGGTTTCATAGCAACCGGAGATACTGTATTACCTCATTTATTCCATTGCCTCCAGCAATGACATCATCGCTGGAACACAATAGCATCACCTGGGCTCGCCATAAATGTTTGGCTGCTATCAGGGATACAAAACAGCCCTCTCATAATAAGGGCAGAATAGAATCTGTGTGCTGCATAATGGCCAATTCATGAGATCACATACAGAATGAATTGGCTATACAGTGTTTTTGTGTGTGTGTGTGTGTGTGTGAGACACGGCCTCAGCATAAATGATGCAGAGATAATATAAACTGTATAAAGCCGCAGTTCCAAATAAAGCATCTCAATGATGTGACTATTTTTTTATATTTATGTGGTATTCATTACTCATTCATGCATTTTAAAGTAAAGCTCGGAAATCCTTATATATCATTGGCCCAAAGACAATGAGTGAGAGAAAGAAAGAGAGAGCCGTCTTACCATCCTGTAGTGTAGTGATGGCTTCACTCTCATCACTGTAGTCACTGTCTCCAATGTCATTAGTAGCTTTAACTCTGAACTGATATGAGGTGAAGGGCTTCAGTCTGAAACAGAGTGAGTGTTCATATCTCATCTGATAAGAGATTTATATCCTTTCAAGTCAAAACAGAGAACATTGTTCAGCCACAATCAACAGTCAGTTACTGCACCATTAAGCATAAGTGTTTTTTAATTCAGTTACACAAGACTTTTCAGCTTATGTCTTTGTCGTACCTGTCCACGATGTAGGAGCTGGACTCATGGCTAACGGACGCAGAATGGACTGTCCAGTTCTTTTGGGGCAGTTCTCTGACCTGAACTGTGTAGTACCGCACCGGTGATAAACCATCACTGCCTGGTTCCCATGACAGCAGTACACTGCGAGCCTGTACATTCTCCTGGGGCACTGTGGGACGGCTGGTGGGTTGGGGTCGAGCTGCGGGTCAAAGGTCAAGCAAGTATAAAGTGTAGAAACTGTTTCCAAAAGCACAGCAGCTTCTGCAAAATGCAGACAGTACATAAAATCACAACTTCACTGTGCACATATTATCCCGCAGGGCACAGGGATGCTTTGAAAAATGCATGAGATTGTAGTGTATTTATGATTCTCAGATTATACAACCACCCAAAACCTCTGTACTCTCAATGGATCAGTGCATAAACACTCAGAGGGTCTGATTATGATGTTCTGGAGGAGGAATGTGTTTACGCTTGAGTGGAAACCAGTGCAGCAAAACTTCCGCCAGACGTCTCAAACAACACCAAATCAGATCTGGCTGGAGAGAGGATTGATTTGTTTTTTACTCAGCCTCACTGGACTGTGAACTTCTCCATTCAGACACATGGACACTCAAACACACTCTGAAAATGTGCCTGATCACATGACCTTAAGACCTTTTTAACCAATACAGTTATATGAACAATAATGATCAGAGATATCCATCAGTGACACGGGGGCTGGACATTTTTAGGAGTGAAGAAATACAGATTAATATCTCTTATTAACCCAGCACAGATTTTTTGCTGTCTGTGATGTTGACCATTCATGTTGTTGTTTTATGACCAATCATAAAATAGAGACGTGGAGGTTCTAGGCAGGAACAAAACATGTTCACTGAATAAAGAATATCCATCAGATACTTTATGCAATGCAAATTTTACTTGTGTTGTTCTGACAGACTCCCAGTAAAGCACAGCAGGACTCAAAATATTTTTTAGAGCCTCTTGTTGATCTGGTATGTGGCATCAACTTAAAGCATAGCTTCAACCCTGCATTCAGCCTAATGTATAAGGGTTTGAAATCAGACCTTTGATCATATTTATTGAATCATGTCGACAGAAGGTAAAGCTACACACACTGATCTCATGTTTACTTTGGACCAGGTTCTGCTCTCTTAATGATGTGTGATGATGCGTTACCTCTCTTCTCTGTGGTAACCACCAAAGCCTCTGCCGCCTCTCCCCAGCCCTTGCGTGTCTGTGCTCTGATTCGAAACACATAGACAGATTCTGGCCTCAGGCCAGTGACGGTGTACTGCCGTGCACTGGAGTTCAGAACGTCAAAGGTGGCTGTGTTGCTATTGGTGGAGTTCAGGCGGTATGTGATCTGATAGGCTGGAAAGGAAACCAGTGATATTACAGTGATTAAAACAGGATGCACTGTGCTTTCCATTCTGGCAATCAACATTTTAAAAAATGGATTATGTAACATGTTTGCCTTCTTGCATGATTAAGGGAACACACAGCTAATGAACTAAAGCAAAACAATATACATACACCATGGGCCACTTAAGAGTGAAAGCAAATGAGTAACGGCAAATAATGGCTCTTTTCTATTAAATTTAGCTCTAAATCCTCTGACATAATACTCTGAGATTGGTTTGTGCGTATGTGATGAGGGCTAAACAAGCAAACACACTCTTTTACCCAGTATGATGCCATTGGGCTGAGAGGGTGGCTGCCAGATGAGTCGGACTGAGGTGGTCCTCACCTCAGGAAACAGAATGACCACAGGTGACCCGGGAACTGAAGGAGAACATCAACTATTATACTGTAGATGCTTTTCAAATGCAAACATAATGTACATTCAAATTCTGTTCATTAAAGACAACACATACAACTTGATTTATCTTCATTGATCGTGTCTTACAAACAATATAAGACATCTTAAAATCAGTCTGATGTTAACTTATTGTCTTTGCATGCTAGTATGCTCACCGTCATCAAGTGTGCGCTCCAGGATGGGAGGAGAACTGGGGCGGCCGTCTCCAATACGAGTGAAAGCGAGAACCTGGATCTCATACAGAACATACTTTCCCAGTCCAGTCAGCTGAACACTATGGGTGGAGTTTCCTTCTACTGTCCAGAACTGAAGAGGAGAGTCAGAGTCTTTCTCCTTATACACCACCTGAAAGAGAGAGAGAGGTGGAGAGTGACAGATAAATGAATAAATAGAAATGTACCTAAAGACAAGTCATTTTTGCCATGTGACATTTCTGAGTTAACAGAATTCTCAGTGGGATGTAGGGCGGGACTTGATTTTCTCTGTCAGGGTTTGATTGGACTGTTAAATGTTAGTCTATGATATTACTGATTCATGTTATTTTGCCCACCCCCATGACATTCTAGATATTGTTATTTTGACTAAAGCTCATGCACTAATGAATTGCACAATGAAAGCATAAACATTATTTAAAAGTAAATTGTGTCAAATCTGATTTTATATTGATACAAACTTCAAATTCTTATTAAACTTGTTCCTCAAATTTTTAACGGACCTTATAGCCCAGGATGAGTCCATTCCGATCGGGATCCGGAACCTCAAACCAGCGAACGAGAATGCTGCTGGATGTGGTGGCGAACGCAGAGACGTTGGTGGGGCCACAGGAGGGGACTGCATTACACCAGATGAAGAGAAAAATAATAAGAGATTTTGCAGTATACTAGGGCTGCACAGTGTATCAAAATTATTAAAATATCACAATATGCATATCACAATGGTTTGCAACAACTGAATGGTTTTAATACTTTAAAAATGTTATGTATAGTCAATTTTACAGTAGGTTGATGCAGATAGAGACTACTATCAGAAATTGTATTAATGATTTTTCAGAAAGAATGTAAAACATGCTTGTTATAAAATTTTTAGTTTTAAAATATTTGAATACAATTTAAATTGATTTTGCTAATTTAAAGCATTATTGCATCACATATCGCATATCTCATTATTTAGCAAGTTATCACATAACAAGTTTTTCTTCAATATTGTGCAGTCCAGCTGTGTAAAGATGAATGCGCATATAAAGATGAAAAAACAGCCTCTCTGGGTCCATCTATGCATTCCAAGTCCCTAATGGAATTTAAATATGTGTTCACTTGCTCACTGCATAAACAAGCCTAAAAACATCAGATTCTGACCATTATTGGCAAAGTAGCACAGAAAATCGCTCTCATGGCACTAATCCCCAGACACTGTGTGCAGGACTGCAGGAGTTTGATTGGCTAAAGAGAAAGGGGGGAATCATGCGTATGGACCCATGTGTTAACAATTTCCTCAACACCCATTTATTCATCTCAAGCCCACCTCTGGTAGCCACAGAAACCAAGTTGAGAGGAAGGAGGTAAAGAGAGAGAGAAGAAATAGAGGTGGTCCAGAGGAAGTCAGGTTAGCTTCTCATTAAGCATATATGATGAATGAAAGGACTTAACTCCCCCCCATAGATCTGTGCCTATTTAATTTTGTTTAAACAGGAAATCCTGTGCCCCCATTCTATATATGCAGTGATTTAAGACATGTATAAACTTAACATATGGAAACAGTGCAAAAATATTTCAAGTTCAACATAAAACAGTTCTGTCTCCAAAATATGGAGGCAGAACATTTGAGTCTGTTGTAAAATAGCCAAACTACAATATTCACACCTGTATCTGCACATCAACAGAAGTTAGATAATAGTAGTTCATTATATATAGTTTATATTTATTCCCCTTTTTTACCAGACTCGCGGGTTCTGCCGCGTACAGGCTGACTCCAGGGTCCTGCTCCGATCCCGTTGATTGCCTGAACTCTGACCTCATACTCTGTCCACTCCTCCAGGTCTTCAATGGTAAACTCTCTTTCCAGACGGTCTGCAATGACATGCAGCAGAGCTTTGGACTGAGCTCCTGTCCTGCTGTACTGCACACGGTAACCCACAGAATCAGGGTTCCCATTGTACTCCCACTCAGGGAGAGGCTGAGAGAGAGAGAGAGACAGACAGACAGAAATATAGACAAACAGAGACAGAGAAAGAGTGAGAGATAAAGATAGAGAGATAGACAGACAGACAGAAAGATAGACAGACAGACAAAGAGAAGATGAGAGAGAAAAAGAAAGAGAGAGAGCATGAACATGAGACAGTTGTGCATTAAATGTGTGTGTATTTGCACTACATATGTGAATATATTCTTCCACATACCACCCATCTAAGCCAAAGGCTGGTCTCACTGGCTGTTCGCAGGGTGACGTTGGCTGGGGCCATATCAGGAGGAGCCTGTAAGGTTTGAATCTTTCTGGAAGGCTGGCTGGGTGGACTGGTACCCACAATATTCACCTGACGCATGCGAAACCTGCAAATCAAACCCCACATTTCACTCAAGAGAGCAGAAACAAACTATCTACACACATATAATAATTTCACACGTTTTCATAAGGAATTCAAATAATTAATTGATTAATTAAAAACAAATCTCTGATTAAAAAACAACATGCTTTAAAGCTGTTTGAATCAGTATGGTTTCAAATTAAAACTATTATGTAAAGGCTTCATAAGTGTTAACTATAGACAGTGCAAAGGTAAATATATTTAATATAGAGCGAATGTCATGTTACCTATAGAATGTATAGGGGTTGAGGCCGGAGACCTCCAGAGAGCGGGCGTCAGGCTCGTTGGCCAGCTGATGGACCATCACCCAATCTTCATTCTCTCCCACAACACCAACCTAAGAGTAGAGGTAAAGGAAGACTCAAGCGACTCTTCAGGGGAAGAGCTACTTTACAATTTTGGAAGTTATCCTCCCTTGGATAAAGAGAGACTCACCTGGGCCTCTACCTGCCAACGAGAAATTGAGGTCTTGCCATCGTAGCCAGGCTTAAACTGCAGGGTTACGGATCGAGGGCCAATGTTGGAGATGGCCAGGTTTGTAGGAGGGCCGGGAAGCTCTGTGTCAAGAGAGAGAAAAGCGATCTGGTCACTTACTTTTTAGTTTAGTGGTGACAATATTTTTGTAATAGATCCTGGACAGGACAAATAATGTGAGAATCAACTGTAAAATAACAATTTAGCTGTGTTGTAGCGCCCTCTCTAGGTCATACAGGTTCATTAAAAAATTATCCTTCCTGTTTTCTCTATACATCTGATTAAATTCTAATGAGATTTTATCTGAAAACAAGATTTTAACGTCAGTGTTGGACAATGTGAGACTCTGTTCTGTGTGGTTGCCTGAGCATTGCTATGTTGTTGTAAGGCTGTTCTGGGTGGTAGTTAGCTTGTTGTTGTGCAGTTGCTAGCCTGTTTTGGATCACAGCCTTAGCAAACACCATTAAAAATCTTTGTAAAAAAAGTTTTTCATAGTTTTCCTCCAGTTAAATATCTACGTGAAGGCGTTTTTGAAATGAACGAGAAAGGTGTTACAAATCATTCCACATTCACAGCTGTTCTCCAGCTTATTAACCCAAGATGAAATATGTCTCCATTGAAACACTGTGGAAATGGCTTAAGAACAGCAGGGTCTGCATAACTTTGGGTAACATGTTGAGACATCGTGACTGCTCTTGATTCATATATCTTTAAACGTCTACGTTTACTTTTAAATGTGTAGCTAGCACACAGAGTCGAGTCTGGAAGCCATAGACAGTCTAATGAAGCAGTAAAGGAGAAACGATCACTGCTGTGGGAGTTGTAATTGTGAGCTCCACACGACTGTGGCCTCCTGTTAGTTACTCCTTGGCTCTAGACCGACATTTGTGCTGTGTCGGTGTAATAATGAGAGCTGGATGTTTAACTTTATAACCCTCCAATGTACTTTTAATGGAAGCACTTAAATCAGTGGTGATCTAAATGGTGGAGGGATGTGTCTTTGTGTGTGTGAACCATTCTAAGCCTTTACCTGGTGGTACACCTGAGGAGATGGTTGAAGATGACAGCTGGCCTTGACCCTTAGAGGTCATTCCGGCCACCTCTATGGTGTATGTAGTGAGAGCTGTCAGTCCAGTAACCCTGTACTCCAGAGTAACATTAGGCAAGTAGTGTGTGACCCGAGTATTAGTGCGGTTATACTCCTCCCAAGATATACGATAACCTAGAAGACAAATATACATTTTGAGATTAATAAATGCATTGCACAAAAGCAAAATACTACCAATAACATTAATATCCTACATTTGCTAATCAGTCATGCATTGAGTAGGATAATGCAAATAAACAGCAACAGATAAGGTCCCTGGAGTCACCAGAAACTGAGGAGAAACTCACCAGTCAGAATGCCGTTCTTCTCATTTGGTTCTCTCCAGCTGACTTTAAGAGAAGTGTCCAAGATTTCAGTGAAGCTCAGGTGACCTACAGCACCAGGGGCTGAAAATAGAAGACAGAAATAAGCCCTTCAGCCTTTACAGGTGTGGTTTACCAGAAGATGTGGTGTCTATTAAACAAGGGTCAGATGTTCTTTTGCCCCCTACTGGCTCTTGAAATTGAGTGCTACAAACATCCAAACTAATATTGTGAAGTGTGTGTGTGTGTGTGTAAACTGAACGTACTGTCTTCATGTGTGCGCAGACGCCGTGGAGAGCTGCGGGGTCCATCTCCTGGTGTGGTGAAGCAGAGCACAGAAGTGAAGTACTCAGAGAACTTCTTCAAGCCTGTGATGTGGCCCACATGCACGGTGTCCTGAAAGTTCGGCCGAACTGTCACTATTGTCATTTCATCTTCTTTTCCAGGCTCCCATGCCAACAGCTTAAAAAAAGGAGATTTGAGTCAAATTTTACCATAAATTTACCAATTTTACTCAACCATCGCTAAAACCAAAGGTAAGCAAAAAACAAACAATATGGAAATAGACTGTATAGAAATTATGCCTCCATATTATTTTGAATGTATATGCACGTGTTCTTTAGTAACCCTAGGGAGGTTTACAACCCAACACCTTAAATGTGATGTGTGTAGGCCATTCATAGGTCGACTCCCTCAGTGCCAAAACATTGCAAAACATTTGTTTATGAATTCTGATATGCCTGACATAGCAAAATTTACTCAACCAGTTGTGTTATTTTAGGGTAGGGCTATCCTTTAACATGACCAATGGAAGACAGGGGGAAGCAAGTTGGTTGTGGTGACACTAATGGCACAGAAATTACACACTTCATCTAAAGGAAATAGAAAATAACAACTAAAAAATAAATAAATAAAACCCTGAGGGGTAAATTTGCTAAACGGTTACAGTATTTCAGCACAAAACACAGCACTCTGACTTGAATATTTAGATCAAGTCATTGTTATTCTTTCAACACAAATGAGGCTTATTATAGAATGATTGGGATTCACAGACATCAGCGCTGCTGTTAATGTGCTGCTTTTACCGCCCACAGAAAGCTAAAGGTAAACAGGTTTATTTAAACAGGTTTATGCTTCTGTACTTTTTCTAGTGCAGCGTAATTCATTATGGTAATTGAATGATGGAGATGAGGGCTGTAACAGGACATGTATCCAGATGTGCGGCATGTAGTCATTCGGCATGTTATAAAGCAGATTCAGAAGACTAGACTGAAGTGCAGTACAGTTCCAGCAGCATGGCCAATATAATTCATGGGGCCCTGGACAAAATAAGGATGGGCCCCAGCCTCCATATACTCAGCAGTGTAAAGTTTTTTAGTAGTGTTTAGTGGCACTTCTCATATCAGAGCCCAATTGTCCACCCTGACAACAACACTGAGTCCCAGCGAAGCACACCAGATTATAGTAGTCTTCACAGGCATTCTTCACAACAAAGCACTCAGAACCAGTGTGAAAGCCGGGGACTTGCCCCATGTAAATCGCGATCAACACTCATTTTGTAGCCTGTGTTCGCGCCATTAACCAATTTGCATAATTCCTTTGGTGAATTGGATGCTGAAACAATGTGGAGAATGGCTTCATATAAACAATGCTATCACAGGACGCAATTCATTCTTAGTGAATTTTCCCCTTGAGAACAACTGAACCGTCACGGGTTCCCTCACTTCCTATACCGTTGTGGATTATTTGGCATTTCAAAGTTTATAGATGCTTGAAACTCTCCTCTGAGGGCATTAAAGAGGGAATGAAAGCTGGAGGAACATTCCAGAAGAAGCTAGCGGAGAAACAAAAGTGCCTGCCCACAAATATTCCCTCTGATTCCGGCTGCTGCAATCGGGAACTGAGTATAAACCGGCCCAATAAACCATTAAGACTAATACATCAGACTGACTGTGTCTATTTTCTGATTGTCCTGAAATTGTTTTTCCAAATACAGTCTGATTATAAAGAACACAAGGGACAAGCTGATCAATTCCAGCTCTCAAAACCACAAAGAGATAAAAGCAGTACAAACATCCTTGTGTGAAATCTCTCCTGAAAACAAGCCTAAAAATAAAGTTGATTTTAATACATTTTTATCTCTAAAGTGCAGAACGGAGAATTCTCATTCTTTTACCTTGTAACCCTGGTTGATACCATTGATGAACTGCGGGTTTGGGGCTGTCCAGGTGAATCGGATTGTGGTGGAGTTGACGGGCTCTGCTTGCACGTTTCCCGGAGCGATGGTGGGAACTGATTGACAGGTAAAACGGAAAAAGGAGGACAGAGATAGAAAAAGATGAGACTTTTTTATGATAGTAGGCTCAAGCTACTAACCATAGTACCCATTTTTTATACATACTTAGTGTAGTAGATCAGTAGTTATACAAAACTACACAACAAAAGTACAAAAGAAAAGTAACAAAAGTCTACAGTGATTTTACCCTGTGTAATAAGGCACAATGTGAAGCAGAGCTCCTTGTTATGTTATTAGTATTACAAACAGCAATGTTCAATAAATTGTTAGATTTATTAATATAATTAATCATAATAAAACCATTCTACCACCAAGTAATACATTTCATTAGTCTAACTGTCCATGGTTGCCAAGCAACGTTGCACATTATATACAAGATATGGACACTAACATGCATTGATCTGCATTTTACAGTGGCTTGGAACATGGCTCATCCAATCAGAATTTAGGCTTTGAGCTATCCATTTACCCCATTATATAGACAAATAAATTACAGTTAACATAAAAACCTTTACATTCCCAGCACTGCAAGACTAATGAAAGCTTGTTAATTATGAACCCATCAGATGTACAGTAAATCCTCACCTCCCTGGAGTGTCCACTCTGTGACCTTATGGCTGTAGACGCCCAGTCCTGCTCCATTATAAGCTGCCACCTCAATCTCATAGTTAGTCCAGATGATAAGATCCTCCAGCAGAAGGTTTGTGACATCAGGGTTGGAGATGTTTTTATACTGGATGTCCACAGGCAGACCAGTCAAACGATACCTAAGATTAGTGAAGGTTTATGTTATTAGTGTGAGAAGAGATGCAAAGATTGCCTAACCTTACCAAACAGAGAGCTTTGACTGTTCCTAATAGGTAAGATAACCCTGTCTGAAGGTCTATGATAACATCTTAAAAAAAGACACTTCATCATTTATGCTTTGAAATCAGAACTTTTTTACGTGGGCAATACCGTCAGCAGCCAACAGAGGGTGATATAGAACCACTTTAGAAAATTTCCTCCCAGCTTTAGTTTTCACAGCTGTTCAGAGGTACACTGGATGTAACACAAAGTCATGCATCATTACTTAAATTTGCAATACCAAACAAGGCCTTCAGCCATTCACAGTGATGAACAGAAATAAATATATAAGAACAAAAACTCCACTTGACTGTTATTAATTCACCAACAGAAAAGTAAACCCAGAAGCTCTAAAATCCTGGAGTAGCCTTGCAATAATATAATGCAACCAAATTACCCTCAAAGCTGCTGCAGGGTGTAAGAAGTTATTTAAATACAGTTGGAAAGGGGTGTGAGATACTAAAAGTCCTCAGACATGATGTAACATGAGTAATCATGTCTCACCTGATAATATATCCTCTCAGAATGCCATTTTGATGGCTCTCCGGTGGCGGCTGCCACTGGATCATGATGGACTGGTTGGTGCGGCCACTGGCTATGACGTTCTGAGGGGGTGCGCTGGGGGGTTCTTCTGGAAGAGACACCCTGAAGGAGAGAATGTGCTTTTTGGTTAATATTTTGTTAATATTAAACAAATTCACTCTTGTCAGAATGAGCGATGGCTGAGATAAACGGATAAAAGGCAGATACGGTACTGTACTGTATATATAAAGTGATCACAGTGATCACAAACACACACAAGCTGGTTCATCCTGTATCTCCTGAGTTGGGATTATCTTGGCTAGATGAGTCTTTCCTTAAACCACAGGAGAACCAAAGGGATTTGTGTCTATTCTGATGGGGGCATTGTGAATGTCTAAGTGTCTGAAAGCTTACAAGAAGTCAAGGGCTTTGAATACACGGATCCTTGAAAGTTACACACATTCACACACATTCCAGTAATATAAAACTGCACACGCGCACACACACAGACAAAGCAGACAGACAGATAAATCCTCCTATATACACTGGCACCCTTATGGCCCATGAGAGCAAAGGCAATTTTCACATGCTGCGACAGAGTGATTGAGTTATCTTTATGGTCAAACAGGGCAAAGCTATTATACTTGGCAGGCTTTTGGACCCTGTGATCAGCTCACCGATCGGTCTCCTTGCTGAACTGGCCCTTGCCAACATCATTGACAGCACACAGCCGGAACTGATAGGAGCGCGCTGGGATCAGCCCGTTGACAGTCACAGCAGTGGACTCTGGTTCGATATTGGCCAAAAGAACTGTCCAAGGAGCATCTATGTAGAGCAGATGATGAGGAAACAAGCCATGAACTACATGAAGAACCAAATCACACATTTAATTAGAATTAGAATGTGATTTCAAAACCCTTTTTAACTGCACATGTGCCAATTTCGAGCTATTTTAAGCTGCAGGAATTCAATGTAAACATTTAGTCTGATTTGATTGTTTAATGTTAATGATATTCAATAATAATTTATTTATTATTAAAATATTCACATTATGACTATACAGTTAATCAGCAGCAAGAATGTGTTTTAATAATTAGGGGTTTCTTGAAAAACAGCTTTTCAGGAAAACCTTCACAGCATCACTTACTATATTGCATAGTTTGTTAAAACTATTCACAACACTATTTCATGTCTTTCAGTCTTCCACTAATACAACTTTCAGAACATCATCACTGAATTTATAACTATGAAAAATACACTTTAAATAATCTGCCCAAGGTTAAGGCCCAAATATCAGGTGTCCTTGGGTGAACTACTAATCTCGCTACTCACTGTTTTCAGACACTTCCAGAATGTAGCGGATGAGCGGGCTGTTCCCATCAAAAGGTTTGGCCCACGTCAGGTTAATGGCTCTCTTCTCTGTGGTACTTAACACTGCACTGGGGTTCTCGGGGGCATGAGGCAACTGCCTGTGGGGTTGCATGTTATTTATGAAGACAGAGATGGAGACGGTCTTGACTTTAATAAGCTCTAGGCAACATTATTTCACTGTGAATGTCTGATTAAAACAGGCATAAAAATAGCTAATGGAGCCAATGAAAAGGATAAGAAGCAAAAAAGCTCAACAACACAATACTGTTCAGCAGGAAATCATGACTGGATTCACACTGGCACCACTTTTAGTAACAACTACTCCAGTTTAACGATGCAGTTGCTAAATGTAATGTGCTGAAACAGAACTGCACTGTGAGTATTCAAAGTGCAGTGCAGTAAGCGATTTTTTAGAAACGCTGTTGAAAAATGAATTAAAACGGATACATAAATAGTAAGAAAAGGGAAGCAAAAGAAGAACAAAAAAGAAACAAGAAAATCGTTTAACAGGGCAACATTGTTCAGCTCCAAATTTGTAGAAGAAAATAATTATCAAGAGGGTGAGAAAAGGAGAATACAGACAGAAGGGTTTAAAAAGAAAGAAAATGTACAGTATGATTGACAGGGAAGAAAAGTGGAAATAAAGCAGTTTACATGAAAGCAATGTGAGATTATTAATCGATCAGAGGCATGAAAATTAAACGGGAGATGACAAAACAGCCTGAGTCGAGCACATTTGGGGAAAGAGAGAGAGAGAGAGAGAGAGAGAGAGAGAGAAAGAAATAAACAGATAATGAACAGACAGATATGCACTTAAAAAGTAAAAAACACAAGGGCAGACAATAACTGCTGTGTACTGAATTAAAAATCGCAAGAACGAAACAGAAAAAGATGAGGTGAGGTGATGGACAGAGATATTAAAAAACTGAATGAGATACAGTTCGCTAAGAGACAGAGAGAAAGAGAGACAGCGAACAAATCAAAAGGAAATGATTAAAAGAGATGAGAGGCTGCATGGATCAATAACATGGATGATGGGAAGGAGCATTGATCTCTGACCTCACACGTAGGTGCGCGCTGCGAGAGTCATTGCCTCCCACTGATGTCACTCTGCAGGTGTACGTGCCAATGTCACCTGACCAGGTCTGAGAGATGTGCAGCGTTCCATTAATGTCCAAACGCAGCCGTGGTGAAGACTGAGGGACGATCACCTGACCATCCTTCTCCCAAACAAACCTGACACAACACCCACATACAAAACACAACCTGTATAATTCTACATTTTTAGTACTGACAATGTGAAACTAATTACATTTTTACCAACTATTTTACCACAATGCAATTTATCTTTCAGTAAAACAGAATGTTCAGTGGAAATACAGTATCATATGGCAGAGCTTTATCTATCCAGATTTCACTGAATTCACTGAAAAGCTCAGCTAAGTTATGCTGTGATGATTATGATTAAAGGTTATGATTAAAGGTGCTTGCTAAGCTGGTATCACTATGTGCTGTTACTTTTCTAAGTGATGATGAGACGTCTGCTGTTTCTCTTAAGGATGAAAAACAGGTAAAAATTCCCCTGACTTACACTAAACCACAGACTTTAGCCCTATCCAGGGACAAGAACCTCATAAAGATGTGGGGGTGAGCTCTTTTATCTATGTCCTACAAATCCTACAAACCACAAAAACACCCTAGCAACCTTTTAACCACACCCTGGTAATCATACATTTGCAAGGGCAAAAATCACATATTCTTGAGGGTTAATATTACTTTTCCCTGTCCATCCAGCTCTGGTTACATAAGCAGAAAATAAGTGTCATATCAGCGGGGAAGAAAGTTATTATATTTTAATGAAAGATTATGAAAGATTTTTTCAAATCTTGGGAATAGTGTGTTTTCATAAATCATGTACAATAAGGGACATTTATTAAAGAAGTAAACAGGGTCAATTATGATTTCATATCATCTTTAAATTACAAGTAAGTTGCTAGACTGAAACTTGAGTAAGAAATTAAGTTATGTTTCTTTAATATTTCCTAACATTTTCATCAAATAGTTTAATGCATTACTTCACACTTACTGAACAGATTCCCTCACATCCCCTGATCTAGGACCAGCTACCATATAACACCTGAGTGTATGAAACAGCACGTTTAATCGATAGTTTCATGGAACATTTATCATAAACACACTGTATAGTGTGCAGGGAACATCCAAGGTCATCAGAAGCTTCTAACAGATGTGCCCAACCTCATGCAATCGATGCAATTCTCTTGCACACGCTGGAAACACATGCACAAACACTCGTGATTAATTGCATCATGGTCAGGCTTGTTGGAAATCCTTTTACTGCTGTTATCAATTACTGGTTTCATTCAACACAATTACCCCTCCTACTAATCCGTCATTCTTTACGAAATAAGAAGCCTCCACGGGTGTTTAAAAGGAGGTTATGGGGGCCAGAAAGTAAAAAGAAAGAAAGAGAGGTAGAGAGAGATTAACATCACTGAATCAGCTAAAAACCACTGAGTAAAGTCCACACTTGTTCTCATTGAGAGGAACTTGTTGAAAGTTTGCAGGTTTTTAATGAGACACTGAATGCAGCCCTCAAATTGCTTCTCCCTGCCTGTCTGCTCTAATAGAAGAAGGCTGAGGCTGCAGACTTCCGATCTAGCATGCTGAGATTCCGGGCAGATTCAAAGGACTTTCATGAATCTGTGCAGGGCATCATGCCAATGTGAGTGGTGGTCTGGTTGAGAATGTTGAGATAATGTAAAGGCTCGTTAGTTCACTGCACTGAGCTTCATTATCTTCAGACTGAACCAGAGACTTTTAAAGATACAGTAACATAAAACAGCATTCATGTTCTAGAATGTAACATATTTCAGAGTCAAATGGAATATTCAGAGAAAAAAATGTTCCAATCATTTTTATTCTTTGAAATCTGATTTGGAATCCATTTCATGTTTCAAGAGATGGCAATACAAAGGCAAACTTTTATGGATTGCAGCTTTCAGTGACTAGACTAAAATTAACATTTTTACCTGACAGTAATAAAATGGGCCCCATAGTCTTTCATTGAAGGAGAGCCCTGAGCTGTAGCTAGGGTCTGGAATAACATAGACCGCAAAGGTGGGCTCTTTTGACTTGAGCCAGCAAGCAGTCCTGTAGCAACTACTAACCAACTGCAGAGGAAAGTCTTGGCAACCAGCCACAACACAGTATCATGTTATATATAGCATAGTTTATGTACACAGGGTATAGTGCATCATTTGGGACGCAGCCTGAATCATAAGCGTGTCGCACCTGACTGAAACGCTGGGGTCATGGGTCACTCCACAGGTCATTGTGGCTTTGGTTCCCTTGATCACACTCTGGTCCTGAGGAGGATTTGTGATCCGGGTACGTGCTAGAAGAAGAGAAGGTGGAGACAGGTGTATATCACACAAACATTATACAAACACACCCACATTTCTCTTTACCCATAGCTGTAATATCTGAACACATCATACAATAAGTACAAAGACATTCATGTCTATGATGTCTACACTTCAAAACATAACACACACACACACTCACCCCAGACCACGAGGTCGGCTGAGGCTTCATCTATGCCACGGGAGTTGCTGGCCATGCAGGTGTAGGTACCAGCATCAGATATGTGGGAGGGGCTTATGAGCAAACTTCCTGACTCCAGGAGAGTAAACCGTGGAAGCTGAACTGAGCCGCTCGCCAACACGCGCTCTCCTGTAGGGATCAAACACACATGCACGCACACACACACACCCACACGCACAAGAAAGAAAGCAACAACAATATGATAAAAAAGAAAGCAACAACGATATGATAAAAGACAGCAATGTTCAAAAATGATTTCTGCCAAGAAATACAGTTAATTAGATGTTTAGGTCACTGACGGTTGCCAAGCAACATAGCAACTTACATAGAATGTCCAGACACAGGTGTGAGTTTACAGTAATATAGTCTGAGTGAGTCTACTGTGATTTAGTCTAAATGATGTGATTTAGTCTGGAACAACTGACTCATTCTAAATTATCTCCAGGATAAAAATGCATAATAGAGACCTATGTGAATCACATTCATTTCCATGTCCTGTGACAGAAGAAGCCAAAAGTCTTTGCAGTAAAATAGTATGTCAGAACTATGGAGTCAGAAACAGCAGATATAAGAGAGGAACAGAGTGTCAGTGGGGTGAAGTGCATCATGGGAGCTTGTGCTTTGTAGTTGTTTTTCGATAGCGTGCCAGTGTGGACGGTGAGGGATGTGTGCTCTTCACCTTTCTGCCAGGTGATGGCAGGACGGGGGGCTCCTGAGGTCTCGCAGTGCAGGATAACTGACATTCCGTCAATCACTGTGCTGTCGGAAGGGCCTGCTGTGATGTTTGGGGCGATACCTTTGAGAGATGAACACCAACTGAATGAGAAACACGGATGTATAACATCAACAAGCACACACACATACACATTCAAGCACCTTTTACGAACTTCTCATTTGTAAGTGGCAGGAAATCACAAGATCTGTCAATTCATTGTGTTAATTTACTGCTGTAATTACCTAAGATCTGGTCAAATTCATTCATAAGGAGTTTTCCTATTATCAGAGCTATTATCGTTGTGTTTGAAAGTCGCAGCTGCTACTATTGGTAAAGCACCTAAAAATGTGGCACTTAGAAAATCATGCTGAAAAATTGTAAAGCCTAAACAGGCTTTTGATGTGATGTTAGTATTAAAAAACATAATACAATTATTTATTGGCATATCAGGTAATTAAGTGCATTTTAATTTTTACGCCAATTAAAACCCCCGGAAATTTTCACAATGTTCAGTTCACACGAATCAAATGGGGACTCAGAAACTAAACAAGCAAAGAAAACAGCAGAACAAAGAAAGATACGAAAAGCACAATGCTGATATACACAAACAAACAATTCACTGGGAAATGCAGACAGGCAGTCTGGAGAAGTTTACACGTGCAAGATACATGGGGACTGATGTTCACTGTAAGCTGAGGTAAATAGCAGTGAGATTCAGTGTTTAGTGTTTTTAGCAGCTCTGTGTGTCTCTGAGAGGCAAGATAAGCTCAGTCAGTCCTCCATAAAAGCTACTTTATCTCTCTCTGTCTCTCTGTCAGTCTCTCTCTCTCTCTCTAACTATTCCTCTCACAACAGGGTATTAATCACAGCCTCGGCACACTGACAAAAAAGCAATGCGGCGGCCTGAGAATGAGAGCACTGGAGGAGAGGATTGTTGCTGTGGCACAAAAAGCTTTTCGGAAAGAGAGAGAGTGTGAGAGACAGAAGACTTCAATGTCCAAATGCATTTGTGCAACAGAGTAAGAGAGGGAGACAGTGGAGAGATATAATCCAGCTAGCCAGGCAGGCATACAAACTCACTTGTAACAGCGAGGTAGGTGTTGGTCTGAACCTCTCCGGCCTGGTTGCGGGCAAAGCATTGGAACATTCCCGTGTCATCAGGCAGAAGGCCATTCACCTGCAGGCTGCCTCCCGCCAGGACTCTGTAGCGTGGGGTCTTCACGGGGCTTATGGGTACTGCGTCTTTATACCACACGATATCAGGCTGAGGAACACCTGAGAAAAATGTAAGTACACAAAAGTCAGATTGCACAATTTTACTATTTGTTGTTTTTTTCCACATTTTAGAATAGTCAGGAAAGGTACAAAATAATACAAAAGTAATGACAGAAATCTATACAGTTTTATATTTTAGATTCTAAAGATGGCTAGATTATAGTTCTTCACACTCCGAGCATTTTCTCAACCAACATCAACCTTAAAAAAGAAACATCAACCGAAGAAAATAATGTGTAGGCACAATTTATATTTATTTACAAAACATTTAACCCTTTCCCTCGGCGAGTTTTTTAATGTGCCGGTTATTATAATGAATCACGTTCCAGTTACCATGGAGACACATAAAGCTTGTTATTTCACAGTCACAGTGCCATGGCTGCAGTTTACTGTATGTAGGTGAGTACTGGAATAAAATGGAAGAAATCACTGTATGCTGTGAAATCTGAATCTTTACAGTAAATGTAACATAACCAGGTTAGATGTGATAAGGCGATAAATCACAACTCTTCCCACTTGGATCACTTGATCGCTTGGTGGGAAGCGCCACCTACAAATCTCACGTGTCCAATATCCTATTCCATACAGGCCTAGCTCTATGTTCAACATTAGATACATTGTGATCGGTTGTGACTTTGCGCAGCACAGAAAAATTTCTTAAGCTTAAAGAACTTATAAAGAAGAAGGTTCAAAATCTGCAGTCTCCCACCTTTGGCCTGGCAGGGAATGTCCACAACCTTCTCCATCTCGGCTGTGATGTGTTTTTCTGGTTCCTTCACAAACTGAGGTGGTTCTGAGAGCAGACACAGAAAAGCAGGTTGGGGTTATGACCTTCAGCACTAGAGCACTACTGACCAAACTGTACGTTTCAATTAAATAGGATTTTTGAGAACATTCTGTTCAAGGCATTTGGTCTGGACCTCTAGAAGCACTGCAGAAACAGATACATAAATGGCCTTAAATCTAAAACTTCTTGTAAAAACTTTACACAGAAGTTGATGGTTGAAGAGCAGTGTAATGTATACATTTACATTCATAAAACAGACATTTCTGTAAACAAAAACAATTCTTAGGTAGGTACAAATTTTATTAATATGTGTTTTCGGGGATTTGAAACCATCATCTTAATATTGCTACATTAATATGCTTAATATACCTTAATATGCTTAATATTGCTAAAAACAGTCATAAGTCAGCTAAAATAAAATTATATGCTACAAAAATATTAACAGAATATGTCTGCTAAACTGCCATTTTGTGATTTTGTTGACATTTTGATGGGTATTTACAGCTGTATTTGGCCGTAATGCCACTGTGTGTGTCTGTGTATGTGTTTTACCAAGCACATGCAGATATGCTCCAGCACTAACAGAGGGAACACTGCTGCTGCGCAGAACAGCTTCACACTCGTAGAATCCAGAATCACTGACCACCGGACTCAACACGGTCAGTCTGCGATTAAAATCACTCAGCCCACTTTTCACCAGAATGCCATCTTTTTTCCAACTGATGCTCAGTTTTATTAACGGCCTTAGAGACAATTAAAAAGTGTGAGTGAGTGTGTGAGAGAGAGAGAGAGAGAGTAAGGGGGGAAAAGAGAATTTCACTTAAGCTTTTACACATGCTACTTAATACATTTAAAAAAATGTATTGGGTTCAGAATAACATTCTGTCACACAAAATAATTTTTACATACTTGTAAAAACAAACTGTGTGTACAATAATGCACATTAGAAGTCTATAGTCTATATAGTATAGTATGGCACAGTACAGTACTGTATATTATAGCATAGCACAGTACAGTAGAGTATAATATAGTATCATATAGTGCAGTGCAGTTCAGTGCAGTGCAGTGGAGTACAGTACAGTACAGAATGATGCAGTACAGTAAAGTGTTGTACAGTACAATATAGTATGGAATGGTACATCAGAGTACAGTATAATATAGTTATTAATGATCAGAGGTAGGTCACCTGGCATTGGCCACACACTCCATGGTGACTTCAGAAGTTCCAGAAATTACGCTGGTGTTTTTTGGTGGGATGACAATAGTGGGCGCAATGGGGTCTGCAGGACCACCAACATCTAAAGGCCAAGAGAGACAGATGTGAAAATGAGACAATGGAGAGAGCTTGAGCAGATGTGTTATGACACACAGATAGAAGACATTAGCCAGTGAGAGTTTCTAATAGAACTTTCATCTGTCGTCTTCAGGTGAAAATGTGTGTTCAGGTTTAGGAGCAATAACTTATTTTCTATTGCGCGTTTCAGCATGTGACAGGTTTGTGCTTAGAACAGGAAGTTATATAACTACTGTCCTATCAGCTAAGTGCGTATGTGTGTGTACAGGATGGCTCAAACTCGCTCACACATACACTCAAGCATACACACATAATGACCTTTGGTCCTCTGTCTCTGCATCATTCTTTAATTCCTTAAGTTCCTCCTGTATTAGACTGTAGCATATCATATCCTAGTTTACTGAGAAAATCATATGCACTGAAACAAGGTACAATCCATAACTGTCAAAATTCATTCCCTCTCTTTCTCTCACTCTCTCTCGAACTCCAAGAAGCTGTGAAACAAAGCACAGTCCCAGATGACTATATATATATATATATATATATATAATTCTATTAAACATCCTGTATGTCTGCAGATATTGTTCACAAGTTTATGTATATGCTTATGCAGTCTGGTTTGGGTGGCACTCTATAACAGACAGTGTCAGGCTTCAGACGATCATTCTTGTGTAATTATTTGATCAGACCAAATGGAAGCCAGGTGCAGTGTTTGGGAAAACAGTCCTCTCATTCCAGATTCCATTTGCTGCTACTAATGGTTAAGAAATTACACTTAATTTTGATAAAGTCAAAAGGTGTCTGTAAGAGGTAAGTGCAGTGTTCAGTAATTATATTTATCTTAATCTATGAGTCTATATACAAGTCTATATAAGGTTCGTCAAGTACAGGTGTATGTTTAGGCATATGTGTGTGTTCATAATTCTACATAACTCTACAAACGTACTTTCCACAGACAGTGTTATGGGCTGACCAGTCTTGTTTTCTCCATTCTTATCATTAACAGCTTGCACATAGTATCTCCCGGCATCTGGGGCCACAGTGGACAGTATAACCAGCGTGTTGTCGAGGGTGATGGCTCTGTAAAAACCAGCACACAGAATAATCAGATTTACACATTACACTTAAGCTTTGATTCATAACACTGTGTTCCTGTTCACTGAATCTGTAAGATCGACGCAAAGCTGAACGCCAAATGTTCAGTGTCATGCTCAAACTGATATTTACATGAAAAGGATGTTTTAGAGTGACTGTGAAGGGCTAATTCACTGCCATCTGATTTTGCCTATTCATATACACAAGTGTAAATTACTTTAAAAACATGACAGAATTTTTAATTCTTTTTTGTTGTTTTCTTCACGGTCATGTAAAGACATGTGTCTTTCAGACATTAACAAAGAAACATAATTTCTCCATATATCACTTGCTTTAATCCAACCAATTTCCATTAAATGACTTCACCCTATAAAAATTGTATAAATACTGTTTTCAGAAGCCTGCAACAGTTGCTGTGATGGAAGAATGTGTTGAATGACTTAGTTTTTAGTTTAAGCAAAGATAAAATGTCAAAATAGTTCACTTGGTAGTGTATGGTGCTAATGACATTAAAGTCACAGGTTCAATTCCCCAAGATCACACACAAACTGACAAATGTATAGCTGGATGCACTGCCACTTCAGACAAAAGTGTCTGATAAATGCAGAAATATAATAAAATAAATTTCACAACAGAACTTTTTGATCTTTCAGGCCATTTTTTTCCCCATTCAGAAAGGAACTGTGATGTAAAATGTTATGTTTCTAACTTAAACATCATAGTAGGGCAGACGTGATTTGCATATTGCTATTGTAACTGCTAGCTGCTAGGCAACCATACATCCCATCCATCCAAAAATTACACAAAATGCAATTAGCCACAGACCCTTCATGCATGCAAAGATTGATGAGCTTTTACCATGGGGATTAAAGAAAGTTACAGTTAAAGAACACCATGGCTTCTCTTTAGTAGTACAGTCTCACACTGAACAAGCAGCCATCTCCAGTCTCTGCCCGAGCCCCAGTGCTGTCCACTGGGCCGAGTCCTGACACTTGCCCTATGGAGTGCCAATTACTGCTCACTCCTTTGTTTACAATCAATGTTTTCTCATTATGAGTGTGTGTTGGACAATTGAGGAAGAATTGTTCGTTCTGCGTGGCTGCCCTCGACCTGTCTCACACACCCCCACGGTCTCTGAGCTGGCGCCTGCCTTCCCTGGCCTGAGTCTTCTGGGGTACGGAATGCTAATAGGAATCTATCCGTCTCACTATAGGAATACCAAATGTGCACTGGAGCCCCATAGCTGTTCTTGCACAAGGCTGCAGGCGGTTACTGATAAAGTCGGCATATTTAGAAGCGCAACTGACAGATCTTTTAGTCAACCCTCTTGGCTTTACGACTGTACAAGCAGTTAAACGGATTGTGGTTTTATATAGTTTTAAATAACACTCTAAAATCTATTGTGTCTATGCACATGAACCATAGCCAATGAGATATCTGCAGTATCACTGAATATTACCATATTATTATGAAATTACCATATCATATTGAGTGCCTGTTTTATTGAAGTTTTATTTCATACTTTCCAGGTGTCCTTCACAAGACACCATTAGCTGGGAACAAACAGATGAAATTCTTTAAAATGAGACCTAGAAAGGTAAAGGGTCAACTTTCATTCAGCGTTGACTTAGAAATGTACTGCAAGTTAATTTTAAAGGTGTTTACTATGTTAACTAAAATACACCCCCATAATTTAGACCTTAGATTGATATTGGCCATTATCTGCCTATTTATAATTAATTTAGTCCTAAAACCAACATTGATTAAATACTTTACCCAACCTTTTGGACTTTAATGTCTTCAACAATATTTAACCTCCCCATCAATCTTTACACAGTAAAATATTCTAGTACAGCTTGGTATAACTAGAAAGATGTTTCCTCTGCAGTGACTTGTAATCCGCAATCCATCTACTGGTGGGGTGGGGTATGGAGAAGAATATATCTGACTGTATATTGTATTCTGTTTGTTTCTATTTGTCCAGTAAAAAAAAAAACAACAGTTCACAACAAATAAATATATGTTAAGTAATTTTACTTTTAAGTCATCTTGAGCCTCCCCATTGGAAGTTTAAGGCTCTTTGTTTGAGAAACACTACTATGAACTTCTATAATATAAAAAACATGAAGAGAATATAGATTAAGAATACTGACTATACGTTTTATTGAATCGACAAGAGATCTTATATTAGCTGGCTTCAACAGTGCAGTTCTGATTAAAATAACAACAACTGCCTTGTCATATTCCCACAAGTTGCCTGAAGATACATCCTAACAGCAACACTATAGAGGCATTACAGTCGGCTGTCACAGGTTTATATTACATCAACCATCGGAAATGATTAATGACTGCTGTATGTCTATAAAAATGCGTGACATAAGACCGGATGATTGAGTTTAATGTATCTCTTCATGCACTCTCTTTCTCGCAAATTTCTCCTCCTGTTCTCGGTCCATGTAGCATCACCGCAGACGGATGAGGGGCCAGTTAATAAGGCCGAGCATCTGCAGCGCAATGATCAGTAGTGAATATTTCACCCTGCCTGCGTCCTGGTGCGCCAGGTGTCAGGTGGAGAGCCACAATGCTGCTGAATTATGGATTGGAAGAGGGACAGTGAGTGGCCCACACCTGCAAATTAATCTCAGGTGATTCCCTGATCTTAAGCGCAAAAAGGGGGAATAAAGATATTGCTAGCAGGCTGAGCCACTAATGAGGCAGTCGACAATGCACAGGAGTGTTTATGTATGCACATACATTATTATTTTCATATGTGGCCATGCATATACTAACAAACATTTATACACATGCAGTCAAACCTATGTGATCTATATTGCACATCCTCAAATTCTTAGCCAAGATGATGGACAGGACACACACAAGATTAAAGTCATGCATAAACATTATTGCACGAGTCCCACAAAACCCATAAATATTGAACATACTGTACATATTTTTGAAAGACAGATGTGAATAAAACATAAAATGAACCTGTTTACTGCAGTTAACGTGGTATGACAGATTTTAATTATAAACGTATAAATGGCAAAGGACATTTAACCCAGATGCCCTTCACGAATTCTGACAATAAATAAATATATTCAATTAATCCATTATCTAAGTTCTTCTATATTGTTTCTCATTTCTATCCATCTGATAAGGCAAGTATCACTCTAACTATTGCTCATTGTCAGATTAGGGATTTAAACTCTTTTAAGTATTAGCTAAACTTTAGAGTACAGACATGATTGATGACCTCAAGTTGTGTGGTTTTGGGAGGAGATGTGTGCTATTATTCTTGTAAGCAATCAGGCTTGTGATTTTGCCTGACAGCTGATAAAATAGGTGCAAAAGAATTCAAAAGACTTACATTGAAAGAGGGACTGGAGCTATATACAGCAAGGACCAGAACATCTAAACATTCAGAGGTCTGCTCTTATGACTTCAGCCAGAAAGCAATCACCTAGCAACCACCTAGTGCCTCCTAGCAACCATCTACTGCACTGGAAAGCATCAAGCACATTTTCTGTATGAAATGTGAAAACATAGTTCTTCATCTTGAGCTTGTTTGTAGGAATTTGTCAAATCATGGATCTGAGAAATTAGAATGACTACTGTTGAGTAGTGTTTTCCCTTCAAATGTATTTTGCAGATTACTTTATTGCGGTGATGCATTCAGAAAGAAATATGTAAGCAGAAATATGTCTGTAGCTCTGTTCCAAATCCTAGTAAGCTGCCTACCTAGGTAAGCACATTCGCTAAGCACATACCTAAGCATTTCAAGGCTTCTAACTTATGTTTGTCATAGTGGCAGTAGACAGTGAGGCAGCTTTTGATTTTTGAAACAAAGACTTTGGAACAAGAGGTTTTGGAACAAAGCTTGCGTGAGGCTGTTGGTGTTTCTGTGTGTGTGTGTGTGTGTGTGTGTGTGTGTGTTTGCTCACCCACTAAAACAGTTATATGTACACAATGGCAAGTGGAATGGCATTTGTCAGTGCAGTGCTCTTTCTATACTCTCTAGGGAACAGCAGAGTCTGCAGTCGATGACCTCTATTACACGTAGACAAATACACGCTCCACAAGCCATGCTCCCTTTAGAGGGAATAGGATCTCAGGCGAATATCACACGCACAAAGTCGCGGTCACGGTAAATATATCTGGGAACACTTACGCATACTGACAGAACACACAAACACCGTAGCATGCACACACACACACATCCGCACAACCCTAATGTAAGATGAATACAGGTGGTCAAACAAAACTGACAGGCAAAATATGCTTGAATTTTCTAGGGAAATGCTTAGGAATAGAAAGGCAACAGGAGCAGAACAGGTTGTGTTTGTGCACATGTTCAGAAGCAACACCTGTCTAACAAATATAATGTAACGCTATCGCCACAGCCAGTATGCAAACTTTTATGCTGCAGAACAAAACAGAACTGTCTTTTCTGGTGACATCAGCATCTAGTGATACTAAATGCTTTCTGACACTCCAGTCAAATATATTCAGGCTTTAAATAAAACCTTGATTTTAGCACCCACAAAAAGAAAACTAGGCCATGTGCCACACGTCGTAAGCATTTAGCCCCAACCACGCCTGCCAAACTGCTTTAAGCTCATTATGTAAGAGAAAACTGATGCAATGTTTGTTTGGATAAAAATGCTTTGGGCTCTGTGACCTTTGACACCTGCTGTAGAATGATACAATCCTATGAATATGCCTCTTTGCTGACCACAAATACATGAAAGTTTGATTAATATAGACTAAAATATTCATCTTTCCAAACAAAATTAATGTTATAAAAAAATCTATATATACACACACAGGTATGCACTATACGATTGTCATGACACATTTTGCAATTCATTGTTTATTTGTGCCAAAACAATAATGTAATGTGCAAAAATAAATGCACCGCAAAACCTCCTGTGGATGTAAAAATCAGCTTGATATTGATCACAGTTCATCATAATGTCATAATCATATTGTAACAGATGAATCATAATGTATCCAATGAACTGTGGATTGTTAGTTAAAATGGAAATACTGAACTATAGTAAGTGGTGTTAAAGCTATACAGCACTGACATACATACAGAGAGACGAGTGCATGCTTTAGACTATCTGAAGAACAGATAAAAGTAGATGAGTGACATAACAGTCATCCAAACATTGAAGACTACTGATTCGTGTAAACCAAATTCTTTAATGCAAGTCAGAATATGGAAAAAGAACACAATGAAAAAACATAACCCTACTTCTCTTTTAACACTGGAATGGAGCAGGTCTTGGGATGTGTTTACTGTCAGAGGTTCTGATTATACACAACATTAGCCTGCCTGAATAACACAACAAATCAAATGCAGCCAGTGGAAAAGGACCTTTCAATTGCATTCCCACTCAATAATGAAAGACTAATGGCTATCATGGTTAAATGACTGCCTTTCAAGACGCTCTCTCGCTCCCAAAGGAAAGGAAAGTAATGAAGGGAGGGTGTCTTCTCTGTCATGCCAGAACAGACAAGACTGTTGTGGGACACACAACCTAATGGTCAGGGTCCAACTTTATGGACAGACAGCCAAAGGATGGATGAGTGTAAAGAAGGACAGACAGAAGACAGACAGACAGACTATATATTATTAAAGGTCTTCAAAAGAAATTCTTTCACAATGTCTCGACTGTATGTAGCTTCACTGAGAATAGCACAGCTCTCACTATAGACAACAGGAGCCACCGCAGAGCCAGAATGGAGGACAGAAAGTCCCAGTCGCAGCCTCTCAGCACGAAATTGTCTCATCAAGGGAAAACTGCAGCCAGGGGACCGTGGAGAGAGAAAAATGCGGCTTCTGCTGGACAAGCTTTACCAATCTACAGCTCAATTTACAACAAAATCTGTTCATTTTCTTCTTGGCCAACATAAGATAAAGAAAGAAAAGAAGAAAAAAATCATTTGGTTGATGGGCAAATGGTGGTCAGGCTTCAGTTGGTAAAAACACACATGCACGCGCAGAAAAAGATGAAGCAGTAAAGTGTAAAATATTTTCTATAACCCTCACCTCACATCCATTCATTAAAACCAGACAACAACAGACACTGTGTGCTTCCTTGAATGTGAACTTCACAAGTCAACAAACTGATAAAAGACACTTACTGCAGTGTCTGTGTATGAACATTACAGTACTTCAGGTCATGTGTGGTTTAAAGTGATCTTTAAAAGATATGAGTTAAAAATGGCCCTATTCACTCTAAATAAATGTTTCTGGTCAATGTTGTAATTAGTCTGTTCATCACAATTCATCTTATTCCAAAGGATTGTAATTCAGCCTTTAAGTACAATGACATAATCACTTTTAGTGACATTTTAAACATTGAATTTTAAAATCAGTGTATGCCAACATGATCATTTACATTTTTTCTTATATTTCCTAAAACACTAAAACATTTATTAAAACAAAGTTATAATCTGTATGGTGGTTCAACAGAATTATTTTAAGAATTTTAATGTGTAGGCTAACGGGTATAAAAATTACAATCCAGAATGCTTTAGAAATATCAATACAGTGCCACCTTGCAAGAACACTAATAATATCACAGATTATCTGGTTTAGATTATTTCAGACAGTCTAGATTATTTCAGACAATCCAGAACACACACATTACATAAGCTAAATGCAAATGCCCTGTCACACTGCATTTAATACCCCAACCGTTAATGTATAATTTACACATTCAATGTAACATAAATTTAACATAATTTAAGAAATCGTCAACAGCACTGTTAACAAATTAACAAATTAGCGCTGAAGCCAAACACAAATGCTGGAAAGCATTTTTGGAACAACCACAGCATTGTGTTTTTGTGCCTGAAACCTCAAAGTGACTGCATGGAGTGAGAGACATGATGTACACAGACACACAGCCTTCTCCCAGACTGATTATCCTGTTCTGTTATCTGGGCTGTGTGATTGCATGATTAGAGGGAGAGAGATAAAGAAATGGATGAGAGATGAGCTTGAGATCTTTGTGCTTCTCAAAACTCTCCTTTTTAAGACCCCTGGGCCTCGTAGCTAGTTTTCACCGAAATGAGGGTAAAAATGAGCACAATCTGAGGAAAAACAAATAAAGAGCAGGAGAGAGCGATTACGCCCCAAATCGAGAGCAGAGAGAGAGTTTCTCACTCTCAGGCAGACTGGTAGCTCTCCACGGGCTTCTCGGTCAATGTTACGCTTCTTTCCAGTTTTAACAGAGTCTTTGAAATGGTTACAGAGGTGCCAATGACCTGATTAAAATTCAATTAAATGATTTTTCTGGAATAAATGTTATCTGCTCCGCTCATTTGCACGAGGTAACCTTGGCTTAGAGCAGCAAGCAGTTGGAACGGATATGAGTGTCTGGAAAAACATCAGAGTTGGGCAGAGAGAATGTGAGGAAGAGAAACAACATTCCAGGAATGACAAATTTGAACACATATTACAGTGGCTTTCCAAAGACAGTCGACACAAAGAAATTATGATTAATGGAATGGCTTACCCCACAATGACAAGTGCCATCATTTATTCACCTTTCTGTCATTCCTGACCCGTGTGATTTTCTTATGTGGAACACAAAGTTGATGGAAAAGGATGTCATTTCCTCAGCAGAGGACAAGAAAGGATGTCATTGCCTTGACATTATGATCTCATAGCCTCAAAACAACATCTTGTGGCCACAGCAGAAAATCACACAAGTTAATACTCCCTTCTTGTTCACTGACCCACCTGTTGTATTCTGAACCAGAAGTAACAGGTTGTTTATAGCCACCAAAAAGGCTAATGTTACCATATTATGGATGGATGTATGAAAAGACACAGACAGACAGACAGTGAACCCTTGTTGTGCAGGCCTTCTTTAGGTAGCAGAAATAGGACTGCAGATATTTTCAATGAAAAAACAAAAGACCTCTTCATAACTCATAGGGGTTTACAAAGCCAACAAATAAAACGCTATGCAGGCTCACACACAAATAAATACATATACAGTATATACGCCTGGAGGTGCTAGAATGCAGTGTGTGCATTTTATCCTAGAGACATACAGCTACAGAGATTCCTCAAAAACAATCTAGTATATTCAAACAGAGGAAAAGACAAAGACACAAAAGATAAAGGAGGCCAAACAAAAGTGCTGAAAATATTGTTTTAACATCTACCACACAGCAAATGAGGCATGAGAAAAAATAAAACTGACTCAGAAACTTACATCCGACTGCTGGGAGGAATTTTGCGTCCATCTCTGAACCAGGTAACCTGTGGCTGAGGGAAACAGCGGATGTGTGGTGCTGGTATAACAGCTCCTTCGCCTTGAGATACAGCTTGAATCCGTTCACCTTCCTCAAAACTTCCCATATCTACAGAGGAACACAACATAGAAGAGTTAGTAAACTGCATTACTGTACATGCATTGGTCAAATTATCATATAGGGGAGACAGCTGGGCACTGCAACAATTTTTTGCACATATTATGAACAGATTTACATTTCATTAAATCTGTTCATTTCAACCCCATTTCAACATTGTAATTCAAAGCAAAATAAAATTAATTATGAAAATTAATTAAAAATGTAAAAAAAAGAGCAAGGAAAGTAAAAACATAGAATAACAGCTTCTGATTCAGATGTCAATGCTGTCATCTAACGTTCACACAAATCAAATTATAAGAAACTTCTCACCTAAAATTTGTTAGTCCTGTAAATCCTTTTTACACAGAGACTTACAACTTTTAGCTGTCTCGTTTCATGGTCATGTACGATTTCACACCTGTGGCTAACTTCAAGTCTCCCCTAGCACCTGTGTTAGCAGTTAGCATAAAGCAAATCTACCAATTCACAACACAACTGCAAATACAAACAGTACTTTAATTTATGGTACCCACTGTTTGTTTGCCTGTCTAAGAGGAAGCACACCACAGCAGAAATTTCTAGAACACAACATTCATGGTTACAGTGTCTTTCACCATCTGCTCCAGTTGGAGAGAGTTTGATAGACGCGCTCTGACAGAGCGCCAGACATTGTCACGCTTGCCGTCGGACTGGAGATGATATGTGCCAGCTCACTGGCGGCCATGACAGTGACCAGAAGTGACTCATCTGAACGGACATTCACCATGCGTTAAATCAGCAGTCATTTTTATTTACAACACCACCGGATTCAGCAGAATAAATGTCGTTGTGGGTGGAACGCTGACACAGTAATTCCTGTGGAGAATCTTTGAAAGAGACAAATCAAAAGATCATGACCGCTCTGTTCTTATACTGGCAAAAATACATTTATTATTTCTGGCTATTCAGACATTATACCTATACTGAACTTGGAATTGAAATCGGAGTGGTATACAATACAAATGGCTATTCCAATCTTTAAAAAAGGCGTAGTGCAACTTTTGCTGTTTTTGCTTTTCCAGTTTTAAAAGAACTGTTTACTCAAAAAGTACACATTTTGCCATCATTTACTCTCCCTCATTGAGTTCCGTGTTATTTTCTGACAGACACAAAAGGAGAACTAAGGCATGATATCGGAGGAACAGAACATAATACAAGGCTGTGTTAGAGTGAGAAAATTACAAACTTCTCATTTTTTGGAAGAACAGCTCTTTTATTCTCAGAATTGATTTATTGTTAGAAGAAAAGAAGGGTTGTATACAATACAGTTTCTGGCTACATGTATTGCTACATGGCTTTTCTCTACAAAGTGTTCTGATCTGACCTAATGATAAAAACTAGCCCTTGGTTTCTATAAGCCTCCTGGTGTGGAAAAGATTTAAAAATTAAAGCAGCTTCTTTAAGTCAAGAGCATTATTCATCAAAAAAGCTAATTATGGAAAACCACTTAAAAAATAATACAATATCCAGCATGCCAGTGTTCTGCCTTTGATATTAGGCTGTTGTGATTTCCGGTATTGACTTGTTGCTCGCTTGCTCACACTTCATTTTGTGAATGAAGCGTAAGATGAACATCAATTATTGCACAGGTGATTGAAAGGGAAATGAGAAAAGCAAGCCGTACCAAAGATCAAAGTACTCCCGTATCATATGCGTATTAATATCTGCTGAATATGGCCAATTTTGAGATTACTGGCACCAGCCAATAATGGTGTAGGCTAATAAAAAAATGGCACTGCTTAGTTTCATACAACAAAAACAAAAGAACTGAGAAGGTAAATTCTGTCTAAATTCCTGAGAAAATAATTTTAGCACCAAAAAACTTTAACCCATCACCTTTAAGGAGAAATGTTTTAAAAGCAAAGTTTGTCTGGAGTATTGCAAGGCCCTTGTCATAGCTAACAGAGAAAATCAAACTTGGATAATGGCTGAAAACAGCCGGCGTGAGGTCAGTGGGCAGTGAAGCTCCAGTCTGGCTCGAAGCGCCAGAGACCCACCACTCGGTTCAAGCGCAGCAGCTGTTCCTCATGCTAAACAGATTAGAAAATGGAGGAATGAATTAAAATCTGAGAGAGGAAAGCGACTGGTCGGCACAACCTCATCTATCTAATGAGGAAGTTAAAGTGGACCAGCTGTTGCGTTGGAGAGGAGCGTTTAATGAAACCGAGGTACGCCACCTCACCAGTAGCTGCTTTTCCTGTGAAACACACATACACATTCTCACACACACAAGGACACAACCTGACCGCCTGGTCACAATCGCACACACATACACGTGAGGAGCAGCAGACACATGAATCCAAAGTGCTTGAGAGTTACTATGGTTACTCACATGCCACTTGTACTTCGGTTCTCCTCTGCAGCAAAGCTCCGACTCTGTTCCTCACGATACATCGATAGAAGCCAGCATGGGATCTGTCCAAAGACGGTATCAAATACCTGCGAGAGATAAAGCAGCATTAACTTCCAAAAACACAATAATGAATATGTATCCAAGCATATGCTAATGCCAAACTTTTAGGGCTCCCTTCATAAATGTATTGTGTTTATTTTAGACATTTAAATGACTCTAATTCATTCTGTCAGTCTCGTCCTTCATAAAATGACTGTCTCTGTTATCTGTCAAAACAGTCAAGAGCGTCTGAGAGCATTTTCTTTTATATATAAACAATGTTTTTTATCTTTTATGGAAGCACTCTAGAGACAATGAAAACACAGCTGTAAAGTAATATTCTTCTCTATATTTCCATCTAGCTGTGATGACCTTGAATTCCACTGATTCAGTGCAGAATGTAAATGCACTTGCAATACCATATCTTCTTCAGTAGGTGGACCTCTAACATACAGAATGACTATGAGAGACTAAGACGCGCCCCCAAAGATTTTAGTGAGGTGCATGAGTGAATAAATGGCACATATTTACATTACACATTCAAGTGTGCATTAAACCTATACAGCATATCAGTACAATGGTTTCCCTGAAAATCGAACCCACAACCTCTGCACTGCTAACACAATGCTCTTTCAAATGAACTCCAGGAACACTGTATGATAAACATAATGACACCATGTTAAATTCTTCTGTCTGAGTTCCCTTGCATAGCCAATGTTCTAGAAAACCTTCTAAGAGCCAATATGACAGAAAACCAAGCAAGACCACAAGACTATTAAAGAGTTAGTTTTCCCAAAAATGAGCATTTAATGGTTCACCCTCATGACTTCTTTCCTCCAGCACACAAATGAGGAGACATCTTGAAAATGCTGACACTGCTATACAATACAATTCTGTACAATGAAAGTAAATGGGGACTGGGACTTTCAGTTGCTAGCATCTACTGTTTCATGATGATGGAAGTTTCATTTTTGGGAGAACTGTCCCTTTGATTGCTTGCTTTATAATATAATTGACTGAAGACTGGGTAGGGCCAGTACTTCAGACACTGGACATGGACAGGGTATATACTAACAAAAACCTCTTTAGTTTAATGTACTTGTGAAATGGATGCTATTGGATCCTCCTAAAGACCATTTTAATCCAGATGAACCACATCTCTCCTAATCCAACTGACCTGAACTGTAATTAAAAAGACCTGGAGGCCCCCGGAGCCCCAAATTACTGGACTGGAATGATCTCTGACCTAATGGATCAATGATAAGTGAGATAAAAGAATGAAACAGCAGAGAAATGAGGGAGATAGAGAGAAGGAATGTGAGAGACAGCGTGAGATGAGAAAGACACTCTGTGTTTCGATCCAGATGCTTTAAAAAGCCATTGACCTCAGATGGCAATCAATACAAACAATAGAGTAGAGACAGTAAAGAGATCTGTCCAGACGGAGAGAATGCAGGGAGAGCAAGAGAGAGATAATGAAAGGAAAGAGGGAACATAATGCAAAGAATAAGAAACAAGGAAGAGAAGGAAAGAGGGATGAAACAGGAACACATTGGGAGACAGTGATTGATTGGTCAGTGGCTGCTGAAAGGTCAGTGTTGTGACTATTTAGTTTGCAAGTGGAAGGTGCAATCTTCCACTCTAGCTATATCAAAAGACCTTTATGCTCAAAGACTCTGACAACATTTTCATCAGGAAAAAGCTAGTAAAACCTAATAACATTAACCTGGCTTGGTGCTTGGTGAGCAATCGCCCTCTCTGTGATGTCATTACCTGTTTTTGAAATTGCCATAATGGGGAAAATATAATTCTTTGTTTCACTGTCTGTATGCATTGCATTTAAATGTATATTTTTAATGTATTTGTTAATAAATAAATAGTTCCAAAGTGTCACTTCCCAGTCCATGGCAACAGAGAAGTTCTCAGTAGGCATTATCTCAGCCCACATCCACTCCAGACCTGAAGTTTAGCCCACCTCTAACTGTGAGAGATTGTGTGGGTTTGGAGGCGAACGCCTGCCGTGATGAAATGGAGTGGTAGGGCATGAGTGACAGCCATCTTTTTAAAATGCTGGAGTCGAGGGGAGCTGTTATTAACAGACTATAATGAAGTATCAAATGATATTAGTGATGGGGTTAGCGGGTTGTGGATCCTGCCAGGCTCAGTAAATTGGTTCTTGTGTGAAGTATATTAGTACTAATGGACTAATTAGGAAGTTTGGAGGGTGGTGGGGGGTAAACTTCGTAGCGTGATGGTTAAAGACATTGTAAAATTTGACTGCCATCATCAATGCAAACATCCATACATGCTACACACAGCTATTCCTGCCAAAGACTAAGGGACTAAGAGAGAAATTGTGACAGGTGGAGTGTATGGAGGTTTTGATTAATCTTTGTGACTCAAATCTTTTGAATCTATTTACCAAAAAAATTCTTTAATTTGTTCACTTAAAAGATTTGTTCAAAAGCATCAATTGTTCACAAATGAAACCCACTGAACAGGCGCTGCTTGGCTCTAAGTTTAACCTTGCTGAGTTCTGTAAAGACACAAATCCCGCCAGTATTCAGGGTGACTTCCTCTATATCTTCCTCCCTCCTGCTCCCCCTTCTCTAATGAATATAATTAACCTTTAAAGAGCTATGAGCTTGTGCAGCAGGTTGAGAGAGCCAGTAGGGGCCGGGGCTTCGGACATTGATTGATTGATGTTCCAGCCAACAGAGCGCAGTGTCAGGTCTCCTTTAATTAGCCTCCCGTTAACCGAGAAGAGAAAGGAGTGAGATAAAGAGAGAAAGCATGAGAGCAGAAAGCAGGAGATGAGGTTCAAATGCCCTCCGACTGAGACAGATGACAAACAGACACCCGTATGTGGTGATGTTGCCTTGGCAACCTGTCGCCTGTGAGATTAAGCAGTGGTCAGAGTGACCAAGACTTCAGCTTTAACATATTCACGAGAGCAGATAACTCTTCAAAGATATGAAAGAAAAAGTTCCCACTTAAGGGAACTGAGGAGGCTTGTATGGATCAATGGCAAGACTCGTATCTATACAAAGTAGCTTATGGCATATATTTATAAACGTATGGCAACAGGTTTACACAATAAAACCCTTTACTGTAGATTTTCAGCATTTGCTGAGGATTTTCCACTGCATTTATTGAATTTATCTACATCAGTGGCATCAGTGGTATTATAAGACCCCCAAAGAGACTAAAAGACCTCAAGAGACACATTAAATATTGAAAAGGCTTGAATTGTACACCACCATAGAAACCAAGCTTCAGATCTGCCATACAAACTATTATAATGTTATTGAACTTTAGGACAGATCTAGATGGCCTTAGATACAAGAGTATGGATGCAAACATGCAGACCCACCCTGCAAAACAAGCATTGTATCACTGACTGAAAGAGTGCTGGTGGGCTGTCTCTAATTTCAGATGCAGAAGAGAATCTATTATTATTAATCTGTTGTCTGGACTGAAGGCACCGCTTAGTAAGGGTGTTGGTATCAGGTCACAGTCATCCACGCTAATGTCTACATAAAAATAAAGAACAGAATGCCTTTACTGTTCCATAGTTGTATTTGACGTGGTTACAGGAAAAGAAAGAGAAGAAGAAAGCAGACCCACGCTGCAGGTGATCCAATTTGCTGGGAGCGAAACGCAGCACAGACTCAGCTTGAAGGCAATGTTACAGGAAGCCCTGATAACATCTGCTGGCTATAGAATAATCAGTGCATATAGCTGATGAATGGCACAGCCTTGCAGTAACCAAACAACAGCAGCAGTGGCTGTTACAGTGACACTAATGGCGTGTGTGTTGAAATAAGATGAAGATGTTTGCTTGGATAAGTCGCAGAGAGTTTTATGGGAATACTAGAGGAACACAGTTTATTTTTGTACTGGAGCACAACTATGTTACTCAGACTGGGAGCAAATGAGTCCAATACAATTGATTTTAAAACTAATTCACATAATCATTTGTTTCCTGGAGTCCTGTAAATGAAGTCATGAGTTAGTTTATTAAATGCTATGTGCGTCAGTCAACTGACGACTACATTCTGAGACTTTTTTTTTACTAATTCTGTGAATTCAATCATTTTATGAATTTTATGAAACTATTCTTGAATATCTGCATTCTTGCATTACTGTTAAATAAAGATAAAAAAACTACAGAAACGCAGTTCAATTGCAATGTCCTTGCATATTGTACACAACAGACACACAGAAAATTACTCTTTTAATAAATAAAAATACTATCAAATTGATGTCGAACAACTGAGTTCATTTTGTATGAAAGACAGTTAAATCAGTGTAATTACTGACTGGTTGTTTGTATGGCAATGTGTAGTTAAAAATATAGATTCTTATCTATATTAGATTCTATCTATATTAATATCAGATTCTTTTTTTATATTAAGTTGTACTTTATAAAAATCCAAAGAACGTGAAGATATATCCAGAAAATAAGCTGAGCGTATAAGTATACAACAAACCATATACAGAGTACCAGCTATTTACTGAGCCTAATTCTACACTGAAACAGTATCACAGAACTATATGAAATGTAAACAGTTACAACTTAATTCTGGTTTATATAAATCTGCTCAGCACACTCTATTCTTCAAAAATATCTCCAAAGAGATATGCCTTGTCACGTGTTTCTGCAGACAGTTACAGGTGAAAATAAACTGCAAATACTAAGAGGTGCCAATGAGATTGTACTCCATAAGATCTTTCACTGAATTTCTATGAGAGTGCTTGCTGCGAAACCTGTCTCTATTCTCTAGACAAGGAAAATTATTGCACTGAAGTCTAGTTAATTTGCGCAGATCCACTGTGAAATCGACACTGTTAATGTGAAAACATGATCTCAAACTCAGCAGTGAGAGAAGAGCTTGTTTACTGAGATTCTAGCATGAGAGAAAGAAGCCAAAGAAAGATAAGCGGGAAACAATGAAGTACAGAGATAAAAACCAAGAGTGACCTTAAAGCACATCTGCAAGTCATTTATCTGATAGTAACAAAGCGCTAGACTGGTTGTTTTGCCCCCATCTCTTTGTTTTCCAAAATCAGCATTGCTATGATCCACGGACTTCAGAAATAGCTGCAATTCATAACTTTTTTTGGTTAAAAATGAACAAACATCAGTTATCGAGCAAATACATAACAGATCTCAATAAGTTTATAATAATGTCAAATTTGCAATTTGAGCTGTCGGGTCCGACGACTTGGGAAATGTCAGTCTGACTTGTGGTTAAGTCATGCACGTAAACACAAAAAAGAAGATCCAGCTACTAAATTTTGTGTGTGTGATTGTTGGAATGGTGCAGTATTTGTAGCTTGTTCTTACAGCAGTTGCTTAGAATTTAAACATGTCATTCACGTTAAGAACATACACATTCTCACTCTACTCATCATATATTGACGCTTGGTCAGGACCCCTTGATGTTCCTTTTAATATGCATGGTACCCCTTTTGGCATAAATTTTTACTTGTGAGCTGTTTTGTATTTGTTTGTGGATAGTCTTGTCTCAACCTCCTTCACCCAGTGTGCTGCTCTTGTATTATGATTTGGATGTACTGAAGGCAAGATCATCAGTGAATAATGGCTTTAATTTTGCTTGGCTCACACAGCTATCCAATGGCTTTATAGGATAAGACTTGTAATATAAAGCACGAGTCTTATGGGCTCCTTTAATGTTTTTTTAATGGAGCTTTTTGTCCTTTTGGGAGCTTGAGAGCTCCAGTCTCCATCTGCTTTCCAGAAATGAGTCACTTGGATATAGTGCTAAACCTCCAAGAAAAAACACAGGTTTGGAATACCATGTGGTTGGGTAGATGAAACAGTCAACCAATTGATTAATCAATCAATATTAACAATCCTTCAAAACTGTAGCAAGGTTAAGCCAATTCTGAGCTGTGCTGGACTGCCAAGGATGCTTGAACAAACTGCACTATTTTGACTGAGCCACAGGGCTCATACCTTTTTGGAGAAATCTACTTACAGATGGCTTACTTAAGAGTTTATGATGACTTACAGTCTCTGCTGGGATAGAATAAAGTATTTTAACATTGACAAAATACATCACCTTTAAATTGTGTTTTTAATCCCACAAAAGACTTGGCAATGTCAAATATAGAGAGAAAATGACTGATCTCATCAGATGCCTGGGCCGGCTGATGTCATTAGTGTCACGGCAGCAGAGTCAGCTGAGTTGGCATTAGAGTACAACACTACTGCCAGAAAACAATTGATTGGGCTCATTTGGGAAAGTCTCCTTTGGGTAAAAGAGACTGTAGTCTCATACACACACGCACATGCAAGCTTTCACATGAGGGAGGGAGGAAAGGTCATTGTGAGAGCTGGGATGCCTTTAAATAGCCATTTATCACTCCCTCTCTTTGCATAGAAAATCTTCTATGGCCAAATTACCATCCAGCTTTGCTGACTCATCCACTTTCACGAGACTTCACCTGCCACAAAGGGGGGCATACCAATGACACGGGGGAGATCTGATACAAACACAATCAAGCACGTGTGTGTACATACTGGTCGTCAGGCAATCGCAAACTTTCCATAAGCTTTGGATGTCTAACTGTGATCAATGCATCTGGGTTCTTCTTGACCTTTAGACGTGTCACAATGTCTCACCAACTCGCAAACACGCTAACATTCATCAGTTGCCTAAATTTGATCAGGTTAAGTAGAGAAAAATTTACAAAAAGTCAGTAACTGGTCTTGAGGATTAAGATATTTAGACATCATCTCCAGCTTCAGTCCAGTAGTTCAGGTATAATCTCATTACATTTCAGAATCTTCACCTTATTGAGATGACAGGAAAAGCACGAATCTGAGAACAAAAAGGTTGCCAGTTCCAGATCTCCACCTCAACCTGTGTTTCTTAGCCTAATCAGCAACAATTATCTTTTAATTAAAACTCTATTCAGCACAGCTCCAGAGTGTGTGTATATATATATATAGGATAGTTAATTAAAAAAGTCTAAACTGGGTGACCTGAGTACATGGCAGATGCAATCGTCTTTAAATGTGAATTCCTGCTTTTCACATTTAATAATTATTCCTTTGAATCGTTGCCTCAGAAAATAAGGATGGAACAATTTATGTGAGATCACATCCCTGCTGTTCTAATTGCAAGGAGAGAAGAAGAATTATTATATGTATTTTCATCCAATAAAGGTACAGTATCTACACTTAAAGCGCCAAAACGTCCACTAACCACAGACTAATTGCCCAGAAGCTCAACACTGGACTTAAGCAGTTTTTATCTTTATATATATATCTTTTATATCTTTTCTTAAACAAAAATCTATTATTATGAAAATGATTTAAAACATAATGGTAGTATTGCTACAACTGTTATTTGAACACTTTTGGAGCTTCAAAACACTTAACACCTAAAAGTCACATATAAAAATGCATAAACTTCATTGCACTACAAAATGAAATAAACTGTGCAGCATTCACAAGAAAAAAATGAAAGTAGACCTTTTCTCAAAACTATATTCATTATATGAACTCTAATCCATTTTTGCAATTACTTTTAACCAGCTGTCCACAAGGTCATTTTAAATGGCTTTAATTTTCCCTTCACAAGTTCACACAGTTATGTTACCAGAGGAAACACTCATAAACACATTAACTATGGCCATATTCCAGTAAGATCAACAATCACAAAGTTTCAAATCAACTTATTTTTGTGAAATATTTAGTTCAGAAAGCATACCTGTGCTGTTTCATTATAATAAATGCCACTTGGTTTGATATTTCGCTATACAAAGCAAATAAGCAAATACGTTATAGATCATGTGTCTGAAATATGTCCGAAATATAAGTCTTACTTCTTCGGTTAAAAGACCAGTGCGTGTATATACGTGTGTGTGTGTAATGCTAAAATGCAGTTAATCTTATTATTCCAAGAGATGTACACACACGCACCTGTACTCCAATGAAAAGCGTGTGATCTCCGTGTTGTTGTGGATCCATTTAAATTCCAGAGGCCAGCTTCCCTCAGCCATGCACGTCAACACTAGCCGATTTCTTTCCAGGTGCAACTGACTCGGTACTGGTTCAGTCTTAAAGTATGGAGGAACGTCATCTGCAGAAAGACAGAAAAACACAGTGAGTGAGAGAGGATTCTGCTGGAAAACCCTGTTTGACCTGCAGCAGGTAAACATGGCAAGCTAATGCTCACAGACTTGTGCCCTCCATCTGCTGCTGATATTTGAGCACTGAACTTCAAACATGACCTGGTGTCCTATTTACAGTTCAAACCTGAAGCCCTCACAAGCTTACTAGACTAGAGAAGAAGCATGCATACTTGATGGTGTCTCCCCTGCTAGTCTAAGGTGAATTATGAAGGTCATGCTGGTGAATCAGCTTAACCCAGTTGTTCTCCATCAATGCATAGCTGGTGGTGCTGGTTGACCAGCATGGATCTTTTGTTAAGGCTGGCTGACTAAAAAATCTTGCTACATAATTCTGAAGGGGACGCCAGAATAAAATACCAGCATCCAAAAGACATCCTGGGCTTCCAAGCAAAAATCAGCAAGCTCATTTTGTAACATGAGGATGTCCAGACTCTTAAAGTAGGTACATATGCTTGAATAGCATCTAAAAGTACTTGATCATCTAATGGACATACTTGGAGCAGATGAGTATTTCGTTGCTATAGAATTAGTATCAGATAGCCTCCATAACAGATAAGTAACCCAGTTACTCCAGACACCCAGAAGCAGCAACTAATATTTCGATTTGGATCCTAATCATCTGTGTAAATATAGACCAAATTAAATGAACAGTTGGATAATACAATTATAAGATTGAATGATAATCAAGCATTAAAATTAAACTGTCAAAATGATCTATTGGGTCGACGGGTTGCTTTACATCTCTGGTTTCACTAATATAAAGGCAGAAGTTTGAGCTATTCAGAGGAGCCAGGAGAAGGAGCATTGGCATACTTCTGTTCTGCATTAAATGTATGTCTTTTGCTGTTTCGGTAAAATACATCTTAACACCGGGACCCCTATGTCACATAGAGCAGCCATGTAAAATGTCACACTTTAGTTGTACTTTAAAATGCATGAATATCATTGCATTAGATACCAAAATAGCACACCAGGAAAAACATTTATTGAGTTTTACATATACTGTTTGAAAGTACAGCTTCATACATTCACAAAAATATGACCTTGAGACCAGCTGGTTAAAAGTCACTGTAAAAATGGTTCACATAAATAAAGTTAATCATAAGAAAGGTCTGGCATTTGCTTGCATGTCACTTGATTTGACATTATCATCTAAAGCAGTGATATTCAGACAATTTTAAGAGTTGAGGCCTACTATTTTCCACTACTATGACTCAAGATGCAGTAATCCTAATCTTGCATACTATTTAGAGCGGATAGCATGCAAAATAGGATTCAACCGCTGTTAAGTCTTAAATGATAAGCATTAGTGGTGCAGGAGCTGGTTACTAAGAAGGGCATGTGAACAGTCCAAACAGAAGAGAGCGTGTGCGGGAGGGGGTGTTAATGTGATGCATGGTTTGGGATATTAGCAAACTTTTATGAAAATGAGGTGCAAGGAGCCGCACATGAGACATTTGATTAGATGGGTGAGGCTAATTGTTCCCTAGTGTTTGGAGCCACACTTTTATCTCTGATAGAGAGATAAGACGACAGAAAGCGAGTTCTCCAAGTGCAAGTGAGAGAGCGAGAATGAGAGATACAGTTAAAATAAGGACAAGACATTGATCATCGATGAGTATCAGGACTCGAGTTTCTCCCTCATTAGGGAACAAATGATCCGGTCCACTAAAAGCCTTAATGATCTATCAATGGAGCTCACAAACACACAGATGGGCCTCTGAGGGGCCAAAGAAAGAGAGATACAAAGAACACAGTCTCTCCATTACTGATACAGTAAATGGCTGCAATGTGGGGATTATGCCCTACTGTAACCTCACATGAGCAGGCCGGTAACAAGTACTCAGGGAGCAAATTGTGTAAATTGTGCAGGGACTGTTGGGACACGTATCTTAATTGACAGATATGAAAGCAAGCAGATGAAGGACTCGGTGGGTGGAAAGACGAAAGTTTTATGAGAGAGGCCTTTGAAATACCGAACTTAGATCACCATAGCAAGTCTTCTGAGAGAATCTACCCTAATGGGTGCAGGCGTTAGATCCAACACTGTGAAAAGCAGCAAATTTCAGAGATGTTCTCCAAGTTGCTTTTTTAAAAAAAAAACAGTTGGAGAGGTTCAAGACAGGAGGTTACATGCTCTCAGAAGATACACAGCAATTATGGTCTCTTTGCGTCTCCTGTGCTTGTTATCATGGGTGCAACAGGAGAAGGAGAGGGGTCAGGCTGAGGGTCCCGCAGACCATGGTAGTTGTTTTGGCGACAGGTGGTCGAGAAGTCAAAAGTGTTCAGTGTGGCTGGTGTCACAAGAAGCACGGCACAAATGCCATGAAGAAAATTACACTTCTAAACTCATTAATGAGTATCCCCCACACACACATACAAGTGCACACACTGTCTAGGGGTTAACATTCATAATTAAACAGAGTCTGTCTGGTTTCTATTAAAAGTATAGGAACCTCTGGCCCTGCTAATGTTCTCTGTCATAATGAGCCATCGCACTTTGGACCAATTAAAGAGAACTGGACATAAGGACACAAACAAATACACATATTCAAATGCAATACCGCAGGCCAAGTATATTTATTGTTTCATCTACCTCGACTCATGAGATGAAAAACTGAGGCTATTTTTACATTTGTTCCCATCTATTATTCAGCTAACATTTAGCATTATTTTTATTTAGCCATTGTGTTTTATATTCGTCTTCCTCTGCCAGTCACACGCACACACATAAGGCAAAAAGAAACACCTAAGAAACACTTAAATGCATTGTTAAAAAATATAAAAACACATTTAATACATTCTCAGAAACTAAGCAATGCCCTCAAGACTTCAGATGGTTAACACACCCCATCTCTGACCCGGTTACCCGCACATCTTTAACAGCCGTGTCATCTGGGCACAGGGTGTCTGCTGCCAGAGTCTTTGTGGTGGCTAAAGCACTGTTTGTCTTTATTTAGACTGTATGTCAGTGTGTGTGTCCCAGAGAGACACCCAGAGCAAGGCCAACAGTCATCCACACACACTAGCATCACACTCTAGTTCAATAATAACAAGGCTATTCTCTACTTCTTAATAAACTATTTTTCCCAGAATGCCTTGCTAATCCCTCTCTTGCAACACTGTGACCTAGTACAAGTTTCACATCCATTCAGCTTCACAATCTCTAAAGTACTACTCTAATGTACTCTAAAGTAAGCCAAAATATGAAGCATGTTGCTACAAAGTAAGACTTATAGGCTAGAGATTGTGCCCGTGGTCAGTCAGGGCTTGCAGAAGAGCTAAAGGCTATTTACACAGGATGTGCTCTTTAAATTGACACAACACAATGGCCAAAGACATTCGCCTGACCCATGTGTATAAACAAACAGAAATAAAATAATGAAGATGCATACAAGAATGCATGTTGTGGAAGTGGCCACTAAGAATGTTTTAAACAAAACAATACACTGTTTTTTTAGCTGATGTATGGGGGCATTAACTTACTCTATAAATAAATATATCTTAGCATCTTTCCAGACAGCAACACCTGCACTATACACAGTAAATATACACAGACACCTTAAACTGTTTTGGAAGAACTTCACAGATATTGTCAAACTTGCACACACCATTTCTTTTGTCTGTGAAGCAACGTGATTCAATGAAAGCAACTGGACTTTGTAATAGACTGTTGTGAAAACTTTTGGGATAGAAGTAGATAACGGCCTATTTAACAAATTATTTAAATTAAATTCTGTGTGCCACATCACTTATTGCATTCTTTAAAATCTTGTCAGGAGTAGTAAGCCATTCAGGTACTTTTCTCATACTGTTTTTTGAATACTTGGGATTCAGACGTACTAATTTTGTAGTGTATGAGCAGTGGTCCAGATGGCTTGATTGAACTCTCCCAGAAACACATACACACATACATTTACTTCAAAACCTTAATTATTACCTAATTACTATATATTATAGTGTTTTTACAAATGAGGATGTCTCCAAAGGTTTTTCTCAGATATTTTTTTAAAGGTGTTGCTGACTTTTGAGTACAAATTTGTCCCCAACATACGGTTAAGTAAACTTAAGAAACTTGTAAAGAACTTACGTAAAGAAACGTGTAAGGACATTTCATGGACCTAACTATCAAAAAAAGTTTAAAAAATTGGCCAAATCATGTTTTACTTTAAATCTAATAATAGCAACAGGCTTGTGTGAGGGTTGTGGATAGAAAATATAATTAGTGTGGTATAAAAAGTCTTTGAGATGTCCTTACTAAACATATTGATGGAAACCTTTGCGTGTGTATGTGCGCATGTGTGCCAGCATGTGTGGGCGAGGTAGTTTAATTTCCCCACAGCTGGAATAAAATCTCTCCAGTGGACTGTCTGCACTAAGCAAATTATGGCATTATGATTATGGAAAGCAAATCTAATCCCACATTACAACAGGCAACACAGCAGGCGCAGAGGATATTCCAATATAGAGCAAGAAATAAACCTCTACACAGCCTTCATATATATGTAACCCCAAACACACACAATGTCAATACCATCATTTAGCTGTGAAAACACTGACAAAACACTGATAAAAATACATTATGATCAAAATGATAATGTCATAAATCAAGATGTGATGATGTCATACAGATGTGTCTAGCACGTTTACAACTGTTAACTTCTGTTATCTAATGCAATCACATCTTTATGTTTGGCATAAGTCTCAAAATACTTTTTGGGGCCACTGTATATTAAAGCTGTAATCCATAACTTTTGCTTCTCTATCGCCATCTCTGTTTGAAATATAAAATTGCAGGTTGCTTTACATACTTTTCTTTATGAGTGTTGAAGTCAAATGAAGCCAAACTGACATTATCCACAAATCCGACCGACAGCTCAAATTATAAAGCATTATTATAAACTCACTGTTGCAACATTTTTGAGCATTGATCTGTTATGTACTTGCTCAATAACTGATTTTTGTTTTTAAAAAAATCACAATTTTAAACAACAATTTTAAAAATCACAGATTGCAGCTTTTAGGTAATAAACAATAAATTTGTTATAGACACAAGAAGCAATGTCACATTTTTATGACACACACTCACATAGACCTGAAATAGACGAGAAACACAGACAAAGCAGTTTGTCACCTTCCATACATCCCACCGCAGCACTAACGCAAGTTATCACAGTTATCATTACTGTCAGCAGGTGATGTACTAAGATGTTTCAGTTTGCTTTTATAGTTTCATTTTTGAGATAAGCAAAGACAAATCACCTGCAACCACATTTTAACTTTACACATCGTAGCTGTAAGATGCACATGGAAATTGTCACACACACCTTTGACTGCGTGTGTGATCAGCCTGAAGTACAAAATAGCCCAATCCTATGTTCTGTATGTATGTAGGCGTGTGTTTTGTATGCACTGTGTATCATTCCCAAGCAAACAGACCATGTATTATTGAAAGGGGAAGAACATTGACTGCCTTAATTTTTCAACACTCTGGCGGTCCCGGGGGCCTAAACTGACCACGCTTCACCTATGCAGTTTATAGGAAAAAAGGACAGAGCGGATGTTGGGTTTAGGTGAAGGAATGGAAGAACAAGAAAGAAAAAATGGAGAAAGACAATGAAAAATGGGAAATGCTAAGACAGAATGGAATAGAGAATGTTTTTTTTTTTCAGAAAGAAATACAGTGTGCTGGCTTATTCAAGGGGCCGCACAGCAGGTTCCCTTTAGTTCTAAAAGATAGACCTAATGTTTATGGTACATGTTTTTGACCTACAATAACTTCACATACAGTTGTAAAAAGCTTTCCCTTTATCTCATACACAAAGTTGGGTAGGGTGAGGGTAGTTTAACACTGCTGTGATGCCACTCTCAATGTGCATTTTGGGAAACTGTCTACTTATTCTCTGGTCAAAACCAAGAAAATGAGGGTCTGTCATCAGAACCTTCCCTCGTTTAGTTAACAAAGTGGAACAGACTTCCAAAATAACAATGAGTATTACCCTGAGGGAAGTTAGAGAGTGAATACTTAAAATGAAGTGGAACACAAACTATGCTGTGTTTACACTGGACCCAAGCACAGGGTTACAATGCATCAGATCTAAATTGCTCACATTGTAATCAACAAAGCTGTCTACATTTGCCTGTTGGGTAGCACTGGACTGAACACTGTTTACACAGAGAGCTGAGTATATATATTTGTGTATGTGTGCTCATATCTCAGCACACCAGTCCTTTAATCTGATGAACTTCTCAATTTTCTGCTATTAGAAACAGAGCAGAAACAATTATTTAGGTGTAATTGTCCTAATTGCTGCAGCCCTGGAGGGAGGTGGGAGGAGAGGAGGATCATGGGAACTAAAGTTGCCCAGTGGAGATGAATAGAGGGAAGCTATTATCCAAGTACTATTATCGTCCTCATAACTTCATTTAAGAACAGATATATATTATTAGACCAGTAACAATAAGTGTACTTTGAATAGACCTTTTTTACTATTTTTACTATATTTACTATGCTATTTATATTGCAGGTTACAGAACAGGCAGTTTCAGTCTCAAAGTAGTATCTCTTTCTTTCAGTGCATTCCCCTGTGATCAAGTTTATTTTAAATTGTTTTATACGTGTTATAGGTTACCAATGTACTTGAAAATTAGGAAAGTACAAAAGTGTACAAAGGGATTGTGGGATTGATTTCGGATCTTGTTAAGGCCCTGACAAACAGTCCTACATGCAAAATTGCACAACCAGACTTGCATACATTCAGAGACAAAGAAAAACCCAGCAATGCCCCAATTCGTTTTTGTGAACCCGAGGAGCACTGTGCTTTTAAGAGCACATTAAAGGTAGCTGAGGCAATTTCAGAGAGGTTATCAATAGCAACCTAGCTTTGAAAGCATACGATCTCGCTCTCTGTTTAGCCTAGAACAAGTAGAACATTCTATCAATGCATTCGGACCAAATGCAATGATTGGACAAACATTTTATGGTCCTGCACCTTCCACAGAAGAAATATATAAATATATAATAATTATATAAATATTTTTATACCACCTTACTTGGTGATTGCTATCAGGATGTAAGATACTTTCAACCAGCATAAAAAAATAATTCTGTTTCTAATTTAATGTTTCTTGCCTTTGAGTCCATGTACTTTGAAACTACCATCACAGCTGAAGGTCATGGCAATCTCTCACCTTGTCAATGCCATAGGTCAAGTGGCTTTTTCACACAAAGCATTGGACATCTGCACATATCCACCCACACACTCATTTAAACTGTTCTATGGAAAAAAGGAACTTTTCTAGCCTTAAATAGCTCAGTTGGCAGCACCTTTGAGTCTTTCCTTTGGTCACTGGTTCGACTCTTCCACTCTTGAAAATCATTATTTGTAGTATAGTTTAGTATCTATATAATTTTACTTTTATTTTCTTTGCTAAAATCTTCTTCTGCATTACTGTTTCACTTTACAAATGTACAAATATGCAGTTCACCTTTCTCCAGCAAGTTACTATTGTCAACTTTTACTTTAGTGTCTAAAATACATTATTTAGTTCCTAAATACATAATAGAGTTCAGTCCCCCGGGAAACGCAAGCAGTTGGCTTGGTGCTGTTAGCAAAAAGCTGTCGTGCGGTGTTGGGTCTATAAGGGTCGAAGGCTCTGGTGAGTGTTTTTGGAAGAGAAATTGTAAGGCTCTGAGCAGCCAGGCCAGACTAATCCTTAATTCGCTCTTAATGAGCTTCTAATGAAGAAACCTTGTCCCATTACACTGCGCGTGGCTCACGTGCAGACAAAACAAAGAGCTTAATGCTGAAAAGGAAGAAAATACAAGCAGAAAAGAATTTCTATTACTTTACATAGAGCACAGTCTAAAATGTAGGTGCAAAGTTTAGTGCAATAGTATTACCTCAATACAACATATGCAGCAGCTGGCAAAACTGATTTGAGAATTATAGTATTCAGAAACAGATGCAAACATTAGACACTGATCAACTTCATTCTTAATTTTCCCTGACAAACAACAACATACTGACAACAGTTAATAATGTTTAAGTCATTGTCAAAATTATACAGCTTAGCAGATCAGTCGTTTATAAACATTCAAATATAAATATATATATAACTACATTATACAAACATGAAAGATGAAATGGAACACATGTAACTTGTGACAAGCTTACTAGACCACAGAACAGATCACACTGTCAAATTAAATTTACGTGCATATTTAGATTCATTTATGTGGGTTTTTCCCATATTTCCCAGCTAAAAGGGAACAATCTTAGAATGTTGGCTAATGTTCTCGAAAAGTTATCTCAAAATTATCAAAAACTTTCTTGCAGTAACGGTAATAGAACATTGTTTTAACATTATATTATCATTATATATATCAAAAACGTTATTCTTAAGTAGCTAGTGGAAACTGGATGTTTTAAACATTCCTACAACTTTTAAAATAACCTTTTAAACATTTTTTGCTACTTAATGGAATTAAATAATGGAAACATTACGGAAATGTTCTTAAAACCTCAAATGTCAGCTAGGTTTGGTCCTGTTTCCAATAGCAAAACAGTTGTGGGTGACTAATTTGTTTATTACAATGAATGACATCATCGAGGAGTATAAAAACATTTCGGACTACATTCTGTCATGTGATCCATATAGCATATGACATATGACATACTAACAACAACTGTGAAATAATATAGTTAATTGTACACAACACAAGTAACAATTGTGTTGATTGAATTCTTGGTGCCTATATCACTTACCGCATTCTTAAAAATCTGTCAGGAGTAGTAAGCCATTCAGGTCATACTGTTTTTGAATAATTTGGATTCGGACATACTACTCATTTTGTAGTACATGAGTAGTGTATAGGGAAGTGTCATGTTGGAGCATTCTCACTGGCTAATCCTGAATTTGCACTGCACTGACTGCACGTGTGCTTCAGGAAATAAAATGATGTTTATTTTATGATATAATTAAGTACTCCTTACATTTCCTTAAACAACAAGAAAATGTTGTTTTGTGCTGCTTTTGGAACAAACCAGAACAGTTCTTATCTTCAGCACGACAACATACTGTAACACTGATGAAAAAACTTGAGTTTCTGTTCACTGGTGCCAATGTGAATCCATTCCAAAGACACCGTGCAATGTGCCAACATGGCCGCTACACACCACTGCATAGTTAGCCTGTAGCCTCCGGTACATGCCTTTCCAACACAGCAGAAAGAACAGACTCACTTTTGGCCCTCACCACAGCTTTGCCTACCATATGTCAATGCTTTGCCCAGTAGCCCATCAGCTGCCAATACACTGGCAAAGTCAACAGCCTCTCCCAGCACATGTCCATCAGGCAGAGTAACAGGTGAAAAGGTGAGAAGATAAGTTTAAATCTCAGAAAGATAGAGTGTTTCTGTAGTTATATTCCTCCATAAAGGAACGCTGGAATATTTCACATAAAGTCAACAGCTACAGGACAGATAAATAACAATAACAAAAAAGAGATAAAAAGGGTATCCAGTGCGGGGAGTATATGTAGGTGTATCTGAACATAATTACCTTATTTTCTCTCTTTCTCTCTCTCTCCCTCTATGTCCCAGCTGCTCTATCAAAAAGGCCAATTTTACTGACACCTCCATTAACTGCTCTGTCCATCTTCTATTCTGCTCCGCCCCTTTAGAGACTGTCTATGTCTGAGTGACGATGTCATTACCGGACGGCATGCTGAGTGACATGTCTCTCAGCCAGTTAGTCCATCAACATGTGAATGACTGACAGCTCCAATGACCCCATCATTCTATTTTACACTTCCATAAATGCGCGATCTCCTCCCACTCAAATTTTCTATGGACAGAAGATAACTTTCTGGGCTTGTCAGAAGAAAAGACATCCTCATTTCCCTTCATTAGAGAACTTTTGCAAATTAGGTACAATTGTGATGGAAAGAGTTTGAGAGAAGAGAGAGTTGGAATGTGTTCATATTTTATCGCTTGTGTGCTGCCCCTGTTGGACAGGTTGAAAAAATCTTGCACATCCAATGCCTTTCAATAAATCCTTACTAAAGGTAATTTAGTAAAACATTAGTAAATAACCATACCAAGAATTCAAAAAATTCAGTAACTCAGCACGCTGGTAAGTAATAAACAGTACACAGTCTCAATAAAGAATTGTAACTTCACTCTGCATGCAACGTTGTTCATTTATTTGCTTTAAGAATAGTCTACAGTCAAAATTCAGATATTTAAATGTAAACGTTTTACATAAAAAAACTGATGTATGAAATCAACCCTTAATGTACAGCTCTGTATCTTTATTATAAGCCAGAAAATGTCTTGTTTGTTTCTGTTTTTTATTTCTAAGAGACAAAGTTGATACATAAATTAAACATCATTGAGATCTCCAGTAAATCTCCTGGGAGACAGCGGCATATTTTCAAATGTAAACTATGCATATTTAGATTCCATTTGCTTAAGTACATGCAAATGTTTTTAAATTTCATAATTTCTCATATCCTGCTACATGACGACATCTGCCTACACAGGGCACACAAACAATGCTGTTTATAGACCCACACACACACACACATTACTCCTTCTAAGAGCTACAGCATGTGATTTGCCACATCATAACAAGTCCTGAGAATAGCCCTGGTGTTAATGAATCAAAAATTCACACTTTAACCTGACACAGGATATCACACATATGGAAGGACATACTCTATATAGCGCACAGTTTCACAACTTATAAGCAGACGACATACTAAAGATGTCAGCGCTTTATTTTTTTTTAAATAGGTAAAACAGTTAGTGACACAATAGTGTCCAACACGTTATTTAAATTGACTTACAGAGCGATTAAGGTATAATTTTATTATTTATTTTTTTGTATGGTTTGTTCCTGGGAATCAAACCCCTAACCTTGGTGTTGCTAGCACCATGTTCTGCTAGGTCGTGAGCTACAGGAATGCTGGTGATGATTTATTTGATTATTTGCAACACCACCCTAATATTGTGCAAAATTTCATATACATCCAGCCTTCAATAGCAACAGCTCTTTCAAAAATGTAAAATGTTTCGCCTGGTTGTTTATTTGTTGGTCTCCTTTGGGTGGTTCCTGGGCCAGAAAAAGCTGCAACGTGATTCAGACTTCAACAAAACGATCTACGTCCCAGTCAGAGCATAGAGTTACTGTGGGAACATTGTTAATTGGTCTGCATATATTATCAGCATTATTCACATCTTTTGAACCCCCCAAAAAAGAGTTAAGAAAAATAACAGCTAAATAGCTGTTTAGAAAAAATGTTGCTTAGTCACCTACCTCACAAGATACATGGTGAGAAAACAAGGATAAAATCTTTTTTTTAATTTACAGCTTCTTCTCTTATTGTTCACAGAAATCTTGATTTAATGTTGGCAGTACGGAAATGTTAATTCAATTCAGTTTCAGTAATTTAAGTGAGATAGCGTGTGCTTCTGTGTTAAAGAAGTTGTGGAGTATCTACTGTAAAAACGAAGTAATTGTTATGCATGACTTGATCTCCACTGTGATATTAGGTAGTGAAAATAACATCTGTCCAAGCAAAAATAATTAAATATCTGGCCTGAGGAGCCACTTGCCATATTTATGTCCATAAAATGATTTTTAAACAGCCATGTTCTAATCACTCTCAAAATAACACATGACCTGCGACGGGCTTTAATCTCAGCACACGTCACTTTGACCTCCACATGACCTCAACGTGCTAATTGTCAGTTAATTATTGGTTGTGTTTCAAGGGGTCAGCAGCAAATGTGGACACTGTTGAAAAAATGTCAACTTTGCGCGTAACAATACAACACTTGAACTACGTGCGACATGGTGCCAAGGAAAGAATATGTAGCCACCAACAAAATCACAGAGGAAATTTCAGAGGAATGTTTCTGCTGAACCATCTCCAGTCTGAGTGATAAATTTTCCAAACGGCAAGATTTTTTTACTGTCTTTAAACAAGCATCTAATGATGCTTCAAAAAAGACTTCTGCTTGCATCATGTACCGTGATCAATCAGCTCCGTCTCTAAATGACGTCAGCCTGGAAACTGACAGCAGTGCTAGGCTGTTCTATGATAGTGATTATGAAACAAGAGGACTATGAGTAAGGCAAGGTCTCAGGTGTGATGATCTAAAATAAATTACAGATGTATGAAAGAATGCAGAAAGTTCACAGCCATGTCAGTTATTAGGATGAATTAAGTGCTGGTTTTAAAATCTCTGACCTTGGTGGCAGAGTAGAGGGAGGAACTGATAAAAATGCAGTGCCCTTTTAAATGTGGGCACCTTTGTACCACACTTACTGCACAAGTACACACACACACTCAAACAACTGTCACAGTGGAAGGTCATGGCTATTCCTCACATTGCACTATGCATTGAATACACACAACATATACACACAAAGGCATACACACATCTATACAATACCTTTATGAATTCATAATTAATATATTGCAATATTGCATGATGAAGCATCTTTTGCCTGCTGGACCTTTACCACATTTCACACAAGAACATTTGTGAGCCAGAAAGTAGTTTTGGTCAGGGTAAAGTCAGGTAAATTCATAAATGTGTTGTAAACATTATTTTAGTCTGAACTGTACTTCCAGGATAAACATTTTTTTGCAAGATGACATGCTTTCATGAAGCTTTAAGTGAAGTTTTGACCTTGAGTAATGGTGAAAAACATTTCTATTGCCCATTCTATATCTTGTTCAAGGATAAACACACACAAAGACTGACAAAGCAAAACATGACAAAGCATGATTGTTAGGAGTGTCATTCATAAGGTTCATGGATTATTAAATGTGCCATTTGTACAGAATTTGGGAGAAAAACCTTAATTCCTTCAGACTAATGTGAACATTCATTGCAAAGCAATTGCCCCGCCTGAAGCAAAGCCAAGTAACTATAAGAAGCAACAATTAAACTAACAATGTCTCAATACTTTTTGAGCATGCATGAAGTGCAGTGCGCAGATAAAGGGTCACACTGACATAGGCAAATGTTCACTGGAAATGTTCAAGCCAGACAAGCAGCAGAACTCTGGCTATGAATGACCCATGGCTTTTCACTTTCTGCCCCATTCTGATGCAGATGAAGTCCTAATGGATTTTGCAGATGCATTATTCTCCTGCTCATGCATTTTGCTTTGTGACAAAGAACAAAATGGTTTCTTTCAGGCAATGGGGTAGATGGGGAAGTTCTTTGAACCTTTGAAAACTGTAAAAAAGTTGGTATGCATCTTTAGATTTTGGGCCACATACAGTCCCACATTAAATGTAAAGTACACACATCTATACACTTCTAAACACACACACACTTTTTTATTTCCCAGCCTCCTTTGCAGAGTTTTTCTGAGTTAACATTAAAACCCTGTTAGGATGTACCCAATATTTAACACTAGACTAGGATCAGACATTTAACACCCCTATAGGACCAACAGGTGAATAATAACAAACTTTCCTCTCACAACAAAAAGGTTTCTGGTTCAAGCCCAGGCTGAGCTAGGAGGCCTTTCAGTGTGAAGTTTGCATTTTCTCCCTGTGTCAGTGTGGGTTTCTTCTGGGAACTCCGGTTTCCCCCATAGTCCAAAGACATGTAGGTTAGGTAAATTGGATATAACAATTTACCTTAGCTATGAGAGTGTGTATATGTGTGTGAGTGTTTGCCCTGCAATAGACTGACCATCTATTCAGGGTCTACCCTGCCTATGGCCCGAGATGCTAGGATAGGCTCCAGCCCAATGTGATCCTGAAGAGGACAAGCAGGAAAATGGATTGATGGATGGATGGTGGTCCAGCAGTACCAGACTGACACTAACCAGCCTGAACCATCATTAACATTAATACTTGTCTTACTTAGTCTTTTCAGAAGGAAGAGGGCTGTGTGAAGAAGAGCCTCCTCCTGGAGGGCAGAGCAGGGAGGACATGACAGTGACGTGATTGGAGAGAGACAGATGTTCTGAGATGTGGGTACAAGGCAAATGAGACACCCTTTGTCAGGCTAAGGAATTACAGCACCTTCAATGAAGATGGAACAAGATGGATGACACTACCAAGAAAATACACAGTGACATTACTTAGAAGTGTACGAGCACGGGAACACTGCTGGTTCTTTAAATCTTCAGAGAACCAGACTTCTCACCACAGCGTCTACGCAAACTTCCTGGGAAGCTGTCAATGGTGACCAAGTGTGGCAACTGGTCCTATATATAGGGAGGTTGGAGAAGATTGCAGTGAGTTTTCAGCGCAGATGAAAAGGTGAGAAAAAGAGAGGTGAGATGAAGAGGGCAGGGTGATCAATTGTTGAGAGGAGTAAGTGTGCGGAGGATAGAGACAAAAAGAGAACAGAACTGGAGGAAGACCAGAGGAAGACCATGACCTGAGATTTACACCAAACCATTTACTTCTTGGTTGCTCTGCAGAGTGCCGATACAGCGACTGAAAAACAATTAATGTCTTCAACGAGCCAACAAATGAAGATATTAATTCAGAAAGACAGGAGCAAAGGGCAACTGATCTCCTCTGGTAGCTATGAGCACCTGAAGAGCCCTGCCAGAAAAGCCATTAACATTCATTCTTTATAAACCACCTTCCTGCCTGTCTGTCTGCCTGTCTGTCTGACTGCACACACCTGATTTTCAAATTGGTTGCTTTTCTTAAAGGGCAACACTAAGTAAAAATATACTTTAATAATAAAGCATCTCAAAACTAAAACAAGAATTTAAATGAAAATGTTTTGCATACATTTTTAAAACTGACAACAGCACCAACGGATAACTGTATACACTGTATATAATATCTGAATACTGTAGCATTACATAGAGGTAACAGCCCGTATTTTCTATTAATGGACATTTGCAATGAACTGCAGGCTATTTAGAAACTCAGTTTCTTCACAGCAGTGGAGTTTATCTACTGGAAACCTTGAGAAAGATATTATACACAGCATGCACAGACACCAGAAGAAAACTGCTCCTCTGGAGAGAGAAAACAACATTTACTCATTTGATCTTCTCTGCAGTACACACCGCACAAAGGTAAGACCATCTGCAATGCTAATCCAATTAGTAAACAAGCAGAACACACAAACACACACATACAAAACTAAGCAGGCAGAAAGACCCAGAAAAGCCTAGACTCATCTAGTTTGATTCAAAAACAACATGGTGTCACTTTCCAAAAGTAGGCCGAATAATTAAATGAGAAAGGGAAAGTATAGATTTCAACCTATCAGAATTCAAGGTCATTAGCATTAATTTAGAGGTTTCTCACCATCTGTCGTGATTGTTTACACTTGCCTGGGTAATTAGTCCCTAATTAGTGAAGAGCTGTGGGCTGAGGAATGTGAAATGGAGAGATATATGAAAAAGAAAAGACTTTCTGACAGTGTTGAAATGAGGACGGTACAGTACATCTATCTGTTGAGCTGCAATAGGGAAACTTATTAGGTGCATAAAGTCAAAGTGAAATTGCAAAAGAAAACAAATAACTTGTTTTTAACAAGACAAAGAGAAAGTATCTGTCAGCATCATAGTTTCACAGGTACATTATGCCATGACCATGTTGAAAATTCTTAAAAAAGCTCAAAATCCTAAATATGCATGCTCAGTTGACTGTTGTGCGCATAAATCTGCCTAAAAGTTGAGGTAGATCTTTAAGTTTAGTCAAAGGAAAAATCCTTAAACTACATTAATATGGCGATAAAAATATAATTAATGGGATAGTTTACCCCCAAAAATGAAAAAATCATTTACGTACCCTCATGCCACTCCAAACCTATTTGACTTTTTCTTCTGTGGAACACAAAGATGATATTTTTAGTCTCAGTGGTTTTGTGTCCATACACTGGAAGTCAATGGATGCCAGTGTTGTTTGGTTACCAACATACTTCAAAATATATTCTTTTGTGCTCCTCAGAAGCATGGGGGTGAGTAAATAATGGAAGACGTTTCATTTTTGGGTGAACTATCCCTTTAAAGAAGTGAAATGTGTCAGGCAGTGCATAAGCTGTACAGAATCTGAAGTGCTTTTTATGCATTTTCTGTTGGCTGATGTGTCCTTGGTTCAGTAGAAGATGTGTTAAGCTCATAGTATAGGCTGACAGCATTCAGATGCCTGGGAGCTTAAGGGAAATAACCTCAGCTGGTCTCTCTGCATGCTGCCAATTTCCCTCAAAGCTGAAGTGAGTCAAATGCATGACAATATGTAATCTTTGCCCCATAAACAAGAAGTTACCTACTGAAAGGGTAGAGTGTTAGTTTATGCAAGTTCTGGAGTGCTAGCCTGCAGCCAAACATGCGACAGAGGAACAGGCCACCAATCTGCTCATTATAGCCAAGAAACCACAACAACAGGGTGAGAAGCTAAAAAAAAACTCAACGTGAAATTACAGTGGAAGACAGGAATAAAGAGATGTGTGGAGAAAACAGGTAACCTTTAACATCTAGCGGTCCCCACAGGCACAGACGTTCGCACGTTTAAATGCCATCTACAGCACGCCGCCACTGAAATACAGCGTGCAAACCATATGTTGACATAACTTTGAGCTGTAGCATCTGTCATATTTCAGTCAAGCTGGAAAATTTGTGGTTTGTTATTCTCGCTGTGTGGATGTTTTGTTTTGTTTATTTTAAAATGCAGCTGTCAAATGTAACCATTCAGCTTGCTGATATTTTTGTCAGTATTACAGAGGACAACCTACATTACTACTTTGATTTTACACCACCAACCTAAAATTTGTTTTACTACTAAATAATGTACATCATCAAGGCTAAACTTTGGTATTGCAGTCATGTTGGGATTTTACGTGCATCAGATCTGGGAACAGCAGGCTGTATGCTGTGTGTATTCTGGATGGTGCAACACCATGTCCACGTTCTTACAAGGTCTGTTGTAACATGAAACTCCTTGGAATATCAAGGAGCCCAGAAAGAGCCAGTTCGAACTACCCTGCACTAGCTTTAGTCATGCATTTGCTGCAGACTTGGAGAATATTTGTGTTTTTTAGACTTTTGATCTTTTCTTTTTCTCCCACATGTCTGCAAACCATCATCAAAACAAACATTTAGTATTTTTTCTAAAAATGATTCAGTCACCCCCAGCTGGTATCAGAACTTCAAAGATTCCACCACTGGCTCAATCAATTAAAAATTAATTGAAGACAGGTTTCCCTGATGTGAGGGAATGGCTTTTTCCCTGAAGTTTACAAGTTTTATTTATTTATTTTTTATCTTTAAAACATGTTTTAAAATAATACAAAAGTGGAAGTGCCAATTGAAATGATTTCTATTTCTATTTGTAATTACCACCCATGCATATAATAATTGTAGTACAATCCAAAAGAAATGCACTTTTAACTTGCATATCCATAAAATATTACTGATATAAATGTAACGATAATAATAATTCTGGTCAAAATACGTGTTAATGTAAATGCATTTGCTCTTCCTCCTCTTAATACTGAAATTAATTTAAATTTAAAACATGTTTGTTTCTTCTAAATATTTCAGGTTGTTTATTTTATGATAAGCGACTCAAACAACATTGAACACTCCTGTGGATGACAGATGTGTTTGTTGGCAAATGACTTTATTAATATAGTCAGATTTAAATATGACTTCATAGATGACTCTGATATGATGTTCTTCCTTCGAAACGCCTAGATAAACAGGGCGGCCATGTGACCACAGACTTTCTGGAGATGTCAGCTGTGTCTTTCGAAACACCCCAGAGCAAAGACATGCAAGCGATTTTTGTCGCCTGCTTCAATGAATTTCAGCTCAGCCAGACAGACTCTAGGACCGTTTACATTATATTTAGCATGCCACTCACTCCACGACTGCAGGGGAATTATATTTTCTCCTGTGCCGCTAGTCAAACATTCCTGTGAGAAATCTTTGCTAATCTAGTCCTGTTTAAAAGCAGCAATTACGGGATCCACACGATTTAATTATACCAGTGTGGAAGCGCTGTGTATACGTTCCCTCCCTGTGGATAATCTGTGTGTAGAGAGATCAAAGCTAATACACGCACAACACACACACACCAGGATGCTAAGTTCAGCCATCATGACTTAGATACATTTTGTGTCTGGGCTACAAGAAAGCAAACACAACACTAGGAAGTAAATGAACACAATTATGATTATGCGCTCATGAAAATGTAGGAATAACTGTTTTCCATTTACATGCAACCTCTCATGACACCACGCAAATACTAGATCAATCGTTCCCTAATGCTAATAACAGCGCTAATAATCTAAATGGCTTTCTGATGCTAATGATGATGTCTGCAATAATTACGATAAATTAAATGCTATTGAGTGCCATTTGTGGCGGTCATTGTCCATTTAACCAAGTTAATCGCGTCTGTAGCTGAAGAGATGGAGCGCGAGCTAGTGTAGCGTATCCTTCTGCATTAGCGGCTAGCTGAGAGTATGTGTGCATTTTAAACTAATGCATGGCCGTGCTGCAGCTTGCAAGGAACGGATGATTAAACATAAGGAATAATCATCACGTAAATAATGTTTCTAGTCTGATAGAAAGACCAAAAGGTTAGCCGCACAAATACATGAAAATCAAAGGAAACAAAAATGTAAATGTCATTAGCTCATCGGGCTGGAGCGATGTTTACTCAATTGTTATGTTAACCAATGTGTGTGTTGAAGTGCGGAGGTGGTATGCATGCATGCATGTTCAAAACAAATTTTGCTCTAGGCATGAGCATATTTAATGCATACAGTCAGCTACTGGCCTATTGTTTAATTTTGTGCAGTATATAAAGTTATATAGCCTATGACATGTATGTATAATTTGATTCTGGTCATTTTCTGGTCAGCAATTAATATCCCTTTATAATGACTGTTGTCCCAGCAACTATTTTCCTCCATATATGTGGTAGTTTCAGGACTTTTGTATCACTCCACGGTCTCTTTCTTCTCACATAATAAAATAATTTAAACTCAAATCAATATTTCATCTGCACTTATTTATGTAGGAAGCAGCCCTGTAGTAAGCAGTATAATGTACAATCAGGCGGTTATTACCAAATTACCCCTTTTAGGGCGATATAAAACACCCAAATAGTCTCCAAATTGTCTAAAAAAATATAATTACATTGACAATTTTGCACTCTGGTTAGACCTTTCCAACCATAATGTTTACATCTAATTGCATCCCCTCTCATTTTTATGTTTGTGTAACACAAAACCATTGAGGTACAACCAAACAAAGAAAAAATGGCTAGGCCTATTGCACACAATTGGATACATTTGCATATGTATTATAGTAAGTATAAGCAAATTTGTGCATGTACCAACCATTGTACCCAAGACAGAAGGGATACGTGTACTGCATGAAAATAATATTCGATTTCTTTGTCCTTTACTGATGTTCTATACTGCCTGAAATGACAGATGGCTGCCGCTCTCACACTCTGGTCACTTAGACCTATTTCAGTATGACCTTCCGACATCCACCATTATTCTCCTACCTCCTTTGTGTAGGTTTCTCAGTGTTACCCTAATGATGTGTACTTTTTTACTCCTTAACTAGACCAAAAGTCCTCTAGTGTCACTGACAGATAGACCCTCGCACCATTTTCCACTCTCCTTAGCTCTTATATTCTGCCTTTTCATCCAAATATCTTCACTACTCTGTGTCCTGTCTTTTGATGGGTTATTTTAAGCTATTTCCAGCATCAGCTTCGATCTCACTGTTCCTCTAAGAGCTCTTGCAGACAAACCACAGATGCAAGGAAATGCGATCTTGTATGTGGGGTGCACATAGAGACACAATATAGACGGTAAGATATAGAGTTTATATATAGCAGCACAAACAGATGTAAAGATATAGAGTTTATACGGAGGAGCACAAACAGAGGAAAATTGCTAGAGATTATCCAAATGAAGTTGGTTCTCTGGAGCACATTCCCACTACTGTCTGTTTACTTTACTTAAAAGCAGTTTTCTTTCATGTGTTGACATGTTTCCTTTTGAAACAGGAAGTTTGGGCAGGACATATTGAAGGGTTTACCAAATTGGGGGGAGGGGCATTCTCATTCTTGAAATAATCTGATTGGACAAAACTCTGTGCTGCAAGATGAGCAATCAATGCTTTTGGTCTTTACTGTGAGTTAAGCAATATTTTTAAAATTAATAATTGTTGTGGTGTATTAAGTGTAAGCTAACCAACATTTGCAAACACTTGAAAGCAAAAACTTAACATTAGCAAAACAATATCAAACAATAGCAAACTTAACACTTAGCAAACATATACTTAAATACTAGAAGCTACAAAACTAATTGTCAAATGTGCAAAATTATAGCTAATCCTTTAACTGCATTGCTAAACCAAAATATATTTGTCACATTTTGGTTTCAAATCTCTGGATGCTAGCATTGTTTACTTTCATTGTAAATCATAGGCTAGTTTGTTTAGTCAACATTATTTTCTGTGATAATCGCATGCTGTCGATTGAACTTAATTTGCATAGAACCCTGAACATTCATTTAAGTCTATTTAGCCTAATGACTTTCATTTTTACATACGGGAGGATAAAATAACTTGGGAGTCTTAGTGGATAATGACTCAAGATGGAAACACCATTGACCATAGAAATGCAAGATCAAAATCCTATCCAAGCTGCACCCATCCACCCCCTTGCAGTGCATCTCTCTCTCTCTCTCTCTCTCTCTCTCTCTCTCTCTTTCTAAATACCCTTGTGGTTAGATGTGAAACAAGTATACCCTCTAGAACTTCACAGTTTGGCCATAAGCAGCTTTATCAGAAACACAAACAGGGCAAGGCAAAGCGGTTCTTCCTAGAAGCAAAACTTTAAAGCGGAATACTGGGAATTATTGCTTTATTCCCCAGACAAAGGAGCAAATCCTCTTTTTTCATATTTGGGAAAATCTGACCACAACCACACCATCTGTTATATGAACTCAAAAAAATCTCATGAAACTGCTGTGACCTCCAGAAACAACAATTCTGTGATCATTCACTTGCCCTAATATCTTTAGTTTCTTTCTTCTGTGTAACACAAAGGCAGACATTTTCAATGTTCATACTTTGTTCCATACAATAAAAGCATACAATGACCAGGGGCTGTCAAGCATCATAAAAGACACAAAAGCACCATTAAAGTACTAGTACTTTTGCTCTATATTTCAACTTTTCTGAAGCCATATGGTACCTTAATGTGAGGAACATACCCAAATTTATGTTATTTACTGAGGAGCTACCATCAAATATGGTTATTACTTCTATCAAAATTATTATAGTGTAAGTGTCCATTAAAAGATCATATTAAATGAATGCAGTTTTCAAACTCTCTTACTGCTGTAAAATATTTAATTACGATCTCTCCTGCTGTTCTTTAGAGACACATAGCAGTTTTTTTCCAGAATAGCTTGTTAATATGGGTCAGAAACAAACACTGTGCTTGGCTTTACATAGCTTAATTTGTAGATATAATGATTTATTATTTATTTATTCCCTCAATAATACTGAAATCAAGAATAGCTGCTTCAATTATCAAATACAAGATACAAAAAAAACTTGCGTGACATGATTCATTATGTCTAAAGAAATAATGTGGTAAAAATAATAATAATATTATAGATTTGGACCTGTGTGGACAGTTTACAGTACATTCAATGAAATGAGTTGTAAACGAGGGAACCCAAAAAGCAGGTTCTTAAGATTTAAGTTGCTTGGCTTTTTCTTTTAAAATGCTCATGTCCTGAATTAAAAGCCCTGAACAATACCCTTCCTAAAATGTCATAATCTGAAGCCTGATGTGTGGATATATCTACATGACCGGATGGCTTCTTAAACCATCAAATGGCTGGAGATTAAATGCCTACTTCAGAATGGCAATCTGATTAAACTCCTCTATACATTGCATGTTAAATGCTAAAAAGACATTTTAGCAAAAGTCGATTCTGAGCCCTGCTAGAATGCTCTTACTTTCTATTCTTTTACTTCCCTGTCTATACTGGGAACTGTACTATCTGTCCTTCGACCTTTTACTGGAGGTCAGGTGACAAGAAAGCTCAAGGATCCAGCTCAAAACCCTCCAGTATAAATAAAACTTTCTAAAACCACAGAGCCTGTATTTCTTAATGTGCATCACATGTGCACATGAAAGGAGATTCTTCTATTCTCTCGGGGTGCATAAGAGTCTGGGTGTTCTCGCAGTGCAGATGAGTCCGATCGATTATAACGTCGCAAAGGAAAAATCAAAGAAAACAAAAAATGATAGTATAAATGGAAATCTAGGCATATTCTGTAGTGCTCACCCATCAGATCTTGAGCTAAAACTAGCCAGCTTAAGACCTCGACATAAAGAGTACAATAGAAAAATAAAAAATGAATCTGCAAAGTGGCATAGTCCATAAGGTTTCAAAGACATAATGTTAATAAGATCAAAGAGAGGCTGTCATTCAGACATCATTGTTTTCTACAGAATGGGGTAAATAATGAAAGGGGTGGACCATTTCTTACTTCAAACAGTCTTCCCTCACTATTTCCCCAAGGGGCTTTATCTGCGTAACGATTCACAATTGTATGTCAAATACTCTAGATTATAATCAAATGGATAGACCACCTTCCTTACCTCAGACCCCCCTGTTAATGTCAGAACTAGTTTTATTAGAACAGTAATTTGTTCTTACCATGAATTACAACACTCTGAATGCAGTTGTAAGCTGGTTTGTAAGGTGCTTTTGCATGCGGAGCTGGAGTGTGTCTGCTCTCAGCAGAATACATATCTCCGAACTGTCAAGTGGAAAATATTCAACCATCTAACCAAATTCCAAAAATCAACTTAAGGGAAAGTGTAAAGGTGATTTTTTTCGATGTTAAAATACTTTCTTCTGTCCCATCTATGACATTCATAAGTTGACTGTGCAGCTCTTTCAAAAGCTCTTTTTGTTTGAGGTTATGCTCTTAATATTACAGGCTCCTAAAGGTTTTTAGTCAGTCAGTCTGTATGGTTCCCAAAAAGAACTTTAAACATTCACAGAACTTCCTGTTGTATAAAAGGTTCTTTGTCATGGAAAAAGGTTCTACAGATAATAAAAAGTTAAGAAAGAAATGTTTCTTTAAGAACCTTTGACTAAACGGTTCTTTGGGGAAGCAGAAATGGTTCTTCTGTAAATGGTGTAATGGAAAAACATCATCTTGCATTAACTAATTTGCATGATTTGGAATTATTTTGCAATTCTAATTTGCAATTTCAGTTTAGCTAGTGAAACAGAAAGAAACATTTACTAACCGCCCAACATTTAATTCAAGTCTTACTGGCAACAAATGCAGCATCAAACTAAAGCCAAAGGTTTTCGCTACCAATTACATTTTATAAATATCCTATATAAAGCCATATTTGTCACCTATGATGAATTTACACCACAACTGACATTGTCAATAGTAGAGGGATTACCAAGATAAAGTGTGCAAGTGTGTTTCTAAGCTACCCATATCACTGACAGCATCTCAGCTGAGTGAATCTCATTTTAAACATATGTCAAAGGCGCATCTCTTTAGATGTATAGCTTTTTAAAGCACCACTAACCAAATGAGGCTATTGGTCCACAAGATGACTTGAGTCCAACATCACTAATAAATCTCAGCATTGATATGCAACAAGCCACGGCGGGCGGCTATGTCTATTTAGGGCTGTATGTCTGACAGCTAGAAGTGGAGCAGGCGTTGCAAGGAGACTCTTACTTTCATTGCCTTGAAATAAACACCGGACAGACCTACTGGGAGAGCATGAGCTGGGCCCTGTTGGATCCAAATGGAAAATAGTGAGCGAGAAAATGAAAGAGATTAAACATTATCTTTGCCCATAGCACTTAAGAAGGGGGCAGCTTCTGCTGGTCTTTATTGTGCAATCAAAGGTGAATATGAGAGAGCGGATACAAAAAAATATTTATCCATCTTACTCTTCCTAAGACATCATGAATACACAGCCAAATTCAGAGGAAAATGCCCTTAGGAATTTTAGCATCTTAACCTTATGCAAACACATCTTTTAGCCTCTTGAAACGGAGGCTAAAAGAAAACAAAAGCTGCCACAGGCTGTTTTAGAGATTCTCCTTTATTGTGCTAAATGTTTTAACTTGAGGGAAAATAACTGATTAAAAAACATTATTAATAGGGAAATTGCTACTGTGCAAGTTTACTGCAGAAGAAAGCCAAAATTACACCTGCTGTGCTATTTAGAGAGGAAAACTAAGGAATATTATGCCAGGGTCGGATATGGTAATTTAAAGCTATGATAAAGCATGTCCATGATATATACAAAAACAAATAAATGAGTTTTGATTGAGTTATGTCGAATTAAACACACAGAATAAAATTCCTGCACCAAGCAAGCCATCAAGAGCACCTCTTGAGTTGAACGCTTCGCCGTCACACTGCTTCTGAGATTGAGTTTTATAGAAAATCTATGAAGCTATAAGTAATCAAATGCACTATTTCCACGGTTGCTTCTATTGTTACTGGCATTAAATGATTGATGTAAAGAAAAATGAAGTGGGAAAAATTGTTGATGGCATGTCAGAATGATAAATGAAGAGATGTTATCCCGTAAAATCCTGCTGTTAAGTTGTTCCGAGTACCCCTTTGAGTCTCCACCCTGCCTCTGATAGAGAGGCCCTGACGCGCTGCTGGGATTTGACCCCAACCACATCCCTCTCTTTCTCTGCTACACACCTTACTTTCTTCCCCACTGGGTCTGCTCTCAATCCCTGGTCTTATCCTCCTGATACTGATAAAAAAGTAATAAAGCTCCTTAATGGTACATCAGTTTCTCTCTTTTCCATCTCTGCAGTCCGCAGTGGATTCAGTCCCTGAAAATAGCACTTTGTTGTTTTATAAAACAATAGGAGCAGGCAAGCGTATATCTGGCGCTATCCCTGTGGTCCTCAGGTCCACCGCCTGCCATTCGAAAAAGCAAAATAAGCAACACTCTTAGACTTCTCAGCGGATTTTACCCAGCATTCCCTTTCTCTGTATCCTCCCCTGAATGGCCGCTAATGGCTGCCAAAAAGACTCGGCTTTCCAGGTCCAGAGAGGAAGATTCTCTTAAGGCAGGGGCTCTGAAAGTTTAGGGATCGTTGTTTGAAGTCTTTTATTTTCGTTTTCTGCAGAAGAAGAGCTTGTGATTGGGGTCAGTAGTACTCTTTACAAAATGAGAGATATATGTGCTGGTCCATTAGGTCAGAATGTTCGGCTCAGAGGTTTTTTGTGACAACAATTCTCTTTCTGAAGTGCTGAGAGAGAGAAGGTGGATGTTATTTTAAATTCTGTTTGAGAAATATTTGGAGAAGACAAAAAAATGCTGGTATATTCAGAATAAGCTGAATGGAGATGTACACTACCAGTCAAAAGTTGAGGTCGCATACTACTTTTTCCTCGCATTTCAGAATGACAGTAAATTAATCAAAACTACAGAATTATCCAATTGTAACTATAGCAATTATCCTGTAACAACAAAAATATCCAAAATCAATCAAAACTTAGTTCAAAAAACTTTTTTGTTTTATTTTTTTGTTTAATAAAATGAAAGAAATTATTGCCACAATTATATTTGTCTACACTGATTTAATTCAAATATTTAGGCTTACACCTTCAGACTAAAAGCTTTTTTAGATCATGATAAACATTTCCACCAAGTTTAGGCTTAACCTTTGACCAGTAGTGTGTGGCTGTATCATATATTCTTATTTAGTTATTTTTTATACTACTTAACAAAACAAATTTCTACAGATCATGTTTTTCACAACTCTTCCAAGCATTTATTGCAGCTATTTTTCTGCTAGTGTGTAAAACAGCATGCTCCTAGCCTCATCGTGGTCTAAGAGAACCCAAAGAAGCCACATCTCAGATCAAATCGATCCTTCATCTCAGGTTTACAGCCAGGGATTCCTTTAGACTGATGCTCTCTTACTCAGTCAATTCTAATCTATGAAAAGAATTACATCCAAGTCCAGTCTCCAATCGAGGTGATTTTTGGTCATATCCTAAAAAATAGTCTAGGAATCTATTATACAACCAGGTGACACCTTAAAAAAACTTTGGGATAAATTAACTGTTTTGGTAAAGCTCTGCTATAACATACCAAAATTATCTCAACATCGAAGCCAAACGTCTGCTTCGATGCATCTATCATCGTCATATAACTTCATCACTCCTTCCAATAAAGATGTCTAAATGATTAAAAAATGGAACAGGGATTGGAAGACAGAGCAGAGTTAGGACAGACAGATATCAGTACTGACAAGGGCAGCTATTGAGAGCTCAGATGATGAAAGCGGTCCCCACTCCAAACCTCAGGCAGCAAAAGGTTTGTTGGAAATAAAAGGAAAGGCAGAGGCTGGTCAGGGTGATGTCTCTGTGGGACAACCACCAGACAATAAAAGCCATTATGCTTGCTGTGCCCATTATGGTCTCTAAAAGCCTGATCCAGACCATGGCAGCAGGCCCTCTACCTGCCTGCTTGAGTCAACCTGACAGCTCAGCCTAGAGTAACCTGCCCCCATACGCCCGCAGGCATGTCCTGGGTATGTGGGCACAGAGAGACGTGCTTTGATTGTGCATTCGGCTGGCTGATCTCTAAGAAGGCTGTGGTGATTTCACCTGAACATGACACAAAAGAAAACCATAAGCACAACAAAGAATGAGCTTCTCCTGACATGTGGAATATATTATCACAAAATATTTGTTTGTGCTGTTTGTTTTCATGATTTTGGGGATGCTTTTATATGTCAAAAAACTGTGAAATCAAAATCATTTGTTGATGTCATCTAGGTCATGCAGGTGCTGGCAATAATGTTAACCAACAGTGGAATAACTATTTACATATTGTACTTTAATGTCAACATTATTATCGTTAGCACAACTAAGTTAACAATATAATTAAGGTTGCAGAAATAATTAGGTGATAATGAGATTTGAAAAAGAAGCATTATCGTTGGAATGTTAACAACATTCCAGTGACCATCTCAGTTCCCATGAGACATATATGAATAAAATAAATAAATTGTTCTGCTGACTACAGTTATACACTCCATTTGTGTATTGCATTGTATTATGATATATTCTATATAGCTCATTTGTAAACTACATATTATACATTGTATAGATATTTTATATTATATGTGTATATATTACATGTTGTGTGTAATGTACTTGATATGGTATGTTTACTGTAGAGTAAACCACCAAACTAATTTTTTTTGTAATTGCAACTGGGTAAAAAAACATGACTTTCAAATCCAATTCTGATTATTACTTGTAAGAGTGACAAAATGAACACAGAAGTTAACAGAATCTAATCTAATACCATATCAAAGGCTATAATTAATAATTGCAGCTAATGTAAAAATTTTGCAGTAAAACAACTAATTTGTCTGAGTGAAACACTGTGATATCTTGTCTCTTTATGCAATCATGTGGCTTTAACTGTGACCTCACTTCCTGTCTCTTCAGGCATACAGATGCATTATCAAACTGAAATTGGCTTCCAAATCCCAGCCTACAGCCAATATCACAATCACATTGGCAACAATAAGAGAAGATGGAAAAGACAGACAAGAAGACATGGATATTGCACTCGCTCTTTTTTCTCTGTCACTGTTTCTATCTGTCTCTTCTTCTCTTCTTTTCTATTCTGTCCTATGGCGTGAGGCTTCGCGCATGGCTGCCAGAGCATCTCCCAATGCTGAGACATGTCTGGAATGACCAAGGGCCAGGCACACAGCAGCCAAATGACTTCCTCTGTGAACCTGCTAGTGGTGCCCGTTCCTGAGGAGTCACCCACAGCTGAACTAGGACTGCAGTGTGAGAGAATGAACAAGCCTCCTGCACACAAAACAGGGATGGGATTTTCATGCTTAGCTTTAACTGACCATCATTTAAAGGGATAGTTCACCCAAAAATTTGAATTATTTTATCACCCACATATCACTTCAAACATGTAGATCTTCTGCTACAAGATCTTCTGCTAAACCTAATCATACAGACCGTCCGGTTCCGAAAAAGGACTTAAAATAGTCCAGACCACTCTATATGCCACTTTATATGCTATACTTCAAAGGAGAGCTTAAATTTGGGTTCTCAAACCCAAATTTCAACTGACATCATGATCAGTCGGTTGAGTTGATGACACCACCATACCAATAGCATTCACCATTAATGAGTTCAGATCTGTCATTAAAGTTCATTGAACATGTGAACATGATTGAATTTTGAGGAGGAAAAGATATTCTATTTAAATGTTGATCTGATGTAGCTTAGCTCATTAGTCACATGGCCTACTTTCATGGTGCTCTTTGTATGGCAAGTAATACCTTAAGCTGTCCTAGTACATTCAAAACTTTATAGGACCACACTGAGAAAAAGTCTTTGTTTGTCTTAGTCAAAAAGCCTCTGTGGGTCTGTTAACTGCTGACTTTTCTAACCTGGTTTTAATTATTTAAAACCCTTTTGTAACAAAACATCCCAGGTGCTTTTCAAAGGATTCATGCTAAGTTAATCTCTCTTATCCAAAACCATTTACTTTCCCACAGTGTTGAAGAAAGTCAAAAACTCTGTTAAAAACTCTAAAGCCAGTTTTTGCAAGCATTTCGATGGGGCAAACTATGAATATCTCTGTATGTAACTTGTTTTCACCACAAGAGGAACTAAAAAAGGACCACATTTTGAGTTTTCTGTTTGAGACGCTGAGCAGAACATGAAAGCGAGTTCTCACTCCACTAATTTAGCAGAAGTCAACTCAGAGCCAAAAGCCTGAGGGGACCAAACAAGCTCCAACACACCAAAACACTCACCCACAGTTTTGCTCAGATAAAAAGAGAAAGAAAGAAAAGCAGCACAAAGATGAAGAATAACACTTTTCGGCATTTCTCACAAGTTAAATTCATCCTTGTTAATGGCATGTTTTCCTGATCCGTTTCAGCAAGCCAAGCAAAAGTGAAAACTGTTTCATGAGCTTTGCTTAAGGCAGACTTTACATCAATACAAATTCTTACAACTTTTTACCTTGTTTACTTTTTGTCACTATCATCGCAGTTCTACGTCTGTGAGGTGCTTTAGCAGTACGTCAAATGAAAAGTGAGACCACTCAAAGAGTTTGGAAAACCTGTGTTGCTTTACAGACGTAAACATACACTCCTGTCTGACTCTAATTTCCCTCCTGAGGATCTGCTCGGGAGGTGTTATTCAGTTTTTCCATCTCTCCTTCGAGAAGTCTGGAGCATCTCTGTCTGGCGTCTGAGATCGATAGATGGTTAGAGGGAGACGAGTGGGCCCCGGATCAATCCTGGAGCCACTCCGCAATGCTTTGAGCAAGAGAAACATCATAACAGCAATATGGATGCAGTGAAGATGAAACGGCTGATGGAGAAAGAAAGAAAGAGAGAGACTAGAAAGGAAGGACAGAGCAGGAAGAGAGAAAAAGCAATCAGAAAGACACATGGGAATTCACACAGCGAGACAACACGAAGAAAGAAACAAGAGTAGGAAACAAGCCAAAGGATGGAAAAGAAGCTCTGATGCTGTGTAAGAATGAGCAGGGGCATCATGCACCTAGTTTTTTTTTTAGGGACACCACTGGCAGTTCTGGCTCTCTGAATGCCCTACATAAAATAAGTGAGAAAACAGAAAAAGTTCTGATGGGTTTTTGAGGGAGATTGCATCTTTAATGAACATGCAACTTATTGGACTGACCAAATGTAACCCTGTAAATGGGTGATTTCCGGGTGAAATTTTATCCATAACCTTGACAACTAGATTATCTTAAGATACAAGTCTTTAAGGACAGCTATTGAAATTTTTACATTTTTACATGTAACACTTTTTACAAGTTACATTCAGAATCCACAGAACATCGGAACGTCACCTCAGTTTGAATGGTTATGGTGCTTTGAGGATTAAAAAGGATGGGAATGCGTAATTTTTATGGGGCTAGAAGAGGAGAGGAGGGGATAGAAAGGAGAAGTTTTTTCTTCTAAAGTTCAAGACTCGTAAGACATATTATTGACCTGGCCCTGAATCCACCAACCATCCTTAACAATCTCAAACTTTACATTCTTTCAAAGCTGCTTTACTGGTTAGAATCCAAAATCAGAATTTTTTAGGCTCAAATGTTAAACAGGAAATCGACAGAATTGAACCACAGTGCGCATCTACAAATGTACAAGGTCAATAATGTAGAAATCCGATGCATCCATCAATGTCTATACACCCAGACACTTGAGACCATTAGATCAATCTAGAACAAATAAAACAAAAACAATGGCAAACATTCCTGAATGTTAGAAAGCAACATTATAAGTAATGGTTTTAGAAGACACTTTACTCAGATATTTTCTTTTTGGAGTCATTTTCCTATACTCTGAAGAATATCAGAACCAGACAAGTTATAAGAAATACATCTTAGGGAGATGTTGTTTTTTTTAATCTATCTGAACACTTTTTAATGCACAAGGCTAAACATTTCATTCTCAAATACCAGCTGACAAATCTTCTCAACGGCTAAGCTTGTCCATAACTATGAAAAGGTGTAAAAATTCTTACTCACCAGCTACAAAAACAACCACAGTTTTCCAGGTAGGATAGCATGTAGATTAAAGTCTGTTCACATTGCCAGTGACAGATCGACATGTTGAACTTGAGAAAAGTTTAACTTTATGTAAATTTGCAGAAGCTTACAGCAGTGGCCACCAATGGGGGTGAAGACAGTGGATCTGTGATCTGTCTCATGTCAGCTACTGTGGTCATTGCAATGAGCAATTTCCTGATTTCATATGATTTTTCTGATCATTTTATTTGAAAATGTACAGGAATGTTAATTAAAAAAGATGCATGGAAAACATGGCTGAGATTGTATGTGCAGGTATGACAATAAAGTGTGTGCTTTTGTGTAAGTACCCCACCACCAACTTTTTCAGCATTCCCTCTATCAAGGTCAAAGGTCATGGACTCTTTTCACCAAGCTTAGAGCACAATTTTCACAAGGTAATAATGCCCCCACTTTCCTAATCATTCCTATGCCCCGGATAATAACAAAACAACAACATATAGACTGCAAGTACTAAAACCATTTCCTTTTTGATTCAAATTTAAAAGCATTTCTGTTCAAGCAGGATCCCTCTTTTCCTGTTATGAACATAAGAGACATTTCAAAAATCCTGGCAAAACAATGCACATTTTGTCAGCGCTCTCACACACATTTTAGAAGGCACAGAGTGGAGAAGCCCTGAAGCTCCTGATCTAAACAAATAAAAGGGTTCTCTGATGGAACAAGATGAGAGAGATGTTCCATCAAGCAGACTCCATGCCAGACCTTTATTAGAACTCTGACTCACCTTACATGCTGCTGAGTGCAGCCCAGTAAACAGCAGATTAAATACATGACAGAATTAAAGAAAAATCAGAATCAAAAGAGATAAAAGGAGTCTTGCTATTCACACATTAGCCATTCATCTCCGCCCCTGTTCCCGAATCTGCGGGCGTCTTTTGGGAATGGCTCAGTATTGCTCCCCGCTCTGACATTTGGAAATTAGTTTGAGTGAATAATATAGAGACTTACGGAAAGTGAAGCGACTGTCACGTTAACGACACGCATCTCTAAGTGGAAGTTTTGTAGTATTTAAACTTCAACTTTACATTTCAGTGAGTGAGATCTGCTTGGAGAATCTGTTTAGTTAAAATTAATATAAAAGACAGGTTTGGCAAGCAATTAGATCACCATTCATTATAAACTAAATATCCCATGACATGGATTTACAATAGCAGTTTTCATTCCTGTTCTTCTTATTGTACCTTGTATTAAAATTGGAAGTTTGGTCGCACATATCAAACAAAATCAACTAGCATATAAATATAGCCTAGCACACAAGGTTTAAAGTCAAATAAACTTAAAGTGAAAACCTGTTTTCTTTAGCCTTTCTTTGTGCACAAGCATCAAAAAGACAAACCCAACATAAAATGCTAGCATTTTATCACTTCTTTTGAACTACAGGCATAACTGTGGTCTCTGTAAGCCTTAACTAATCACATATCTTGATGAATTCATGCAATCAGCTAAGCTCATTCACTGAACTCTGAACATTAGAGTTGTTTTTTATATAGATGGCTGTAATAGATGTTCTACACAGTAACACTGTGGGCACTAACATTAGGCTTTCAGTCTGTGACTACATGCTAATTTAGAGGTCTTACCCTCTGCTTGCTTTTCCACAAGATTGCTCTTCTGTAAAAGACGAAAGATTGCACTCAAAAACCTCCGCCCGAAGGTATTACCTCAACAAAGCAGAATTCTGAATTTTGATTTGTCATGTATTGTACTCTTTGGCTGGTAAGCTGAATAAAACGTTATATGAATTTTGCCTTCATTTTGAGACACTTCTTCCCTTACACAGCCATCAAAAATAAAAATTTTTGAAACATTGATTTAAAGGATATTTTTTGGGATGCTATGCATATGTTACAAAACTATGGTCTCCATAGTTTTTAAAAAGTCTTTTTAAATGAAGATGCACAATTATAGCACACTAGTCCATATACTGTTCAGCAACTCTGGAAAAGACTGAAAATTAATTTAAGAATATTAATATTTATCGAAACCAACCGTTTTGCCTGGTGCCACATCACCAAACTGCCCACTGCTTTCTCACTACATTGAAGTGTGCATCCTACTTTCTAAATTTTCATCTCTCCTCTGGCTGCCTATTCCTTCTTTCCTTCCCTTTTGGGAAAGATGACACGGGGCTTGGTGGGAAAATGATTGAGCAGCACTGGGGCCTGCAGGGGAGAGATAGCTGACCAAGTTTCATCGCAGCTCTTAGGAGTCCTCAGGCAATGAAGGACAGGCATGAGAGAAGATAGAGAGAGAAAGAGGGAAAGATTGAGAGACCGAGCAATGAGAGAGACGGTCAGGGCATATAAAAGAACACACTGTGCACCCAATCCCCCCATAAAAGATGCTTCGTATGAACTTTAATGGTCTGAATTTGGTTAACAACCCGCTCAATCCCATAAAAAGCTTGGTTTTTACATCTTCTCCCAACTTCCCGGAATAATTCTTGGAAGCTGGGAAAGTGTGCTGCTTATTTTGGTTCTTGTGTCATCCCATATTCATACTTTCATGTTTAAGTGCTTTAAAGGATTTTCATATGAAATGGCATGGTTTTCACAGACAGCTATTACCAAAGTTTCCCTAAATATCACAGTTTTCGGAAAAGGGGTATTTGTCTAGTTTAGCTCAAGGCTTGTGGAAAATCTAGAATGGCTTAAAGCACCATTAAGAATTTAAAGTGAATAAACTAAGGTTCAAAGGTTTAAACGCTTAAAACAGCTGTTTAGTTTCATCCAAAACTGAACTCCAAACATAGTCTCTCTCCAAATTATTCCAAACAGTCTGTCTTCACATCTATAAAATATCAAAGACGATGGCGGCGTCCCACGTTCCCTGTGTGAGGCGCCAGAAATGGAAGCCCCTTGAGCGCAAGGCCATACACAGCTGTCATGTCATGTGCTACCCTAGACTGGCCAGCGTACTGACTAATCCCATCCCGGAATGCATGGCGAATTCCGAGGCCATGCCTGTGGCTCGCTAGCCACGCATGAGGTCCCGCGGTTTCCAGGCCTGGTAGACTTGGAAAAGAGATTGGCTATGGTACAGTTGAGTCTGGAGGGAGCATGTGGTGCAACATGGGGTTCAGTAGGGGTGCTTAACCCCCCCACCCCTCACGATTGGCTGACTAAGAGAACAGGTGCGACCTGGCTCAAAGGGTTCAGAGTAAAATCTGAGATTAGAAGAGGCTTTAATGCAGATTTTATTATCAACACATAGCGACGCCCAGCTGGGGGACCATGAGGTTGTTTTTATAGCCCTACACAAACAGTGTACAATGTCCCCTTTGGAGCCAAAGCCAAAGCAAAACCATGCCAGCTTGGATCTCTCTCTGTAAGCAATAACCAGATGGATTGTCTTTGGAGAAGAGACCCTGTCTGCATAGGGGATAGCTGCAGGTCGTGCAGTAAATCTTGACTGCCGTAAGGATGAAGAGGGATGACATTCCTTGGTCCAAACAATTTACATTGACTATCACCTGGGCTTCATGTCAAGGTCACTTGAACTACATGATGAGTGACAGGTCTGATATTTAATGAGAAAGGAAGCTGATTGGACAGAGAACCTGACTGCTGTTTGTCCTGAAGTGATGGGCAAATTCTGTGTCATTTCCTGTTGGTTATGCCAATTCAGTTTTTCTATAGCACTTTTCCCAATGTGTATTATTGCAAAGCAGCTTTACAGAAAATTTTAATAAGAAAATTATACATTTTTTTTTTTTAAATATATACACATATTTGCAAATATATCACCCAAGTGAGCAAACTAAAGGCAACTGTCCTTAAGTGACACACACACACACACACACCTGATTATGGCAATACCTGCACAGAAACAGGCATTCTGTTTAAAATGTCATTTATGCTAATATTCAACACAGTAGCACATATGCTCAGGGGACTGCATAAATATGACATGCCCACACATGCACACTAAAGTTTCAGAGGGAAAAGGGGGAATCTAGAAAATAAATGCACAGAATGGAGAATTTCAACACACTAAAACCGAAAACTTTAGCGTAATTGCTGCCTTTTTAGGTAAAATCAAAGCAGTGTCAAAATTACAACCTCCAGTGATGAGTTCTCCGCACTTCAACCATTTTGAATTAAATGAATAATGAGTTAAAAAAGTGGCGCATTTGAAAATCTGATTCGCTGGTCTTTAATGCTACTATATGTTCATATTTTCACTGAAGAACATGGTGTGTTTCTTGGCCACTTATAGCTTGGCTAATTCATTTCTCACCTCTTCTCAGTATGAGTGGTGTCATACAGGCTCCTGTGTTTGTTTATCACCAGATCCTCTGGTGAACCTAATCAGGTACTGATGCAGGGGACTGTGTCATTACAGAGAAATAATTGTATCTTTTATTTAAAATGTGGAAGTAAAACTAATTGCACCAATTGTTTATCATCACCTCTTTTTTACCTTCTATTGCTCTGATCCTTACGGCTCCTAAAGAAGCCACAAAGGAAACAGAGACTAGTTTTCTACCTCTTGTGAAACAGAGGTTGATTTTATTGCCTATTGAAGTCTTGGTGACCACAGGCAAACAGCTTTGAATGAAAAGGGCAAAAAGCAATTATTCGATTTAGGATGGCATTTGGATACACAACGGCCAAATGAACATTGATTAGGGAGAGAAAGGCCCTTTAGGACAAATGAAAAGAAAAGCTGTTGACAAGTGCTAGCTCACAAAGTAAATAGGTGAGGTCTTGCACGGCCGGTTCAAATACTGCTCTCTGTTTTCTCAGGTCCTGCTGACATTTTCTCCATCTCGACACTAGAAGTGAGAAATAATCTGGACCGATCGATTCAATGTTGCCACTGTTGTTTTTGTGGTTTTGCTTTTCGTCAGCTGGGAGCCAAGGAAAACCGGAGCTCTGAAAAAAACTCTTTCAACGGATACATCAATACGCACAATACGTATTCTACTTGTCCTGCTCTGTTCTAATTCAGACTTTTTTTCTTTTACACTTTTTTGATCCTGTGTGAATGCAGCTTTTCAGCACTGCAACAGCAGTGTGGACAGCTGCGAAAAGATTCATTTTGATTTCTTCTGAACCTGAATGATGACAGAATTATGCAGAAGGGATTTAAATATGCAAATAGAGCTAGTATTACCAGTAGCTGAAGGTTAATAATCAAATTATATAGTTCATCGTTAAATGAAAATTCATTTACTCACCGTATGATTTTATTTGCATCTGAGGGACACAAAACAAGATATTCTGATGTTGTTAAGCCATTAAACTTTGTTGTATGAACACAAAACCACATTTTTTAAAAGACATTTTTTTTAAAAAAGTTCTGTATTATACAGAATGAAGTAATAAACATTTGGAATGACATGAGGATGAGTAAATGATAGAAAAATGTTTATTTTTGGGTGAACTATTTCTTAATTAAACAGAGGCAGAGAATGTGTAAGACTTGTTGAATTACAGGTGTGATATCTGTAGGACTTTCTATGGGGTTCTGCGGCCATTGAATCCACGTTGTACTACTGATAACAAGAGCAACTGTTATTTAACAGAACAATATGGTTGACTCAGCAAACAGGATATTCTGTTTACTAACAGAACCTAAACTTATACAAGGATAAAAATGAGGTAGAGAGAAAACAATACTGCACTATGCCTGTCAGACTGTTTTTTCAGACCGGGGCCACAGACGGCAAGCCAGGTGGTAGAGATGGTCTGGCAGAACGGGCCATGCCAACACTCAGGGGCCCGTTTTATGAAACCATGCCAGGACTTTTAATCTGCCCACATGCATGGCACCCATTTGCACGCATGTGGTGGCTAGTCCCTTCAGGGCAGCGTATATTAAGCTGGCACGGACAGTAGGTGGAGTGACATGACACAAGGACAGCTGCTGAGGGCACGATTTGCTTGAGATTGTTGGGAATTTTGGAGTTCGGCCACTCAGGTTTGAAAACAGCAGGTAGACTTGATGGAATCTGAATTCTCCTGCTGGGGGAGAACAGCACCATGGGAGAGAAACTAGGATTGTGGGTGTATATTTGTCTGTGTGCACATGCCTAACATGCGGTTCCTGCTGTGATTGATTTATGTCTGCGCACAGACATGAATTTGATTTGAATTACATGAGTCCTGTGGGATCTCCACAATGCCAAGCCTCCTCCATCCAAACAGCCCATCATTCTGTTTGGTTGGCTTTATCTTTACCATATTGTCAGATAACAGCATTTCCTGCTTCTCAATACAACTGAAATGTGCTACGAGCAAGCTGGCCACTGCTGACCTGCTTAATGAAATCAATGGACTGACTTAATTGACTGTCTTGTTACATGAACTCAACCTTTGTGGGATGGAGGCTATTCTGCTTCTGTTCTCGATTGCACCATTGTTAAAGACACTGGTAAAAATAAGAACTGTAGAATTAATCTGTTTAGCATGAGTATGGAAGGGTTGTCTTAATCTGAACCAAAGAAAGATACAGAAAGACAAAAGCTATTTCCTGTCTCAACACATTAAGGATTCCAATGCTCGCGTACCATTAAATTCAGCAGGAAATCACAAACGTAATTTACTTTCTTAACAAGCTACTGGTTATATTGTGCATGAGTCATTATGCTAGGAGAAAACATGTCTGTCTTTTCATCAAAATATATTACATTTGTCTGCCCTCACCTGGGCTAAGTGCGGTATTGGATAATGACCGATCATTAGCCAATAGCATCAGGCAGTGTTTTTGCAAACTTGCATTCATGCCCACTTTTCAAAACCAGATATTTCACATTGAATATTCTGTTTTACTCTGAAATATGTCACATTATGGAGGGGAAATGGACACAAAAATGGAAATTCTCCCTCATCATTTATTCACCCTCATGTTGCTTCAAACCCATGTGTGGAAGACAAAATTGGATGTCACGAAGAACGTTAGTGACGGACAGCCTCAATCCTCATTTCCTTTTTTTATGGAAAAAAAACATTCAAACATTTTTAAAAATTTCCACAGAAGAGGAAAAGTCATGAATGGTTTGAAACAGCAGGAGGGAGAGGAAGTGATGACAGAATTCTGATTTTTGGGTTCACTGTCTCTTTAAGTACATGCTTTAAATACAAACCACTGAAGATCTCAGTCCAGGATCTTTAGCAGTCTGCTTCAAAAGTACCTACACATTAGGGGCCAGTTCTATCATTCTGCCTGTAACACACACACAGTGTCGCTGGTGCCAGTAACACTTTTGCTTCGTCAGTAAACAGTCGACCGTCCTTGTCAGTAGGATGTTTATGTTGTTGGCACAGAGCTGCGAGGCTGGCAGCGAAGCCCCGTATGCACTGAGAATGGCCCGAAGCATCCAGAGTCATACAAATAATGACAAAGCAAGGGGAGAATAATTGGTGACACTTTATTAAAACATTTTATCATACTGCATATTTATATCTATTCTGAAGCTGTAAGCAGTGAACAGCATCATAAATGCTGTTTGCTGAGTCAAGCATTACTATTGCAGTACTACTGCTCATACTTATGATTGGTGACTTAAACAAATCTTTATCCCTAAGTTTTTAAATGTGGGGGCTAAATTAGCCTGCACTGTTTGAAACCGTAACTTGTACAGAGAGTTGAGCTATGAAGTGCCTGGCATACAAAAATAATAAATACATTTGATGTTTATATTCAGTAGGTAGGTGTATGCATTTAATACATTTACATTAGTGTCTAAAATATCAAACACTTGGGAGTGGGCTTTTTTGATTTGAGTGACTACATATAGCATTGGCACAAAATACCTTAGCAACACCTTAACAACCAACCAGAATACTATTGTAACCATATATGCAACACATATAAGAAACTTGCTAAAAAGAATACTAGCAATTCCCCGGAGCATTAATGCACTCCATAAATACATCAGTTAGCAAAGCAACAACTTGCCAGCTTGTAGCTCAGTCAATGCAAGGCCAAGCACAATTCCATAAGAACACAGTCAGGAGTGTCTAGCTCATGTATGGAACTGTCTAGGGAGTCTGAAGAACCCAGAGAGTATTGAACGCTCATTGAGATAGCACAGGGGGTCTTTACTGACCCCACAAGCTCATTCTCTCAAGTGGACTGGAGTAGCTCTGCTGTGCCTGGGAACCCAAACGGGAAATTAGAAACCAGTGTGGAAGAGAGCTATTGAATAAAGGAGAAGATCAGAAGAGCTTTAGGGTGATTTCACACAAAAGCTTCTGGTGCCACCAGAGTCAGTTTTGTACTCCAGTATGATTCACAATTGTATGAAAGCAATTGTGATGAAGTGAAGTGACGTGTAGGTGAACTACGGTGACCCATACTATGGTGACCCATACAGCGTTTACCCACCCAGTTAGAGCACACACACTGGAGTAGTGAGTTGTAAACACACACCTGGTTAGCCAAGGAAGCAGTTGGGGTTAAAGTACTCAGTTGTTTTCTGCCAGCTTTGGAAATTGAACCAGTCCCTAGACAGTTGTGTAGAAGTGAGCCAGAAGTGAACCAAAAGTGAGCTAAATGTTATGACATGAATTCTGTTGTAGTATCAAACATTTGTTGTTGTTTTAGAAGTATATAAAAAAACATGTCAAGAATTTCACCCCAAACTTAAATGCAAAATGTGTGTATATGATGTGAAGAACTGCTTTGTCTTTATAGTGAATGAAGTGACCTCCTATTTTCCCTTCTCTGACCCCCTCTCTCTCATCCTCTCTTTCTCTCTTCCTTAAGATGACATGTGATCTCAGTCAAGCCGTTAAAAGGATGAGATGGGCTATCATGCATTCCTACACAAATCTGCTGTAATCCACACACTGTTGTTATTTTGCTCTCCTTTAATCTTCATTCTCTTTCTTTTCTTGCCTTTCTTCTCATCCTCCTCACATTCTTCCTCCTCTTTCAGTTTGATAGTGGCCACATTGAGATGAAAGAAACCAGAAAAAACAGACACAAAGGATCACAAACAAACCGCCTCCCTCACTTTCTTCTCCTGTCTGTCTATCTCGCCCACTGCAGTAGATCCATCAGCTCCTGTCTTGGGTGGTGGCCACTGTCACAGGTCGGGTGTTGCAAATGCATTACATCAGATAAAAAGACTGCCAAATCCCAGGCCTGCCGCCCCATTAGAGATGAACAGATGAAAAAGGGGATTACACCCTCCTTATTAAGACCAACAGAATGAAAACCAGTACAACCATATGTGTCATGACTACTGTAATCGCATATGGTTATAGTGAGATGCTAAGCATTGCAGAAGAATTAGAAAATATAGAAAAAACTAGAAATAGCCATATCTGACGGTATAACATCTGTCAGGTCCCAAACAAAGGTCTATCACACAGCATACAATAATACCCTCTAATGCCAGTGAGTTTGTATCTCATAGTGCACTCTGACAGGGTTGTTGTTGTTTTTCTTTGTGTTCGAACTGATACAGCTGACAGGACGGACAAGCAAATGCAAAGAGACTCACATATTTCAGCCTTAGTTATGTTTCTCTTGCTGTTTTTTTGTCCTTTCATATTTAATATGCTTCAGAGGCTTCTTGTCGATGTTGCGTTGCAATGTTGCAATCATTAGAGCAGCAATGGAGATCAAACGATGCACAAAGTCAGACAACATTACCCTCTGTAAACCCATCCAGAAAATCCAGACACACACACACATACACACAAATATAAATAGAATTATATCCTCTGTACACCATAAAGTAACAGTTTACCCAAAAATACAAATTCTGTCACCACTTTGTTAAATTCTGTCACCACTTTAGAACAACCTTTGGTTGTTCTAAATCTGTACAGAACCCAAAAGGAGAATTTTTCACTTTTAACAAACCTTATGGTGTATTTTTTATCCTTCCTTCTATCCTTTGGTCACTACAAAAAAAAATTCCAACAAAATCACCTTTTGAGTTCCACAGACAGGAAAACACAGACAAGTTAAGAACAGCAAGAGGGTGAACTCATAATAACAGAATGTCATGACTGCTGGATGAAGTATTCCTTCAACAACCTCAGTGTAAACTCTATTTTCCTGTAGAACCAGCAGGGGCAGCACATAGGGACTCGACACTTGAGACAGCCCTGCTGTGAGCGGTAAAAGGGTGTGTCAGAGCTGTCTGCGTGAGAGAAGAGCTTTGATAGGACGAACATAAAGCTTGTCAGCTTCTGCAGCCATTCGTAGGTTCTGCAGTAGGAGAAGCGAGGAGATGCTGTCTGCTACTTGTAATGGATCTACCTTTCAGCCTGACAAATAGAATACACAGTTACAACATAGAGGAAGAGGCATTCTGACAGCCCAGGGATTTTAGGGAGGGCAACTGCGACTCAGGTTTTCTACAGCTGTTGAGTTCAAGCTAAATCAATGGAGCCATCAGGATATACAGTGCAGTGCAAAAGTCTGCAATCCATATGAACTGCAGCAACAGCTCCAAGATTTTTCTTTCTACCTAGAAACTACAGTGTAGCGAAAAGTTGTTTGGCATAGCAAAAACTGCAGTAAAGTGAGGATGTTTTGAAAAACATGAATACGCTTCATCAATTAACTTCTATTAACTAAATTAAATCAGTATTTGGTATGACCACTCTTTTTGCTTTAAAACAGCTTTTGTTCTTGACACAGTGTTTTTAAGGTAGCTTTACAGGTTGGTTCTTCCAATCAGATACCACAGTGCTTATGCATTTGGGTTGTCTCAGTTTTTTCTCTCTTTGTGTAAACCCACACCGACTTGACGATGATAAGATCAGATCTGTGTGGGCCATAACGTCTGTTGTAGGACTTTTTGTTGTAAATGATGTGGGTGATCAAAGAATTTAATTCAAACAGTTCACATTTGTGGAACATACAGTATAACACTCATATATCCAAAAATATGAATATGATATAAAAAGGTGAATTACTATACAGCCAAGGTTAATTACATTGAATATTTAATGTTTCATACCTTGATTTGGTTGTCCCGTGGATTGAAAACATGTAAAAGAGAGATGGAAAGAAACATTAGCACATAACATCAGACGTGTATTTTTTTGACATTCAAGTCCACACACATCATTACACCACACAGCAATCATTACATTATATATTCCAGCTTAAAGCCGCACTGAATACATTAATATCTTTCTCTTACAAAGGCATCACACTGTTCTATATGACTCCTGTCAAAGCAAGCTATCTGTGCTTAATTCCACTCTGAAAAAAGCCAGCGTTTAATTAAATTTAACCCAGTCAGTCCCTATTAATCCACATTGTGGCATTTGAGCTACAGCCCCTTTTGTACGTGCAGGGCCTGGATGTCTCCCTGCAGTCCCATTTTTACTAATGCCACTGCATTCAGATCACCCTATGCACCGGCCGGCTTTTCAGAATCCATTGAAAATCGCCTCTCCTGGCCGCGTCTCTCCTTCATAGATCATGGAGATGTCCTCGAGATAGCACCCTTCGGCTGCCAAGACTCCCAGCTCAAATAACTCTCTCTGATAGCTATTTCTACACCAGTTGCATTAAATATCTGACCCTGGTACACACACAAACAGGTATACATTCAAGAACTGATACTCAGCTAATCTCTGTTGACGAATTGCTAAGGCAAACAGTGTGTGCAAAAAGAAACAAAACATCAAAATAACATTTACCAATGACTCCAGCTGCTTGTCCACCCTCACCACAACATCAGACATTTCATTATGCTACAAGAAAGTTTCGCTTAAGGCAAAAGACAAGAAAAATGACTCGGTCAGGCTTGGTGATATAGCCTTTTACACAGCCAACAGATGTGAATGTGGAACATTTCTGATAATACAAGCCTGAAGGGACGAGATACAAACCTGCACCCAACATACACACGCTCACACCAAAACCAACATAGTGCCTAAGTAAACTAGTGTCTGTTTGCCTGTTTCTCTTTCACCCTGCTATCTTTTAATACACTCCCAGCACTTGCTCCCCTATGTTAGGAGAACTCACAATTGACAGCTGTTTGAAGGATTCTCTGTCAGTTTCTTTAAGTACAGAGAGGGGCACAGTGAGACTCCAGTATGAGTCTGTGTGAGTGCCAAACATCAGACTGATGATCAAACAGCATCCTCCAGCTCTAAAGAGTCCTACAGCACTACAGAAGCACAGTTCTTTGCACAGAAGCCTGTTTGATTACTTACATCAAAAAGATCATTTCAAGCAGGTCTATTGTCCGACCTGCCTGGGGATTTGGACAGGAAACAACTTCTTTTTGCTTCCATTTTTGCATAAAAATGTGGGATTGAAACTGACTTGTGGTTTATGCTCATTAGCTTCAAAATCAGGAGAGTCAGTGATACAGGCCATGCAGATAATGGATTTAAGGATCAATGAAGAACCAGACTTTGATTATTGACAAAGTCTGATCCACTTTGCAGCTTGTTCTGGCCAAGGAACAAGCTTGTTCTGTACTTTTACAGGAACAGACACTGACTGACACAAAAAGCAACCACAGTTTATTTGTTATGTGTTGTTTAAATGCTGGTTTAACTAAAATAGGTAATGCCAGAATAATTTGCCAGTGTAGTAAAAACTAAAATTTTGGTACCAGTCTCAGTCTTTCAGAAAACACTGATAAATTAAAAGAATATGCCTGTTGACTTGTTCATCTGAATGTCTGAAAAAAGATTTCACAGACAGAAAACTAAAAGCAATATACAATTCTGGCCCAAAACATCTAGATCATTTGCTACTATGTGCCAAAACAAAACTCTAAATGCTTTTCAAATATTTAATTCCACAAACCTTTGGCAAATACAGAGGTAAGCTCTTTCTTTACAGCATTTATCCTGGTACCTTTTAAACACAGTTTGGGGTCCTGGGAGACTTATTAAACCTGTGCACCCTGACTCCCTGAAGTTGCATAGCAGCCAGGCAATCTGATTGGATTGTTCCTGCCATTATACTGTGTAATATGTTCTGTGCAATAACACCAAGCACACTGTGGCGGATAAAATGCTTTGGAGCCAAAAGTGTTGCTGGGAAGGTCACAGCAAAGTTATTTCAGCCACTTAGTTTGGGTTAATTAAGGCAGGTCTTCTCTCTCCAAGGGAGAAACTTTTTTAATTAAGGAAATAGCAACGATGTCTACAGGAGTTCCACTGAGCTATGAACAATACAAAGGTAGCACAGCTTGATGCAAAAATGCTGCAGAAAGACAAAACAAAAGGAAGGCTTACATATTGCTTACATGTTTGCCTGCGCGGATTACCGAGGCAGCTAGTGCGCACTTTACAAGATTTCTGCAAGTATTAAATGAGGATTAAGCTCTGTTTACTGTATTCGCCACCATTGGTGAACTGTGAAAAAAAACAATTGCTTTTTTGTCTACTGAAAGACCTGAAGTTAAAAGAAAAAGTAGCTCTGTGTTCCACCTGGAAATCACATGCAATTTTTTACCTGGTATCACCATGAGCTAAGGCAGATAAACCATAACCTCAAATGTCCTCATTAAAAAAATATGGATGTTAATGAGTGTGTAATGTAGCATGTGATGCTTAAAGCTAATGAGGAAAAGGCAACAGTAAATATGAAGGCAAGGACAATTTATGCATGTTTCATGCATGCAGTTTTGTTATTTCAGCTATAAACTTACAAAACGTATCTTTAAAACAGACAGTCTGTACAATGTTCAAAACTGTAAAATACTTTCTTGAGAAAGACATTGGATATGACATAAATCACATTTTATTAATGTAATCACATCCTTATGCTGAGAAATTTCAAATATTCAGACAAGGATTCAGATAAATCATCTCTAAATATTCTCTAGAGCTGAGCATCTCATATCTCCTAATCACAAAGATTGCCTGTTTTTTTTCCTAACCCAGTCTTCACACATTTAAAACTCCAAATCATGCATGGAGCATGTGACTGAGCAGGACCCTATCAGAGAGCTCTGTTTTCAGGCTAGCCTTTGTCTGGATGTAAATGATGACTTAATGAATTTTTAGCCTCAGCAAACAGAAATTAAGCCATACCTTATGCAGCATGTCTTGGATAATTGTGCAAAGACTCATTCAGTCAAGTGACAAATTGACACTCAGCAATGTGAATCAATGAGCATGCATCTTTATCAGGGAACCAGGGGGTTGTTAATCCATTTGCAGTCAGAATGGGTGGTCGGACATGCCCGGGGAGGATCTATTTGGCTATTAATCTGACCTTCAGATGTAACGGAGGGACAGTGCACTTCTATTGGCTTTTAATTACCTGTTTGAGAAAGTCCATTTCTATGGGAATTGATTATACATTAAGCTCTCCCTCTTCAAAACACAAGGGGGTAAGAGGTGGCACACCATACATAGCTTCATTTGAAAGATAAAAAGATTTTATCTTTCAATCAAATTTTCGGCCTCGTTTTAAGGGGAGATAATAATATACCTGGGGTGAGATGAAAAGAGAAAGATGCATTTATACAACCGACACCATTAGACTCTTTTGCATCTGAAAATTAAACAAATACTGACTGTAATCTTCCTGCATGGCTAAAATTTTCCCCCTGGTGATTTCCCGTCAGGCAGAACTCTTTCTGTCTACTTCATTTGACTGATATATCAATGCTGTTATCAGTTATATATAATGCTGCACAAACACAACTTCTAAATTCTACTGCCATGTTCAGAGACTGACCCAACCTTCTGACTTAATGGTCATTGAGAATTACAAGAGATTATCACACCTATTTAGATCCAAATAAACTGAACACCTTTCCTAAGATGTGGGAACTAAAGCCAGCCAATCTAGCTTCCAGATTCAGAGCTGTGATTGGCCCCAGGGCAAAACTCCAGAAAGAAAACCTACAATGCATGCCAGAACACAATGCCATAATAGCTACACACTTGCCAAGGTGCCACTATTTGTCAATGCGCATTAACCTGCCTTGTGGATCTGTTTTTGGCATCTCACAGTTCTATTGGGCATTTGTTTGAGCTCAATAGCTATTTGGTCAACAGTGTCACCTGTTCTGTGGAGATTGATTCAGTTTTAGAGCCAAAAAATGTTTCACTAGCATCCTTCATGTCTACATATTACATTCTACAATGATTAAGAATTAGATAATGTAACAAAGATTCAAGCAATACATTACATTAAACTCAGAGTTTTAATCTAATCCAGAATTGACTTTAAGACACAATGAAAAATCTTGTAAGTGGCTTGGTTTCTGCTTTATATTTGTCAAGATGGGAAGCCCACAGCAAAATAACATTGGTCTAAAATCTTCTGTACATAAAACATCAGATATGTTCTGATTAGTTCTGGTTTTGTCACTTTGCACTAGGGGTGAGAATCTCTTGGTGTCTCATAATTTGATTCAGATTGATTCTTGGGGTCACAATTAAATTCAAATTCAATTTTTATTATGTTGCATTTTAAAGAAGCTTGGTTTGCTTATTTTTGAAATAAATTGAAACCCTTCATCTGGACTTTTAATGAAGAGAGGGAGGAGTTCAGAAGAGCAGAAGGAGAGCAGCAGTATGCAGACTGAATAGTAGCTTCTGCTAGTGTCAACTGGTTGGAAATTATTTAATAGTGCATAATATACACACCCTGTAACCACATTATTATTTTACTCCAGTGCTTGTGTGCACAATCAATAAATTGTGATTAGTTTATCAAAGTAAAAGATGTGTGGAATACAGAGAAATGATCAATAGACAATCGTTTGGAGTTTGCAGTAATGTGTGCTGTTAAATTTTCAATATTTAATGAATTAGCCTCAGATACAGGATATGTCCATTTGCTTTTACAAGCAGGTTTTGTTCGTTGAATGCTTCTTGTGTCTTTAAAGTAAGAGACAGTTAGTAAAGCTTGACGTGTGCTGGTTACTATACATTTTGGCTATTTTCTATTTCTATTAATATAGGGACTTAAGTTGTCCTGTAAGCTTTATTCATACCGTTCCTCCAAGTTAAGGAACACACACAGGGAGCCAATGTGCTCTCAAAACCATCCAGGTGCGCTTGCAGATGACCTTTTTCACCTTTTTCACTCTGACAGCATTTTATTAACTTTCATTTTAAAAAATCAATTCCTGAAATTTCTAAATCGATTTAAATTGTTTGAAGATAGAATTGCAATTCATATGTGAATCGATTATTTCCCCCACCCCTACTTTATACATAACTTCACTTAAACTGTTGTGTCATGAGGAGCACCTTCACCACTTCACTTTATCACCACACGTCATGTCAAGATGTTCCTCAGGAAACAATTATGTCACTCTTCCACATCCCAAATTGCTGCCTTCAGAGCACTAAAGCACACACACATACAAAAATACAACAGCACGACAATGAGTGAATGAAAAAAACAACTCAATCCTTAAATTACTCAGTGTCTTTAAGGCCTTTTTTTGAACCACATTTTCCAGATAGTGACAGTGAGTATTTGAGCACTTTGAATGCTGACATTTAGAGAAAAGAGGCAGTTTAACACTATTTTTTCCCCCGGCAGTGGTCGGCACAGTAATTTACTCCTCTGAGGCAGAAGTAGAGAAGGTAAATCGAAAGTGTGAAAATGGAAAGAGCCAGTCACCTGGTAAACTAGTGATTGACACTGACCTGCTGTTTCTAAGGTTACAATTTCAATCCGCCTCTCATTTCTCCTACAATAACCGTAATGGAGGGAAAAGTATAACAAAAGATAGATGGTAAAAAGGGAGAGGAAAGTTTCTGTTTTCTGTTGAGAATAATAGAAAATGTGCTATTCTTAAGAATTGTCACCCTAAAGGAACAGTTCACTAAAATGAAAATTCTGTCATGTCATTTTTAACCACCCATGCTGCATTTTTTCTTTCTGTGGAACACAAACACAGAAATTTTAGAAGAATCATTATGTAGGTGTTGCTGTACAATGACTAGTACAGTGCACACACAACAACACCATAAAAGTGGTCCAGAAAATAGCTTTGTGTGAGAAACAGACCCAGAATCAAATCATTATTCACTGAAAGTTTCCTCTCTGCCAAAGACTTTTTAACTGTACCTGTGTCCGTGTTAAATCCTACAAAACTGTTTCACTGGAAAAAAGTATGTGGATTCAAAAGGATATGAGTTTGAGCAAATACTGACAGTACTTCTATTTTTAGATGAATTACTCCTTTAAAACAAAGAGCAGAGAGGATCTGTGTAAAACAATATCTCAAAGCTCAAGTGTTGTTGAAAAACTGACGTGCTTGACGCAGTGTTTGAACAGTCTTGATGAAACTCTGTATGAAAGGTGAAAGTGGAAAAGCTTATCAGACGTGTTGTTAACTACATTTCACAGAGCTTTAAATCCATCTGATCACTTTTGACTAGAAGTGCTGTTGAGTTAATCTTACTCTAATTAAACATGCACTCGTCTGCCCCTCTGATGCTTTTAAAATCTCTCATGAATACAATGTCTCAGCATAGAATGACAACAGACATTAGAATCATAGTCACGCTTTACCTCAGGGACAAAAAACAGGTATCTCTTCCTTTGTGTGTGTGTGCAAGTTGTGTAATGCACTTTTTCCTCACAGAGACACTAGCTTCTATCCTGGCTCAACTAATGCCTGAGGCAAGACATGGCCAAACAAAGAAATTCTGGTAACACTTTATTTTAGTGTCTTTGTTACATGTTACATATATTTTACATATACATAACTTAATTATTAATAAATAACTTTATTTATAATTACATGCAACTAACCCTAATCCTAGCCCTATAGTAAGTACATGTTGTTAATTAATATTACTCAATACATTACTCAGTAAATGCATATTTACACTGTAACAAAAACACTGTAAAATAAAGTGTAACCAAAATTCTTTAAATAGGAGTTTTGTGTAGGTTGTTCTTGCAATCATGTTAAAAATGAAAGAGGGCCTGGGTTAAAATCCCCAGCGCATGTATAAAATTTATACTGGACAGTAATCATAACCCTTTTCCACTGCATAAAAAAACTGTTCCACAGAAAGAAAGATGGGTAGATGATGACCAAATGTTAGTTTATTATCTATTATTAGCAAATGATCTATTATAGATTACAGACTTTGACTTATAGTATGAGGGGGTGGTGTGCCTGTGTGGTTACAGCCTTTTTGATCAAAGAAAAACTGAGGTCAAAAACACGAGCATGTTCTGGAAAGTTCTCTAACCAAAATTCTCTTTTTAGCTTCAAGAATTCCGTTTATTCTGAGGTAACATGAAATAATGAAGACATACCAAAGACAGATGTACTGAGATACACAAGATGAGAGCAGAATATAACCAGTTCTGCTGATATGACAGCCAGCCACAGAATTTTAAAAGTAACTCTGTTTTAAGCAAAGTACAAAATCTTGAATCAATCACAGTCTGTTTCTAAGAGACACATTTTACATGTGTCAACATTTAACATGTTCTGAGAAACACAGATCAACGACAAAACAACACAAACCAAGACGACTCCTGTGGGATCTGTCCTGCTTAAGTGCACTCCACACACACACACACACACACACAGAAGATTGGGGCTGTAGGCCAGGATGGATTTAAAATGTCTCCTGCATTTCTCATCCTGAACTCAATTATAGCTTACAAGGGATGAAATCCCCTGTTAATTGCTGCCTTTCCACATGATGGGAAACATTTTCAGCTTTTAATTCCTAGGCCATGTGTATGTCATTCCACATATATTGACTTCATCAAATATTTGACATTTTGACAAATTCATTCTACTAATTTCAGACTGTTGAAAGCAACAGATTTGTTAACAACAACAGAAACTGGGCTCAGTTTTTTCATTTTAAAGCGGACGCATCAGGTCTTTTCTGTGCAAACGACAGTGGGGATACAAAAACTTTTTTAAATTACAGACTAAATTTAACTTTAATTTTAACATTCAAATGTCAAATAAATCGCCCAATCTTTTGCGGTCAAACTTGAGTAATCATCATCATTTTATTTACTAATTTATTAATACTAATACTAATACTAATATTACTGTAGTGAATTACTGAATTTGAACCACACCTGCGATTTCTGTGAGAAAATCTTATCACACAATCCATTGCAGAGGCAGAAAATGGCCCAATGTGTGTAAAATGTCCGAATCCACCTTAATTGTGCACCATCAGAAACATTTTACATTCCTCATTTGAATTAAGTCGACGTGTTTTGAGTTTTTTAAATGCCATCAAATGGCGCCAACATTTTCTTCTCATCAGTCCAATCCACTCTAAAAGTGTGATGTGTGGCTTCCACAGAAGTGAAAGTAAAACTGAGCTCACATTCGCACAAAGTGGAATTTGAAGTTTTTGACATTTCTACAAGTGGTTCTTGGAAAATTGGTTTGCGTGCAGAGTAACCTGACTTGGAAAATCACGCTAAAAATACATTACTGTCCATCGTGATTATATACTTTTGTAAAAGTGCATTCTTGCAATTATTAGCATGAACAGCAAATATACACAATAAGTTTTTATATGTGTATATAATTGTTATATATAGAATGTTACAATGTTACAATGTCGAATTTTCTATTTAAAAGCGTGTTTAAGTCACATGTATAAACTGTCCTCTGAGTTCATCTGTACATGCTCCACTCATCAGTCACCCCAGTGATTTCCACCAGTCAATCTAGATTCTTGTAATGGGACTGTTTCCGAGAGGAGCACACTCTTAACCCCCTACTGCATTGTGTTGCCTCAGGGTGACATTATTTAAACTGGTTATTTAGTAAACAATTTTTAAACATGTATGGTTATGCAAATTATTTGTGTAAGAGTGCAACTTCGACTGTGCAGTAAGTCATGCATGCAACCATTAGATAACAAAACATTGCAGATATGTTTTTGTTTCCAAATATCATTGTATTATACTATGTAAAAACATATTATACAGGTTGGTTCATTAGTCCCTTCCTGAAGGGGTACGTCATTATATAACCTGTAATCCTTGTATTATCTTTACATTGTAAATAATAATAATAATCACAGTAAATAAAGTGCTTGCCAGAATACATAAAGAACAACTTTAAAATGCATAAAGATGCATAAATGCATAAATAAATAAACCTTCAAAACGTAATTTTTCCCAGGCTTTTTCTGTCTTTTTCTTTTGTTTCCCTTATGTGAAAAGCTCAGCAGAACTGAACGCTGTTCTTTGTGTTGAGTTTGATGATGTCTGAAGGTGGCAAACACTTTTGCCGTTCTCATCAAGTATTTAACAATTAGAGAAATAGAATGTTGAAGAAACAGTGAGGAAATATGGTAAGTATTTATGAATAAATGCATTTCAATGAATTCATAATTGTATGCATAGAGGAGCTGAGATGATCTCGAGTATATTTGTATGCTTCCAAAATTAGAAGAACAAAACAGGCAGATACTGCACAGCTAAAGCAACACAATAAAAATGAAAATGTGCATTTCTACCTGATTGAAAAAAAATAATACTTTTGTTGAAATTTTTCATATTAAACACATTTGTGGGATTTGAATAAAACCAGTAAGTGTAACCAGTAGTAAGTATTTATTATAACATCACAGAGATTCATTCTGGTTTTCCACACCGCATCAGTTGTTGATGCTTTATGTCACTTAGAAATGCAACAGACTGCATAAAATGCTAACATTTTACAAACAGCATCTCACATAGACTTTAAATACTGCTCTAAAATCAGCTGATTCTGCTTCAGTTATTAGGCACAGAAACAACTGAACTGTTTCTGAACTTCGTCCTTGAAGTACGTCAAACTAGGGCCAGCACATGGAGTAAAGAGTCAGCTTTCCATGTTCTATAAGTGGACTTGACCGTTCAAGCAGTAAGCATCTGATCTATCTTCTCCAGAAGTGACAGTCCACTAGAGGGTGATGAGGTAGGATTACACCATAATCCCACTCTCAAGACCCACCAAGTTGAAGTAGGTCACCTGTGGTGGGACAGATTACAGTTTTAATCTGACACAGAGGGGCATGATGAGAATCGAGGAGAACAAAGGGGTCAAAGCTGGTTAGCAAGGCCATGTCTGCCCCTGCTGGATGATCATGCAATTACATCATCTAGCATCTTTTCTCCTTTAAAGCCTATTCCAAATTAGCCATGCGTTCTTTATAGAAGTGTTTTGCCAGTGCCCATTTTTGAAGGGCTCCTAAAAGTTTGAAATGGGCCAATCAGCATTTGTATGTTTCTTTATTTATCTGTGGTTCCAGAGTGAATAGTCACATGACATTTATAGCTCTGTTGATTGGCTTAGGTGAGATGAAAGGGAACAAAGCTCTGTCTTCAGGTATAACCATCTTCTTGGTAATAACCTACTCACATTTTTGCACTAGTAGCAGTTACTTCTGAAGTTCCCGTACTTTCTCTCAGTATGTGGTATAACATTCTTGTGTGCATGCATCTGCTATGTATAAACCACAGAGATTACATATATTTAACAAGCAGACTAAACAGCAGGGGTTCTGAGCAGGTTGTATGCATGTACTGGAGGGTTAAAATAAAAAAATGCTGGAATCAAATGATTTTTATGTATGAACACTATACTAAAATCTTCTGACACGGTTTCCTTCGTTGCTACCGAACCTACAGGGCCATGGCAAAATAAATTATGGTTTAGCTGACTTGTAAGTCTAAATTAAATGTGAAGATAGAGAAAAACTAGGCGCTGCAAAGTAATACAATGACAATAAATAGATAGCAGATTTATCTATTTTATTGTCCTCAGTCCTTGCAACTATAATAATCGGTAATGTAATGAAACAACTGGAATCGTTAAGTGGAACCTAAGCTGAAACCATAATCATTACATTTCATATGATTTCCATCCCCAGCGTACGTCTGTTACTCATACACACACACAAACACTCACACCATCTAATGTCCTTGTCATATGATCCCAATCCTATTGCCGTAATCCTACTGTGATAATGCTATTGTTATTTTTTTGTTTCAACTCCTCAGTCCATCTGATTCGGTGGGGATCATGTGGGGATCAGTGACATCATTGCATCAGGTTTATTAATACCCCTTATTTGTCCTTTTAGTAAATAAGCACTCACTGGATTAACATACAGATAAGGTCACATGACCGCAGCAGCATTATCCTTTATTGAATTGGGAGCTACAGCATATTGGAAGAAACACACACGTTACTGATTAGAACACACAACACAAGGCATCCATGCAGAGAGCAGATTAATTAACGGACAAACAGGTTTTATCGATTTCTCAGTGACATTGCAGTAGAGCAGAGAGCGAGGGTTATCACCTCCCTCCCTCATGCAGTTCTGAATCGCTGCCATCTCATGCATTCATTAAAGCAACCCGCAAGTCTTTCCCCCAAATCGCTACCATGTGGTAGTTATTCTACACTACTAAAATATTTTATATGCAAAATCCATGACTGGATGTGAAAACCTGCCAAATTTTCCAAATGTATTTAAACTTATTTTGCAGAGCAACCGAAGCAGAACTGTGATCCGTTGATTGTGATAAACCAAATGCTAGATTTTATTAAACTCAATATGAAACATCGCTCACAACCCATTTTACTTCCATAATCACATTTTACTTATATAATCACATGAATCACTTCCCAATGCATAAAATCAAGTCATGTCCTACGTTTCCTCTGTTGGATATCCTTCATCAGAACATCAGATTACAAAACTAAAATAGGTTGCAAATGACATTTTATGTTGACTGTTGTGAAATTGGCTGTTTTCACTCTAGTGTGCATTAAAAAAGTAAACAGGGTAAATGCTGGTATCTTTTTGACATCACAACCCAGTGAAGGCAAAGCAAACTTCAGCCTTTGATCCAACATGCCATACTCCCAGGAGAAGGGTCTCAGGCTACAATGAGCGGGCTCCATTCAGAGCATGACGCCTGTTCTTAGCCCCAGAAGCCCTTCATCACAGCATTACAGGAATAGATTGTAGTCCAGGCCTCAATAGGAACCAGATGCCTAAATTATACCATTTCCTGATGGAATGGCTTCAAGATGGCCCAGTGCTACCGTCTTGTCTTTTAATGTGGGGGCCGGAGTCTGTGCATGAAGGAAGGGTGCGGTTAAACCCACCGTGGTGCGGTTTCAGGAGGTGAGACTGGGGTAGATGGACTCATGGTAGAGCATCATGGGATATCTACTGGAGGTCTGAGCTAACAGATGCCAAAAACAGAACCATCTTTTAATGTGAAGTCAGATTTAGCCACACAGACAGGAGCTTCTGTTTAAATATGGCAATGAGTAAGCCAGGCTGAAAAGACAGAATTCTGGAATGCCAAACTAATTCTCTGACTTACTTTCTTACTCAGCAGTTGTGTCTTCGTAAATTAATAACTCCTTTGTCTTTTTCTTTCTGTGTTTTTATCTTCTATCTTTCCTCATTTCTGCTTCTTTTTCCATTAATGCTGTGTAAATGTGACCTAAAAACTTTTAGAAGGTTTTACTGTTCAGACATTCTTTCCATTAAAGCAACATAAATTAATTACAAAGTCCTCTCTCTGTATCTCTCTTTCTCTGTAAGTCATCTCTAACTTTCCCCATCTTTACATTTTCTTTTTGAAAGTCCAAAATCTGATTGAAATTTATTCTTGTTCATGTGATATTGCTTTAGTTGAAGGTGGCAGATCAAATTGGCTTTGATAACTGCATTTATATATGTTGAATATGTTGAATATACATACAGACACTGCATACACTACAAGACGAATCGTGTGCACAGTCAATGAAAACAAGCTGATTATCATGATAACAGAAACGGCGCCTCTGATGTGCCAATTTAAATACAAAGAAACAAAGTCAGACATTTAAGCTCACCTAAAAACCCAACACTATTCTCTTACTGTCTTGCAAGAACTGTAGTTTTCCATGTGAAATGCAAATCCAGGTTATCTTTGTTTCTCCATCACCACTGCTAAGTTTCTGCACTCTCTTCTGTAATGTGAGAAAACAGAGTGTAGGAGTATAGGAGTACACACAGGTGTGAAACAAGATGCGTTGAGCAAGTTGTGTTTAAAAGTGTTATGCTTTATTCCACAGAATACCTTTGCTTTTCTTACCCTGCTCCCTGGTGAATTGTGGGTTTTTGAATAAATGGCGTGTTTGAGAGCTGAAGGTATGAATGCAAAGACTGACAGAAGACCTCTGGGGGCTTTTCTACTTGTGAAATTTTGTCTGCACCCTTTTCTCTCTGTCTTTCCCCAGTCACGTTACATCTCTCTCCTTCTTTTTAGTTTTTCAAACCCTCTTTCTTACACTCTCTTCTTACATATGACCTGTATGTGACATCACAGGCTCTGAATGGTTGACAAAAATAAAATCTGATTTGTCCGATTAATCCGATTAATCCGTGTTTTCCAATAATCTAATGTTGAGGGTAAAAAATATTTATATTAAAAGCATATTAAGGACAACACACAAGATGCTAGTAACACACTATACTAAGATGCAAAGACCAATACAGGGCCTTTATATGAACAGAGATATAATATGTGTAAAAGGAAAATGTATAATTTATGTACAGCATTAATTTACTACAAAATAATTACAAATGACAATATTATCATAACAATTTGAGTGGAATTTTAATAAAAATATATTCATTTAGAATTTTATGGTATTTATAGTAACAGCATACATCAGCATGAGGCTGGGAGGGGTGGGTATATATGCAAGCTGCATACAGATTTCCCCCCACTGTAAATCTGTATGCTGCTAGTCTCTAGGTAGAAGTGTGTATATTTGACAGAGGGATGGATTATGAAAAGATTGAGAGTCTCTGTAGGCAGGATTTGGGGAACAAGTGTAATAAACTATAGAACAGTTGGGGGAAAAACACAGAAATACTCATGCAAACAAATGAGAACAGAATTTATGGCCAGTCTATGTGTCTGTGATGCTGCTTCTTCCTGCATGAGCAAACAGCCTGTGTTGTCCATGTTTTATTAGTCGCAGCCTTTGATGGCACACCCACAGACCGCCCACTGAGCATTTCCTATCCATCTGTGAAACATTACACATGAAAACAGCAATCTACAATCATATTGGCTGGTTGTACTCAATTTAAACAACATACACAAGAGTCAATATATACAGGATACATAGGAAGTTCCATTGGAAGGTCCCAGGTTGTTAGAATAAGTTCTAATCCTGATCAGAATTTTAAAAAACTGAGATGAGAACAGTGGTTTTCACTGTCTACACCAATGTAGTGTAAACTAATTTGAATACCTGTGGTTACAATACCAAATACATACAGTACATATATTTTCTTTACAATATGTATACGGACAGGCAGACAGACAGACAGGCAGACAGATTAAGTAGTTGCCCTCACTAACCAGCTGGTTGTTAGATTGTGACCCATTCCTAGTATGTAACCTTCAACATTTCAAAATAAACCAAGAGTGTAAAATGTAGCCTGCATTTTTTATTTATTATCTGTGCTTTCGGGTCCTTCTGAGACCAGTTACCTAATGTGTCACCTCTGAGAATGTTGTTCAGTGTTCCCACGGGGGTCTCAATTTATCACGCAACCTGTGGGATAGAAGGGCGGTCGACTGCAGCCCGAAGGTATCTGCGCCCCGGGTGCTATGTTCTGTCTCCGAATGAAATGTACCAAAATATGATGGCATGACTGATCAAAACCAGCACAAGGTTGCTCAATGCTCAGTGGAATATACATTCAAATAATAATATCATTCACTTACAACATCTCCCTTGCATTTGCCCACGAGAGAAAAGATTCACCCAACAACGAAAATTCTGTCATCATATCATTTGAAACCCATAGGACTTTACAATTTCTTCTGTGTTGCATGAAAGAAATTTATAGAGGTTTGGAATGAAAAGAGGGTGTGTAAATGTGTCTGAAGTTTCATTTTTGGGTGAATTATTGCTTTGAGATTGACAACATGTTTGTTCACACAAGGACTACTTCTGCTTATGGTGGGGGGTGAGGAAAATGTCAAGGAGAAAAGAAATAGTCAAAGCGCAAACCAGCAAAGTAGAAAACACATTGTTTGACACTCGGTGACTGTCTGCGCTGTCAGATCCAGTAAGTTTAGCCCTGCTGTTCTGAATGTGATACACACACGATCTGATGTGACATGCATTGGCACACCTCTCTGCAGAGTGTTGGAGTATACTCGCAGACGGCATGTGATGTGATGGGCATGACCCCCGAGTGTTTGGAGAGACTATGTTGGTGACAGCAGCAAAATAGGAGGTGAAGATAGAAAATAATGCGATTCCAGCACCAGCATGGCAGGTTTTCAAACTGTATGTTTCAGCATATGCTAATCTTACAACGGATCCACCTGGCCGACACCATAAGCACATCTGAGTTCGCACCCATCTGAGTGATAATAGGAAATGAGTGTGCCTTCATAAATATATGTATACATGCATGTGTGTGTGTGTGTGTATATATATACATAAATAGAGTATTACTTTTACATGTGTCAGAGAAAAAAGAAAGGCTACGAGTTTTATCAAGAAAACAAAGACTAACTGTAAAAATATCTGCTGTAGTACAAATTTGTTTTCTCACAGTAATGGCACACAGGTCAGCATTCTAAGACGGTGTTTTTTGTGCCATACAACTGACAACACAGGAACAACAGACACTCTTCTCTCTCACTTTACACAGCGTCCACACTAAAAGTGACAGACGTCACATCATGTAGCATCATGTTATGACAGCTTCAGTCTGGTTTTTCTCTGTAAGCTGCATGTTAACTTAGAATGTTCACTAATCACAGACCAGTAAGAATGTAAGAAGGAGACTATGCTAGAATAATTCCAGCTTGGTCTTAAGATCATGTCCAAGTAAAATAATTATTTACCGAAAAGAAAGGACAAGCTTGGAAAGTTCTTTAAGTGTAGGGGACATGTCCTCCTTCCAAAGTTATAATGGCTGCTACGCCCCTGGGCACAGCATTCCACACTAGCCCCTCCTTCTTTTTCTCACTTCCATTCTGAACTGCTCCAGGTCAGGATCTAATGTTCTTCCATCCATCATTTTCTCCCTCTCTAGTTTTTGACCTGTCTTACTCTCTGACCTTCTCTGTCTCTGTGCCTTTCTGTCCTGCCGCCCGCCCGCCTCTTTTCCAAATGGCACATTTGCATGTGTAACTCATTCACATTTTTTGATTATTAATAAAAGTATGCAAATGCAATCATCATTATCTCCTCTGTGCACAACAGCTGTTCACAAAGAGCTGCTTTATAGATGCACGTGACGTTTCTGAAAATGATTGAAATTTCGGTGGAAAACGGGAGATCTTCTGGTATTGCTTGGATCTGAGGGTTCTTTCTGAGTTCTGTTTGTCTTTAGTTACAGAAGACTGAACTATAAACTCCTCGGGAGTCTATATGTAACAAAATCAAACCCTTTAATAGTATCATAAATCAGAGATGTTGTCAGGAGGAGAACTGAAAACACTCGCCCAGGCCTTGTGATGAGGAGGGGCCCATAATGTCCTCAAAAGTAAAGCATACTCATTGGGCCTTAGGGAAAGGGGGGCTGTTCCAGGCCTGTGAATTTTACAAATGACAGTTTAAAGATCACAGCTCCTGAAACATCTTTATAGAAGATAAAGAGAGCTGAAGAGATAAAGATTTGCAAGGGGAACAAGTTGAAACATGAAACGTACAATAAGACAGTGAATGGTATTAGGAAAGTAAACAGGGTCATTTTCTTTGTTTTGTTTACCAGTAGAAGTATCTAAACATCTTTAAAATCTATTTTACTAATAGACTATTATAGACTAATAGACTAATTAAACTAATACAAGTAAACACATCTGCCAATGCAACAAGACAAAATACACAATTATGATTTTAGAGATAAAAAAAATCTCTGAAAACAATTGGTCAAAGATCAGTTGGTCTGCCAACCAGTTCATGAAACAAACTATGACCTAAGAGTACTCTCTTAAGTTCTCTTTTACACATGTTTCTGTCAGCCATGATTTATGTGGTCTTTGTAAAACTTTAAACACTCAAACACTCTCTGAAAGGAATCAATAACAGTTATCATGTTCCCCCTTACAGAGTTTCTTACACAGCTATTCAGCACTGAACTGTTAAACCTACAGCACCTGAGTCCGCAGTTTGAACTGACATCCCTGTATACAGAGACATTAAATTCGCAATTACATTCTTTTGCATTGTGCTCTTTGGCACCCAAACCGACAGTGTGACCCATGAATTCACAAGCAAATGATTTCACAAACTCATTTTTGAATGACTCAGTTTAAAAACATCTAACAAAGAACTTGATAAGTCCATTAGAGATATAAAATTAACATCTAACATACTTTTGAACTTACTAATACATTTTGGCAATATGTGTGCCAAATACCAGTTTTGTTACAGAAACATAACAGTGTTTTAAATGAAAACATTTTAATAAAAAACATTGGACCTTTTTGCCCACTTGGCACTCTAAATCAAGTGGTGGCAGTGTTACAGGCAGAATGAACAGGTTTAAATGTAACTCTGGACACAGACTTCATACAGAAGCTGGATTATACGCATGTGAGTCGTCCAATCAGCCTAGAGGAGCTTAGAAACAGAGAGAGGTATAATCTTTTCCTCTACACACCTCACCTGCCTGTAGAGGTGTTGATTGCTATGAAGAGAGATGGAATAACAATGATGGAGTCACTGGATGAAGGCACACCAAGTGCATTTTGGGAAATGGTGATGGACTTTACCAAAGATGAATGTTTGGATGCCAACTGTGTCACATACACACAAACAGAATGCAAACATATACTTACACAGACACAACATGATATTTACCCAGGCATTGAGGCTACATCTTGTGATGAAATGACAGATTCTCTGTTCCTAAGTGATGTGACCTAAATCCTGTTCAATATTTCCTTGTTCTTACAACCGATTTTATAACCAGATTAAACCGTTAATGGCTAGCATGACAATGCAGAAATCTCCTTAAGTTCTTAAAATACTTATGGACTTGTTTCAGAATGCCCTATTACGATAACAAAATGGTAGAGTTGTGTGTTTTGACAAGGGATTTAATAAAATGTGTGTGCAATATCTTAGGGACAATTTGTCTTCAAAAGATAGAAGGAACATCTGACAAAATCTGCCTTTGAAGATGTCCATACAAAAAGAATAACTAAAAATAAATATATTAATCTTATCTAAAATTGTATTTTTAATATTCTTAAAAGCATATGGTTTTATTTGTAGGCCTAGGGTATAGAGTGTGAATTAGGTTATAGTGTTTATAACTAGCTGTGTATAAAAAAACAATAGTATATGGAATGCCTCTAGATACAAATGTGTGTGTGTGTGTTCTTGCTTTTCTACCCTTGTGGGATCAAACGTACCCATAAGGATGGCAAAGTCACACACACCTACACTGTCGGGACCAGCCAGTGGTCTCCACAAAGGAAATTGATTAATACACATACTAAATAATGCTTGAAAATGTAAAATGCAAAAAGGTTTCTGTGAGGGTTAGGTTTAGGGTAATTGTGAGGGTTAGGGGACAGAATATACAGTTCGTACAACAACAATTATGTCTATAGAAAGTCCCCACAAAGCACAGAAACCTAATGTGTGTGTGTGTGTGTTTGTGTCAATGTGACAATACTACACATAATAAAAGGTGACAAATGGAACAATAGGAAGTTAAGTCAGACAGGACAGTATAAACAACCATGTGCCAACCTGCTGTCAGGGGCAACAACCTCCTTCAGATTTTTTCACACTAACTGCTGACCAATCAGAGCATAGAGACTGACACCATGCTGAGTCAGATACTTTGGCCCTTTTTTGACTCATCAGTGCCCAAGATGAAACACCCACATACTTCCACAGCCAAAGACACGAATACTATAAAGTACCACAATAATGCTCCATTACTGCACTACATCTTTTCAAAGACACACATTCAATTCAACAACAAACTGGAATAAAAAATACAAGGTTTTCCTAGTCATTTGTAAGTACATAATCCCGAAGGCCTGTGTGGTAGTCTGGGCATGCAGCCATGACTGTCACAGGAAGAAACAGAAGAAATGTGTAAACGTACCTGCTAGTTGGATTTCACTGCAGTGAGAAGAAATAAATATTTTAGTTCCTGGTGGCAAAAACACTCTGATTAAATGTTGGATATGAATCAGTGAAAGATGAGAAGTGACAAAGCAACTAAAGAAAGGAGAGTTTAAATTAGATGTGTCTAAATCAACACCTCTGATCTTGCCACAACTAACATTACAACACAACCAAAAAATTATTTCATAATTTATATTTGCTTATTTACTCCTTATACATATATGTATAGTGTCTATGATTTAATCATTTTCAAAATAAATGCAAACTGTTCATTTAACCTCACAACAGATCATCACTAAAATATGATTGGTCAGATTTGTTCAGCAACACACACACTTACATATCCACGATGCTCACCACGCTCCGTAGCTCACTAATGACACGACGCAATTCATTTCATTAAAGTGATTTCTTCTTTATTCTCTGCCTAATTCATTCTTTCCACTTTTTAGCGCACTTGATTAAGAGATAAAGGAAAGCTTATTAAATATTAATAAGTCTGGATTGCTTTTAGGTACTCAGTGCAATAATAGATTTTTTTTACCCTTCGCTTCACACTGAGCATGTCTGGGTTTGTCCGGCTCACGGGGCTCTTCATTATGAGTTGTTTAAAGCTGAGCTTTCTCTTCACACTCATTTTGTGCACTCACCCTTCTCTTGCACATGCTCAAAAGACAGAGGCTAGTTTGAACATGCCGCTCTAAAGAGCCGCTAGTGGGGATAACTAATTAGCCCAGGCCCGACTCAGCAGGTTCACATCATTGCTGAAGTTCCCCTTCATTTGACGACTTTTGATACGAAGCGGTAGGAAACATTCTTTCAAAACAAATGTTAAATCTTGCTTTGAAAGTCGTAAAAGTAAAGGTACTGCAGTGGTGCATTAGTACAGTGAGGTATTAGATGAACATACCATTATATTGTGATATATGCCATGGTTCTCCAAGGTATTTCAAAGAATATCATGGTTATAATTGTACATATATACTGTAATGCTATGGTACCTTATCTGAGTGATGCTTGGATCATTGTACCCAAATTTTGTTAAAGAATTACTTTCTGTAATATCCGATGCAAATGCACTGTAATATTCCAGATGTAACACCTACACCACTCTCTGTTTTGACAAGCGTGGTAAGCAACTGAGAGCATGGATCACTGACACGACTGAGACAGATAACACGCAGTTGGTTTATTTGAAAACACACCAAACAAAATTCATGTAGCCGTAGTGCAACGATAAGCCATGGTGGTAATGCAGCTGACTGAGGTTTAAGTCTGATCTCATTCTGTCTTTCTCAGTGAATTACTGTGTAAAATCTCTGTACTCTATGTGAATATAAAATAAGGTAATGTAAATATCCATGATACATGAATATAGTAATCATTCAGCCTCATGGCATAAACAAAAGTATCATGATATTACTACCTGATACCCATACTGTACCACAGTATCATTACAGTACTTTTTATACAGTTTTCTACAGTTAAAAGCCCATTTATTTTATTAGAGCATAAACATCTGATCTGGGATTTCAAAATACGGCTAATCATATTCTGACTACACATTACAGATTGAAGTACCTGCCAAAACCTGAACCACCTCCGTTTCCAAGGTGACAGCTGCACAGGCTTATGGGATCTCATGCTGTGAGTTCCAGCTGCTACTTTCTGATCAGGCAAAACCCCAGAGTCACTCTTTTCTCATGGGATATCTTTCTTCCACTTTTTTAACAGCACTCAATTTCCACAAACTCCACTAGCATGTACCTATAAACCTGCCGATACGGTACCAATCAGACGCCCTCAGCATCCCCCCAGATGTGGCATGTACCACCAGCTGCGGAGGAAACTAAGAGTTATCCTCCATCACCCACACTCTCAGCATGCACTTCCTCCCACATAAACACTCACACTTTGGCTGGGCGAGTTGCAGTAAGACACTGTGATACAGCAAGATAAGCGTCTTCCAGATTTCATACTGTATTTGATTGTAGCCTGATTAAAAAGGCACAACAAGAGACATAGACAAAGGGAATTGCTTTGCATGTGACATGGGTGTCATTCCAAAGGAGAATGTTATAGCTAAGAGATTGATCCTTCAGCCTGGGAGACTTTGTATAACTTAGTTATGTCTCTTTTAACTGTCGACATATTTCTCCTAAAATTCCTTACGAGAAATAGACACAAATGAGACAACTGCTGACATACAGTAGGAGAACAGAGCTTTATAGCACAGCTCTGATAATTAGGTCTTGTGATAATTTGATGAGAAATGTTCGTACTAAAATCTCTCACTTTCGCTTGGGGATTTTGGGATCTTGGCAAATCTGAGCACAGTTTGAGATATTATTGTCATCTCCTTTGATTCCTCTTCTCACAGGGATGCACAATATTAGTATGGTCTGTTTTCCAGAAGAAACAACAAAATTCTCTGTTTGATCTCCATTTAATCTCATTGCTGTCTAGAACAAACACTTGCAATTTTTATTTTATTCTCCTCATATCTCGTCAACAGTGTTTTAATTAAAAACTTATTTTTAAGTAATCATTGCCACAATGTGTCATTTGCATCTTGTATTCTTTATCACTGACAAAATCAGAAAGACAAACATTTCATCAGTAATTTCAAGATTATCACTATCAGGGTGGCAAATGTGAAACTCATCTCATGCTACACTTACAGTATAGAACAACTAAACACTATTTACATCCAAATGCTTCATATCGGCATGTTGAGCGCAGGATTGCCACCCTAAGAACCAGAGCACCCATGCTACTAAAAGGACATATACACCCAAATTGGCAGTTAGAAGGTGGTTTGTTTGCAGAAAAAAAACAGTCAAATAACCAGAAATAAATGTTTTGGTCAGTTTACTCAAGAGCCAAAGGCAGATAAATTACATGCTTTGAGAAACACTTTGTTCTCCTGCTGACATGAGCAGAATCGCAGCCTTCTAAGGTGAGATGAGACGAAAATAGAAACTTATGCTCTCCAGTATGGACTCCACTCAGATGTCCAAATCCAACAATGGCCCTCCAGCATACTGGAGCTCATACCTCAGAGGTGATGTAAGAGCTATTTCTGCTCACCACTAAGAGTCCAGAATCACAACTTCATAATGTGTCCCAAAAACTGTGTGTGTGTGTAATACTGGTGGTCTAAACCTTTCTAACTCAGTCATTTCCACAAGGAATTTTACTAGAAGCACATGTGAAAGGGCATAAACTTGCAGTGTAACGGTTTATACTTTCTTCTCAACTTTGAGAGCTACAAAGCTTCAAACATAAACATGACGTTCCAGTCAAAAGACTGTGTAGAAACCGTTTCCTTCTCCCTCAATATTCAAAAACTGCAAAAGACACTTTACCTCTAATAAATGCATTCATATAAATATTTATTCTTATAAATTCAGAAATATATTTAAAATAAAATTTCAAAGTCTAATCTTGCTTAAAATCAGAAAAAAACAAACTCAAGACTCTAACAGTGAGTAAAAGCCACAGAAACACACAAGTAACAAGTTTATAATTTAGCGTCCTTCATTGCTGCAAAGTTTTGCACTTCCGTTGGCAGCCTATATAGATGGAGAAAGGCAAAATAAAAATAAAGGGGGAGGGGGAGATGGGGGGCAGAGGTAGAAAAAATAAATAATGTATAAGGCCATGATTTTCTTTGTTGTGAGTGAAAACCTGAACAAAGAGAACTGGCCCTGTGCCTCTGGGTCATAAGAGTAAAGGTAAAAAGAATCTGACCAGGGGCCCTGAGAGCCAAGTAGCCTGAGGCCACACACACACACACAAACAAAATCCAATCACTTTATAGAGTGTAGGCACAATACAGTATAGTCCAGTCATAACCAGTAGAAAAACAAGAACAGTTTAGAAAATGTTCTTTATAAATTCTTTACAGAATGTGCAGAGGAATGAACAGTTTTGCTAATACCTATACATTGAGCAATGCTGTAATTTACAAAAAAACACTCTCACAGTCGAATCCCACAGCATCACCTTTATGAATTAACAATGAATCAGATTCACATCATTAATCATAAAACATTTCCAGTTCATGGACATTTGGCAGATGTTTTTATGCAAAGCAACTCATACTTAATATGCATGCGCATTTTTACACATTTTAAATTGATTTTCCTGAGAATTGAACCCATTACATTGGCATTGTTAGTGCAATGCTTTCTCAATGCTCTCTCTACAGGTAAATGCTCATCTGTTGCCAGTGTTTCTTTGTGTGGCATAATATATGCAACAAAAGTTGTATATTTGCAACAAAAGTACTGCATGGAATCACTTTGTGGTATCAAAACACCTAAAAGAGTCTTATATAGTATATCGGAGCATCCCTAAAAGCTATGAAGTAATTGCATGCCAATTCTAATCAACACCAAAAAACATCTTCTAAATAATGTGCTACAAGGTTGCTACTATCTTGTCTTATGTCAAAGTGAAGGTTACTGCTTGTTAGTCTGGAGACAATGGGCTGTGTGTATATGAGTGTGTGTGTGTGTGTGACTAAGAGCTCAACCATACCATCAACATGACATAGTGACAGTGGTTGTTTGCCTGTAATAGGGCTGGTGGGCGGCACAGCTCTCCACATCTTTCCCGCTGTTCTGAGGACATACTGACAGTCCATGCGCATTCACTACAACTACCAACCCACACACACACACACACATACACACACACACACACACACAGTTTGTCTAAATGTCTACCATCTTATCTCCCACAAACAACACCCTCCAGGCTATTATTGCAAGATTTCACGTTGAAATGCCTCTCATGAAAAATACAGATAATTGGGGCCATCCAGAGTAACTTCTCCTGAGCATTAATTATTTGGGCATGAGCAGACGTTTCGTTCTTTTTCCTAATGCTGTCTGACAAATCAGTAAAAAGTAGCTACTTGTATGGGATCTCAGTTTTATTTTCTTCAAATGACACATCTGTGGCTAAGAGCACACACACAAACCTTAACAAACAGCAACAAAGGATCCGGTCTTCGTGCCAGCTCTTGGTTTCCTCGTATCTCATCTGACCTGGTCCATAAACAGACGAGAGATATGAAAGGACCTGAAATAGCTCTCTGCCTGTCACGTAGCAGAGGCCTTGCTGACACTCGCCGCATGGCATTCTGGGTAAACATATCTAACACCGCAGTTGTGATTCAGAGCGAGTCGACCCTTCAGAGCCCTCTCTTATCGAACCGGTCCCTGAATAGACCCACCATGGTGTGGCCAGAAGGGTCCTGACAATAGGCAGCACTATTCCCACTTCAAGAATGAAGTAAATTATGAATGACTGCACAGAACAAGACATGGCAGCGCTTACGATGATGATGGGGTGGGGTGTGGAAATAATTTGCCTCTGTGAACACACGCAGGTCTCAAAAGGCACCTCTGAACAAGATAGCTTTTAACTCAGCTAGATATATGTGCCTGTGGTGTGTTAGCTTTAAATGGAATTATAGTGGGGATGGCATTTTACAGAATGTTAAGCAGAAGATATTGTTCTCACGTTTAAATATGGTACTGTAAAAGGAAAGCGGTGAGAATCGTAAGTAACCGCTGACTTAATGGGTTTATTACACACTGATTTAAAAACATGCTGATGACAAAGATTTACATAACCGTATTGTTTTATTCTGTTCAGAAAAGCAATAAAGTTTTATTTTGGAAATGGCAGTGCAGTACTAGTGTATGAAATCGTAAACAATACTTACTAAATGTCTCATACTTACTAAATACTTACTAAAGACTCATTTTCTTGGTATATGCAGTTTGCAGCCTTCAACCTAATCAGATTACAGACCAAGAATGTCATTGTCTAATAACCCTATCAAGGAGGTCCTTCATAAAGGGGTGTGTCCCAAAACACGAAGACTAATAAATCATATTTAATATTAACAGGACAAAATCAAACATTAAATTTGATCACTGATAACTGTGGCTAAGAAAGCTTATAGCCTTAATAATCAATATAAAAGTCATTCCGCTGTTTTTTGTATAATAAGCTTTAGCATCACCATAGACAGTAATGAGTGAATTAAAGTGTCACATGATGAACGTGGCTGCTTCACTAGAGCTAACAGCCTCAAGGTTATCTCAGACAGCCATCAAAAACTCTTTCATCTACCTGCTAAGAGAGCTTATGTCTTTAAATGTAAACGAGAGGACTCCAAACTCTAAAAGGAAACCCTGGTGTGCTATTAAATCACTTTGTCCTGTTGCTGCCTGCAGATTGTATAAACTGCATATCCTGCTGGTGTGGTATTAAAAGGGCTCTTTAGCTGTCTGTGACGGGGTCGGACTCCTGAGCGGTATAGCACATGGTGCATGACACAGCCCAGATAATTAAATACAGGCACTGTGTGACTGTTAAAGGTTTAGTTCAGCTAAAAATAAAAAAATTATGTCATCATTTTCTCGCCCTTGTGATATTCATCCATATCATACAAGTATGATTTTTTTCTTTACCACTAAACATAAAAGGACGTTACCCCAAGTCAAATTAGATTGATTTTAATCAAGTAACAGCTTAAATTTCAGCCTATCCCTTACACTAAGCCTCAAAATGTTTTTTTGTGCTTTTGGAGCCATGCCCTGACATTTGTATGAATAACACCGGAATTTCGTTATTTTGTATTCAACAGATTTAAAACAACATGAGAACCAATAAGTGATAACAGGTTTTTTTTGAGTAAAAATCTGACAATAGATTTTGAGTAAATTTCTCCTCTAACAGCTCTCCCTGTCTCCACAACTTTTCCCACCTTTTTCTCTCTTTTAAACACACAGGGCAGAAAAGCAGCTGCATCGTCATGGATCTGAGCTCACACCCAGCTGTGTGTAGGGGAGTGAAATAATTGCAGCCTGGCTACAGATAATGTCATGGACGAGGGATGGTTAATAATTCATGGGCTCAGACGGATGAGGGTGTGTGGGTGGAAACAGTGGCTGATGTTTCAGCCAAAGGCAAAAGGAAGTGATAGAAAGTGGTGTGGAAACACTTAAAAACGTACCCGCCTTACATTGATCACACAGCCCGGTGCCACCATCATTTAGGACAAAGATGAGGAGCCCCCTCTGGCCCAAGAGAGATAATGAAGAAATATATGAATATATGCAAATGATTATCTATCTTAAAGGTCATTGTTAAAGGGACAGTAAACTTAAATTACAAATTTTGCAGAAAGCGAAAGTTTTAAAGAATATTTTGGCCATTCTTTTCAAGAACCTTTATATAACTTGAAATATAGCACCACACATAAAATATGCCACATTATGATACTTTTATGGTGTCTTTTGTAGTTTTGAAGCTTCTTAGCTCCCGTCCCTATTCACTTTGGCAAATAATTCCTAAAACATTCCCCTTTTGTGTACCACTAAATACAGGAGGTCATAAAGGTTTGGAAAGAAAACGAGGATAAATAAATGACTAAACTTTTTTATTGAATGAACCACTTCTGTATGGTGACTAGCATGGGCTGCTGCTGTCCTTACCATTGCTTTTTACCAGCTTAACCCTTAAGCCGCCCCTAGGCAACCAGTTTATCAGACAGACCTGGCTGGTTGATCAACATGGCTCTACTCGTCGCCAGCACTAACAATCATAACATGATCAATGAACAAATTCAATAAATTCTTACCACACCTGGTGAAAAACCTCTGTTCTAAGTTCAAAACTTTCTATCCCTTTCCATCACGGACTAAACTCTCACAAAGCCAGACAATGTGCTTGTTTGTCATTGTTTGACCCTTTCTCTGCATTCTGTCGCCTGCAGCTGTTTGGATCTACATCATAAAACCCTAAAGTCTCAAACACAAACAGTGACTTCAGACTGACGCAGATGGTGGCAGATTTTAGTGTTTTCTCCCATGTCAATCTCTGGCAGAATCTCATGCATCAAGCCACAGCTCAGACGGACTATGAATAGTGCAGCTCTTTTGCACGGTCAAGGCCACAGACGGTATAACAACAACAGCCACTAGGGAACAATGTTAAAACTAAGACATTTTACGAAGGGCCAGAGGTCTTACCCAGGGCGTGAGCTCACCGCATCCATGATATTGTGTGTGTTTGCCTTTTTTGTGAGTATGCATCAGGTTGGGGTGTGATCTGACAGCTGACCTTATTCAGTGAATGTAGGAGTGGAAAGTAGCAGATCTTCCTTCAGCCAAGACCAAACTAGATATGCCTCAAAAGGTATTTTACTTTGTTCTCTCTCTCTTTCTCACACTAACTCAGGTTTGTTTCATTATATTACTGAGAACATCTCAAAGACCTCCATTGTTTTCATAACAGGCTAATGATATTTTTATACCCTACAAACCTGTTGCCATTATTAGATTTAAAGTAACATATGGTTTGGCCAATGAATGAACCTTTTTTGCTAAAAAATAAATCACCTAAAATGTCTTTACTGGTCAATTTTTACACTATATTATGAGGACGTATTTGAAACCTGCACACACATACACAAAGCCCTTCCCCAGGCACTGGCAAATTTATCTTTCACCGGTACACTGTTAATAACCACAGGTGACCACAGTCTGTCTAAGTCTAAGTGAGTAAAAATCTGCATTAGAGAGACATTAGCTCTGTAACAAAACCTCTGTTGCAGCTTCAAAATGCAGGTTGTTCCATGACAGCCATATAATTATGTGGTCTTCTAAAATAGTTCATTTTGCCCAAATTCTAACTTAACTGCATGTATCCCTCATTGAGAAAGCAATTACAAATGCATTGTGATTCAGCGCTCAGTGATTAAACGTCATATAAGATAGCAGGAGAGTCAAGGGAAATGTTAATTATAAATATGCTCAAATTTAATCCAATACTAAAAACTATTAAATTAAAAATTTTAATTAGAGTATCACAACATTAGCTACATGTCAAACTCCATTGGAATCAATTGCAAGCAGAGTCTTCCTAAAGTAACAACATCACTATGTAGAGCATTCTGGGTCAGCCACTTAGAAGGTTTCATTTCAGTTAGAATGTAGTTCACTAGGTTTTGGAACAGAGCTTTTTGGCTTTTTCTTTGGAACAATTTTCTGCAGTTAAATTAGTATATTATCATGTGACATAAACACGTATCTGTTAAACAGGCAGAGTGCATGCTCAGGCCGTGGGCAGTGAATGTTTAACATGTTCAGGAATATGCAGGGCTTTACTGCATAAATAAAGCCTGCGGCTCTATTCAATGCTAATGTTAATTACACAGTAAACTAAACAGGTCCCTCGTGCAACTTCCCTGTACACAAATGCTGATTTCTTATTTATTTTCCTTTATGCAGTTTCTTTAAAGACCTGCATTAGCAAAAGGTCCGGCAACCACAAACTGTGACTAATTAAACTTAATCATACAATCATTAATAAGCTTTCAGACCAATCTCTTGATGTTGTTTTGAAAAACCGAAGGACAGATTTTGTTAAGCTGCAAATATATTTCCCCTTGAATCTAGTGGTGAGCCACAGAAACCTTTAAATAAACTCCTAAGGTCCACATAAGCAAAGACTCTTATTGACTGTGTGTAACCGCATAAAATAGAAAAGAACAAAGACGCCCAAAAGGGTGAATGCTCAGAGGAGGTGAAGACCAAGTCAAACACTAAATAAACACAGAAAGTACGAAAAATGTGTGCGCTGTATGTGTGTGTGTACAAGTCTTGGTTTCTGCTGAGATTCTGAATAAACTTTCATTCTCACTGTGTCTTTCAGAAAACATCCAGAGTGGCTGGTTGTCCCATTGTGGTCTGGCGTGGTAAAGCGTACCGCCACCAAAATAAAAAATATTCCTCCTGACTAAACAAATTCCAGCCCGAAAACAAAAAACCTCTAAGGCTTCCCGCTGCAGACAAGAGACACATGCAGGGTTCGAAGTGACCCACAGTGTGGTGCTTGATCTATTCACTGCAAAGTCTGAATTAATTTGGTGACCCTCTCATGATGGGGACTATGTCCCCAGGATTCCTCTGTTAGATTGTGAAAAACAGAACACACTGGGAACAGACATTCTCCTGGGATGACCTGAGTCACATCAACTTCTACATACAGTACAAGTAATGTATTTATTCCTGTGTAGATTTGTGTGTATGTTTGTTAGCATGGACATGCCTGTATACTGTAATGCTCTCTCTCCACATCATATCCTGTCCTCTCTCTACAATCCTGATTTAATGAAATCAAAATAGCAACAATAATATACAAATAAATAAATTTTTAAACAAACAGCAAAATGCAAACATTTTCAGCTAAGTTGATCATTACGGTTACAGTAGGTTTTGAATCTGTTTAAATTAATGTTTTGTAGTACTCAAATCACATTAAGAAAGAGAAGAAAAAAAGTGGTCACATTTTGTGTAGCTGTGTAACTCCACCATCACAGCACTTCAAAAACTAACAGCACACAGATCTCTCTGTTTTAACGCTCCCTTAGATCATTGTGTAATTACTCACCTCTGCTCCAGCACCAAGCACTACTGCTCTCGCCTTTAAAGAGGAGGATCCTTAATTAGAAACGGCAGAGAAACCTGTGACGCTGGTCTCTCTCTACTGCTTATTCTCTTCATCATGCAGCAGCATTCACAGACCTCTATTCCTTCTCTCCAAGCCATTTATTAAAATTATATACATCTCTCTCTATCCGCTGCCCCCATTTCATTCCATAACTCTTCATTTCTTTCTCTGTCTTTACTGCACAGCACTTTCAGAAATAAGTTTCAGTGCCTTTGCTCAGCGCAAGTCGATGCATTTCATTTCTATTAATCGGCTGAGAATCAGCCGGTCTGGTACACATTTTGGTGACTCTAGAAATTTTCACGTGGCCTGATTTGTATGTTTTTTTAGTATGTCTTACCTGGTTTAACTGCTCAGCCAGCAGATCTGACAAGCTCACAAATGCTTAAACCCCTTTAAAACCAACAAATGAGACCAGACTAACAGACCAGCTAAAACCATCCAACCAGACCAGCCTCGCCAGACTAATGCACCAGCTTTAACCAGCAAGCCCACTATGGTTGGTTAAGACTGTTTAGACTGTATATAGCCAAACATAATTAGTTATTTATTTATTAAGGCCTCATGTCAAAAACCATGTCTTTTAGGAACACACTGGAAGATCTGGTGAAATAAAAATTATTTTTTGGTCTTCTCAGAAGGCAGGAAACTTTTGGATGTTCTACTGTTCTGTTCTCTCCCTGTCCCTGAGCTGGGCTGAGGGAGGCCACTTAGTCGTTCAACGGCCCGGCCTACTTACAGCAACAGCCATGTGCCTTCACAAACAGGCCAGGAATAGCGTGATGATATCAATATGCTATTTATAATAACTGGATGCATAAATTACATTTGTCAAAAGGAGGGTGTGGGGGAAGACTAAAGCAACCTAGTTTGTACTCAGCCCTCGTTTGTTGTCTTGTTGAATGTCTTATGCAATCTCTCTCTCTCTCTCTCTCTCTCTCTCATTAAAGCCTGGCACTTTTGCCATTGAGTAATGAAGGCACGGATCCTTCAAAACACATTCTCAGGGGGGAAAAAGGCCAGACAGCAGACGCACTTCTGCAGGAGGGCGAGACATTTGAGATTTTAGTGCACTAATAAACTGCCTGTCAAAGAGAGAAAGCTGGCTGGATTGTTTATGCAGATACAGGTGGGTACAGAACACGGATGCTGTAACACAGAGTTCTGAGGCTGTTGGATCAGATTACTCCATCTTGCCTGCTGTTTAACTCAGAGCTGAATGGAGCCGGGCCAGCAGCAGGACCAGGCCTCTCAGGACTCTCTGCTCATATAGCAGAAGGTTAATGCACAAAGCAGTACTGCAGTGGATGGATTATTACATATTCCTCTAACGTCTGCAGAGAGCGGTTTAAGATACACCGGTTATGACCTAAACTTCATTTAGTAGTGACCTGAGCTGACAGGTTGCTGGCATGAGAAATGTTTTTGAAGTGGTAGCGGAAAGCGATATAGTCAATAGAGATTGCATTCAAAAAATCTGTCGTTTTGTCGTTTTGCAATGCAACAAGGAAGGCCACACAAAATTGGGATTCTAATGCTCATGGCTATTTAGTTTTAACAGATAAGAGTCTTTGTGGAAGACCACAGGGACAGATCACAATCTTTAATTAGGGCTATGACATCATCATAATGATGAAGTGAGGGGTCAACGGGTACATAATCTCAAGGTCTCTACAAATTCAAACTCAATTTATCATTTAGTAACTGGCATATGACTGAATTAAAATATCAGGCTGAAAGTTGAATTAACTCCATCTGAAGCTATCTGAAGGATTAGCACAGACGTCTAATACCCTGCTTGTTTGACATGTGTGAAACAGCTGAAAATCAATTCTTAAAAAGTCAAAGCAAAAACTCTCAGCTCCACAAGAAAATAAAAACCTCAAACCTTGTTTCAGCTCTTTATATTTCCAGAGCTGCAGTCATGATGGCAAAACGCACTCAAAGGGCATCCATCCATCCATCCATCCATCCATCGTGTTTTACAGCAAACATCTATTGACACACTGCATCTCAAGTCCAGGAAACTAATCCACTTATCAGTGCTTTGTATCACTGAGTGAACTGCAGGCAGTCAAGTGCCAAATGCATCCAGGTCTCATCAGTGCTGCCTCTCCCTTCCGGTAGCGAATGTACCACTCAGGTCCACAGAGGAATAAAAACGAGCCTGCATCAATTTGCGATGTTTACCGGAAAGGCCACTGATTACCCCAAACATTTATTGGTTTTCATTGTGCTGATTTATTTATGTGTGTTAAGCGATGAATGGCAAGCGAGATGCTTTTTATTACTCATCTTTTACGAGAGTAGGAGAGAGAGAGTGAGATAAGAGAGAAAGCGAGTTAGCAGGCGATGCTGGCGATGGTCAGGTCTTGCCAGGTTCAATAATATAATCATCGGTGAGAAATGTGAACCTTTCATTTTGTTCTCCCCTTCCATATCGCAATGCCACTGAGAGCCTTTTTTCAAATAGGAGATTTAATCAAGGCAATGGCAACACAGTGAAAAACTTTTCCCTTGATCGGAGTTGAGAGAAGCTATTAGTCTCTGGCGCCAAACTTGGAGATGGAGCGCTGGCACTGTGCTGCTAGAAAGTATGCAATCAATTAGTCATAAATCAATGCATACTCTGTTGTCAGCTGTATACAGTGTATACAGTTTAAACTCCTAGAATTCTATACAATAGCCACGTTTACATGCACATTTTGTCATTCTGACTGGAATCATTCAGATTAAAAGATTCCAGCTGACTGTTTACATGAGATGTTATCTAATACGATCTGTGTTTACATGTGCCGGTGCTTTCAATCAGAATAACCTAAATGACATGCGCACAGAATGACATGCACACATTAGCCTATGTGCTGTTTGCTGCGTTTTAAACCCTGTCAGAATGGAGGTCCGTTATCTTGTATGCACGCTACTTTTATGTAAAAGGCTGCTCTAAATTATGAAAAAGTTAAAAAAAGCCTTAGTTTATATCTTCTTGTTGGTACAGGGTCAATAATCTTGGGAGTAGGTGCACTATTTAGGGTGCACTATTTAAAAGTGACACGCTGTCACTTTGCAGCAGACACAACAGAAAAGAGTGTCAGAACAGCGATCACTATTGATTAATTTATACTGTTTCAATTACTGATGAAAACTTTTATCGCAGTAATTGTGTGCTTATCATTTGGGGGACAGTGACATGAATAACACAGTGTGCTTTAAAAGACTGTTTGAGTAGCTGTGCAATCTATCTCTATCTATCTATCTATCTATCTATCTATCTATCTATCTATCTATCTATCTATCTATCTATCTATCTATTCATCCATCCATCCATCCATCCATCCATCCTCTTTCTCTCCTCTGCCTCCAAGCTGATGATTCGACAAGTCAGTGGTTGCAAATCACAGCAATGGAGTGGGCGTAACTTTGACAGAGTGATGACAACTTCCACATCAAACAAGAGACAGATAGACCTCATAAATCTTGATCTGAGGGCCTCCAATCAATACTGTGAGCATGAATGGCACCTCATTCTTCTTACTGGCCTTATCACCACCCACAAACTCTCTGGACCTTATTGTCATTCAGCGTCACCTATGTCATCTAAGACCTTGGTCATGTAATCATGGCTGATATCGACTGATCACCTGCTATAACAGAGATTCAGCAACTTAAACGTGACTAAAGGAACATTTTAATGCAAGTCGTTTTCACAGCTCGTGAGACTGATTAATTCAGTTCTCAGTTATGTTTCATTTAACTTCATCAGAGATGTTTCTCCTGAAATTTCTGAGATAAAAATAGAAACAAACAGAGACTGCTGGCATATAGAAAATAAATCAAGAGCTATAAATCAAGCTATAAATTTGAATTAAGTATAGGGTAATTATGACGAGAAACATATTTCAGTAGATATTGTAATCCTTTTTTTAGTTTTGATAGCAGACTTGTCTTAACAACAATAGTTTGAGACATTGCTGCAATCTCTTCCCTTTAAACACATTTGGTTTAAATGTGTAAGATGTAAGATGATTAGTTGGGAGAAAAAATATGAGAAGCAGGTCATGTCAAGGAGAAACAACTGGGCACTAAAGATATAGAATCTGTGATTTTACTTTACTGTGGGTGGTACCTTGCTGTTATATTTTATGAAGGATAATACACTATGATACAAAATGATATTAGGTACAAATGTTTTCCTAGTACTCTACTGTATGCATTATGTATAAAACTGTAAGGGCTTGTCAAATCTCCACAGCATCAGTTCAGACAGTGTGAGGTGAAACATATGGCTGTGTTGTGCAATCTCAGCGAAACTTGGTTATGTCTGACAGCATTCACTGCAGTAGTCTGTATAATGTTACCCATTAAAATATCATACATCATCTTCAATAAACTTCCAGGGTCTCTATCTGACAGCATAAAAGGTCACGTATGACTTAATGTATTCACTTCAGAATGATCACGTATGATGTGAAAGATACAATTCTGCTCATGATGCTTCTCCAAGCAACGGTGAGATTAAATGGAGAATAACTAGAAGCTTAAATCTCTTGCATCTCAAATGTTTCTTGTGAGAAACAGAACCCAAAATCTCACAAATGTCAAAAATTACACAAATGTCACAAAAAAAGAGTTTTAGAAGAGATCTCAATGTTGCAAACTGTGTTCAATCAAACATTTCTGATCAAATTTATCCCACACTGGATTATTTTAGCTACAAAAACTGCATTTGTTTAATATACATGAATCTACATTAGTAGTAGTCACTTGTACCCATTACTTGTATCTACTTGTCTCCTAACCAATTTCCTAACCAATTTTAGTTCTAAAAGAAGTTGTAGGCAAACTAAAGAGTCCTGTTTTATCCAGTGAGTATAAATTAGCCTTTAGACAGTATTGTTTTTCGAAATACAAATACAAATGTATTTTAATGCAAAACTGCCACGTCTGAATTGCATTTTTTGCAATTTTGGAAGAGGTACATTCCAAAGCAACCGTTACATGTCAATTGCTCTAAAAGGCAATTCGAAGTATCAGGTTGGTGACCCCATCTGTTTTTCGCAATGTTTCCACAGCTGTGGAGAAACAACAAGCTTTTACTCTGGCTGAGTGGTCTGAGACCTTCACATATGCTCCTTATATAGGCAGCCTTTTAAGGCATCAGAGGCAGACTCTTAATGTGAAAATCACTCCAATATCAGCTAATTCATGATATAAGGCTAGGCTGCTTTGTGGTGGGGACTGGAATTATATTTCAGATTGTCAATATTTCTAAAAAAAGTGCTAATGTGAGGCAAAGCAACATGACAGGAGGAAACCCAGCAGCATTTTAACCAGTCAGGGCGGAGGCTGAATGTCAGAGGAACTCTGGTATCTGCAGGTGGCCACAAGAAGCTGAGGATTATCTGAGAACATGGAGTTTTAAAGCAACAAGGCAAACATTCATTAGCCTTCCCATGATCCTTCACAAGCCTCCCATTTATAACCTTCTGCATATCAACAGTTGCCTTACAAATGTGAGGTGACAGAAAATAGAGGAAATAGAATATGTGGGCATCTGGCCACCGCCTTGAGTTTGTTTATCTGCACAGGAAGCATCAGGTGCCAACCAGCGTGCCATTATTTAATGATTGATAATGGCATCTCTTGAGAGTTGAGCAGAAACAAGTCCAGGAAATGCTTAGAGGATATTAGACCAGGACACTTCCACCTCTGCGCATTAATTCTTTTATTTATGTGGCCATCACTCCAATAATCTGGACATGATTTCATAATTGATACAGGCGCTGCTTTACTGGAAATAATGATCATAATTATCATCAATCATATCATCATTACCATTGTCTTCATCATCATGCTTATTATTGTCTTGACAGGCGTAATAAAACTCAAACATGTAAATCATAATTGATCGCCATCGTCTTTGGGATATTTATTAGTCATCATTATCCTAGCGTCTTTTGATGAGCATTTACGTGAGTCCATGCATGCATGTTGTTGGCCTTAATTAATATTCTCTCTCATTTTTGTCCTTTTAGAAAAGCAAAACTATTTCTATTGGATGGACTCTGGCTGCTCGAGCAATCATGCATACATATAAATATATGCCTATACGCATATATCATTTATTGTATTTATTTATATTTAGGATGAAGAAATGAAATGAATTATTAAATAGTATATACATAATAAAAGCTAATGTAAAATAATAAATAGTGTTAGAGGCCATACATTACTGCCCTTTTCTGTTTTGTTTCCTCATAAATAAAAACAGAAAAAAATATGATAAATTGTTCAAAAAACTTTAGCTGAGATCTGAAAAACATTAATACACAGCTGCTGTATGTGCTGCTATGCCACCACTCTTAATCAGAGCTTGCAGATTTCTAGATTTTTCATTCTGCATGAGAGAACATCTGTAGCGTGTGTCCAAGAACATTCACAGCTTAGAGGGAACATTGCCTATAACAACACACCCGCAAGCCTGCTGGTCTCCCCCAACTTCAAACTTTCCTCTAGCCAGTTTTATAGGCTGTAATTTTGTTTCTGTTGCCCGCCTATTGCAAAACACTGAGAAAAGACTTTCTTCTTCTACGTCTTGAGTCATTAAAGCCTGAGGGACTTTAGGACTTTATGATAAAGCAAACAAATGGCTCATAATCACAGTGGTAATGTGGATACGGGTGTCATTAACAGTGCTATTTATTTCCCCAGCGCTAGCAGAGCGAGAACGGCTCTCGTTCTCCCTTCATTTCCCTTACACGCTCTCTCTCCTCACAGCAGAGTGACTTATTGTCTGTGACAGGAGCGATGGGTCCTCGTTCTCGTCTGTGCTGATCCTCTAGTGTGGAGCTGCTCATTTGTGTAGCTTAGCAAAAGCTGTAGCTGATCCAGAGTCAGTGCTGGGGCTCTAGGAGATAGATGCTCCACAAAAAAACATGAGACAAGAGAGCAGAGCCTCAGATTAGCCAGACAGATCTAACTCAGAGCTAGGCCGCAAAACCGAGATGGATTTCAAGGCAGGAAACCTTCACAGATAAAGGTGGACTGACTAGCCAAATAAAGAACATTCAGGATGGGACGAGACCTTCTGCAATAAAATAAACAGTTTTAGTAATACTGGTCTTTGATGCCTCAAGACTTCACAACAGTGGGTGTAAGATGGCCTCTGTCTGCCAAGCAAATGCAATTGAGACCTATAGGAATGCAATATAGGAAAGAGATATTGTAGACTTTTGTTTTAAGTAGGTTTAAGAGACAATCAATATCCACTGTCAATATTCTGTCCTTCTATACACAAAATAAGACTGACACACCCAAACATATGACAACAGAACATGAACTTAGACATGTCACTATGTTGCATCACTCTTACAGTTGTCAGGAGCTGTCTGTCACCTCAGGAGGGTGTCGAGCTCCCCATCACTCTTACAGAGACCAGCCTGAAGTCACTCTGGTAAAGAGCAGGAAGGGGGAGGAGTTTCTGTCGCCCAATAACTGACACTTACTGGTTGCAAATTGAAGATGCTGTAGCTCTTTGAGCCTTGACCAATACAAAGTTCACTTGTTTAGAAAAGACTCCTAATTTATGTGTTATCCCATACATGAAGGATGTTTATATAAACCTACAAATGCTAAAGATGCATACATTCCTATTCTACACATTTGTTGTAAGGATTGGACTACAAGTACTCGAAACATAAATCAACCGATTAGTCTAATCATCAGTATCTAAGCATCAGACATGCATTTTTTTTCAAGAATGCATCTTATGTGTACACTTCTATAAAAAGTCATAATTATGATATTTTCATGAGCGATCAATTCTGTCACTTTTCAGAACACTCAGTACATCCTTAACTCATTTGAAACCTTCCTTTTATATGCTACCGTCTCTCTCTGAAGAGTTTGTAGCTCAATCAAAATTAGTTTCTTTAGCCAGAACTGGTGGGGAAAAACAAAATTGTGCTTGAGCAAGAATGACTGATTACGCTCTCCATCAGAAAACCTTTCACTGTCTGCAAGTAATCAAAAAAACTATCCGAAAAGAGCAAGAAGCCGATCAACGAACAAAATGACATGAAGGCATCCAAACATATAAAACTTGAAAAATATGCCCTTTCTGTGCTCCAGTTTGGCTGATTGTCATTGTTGTGAACATCTCAACAAACATTTCAATTATGAAAGTATGCTGCACAAGAGGGGAAACTTCATTTTTGTAAGCGTCGTCTCGCATTCTCTGGCTTTATTTCTTCCATCAGCTCACATTGATTTTCATTTTCTGCAAATGACATTTTAAACTTTTCTCCAAAATCAATACAGCTTAATTCATTAGCGGGAAGAAACTGTCAACAAGGAGGCCTTCTGATATGTCCTCAACCAGCATGGGGCCTCACTAGGCTTCCCAAGAAATATGGCTTAACGATTACAACTATTAACCATTTATTGACATACGACTGCCAATGCAAAGGATTCTGAGCTTAATAAATCAATTATTGACTTTTAAGCACTTCCTGTTGTTAAGGAAAGCAGTCTTGATTTACAAAGCATAATAAATCAAGGGTAAAACAAACTGTGACACAGTGGTTCTCAGTGGTGTACAGGTTCCAGCCTATTTCATTTCCCAGTCCATCCTTCCACCCAACCCAGTCCCCCCCAATTGTTTTCTCCACTTTCCTTTCTATTAAAGACATTAAAGCACACAACAAAATAGTAATAAAGGTTTCACAGTGTCTTTGTGGGATAGATTTATTTGCTAATAATTCAACAATGTTTTTATAATTATGTGCTAATGTCTAGATCTTGCTTCAGGCCTCTAAAACTAACAACCAAAAAATCACCCGTATTCCCAAATGAAAGTGTGCAATATAAAATAATTGCCATACCTGTGTCTCTGTCAAAAACAAAAGAAAGAATATAAAAAACAAAAAAGAATCAACAAAAAACAGTAAATATGACAAAAAGAGAAATTGTTAAGAATAGGTAAACAAATTCCTCATTCAGCACCATCGTTACTTGTGTTTAATCTGCCCGTTGCCATAGTCATTAAAACGAGACAGGCCTGGCCCTCCCTGTGGCCACACAAATGACTCAGCAATACATTTCTCCCAATTACAGACCTGCTCCACTCATTTTACTGGCCTAAACACATGCTGCTTATTAAAAAGAAATAAAGTCGCATCCTAGACAAATACGCCCACGGTTTGTTGTTTACTCAGACCGCAACATGCTTATTAGGGGACTGCATAATGACGAGCGAGGCTTAAACCCTCAGCAGTTTCCCATGTTTATGGTCCAGAACATTACTGATCAAGATTTTAGTAAAGCAGCCTTCACTTTCACCAATCCAACACCAATATATACACACGCACACAAACACACACACACACACACTCTCAATTAATTTTAAAAATCTGATAAAATGTTAAACTTAAATCACTGCAAGTCACTTTGGAAAAAACACAAGTGAGTTAATACAAATACAAATTAATGACAAATTTGTTTTTGCTCAAATGAACGATTATTGTACACAATACTTTATTAAAATGGGGAGAATCAAATATAAAAATGGTTTATTATTGGTTATTATGGTTTATTAGTATTTATGTTAAAAAGTTGATTCAGCCTATCACAATCTAATTAAACATGACCAAACTTTTCCCAGCAAAGTGTATTAAGAAAGTACACAGGGTCACTTTTAAATTCACACAGACTTCAAATGCAGAGCGTGGGTGAAAAAAATGACAAGAACTAGAACATTTGTACGTGGAGAGAAGAGAGAAAGAGTTCTTGATGGATAAAGCAAAAGGAGGTTCTTTCATCGTGTTTTCTTTGAGCACCACCTACATCATAAACCAAGCTCTCAATATCCCTCATTTTCTGTTTATCAACTAAGCCCAAAACCAAGCACACACACAAACAGAACAGACAGAGACACAACACACACATGCACACACCTACAGTATCTCACAGAGGTAGCACACAAGCCCCAGAAAAGAGGAAGGTCCACCTCTAATGGATGCCAGTCCAAAGAGCTCCTCCAAAAAGAAAATGCCTCGATTTCCTTTTGGTGAGATTTATCCGATTAAAAACTTTGTTCTTTTTTCTTTCCATCATGCTGTCATCTTCAATCAGCAGTATGACTCTCTCTCCAATAGTAACAGATTAATCTATCTGATGCAGCGCTAAAGCCTCAGTCAATAAGAGAAGCAACTCTAACAAGAATAGAATAAACTTCTTTCTTTTTGTTTTAATGCATAATTCATGGACTCTATCTCACTCTCTCTCTCTTTGAAATTGATTATTTTGCATTGCATTCATCATGCAGATATTACACACCTAAAGGAAAACAAATACTGTTTATTTGCATTCCCATGCATAAAGTCATACAAATTCAGATATTCTCTGCATGCTTCATTTTAACCTAGTTGTAATATGGATATGAAGAGAAACCTGGAAGCCTTTTCAAATTCATGAACCAAAAAACAACCTCACACAATTCAGAAGCATACAGTTTGGGTCTTAACCAGTTTCCCGTTCTTTCTTCTAGTTTTCCGATGCAACCCACAGCTGTATCTATTATTTGATGTATAATATTATGTATTATATTAGAATTTTTTTCGCAGTGCATTCATGACAAGGCACTGGCCTCATACACGCTTGAGAGAAAAATCGCAGTGCTGAGCTAAAATAGATGACCCAGCGTGCCATTCCGGGACGAGGTACAAGAATTTCCCATTCAATCTGCCTGCTTCACCTTCTCAGAGCCTTCATCCATTATGCCCAATGGAGAATAAATGAATGGGATTTTAATATTTCTTCTGAAATAAATAATGAATTAGAGTATTTGCTTTGAAAGTCATTGTGGCCACTGCTATATGTCACAGAGTCTTGGCAGCAGACGCTGCCAACGCACTGATAGAGCTTTATACAAAGGCAAAATCTCCCTATCAAACTCTGGGATTCCTTTTACAAACTCCCTCCGGCTGACAATCATTCAATGTTGCTTTTGTCATCTTGTCATTCATAAAAGAGTCTAATATCTGTTCCGCAAAAGCTCCTACTTTAAAACTGCATCACTCATGCTGTAAGCCATTTCGGTTTCATTTATTATGATAAAGCAGAGCAAATCTATACAGGAAAATACAACTTATGTAAAACCTCAATTCTGAAAGGACCAGATTACATAAACAAAAACAAGCAGCTAATTTAACTACAAATTATAACTACAAATTATAACTTTATTTTTATTAATGTGAGTATCAGTGTAGCGGGACCTAACACTTCATCACTGTTATTAATGTCACATTCAAGTGCATTTTAAGTCTTATTTTCATGGCAAAAAATATAGTTACATTTTTCTGCTCACTATTTTATTTTCGTAGTTACATGCATTATTTAGTTGTTGTTGTTGTTGCTGTTGTACTGACCAGCTTAAATGCTTTATATTGTAACTAGCTTACGGTTTCAGAGAAGCTTCCTCAGCCAAGATTCACACTCTCTACACTTGCAAAATGTTTGGGCGGTCTGGGTCCGTGACCTCACCCAATATGACGGTCTAGCCAGAAAGGCTTTTAGGAAAGACTGATAAAGTCGAGGAGCATTTTCTGATGTCCTTTTATCCCTTGGAGAGCACGACATCAGTGATTAAGAGCAAAAGCTTCAAACAGCTGGGCAGCGTGCCCGCAGCTGCACCCACACTGTGTTGTTCTCCTCTCTTTCTTTTATTTATTTTTTTCATCCTTTTTTTGAGTAAGGGATGAAGTTGCTGCTGTGTTTTAAGACAAAACAAAGAGAACAGTCAACAGTTGGCGTCCACATGTAAACAGTGGCTTCCAAACGGTCCCCTCGCTTTATCGCCCTTCTGCCCATGCGTTTGGGATTCGGCACGACTCCATTTAGCAACTGGAGACTGCGAAGCTGTTTAGTCAGACGTCTGTTTTATAGAGAGTGAATGCGTTGAATATTAAAAGGAAAGTCTTTAAGGTTCTATATCCTGCTAACACGCTAAATTCCCTGGCAGAGAAGAATCTGTGCAGGTGGATTTGCCGTAATTTTGGGGCCGTGTTGTTTTTATTGCATTGTTAAATATATTTTCTTAAGTGTGTACAAGGTGTGCGTGTGCTGATGAAGCCAACAGCCAACAGTCAGAACCGTGTCAGATCTGAGCCTTTATTTTCTCTGCAGGATCACTATACACTATTTTCACCATTCAGCCTGTCACCAGGAATCCACTTCTCTCAATTATCATCTTATTTAAGGGCAATTTAACTCTACACAGCCGACAAAGGAAGAAAGGAGGTGTGGATTGGACAGGAGACATCTTGTAATTGGGCCTGGAAGAAACAAAGGCAAGAGGTTATGTAGTTCCCTCTTTAACCATAGGTTTGATGGACAAAGAAAAGTACCAAACAGACACACCAGGCTGTTTTTTTATTACTAGAGGTGTTTGCTAAAGCAGACATAACTATCAATGTTGTTATGCATAAGGGTTTGTTTAAATCCCTGTCATAACCTTTTAAACTTTGTCATATAACTTGTACTGGACTATTTGTGGCTTTTGTGGCTGGGGTTAGAAAAACAACAACATCTAGCAAACACCCAAAACACCTTAGCAACACCCTAGCAACCACCCAGAACAGCACAGCGGTCCCATAGCTTTGTGATAAAAGTTACTATGACGACTTTAGTAACTGCATAGCAGCACCTTGGTAACCACTCACAACAAATACATATATGAACAAATACAAAACAGCTCCAAAAATAACAAACCATGCTATTCAACAAATCGGTTGTGCTATGTAGGGCTGGAAAAGAACCATGTCAAAGGGCAGACCCCTGTCCAATAATTACTGTCCCACAGTTGTCACACTGAGAGAGATACAGAGAGAAAAAGACAGAGGGAGAGAAAGAGAGAGAATGAGAGCGAGAGAGAAAGTGGACCAAATACACACCTTTGTCTGCAACTCCTTCATTATCATAGTCCACCTGTCTCTCTCCCAATGTGCCAGACAGAATGAGACTGTCTATTTCTCTTCACATTCCCTAATGAAATGAGCACACAGTTTACAAATTAAAACAATTATATCTGCAGGCCAGAGCTGCACTAGACCGTGAACCATGAAACAGCGGCACACAAGAATGCCAGTATTTTTAAAAAAGGATGACGAGAAGAAGATGACGCCAAAGACAGTGGTGTGCCTTTATTTAATTCAACTCGCCTTCGCTGTGCACGCAGCTAGGGCAAAATGTTCAATGTTGAAACTCGTGGCTTGTTTTTGCTTAAGCTAATGGGGTGGAAATGAAACGCTACATGTTATATGGGGTGTCCAAGCCCATGCACAAAATGGACATAAATGCCAAGGGAATTGTGGGTAACTGTGTCTAATTTGCCATTAAAAATGCAAAGCTTATTTAAATCCAGTAAATGATGGTGTAAGTTTGCATGTAAGACTTCTCAGGGTTGCATAACAGAGGATATTTCAGTTTCTCCTTTGCTCGGTCTGATCTATGCGCTTGTTTCTCACTGCCATGATCAATACACATCTACTGCACAGCAGAGAATTTCTTATGAATACACTATGTGAAGTGTCAGCCCACCCCCCCTCTTTCATTACTGGTCTCCTCTCTCGTGAGACAGGATTATTCAATCTCTCTTTATCACACATTTCCTCTTTTTCTAACGTTCTAAAAAATATACACGCTTTATCGCTGAATCTTACAAGCTTCATACCGTACTGTCTCCTAAAAATTTGCTTTTTCACACATATCTTTCAATCACACACTTGCCGGAATTACTTCAGTATATCATAGCTGTCTCACCCTCACACACAAACACACTCTTTGTCTCTCTCTTTCTATCACACACACTCTCTTTCACACAACACACAAACACTCAGAGGTTGTTCTCACAGAATGTGTTCTTATGGTCCATCTGTGACATATAGGGTATCTTTATCATCTAAGAACATCAGATGATATTGAAAAACTTGATTTATTTAAAAACTCATATTTTATAAATCACAAATGCGTAGAATGCATTCCATTTACAACTCATGAATTAAAATATTAATATATTTTAATAGTTGATATTAAAAGCCAATTGTTAAATTCTTAATTTATCATAATCTTAACACACACTCACACAAACTTTCTCTTATTTTTGATTTTCAAAAAAGATCATTCTATATGATCTATATGCTTGTTTACTCATGTCAACATTTACTTGTATTACTATACTTGTTTGGTCCCCATAACATAGTGAATACCAATACACACACACATCACCTCCTCAATGGTACTCACTCACACATACACACACTTCTGAGCACAGGGTGATTCACAGGACTGATGGTTTTCTCAGATAGCCAGTCACAGCGAGTCATCTCTGTCACATCACTTCCAACCCAACAGCTGGCGTGCATGCTTGTGTCCTTTCCAGCTGTTTTTTCCAACACAGAGACTGATGGAGTGGATCTCAGCCCACTCATCCTGCTCTGGAAGGGATGCCTGCAGTATGTGCGTGCGCTTGAGTCTGCATCGATGTAAACCAACACAGCCAAAGCCAAATCGATACACGTGGTGGCCCCTAAGAACTATCTCTCTGCTTTACTATTCATCTGGACCCTCTTCCTGTGTTTACTGCTGAGCTGACGAACAGATGCCGAGACACATCACATGAATTACAAGCCAAATACAGAAAGACATATGCTCAAAAAAAACAAGCAAAAAAGATGGCGCTTTGGGAATGCCAACATCACACCAGCACAAATGCAGCCAGCTGATGAGGAAGACTTTACAGGAAAAAGAAAGAGAAGGACACAATGAGACAGCTGAAAGGATTATTTCAGGGTGGAGGGATCAGGATGGGGTCAGTTTAAGCTCTTCAAAGTGCCTGACTAAAAAGCAAAAGCAGAATCTTTCTGCGTTTTTAATCAATTTGCATTAAACACAAATTTTTAAAAACAATTCAAATCAATTCTCCCTGTAAGAAGGGAGAAACTTTTGAACTGATTTGAAGCATTGTGCACAGGAAAAAAAAACAGCATAAATTCTAAATATCATGCCTGAACTACTTGTTCTATGTGAAACGGTGAACTCAGCCACTTTAATTACCCTGACAGCCGAAAACACATCATACTCCAGACATTTTAACAGCTACCTGTGGGGTATGATAATACATTTACAAAAAAATAGGGAAAAACTCAAGATGGAACACCTGAGCAGATCCAAATGCCATGTCCCCAAAGAGCAAGAAAAACAATTAACGTTTCTGCAGGAAGTTAAAAACTTTATTTATCCCCCCACTTTACAAAACTCAGATATTTAAATTAAAAGTAAGAGGGTGTTAATGAGAAACAAAAAAACACTCACACATCCCACGCAATGTTTTGGAGCCCACAGCAGTCTTACTGTTCTAACCTCAGACTGAGCAAAAATGGAGAGTACATAATGACATCTCTATAACTTCAGCTTTTCAGATATAGATGTTTACAGTTTGATTGTGAGAACTGCTGTGAGGGGTTTTCACTTCCTGCTAACAGTCCTATCACTTTAGCTGAGGCTTTTACAGAGATAATCATATCACCAGTGGATAGCGCTAAATACATATAAACAGAGTCCAAAATGTTTGCGATCTGATCACTTCTACCGGAGGTAGTCAGAAATGCATGTGATCACATTACATTTCTTGTATAAAGGCTGGCTAATGCACCCTGATGTGTCCCGGAAAGCAGCAAAGGACCAAGATCTCATCAATACACACCACTGCAATACACACCACTGCACCAATAAAAGGTTTTGAACTTCAGAAGTTATGTGGCCTTTAAAAGAAAAGCAATGGCCCATTTGGAATAAAAGCAAATACATATATTTGTGCACAAAACATCATGGGTGTTCCTGATGTTAATTGAAAACAAAGACTATAGAATAGTAATTGCAATTCTATTACTATGGATGGGGGAAAGTGCAATGCTCAATATGGCCACTCTAGCGAAGCAAAACTCAACTCAAAACTCAAGAGCTATTCATTAATCGCTAAACAGTAACAATTCTCTGGGGGAGGTGCTCTGTACAGGGTGTTGTGAGGTAGATGGGGCAAACTAAAAAAAAGTTTTTTCTTTGTAAGTTGAGCTTAAGAAACAGAATTTATGGTACAGATTCTGTCAGGTTTAACAGTTGGTCAGAAACCTATTGTTTTATTGTGACCTTGTGAAATAGCTGCCTGGAAACCTTGCAAATAGGGCTGTGAAGTGGGTAGTCTTTCTTTAAAGGGGCTTCACTGAAAAACAATTCAAATCACTGACTAAAATGCTCAAAATGTTACATTTGCATTGACATTAAAATTCAAGTATACCTCAGCTCTGCTTTTGTGTGGTTTATCACTGTGCAATAACACACCTACACAATAAATTAAGCCTGATCATATGTGGTCATAGGAGACACGTTTAACATGCATGTTAATACCCGATGTAAACACAATTTGTCTGCTTGTGATCAGATCACCTGAGATGGATGTTATGTCTGTGTCATTAAGTGATGGTCTTTTAATACCCAAAATAGAGAGACATTCATCAGAAAGAGAGAGAGAGAGCATGATAGAGAACAATAAGAGAACAATGTGAAATGTGACAAGCCATGTTTAATTAAATTTCACAGGCGGCACAGAATCAGATACAGGAAACTCAAACAAATGCTCTGGTCACCCAAAGAGTCAGATGAGATTAGTTTTTTAGGGCTTCTATTAATTTATGGTAAAGTGCTTCCCTGATAAGTGAATTGCTTGGCTGTAATTAGTAGCCTAAAGGATTCTTAGCAAGAAAGAGGCCGTAGAAGGTCTACCAAAAAAACAAGGAAGGATTAGCAGAACAGGGGAAATCAATGGAGGCCGCTCAATGTGCAGGGCTTTTGTTGGCAAGTGGAGCAAGAATGTAATCATTAAATCTTGATCTTTAAAATTATACATTCACTATACATGGAAAACACACTCTAAGTTTCAAAACTGAAAATATCTTCCCAGTCCTAAAAGACTAACAAAGATGCATTTTTAAAATCCTTGAATTTGAATGTTAGAAACATCTCTGAAACATTGAAATATGTCCACATATATGTAAAGAAACTTGGCAAGAGATAAAAAAATCTAAAATATGATCATGGTTAAGTACAAAAGAAATTTGCTAACTTATACATTACCATTATAGATTAACCTCAGACAGAAACATGATAATATATGACCTTTAACATGATTTTTCCTCCTCTAGGTAAAAGAACAAGCAGATAAATAATCAGTACTTGGTTCTGAGTCCTTGCATCTGCTCTAGCACATCGATGTGCTAGAGCACAGCTCTGACTCTGGATAAGATCTGATGATGTCAAGTCACTGCAGTTGTGCTGACCTTTGTCTGTACTGATGGACAGCATGATAAGACAATGACCTCTCAGAGTCTCTGTCACCATCTACAATTGAATCATGACCGCTGCCCTATCTCAAATGGTTCCTGTCCTTCAGGGCACCTCAGTGACCAGATGCTGGAAGAAAACCTCAGTATACCTCCGCATTGACGACAATGCGCCAAGTTACAGAGAAAAGGGAGAGAGTGCTCTTATCCTGGATATCTTGAAAGAGATAGAAAAATAAGAAAAACAATAGAAAAGTCACAAAAACCTGCAGGGTCAGAAGAGAAGCGCAAACATGAAATATGAATGTCACAGCGGGTGGTGGAGCTTTTTGTTCTGTTTGTAATCGTGAATATTTGATGAGCAGAGGCCATTTCGTAAGCACAGCACCATATGCTAACAATCAAATTATGAGCAGCCAGCAAAGTCCTCTGCCACGTGAGCCATCAGCGCTGAGGGAAACGCAGCCATCTCGCACGCCCTGCTAACAAACAGGAAACTTCAGCTGAACTCCTCACGCTAATGATGCAACACTGATAATGAATAGTTCGAACAAAAATTACTCAGCCTCATCGTGTTCTAAATTTGCATGATATTTTTTCATCTGTGAAACATAAAAGGAGAAACAAAATGTTGGTGAACTATTCTTTTAAGGTCAACATGGCTTATGTTTTAAAAAATAACTACTCTGGATAACACTAAATCTATTTTACTGACTGAAAAAACTGCTTGCAGTTTTTTTGCCTCAGCAAAACCAACTGACTGACGAGCAACAATTATGACGTAATATTGATCGCCATTTTCTACCCACCCCTGAGAACGTAATTCAGACTAGTTCTTCATATACTGATGAAGTACAGGCTTAAGCGATTAACGATTTTCAATAGAAACTAATCGCTGGTGGTGCAATTTAATCATGGACTTAACTAAATTTGTATCTAGGAAACAAGCCCACAGAGTCAACATTAGCAAAATCATTGCGAACCTATGAACTCACCTTTCAAAACACAGCATAGATTAATTCACATTCCATGCTTGAAACTTATAGATTGATTTATGAATGTTTCATATTACGTTCAGGTAGAAACATTGAATGAATGACATCATGAACAATGCCATATGGTTAACACCCTGGGGAATACATCATTACGTCCCGAGACTCGCTTGCCATCCCTCAAAGCATTTATGAGTTTCTTTTCTGAGTTCTCCAATCATGGCCTCCCCCTTTCTTTCTTGTCTCCCTAAATCACAGCAGATCGTTATACTTTGATACCCTTTATGCCGTCCTCGGGGCTCGAAGGTGAACATAGTCTGACATTCAGCTTCAAGACAAAGATCAGCTCATTCTAAGAAAAGAAGCTTTGCTAACTTGTGGTGAAACGAGATGACAGTGGCCGCAAACATTTCAAAACGGTTTTGACATTTTCTTATCCTTTTAGCGATGCAAATCTGCAAATATGAGCAGAAATCTCGCCTAATTAACGGAGGGAATCGGAATCAGAGCGAGAATGAGTTCTCTTGGGCATGACGGAAAAACAGTTCTGATGTGTGAAGGCTGGTGAGGATCTTAGCTGGCCGCTCATCATTAAATTGTATCTATTTGCAGAGATCAGTGATTCAGCTCTCTGCCAAACCAGCTACAACCTAAACATAAAAGAAAAAAAATCACTTAAACATGAAAACACATTTTTTATTTATTTACCCTTATGTGGTTCCAAACCATTCTGCTGTTTTCATTTCTTGAGTAAACTGTTCCTTTAAGGGCTTTGAGGGGCACAGGACTCTTAAAGGGTCACCTTTAAGATAAAGCACTGTTATCTGTATTATTTTAAAGGCACAGGTAATTGGCAGTTGTAATTTTGACCAAATTAAACAGAAAAAAGAACTAAATAAGAACTAATTGGGACGTTAATTCACCTCAGGGAGGAACACACAAAATCTCATTTTGTGCTGGTTTGTTTTCCTGTAATTGTTCTCATGCCTGCCTGATCAAGGTCATCTGAGCCTGCTGTTGTGAACCCTCCACTGTGCTCAATAAATATTACATGCACCAAAGACACAGGAAGGAGAGAAGAAAGACCTGAAGAGGTTGGATCTAGCACAGAACCCAAGAACGATGAAGATTATTATGACCTTGTGCTTCCTGTTTGTTAACATGCAAGTTTACTTGTGTTTGAGAATGTTTCCCCTTGTGTAGTGAACATCACAACTTAAACATGCAGAACCACACAATACCTCTTATAAAATATACATGAAACAACAGCAGTGCCTAATTGACCTGCCAGATAATGCACCTGCACAAACAAACATCACAGATCACAATTTATCTTTTATTCTAGAGGTTAGTCAGATTGGTCTGCAATAACTAATCAAAACTTACATAACATACCTTTGTTAAGCAAAAGTTTCACAACATGGTGGACTAAGTGGGCAAGATATGAAACAACACGCTCCCCCAAAAAATAAATAGATAGATAGATTAGATAGATAGATAGATAGATAGATAGATAGATAGATAGATAGATAGATAGATAGATAGATAGATAGATAGATAGATAATTAATAATTAATAACACATTAACCTTTTTGTCTGATTATTGTAGTAAAAAAAACACATAATAATCAATTTTCAAAAGTGTTCATGGCTGCAGATGTCCAGTGTATTCTAGTCACTTACAGACAGTGTTTAAAAACTGCTCTCAAGTACACCTTGTTCACACAGAAGATCACGCAAATCATCTGGGTCTCTTTGGAGTTATTGGGAAGGAGATGATCAGAGTTGACGAGATCTCACAAGTTTCTAGTGCTCACCAGAGCGAAGTGTGACCATCTGTCTGTCATACCATTACACACACACACACACAAACACAGGCGTATATGGAGCTGCAAGTGTGTGTGGAGATTTTTATTAGAGACTTAATTACAGTGATAAAATTACTGTCTGCTGCATGAGTGAGTTAGAGGTAAATAAGCGAGTGTGTGTGATTGAGTGTGCATGAGTGTGCGTCTAGCCTCTCTATGCTGCAGCTGTGGTCTTTTGTCTTTTGTCTGAATGATAATGGTTGTTCTGAGTCACATACGACACCTGCAACGCTACTGAATTGCTCCAAAATTACAGAGGTCAGTTTTAATCTTCTAAATGCAGGACACGCAAACATGCAAACGACACATTTGAACATACAGAGGCCACTTGTTGCTAAATGACAAAGTGCAAATCATCACAATGGGATAAAATGATGGTACATCTGCGGTTCGGTCTCAGATAATGTGATGTCGGTCACTGTGCTAGGAAAGCAACCAAATTATAACAAGTCAAAAGAGAGACAGATCAGTACGGCTGTGTGTTGCCAACAATCTCACAATGCAATGCACACCGCAACGCGCTGTGTGTTTATCACAATTCATTACATTTCAACGTATTATGATTAGACCGCAATAGAGGCTACATCAAAAACATTATGGAAGGAGGGAGAGGGAGAAGGATATTATACATTTAGGCATTTAACAGGTGCTTTGATCCAAAACAACTTACAGAAGTGAGTAGAACAATGAAGTGTTTCATCCTAAGGAGGTGTTAATGTGAGAAGTGCTGAGATACAAGGTTTTAACAACTGTTAGAGACATACCTGCTAGAGGAGGAATAGAGAAGTAGAGGAGTTTTACTCTGCATGAAAACTCAGCTCTGATGAGTTCATGGTAATTAAAAAAAAAACATCAGGCTTTACTGAAAACACGCTGGTTGCTCAGCCATATTATAAAAAGATTCATTCTTTTGCTTCATCAAAAGATTCATTCATTCATGTATTCATTCATGTATTCTTTCTTTCTTTCTTTCCTCTCTCTCTCTTCCTTTTCACTGTTGGGGGCAGTGGTGGTTGTGTGTTAACTCTGCACTGGTATGGTTAGGGCTTGGGTTAGTCACTTACACATGCATTTGCTAATCAAACTGCTGATATAAGTAGAGCATGTTTTGTTAAAGGGAAAAAGGGAATGCGGTAGGACAATCTTCAGTGCTGTGAGGATCAAGAGGAAGGTTTGAACCCTTAGGTGGAGCAGCTCTCCTGGAGGAGGATGTGCCTGCTGCTGGGCAGCTGGGACTCACTTCACTGCTGGAATGAGGCAAAGAGGTCAGAGGGCAACATTACGGGCACATAAGGATCAGAACCCAGGAGACAGAGGGCAAACACAGAGGGACCTACAGATAAGAGCTGATGAGGGAAGAGAGAACAGAGGAGGGACTGCAAAAAGACACTAGACATGACAGTAGTGCAGGGATAATAACACCTAGTTATAATGTTCCATGTTCAAGACACACAGATAGAGCTCTTGAAACTTTATAACCATTAAACATTTAAAGGGAGAATTCAGGTCATATTTCACTCAAAAATCAACAAACAATAATAAGATATATTTTGCAAAAATGAATTAAAGAATAGACCACCCCCCCCCCAATACTCACACATCTGTACATAATACATATGGTATAGTTTCTTATAGTTTTCTCAAATTCCCATTCTGTAATTCTTATTACTGTATTACTGTATTTTTTACAATACATATTTTAATAAGCATAAAGGCAATAAAATACTACTATAAATTAATAAATACTTCACAATGTAACTGTCATGTCATAGCTGTAATTTTTTACAGTGTGGGGGTGTTTGCTTATTAGCCATCTCAATATTGTGACTATGCATAAACAGCAAGTAATTAGGCTTCATTTTTATTAAGCTAATTATTACTTTTTTCAATTTTTCAGAGAAATATGACCATATCAATGTTCCTAAGAGGTTTCTATTGCTCTGATTTCTGTTTTTTTTACTAAAATCCTTCTCTTTTCATCCACAGCCCCTGTCCTTTGGTCTAACTTGGCAGGGAATTTTTTCTGCGTCTCTCCTCCTCCATTCCTTTTTTGGTCTTTAATTATCACTAATTAAGCTCTCCCTCATTTGCTCCATTTTTCTCAGTGGGTGAGAGAGAGGTGAATAATTGGTTGGAGAGAGTAAGATGGATTGCTTCTTTCGAGCCCTCGGTTTGTATAGTCATGGCACACAGGAATGTTCTGTGTGGGTTCCATCCTTTAAATGACCTTAATCTTTCGGTCCAAGTGCCCGGGGACACTCATGAATGCAACACCTTTCTGGGCACTGAGCCTTAAGAGTTATTTATAAAGACACACAAATTATATTCATTTTTCTCTCATGACTGTGCATAATATGCATAGCGTATTTACTATGTCTCATATTCTCAGATTTATTGCCTGAGAAAAAAACATCTCATATGTTTCCTTCATAAGATATCTCAACAATGTCTCACTACGCTCAAATTTTCCACAATACAATGTTCCTAATTTGCAATCAAAATTCTCACCAAATGTTTCTGAGCTAAATGATCTGAGCGATGCTGTATAGATTAATTTTACAGTTCCATAATTGACAGTAAGACAACAATTGTCTTGTTTATTTCTTGTTATTTCTTCAATTACATTTACATTTATGCATTTTGCAGATGCTTTAATCCAAAGCGACTTACAGTGCATTTAAACTATAGCTTTTGATCAATAAGTTTGTTCCCTGGGAACCAAACTCTCAAACTTTTTTGCTGCTAATGCTCTACCATTTGAGCTATACAGGAACACAAGAACCATCTGAGACAGTTAATAAGAACCATCTGAGATAATGACATTTAGTGAAATACTATCACGATAGTGTGAGGACACTTCAAAAGCACTCCTTGTGTAACTGAAAAGGCCAGCTTACGAATCAGAAACAGGTGAGGGAAGAACTTCATAAGGTTCTGCAGATCAGCTCATTAAACCCTTGAAAGAAGTCAGGAATCATCATCAACTGTTGACTCAAAGAGCATGTTTGTGAAGTGTGTGCTTGAAACAGATCATTCAAGTCTGTCCCCTTTAGCAGATCGTCACCCTTAGGCAAGAATCTGGCCTCAGCTGTGCTCATAATGAAAAATTTCTCTTCTGGAAGGTTTGTTATTTTTACTCACTAAAACAGCAGATCATTTCTGCGCCCAAAGGAAACTCTGTTCCTTTTCCCCGAAGAGGATGATATGAGCTCTACTCGAACAAAACCTGGAGAAGTTCTTTTTAAATGAAGAAAACTAAAGGTTGCATAGCTTGAATGAGTGTGTTGAAAAGACTACAAACTGACAGAAAATAGATCGATAAATGCTCTTAGCTCTGGGCAAGAACTGATGCTTCATAGTTGACTTTGTCTGGATTACTGGAGTGCAGGAAATAGCGGCTTTTTGCGCCCTGCAATATTCAATTAAGATGAATGAACAGGCAATGACTCACACTTGGCAGAGAGGAACACCTTAATTGTTGTATTGGTGGTATTCAAGCCAAAGAAATAAATATCTACTCAATGTATATCATATATCAATATCCAATCCCCATAATATCTGCGTAGATCAACTGCTTTTGCAATTGGAATCTAAGTACATAGAATCAAATACTTATTTGTTTGTCCACAAGTCTATCTGCTATACAGTAAACACAAGTGACATTTCAAAATAAACTCTGTCGTATATATCTATAATATCTTTATAATAACTGAATGATTCTACAGCATATAAATTGTGGTGTGGTTAATGTACACACACACACACACACACACACATACATACACACACATTTACTTACCTGTCTAAATGGGGACATTCCATGGACTTTTACTGTTTTCATACACATGTAGTTATAAACACTATAACCTAACCCTAACCCACACTCTAACCCTAACAGAAAACATTCTGCATTTTTACAATTTTAAAAGAACTTTGTTTACTATATTTTCATAAAACTTTTCAAAAATGAGGATGTCCCCAAAGTGAGGTTTTGCTCAGATTTGTCAGATTTGATGTACAAATATGTCCGCAATACACACACACACACACAAACACACACGCACACAAAGAATAAAAGTTATGGAAGAATAAAGCATACAGGGTCCTGTACAGGCTTATCACACCAGGGCTTTTTACAGTATAAAGAAAGTAAACAAGGTCCATTTTAATTTTCTATTGTCTTGTTTACTGTAAAAATCATAGCTATTTACGGTAAAATCAAAGGTTCATAGTCACACTCCCACACTGCGGTAACAACAACAATTACTCTTCACCTTTAAACTATAGAGCATTTTAATTGCCTGAAAATCATGTTTCTGGCAAAGGGAGATATTCTTTGTTTCATTAATGTGGTTATTAATGGGGTATAAAGTTTCTCATTTGTAATTAGAAGAAGGGAGGAACAACACAAGCTTGGAAATGCATGATTGTGTGTTAATGGGATCAAAATAGCCTGTTAGTAATTATGGTTTCACAGCCTTTAAAATAATGTCCCATCTCCCACTTTGATATTAATCAAACCTAAAATGAGCTTTTGTGAATAATATAGGCAGGAAATTGTCTTACCTGTTTTTGTAGTCATTTCAAGAGAACAACACCGGAAAGAGAAAAAAAGAGAGAGAGAATATTAGTTAAGCTTGCTTTAATCAATATTTAAATCATACTATTTTAATGCATTTGCTTAAAAAAATTGCTTATTTTAGTTAAAAAAGCAATAAATTAGGTGTAGCATCTGGTCTCACAAAAATGGTTACCAGTTGGATCACAAAATACATGGAGGCCATAGGACTCCAAGTGGGGGGGGGCTGAGATCGATGGTTACCCATCGGCACGCCTACCCATAATTTTATTGCCAACCAGAACACCTCTAGCCTTTTGTTCCCCTCTTACCCCTGACAGAGGAATGCCCAAAAGGGGGGAGAATAGCTCTGCTCACAAAAATGAAAAAAAAAAACAGGTGACTGAAGACACTCAGGGACTTTCAATACACATCAGGGAGAACTTTTGTCTGAACGCAGCCACCAAAAGAGCTATTCAAAGTGTATATATATATATATATTATGTTCTTGATTGTATGTGTCAATCTGTTCTTGATTGTCTGACAAGTATTATACCTATACGCATATTTTTAAGGTAAATTGCATATTAATGTGTGTCAAACCTGGTCATGTTTACATTCTAAATGATCCTCTCTGGATTTGCTGACTAATGCAGTATAAGGTATGAATGTATCTGGCCTCATACACTTATTATTTTAGATTCAGCTAAAGCGCACAAACTTTCCAGCAACACGAGGAACATGTAAATGAGGTCTTAAGCAGGACAAAGAAAACTCTTTTCCCGCCTCAGTATACACCTCATTATTGGTCTATCAGCCCTCAAGGGGTGTGGTACACCCAAGGTTAAAAGTCCACCACGCAGAGCAAAGCTCGCTCGCTCTCTCCCTCACCCAATCGCTGCACATCCTCTCGAGCCCTGCCTCACTCTCCAAGACAGCCTTTCCGACGGTGTTTACAAGAAGGACCCAACGAACTGCCGCCTATTTCGAATGCATCAGGACCTGCAACATCTCTGCGCACACCCGGACTCTAGCTTTAGCACGTCTGAGTTCACTGCAAGTATCCGATTCGCTGTGTTTAAGCTTAACCCCTTTTAAGGTGATTTTAACTGATGGTTCATGCAGAAGTGTTTAGCCGATTTAATCCTGCCATTCTTTACTCCTCCTCTTTTTCTCACTGTTTATGTTTCATGTATTCATTTGTTTAGTGTATGATTATTTGTTTAGTGTAGCCATATATGTTCCCCATAGCTTAGTCAATAAACCCGCCTGTTTATTCCTGAGAATTGTTTCTGTGTTTATTGCTCACATATTAACGTCACTTAAACTGTGTTGATTTCGTTACCTGCTCTGAAGTAGTATTGTATTACTGTAAGAATGTTATCTTTTCAAGGCCAGAAAAGTTAACATTTCATTAGAGTTGATACGTGATCCGCTGAATACCGGTGGACGAGTAATTTAGTCTGTCGCGAATATTAACTCTACTGCATCAGGTAAAATCTATAAAACACGTATGATTAATCACATCAAATTGTGCGTGATTTTTCTCTTTGGGCTAAACACCTAAGGTTCCCAAATATACTACATAGGCCTGGTACATTTCTAAAACAAGTTTGACATCTCAAAAAAATGTATTTTTGACTGTCACAGAAAAAATCAAACAGACTATAACAGTGAGAGACAATCACGCTTTTTTCTCTGCAAGATAGATTGCAATTATCTCATTAAAACCCTTTTAATTACTCAGGTAGATGTTGTGTATCATCAATTAGTGGTTCACAAAGTCACAAAGAAAAAAAAATTGTTCTGTTGCAATTATGAGCTGGTGAGTCATGCAGTGCAGTAATCAATAGAGTAAGTTTACTCTCAAAATCTTTCTCTTTTGCCTTGTGCTGTAAAAACAGACTGAAGTGTTATCATTTGCTATCTGAGAATATGTATTGATCAGAGTTCCAACGATCATGGAAAACCTGGAAACATGGAAACCTGAAAAATATCTAAGCTGACTGCAGCCAGGAGATAAATAACAAATGGCACAAGTATTAAACTTTTGTACATAATTCGTCCCACACCATCTACACTGAAAATGTTAGATTGGTAGGAAGAGCTGTGCGACAACTAAGCGATAATTCAGAATGCTCTAGTAACACCCAAGAAACCACTCAGAAACCCTGGAAACCACCCAGCACACCTTACAACACCCAGATGCAACACCCTAGCATTACAGCAGAAACACTTGTACAGAAAAAGAAACAGACACGCATACTCGCACACACAGATAATGTCCCTCTTTTCCTCTGCTCTGGTTAAGCAAACGCAACACGTTTTGTCGAAAGCGCTAATGACAGATGATTAAACTTCAAAGACCACAAACTGTGGGACAAGCACTTCCTGTGGCCTGTTTATTATTTCCTCTTTAGCAGTGAATAAATGCCCTCGGCCCGCCTGCCTGCTCATCTTTTGCATTTCCATACATTCAGTCTATGAGAGCCACTGGGTGGGCGCAGCATCCATAACCTTGTGACACTGGAGGTGTTAAGCATAAATGCAGACTGTATACTAACAACATTCACAGGCAACAGGTTTTGAAGAACACTCCAGTGAGAGAGAGCATGTGAAAACAGAACAGAACAGAACAAACAGTACAATAAACAAAAATATGATAAATTAGGCTACGTTGTATGCATAGCTCAGTCCAAGACAACAAAAAAATCAAAATTGAACTTATTGTTTTTTTAATAAATGCCCCTGTCCTTATGCACGATTTTGAATGATTCAGCAGAGCAACTGAAAAAAACTGTTTTTTTCTTGTTCATTTGTTTTCATAATCTTTCATCAAAATGTAATAACTTTTCAGCCTTTCAGTGATTTTTCCTTTACTGCTGATATAACCAATTCATCATGAACAGACAACAATAATAAACATAAAACTATTCAAATGTATTTTTTTATTAAAACAATTTCTAATAACCAATAACATCAATCAAGTCAAATCCCGTGCCAGCCATATTTTGCACTTTTAGCACTTTTACTTGTGTCACATTAAGCAAGTCAAAGTCTTGTTAATTCAGCAAAAGTAGTTTTCAATTGGCTCTTTTAACTAAAAGGTGGCATTTGCATTTCTGCATATTCCATCTTATTAAGCATTGTAATTTTTCCCATACATTTTTCTGCTAGTGGTCCACTTGTCCCCCCCAATACAGTCCCTGGGTAAATGCATTGCGAATGGCATTTCAAGTTGCCTTTAAAACCAGCTAAACCCTCACCAGGACCCAGAGTGATTAACTTAATGATTGACTAATGATCAACCAAACGAGCTATGAAAGTCAATCTGATTCATGCTCTTTTCCGAACACCTGCAGCTGCAAAAGAGACACCCATAGCAGCAGGTGGCTTTTGATGATGGACTCAAAACTTTCTTCCATCCACAGCTCGATATTTATGAACGCTTTAAATTCAGTCATAAATGGCAGCCAAGACTTAAAAGATGTTATGAATCCCCTGCTGACTGGTAAAATGTTTACTTTAAACTAAAGAGAAAGGTCCTATGAGGTATGGGGAAATCTGAGCTGGTTAAAGGAGGCAGATGACTGAAAATCAGAGGAGAGGAAAAAAGAGCAGAGACTGTTTTTGTCATTATAGCCAATAAGGGCTTTATTTTCTAGCAGAAATTTATGAGTTAACTCACCATGGAGTTCACTGTAGGATCATAGGTTTGGAATGTGTCGCATACAGTTACTGGGAAACCCAATTCTGGACGATGACAACTGCAGGCTAGCAGCAAGAGTGAGTCACAGGCAAACTAAACTAGGTCATTTGATTGAGGTTTGCTTAGTCATTCTGTAAGCTGTAAATGTAAGTCTTGAAAGTTTTAAATCATGTACTGGAAAATAAGATTAGGTAATCAGCCACTATTTCCAATTAAGTTTTTTTTTTTACTTTTTTTGTTCTATAAGACTTTTTGCTTTTTAGAGTAGCACATTTGGTATTCAATTCTCGTCCATCTAAATCCAATGTAGTTGGGCAGCAATGATTCTAGCAATGAAGAAAAATAATTCTGGAAGAGAGGGAGACCACCACCCTCCTGCGCAGCACAATGTGTCTATTTGACTAATTATAATCAAGCATTGCAGAATCACCAATCAGGCCTGCCACCATTTTTCAATCTGAGGCATAGAGAGACTGGTCAAAGGTCTCATTAGGAAAATTACAGAGTGACTCTTATTGTCAGCACCTTTTAGCCTTATGCATGAGGTACTGAAGAATTTAACTGTAATTATAGGCATTTTTTCTCCCCCGTCCTCCTGCCCAAGTGTCTCTCCGATCAAATTTGATGCTGTCTGATGAATGTAATTAGGCAGACAACAGAACGGGCTGAATGAATTTTATAATAATAACATGAAGGTGATATGTTATTTATAGAACCACCCAATACAAACACAGCAAAGAAACAGGTTCTACTCTGTCTAACAGTGGCCTAATGCATAAGTCACTGTCTCCCATGAACCAGAGATTGTGGGTTTAATTCATTTCTAGTGGGTTTTAGTGGAACGAAAACAAGCTGGTCTATAACCCAAAAGTTGATTGGACTGTGTTCAGCTGAGAGTTGTTTACTAGTTTCTCATTAGTACAGTGTTTCTGCTTGTCACATGGAAAAACAGGGGTGCTATTCCCTGAAGGCGAGGTTTCTGTCTGTGCTGTACTGGACTGTTCAGGGTTCAGGGCGCATAATCAAAAGTTTTCTGGTTCAATTCTTGCACAAACAGTACAAAAACAAATGTCATCACCCCCACTGGTGTGACTATAAAAAGGTTTCTATTTATGTGCATCAGATGGGTCATAGCTACAAAAAAGGTAATTTGACGAGCAATTCAATTTGATTTTTAAATACTATAAATGCCACTTTACATGCACAGAAACATAAAGCACCAGAGTCAGAATCTCATGTGACACGTGTTTATAATCCTTACTCCTCTGGGTCTTCATAACATCGCTCCCCCGAAGGCCTGCATGCTGTCACCCACCTCAGCCAATGTCCCTGCAACAGGGCTGGAGGGCTTTTAATCACATTCCCACACTCCCTAGCAAATTACTGCCATGTGATTGCAATCGATAAACCAATAGAAGCCGCTACACGTTGCCGTTAGGGACTAGGGACAAATGTCCATCAGAACTGAAAAGCAGCAGGGGGGAGGGACGTTGTGAAAGCAGGGGATCGTGTAATGCATGAAAACATGGTGTATCATTTACTCCAGTGCTGCTTTTGAATATGATTTCCTGAGGGTGGCAAACTTTACACAAGCAACAGAATTTCTCATGTTGACAGGTATGTACAATAAAAAAAAGGGAACCGTAAGGTGGAGAAATGGAAAATTAGACAACTACATTAATTCAGTTGACATAGCGATAGAATGGTGGGAGAGAGAGAGAAAGTGTATGTAAGAAGAAAGTGCAATCATAGACAGTATGAGATGGAAAGAGAAAGAAACTGGAGAAACAGAAAAGAATAATGAATAGCAAGGATAGACTTCTTCTCTCTCTCTCTCTCTCTCAGGAGTCTATCTGTCATTCTATGACAAAATGTTCGGCCTCTGTCTATTTCTCTTTATCTCCCTTTTCATTTACTGTGTTTTCTGTTCTTTCCTGTGTCTTCTCTCTATTTGTCTTATTTCCGTCATCAGCTCTAGTTCCATCACACTCCAAAAAGTTCTTTGTCTCTTGTGGTATTTATTGGTCATTTTTTCTCATATATCACATGTTCCCTCTGTCTGGAAGATCATTGGGCTAGCGATATCAAGGTCATGGGTCTGATTTGCCCCTTACAATAAATACATCTGCAAAACACATAATAGTAAATAAATTCTGCACTCCTGACCTGCATTCACCCCTCAAATATATATGTACCAAATAAAAATATATTTAAAAAATTATACGTTTGTGTGTGTCTGTGTGTATGTACATTTTTCATTTTTGTGTGAACTCCCTATTTGCACAGCCTAGTGCTTTGACTTTAAAATTATGATTGAACACGCACACACACATACCTCCACAAATTCTAAACTTTTCCAGCGTCAACTGTGTCATTTCTCTCCATGGTTGATGTCTTTAAATATGTCACTGTTTGCCATAATAAACGTTCATTCACCACCCTGGGCCGCACTGCATTCCTGACACCGGGCCAAATGCCCAGCCGCCAGCGGGAAACTGAGCACTGCGTGAGGGCCCTACAATCACACTGGGTTTAATTGCCTGTGTAAAATTAGATCTGACCGCATGTCAAATTTTCAGTCTGTGATTTCATCTGCAGACAAGATACAATATTGTAATTTTCCATTCTGAAGCCATCTGAGGGCGATGATCTGTGTGTGTACTGCATATTCTTCTACATATTTATGAAAAGCTCCCTTTTTTGGAGCTGATATTGAGAAGCTAACTGTTCAAAACTCAATCAAATTTGGCTAGCTAATGCTTGTAGTATTTTATATAATTCGGCTTGTCATTAGAAATGCATTTTCATATGGGCATTTGAGCTTGGTTTGATAGCTAAATTGAGTAGCTGTCTGCACAGAGTGAATGTCAAGTTATTGTAACGGCAGCCAGATATAATTATAAGCTACTTAGCTGAGACGCATTCTAGAATAAAAAAATATCAGCAAATCAACTCAATGGCAAGAAACATCTTTTCTTCCCTCTAGCAGCATTCTATTAAGAACCACTACAAGTAGATGGTAGGACATTGAAGAAAGTTATTGCACCAAACATCTAAATCAGGACATATTTGCATGTTGTACTGAATTGCAGACACACCTTTTGAAAGCAGGACTGTGTCCCAGTTTAATGGAGATGTTTAGTTACCCTGTATTTCGTCAAAGATAATCCGTTACACAGCTGTATCCCAGACATGTTACCAATTCTGTATTCTACACAGAATGTGGTAAACAAACTTGCTGAATTAAAATTACCCTAGCAAATGGCAGTATTGACCACATGTGGATGATTGTTTCCTTAGAATCTCATTTGAAGCATTTATGCAAACAGATACAATTGGATCATTGAGTTATCAGTGCATGCAAATGAAATGAATTGAAATCAGGTTGCAAGTAACATCCATCCATGCAACATAAAGCAAATTAGTTTCTTTCGAAGGTCACAGCCTGACCTTATGACTTGTCTAATGCAATTCCAGCTGCATTTGGAACTCATCACTCTTGGTGAGTGAAGTTAAATTAAGACAGGTTTAACTAATGCTGTGATCTTTAGAGCCTAAAGAGGCTGTAATTGCTCATAAGGTGGAACCCAATGCAGTGTGATGCAGTGAAGCATGAGGGACTCCTGTTGCACGCCCTCCTCTGCCAAATGCTGCGTCAGCACTTCCCCTTTTCTCGTGAGACTTCACAAATGTATTAAATATTGATCTTTACCCTGGTAGGTATATATTTGTTAAGCTCTCTTTCAAGAGAGCTGACTTAAAGTAACTCGCCTTGAACTCAAATGTCATTGAAAATTAAAACACGGTGTAAGTGAAGGTGAAATTGAACTTGTTCAGATTATGCAAGAAATTGCCTATGAGATTCACATCTGCCCTACAGAAAATATCCAGCAATTGTGAGGCTATCTTACCTCAGAGACAGAGAAAGCCAGATAAAATCAGCCGTGTCTCTTGTGATAAAAGACACCCCAGTTCCCAATCTCATCTGTGGTAACTATAAATGAAATATTAAACTTTGCATATATACGGGACATTAGTGCCCAACCATGGCACGTTTCAATCAGATCCGGGGCGGAACGGGCGAGTCTAGGGATCAGAGAACTGCGGTAAAGGAACCCTGCTAGAGTTGTTGTTGTTGTTGTTTTTACCAGTGGAACTCTAATATTTCAGAGTTAAATTACAGCTCATATACGATGCCATAGTGAAAAACACAGAGATAAAGAACCAACAACCATACAAATAAGCTTTCTGTAGCACCAAGACCTCACTGAAGCCCGGGAGCGACTCACAGGACCTTCTCCTTTCAATCTAATACTCCATTATAAATACTAATGCAAGGAGTACAGGAACTAGAGACCAGGACAAATGTGAACCACTGAAATTACATTATTATCCCTTAGGGTCTCAGACACCCTAATGATTTCTGTGCAAAATAATGAATAATCATTTTTTTTACATTTTAAATTTTTCCCTTTAAATGCTTTAAATGTGTTCCTCTGACCTAATCAAACCCATTTAACAGAGACAGATCAGAATAGTGGGCAGGCATGACCTAAATCCTAAATATTAATTGCAGACTACCAGTCAAAAGTTTGGAAGCACTTGACCAAAATCTTTTCATCTGAAGCTGTTTGCTTAAATAATATATAATATAATATAATATAATATAATATAATATAATATAATATAATATAATATAATATAATATAATATAATATAATATAATATAATATAATATAATATAATATAACACATTTGTGTTATTTCATTGTTTTGATGAGTTTATTATTCTAAAATATGCAAAAATGTCAATAAAGAATCAGTAAGTGTTTCCAAACTTTTGACCAGTAGTGTATATACTGCATAAGGAACAATGTTTAAAATTTTAACTTTGTCATTATCCATTCACCTGTTTTCTGGGCAAACCAATATGATTTTCCTATATCTGGAAAGAAGAAGACATTAGGAAGACACAATACATACACATAAATAAAAAAGTTGGTTTCCATTTACTTTCACTGTATTGAGAAAGAGCAGTGTCAACATTTTTCCTCTCTTTTGTTCCACAGAAAATCACGCAGGTTTGAAATGACATAAGGGTGAGTAAATGACAACAGAATTTGTCTGCTTTGGCTGACTTATTACTTTAAGTATGTTTTCTGGGATGTTACAAGGGCCCTGGGGGTCTCAGAACACAAGGGTTAACAAGCTGCAGTGTTCACTGTAGACTTCCAAGGGTCTATGGAATGAGAAAGCAGTGGAGGACATATGGCAATAGAATGAAATGTTTTATGGTGCTCACAACAGGTAGAAGTTCATTAAATGGAACCTGGCAAGCAGGGGCCCCTTTGGTCATAAACACACACTCTCAGGTATAACAAAACATGGCCCAGCAAAAGCTGCCCAAAGTGGAAATTGCATCACACCTTAACTTATCAAGCCAGCAAATAAAAATTTTGGTAGATTGCTGTTTATGGCAAAGCAACAATTATCAGTAACTATTAGCATATTTCCTTTATGGGCACTCAGTTCCAGAAACATTTTAAGCCAACCACCAGAGCCAAAAATGTCATGTGACCGATCACTCTGTATTACAAACATGAGTCTGTTTCGCAATGTTAAATATCACAACATCTGGTAAGTGATGATTTGTAAGTTATTTGCAAAAGTTTACTTTGAATTGCTGAGTGGTGAACTTTGACCCCTAGTTCCAACACGCATAATACTATTGGCCAATCACAGATGTAGCTACTTCAAAGGACTCAGTATCGCAAGTGCTCCTATGGCTAATATGTGCAGAATCACATGCCTCCATAAACTTTTAAACCAAACATACGTGTCTGTACATATAAACGCGATAGAGTACACCCTTGCACAGTACAGCAGCCTGGTCCTTCTGCCTGCTCTGACTGACATTTAAATGTTCAAGTGGTCTTCATTAGCGTTCCACTCAGCCTTCCAACTAGTGTTTTTGCCAATAAGAAAATGGAGATTTACGAGTAATGGTGCGGAAACTCACTGGCAGTCCTCCTCCTCCTACCGTCGAGAGCCACATCACAGCACAGGGAGTCGCTGAGGAGAAGACGAGACTTCCATTCCAGTCAATTTGATATATTAAACAATTATTGAATATGCCACCAAATAAAAATCTGACAAACAGGCCTGTGTAAATCTTCGGGCCCGCTCTGTTAAATTATGTATGCCCTAATACATAATTCATGAAGTTATGCAAATAAATAAATAAAGTGTCAAAACAATCAGAAACAAAAGCAAATATGTTCTCGTCACTACTCGAGCTGATCCGATTGTTTTGATGACGAGAAACTCAGAGGGCGTTCTGGAAAATCTAAATGGTCGAGTCGATACAAATCCGCTTGGCTGTCAGTCACGGTTATATTTGAGGGTTATTATGGTGATGATAACATTATGAACCTCTCAGAAGGTTTGATGGATTGCCAGTTGCTTTGCTGATGTGAAGTAATAATTTGATTGACAATTGCCGGTAGCAGGGATTCATACGTGGAATTTCGGAGACTGATATTGGTTTGAAAGACTGGAAGGAACACATTCATACTGACACACACACAAATCACACATTAAACTGCTTACATGGTTTGCAGTGTTGCTATCAAAAATAACTTCTTAACATACTATTAAATAGTAACATCACTTAATGAAAATTATTGATCAAGCTCACAACTGTAGCTGTACGGTTATGCCAATAATTACAAATGCTAAGGGCTAAAAGACTAAAAGATTATGAATGCTAAATTGAATTTGTTACTACAGATTTGAAGTAACCGTGTCACTGAGCACACTGTGTGTGACAGTCTGTAAGTCATCACCATTTCAATTACTGGCTTGTGTCAAAGTCCTGCCCATTTGAGAGTTCAACCAATAAAGAGAGGCTGGACTCTTGGGCAGGACAATAAATCACATGAACAATAGCCCCACTGTCCAATAAACAATCAGATATTTTGTGCAATGATGTTCTCATAGAAGACTGATAAAACATGGCCTTTTATCCAATAAACAGCAACCTGCTCTGTTTAAATCATATATTTAGGTGTTAAGGTATATACAGTATAGGTGTTCAGGTATGTGCCATAACCTATTTTCACATCTAGCTGTGGGTATGGTAATGATGATATGATGTGCATTCAAGTGATTTTAGTCCATATAAATTGGACACATTTGTTTGGACATAACATTCCCTCTTTTTTACTTAGCGACAGGAAGCTTTTTAACACTAATGCAATGTAATGAGGAGCAAATGATGCACATTAGGTGTGTAACTGATTCTATATCTGTATTTTCTCATTCTTGTTTGCAGCTGCAAGGGATGACGGGAAATTTTATTTTGTCCAACAAGCCTGTTGTGGCTAAATGAACGCTATTTTCTGGCTTATCAAAATTCTGCATCAACAGTACACAAAATGCAAACAAACTAAATTATACAATTAACATTTATAACTAAAATGTAATTGACCAAAAACAATTTACTTTTATCATGATTCTTTAATTGACAACCTGCAACTTTTGTCAGATCAAAGGGCCATTATGACATTGTGGTGGCATTTACTGTATAAAATCTGGACTCATAAATACAACTATTTCTGGCTTGAATACAGTATAGTCTCTATGGTCTGTATGTCCACTGACCTCCATGGACATATTAACACAAGATAAAGCAGATGACATCACCTGAACTTCTGTGTGATATTTTAAATTAAATCACTACAATTTGGAAAAGCTCTAAAACTGAGGTATAGATTAGCTGTTTTTAGATAAAGATCTTATTAACATATTTTTGATCATTTTAAAGACAGACAGACTTCTTCTTCAGTCTTTAAGCAATCACCCTGGTCATAATTATTTACATAAAAAATCTCTGATCTCTGTTTGCCACTTACTCTGAAAACCTCATGAATTCATGTGTTGCGTTTACAATCGGTCTTCTCTTTGATGTATCACATCGCCCGAATCTTTCACCTTCCTTTGTTGCCTTTTCATCATTTTTTACTTTTTTTGTACTTTTTTCTCTTTCTCTTGATACTTTTCAAAGCTCAGTATATCTCCCAAGGGACTGTTTTCTAGTGAAAGACGGATTGCTGTAACATTTGTTACCTGACTAAACTCTCTTTTCTTTGCCCACTGGTAATGTTCAATTGCGCTGTGATCAGTCGGTCACCGGGGGCCATCTGACTAGGACCGGCAGTTGCCGTGAGGGCTGCAGTTTCTCTCCACGCATCTTCTGCTCCAAATCACCTCACCTTCAGCAGCACCCAGACCTGCTATTAGTGCTGTAAACGCATTACAGTTTCAGTTCAGCCCCAAAACCATAACAGTTAAAGGTTTAAGGTCCGGCATTAAATTTTATTTCATTAGCAGTGCAGCTATGTCCAAAACTTTCGCACCAACATTTATTCGACACAGCTGAATAATTGCTCAGTCTGGCATTCACCTGCGTGGGTGTGTAAAAAATACTTTGCCAGGAGCTAAAACTGTTGGATAAAGCAAGCCCGTTATACTAAATGTGATGACTGAGTCTCTGTGGACTAGTGGTGTTTGGGATGTGAATGAATCTGTTTTTGAACTAATCTTATAAATGAATGAATCATTCTTGTCCACCTCTGTGCACAGAATCATAAATCTCTTCTTTGTACAGGGCATGAATGCTTTGCTTTGAAGTCTACGAGTTTTCTGAACAAATGCTCACATTCAGTGACCATTCTGAGTTTGAATGTTGCTCATGAACAAACTGAATGATGTCCATCAGTCATGTTGTTCATAAACGAGGATCATTTACAATCTTTTACAGATAAGCAGACAGCATGATTCCCAATTTATGAATGTGTAAAAATGTCAGATGTGCGTTGGTGCACATAAAACACAATACAATTTACAAAATACAATACAATTAAATAGCTTTCCCAAATCTTTTTACAGACTTGATTGAAACTCACAATTCGTTTATGTAGGCTATAGTTTATTTCACATGATATGACCTAATCTTGTAAGTAAACAAATGTAAAAATGTAAAATCAAAATCTGCACCATTAGTCACTGAATATTATTGGTCAATTACATAACCTGTATATGGTCAGGGAATGAATCATTGCATGAATCCTAATAAATCTTACTTTTGATTATAAGATTTTATTTTTTAACAGATGACTGGTTTTTGTTGACCTCAAAATACATTGATAAGAAACCAGAGTGAGAGAGATATAGAGAGGGAGACATGGAAGAGACATGGTTTTAATTGGCACAAGTGCGCTGAATAGAGTGGATATGGTCAACACAGTCCAAAGATGTTTTACATATAGATTGAATTAAAGAAGTTATGCCCTTCAGTAATGTCCTTTGTGATAAAACAGACAACATGTTCAACCAAGTGTGTCTGAGTCAAACAAAGTGTCTGTGGGTGTATGTGTATGTGTTGACACACAGGCAACATGAGGCTTAATACAAAGCAATAGGAGAATAATAACAGCTGTAGAGAGGCCACAAGAGCAAACAGGTGTGAACAAAAAATAAAGAAAAGACAGCTGTGTGTGTGTGTGTGTGTGTGTGTGTGAGAGACTAAGAGAGAGAGAGAGAGAGAGAGAGAGACAGCGAGAGAGTAAAAGCCCTACAGTAAACCCCAGGGAATCAAAGAATACTGTGGGACAATAGAAAGCTCTTCTAAAAAGGACAGATGAACTCAGACCTGAGAGAAACAGACAGAAGCCGACAGCATGTGCTATAAGTTCACCTAAGGGTGAAGTTACACTCCATGTGCTGAAAGCTTGTCTTCTATCAGAAAACAGTCACTAGAGAAAGAAACTAAAGGAGAATTTCATTTAATAAAACATAATATTTGTGGCTTTGTGATTCCTGCATGTTAGAGCTGGGTGATATATTGAATATTCACAATGCATGTGTAATGATTAGTGATACCAAGTTCAGAAACATTATGAATTTTGTGATGATTTTACTGTGCTTTTTATTGGCCATTAGGTGTTCTACAGATTGTGTCACTTGTTTCATTCTTTGTCAAAGGCAGGGAGACAAATGCTTTTCTGATTTAAACTTAGGCAGCAAAAATGTATTGATAATCAATAAATCAATTTAAAACACAATTTAAGAAATGTTTCCAGAACAAATGCTTCAGCCCTACTATATGTGGAGGTCTCTAATGATTAGATGAGTGAAGCTCAGCCAGAGCTAAGTGAGCAATGATCCTTTCCATTTACAGTAGGCTGGAATGACCAGTGCAGGGTTAGCGATGGCATGCTGGTTCCCAAGGGCTTGCCAGAGAACAGGTATAGGATTATAAGTAGGGGTCAGACCACTCTAACCCTGGCTCCACTTCACAGTTATGCAAAGCATGTTCCCAAACAACAATACCTGTGTCTCTTTTTCCTCAAAAGCCCTTTCTTGTCCCTCCATATCTGTCAATGGATTGAATGCATAAGATTTTTGCATGGCCAGTTTATCCAAAAAATCTTTGCTTTAATGTATTGCTTTTAACACTTGTGGTGTCTTATCCTTGGTCAAGCATACTGGCTATAATGATGAGTACAGCCAAGAAACTTTATTCAGAGACACATGCACATACAGACACAAGCCGTGACAATATAAGCAATATGGTTGGCATTTGTTACATGTATTCTTGAATCAAATTCAATTATGCACACAGAAAGGCTGGATTGAAGGCATCATGTCTTGTACATTTTCATAAACACGATTCACTTGCACTTATAAAACAGACAGCCCTGGTCCTGGATGCTCATTGGTCAGTTGATATTTTAGCCATGCTAAAATACACTATATAACAAACGTTATGTGGTGCACAACACCTGTTCATCTACAGATTGTACCGTTTATAGTCAACACCCACGCCAACATTTGACTGCTTGTAAATACCTCAACCGTCACTTTGGTTGTTAATTCAATGTCAGTGGAAATATAGTAGTCTTGTATTATTGGGCTTTATAACCCCAAGCAACCTTGTATAATAAGCTGATTTTTAATAGTTATCAGGCTTTTTGTTGTACAAAGTAAACAGACTCAGTAATTACATAGAGCCGGCTACTGTTAGAAGTTTATATCCGGTATAATCAAGAAAAAAATATCATATCCTCTTCTCATCTGCTTCCTTATTATCACTAATTTATTTCTTTAATTACTTATTTGTTTAGGTAGACCTGCTAAAGGAGCAAACCATAGCAGCTGAAAAAGACAGAGCAGTGAACACTGTGTTCAGAGCTAAGTAGATTGTGGAAACACATTTTTTACACTCATCAAAACGACAGCCCAAACCAGCGTTGCCTGATGGATGTGTGTGGCAGCGCTAATGCTGCACCTACTGATTTATGTTGTTAATTGACTGAAGTGAATTAGTTAGTGGTTAAAACATTCAACTATTACCGTGCACCAATACATCTATAATTAGTAGTGTCATTCTAATTCAATATCAAACATGCTTTTCTAATGATGTGTGAATGTTATATTGAAAACCCATTAAAGGCACCTGCCATACTTATTGCACCATACCATATAGGCAAGTCACGGTCAGGTTGACTGTTTTTTTCAGCCTGCTACCCCACTGCACTGTTATGGGCCTACCGAGGTCCAGCCTGTAATTGATTGGAACAGGGCCAAGGCAATGCTAAGTTGAGCTTACCTTCAAAGTCATGCAGACTGACCTTTGCTAAGTTAGCCACTTCTGAAATTTCAATAAGCAGCTCTTTGAAATGCTACGGGGATGTGACCTTGTCTACCTGGAAACTGGAAAACTGCAGTGGAAAGTGTGTTTTTGTGCCTTGAGGCATGCCAGAAGGTCACAAAAGGTAAAGGATCGAGAAAAGTCTCACCAGATAATAGTCACCTATATCATCGCCATGCCAAATGAATTAAGTGTCTGCCATCTTGCATCCTACCAATTTGTAAAATATTACATTCTGATTAGGCACGGCCTGTGTTCAGAACGAGCGTGCTTTTTATTTCGCTGCCGCTGTTTAGAAACAACGTGCACGGTTATATTTTGATATGGATTCACAAAATGTCTCAAATATGTCACAGTCTCTTCTGAGCAGATGATGGTCTCTTTGAAGTGCTTAACGAAGCCTCGAACGCCTCATGAAAGCTTTTAGAAGTAGCAACAACAGCGTCTGATTGATGTTTTATTTGTCCTACATTTCTAGGACAGATGAACACATCCAGAGAGAGAGAGAAATAGGGAGAAAGAGCTATGACAGAAGGGCCATATGAAACATTATTTTGGCAGTCTTATTGTAGTCTAATAAGACCTTTTAATTAAACCAGTTTCATTAGACAGCCTTCAAAGTGATGAATATATGTAGTTTGTACATGTTCAAAAATTTATATGGACTCATTAATAGATTTTTTGTGATGGCTTCACTGCTCCACTTGCAAATGGTGTTTAACCTGAGAGAAATAATAACTTAGATTGTGATTATGAAAACAATTGCCTGAGGTATGGTTGAAACAAACCAAACAAATTAGCATATTAGTCAACAGGGCTTTATAATAAAATGAAATATCTTACTCATGGAATCTAATTTAAACTAAACTAATGGGGAATATTCCTTCCCTTGTTTTAAATGGGCAATCTTGACTGTTATTGTATTGCTTTTTAAAAGAGGCATTAAGCACATGTGTCGTCTGAGGTATCTAAAATATCCATGTCTTTTCAACATCAAATCATAATGTACCCTTTTTTTACACTCATTGTTCCACTGTGTCTCATTCTTCAGTCATAAAGTCTATAGACACTTTAGTTTTTTACATGAACACAAAACTAGCAGGAATATTTTTGAGAACTATTTGTCTCTGTAGTAAGTCCCCACTAACTGCTTTACCAACATTGACATAGAAAATGTTACACACACACACACAATGTCTTCTCAAACCTGTGTCCTCTTCACCCTCCAGTAGCCAGTACCCTTTTTCCACTTGAAAAGACAAAAAAACATACATTCTAGGAGAGAAAACATCTGTGTCAAAGAGCAAGCATCTAAACACACCAGGCCAAAGTTGGCCTTCAGACGTCCATCTGGTTTCAGTCACAGACAAAGATCAGTGGGAGTTCTGCAGGAGCAGATTCCAGTTTACACAGATCCTCTGAGGAGAAGCATCCATTCAAGGGTATCAAGTAACGGAACAGTAGGCTGAAAAATTGAGTCTTCTCCCTTTGGGAGGGTCTGAAAGAGAGTCGGGCATTGGGGGGGACAGGAGGAAAGGATACAGCACATGTTTTCACTTAAGAAAGAGCAACTGCTTAGATGCCAACGGGAGACACAGACAACATCCAGTTGGACGAGGAGAAAACATCCAGTTGGACGAGATGTTTCACAAGAATGGGGTCCCAAAGAGAGTGAGGTGATGATTGTGGGTTGTAAAGGTCTGAGAATGTCTGAGACCCAGCTCTTTTGGTGCGGCTACAGCTGCTGTGGGGACTCAGCTGTTGACAAAAGAAGTTCAGCATGCTCAGGAGATGCCTGTCTATAAAGAACCCTGAGCAATTATTTAGAGAAAAAAGCCCCGTGGCATCAACAAAAAGGCACATTACCCTTTAACTCTGTTAACACTTCTATTTCATGCGAGGCCCCACAACACAAATGCACTGCTTTTGCCAAAAACTGGGTTTCAAAAAGGGCTGTGTGTATTTTGAATTTTACAACAAAAGAAATTTATAAGTACAGATTCTGAATATTTGTTGTCATAGAGCCATCACCTATGGTTGTGACTGTGAATTTATCTGCCATTTTGAACTCAATGTTTTTTTGTATGCTGTGCAGAGGCATTGAATAGGCATGAATAGTCAATAGTTCTTTAGTGAATGACATTCAGGAACTAAAAGAGCCAAATGATTTAGCTTTCAAAATCTTCACTTTAATATTTCAAGCTTAAGTGTGCGTTTTGTCCATGTTAAAATACTTTGTCGTTTCACAGATTAAAGTGCACAGACAACTAACACATTTGTTAGCTGATGTACCTAAAAAGTGTGAATACTGTGGCGCAATCAAAACGAAAAGACATCTTGACCAGGCGGACACTGGCTCGACCAATGGCTTTAGTCAGTCTATTTGTTTGACCAATAAGAGGTGGGGGAAGAGTTTGGAAAACCTGAAGTCTGTTTGGTGACACTTGTGTTGCTGAAATTATACATTTCATGTTTAAAGCTGCAATCCATAACTTTTTTGGGTTAAAAATCAATCAGTAAAATCAGTCAATTGCTCACTAAAAATCAGTTACTGAGCAAGTAGATGAAAGAGTGTTCAAAATGATCTCCTTAATTTCCCCCAATTCCAAGCAGTAAGTTTTTACTAATGATTTATAATTTTAGCTGTCTGGGTCAGATTTCCCAGAAAATATCAGTCTGGCTGCTTTTGACTTCAACATATGTAATGAAAAGTATGTAAAGTAACCTGCAATTGTATCAAACAGAGATGGTGGTAGAGAGTTGAAGGTTATGGATTGCAGCTTTAAACAAATAGACGTTAGAACCCACAGAAGAACATTGGAAGACCCGGAAAATCATGTACAAACATCAAATTAGATAAATCACTTTGTATAAGCTAGAGGCATAAGAATTTGAAGGAAGACAGATTAAAATTACTGCTAAAACACACTGCTAGACAAACTATGTCTTTGCATAGATCTCCACTAGAAGAAGTTCAGAAGTTCATTGGGCTTTATTTGCACAGTAAGTGAATATAATATAAAGGTACAAACTCTCACAGCAATCCACCCACTTAGACAAACACAAACTGGACTGTACATTAAAAGAATGCCAACTAAGATAGAAAACTAAGCCTTTTCCTGTCAGTTCCATCAGTCTGCTTTCTATTTTCATTCCATTTCTCCTACAGTATGTCAATGCAATCCTGCCTTTCTCCTTATCCAAAGAGACATAACATTCACTTGTCACATTTTCTGGCCAAAAATTCACTGCAAAACTTTTTTTTGAGTAAAGCTGAGATAAAATTTGATCTTCACGTCCCTTCCTACACCTCAACTGTGATGTGATGTCGGTCTAAGTGGATTCAGAAAGCTGCTTTGCTAGCCGAGCCCTGTAGAGAGCAAACCAATGGGGAATCAGAAAAGTGGGTCTTCCCTGTTTAAAGCTTAGATTGGCACTTGGGTTAATGCTTGCTGGAATTTGTCACACTTCATGTGACGTCAGAGCTGGTGATTAATAACCGTCACAGACATTCTAGAATGTTCTTGTATACATTTGATCCCATTTCACCCTTTAATTCGTCCCCTAAACACTCATTCCCTAATTCTTTTATTATACCACACTCTGGATTGTTTTTAGTCTGTGCTCTGATGTCTGGTGGCAGGCGTAACCCTCCCCACATGTTTCTGACATTGTTTCTACTAGTCTTGCTTTTTCCAGTTGTTTTTCACACCTCACCCTCCACAACAGGAAAATGTGTTGAAGCGACTTTGAAACTGTAGCTTACAAAGCTACAAGCTACTAAAAATATCAGGCTACTACTAAGTAGTTAGTTACACTAAAGCTGCAGTATGAACAAAAAGACGCTAACAGTGTTAAGACTACTTAAATCAAAACAACTTTATGTAATTAGGGCACATTTTATTTATACTTAAACAGATAAATGTGCATGAATACAACACAAAAACAGAAAATATGTATATAACTGCTCAACAGTAATTTGTGCTATAAAACACTCTAAAACTGTTCATCAGTGTAAACCATTTAAACAAACAAATTCACTTGAATAAATCATAAATCAATAAGTCTTTTTCTAATGCTAAAATGTGACATTACAGAATAGCACTGCATTACTTGTCCTATACAGCTACTTGTTGGAAAAGTAGACATCATACTACTGAAAAATGTAGTGGAGTTAGTAGCATGGCTAGTTAGTAATCCCCCTATACTGCTACACTGCCCTGTGCCTCTCTTGTCTTATCAAAACAACAGCAAATATGTCACTCTGAATCTGTCTTCACAAGACAGCCATTAACTAATTCAATTACACAAGGCTACTTTGGTCATAATATTTACATCAATCATAGATGTCGCGTTATGCTTCCATGTGACATGACATAGCATATGTGCTCTTCAGTAATTTTCACTTCAGTAAAAGACTGAAAAAACTGATGCCAGGCCACTTCGGTTCAAAACATTTTGAATAGCTGTTCTCTGGTGGAAAATTTCAATAAAATACAGGTATAAATACAGAACTAAAATCCAGGTACTTAAAATCAACATGAAACTTTTTTTGATTATGAAAACAGATGCGCAAAAAGACCAGGAGCATGCATTTGAAAAGTAAAGAGGGTCAGTTAGTTGATTTTAAGGTAATACTTTGTAGACAGCACCCAAAGTTGACAAGATCTTTTTATCAGCATTTCTTTATTCAAATTGCACACACGCAAACCAACAGTGGGCCGCACCCAGTACTTCCACAGACTCTCCGTCTACTCTTGGTTTGTGGTCAAGTAACTTGACTATATATGGAGAAAGAAATTGCAAGCCTGAGCACATGTCCCCTTGTAAGGTCTTGCCGCCCGGAGCCTCAAAACCGAGCGAGGCCCAAAACAGCTTGTAAAACCCACTTCCTTACAGAGAAAATGTGGTTCAGAATCCAAACAATGAGGGAAATTCAAGTTTGACCATATAAATTACGGTAATATACACAAACAGAGGCTTGTGTCTCTAGTCTAACTTTCGTCTAAATGTAGTAACCAATGATGAATGTCAGGGACGTTTCATAAACATTACATTGCTGGCAGACAGACTATGGAATTTCCACAAAAATGTATATTTAAATTACAAATTTAATTAAACTTACATAAAGGAGGCATGACTGCTCAATGGTTGAGAAGAATTTGTTGGTTAACAAACAATTTCGGAGGAATTTGCTACTTCACAAACATTTGAGTGTTCTTCTGCCTTAAAACTCTGTGTCATGATAAATGGACTAATTTAAGCCTGCACCTGGTAGAGTTTGGGTCTTGTGTGTGTGTGTTTGTGTGCATCCCCACTTCTTTATTTTCTGTCCTGGGGCTGCGATGAGTCTGGGTGGGCTTAGTGTGGGCTTTGGGGTCATGGTACAATGCCACATCTGAAAGATTGGACACAGGAGGAGGGACAGAACCAATCTGCTCCATGTGGTTGGATTTAAGAGCTCACCAGGTGGTTCTAAGCCATTCTTTACCCTCTGAATCAAACTTGGCTGTGTTTTGTGAAGAGTTGACTGGCGCAGCCACCTAAGGAAAATCCGCTTTGTGGCTTGCTGCTGTAAACGAGACTGTGGCTTGTGTGGTCGGCCATGGACATCAACAGTGCCATAGTTAAACCAGCTTGACCAAAACTGACATTCCTTGATAGAACTCCAGATTCGTCACCTGGCTTTTGCCATGCTAGCTCACAAGTAGCTTCTACCTTCTTCTAGAGAGGGAGAGGGATTTTTTTGTTACCGTCAACCTGGAATTATTAATGCAAGATACATGCTATCAAGCTAACGACACACAGATTGTAATTACCCTCATAAAGGCTCTATAACAACAACTGTTCTACATTGCGGGCAGCTTGTAGCAATTACTAGCCCATCTACACTGTTGATTCAACCCAAATGAGGGACTCTCAGCTACTACGATTGTGTTTGTGATAGAAGCTCACAATATCTGCCACACAGAACTGCATTAGGCCTTCATAATGCCTCCGACAGCTGGACCCAGAGAACAGCTTTTTATCTGTGTCTCCAATCTGAGTAATGGACTATCACCCTTTATCCCAGAATAGCACAGGTCTCTCAACAGATTGGCAAATCAGACTCATCTATTATATTCTCTCCCTGCCCATCCTCAGCCTTAGAAGGGGTACAAGAGTCGTCTGAAAGGATTATTGCTTTAAAACAATCCGGCAGACTTTCCCATAAAGTAAGAATTTCAACAGAGTATTACGCCATACAATGTCAACCTAGAAATATGACCTGTATATATGCACACACACACACACACATACATATGCACAATGCAATGTGATGTTTAGTAATACACCTATGCATATATATGAGCCAAGCCAATGAATATGCTGATATTCAATGTTCTCTGCATGACCATTTGACAAACGTGTTAGCCTCCCCAGTGTCAATTCCAACTAAAAACAGCTTTGTCAATGGACTATAATAATATTCTTTTCTGTCTATTTTAGGAGTAAATTTTGTGAATAACTCATCTACTGTCATTAACTTGTATTATGTTTATATCGACATTCAATCAACCACACTGTCTCGACAATAGTGTCAAGCATTAGTCATTGCAGTCAAGCAAATATGACAAAACACAGACAGAAAAGAAAGGTACAGCACTCCCCCTCCCACATACACACACTCCTCCCAAGACTGCTCAATCTGCTCAATCTAAAGTGCCATGTTAAAGAAATTTCTAAGAAATTTCAAAGGAGTGAAAAGGGCATGTTGAAAACTGCTCGGCATGAATCAATCCATGACGTGCTCTATTTAGCACCTTCATAAACCACAGCCTATTGAGTTTTACATATTCCAAAGACCTTAAATGTCTTTTTCGACCAAAGGGAAGGAAAGGGGGTGCCTCTTTTCTCACTCGAGAGGGACAGCGTGAGAGAAGATTTGACAAAGCCACTCTTCCGTTTTATTTGGTTGTTCAATAAAAATCATCTTGATGAGCTTCAAGGATCAATGTAGCCACTCCACCCCCGATCGAGCGAGTTAAATCCTCACACCAGCTGATCACTCACTCACAATTGTCCTCTTAAGCCCTAACCGCAAACTTCTCTAATCATACAGAGCTTACAGAACTCACTGTGTGGGACGGACAGCTTGATGGTCATATAATAAACACTCTCAGGTGTTCAAGTGTCACAGAAGACAGGAACGATCTTAACTATAGAACTGCAGGCCACTCAAGCACTCAAGCTTTAAAAGAGGGAAACTGTTTTAAACTAATTGAGTCTCTGGGTATCTGTTTTCCTTGATTTTTCTAGGTGATTCAATAAGCACTTGAGATAAAAAGGAAGCTTGCGTAATGTGCAAATTATCACTTATGAAATCACACGAGTAGAACTACAATCACACCAGTTTCATTACACTTACATATTGTAAGTGGTATTGCTTTAAAAAGATTCAAAGATCTCAAAAAAATTTTTTGCTTTGAGAGTGATGAAATGTTATTTTTCATAACTTATACAATAACCCCCCCCAAAAAAAAAAAAACACAAAAAAAAGGATAATCAAACAGTTCTTTCAGCATCTTAGCCTTGATGAATTCTCTTGTTTGGATATGAATTAAAAAATGAACTGTGTACATAAAACACTTAAAATATCCACAACAGAACTATGACTAAAGTCAGCTGGAAAAGGATTTGTTCTGTCGTGATATAACCAGTCAAATAACAAAACAATATTGTTATTACAATAAGAACTTAAGATATGTGCTGTTTTCACTGCACGAGGAGTATATGAATGTGAGCTACTTTTGATTTTTTCATTATTATTATTATTTTATTACTTTCAGAAACAGAAGCAACATTTCTTTGTGCAAAGGCAGGACTTCATTAAAAGACTTATTATTTCCAGAACAGAACGCCTGCTAACCTTCTAGCTGAGGTTAATGAAAAATAGTCATGAGAAATCAGTGGAAAAATACAAACACTTTAAAGCTGTAGTTAGTTTATAAAGTTTGTACATGTTGATTTAACTGGAATCACTGGAAACCACTGGTCTTTTTTAGCACCTTTAGATCTAATATTTTCTTTCCTCCACTGCACACACTCATTTCAAAATACATATCACACACATTCTCTCCTAATCCAGCTCTACTTTGTTTGACCGCTGTTTCTCATTACATGGGATTATGATCAATCTTTGACATATAATCCATTTGGGATTTTAATTAAATTTTTGTTTGAGTTAACGCCCCTCTCGCCAACCCTACATTATCAAAGACCACTGCAGATAGAGACCATAAACCTGCTTGAGCCACACAGTCTCAGCAATTCGTAACTATTTTACGTTTTAACAATTTTTTGGCTAATTTGTATGAATTAAATTTAGAGATTAATGTAATGATTTAATTTGTATGATTTAATCAGTAATGGTGAGGTTTAGGGTTAGAGGGGTTAGGGATAGACTTTAATACTTTATACACATTCATGTAAAATTGCCAGCTCATAAAATAGTTAAGTTTTCCCGAGAGATCATGTTGGCCGGAGTTCAGTCTGCAAACACGACTCATGTTGGTGTAGACAAAGCCAGCCTAAGCTGCTGGGGCGAGACCCTAAACAAGTCTGCTAAAGCTTATCGATTTCTAGTACATCCAGCAAAACCCCCACTCAATGCTGTCACTTCCTGTGTGTTCATACCACATTGATACACTAATGTTTGGCAGTTTCCTCCTAATGTATGCATACCTAGAGATACCAAATGCTAATATTTAGCTGGATGGAGCTCCTATATTATCATGAGAGAGAATCAAGCAGTTGGTGCCAGTCCCCTTGAAGTCAAATTACATCTTGTGTGTGCTTTGTCCTTGCTTTAGGGGAAAACTATGGTTGGTTGAGTCACGTTCTGTGACCACAAAGGACTTTAAGAAGCTGGCATCTGGTGCCAAAGCTTTGCTATTCATTAATTTTAATGAACACTATTGACTTGTTTAAATTCCTGTGTGAATCTGTTTTTATGAGTCCTGTCATCCTTCAGGCAGTAAAGACGTTCTCGGCACCTCCCTGCAGAGACATACAACGAAAGCAATGATCTATAATATCCTTGGATTATTAAGTAGAGAATGAGAAGGAAGAAAAAGCAGAGGTAAAGAAAAGGTGAGAATGATTAAAAAATGATGTGTGTATAAAAGATAAGAGAGAGGTAAAGCAAAAAGTAGGGGTAAACAAAAAGAGAGAACTATAAGAGAAGAATGTTCTATTGCTTCTTTATGATATGTAAACTATCACCGAAAATAATATGTTTTTTACTTGTTTTTGAAGAACAACATATTTTGAAACATTTTCTGTAAAACAATGTATTATTAAGACTGTAAAGTTCAAATAGTTTTTTAATACTGTGTAAATTAAGGTTTATTGTAAATGTCCTTTGGTAACCATGTTTATGAAGAGACAAGTGAAAATCATTTTCTGTAGTGACAGCATGAAATAGACTGAATTTATCCCATAACATTATTTTAAGTACTAAAGCACTACTTTTGCATCTCAAAGGACACATGAAAGTGTTTCCCTTCAATAATGTTCCTCTTACCCCCAAACAAATGAGCGCTCCAGTTCAAAGTGCACCTCTTTGGTTGAGAAGAACTTCTCCACCCATACCATTGAGTGAGAAAAGCTTTTTTCAGTCTCCAGAGACTTCCTATGCTTTATTCACTCATCCCTTCCTCTGTTCTCTTCTAATCTGTACTGAGAAACAATAGTTAAGCTCGTGTTTTGATGTCGAACTTAATTGGAAGGGAAAACACGGTCATGTAGAATCTAAATCAGTGCTGTGTTTGACCTCATTGAGACCATCTGTTGAATCTGTATAAAGGGCAGAGAGATGCCAGCAAACATTGTGTCAATCAAACCCAAGCGCTCTATCTCAGGTTCCCAAAGGATCTCTGCTCTTTACTCTCATTACAGTCCATCCTGTGCTTCTCATGTTTAGACAGACATTTTATTTTTCCACGTAATGGCGGAAAGGTTGTTTGTGGGTGCTCATTATTAATGACAATACTGAAGTGGTGGCTTCATAAATATGGAACCCGGGACTGTTTACCCCATCAGGAGGACCCAGTGAGACATTTATCAAATGGAGAAAGTGGCTAAACCTGGAAACTTTCCATACCCCTGGGAGGGAAGTAAAGGGCAAGTAGGCTGGGCATTTGTCAGGAGGGATAAGAAATGCAGTAATTTCAAAGCTGAAAGTGAGATGATACATTACAATATCTTCAAGGGAACACAACAGAAGATGTCAGGCAGAATGTGTCTGCTAATATTTGACACACAAGAAACTGAATGGGTAATGGAAAATGTTGAGCCATAAATACTTAATACAAGTTGTATTAAAATCATCTACAATTTGGATAAAGTACAACACAAACTGATAACATTACTCAAGTAAAAAAAATAATATTAACATGAATTTAACAAAGATGTTTTCATGTTTTCACATTTTTTTAATCCGCACCAATGAAATCATGCAGAAAATCCAAAATCTTCAGAATATTTCATATTTATTTTAATCTGTTGACAGCCTTAATTTCATAAACAAGCACTTTTGTCATCTGTGTAGCAGCCTGTGCAGAAGAGCCTTTTCCAATATTGCCCTGTGACAATACAGGGGCGAGAGCCAATGGCATTTGAGAGAAAAGGCAAAACAAATACTGAGATTTTAATGCTGAAAGCAAGATGATACATTATAAAATCTACTTAATTAAGCTTTTCAAAATAAATTTTCAATCACAACCCATCTGTAGCTGCTATGTGATTGAATATGATCAGTCAAGAGTATCTCATTACAACATTTTCTTTTCTTTTAACCAGATAACAAAAATCTTAAGGACTGAGGGAATGCCAAAGCTTATCTGCATGCTTTAATGGATCCTTCCGGACTGAGGTAAGGATTGCAGGAATGAATGAATAACTCTCAGTCTGAGAGTGGATGAAGGGCCCTTTGGAGAGGTCTGGTAGAGCTCCTCAGGACAATGAAGAACAAGCAACCTCCACCCAAGGTCTAGATAACACAATATTATGCTATTATTTCTTGCAACCACAACTCTACTCTTAGAGAGGCCCAATTAGAGTGGCAGCAATGCTTAGAATACATTAGCCCTTTTTCATACACTACCAGTCAAAAGTTTGGAAACACTTCCAAATCTTTTAATCTGAAGACATTTGATTAAACATTAAAAATGTAGAAATAAAAATATAATTGTACCAACATATTAATTTCAATTTAATTTTTGTTATTAGAAAGCTACAATTTAAAAAAAAATGTTTTTTAAAAAAAGATGATTTGGACCAAATAATGCAGAAAAAAGCAGCCAATAAGAGCGCAGGATAGGGGGGAACTCCTTCAAAACTCTTTAAAAATCTTCTCAGGATGATTCCTCAAGAAACTAGGTGATGGAAAATGTCTAGAAAATGTTTTCAAATTCTAGACGAAGGGTGACTATTGAATATGCTAGAATACATTTCCTATTTTACCTTATTTTTAATTTTCTTTAGTCACAACATAATTCCTAAAGTTACATTTGTGTTATTTCATAGTTTACTATTCAAGTTTGAAGTTTACTATTATTCATACTTTTAAAAAAAATATGAACAAAGAAAAAGTAAGTGTTTCCAAACTTTTGACTGGTAGTGTATATCCCGTATGTTAAACCGCCTAAAGTGCATTCGCATCATAACTTACACGCCATGGAAATAAACTAAGGCAGGGCTGTTTGGAAAACAGGACAATTGACTGTGAGTTATGGAATAGCATGGCAAATGAGACTTCAGGTATAAAACTGACCTTTAAAGATATAATGACTTCATAATTGTTAAATAATTAACCATTGTTTCGCAGTCTACAATTATTTGTAGCACACACACAGACACACACATACATACATATGGCCAAAGACAAGGAAACAAGAGAAGTATTTTCTTGTAGGTGTACATGCAAAACTTTAAGTGCCTTATCATTAGTGCCTGAGAGGAAATAATAAAACCTGAGGGGGATCATACAATGCCAGCACATGCCTTTGAACCGTTCTCATGCTCCATTTGTCGATGCCACATGGCCTGTTGTGATCTCCGCACTGGTTGCCTGTCAAGTTTCAGAATTGAATTCAGAATTTGACAGCTCTTCAGATAAGCATGTTTGAGCTGAAACCCCACTATTCTACATTTCTAAATTCATTCACACAACCAAAATTTAATGTTCTTCAGTTCTACTGTACCTTTCTCTGTGACCACTCACGAGACCAATTAAATCAGATTTAAGAAGGTATGCTAGCCGTTATGGAGAGCATGGCAAGGGCACAGGTGTGGCAGGTGGTCAAGGCTGGGAACAAAATGAGCATTGGTGTGTGCCGTGATGAGAGGTGCTTTTGGCTTCAGGGGACACTGTAGAAAATCGAATTAGGGGCCACTTGATGGGCGTGTCACCCTCCAACATCTGTCTGCTCCATATGGGCTGAGCATATTCATGCCATTGGGAGTCTCTCCTGACATCTTTGGAACCATCCAGAATGAGACCTCCCAGATTACTGTATGTGTGTGTGTACCCATATGCGAATGAAAGGGATCTATCTATTCTGAGCCTTTATATATCCCCATACTGATGGAATATATATTAGTAACTCTGATGCAATGTCGCTATGAACATATCATAGGGACAATCTCTAAGAATCAAACTGCGAATACTTAAAAGCACATTGATTTATGACAAAAAAACAGAACATTACAGTCACCAGCCCTGAGTTTTAAAGAAACAGTGCATCAAAAATGATAATTATTCAGTTATCATGCCATTGTAAACCCATCAATTCTCAAAGAGGACAAATAAAAATCACAAAAGTAATCCTATAACTATTAAACTATAAAAATATAACAGTCTTTTGCTTTCTGACTGGTTATCTGTCTGTTAATCTATCTGGCCTTTCCTTCTGTCTGTCTGTTTTTTATCAGTCTATCCTTTGTATATACACACCAATATGAATAACAGGCCTCACAATATTAAATGTGTGGTTTAAGTATGTCAGGGCTGGAAGGGGCTTCTTGGCCAGATCCTACTCTGAGAGTTGAAAGTGGGTTATCTGGCTTTAGGACTGAGGCTGGATAATGATGAGGAAAAGAACTGAGGGGAAACAAGGGAGACGTGCGTGTGGAAACCACACGAGGCGTCTGGAGGAGGACAGAAGGAGACTGACAGAGCGAACGCAGTAACGAAGGAGAGACAGTGAGAGAGGTGGAATAGGAAGCTCAGGGGCAGCCTGGGAGCTGCTCTTTAATTGGCAGGGTAGTGTGAGCTTGGATGACCACCAAGTGGGACTGGCACATAAAGTCCAGGGGGCAGAAACGGACCCTGGCACCACATGGCACCACCCTAACCAGCCTCTCCAACCCTCCACATAGCTCCATCTCCTTCTCTGTTTTTCCCTTCTCACAATCCCACAGGCACTTCCATCTGCCTCTCTCAACCACACGCCCTCATTACGGAGAGAGAGAAAGAGAGAGAAGAGCTGTGAAGTAACAGTATGTACTGAAGTACCAATGCTACTAACTTAAATACTTTCACAGTATTAAGTGTGTAGTTCAGTTGTTTACACGAAAGTTTTTCAAACAGCTTTTCCAGTAACAAGATTTTTTTGCGTATAATAATCAAACACGTTCTCCTAAACTGTCTTTTCTCTGATATGCAGGGTTGGAAAGTCAGGTAATCGGTTCAAAAATGACTAATGATGTGACTATATTGTAAATAGGTCATTAAAACATTGTTTTTTGGTAAAAATACAGTTCTGATAAATGATAATTGATAATCAGATGCTTTTATACATACACAGTTATATAAAAAAAAAAAAAAATATATATATATATATATATATATATATATATATATATAACTGTGTATTTAAAATACAGCCAATTTTTGCTTTGTTTGTGTAGCTAACTGCTTTTCAAAAGGTAAGCTTTGTTTTGCTGCAGTTTAACTACTTTACTTTTAGTAGTTTGCATCAAAGAAGTTCCAGAGTAACTTCCCCAACATTGAGAGGCAGAAAGCACATTTGAAAGCACATCTCATGAGTCTATCTTGCAAAATTTCTCTGTAACAAATATTTGTCTTTGGCAGGCCAAGATTACCGAATGTTTGTCTAAAAGAGGCTAGATTACACAGCATTCTTTGTTCAACAAACACAACTGGTGAAAAATAGAAGACAAAAAGAGGATTTGTACCAAAAAAAGCAGCATAACAAATGCCTTTAAATGAATGTCCATCTCTTATTAAATGGGATCAAAGGTCATTGGTAGCCAGTAGTGAGTCAGTTACTGGTGACACACATTGAGAGAGAAAGACAGAGGGGGGTTGGTTGGGAGAGGAGAGATAAATGGGGGGATGAATGCAAAGCCGGGTGGCTTTCTCCTGCATACTTAAATGGTAAAAGTCCAAAGAGTCTCACCACCACAGTCAGTCTGTTTACGTTAAGAGCAGTTTTTGTTTAACGAAGTTTTGACGAAACAAGACTAACTGCACTTTGAAGAAGGGATGACTGCTATGGAGAGCACACTTACTCACACACAGTTTACTCAATGTTCACAATATAATGACCCTATTACAAAGAAACTGTCACGCAACTAATGTAGGTTGTAACGAATAAACATTCCAGCAGGACAAGTGTCAACACACTGAGACAGGAAACAGCAGCCAACAGTGTAGTGTTTATTTTACTGTGGCAGACAGACATAACAAGACAGCTCGGTGTATGTAGAGAGGACAGAACATACACGGGTGATAAAAGTGCTTTGGGTGTATTTTAACAGAGATGGCAAATAATATCATATTAATTATTTGTGTTGCATGAACGCTTTTTACCTAGAGGCTCCTATACAGCATACAAAACAAACTGTGTTATGCATGTTACATAAATCTCATCTTAAAAAAACTAATCCAATGCAGTAGCATAAACTTAATAAAATCTCTTTACAAACGTGTTAAAATATGTAATATTGTCAAGGGTGTAGAAGTGATTCAGAAAGTGTGTTTTATACAGGGGACACTATATAAACCTTATCAGCTTTGCTCATGAATATTAATTAGGTGACATCATGCCTGCCTAGTGGCTGGAACTAAAACACTTCAGCACAGGAAAGAAGAGCTTCAAATCATGTCAAAGGACCTTTGAATTGGTCTTTTAAATAACTGACTACGTAAACCATCTCGCTGTGTGGTTATAAAAGGAACTGTTTTTACGTACAATAGCTGAAGAAAAGCTCAAGTCGTTTCCATTGAGGAGGGTGAGACGTTGGTTTCTTGATGAAATTCTGTACTTTTTTTAACACTATGGATTTTATTGAACGCACAAGCCAAAATGGAATGAGTAGCTGACTTCCTCTATACATGCCGACACTGAAAAGACTGATAGGCTGTTGACTGTCATATCAGAACAGTTTGTACTAGACAGACTGCCTGTATGTATGTAAAGTCTCTCGCTGTTTTCATCTGACTCAGATACTGTGAAGAAAAAGAAGCTCATAATTTACACCTAAACAAAAGCCTTTATGTTTTAATTACAGTGGAATGATTGACTGTTGCGCATTAATCTCTTCTATTCATTAAGTTTTGTTTTTATTCTCTCAGAGACCAAAGCCTCATGGGATATGAGGACACACACTACTGAAGGAGGAAGCTTGTGAGTGTGTGTGTTTGTGTGCAAAGGAATCTGGCATGCTGGAAGTTGTTGCCTGGTGTCACATACAAAAAGCTTTCTCATTAGAGTGACGCTGTCTGACATAACACAAATTATCTTCCAGCTTTTGAAGAACCCGTGTTTCAATTACCACAAAAGGAGTGCAGGTTAACAGCAGGAGACTCTGTAGATCTACATTCATTATGTTGACGTCAATCAGAGCAGCTCTTCAAAATATGGGTCCAAACAGGGGTTTGCAACTAAATGCTACAAAACAATTTAAAGGGAACATTCTGGGTTCAACACAAGTTTGGCTCTATCAAGCTCTATCAAGCTCAAGTCCACCAGTTTGTAAAAACAAGCATAAATTGTATTTACAGTAATACACTTACAATGAAAGTCTAAACCACTGGGCCCAAATAAACACTGTTTTGAAAGCTGAGCCACAAAACTTAAGCATTATAAACTAGTGTAATAAAATTGCTCTCAGACCACATCTGTGTGGAGGTTTTATTTTTACATACTCATGTCATGAGCATGTAAACACAATAAACATAATATCTTTCACATTATACCGTATGTGCAAATGGATGTGACATAACTATTTTAAGTACTGTTCACAGGAGGCAAATTCCACCCACATGAATTACATCGGTACTGTAATGAAGACCAGAAGTGAATCCACATATAAAAGAAGTGTCACTGCTAAAAGGATGATTTAGACAATTTTACAACTCAGCTATGATGTAACAAATTCCTTTAGAATGCCCTTTCCTATACACTTCTATTGAAAGTGCATAACTATGTACACAAGCCAAAACATATTTTGTGGTAATGGACAGTTTTTCACAGTTGCTTCAGATAGAGCCTAAATTAAATTCAACCCAGAACATTCTTTAAAAAATCATACCAAGGAAGATGTAAAGTCTTCCTTCTTGCATTTGGTTCATTTTCCAAATTCCTCCATTCACAGAAAGAAAAGCCTATTAAAGCAAACACATTTCTACTCTTGCTCTCAAAATCTCAGTTCAGCCCTCCTTTCTGAAGCTCAGGCATTCATTTTAGCCTTGGTGTGGTGCGTTCTGTTTGTCAACAGAAATGTTGAACATGCTTATCTGTGCAAACCCGGCTCTCGGCGATCAAAGTTTCAATTCTGGAAGATGAACAAGATCCCCGCGGACAAAAGGCTCGACGATTACAACAAGCACTTCAGATTGCCACAAAACCGCGTGTGTGCACCAAGCGCACCAGAAACAGAGGCAGACAGCATTGAATACACCCCCATACAATCACAAATGAGAGGAGCTTTTACAGGGCGAGCTTTAAAGAGCGTCTGCAACAGAAAGCAGAGCGTTGCCTTTCTTCTGCTCGTTTAATCAGTGGAGAGGTTTGTTTCATGTCTCATAAACCTCTTGGTCTGTTTAACAAAGCTGACTAGTATCTCCATTAACAGGAAACAGGGAAAACGGACATGAGGAAACATTAAATGGCATTAAAACTGTGACTCAATATGAAGAAATCTGATCTGAGCATCCGGCATAATTATCCACAGAAAGGACAGTTTGTGAAACTGTGTGCAAAGTTATGTATGAGTTCTTTTAATCTGTTTTTATCCAAGTCGTGACATCTGTTCTGTGATCTGAAGGAGCTCTGTGTATGTGTGTGTGTGTGTGTGTGTGAGAAAGAGGGAGTTAGATCTATCAGTTTCCACGAGTTTCTGTGTGGTCACCACCCTGCTATCTGTCATGGCATCTGGCGTGTGAAATGCTACAGGAAGTACTTTTGCGTTTATGTGTGTAATTCTGAATATACACTTTTTCTTATAGGATTAAGCGCTTTAGCCATCTGGTACCGGGGCAGCAATGCCACTTTTCTTAAACACTGTGTACCTGCAACATATCTGACTAACCTTCTGCCCGCCCTGTTCTCCAGCAGGCCATTAAAAATCACAATAAGCCATTGAAACATAACAGGACAAAAAGTTTAGATGGAAAGACACATTTCTCCTCCTCCAGGCTGAGACAGAAAGTGAGATTATGGCTATAAGAGCATGTAGGAAGAGGGAATAAAAATGGATGGGTGGCCCGGAAGACAAGAACAGAGAGAAAGACAGATGTATAAATGACCGAATCAAAGCGCATGGCACATAAACCCCTCTCACAAAGAGGAACAGAGAGTCATTCTACAGAACAATGCCATTTCTGTCCATAATATCGCTTTGTTTAAAACAAATTGCTTTGTTTAGCAACAAATAGTTGTATAAATATCAGCATTCAAATATCTTTTTGAGGACTATGCCCTCATTATAAGGGCTATAACCTCAGACTATGATATTACATTGTAAAGCTATTAACCCTGTTAAAGCCAACTGCATTTTATGTTATATACATGTATTTTTTTTACGTTATGTTTTGTTATGTGTTCTGTGACAGTAATATAGTATATATCATATTATATCATTAACACTACAAATAGATACATACATATATATATAGAACATATATTTATAAAAAAAAAAACATTTAAAATATAACACATAAAACAGGAAACAGGTTATAGCAGGAAAGGCCCATTTCATAGATTGACCCATAATCACATCACACACCAAACACTAATATCTTCATGATAAGAGGAAGAAATGAAACTGAAAGAACAGAAATGAAAGAAGTAAACAAGCGCAGCAGCCGCATCAGAACGGCAGACTGCATTCATTACTGCAATTCCATCACCGTATGGTTGAAGCATGCTTCTTCATAGCCTGTCGCAGGCCCTGCCGGCGCAGGCGCAAGCGCAGCCATGCAGGATTTGCTTATGGCCTCAAGACAAACTAATGAGAAAAACCCTCTATGTTGACAAACACACACACAAAAGCAGAAAGGCTTCATAACTGAACTAGAGCTGCCTGGGGTTGCTAGTTTGTCCACTCAAGTCTCTGTCTGGTTCTTCTCCTTCTGGTCTTAAAGGTTGTGATACACAACTATGATAGTTTCTCAATGATGTTTACAATTCAGGGTAACACTTTTATTCTGAGGATCTTCCTTGGCATTGCAGAGGACAAATGTTACAGTTGCTATTGTAAACACACTGTAATTAATTTTCTACACATGCTTAACCTGTTTGTGGCTTTTGGTTGGGTAATCGTTTTGAAGTCTTTGTGAAATTAAAATTGGCCAAATTTACTTTTTTATGCAAATTCCTTTTGCTGTACATGATTCATTCTCAGTAAAAGTTATTACACCAATAATAAAAAAATCTACATAATCTATCAAAATTTATAATGTAATAACTTGCTCTGCATCTGAAATGACTTTTCTTTTGAGCTGGCATCACAAAACCCTCTTATGTTTTAAACCATCACATTCAACCACATGTCTCCATTCTCATATTTCAAATGCACATTTCACAATAACATTAATTGCCAACAGATAAAAATCAAGTCACATGTTTACTTTGAGCAACAGTTAAAAAAAAAAGCACCTGTCCCGTGTGTATGGCCCCTTACTCTTTTCTGCCCTGTAAAATCAAACTTCACAATAAAGCCTTTTAAATACTTTTAATGTTATAAATATTTAAATAAGTTTGATTATACTGTCTACATGTGTTTCCTCTTTCCTAAACCTCTCTGTCTCTCTGTTTAAAAAGATACATAGTAATACTCTATGTATTACTAGCACTAAACATAAGAGTTTAAACAATTAAATTATACCAGTTTTATCCCCTGCCCACTCACAATGTTTTCTAAACACATGCACACACACCTCTTCACACATGAGGTGTGTATTCTGTATAATCTATATGCAGACACTATTTTTCACAGATTGTAAAACAGCCTCATAGAAACCTATTATACTGACTGTGGCCTTCTGACTGTGGATTTCCAAAAAACAAATCAAAGAAGTATAGGTCACAATGGTCATCTAGTCAGTTAGTGCTGTCAGCTGGTTATAAAGTCACTCCCAGCACCTCAGCATTACTGATTTGTTCTATATAACAAAGCTCTGTGCATTTCAAACCAAATGAGTCTGACATTCCCAGACTTGTTCTCATTCCCAGATCTCCTGACAGGCCTTGACCCAGGCTAAAGTCTCCCTGGGTTAATGCAGCTGACCATTTCCAAAAGAGAGAATGACAAAGATAAATAGCCAAGGGGAATGTGACCTCTAACCTCTCACCCTAGTCACCTCTGTAATGATGGACAATGTCTTAAAACATCCACACAGTCCTGTCAATACATTTAAAGACACAAAATAATGATTTATGAGCATTCCACATTGTTTCAGGCTATTCCACATAATCCTAAGGATGTCAGTATCATTTTCTGTTGCAAAGGAACTATCCCAAATTGGATATTTAGACATATTTTAGCATTTCCTTTAGTCACAAGCTAAAGGAAATGACATGGAATAGCACCCTAAATTTAGACAGAAGATATCAGCAGAATCGTTAAACTTCAGGGGATTTTACATATTTGTGGCATTTATAAAGAAATGAAAAGGGCAATAAAAACAGGGTGATCAAACAAACCCTAGGACATTATGAAAAGAAGTATCTATTTAGAGGGTGTCAGTCTAGTGAAGAACTAGGATCAACAAAGGTGGAATTCAATACGGGATTTATGACAGTGGTTAT